>OX454332.1:0-2400000 GCA_949716465.1 Chalcosyrphus nemorum
CTTTCGCGTAGAATTCATGTCATTAATGAAACAGGATTACCTCCATTTTTTCCCGGTTGCTGCTCATTGGATAGCCTGTGGACTCGAAACTTCTTTGAACTACTGCAGTCGCATTTTTCAAAAGAAAAGAAAGTAGTAGAAGTCCCTATTTGCCTTCTTTTATCTTCTCCTTAGTCTGGGGTTAAGGTTCAATTTATTTTCCCTCTTGCTTCCCAATATAAAGCGCAAATATCCTTTTTGGTTTGCTTGTCCATCGCTAGGCTTGTGCATGTCATAAGATAATTTTCGTCCATTTGTTGGTGTGAGTTACAAACCTTATTTTTAGTCGATGTACCTAGATGATGAGAAAGGCAGTCATGTCCTGTTTGCATTCTAAAGTAGGCTTCCGCCTGGTTCCTATGTAGTTGCTGGTTTCGAGGTGCAAGATCTGTTATCTGCGCCCACTTTTTTCCTCTGGCTGATAATTAGTGTTAATTTTTGTCTTTTGTTTTAAGTTTGTGTTATTCTTAACTTTATTCTGTGGTATGGTGTTTCGTTTCTAGTATTCGTTGTTAATATGGTCGCTTTCTTTGCTAGGCCGCCTGCTGCTTCCTTACCGTGAATGCCGATGTAGGATGGTATCTATTGTAGAATAATCGTTTTTCTTTGTCCTTTGAAAAATCTGAATTTTTGTTTGATGTCTACAATTGTCCGATCTGCTGGTTGTGCTTTAGACGTTATCGCTTCGATTGCTGCTTTTAAGTCTATAAATATTACTGCCTTTTGAATGCTTTGTGCTCTTGTGATCATGTTTGTAGAACCGTGTTGATTGCGGTCACTTCGCCATCGAATGGAGTGTTATCATTTCCTAGCGGAATGTTGTGACTAAATAATTCGCTGTATATGCCTACCCCTGCGTTTTCGTGTTTATGTAGTTTGGATCCGTCTGTCTAGATTCGCAGCCATTCGTCATTTGGGTATTTTTCGTTTATAGTTTTTAGTGTGTACTAGCTGACCTGTGCTCGCCTTGCTTCTCCCCCTGCCACTTTTAAGATAGAAATGTACTTATTTTTTTTCCAAAACCTTTCTATCGTCACTCATATTGTAAGGCTAGGAACATCTTTTAGCATTGTTTAAATTTTAGTGAATATGGCTGTTACCTGCTACTTCTTTCGCGTAGAATTCATGTCATTAATGAAACAGGATTACCTCCATTTTTTCCCGGTTGCTGCTCATTGGATAGCCTGTGGACTCGAAACTTCTTTGAACTACTGCAGTCGCATTTTTCAAAAGAAAAGAAAGTAGTAGAAGTCCCTATTTGCCTTCTTTTATCTTCTCCTTAGTCTGGGGTTAAGGTTCAATTTATTTTCCCTCTTGCTTCCCAATATAAAGCGCAAATATCCTTTTTGGTTTGCTTGTCCATCGCTAGGCTTGTGCATGTCATAAGATAATTTTCGTCCATTTGTTGGTGTGAGTTACAAACCTTATTTTTAGTCGATGTACCTAGATGATGAGAAAGGCAGTCATGTCCTGTTTGCATTCTAAAGTAGGCTTCCGCCTGGTTCCTATGTAGTTGCTGGTTTCGAGGTGCAAGATCTGTTATCTGCGCCCACTTTTTTCCTCTGGCTGATAATTAGTGTTAATTTTTGTCTTTTGTTTTAAGTTTGTGTTATTCTTAACTTTATTCTGTGGTATGGTGTTTCGTTTCTAGTATTCGTTGTTAATATGGTCGCTTTCTTTGCTAGGCCGCCTGCTGCTTCCTTACCGTGAATGCCGATGTAGGATGGTATCTATTGTAGAATAATCGTTTTTCTTTGTCCTTTGAAAAATCTGAATTTTTGTTTGATGTCTACAATTGTCCGATCTGCTGGTTGTGCTTTAGACGTTATCGCTTCGATTGCTGCTTTTAAGTCTATAAATATTACTGCCTTTTGAATGCTTTGTGCTCTTGTGATCATGTTTGTAGAACCGTGTTGATTGCGGTCACTTCGCCATCGAATGGAGTGTTATCATTTCCTAGCGGAATGTTGTGACTAAATAATTCGCTGTATATGCCTACCCCTGCGTTTTCGTGTTTATGTAGTTTGGATCCGTCTGTCTAGATTCGCAGCCATTCGTCATTTGGGTATTTTTCGTTTATAGTTTTTAGTGTGTACTAGCTGACCTGTGCTCGCCTTGCTTCTCCCCCTGCCACTTTTAAGATAGAAATGTACTTATTTTTTTTCCAAAACCTTTCTATCGTCACTCATATTGTAAGGCTAGGAACATCTTTTAGCATTGTTTAAATTTTAGTGAATATGGCTGTTACCTGCTACTTCTTTCGCGTAGAATTCATGTCATTAATGAAACAGGATTACCTCCATTTCTATCCGGCTGCTGCTCATTGGATAGCCTACGGACTCCAAACTTCTTTGAACTACTGCAGTCGCATTTTTCAAAAGAAAAGAAAGTAGTAGAAGTCCCTATTTGCCTTCTTTTATCTTCTCCTTAGTCTGGGGTTAAGGTTCAATTTATTTTCCCTCTTGCTTCCCAATATAAAGCGCAAATATCCTTTTTGGTTTGCTTGTCCATCGCTAGGCTTGTGCATGTCATAAGATAATTTTCGTCCATTTGTTGGTGTGAGTTACAAACCTTATTTTTAGTCGATGTACCTAGATGATGAGAAAGGCAGTCATGTCCTGTTTGCATTCTAAAGTAGGCTTCCGCCTGGTTCCTATGTAGTTGCTGGTTTCGAGGTGCAAGATCTGTTATCTGCGCCCACTTTTTTCCTCTGGCTGATAATTAGTGTTAATTTTTGTCTTTTGTTTTAAGTTTGTGTTATTCTTAACTTTATTCTGTGGTATGGTGTTTCGTTTCTAGTATTCGTTGTTAATATGGTCGCTTTCTTTGCTAGGCCGCCTGCTGCTTCCTTACCGTGAATGCCGATGTAGGATGGTATCTATTGTAGAATAATCGTTTTTCTTTGTCCTTTGAAAAATCTGAATTTTTGTTTGATGTCTACAATTGTCCGATCTGCTGGTTGTGCTTTAGACGTTATCGCTTCGATTGCTGCTTTTAAGTCTATAAATATTACTGCCTTTTGAATGCTTTGTGCTCTTGTGATCATGTTTGTAGAACCGTGTTGATTGCGGTCACTTCGCCATCGAATGGAGTGTTATCATTTCCTAGCGGAATGTTGTGACTAAATAATTCGCTGTATATGCCTACCCCTGCGTTTTCGTGTTTATGTAGTTTGGATCCGTCTGTCTAGATTCGCAGCCATTCGTCATTTGGGTATTTTTCGTTTATAGTTTTTAGTGTGTACTAGCTGACCTGTGCTCGCCTTGCTTCTCCCCCTGCCACTTTTAAGATAGAAATGTACTTATTTTTTTTCCAAAACCTTTCTATCGTCACTCATATTGTAAGGCTAGGAACATCTTTTAGCATTGTTTAAATTTTAGTGAATATGGCTGTTACCTGCTACTTCTTTCGCGTAGAATTCATGTCATTAATGAAACAGGATTACCTCCATTTTTTCCCGGTTGCTGCTCATTGGATAGCCTGTGGACTCGAAACTTCTTTGAACTACTGCAGTCGCATTTTTCAAAAGAAAAGAAAGTAGTAGAAGTCCCTATTTGCCTTCTTTTATCTTCTCCTTAGTCTGGGGTTAAGGTTCAATTTATTTTCCCTCTTGCTTCCCAATATAAAGCGCAAATATCCTTTTTGGTTTGCTTGTCCATCGCTAGGCTTGTGCATGTCATAAGATAATTTTCGTCCATTTGTTGGTGTGAGTTACAAACCTTATTTTTAGTCGATGTACCTAGATGATGAGAAAGGCAGTCATGTCCTGTTTGCATTCTAAAGTAGGCTTCCGCCTGGTTCCTATGTAGTTGCTGGTTTCGAGGTGCAAGATCTGTTATCTGCGCCCACTTTTTTCCTCTGGCTGATAATTAGTGTTAATTTTTGTCTTTTGTTTTAAGTTTGTGTTATTCTTAACTTTATTCTGTGGTATGGTGTTTCGTTTCTAGTATTCGTTGTTAATATGGTCGCTTTCTTTGCTAGGCCGCCTGCTGCTTCCTTACCGTGAATGCCGATGTAGGATGGTATCTATTGTAGAATAATCGTTTTTCTTTGTCCTTTGAAAAATCTGAATTTTTGTTTGATGTCTACAATTGTCCGATCTGCTGGTTGTGCTTTAGACGTTATCGCTTCGATTGCTGCTTTTAAGTCTATAAATATTACTGCCTTTTGAATGCTTTGTGCTCTTGTGATCATGTTTGTAGAACCGTGTTGATTGCGGTCACTTCGCCATCGAATGGAGTGTTATCATTTCCTAGCGGAATGTTGTGACTAAATAATTCGCTGTATATGCCTACCCCTGCGTTTTCGTGTTTATGTAGTTTGGATCCGTCTGTCTAGATTCGCAGCCATTCGTCATTTGGGTATTTTTCGTTTATAGTTTTTAGTGTGTACTAGCTGACCTGTGCTCGCCTTGCTTCTCCCCCTGCCACTTTTAAGATAGAAATGTACTTATTTTTTTTCCAAAACCTTTCTATCGTCACTCATATTGTAAGGCTAGGAACATCTTTTAGCATTGTTTAAATTTTAGTGAATATGGCTGTTACCTGCTACTTCTTTCGCGTAGAATTCATGTCATTAATGAAACAGGATTACCTCCATTTTTTCCCGGTTGCTGCTCATTGGATAGCCTGTGGACTCGAAACTTCTTTGAACTACTGCAGTCGCATTTTTCAAAAGAAAAGAAAGTAGTAGAAGTCCCTATTTGCCTTCTTTTATCTTCTCCTTAGTCTGGGGTTAAGGTTCAATTTATTTTCCCTCTTGCTTCCCAATATAAAGCGCAAATATCCTTTTTGGTTTGCTTGTCCATCGCTAGGCTTGTGCATGTCATAAGATAATTTTCGTCCATTTGTTGGTGTGAGTTACAAACCTTATTTTTAGTCGATGTACCTAGATGATGAGAAAGGCAGTCATGTCCTGTTTGCATTCTAAAGTAGGCTTCCGCCTGGTTCCTATGTAGTTGCTGGTTTCGAGGTGCAAGATCTGTTATCTGCGCCCACTTTTTTCCTCTGGCTGATAATTAGTGTTAATTTTTGTCTTTTGTTTTAAGTTTGTGTTATTCTTAACTTTATTCTGTGGTATGGTGTTTCGTTTCTAGTATTCGTTGTTAATATGGTCGCTTTCTTTGCTAGGCCGCCTGCTGCTTCCTTACCGTGAATGCCGATGTAGGATGGTATCTATTGTAGAATAATCGTTTTTCTTTGTCCTTTGAAAAATCTGAATTTTTGTTTGATGTCTACAATTGTCCGATCTGCTGGTTGTGCTTTAGACGTTATCGCTTCGATTGCTGCTTTTAAGTCTATAAATATTACTGCCTTTTGAATGCTTTGTGCTCTTGTGATCATGTTTGTAGAACCGTGTTGATTGCGGTCACTTCGCCATCGAATGGAGTGTTATCATTTCCTAGCGGAATGTTGTGACTAAATAATTCGCTGTATATGCCTACCCCTGCGTTTTCGTGTTTATGTAGTTTGGATCCGTCTGTCTAGATTCGCAGCCATTCGTCATTTGGGTATTTTTCGTTTATAGTTTTTAGTGTGTACTAGCTGACCTGTGCTCGCCTTGCTTCTCCCCCTGCCACTTTTAAGATAGAAATGTACTTATTTTTTTTCCAAAACCTTTCTATCGTCACTCATATTGTAAGGCTAGGAACATCTTTTAGCATTGTTTAAATTTTAGTGAATATGGCTGTTACCTGCTACTTCTTTCGCGTAGAATTCATGTCATTAATGAAACAGGATTACCTCCATTTCTATCCGGCTGCTGCTCATTGGATAGCCTACGGACTCCAAACTTCTTTGAACTACTGCAGTCGCATTTTTCAAAAGAAAAGAAAGTAGTAGAAGTCCCTATTTGCCTTCTTTTATCTTCTCCTTAGTCTGGGGTTAAGGTTCAATTTATTTTCCCTCTTGCTTCCCAATATAAAGCGCAAATATCCTTTTTGGTTTGCTTGTCCATCGCTAGGCTTGTGCATGTCATAAGATAATTTTCGTCCATTTGTTGGTGTGAGTTACAAACCTTATTTTTAGTCGATGTACCTAGATGATGAGAAAGGCAGTCATGTCCTGTTTGCATTCTAAAGTAGGCTTCCGCCTGGTTCCTATGTAGTTGCTGGTTTCGAGGTGCAAGATCTGTTATCTGCGCCCACTTTTTTCCTCTGGCTGATAATTAGTGTTAATTTTTGTCTTTTGTTTTAAGTTTGTGTTATTCTTAACTTTATTCTGTGGTATGGTGTTTCGTTTCTAGTATTCGTTGTTAATATGGTCGCTTTCTTTGCTAGGCCGCCTGCTGCTTCCTTACCGTGAATGCCGATGTAGGATGGTATCTATTGTAGAATAATCGTTTTTCTTTGTCCTTTGAAAAATCTGAATTTTTGTTTGATGTCTACAATTGTCCGATCTGCTGGTTGTGCTTTAGACGTTATCGCTTCGATTGCTGCTTTTAAGTCTATAAATATTACTGCCTTTTGAATGCTTTGTGCTCTTGTGATCATGTTTGTAGAACCGTGTTGATTGCGGTCACTTCGCCATCGAATGGAGTGTTATCATTTCCTAGCGGAATGTTGTGACTAAATAATTCGCTGTATATGCCTACCCCTGCGTTTTCGTGTTTATGTAGTTTGGATCCGTCTGTCTAGATTCGCAGCCATTCGTCATTTGGGTATTTTTCGTTTATAGTTTTTAGTGTGTACTAGCTGACCTGTGCTCGCCTTGCTTCTCCCCCTGCCACTTTTAAGATAGAAATGTACTTATTTTTTTTCCAAAACCTTTCTATCGTCACTCATATTGTAAGGCTAGGAACATCTTTTAGCATTGTTTAAATTTTAGTGAATATGGCTGTTACCTGCTACTTCTTTCGCGTAGAATTCATGTCATTAATGAAACAGGATTACCTCCATTTTTTCCCGGTTGCTGCTCATTGGATAGCCTGTGGACTCGAAACTTCTTTGAACTACTGCAGTCGCATTTTTCAAAAGAAAAGAAAGTAGTAGAAGTCCCTATTTGCCTTCTTTTATCTTCTCCTTAGTCTGGGGTTAAGGTTCAATTTATTTTCCCTCTTGCTTCCCAATATAAAGCGCAAATATCCTTTTTGGTTTGCTTGTCCATCGCTAGGCTTGTGCATGTCATAAGATAATTTTCGTCCATTTGTTGGTGTGAGTTACAAACCTTATTTTTAGTCGATGTACCTAGATGATGAGAAAGGCAGTCATGTCCTGTTTGCATTCTAAAGTAGGCTTCCGCCTGGTTCCTATGTAGTTGCTGGTTTCGAGGTGCAAGATCTGTTATCTGCGCCCACTTTTTTCCTCTGGCTGATAATTAGTGTTAATTTTTGTCTTTTGTTTTAAGTTTGTGTTATTCTTAACTTTATTCTGTGGTATGGTGTTTCGTTTCTAGTATTCGTTGTTAATATGGTCGCTTTCTTTGCTAGGCCGCCTGCTGCTTCCTTACCGTGAATGCCGATGTAGGATGGTATCTATTGTAGAATAATCGTTTTTCTTTGTCCTTTGAAAAATCTGAATTTTTGTTTGATGTCTACAATTGTCCGATCTGCTGGTTGTGCTTTAGACGTTATCGCTTCGATTGCTGCTTTTAAGTCTATAAATATTACTGCCTTTTGAATGCTTTGTGCTCTTGTGATCATGTTTGTAGAACCGTGTTGATTGCGGTCACTTCGCCATCGAATGGAGTGTTATCATTTCCTAGCGGAATGTTGTGACTAAATAATTCGCTGTATATGCCTACCCCTGCGTTTTCGTGTTTATGTAGTTTGGATCCGTCTGTCTAGATTCGCAGCCATTCGTCATTTGGGTATTTTTCGTTTATAGTTTTTAGTGTGTACTAGCTGACCTGTGCTCGCCTTGCTTCTCCCCCTGCCACTTTTAAGATAGAAATGTACTTATTTTTTTTCCAAAACCTTTCTATCGTCACTCATATTGTAAGGCTAGGAACATCTTTTAGCATTGTTTAAATTTTAGTGAATATGGCTGTTACCTGCTACTTCTTTCGCGTAGAATTCATGTCATTAATGAAACAGGATTACCTCCATTTTTTCCCGGTTGCTGCTCATTGGATAGCCTGTGGACTCGAAACTTCTTTGAACTACTGCAGTCGCATTTTTCAAAAGAAAAGAAAGTAGTAGAAGTCCCTATTTGCCTTCTTTTATCTTCTCCTTAGTCTGGGGTTAAGGTTCAATTTATTTTCCCTCTTGCTTCCCAATATAAAGCGCAAATATCCTTTTTGGTTTGCTTGTCCATCGCTAGGCTTGTGCATGTCATAAGATAATTTTCGTCCATTTGTTGGTGTGAGTTACAAACCTTATTTTTAGTCGATGTACCTAGATGATGAGAAAGGCAGTCATGTCCTGTTTGCATTCTAAAGTAGGCTTCCGCCTGGTTCCTATGTAGTTGCTGGTTTCGAGGTGCAAGATCTGTTATCTGCGCCCACTTTTTTCCTCTGGCTGATAATTAGTGTTAATTTTTGTCTTTTGTTTTAAGTTTGTGTTATTCTTAACTTTATTCTGTGGTATGGTGTTTCGTTTCTAGTATTCGTTGTTAATATGGTCGCTTTCTTTGCTAGGCCGCCTGCTGCTTCCTTACCGTGAATGCCGATGTAGGATGGTATCTATTGTAGAATAATCGTTTTTCTTTGTCCTTTGAAAAATCTGAATTTTTGTTTGATGTCTACAATTGTCCGATCTGCTGGTTGTGCTTTAGACGTTATCGCTTCGATTGCTGCTTTTAAGTCTATAAATATTACTGCCTTTTGAATGCTTTGTGCTCTTGTGATCATGTTTGTAGAACCGTGTTGATTGCGGTCACTTCGCCATCGAATGGAGTGTTATCATTTCCTAGCGGAATGTTGTGACTAAATAATTCGCTGTATATGCCTACCCCTGCGTTTTCGTGTTTATGTAGTTTGGATCCGTCTGTCTAGATTCGCAGCCATTCGTCATTTGGGTATTTTTCGTTTATAGTTTTTAGTGTGTACTAGCTGACCTGTGCTCGCCTTGCTTCTCCCCCTGCCACTTTTAAGATAGAAATGTACTTATTTTTTTTCCAAAACCTTTCTATCGTCACTCATATTGTAAGGCTAGGAACATCTTTTAGCATTGTTTAAATTTTAGTGAATATGGCTGTTACCTGCTACTTCTTTCGCGTAGAATTCATGTCATTAATGAAACAGGATTACCTCCATTTCTATCCGGCTGCTGCTCATTGGATAGCCTGTGGACTCGAAACTTCTTTGAACTACTGCAGTCGCATTTTTCAAAAGAAAAGAAAGTAGTAGAAGTCCCTATTTGCCTTCTTTTATCTTCTCCTTAGTCTGGGGTTAAGGTTCAATTTATTTTCCCTCTTGCTTCCCAATATAAAGCGCAAATATCCTTTTTGGTTTGCTTGTCCATCGCTAGGCTTGTGCATGTCATAAGATAATTTTCGTCCATTTGTTGGTGTGAGTTACAAACCTTATTTTTAGTCGATGTACCTAGATGATGAGAAAGGCAGTCATGTCCTGTTTGCATTCTAAAGTAGGCTTCCGCCTGGTTCCTATGTAGTTGCTGGTTTCGAGGTGCAAGATCTGTTATCTGCGCCCACTTTTTTCCTCTGGCTGATAATTAGTGTTAATTTTTGTCTTTTGTTTTAAGTTTGTGTTATTCTTAACTTTATTCTGTGGTATGGTGTTTCGTTTCTAGTATTCGTTGTTAATATGGTCGCTTTCTTTGCTAGGCCGCCTGCTGCTTCCTTACCGTGAATGCCGATGTAGGATGGTATCTATTGTAGAATAATCGTTTTTCTTTGTCCTTTGAAAAATCTGAATTTTTGTTTGATGTCTACAATTGTCCGATCTGCTGGTTGTGCTTTAGACGTTATCGCTTCGATTGCTGCTTTTAAGTCTATAAATATTACTGCCTTTTGAATGCTTTGTGCTCTTGTGATCATGTTTGTAGAACCGTGTTGATTGCGGTCACTTCGCCATCGAATGGAGTGTTATCATTTCCTAGCGGAATGTTGTGACTAAATAATTCGCTGTATATGCCTACCCCTGCGTTTTCGTGTTTATGTAGTTTGGATCCGTCTGTCTAGATTCGCAGCCATTCGTCATTTGGGTATTTTTCGTTTATAGTTTTTAGTGTGTACTAGCTGACCTGTGCTCGCCTTGCTTCTCCCCCTGCCACTTTTAAGATAGAAATGTACTTATTTTTTTTCCAAAACCTTTCTATCGTCACTCATATTGTAAGGCTAGGAACATCTTTTAGCATTGTTTAAATTTTAGTGAATATGGCTGTTACCTGCTACTTCTTTCGCGTAGAATTCATGTCATTAATGAAACAGGATTACCTCCATTTCTATCCGGCTGCTGCTCATTGGATAGCCTGTGGACTCGAAACTTCTTTGAACTACTGCAGTCGCATTTTTCAAAAGAAAAGAAAGTAGTAGAAGTCCCTATTTGCCTTCTTTTATCTTCTCCTTAGTCTGGGGTTAAGGTTCAATTTATTTTCCCTCTTGCTTCCCAATATAAAGCGCAAATATCCTTTTTGGTTTGCTTGTCCATCGCTAGGCTTGTGCATGTCATAAGATAATTTTCGTCCATTTGTTGGTGTGAGTTACAAACCTTATTTTTAGTCGATGTACCTAGATGATGAGAAAGGCAGTCATGTCCTGTTTGCATTCTAAAGTAGGCTTCCGCCTGGTTCCTATGTAGTTGCTGGTTTCGAGGTGCAAGATCTGTTATCTGCGCCCACTTTTTTCCTCTGGCTGATAATTAGTGTTAATTTTTGTCTTTTGTTTTAAGTTTGTGTTATTCTTAACTTTATTCTGTGGTATGGTGTTTCGTTTCTAGTATTCGTTGTTAATATGGTCGCTTTCTTTGCTAGGCCGCCTGCTGCTTCCTTACCGTGAATGCCGATGTAGGATGGTATCTATTGTAGAATAATCGTTTTTCTTTGTCCTTTGAAAAATCTGAATTTTTGTTTGATGTCTACAATTGTCCGATCTGCTGGTTGTGCTTTAGACGTTATCGCTTCGATTGCTGCTTTTAAGTCTATAAATATTACTGCCTTTTGAATGCTTTGTGCTCTTGTGATCATGTTTGTAGAACCGTGTTGATTGCGGTCACTTCGCCATCGAATGGAGTGTTATCATTTCCTAGCGGAATGTTGTGACTAAATAATTCGCTGTATATGCCTACCCCTGCGTTTTCGTGTTTATGTAGTTTGGATCCGTCTGTCTAGATTCGCAGCCATTCGTCATTTGGGTATTTTTCGTTTATAGTTTTTAGTGTGTACTAGCTGACCTGTGCTCGCCTTGCTTCTCCCCCTGCCACTTTTAAGATAGAAATGTACTTATTTTTTTTCCAAAACCTTTCTATCGTCACTCATATTGTAAGGCTAGGAACATCTTTTAGCATTGTTTAAATTTTAGTGAATATGGCTGTTACCTGCTACTTCTTTCGCGTAGAATTCATGTCATTAATGAAACAGGATTACCTCCATTTTTTCCCGGTTGCTGCTCATTGGATAGCCTGTGGACTCGAAACTTCTTTGAACTACTGCAGTCGCATTTTTCAAAAGAAAAGAAAGTAGTAGAAGTCCCTATTTGCCTTCTTTTATCTTCTCCTTAGTCTGGGGTTAAGGTTCAATTTATTTTCCCTCTTGCTTCCCAATATAAAGCGCAAATATCCTTTTTGGTTTGCTTGTCCATCGCTAGGCTTGTGCATGTCATAAGATAATTTTCGTCCATTTGTTGGTGTGAGTTACAAACCTTATTTTTAGTCGATGTACCTAGATGATGAGAAAGGCAGTCATGTCCTGTTTGCATTCTAAAGTAGGCTTCCGCCTGGTTCCTATGTAGTTGCTGGTTTCGAGGTGCAAGATCTGTTATCTGCGCCCACTTTTTTCCTCTGGCTGATAATTAGTGTTAATTTTTGTCTTTTGTTTTAAGTTTGTGTTATTCTTAACTTTATTCTGTGGTATGGTGTTTCGTTTCTAGTATTCGTTGTTAATATGGTCGCTTTCTTTGCTAGGCCGCCTGCTGCTTCCTTACCGTGAATGCCGATGTAGGATGGTATCTATTGTAGAATAATCGTTTTTCTTTGTCCTTTGAAAAATCTGAATTTTTGTTTGATGTCTACAATTGTCCGATCTGCTGGTTGTGCTTTAGACGTTATCGCTTCGATTGCTGCTTTTAAGTCTATAAATATTACTGCCTTTTGAATGCTTTGTGCTCTTGTGATCATGTTTGTAGAACCGTGTTGATTGCGGTCACTTCGCCATCGAATGGAGTGTTATCATTTCCTAGCGGAATGTTGTGACTAAATAATTCGCTGTATATGCCTACCCCTGCGTTTTCGTGTTTATGTAGTTTGGATCCGTCTGTCTAGATTCGCAGCCATTCGTCATTTGGGTATTTTTCGTTTATAGTTTTTAGTGTGTACTAGCTGACCTGTGCTCGCCTTGCTTCTCCCCCTGCCACTTTTAAGATAGAAATGTACTTATTTTTTTTCCAAAACCTTTCTATCGTCACTCATATTGTAAGGCTAGGAACATCTTTTAGCATTGTTTAAATTTTAGTGAATATGGCTGTTACCTGCTACTTCTTTCGCGTAGAATTCATGTCATTAATGAAACAGGATTACCTCCATTTTTTCCCGGTTGCTGCTCATTGGATAGCCTGTGGACTCGAAACTTCTTTGAACTACTGCAGTCGCATTTTTCAAAAGAAAAGAAAGTAGTAGAAGTCCCTATTTGCCTTCTTTTATCTTCTCCTTAGTCTGGGGTTAAGGTTCAATTTATTTTCCCTCTTGCTTCCCAATATAAAGCGCAAATATCCTTTTTGGTTTGCTTGTCCATCGCTAGGCTTGTGCATGTCATAAGATAATTTTCGTCCATTTGTTGGTGTGAGTTACAAACCTTATTTTTAGTCGATGTACCTAGATGATGAGAAAGGCAGTCATGTCCTGTTTGCATTCTAAAGTAGGCTTCCGCCTGGTTCCTATGTAGTTGCTGGTTTCGAGGTGCAAGATCTGTTATCTGCGCCCACTTTTTTCCTCTGGCTGATAATTAGTGTTAATTTTTGTCTTTTGTTTTAAGTTTGTGTTATTCTTAACTTTATTCTGTGGTATGGTGTTTCGTTTCTAGTATTCGTTGTTAATATGGTCGCTTTCTTTGCTAGGCCGCCTGCTGCTTCCTTACCGTGAATGCCGATGTAGGATGGTATCTATTGTAGAATAATCGTTTTTCTTTGTCCTTTGAAAAATCTGAATTTTTGTTTGATGTCTACAATTGTCCGATCTGCTGGTTGTGCTTTAGACGTTATCGCTTCGATTGCTGCTTTTAAGTCTATAAATATTACTGCCTTTTGAATGCTTTGTGCTCTTGTGATCATGTTTGTAGAACCGTGTTGATTGCGGTCACTTCGCCATCGAATGGAGTGTTATCATTTCCTAGCGGAATGTTGTGACTAAATAATTCGCTGTATATGCCTACCCCTGCGTTTTCGTGTTTATGTAGTTTGGATCCGTCTGTCTAGATTCGCAGCCATTCGTCATTTGGGTATTTTTCGTTTATAGTTTTTAGTGTGTACTAGCTGACCTGTGCTCGCCTTGCTTCTCCCCCTGCCACTTTTAAGATAGAAATGTACTTATTTTTTTTCCAAAACCTTTCTATCGTCACTCATATTGTAAGGCTAGGAACATCTTTTAGCATTGTTTAAATTTTAGTGAATATGGCTGTTACCTGCTACTTCTTTCGCGTAGAATTCATGTCATTAATGAAACAGGATTACCTCCATTTTTTCCCGGTTGCTGCTCATTGGATAGCCTGTGGACTCGAAACTTCTTTGAACTACTGCAGTCGCATTTTTCAAAAGAAAAGAAAGTAGTAGAAGTCCCTATTTGCCTTCTTTTATCTTCTCCTTAGTCTGGGGTTAAGGTTCAATTTATTTTCCCTCTTGCTTCCCAATATAAAGCGCAAATATCCTTTTTGGTTTGCTTGTCCATCGCTAGGCTTGTGCATGTCATAAGATAATTTTCGTCCATTTGTTGGTGTGAGTTACAAACCTTATTTTTAGTCGATGTACCTAGATGATGAGAAAGGCAGTCATGTCCTGTTTGCATTCTAAAGTAGGCTTCCGCCTGGTTCCTATGTAGTTGCTGGTTTCGAGGTGCAAGATCTGTTATCTGCGCCCACTTTTTTCCTCTGGCTGATAATTAGTGTTAATTTTTGTCTTTTGTTTTAAGTTTGTGTTATTCTTAACTTTATTCTGTGGTATGGTGTTTCGTTTCTAGTATTCGTTGTTAATATGGTCGCTTTCTTTGCTAGGCCGCCTGCTGCTTCCTTACCGTGAATGCCGATGTAGGATGGTATCTATTGTAGAATAATCGTTTTTCTTTGTCCTTTGAAAAATCTGAATTTTTGTTTGATGTCTACAATTGTCCGATCTGCTGGTTGTGCTTTAGACGTTATCGCTTCGATTGCTGCTTTTAAGTCTATAAATATTACTGCCTTTTGAATGCTTTGTGCTCTTGTGATCATGTTTGTAGAACCGTGTTGATTGCGGTCACTTCGCCATCGAATGGAGTGTTATCATTTCCTAGCGGAATGTTGTGACTAAATAATTCGCTGTATATGCCTACCCCTGCGTTTTCGTGTTTATGTAGTTTGGATCCGTCTGTCTAGATTCGCAGCCATTCGTCATTTGGGTATTTTTCGTTTATAGTTTTTAGTGTGTACTAGCTGACCTGTGCTCGCCTTGCTTCTCCCCCTGCCACTTTTAAGATAGAAATGTACTTATTTTTTTTCCAAAACCTTTCTATCGTCACTCATATTGTAAGGCTAGGAACATCTTTTAGCATTGTTTAAATTTTAGTGAATATGGCTGTTACCTGCTACTTCTTTCGCGTAGAATTCATGTCATTAATGAAACAGGATTACCTCCATTTTTTCCCGGTTGCTGCTCATTGGATAGCCTGTGGACTCGAAACTTCTTTGAACTACTGCAGTCGCATTTTTCAAAAGAAAAGAAAGTAGTAGAAGTCCCTATTTGCCTTCTTTTATCTTCTCCTTAGTCTGGGGTTAAGGTTCAATTTATTTTCCCTCTTGCTTCCCAATATAAAGCGCAAATATCCTTTTTGGTTTGCTTGTCCATCGCTAGGCTTGTGCATGTCATAAGATAATTTTCGTCCATTTGTTGGTGTGAGTTACAAACCTTATTTTTAGTCGATGTACCTAGATGATGAGAAAGGCAGTCATGTCCTGTTTGCATTCTAAAGTAGGCTTCCGCCTGGTTCCTATGTAGTTGCTGGTTTCGAGGTGCAAGATCTGTTATCTGCGCCCACTTTTTTCCTCTGGCTGATAATTAGTGTTAATTTTTGTCTTTTGTTTTAAGTTTGTGTTATTCTTAACTTTATTCTGTGGTATGGTGTTTCGTTTCTAGTATTCGTTGTTAATATGGTCGCTTTCTTTGCTAGGCCGCCTGCTGCTTCCTTACCGTGAATGCCGATGTAGGATGGTATCTATTGTAGAATAATCGTTTTTCTTTGTCCTTTGAAAAATCTGAATTTTTGTTTGATGTCTACAATTGTCCGATCTGCTGGTTGTGCTTTAGACGTTATCGCTTCGATTGCTGCTTTTAAGTCTATAAATATTACTGCCTTTTGAATGCTTTGTGCTCTTGTGATCATGTTTGTAGAACCGTGTTGATTGCGGTCACTTCGCCATCGAATGGAGTGTTATCATTTCCTAGCGGAATGTTGTGACTAAATAATTCGCTGTATATGCCTACCCCTGCGTTTTCGTGTTTATGTAGTTTGGATCCGTCTGTCTAGATTCGCAGCCATTCGTCATTTGGGTATTTTTCGTTTATAGTTTTTAGTGTGTACTAGCTGACCTGTGCTCGCCTTGCTTCTCCCCCTGCCACTTTTAAGATAGAAATGTACTTATTTTTTTTCCAAAACCTTTCTATCGTCACTCATATTGTAAGGCTAGGAACATCTTTTAGCATTGTTTAAATTTTAGTGAATATGGCTGTTACCTGCTACTTCTTTCGCGTAGAATTCATGTCATTAATGAAACAGGATTACCTCCATTTTTTCCCGGTTGCTGCTCATTGGATAGCCTGTGGACTCGAAACTTCTTTGAACTACTGCAGTCGCATTTTTCAAAAGAAAAGAAAGTAGTAGAAGTCCCTATTTGCCTTCTTTTATCTTCTCCTTAGTCTGGGGTTAAGGTTCAATTTATTTTCCCTCTTGCTTCCCAATATAAAGCGCAAATATCCTTTTTGGTTTGCTTGTCCATCGCTAGGCTTGTGCATGTCATAAGATAATTTTCGTCCATTTGTTGGTGTGAGTTACAAACCTTATTTTTAGTCGATGTACCTAGATGATGAGAAAGGCAGTCATGTCCTGTTTGCATTCTAAAGTAGGCTTCCGCCTGGTTCCTATGTAGTTGCTGGTTTCGAGGTGCAAGATCTGTTATCTGCGCCCACTTTTTTCCTCTGGCTGATAATTAGTGTTAATTTTTGTCTTTTGTTTTAAGTTTGTGTTATTCTTAACTTTATTCTGTGGTATGGTGTTTCGTTTCTAGTATTCGTTGTTAATATGGTCGCTTTCTTTGCTAGGCCGCCTGCTGCTTCCTTACCGTGAATGCCGATGTAGGATGGTATCTATTGTAGAATAATCGTTTTTCTTTGTCCTTTGAAAAATCTGAATTTTTGTTTGATGTCTACAATTGTCCGATCTGCTGGTTGTGCTTTAGACGTTATCGCTTCGATTGCTGCTTTTAAGTCTATAAATATTACTGCCTTTTGAATGCTTTGTGCTCTTGTGATCATGTTTGTAGAACCGTGTTGATTGCGGTCACTTCGCCATCGAATGGAGTGTTATCATTTCCTAGCGGAATGTTGTGACTAAATAATTCGCTGTATATGCCTACCCCTGCGTTTTCGTGTTTATGTAGTTTGGATCCGTCTGTCTAGATTCGCAGCCATTCGTCATTTGGGTATTTTTCGTTTATAGTTTTTAGTGTGTACTAGCTGACCTGTGCTCGCCTTGCTTCTCCCCCTGCCACTTTTAAGATAGAAATGTACTTATTTTTTTTCCAAAACCTTTCTATCGTCACTCATATTGTAAGGCTAGGAACATCTTTTAGCATTGTTTAAATTTTAGTGAATATGGCTGTTACCTGCTACTTCTTTCGCGTAGAATTCATGTCATTAATGAAACAGGATTACCTCCATTTTTTCCCGGTTGCTGCTCATTGGATAGCCTGTGGACTCGAAACTTCTTTGAACTACTGCAGTCGCATTTTTCAAAAGAAAAGAAAGTAGTAGAAGTCCCTATTTGCCTTCTTTTATCTTCTCCTTAGTCTGGGGTTAAGGTTCAATTTATTTTCCCTCTTGCTTCCCAATATAAAGCGCAAATATCCTTTTTGGTTTGCTTGTCCATCGCTAGGCTTGTGCATGTCATAAGATAATTTTCGTCCATTTGTTGGTGTGAGTTACAAACCTTATTTTTAGTCGATGTACCTAGATGATGAGAAAGGCAGTCATGTCCTGTTTGCATTCTAAAGTAGGCTTCCGCCTGGTTCCTATGTAGTTGCTGGTTTCGAGGTGCAAGATCTGTTATCTGCGCCCACTTTTTTCCTCTGGCTGATAATTAGTGTTAATTTTTGTCTTTTGTTTTAAGTTTGTGTTATTCTTAACTTTATTCTGTGGTATGGTGTTTCGTTTCTAGTATTCGTTGTTAATATGGTCGCTTTCTTTGCTAGGCCGCCTGCTGCTTCCTTACCGTGAATGCCGATGTAGGATGGTATCTATTGTAGAATAATCGTTTTTCTTTGTCCTTTGAAAAATCTGAATTTTTGTTTGATGTCTACAATTGTCCGATCTGCTGGTTGTGCTTTAGACGTTATCGCTTCGATTGCTGCTTTTAAGTCTATAAATATTACTGCCTTTTGAATGCTTTGTGCTCTTGTGATCATGTTTGTAGAACCGTGTTGATTGCGGTCACTTCGCCATCGAATGGAGTGTTATCATTTCCTAGCGGAATGTTGTGACTAAATAATTCGCTGTATATGCCTACCCCTGCGTTTTCGTGTTTATGTAGTTTGGATCCGTCTGTCTAGATTCGCAGCCATTCGTCATTTGGGTATTTTTCGTTTATAGTTTTTAGTGTGTACTAGCTGACCTGTGCTCGCCTTGCTTCTCCCCCTGCCACTTTTAAGATAGAAATGTACTTATTTTTTTTCCAAAACCTTTCTATCGTCACTCATATTGTAAGGCTAGGAACATCTTTTAGCATTGTTTAAATTTTAGTGAATATGGCTGTTACCTGCTACTTCTTTCGCGTAGAATTCATGTCATTAATGAAACAGGATTACCTCCATTTCTATCCGGCTGCTGCTCATTGGATAGCCTGTGGACTCGAAACTTCTTTGAACTACTGCAGTCGCATTTTTCAAAAGAAAAGAAAGTAGTAGAAGTCCCTATTTGCCTTCTTTTATCTTCTCCTTAGTCTGGGGTTAAGGTTCAATTTATTTTCCCTCTTGCTTCCCAATATAAAGCGCAAATATCCTTTTTGGTTTGCTTGTCCATCGCTAGGCTTGTGCATGTCATAAGATAATTTTCGTCCATTTGTTGGTGTGAGTTACAAACCTTATTTTTAGTCGATGTACCTAGATGATGAGAAAGGCAGTCATGTCCTGTTTGCATTCTAAAGTAGGCTTCCGCCTGGTTCCTATGTAGTTGCTGGTTTCGAGGTGCAAGATCTGTTATCTGCGCCCACTTTTTTCCTCTGGCTGATAATTAGTGTTAATTTTTGTCTTTTGTTTTAAGTTTGTGTTATTCTTAACTTTATTCTGTGGTATGGTGTTTCGTTTCTAGTATTCGTTGTTAATATGGTCGCTTTCTTTGCTAGGCCGCCTGCTGCTTCCTTACCGTGAATGCCGATGTAGGATGGTATCTATTGTAGAATAATCGTTTTTCTTTGTCCTTTGAAAAATCTGAATTTTTGTTTGATGTCTACAATTGTCCGATCTGCTGGTTGTGCTTTAGACGTTATCGCTTCGATTGCTGCTTTTAAGTCTATAAATATTACTGCCTTTTGAATGCTTTGTGCTCTTGTGATCATGTTTGTAGAACCGTGTTGATTGCGGTCACTTCGCCATCGAATGGAGTGTTATCATTTCCTAGCGGAATGTTGTGACTAAATAATTCGCTGTATATGCCTACCCCTGCGTTTTCGTGTTTATGTAGTTTGGATCCGTCTGTCTAGATTCGCAGCCATTCGTCATTTGGGTATTTTTCGTTTATAGTTTTTAGTGTGTACTAGCTGACCTGTGCTCGCCTTGCTTCTCCCCCTGCCACTTTTAAGATAGAAATGTACTTATTTTTTTTCCAAAACCTTTCTATCGTCACTCATATTGTAAGGCTAGGAACATCTTTTAGCATTGTTTAAATTTTAGTGAATATGGCTGTTACCTGCTACTTCTTTCGCGTAGAATTCATGTCATTAATGAAACAGGATTACCTCCATTTTTTCCCGGTTGCTGCTCATTGGATAGCCTGTGGACTCGAAACTTCTTTGAACTACTGCAGTCGCATTTTTCAAAAGAAAAGAAAGTAGTAGAAGTCCCTATTTGCCTTCTTTTATCTTCTCCTTAGTCTGGGGTTAAGGTTCAATTTATTTTCCCTCTTGCTTCCCAATATAAAGCGCAAATATCCTTTTTGGTTTGCTTGTCCATCGCTAGGCTTGTGCATGTCATAAGATAATTTTCGTCCATTTGTTGGTGTGAGTTACAAACCTTATTTTTAGTCGATGTACCTAGATGATGAGAAAGGCAGTCATGTCCTGTTTGCATTCTAAAGTAGGCTTCCGCCTGGTTCCTATGTAGTTGCTGGTTTCGAGGTGCAAGATCTGTTATCTGCGCCCACTTTTTTCCTCTGGCTGATAATTAGTGTTAATTTTTGTCTTTTGTTTTAAGTTTGTGTTATTCTTAACTTTATTCTGTGGTATGGTGTTTCGTTTCTAGTATTCGTTGTTAATATGGTCGCTTTCTTTGCTAGGCCGCCTGCTGCTTCCTTACCGTGAATGCCGATGTAGGATGGTATCTATTGTAGAATAATCGTTTTTCTTTGTCCTTTGAAAAATCTGAATTTTTGTTTGATGTCTACAATTGTCCGATCTGCTGGTTGTGCTTTAGACGTTATCGCTTCGATTGCTGCTTTTAAGTCTATAAATATTACTGCCTTTTGAATGCTTTGTGCTCTTGTGATCATGTTTGTAGAACCGTGTTGATTGCGGTCACTTCGCCATCGAATGGAGTGTTATCATTTCCTAGCGGAATGTTGTGACTAAATAATTCGCTGTATATGCCTACCCCTGCGTTTTCGTGTTTATGTAGTTTGGATCCGTCTGTCTAGATTCGCAGCCATTCGTCATTTGGGTATTTTTCGTTTATAGTTTTTAGTGTGTACTAGCTGACCTGTGCTCGCCTTGCTTCTCCCCCTGCCACTTTTAAGATAGAAATGTACTTATTTTTTTTCCAAAACCTTTCTATCGTCACTCATATTGTAAGGCTAGGAACATCTTTTAGCATTGTTTAAATTTTAGTGAATATGGCTGTTACCTGCTACTTCTTTCGCGTAGAATTCATGTCATTAATGAAACAGGATTACCTCCATTTTTTCCCGGTTGCTGCTCATTGGATAGCCTGTGGACTCGAAACTTCTTTGAACTACTGCAGTCGCATTTTTCAAAAGAAAAGAAAGTAGTAGAAGTCCCTATTTGCCTTCTTTTATCTTCTCCTTAGTCTGGGGTTAAGGTTCAATTTATTTTCCCTCTTGCTTCCCAATATAAAGCGCAAATATCCTTTTTGGTTTGCTTGTCCATCGCTAGGCTTGTGCATGTCATAAGATAATTTTCGTCCATTTGTTGGTGTGAGTTACAAACCTTATTTTTAGTCGATGTACCTAGATGATGAGAAAGGCAGTCATGTCCTGTTTGCATTCTAAAGTAGGCTTCCGCCTGGTTCCTATGTAGTTGCTGGTTTCGAGGTGCAAGATCTGTTATCTGCGCCCACTTTTTTCCTCTGGCTGATAATTAGTGTTAATTTTTGTCTTTTGTTTTAAGTTTGTGTTATTCTTAACTTTATTCTGTGGTATGGTGTTTCGTTTCTAGTATTCGTTGTTAATATGGTCGCTTTCTTTGCTAGGCCGCCTGCTGCTTCCTTACCGTGAATGCCGATGTAGGATGGTATCTATTGTAGAATAATCGTTTTTCTTTGTCCTTTGAAAAATCTGAATTTTTGTTTGATGTCTACAATTGTCCGATCTGCTGGTTGTGCTTTAGACGTTATCGCTTCGATTGCTGCTTTTAAGTCTATAAATATTACTGCCTTTTGAATGCTTTGTGCTCTTGTGATCATGTTTGTAGAACCGTGTTGATTGCGGTCACTTCGCCATCGAATGGAGTGTTATCATTTCCTAGCGGAATGTTGTGACTAAATAATTCGCTGTATATGCCTACCCCTGCGTTTTCGTGTTTATGTAGTTTGGATCCGTCTGTCTAGATTCGCAGCCATTCGTCATTTGGGTATTTTTCGTTTATAGTTTTTAGTGTGTACTAGCTGACCTGTGCTCGCCTTGCTTCTCCCCCTGCCACTTTTAAGATAGAAATGTACTTATTTTTTTTCCAAAACCTTTCTATCGTCACTCATATTGTAAGGCTAGGAACATCTTTTAGCATTGTTTAAATTTTAGTGAATATGGCTGTTACCTGCTACTTCTTTCGCGTAGAATTCATGTCATTAATGAAACAGGATTACCTCCATTTTTTCCCGGTTGCTGCTCATTGGATAGCCTGTGGACTCGAAACTTCTTTGAACTACTGCAGTCGCATTTTTCAAAAGAAAAGAAAGTAGTAGAAGTCCCTATTTGCCTTCTTTTATCTTCTCCTTAGTCTGGGGTTAAGGTTCAATTTATTTTCCCTCTTGCTTCCCAATATAAAGCGCAAATATCCTTTTTGGTTTGCTTGTCCATCGCTAGGCTTGTGCATGTCATAAGATAATTTTCGTCCATTTGTTGGTGTGAGTTACAAACCTTATTTTTAGTCGATGTACCTAGATGATGAGAAAGGCAGTCATGTCCTGTTTGCATTCTAAAGTAGGCTTCCGCCTGGTTCCTATGTAGTTGCTGGTTTCGAGGTGCAAGATCTGTTATCTGCGCCCACTTTTTTCCTCTGGCTGATAATTAGTGTTAATTTTTGTCTTTTGTTTTAAGTTTGTGTTATTCTTAACTTTATTCTGTGGTATGGTGTTTCGTTTCTAGTATTCGTTGTTAATATGGTCGCTTTCTTTGCTAGGCCGCCTGCTGCTTCCTTACCGTGAATGCCGATGTAGGATGGTATCTATTGTAGAATAATCGTTTTTCTTTGTCCTTTGAAAAATCTGAATTTTTGTTTGATGTCTACAATTGTCCGATCTGCTGGTTGTGCTTTAGACGTTATCGCTTCGATTGCTGCTTTTAAGTCTATAAATATTACTGCCTTTTGAATGCTTTGTGCTCTTGTGATCATGTTTGTAGAACCGTGTTGATTGCGGTCACTTCGCCATCGAATGGAGTGTTATCATTTCCTAGCGGAATGTTGTGACTAAATAATTCGCTGTATATGCCTACCCCTGCGTTTTCGTGTTTATGTAGTTTGGATCCGTCTGTCTAGATTCGCAGCCATTCGTCATTTGGGTATTTTTCGTTTATAGTTTTTAGTGTGTACTAGCTGACCTGTGCTCGCCTTGCTTCTCCCCCTGCCACTTTTAAGATAGAAATGTACTTATTTTTTTTCCAAAACCTTTCTATCGTCACTCATATTGTAAGGCTAGGAACATCTTTTAGCATTGTTTAAATTTTAGTGAATATGGCTGTTACCTGCTACTTCTTTCGCGTAGAATTCATGTCATTAATGAAACAGGATTACCTCCATTTTTTCCCGGTTGCTGCTCATTGGATAGCCTGTGGACTCGAAACTTCTTTGAACTACTGCAGTCGCATTTTTCAAAAGAAAAGAAAGTAGTAGAAGTCCCTATTTGCCTTCTTTTATCTTCTCCTTAGTCTGGGGTTAAGGTTCAATTTATTTTCCCTCTTGCTTCCCAATATAAAGCGCAAATATCCTTTTTGGTTTGCTTGTCCATCGCTAGGCTTGTGCATGTCATAAGATAATTTTCGTCCATTTGTTGGTGTGAGTTACAAACCTTATTTTTAGTCGATGTACCTAGATGATGAGAAAGGCAGTCATGTCCTGTTTGCATTCTAAAGTAGGCTTCCGCCTGGTTCCTATGTAGTTGCTGGTTTCGAGGTGCAAGATCTGTTATCTGCGCCCACTTTTTTCCTCTGGCTGATAATTAGTGTTAATTTTTGTCTTTTGTTTTAAGTTTGTGTTATTCTTAACTTTATTCTGTGGTATGGTGTTTCGTTTCTAGTATTCGTTGTTAATATGGTCGCTTTCTTTGCTAGGCCGCCTGCTGCTTCCTTACCGTGAATGCCGATGTAGGATGGTATCTATTGTAGAATAATCGTTTTTCTTTGTCCTTTGAAAAATCTGAATTTTTGTTTGATGTCTACAATTGTCCGATCTGCTGGTTGTGCTTTAGACGTTATCGCTTCGATTGCTGCTTTTAAGTCTATAAATATTACTGCCTTTTGAATGCTTTGTGCTCTTGTGATCATGTTTGTAGAACCGTGTTGATTGCGGTCACTTCGCCATCGAATGGAGTGTTATCATTTCCTAGCGGAATGTTGTGACTAAATAATTCGCTGTATATGCCTACCCCTGCGTTTTCGTGTTTATGTAGTTTGGATCCGTCTGTCTAGATTCGCAGCCATTCGTCATTTGGGTATTTTTCGTTTATAGTTTTTAGTGTGTACTAGCTGACCTGTGCTCGCCTTGCTTCTCCCCCTGCCACTTTTAAGATAGAAATGTACTTATTTTTTTTCCAAAACCTTTCTATCGTCACTCATATTGTAAGGCTAGGAACATCTTTTAGCATTGTTTAAATTTTAGTGAATATGGCTGTTACCTGCTACTTCTTTCGCGTAGAATTCATGTCATTAATGAAACAGGATTACCTCCATTTTTTCCCGGTTGCTGCTCATTGGATAGCCTGTGGACTCGAAACTTCTTTGAACTACTGCAGTCGCATTTTTCAAAAGAAAAGAAAGTAGTAGAAGTCCCTATTTGCCTTCTTTTATCTTCTCCTTAGTCTGGGGTTAAGGTTCAATTTATTTTCCCTCTTGCTTCCCAATATAAAGCGCAAATATCCTTTTTGGTTTGCTTGTCCATCGCTAGGCTTGTGCATGTCATAAGATAATTTTCGTCCATTTGTTGGTGTGAGTTACAAACCTTATTTTTAGTCGATGTACCTAGATGATGAGAAAGGCAGTCATGTCCTGTTTGCATTCTAAAGTAGGCTTCCGCCTGGTTCCTATGTAGTTGCTGGTTTCGAGGTGCAAGATCTGTTATCTGCGCCCACTTTTTTCCTCTGGCTGATAATTAGTGTTAATTTTTGTCTTTTGTTTTAAGTTTGTGTTATTCTTAACTTTATTCTGTGGTATGGTGTTTCGTTTCTAGTATTCGTTGTTAATATGGTCGCTTTCTTTGCTAGGCCGCCTGCTGCTTCCTTACCGTGAATGCCGATGTAGGATGGTATCTATTGTAGAATAATCGTTTTTCTTTGTCCTTTGAAAAATCTGAATTTTTGTTTGATGTCTACAATTGTCCGATCTGCTGGTTGTGCTTTAGACGTTATCGCTTCGATTGCTGCTTTTAAGTCTATAAATATTACTGCCTTTTGAATGCTTTGTGCTCTTGTGATCATGTTTGTAGAACCGTGTTGATTGCGGTCACTTCGCCATCGAATGGAGTGTTATCATTTCCTAGCGGAATGTTGTGACTAAATAATTCGCTGTATATGCCTACCCCTGCGTTTTCGTGTTTATGTAGTTTGGATCCGTCTGTCTAGATTCGCAGCCATTCGTCATTTGGGTATTTTTCGTTTATAGTTTTTAGTGTGTACTAGCTGACCTGTGCTCGCCTTGCTTCTCCCCCTGCCACTTTTAAGATAGAAATGTACTTATTTTTTTTCCAAAACCTTTCTATCGTCACTCATATTGTAAGGCTAGGAACATCTTTTAGCATTGTTTAAATTTTAGTGAATATGGCTGTTACCTGCTACTTCTTTCGCGTAGAATTCATGTCATTAATGAAACAGGATTACCTCCATTTTTTCCCGGTTGCTGCTCATTGGATAGCCTGTGGACTCGAAACTTCTTTGAACTACTGCAGTCGCATTTTTCAAAAGAAAAGAAAGTAGTAGAAGTCCCTATTTGCCTTCTTTTATCTTCTCCTTAGTCTGGGGTTAAGGTTCAATTTATTTTCCCTCTTGCTTCCCAATATAAAGCGCAAATATCCTTTTTGGTTTGCTTGTCCATCGCTAGGCTTGTGCATGTCATAAGATAATTTTCGTCCATTTGTTGGTGTGAGTTACAAACCTTATTTTTAGTCGATGTACCTAGATGATGAGAAAGGCAGTCATGTCCTGTTTGCATTCTAAAGTAGGCTTCCGCCTGGTTCCTATGTAGTTGCTGGTTTCGAGGTGCAAGATCTGTTATCTGCGCCCACTTTTTTCCTCTGGCTGATAATTAGTGTTAATTTTTGTCTTTTGTTTTAAGTTTGTGTTATTCTTAACTTTATTCTGTGGTATGGTGTTTCGTTTCTAGTATTCGTTGTTAATATGGTCGCTTTCTTTGCTAGGCCGCCTGCTGCTTCCTTACCGTGAATGCCGATGTAGGATGGTATCTATTGTAGAATAATCGTTTTTCTTTGTCCTTTGAAAAATCTGAATTTTTGTTTGATGTCTACAATTGTCCGATCTGCTGGTTGTGCTTTAGACGTTATCGCTTCGATTGCTGCTTTTAAGTCTATAAATATTACTGCCTTTTGAATGCTTTGTGCTCTTGTGATCATGTTTGTAGAACCGTGTTGATTGCGGTCACTTCGCCATCGAATGGAGTGTTATCATTTCCTAGCGGAATGTTGTGACTAAATAATTCGCTGTATATGCCTACCCCTGCGTTTTCGTGTTTATGTAGTTTGGATCCGTCTGTCTAGATTCGCAGCCATTCGTCATTTGGGTATTTTTCGTTTATAGTTTTTAGTGTGTACTAGCTGACCTGTGCTCGCCTTGCTTCTCCCCCTGCCACTTTTAAGATAGAAATGTACTTATTTTTTTTCCAAAACCTTTCTATCGTCACTCATATTGTAAGGCTAGGAACATCTTTTAGCATTGTTTAAATTTTAGTGAATATGGCTGTTACCTGCTACTTCTTTCGCGTAGAATTCATGTCATTAATGAAACAGGATTACCTCCATTTCTATCCGGCTGCTGCTCATTGGATAGCCTACGGACTCCAAACTTCTTTGAGCTATTGCATTCGCACTTTCCCAAAAATAAATTAATAGAAGGCTCTATTTCCCTTCTTTTTTTTGCGCCCTAGAGAACAAAAAAAAATACCTACTGATTCAACACATTAAGAGCATTCGTTTTCTCTACTTTATTTCTTTTGGGTTTTTTTGTGCGATAATAAATTTATTTTGTACTATGCAATCACAAGAAAATTGACAAACAAAAATTTCTCACAACAATTTCTCACCCACTAAAAATTGCTCCTCTAATATGCGTAGTAAGCTTACCCTCCTTGGAGCACACACAAAATCATTCCAAATCCAATGCTTAAATTATCTCCTCCCATTGAACCACCATTTTTCATCTCTGCTTCTCATATCAAATTCGCTTACCTAATACATTCGTGTAATAACTCCATTTTGAAAATTGGCTCCTCCCTATTCAGCAATAATACTCTCTAGAGTAACGGTTGTTCTCTTCTCCTATTCAAGTTTATGGATGGAAGCCAAACCTTCTTCTTCTTGCTCTCCTTTTATGGCACACACACAAACACACATTACACAGGTTCGTTCGGGATTTTGGATTGAATCAAATGATAATCAAATGTAAAATAAGCAAAAGCAATAATTTCTGGAGTAATTATTTAATGGGGTGCAGTGTCATGTTATATTTTTTATATTTTTGATTGCGTTTGTTACGAATTGACACTGGGGTAATGTCGGGCCTTATCCATTTAATCATTTTGCATTTATTTTGTGTAGAAGTACATTTTTTTGTTATATTTGCAGTACTTTTTTTCATTTCTCTTAGAAGACAATATTTTAATTTAATACAATAATAAATTTAGATTGGTATCATTCCTTAACAAGTTTTTTATAACGAAACTAAAGATGTTTGTTTATTTAAAATTGTTTCACTCTCACGATAAAAGGAAGTGTAAATACTGCTTAAATCACTAATATAAATAGAGTTCTAAGCTCTCAGAAAAGCTCGACGGGTATTTGAGAAAGGAAATTCCACAACATCTGTACGCCTTTAAAGCTTTTTTGAAAAGTAGCGGGTGACAAAAATTCTGTTGTAACAAATGTTTCTGCAGATACACATACATACATAAGTATGTATTTTATGTAGACGGATCGTTTTTTTTTGTCGTTAATCTTTGTAATTTATAGAAATTATTTCGCGCAAGTATTATAATAAACTTTGTGATCTGCAAGCAAATTGCTTAATTTTGTTACTGGAAAAAAATTTATGGATATGGTTTAAATTTAAGCGCACATTCTTCCACTTAATAATTTCTTAAGGTAGCTTTACAATGTATAGTCGCTCTATGTTAGTTCTAAACTATGATAAAGATCCTGAAAATCTAGGTAGAGAAAAACAAGCACAAGTTTCATAAGTCGTGTATACGGCATTTGAAAAGAATCAAAATCTAAAAAATAAAAAAACTTTTATATATATCTTATAAAATTTATACACATTTATTTACACATCCCTGGCAAGAACATTCTAGTACTTTCATATATGTTTATCTAATTTTTTTTTAAATAGGTCCTATAAACAGAAGTTCTGTCAAGGAGAAAAGAATACCTACATTTCAAAGCTTTAAAATTCTAGAGGTAATGAATGCTTTCCATTTTCGAAAATACATTTCATTATCCTTGCGCAGAAGAAAATATATAATTTCGAACTATGTTTTGTGTGCTTTTAAGCTCCTCACAGGATTCGAAATTAAGTTGAAACAGATAGATTTCTCTTAGTTGTAGAAGAGTGCTCAATGATATTGTATTCGGTCGGACCGCGCTTTCCCGAAAAAAGTGGAAACAATTTTGATCTATTACTTAAGTCTTAAATTAATATCGATAAATAAATTCAATTATTTATACATCGTATTGCAGATTCGACAAATCACATTGAATTGTGTGTATTTGTTTGGTGGTTTACGTCGTCGGAAGCCATATAAAAGCTTATAAAAGGTTAGATAAAAAATAAAAAAAAAATAAAAAAATGTCGATGCCGTGAAGTGGATTTTATATTATTGGTGAATTCGTTTATTTTATAAAAATTCTGATAATATATGAAGTAATATGTATAAATACACATACATATGAACGTGATATAAAAATAATATAATAACAGTGTTTACGAAATATATCTAATACATAGAATCTAAATCGGCAGTATAAGCCTGGAATATCATAAAAGCAACAGATAAAAGGAAAGTTCTGAAAGAAAACTCGAGTTTAAAAGCGATTTTGG
Source organism: Chalcosyrphus nemorum (assembly GCA_949716465.1). NCBI lineage: Eukaryota > Metazoa > Arthropoda > Insecta > Diptera > Syrphidae > Chalcosyrphus > Chalcosyrphus nemorum. The sequence continues at coordinate 28,744 of OX454332.1, forward strand.
CGTAGCAGATACCAAGAAAAAAATATTTAAAACATCAATCCTTTTAATCGCAATATTAAAAAAAAAACTTATTGTAGGTATCTCCCATTTTCAATTATAAATACGCAGTCGAAATACATATGTAAACACCTACAAGCAGGAGAGTTCCAGTAATTATTATTCTTTCCCAGGACTTTTTAGTTTCTATTTCGCCAAATTTGTGGAATAAGCCGAATTTATCTTAAGCAATATGTGTAAATAACCCTTCTCATTTAACTTTAGCTAAACCGCAAGACGAATTTATATACGATTTTAATTTATTTATTTTTTTTTTTTTTTGCAAGATGAATTTTTTTTCCTCTAATTAAAAACATTAAGGTGACAGTGAAACAATAAAACATTTTCCTCACAGTAAATTTTGTATTTCTAAGAATCTGTTTAAATAAAATTTAATTATATATTGAGCCTCCAACCTCTTTACACAAGGGGTCATTTTGAAAGGATTCAAAGCTTGTGGGTCAATGACTTTTCAATTAATAGTAACCTAATACGGAAATGATTATGTGATTCAGAATAATTAACAGAGTTGTTTGGGTCAAAGAGAAGTCATTAAGAGAAGCACGCCGCAATATTCAATGAATATAATAAAGTTGTTTATCATTCAGGATTAATTGGTTACATTGTTTTGTTTGTTATGGTTGTGAATTATAATATTTGAAATTAGTTTTACATTTTTATGATCCGTGTAAAGTTACGGCAATGACGCTTACTTACCTTATGAATAAATCACCAATAACTGACTTTAGTTTTAAAGAAATATAATATAATAATAACATATTTACTTTCGAATCGGTTAATACAATTGCTAAACTTAAAACACTTTGAAGATGTGTTCTTTATTATTTTGCGACAGTATTAATACCTAGAGGTGTTAGTAAACAATATCTTGAAACAGTACTTCAAAGATTTGAATGATATATTCCTACCTAAAGGCGACAATTAATAATGTTTTTTTTTCAATATTTTTTTACTGATATATTAAAAATGCTTGTTCTGTCACTTTTGTTTCATTTTGGGAAGATATATATATATATTTATACTTGAAACTCAGCTCAATACCTTAACATGTTCTTAAAAAAATATGAAGATTTATTATCATGACTTCACCCAGAGCTAACACTCAACAATTCGTTGTCTAACTAATCACTTTAAAATTATTTCAAGGATAAATATAATATGTATACCCTTTAGTGAAGTTTTTGAAATAAAAGGGAAAGCAGAAGAGTTGACTTGGGAAAAAACATTAGAAATGCAGAACTAGCGCACATCATCTATTTATTGATTTTCTTACCAAATATTGGTTTAATAAATTTGCTTTGCCCGATTTTTTACAGTTTTGGATTTCATTTAGTACTCATCAGTGGTTATTAGTTTCTTAGCAATTTCTTATTGCTTACTGCTTCGCGATTCAAAAATACTGAAATGTTTTTGAAATGTGACTTGGTGATGGGTTAAAGATGATAAGCAAATCTATATAGTTGGGTATCTATTTGTAGAAATGTGTGCAGACCAAAGGAAACATATCCAAAACATTGCTTAAAGAACTTTTGTGAAATGTTTTCGCATTGCTTCGAAATCAATTCAAAAACTATGCATGTTTTTCCATATCTGCACGGATTTGAAACAGATAGTGTTAGTAGTGTTGTGCTATATAATATATAAAAAAGATATAGAAATAAAAAAGGAAGAAAAATAAGAACATAAGCAAAAAACTCGGTTCGCTTAAAATTACCACCAGATGTTAGGATCGGTAGTTTAGGAAGATATAGAGTGGATATAGATCCGAGCAGGTGGCAAATGTTATCTTTTCTGTTTCTTGTTACACCGTTCAAGTGGTACAACAAGACACAAACTTAATGCTCGTTCAAAAAATTGATTGCATAATAATAATAACAAATAATAATAGATAGTTACCCACTAAACCAGTGCAATAGACATATGTACATTTGTACATGACTTCCATGTTATGTAATTACCTAGAGAAAATGAAAATAAATAGTGGGCCATAAAAAGCCCATCCGCTAATCTGAATCAAATTAAAAATCAGTGCGTTGAATTTATACGAAACCGAGAGACCTGCAGATACTTATTGAGGGCGCATCGGCGAAGTAGGGACAAGTAGGGACACACTAAAACTTGAGGCTTGGGATCCATATGCTTTCGATCATTGAAGAACAAAACAGCTAAAACAGTTCAGGATGCATGCAATCAATTGGATATCAACTCTGGATACTTTTTGGATAGCGAATTAACCAAAATACGGAAGTATATAAGAGAAATACGCTAAAATCTACCTTGAGTCTCCTACAACCATTACCCCATACATACGAACTTTTTAAATTTAACACGCAATGTCTGCACATATAGCTTTAATAATGATGTTAAATATTATACCATGCATTAACACCTTTGTCATATCAATATTCATGAACCTTAATGTGCTAGTCTTAAGACTCATAGCTAAGTACAACGAACCACGATTTTATCAAAAATAAATTCATTTATTTGCACTAGTTTCTCAGTCCTGAGTTCATTATTACTAGTTCATTTTTAAAACAGCAATATTAATTGCCTTAGTTAAAGGATTGAATGACTTCTAAGTTATTTACTACATACCGACACACATATACATATTTGCATTACAAACCGATATCTTTTACCGAATCTTTAGATATAATTTTCAAAAGTACATGTATTTCACACTCCACCGCAAAATATTAATTAGTAAAAACATTTTGCAGATTATTAAAACTTTTATCAATTCACAAAACTCTTAAGTAATCTTAAGCGTCATATATTTTTTATTTATCAATGCTATAATTGGTAGCTCATTCTATTCTTGAACCCGTCAATATCTTCTCAAACTTTTACTGACACCTAATAACAAAAATGTCAGTAAGAGAAAGTGGGCAAGAACAAAATGATAAATTACCATTTCGTAGTCTGATAACTCCTTTAGGTAATAATATTACCAGAACGTAAAGGCAATTAATCTTTATTAGAAAAATTATGGACGGAAATCTCGATTTAGCTTGTGAAAGATATATACGGAGTTGTTTGAAAAAAAGAAAAAAAGAAAAATCAAATAGGAGTACTAACGAAATTCCCAATAAACAAATTTATATAAGTTATAGCTATGTAACATTGTAAAATTTTTCTTTTTTTGCATATCCCTTCGACTATATGTACTTCCGAAATTCAGCGACACTACTCTCAAATATTTTTTGGACTCTATACTATAAAAAATAATATAATCATATCGCCTAAAGAAGAAAAAATTGTAATCCAATACATAAAGGTAATGATTTTATAAAAATATAGTTCCTCATGTTTCCTCTTTTTCTTATGAATGCTGCACACATGCACATGTACACGATTTGTACAGGAAGCAAATTTAAAGTAACATACATACCTAAAGCTTATAGGAAATCAATGTGACATTTGAAAGAAATTTTGCTGTAGTTCTACCTATTCTACAAAAGTTATCTAAATTTTTGTAGTGACAGCCTGTATGATTATTTTTTCTATTCATGCTTTCCAGTATATATTTACTTAGGACTTTCAAATACTTAAAAAATACTTCAACCATCTACCTAAGCATAAAGTACGAAACTGAATAAGGTCAAATAAGAAGTCCAATTAGCCTTGCGGTTATTTTCATTTACTCTAGCCATCAAGTTTCGTTTATATACGCTACTCTAACAGTGCCTTTCCAGTTCCTTCAAGTACTATTAGAGTTAATGAAAGCATTTTGATGAGATAAAGTGAAAATTGCAAGCACAGATGTTTTCAATATTCATGTCGATTATAACAAAAATGAGTTCGGGGATGGTGTGCAGTATTAAGAGTACTTAACCGAAAGTTGCCAGATCACTTGAACCAAATGCGGTCAGGACATAGAAAATTAAACTTTAAACCAGCTTTTCTTAAGTACATACCTACATATATACACATGTACATATGGACATATTTACGTACTGCGTAGGACTGGTTGCATTGTAAATAGTGGAGAAAAGAAATGTCATATGTATCTCGTCATAACATTTTATTTATAGTTTTATCATTGTAATATATATTTAATGTGTTTGGATATTTATAACGTGCTTTACATACTTCTAGTGCTTTAAACTTGTTACCGACATTGCCACTGAGGCATGAGACTCTCTTTTATAGTATTGGATGAATTCAATTTAAGCTAATTGAAAGTTGTGATGTGCTATAAAATGTTTTTAAACTGACTTTAACAATTTTGCTTCAATTAATAATGTGGGTGCCATGGCTTAGTGGTTAGTGCGTTGGACTACTACGCAAGGGGTTCCAAGTTCGAATCCTGAAAAATATCATCAAACGTTTCTTTCACGGCCCCACCCTTTTCCGAGTGTCTGACAAACATTCAAGAGTATTACTGTCATGAAAAAGCTTCTCAAAACCCCTCTGTCCTTCGGATACGGCATAAAACTGTAGGTCCCTTCTGTACGTGCAGAAATGTATACCACGCACAACATGTACAGTTGTGAGAAACTAGGCCTTGGCCTTCTATGGGCCGCTTACGGCCTGATATTTATTTAATTTTTAATGGTTTGTTGTGATTAGGCTCAGGTCTAAAATTCTTCTTTGTTGTTTTCTGTGGATGCCGTGGCTCGGTGATTAGAGCGTTGGACTACTGTGGATAGGCGGTACAATTTTATGACGACCTCACCTCTCGTGAACGTAATTGGTTTCGGAATAAGAATGTAGGTCCCTTCTATACGCGCGGAAGTGTACAATGCGAAAAACAGTTATACCTGTTTGAAGCTTGACCAAACCCATTATAGGCTGCTTGTGGCCTAATGTTTATTTATTTTTCGTTGTTTTCTGCCTTCACCTTCACCTCAACAGTACAGTTTTTATTTTGGCTTTTTTGAGTATTTATTTATTTCATAAAAAAGGTAATTCATTTCGTTTTCATATATGCGTAATCTATAACGAAGTACTTTCATTGTGTTTTCTTATTATACCCTATTCAGAGGGTATATTGAATTTGGCACATATGTAGTTTGTAACATAGAGAAATATCGAAGATAATCAACATTCCAATGTTTCTTCAAAGAAGAATATATTTATGTTTAGAAGTGGCCTCCGATCTCACTTCCATAGAAAATGAATAGTATTTTGTAGATCGAGAAATAAAGAAGCGGAAATGAACAAATTATACTGAGGTTATCGAACAAGAATACACCCGCACTAATTAATTTCATTGGTTGAGTGAAATAAAATATTAACCTATTTTTGTTTAATAAATTCAATATTATGTCAAAAAAGTTAATAAATCCGTTATTTTTGTATTTAAGTAAGTATTAAGTATTTAAATTATTTTGCTCGCCTTCAACCCCAAATGTTCGAGCATTCTTCACGCAATAATTCGATTGCAGCTTAATTTGGTAAGAACCTTATCGGCATAAAGAAAAACAAACAGTTTTAATGTTTGTGCAAAATTTCAAATTATTAACATGCAAAATGGCTGAGTTCTTACATAAATGATCACCATAATATTTCGTTAGCATTTTTTTTTTTGCTTGGTAGGTACTGTTTGTAGGCACAATTCATGAAATTCACTTAATTCTGGATTGTTTTCTATTTTTGAAATCTTGTTAAAAAAAAGTTACAAAATTGGAGTAAAAACTAACCAAATTACCAAAATTTACCACACTAAAAAAATAAACAGATTTGGTAAAAAAATACCAAAGTGGAAACCGTGGTACTTGGTCAGAACAAATGCAAACATTTCTAAAATCCGACCAGGGACATGCCTATTTTTCGAAAAAAAAAAAAACACTTTTTTTATTTATTTTACATGAAACTGGAAAAAGTTTACTTTATTAATTAAAATTTAAAACAGTTTTCGTCGCTTTCTAAACATGAATATTACTTCTTATGAATGAAATTGAAAATACAGTAGGTACGAGTATTGGCTTAACAAATTTCAAAAACCACCCAACAATGATTGTGTTTACTAGTAAACAAACGTAAATAATTTAAATTAAAGTTATTTTTGTACAACATAAAAAAGTAAATATCATAATTAAATTTTAACCGATGAGTGTAATATACTCGTACATAATGTACTATATATGCATCAAAGTTAGCTGCAGTTGAAATCTACTTGAGATGCCAACATGCAAAAAACTGTCGCATGCACTCTGGTATGAATGTGACTGGCATGTGGTGATTGCATTGCCATAAGCATTTTTTGCTGAGCTAAATAATGTCCAATTCATTAATGTGCAATTATTTTTATTGTGAGCGAATAGTAAAATATGGATTCAATTTTTTTGTGTACATGCATTGTTTCTTTTTTCAAAACTAATTAAATATGAATGCGTTGAAAATGTTCGTGCATTTCTAGAGCATGCGTTTGTTTTTTATTAGGTTCATTAGGTTCACCATATTCAGGTTATTAGAACAATAGATCTAAGAGTGAAGGCAGATTAAAACCTGTTCATTAAATGTGTTGTAAAGAAGTTATTAAAAAGACTGTACATTGATCTGTGGAAAAAGTGAATAATTCAATAATTTCAATATTTCAAATTTTTTGTGCTATAAATAATACACATAAAATCTCATTAATTTTTAATTACTTCTACTAATGCTGTAAAGGTTTTTTTATTGCTTATATCATTTAAATGCTTTTGAACAGAATAATTTCTCCGTTATCACCGCAAATGTTACGCAGTTTCCAATCAAACACATATAACTTCTGTGAACTTGAATATATCTCTTAGTCCTATTCTCCACTGAAACGGAGTACCAGTCTTTTTACTTTTAAGCCCTTTATTATCATCTTCTGTATGTATGTATGTATCTAAATACCTTCCTAATGTAATAATATAATGTTATATGTATACTAAATACTAAATATTTCAAATGATGATGGTCACCATGAAAAAATAAATACCACGTCTACAGAATTGCGAAAAAAGAACGCGAAACACCTTGTATATTTTATTCATCATTGCGCTCGTTTTCCTGTTGACAAGACGTATCTTTTTGAAAACACAAAGGATTTCTGGATGTCTTCTGGGACAAGCTTTTATATTTTTTATACATGACGTGAGGTAACATAAAGGATTGTCTGCAAAAATAACATCGGATAAGAAGTAGATGAAGACTGTGCTCACTTGAACTTGATTTTTGTTTGATTGATAGGTAGGAATTTTAAAAAGCGCATATTTTTATTCTATATATACCTTTCTACTTGTATACATATGTACATAAAAACTAGGTGACGGCGAGCTAGTGAAACTTTTTTATGATTATTTCGTTAGCAATATGTTGGTCAGTTTTTGTTGTCGTGGTTAAATTCATCACAGAGCTGGTATTCTGGAATTCTGGCTAACCTGGATCTGGAGTTTTATGTTCTATATTTCTCCAAGTTGTCTAATATATTGAAGAAAAATTATAGTGATAAATCTTTGCACGATGGATCGCAAATGGAAAACATATTTTGTAATGTGATTGCCAGAACAACTGGGCGGTCGAAAACCACTGCCAGAACTTCCGAAACATTTGTTCATCATCACGATAGCATAGGCGAATTAAATTAGACAATTATCTCGCATTTCTCCTTCCCCCACAATATTTAGAAGCTAAATTGTCCAATCTGTGAATACATGTTGGCATGCGTGTGACCAAGACCGAACTATAAATTTGTCGTGTTGATTCTTTCTTCCTTTTAGACAAAATATGATTTTGCGTGGTTTTTAGCTTGTGGGAGCGAATATATCCAGCGACCCGAAGATGACTGTCTAATTTAGTTCGTCTATGACGATAGTCAACATGTTTTGTAATGGCTCATTCTTACATTTTGGTTATTTTCAGCTAGGTATTCACGCTTATGCTTTCGAAAATGAAAATGGCGGGTTGGACTTCAGATAAAAAATTATTTCCACTATCCAAAAAAGAAGCCGTCGACCGCTATAAAGAAAAAGGCGTAAATTTAAAATATGCTGCGAGTTAGCGTGTCCCTCACAATATAACTAAATCTATGTATACTTCAAAATGCTAGTGGATTGCGTCCGTATAAAAACAAATCAACCATATATATGATTTACGTGCGCACTTAGTATGCTTCGTTATTTTTAACTTTTGTGTCCCTTTGTTGGTTTGACCGAGGGTGGTTAGATGATCCTCACAATAAATCAATACAGTTCACAGACACGTACATATGTACTACCACTACTTATGTACAACAGTAGAAAATTACTTACGTTGAACTGGTTGCGCCTTCTTGGTATACAAGGTAAATCTGTACCTACTGCATATACGCATATGTTCATGTACATACATATGTTATGTACATTCATGTAAGCATTTTGTATGCGAGAATATAAGTCGCACCGCCAAAAGCCATTAACACTTCAGTCCACACTTTCCAACTGATTGTTAAGGCTGCTTGTAACTATATTCTATAACTTTCCTGTACTTTAAAAGCTGTTGCCACAATCAGAAGAACCTGCACAATACAGAAGACACAAAAAGGCTTTTCATCACTCTCCTGTGGATTTTTTGTTTTTTAAATTAAGTATGCACATACATATATATGTAAAAATGTGTGTGCCCAGGTGTAAATATGCGATTTTTACGTTTCGGGGAGTGTTTGTGTCTTATGCTCATTACATTTCTTCAAATATATCGACGAACAAGTCAATATATTCTTAAGTAGCTTTTAAGTTGCATATGCAACCTAAACGTTTAATTTGTCCAAATTTCATATCTGAGTTCTGTAGGTGAAGTGTGACCCACTTCGAGGCGCATTCAAAGTGTTTCTTAAGTTTGCTCAACGTAAATACTAAATGGCAAATTCATAGAAAACGAGTCTTACAATTTTAATAAATTTCATATTTAAGTTGGTCTAGGCAAGTGGCGTACCACGTTTATGGGGAAAAAGAACCTTTGATGATAACTAGTTTAAGTAATGCGTGCAGCTATTTCTCGGCTAATACTCAATGGATTTCGATAATAATCAAAATATGGGTAAAATTTAATGTGTACTAAAATATGGCATTTAAACTTATGCAACATTAAGCTCAGTAATATAATATACAAACATTGCATATGTAAAAATAAAAGGACCAACAACTAATGATAGACGGATGGACGGATGAATATAGCTCAATCGACTCGTCTAGTGATGCTAATCATTTATATATAGACATTATATATATTATTGCGTTTATCTTCAATACATCTCTATGCTACAACCATGTGTCAAAATTAATATACTCCTAGGACAGGATACAAAAACAAAAAAATCTTTCTCGTTGACAGTTAGATTTCGCACATGTGTACATGTAACCATGCTCCCCATAGAGAAATAACATTGACCTCAACAATCTTTCCTCCAAATTAACTACAATCAAAGTCTACAGACAAACATACTTGACCATTTATCTTGTAAAATGTGGTAAACAGTAAAAACACTCCTATCTATGCTGAAATTGTGGGAAATATACTAAAATTCTATACACAACTAAGCACCACCCTTAACCACCCTCATTATTTGCCAAATTGTTCTTTTTTTTAAAGAGGGTTTCTTTGTTTGGATGTTATTGTGGCAGACAAAGATGCAAAATAAAAAAGACATAAGATAATATAGTATCGGACTTGGAAGTTGCCGAAATGTAATGACCTAATAAAATAATGAAAATTGCAAACGGAAGCCTTTGGATAAAGTTTTTGTTTAGTTTTTACTGACATAGTAAAAGTTTCCCTTCATGGTTGTTCTATTGATGAAGTAAACCATTTCTATATCTCTTAGGATGCGCACAGACCTGCTATCAGTGTTATGATTGATAATAGAATCTGTGTAACTACTTAATAAGGATGCTAAGATCGTGATTAAAATGCATACTTACTTACAATTGTATTTATGGAATGTAGTTACAAGTGCTTTGTTTGTCAAAAAATGAATCTTCACTTACGTATTGCATTATGTTTTAAGCCTGGGGTCCATATGTTACTGTACTACAAGGCGTATTTCACAATAAAGTAGTCATCGCATCTTAGGGTGCGTTCAATATTGGCCCGCTCTTTAGAAAAGTTTTTCATTGGAGATACTCTGAAGATAATTTTTCCACACCTATTAGGCAAATATCGTCTGCGTCGTTCAGGTGTTTAAAGTACCTACAATTACATGGTTACCTTTCGTTAATACAGCAAGGAGTGCGTTGCTGATGACTTGACTCCCGAGGAGAACAGTGGTTGCAATATCTCATTCGTAGACTAGTGGGTGCCGTGGCTCATTAGTGCGCAAGTGGTTTCAAGTTCAAATTCAGAAAAATACCATCAAAAGTTTTTTCATGGCCCCACCTCTTCCGAGTGTCTGACACCCCTCTGCCCTTAGGATACGGCATAAAACAGAAGGTCCCTTCAGTACGTCCAGAAATGTATACCATTTACCATCTATGGGTTGCTTATGGCCTAATATTTATTTTTTAGACTGTAAAATACTTCGGGATCTTACCATTGTGTAAGACCTGTGACGCTTACCACCTTTATATGTAACGTTGATGCTATCTATGAATTATTTGGCTATGCATATTCAGAGAAGAGGAATAATAATAATAATAAAAGGAATGCGCCTCATGCTGCGCTGCGCTTTCTTATTTTTCACGACAAGTTGGTTAATTCTAACCGCACATTTAATATATATACATATGTATATTCCGTAACTGATTTTTTTAATCAAAAATGAGATCGCAATAATTTACTAGACGTTGAATAGTATTCTAAAACTTCGGACTACGGTAAAAGTATTGGCGATAAATATGTAGTTAAACTCCTTGTTGTCAAATTGATTTCAACTGAAAGTGGTCAACTTAAAGATGCTAGTCTTGAAATATGACTGCTATGTTTTCATTTTATCGGCATATAGCATAAATATAGCGTAAAATATGAAGTATTACTTTTTTCGAAGTATGTATAAACAAGTGGTACGTACCGTTCTTAAAGCCCATTTATTATTTTAATGCTCTATTGTTCGAAGTGTGTACGAGTATGTACGTCTATTATACAAATAGAAATCTATAACGTATACGAGTATTACAATTGAGTTTATTAAATAAAATACTTATAATAAAAGCTGTAAAAATTGTCAATGTTTTGTACTTTTTGACATTTGTAGTTCTAAAACTGCAGTAGTATTCTACGTTTCGAAATAGAACAATAAATAATAACTTTGTCCAAAGTGATAAGTACCAGTGCTTTGCTTCCTGTTTTGTACTAAACTGTTAAGTCAATTATTGTTCTGCAAAAAATCACAAAAATTATCAGATTTCTCCCAAAAACCACAGATATTTATTTTTACAATATTTTTCTGGAAGCAAGAGTGCAAACATAAATATATGTTAGGCTTATTATTTATAAATGTTTATGTGACGTGAAAAGCCAAAGAAATTTATTTCCACACAGCACATTGTCTTAAATATTATGCTTCCACCACCAACAACAGGAAATGCAAATAGAATGCAAGAAAATAATACATTCAAGCTGTTACCTGTATGTATCCCTGGAAAATATAAATTACAGCTTTCCCACCTTAAAAATAGCTATGTCACTTCGAATAATGTTTTTTTTTGGGGTGAGAAAATTGAAATTTAAGCGGGAACGCATAAGTGCGAAAGAATAAACATAAAACTTTGTCTTACAATTATATGTTATAGGTACTTAGGAACTTCTAGTTGATAAATTAGATATTTATTTCATAGTTATGTTCCGCTACTCCAAGGCAAAGCAAATAGTGCTCTCTAGTATATCGCGGGCCTACTTATTTTATAATGGAGACAAAACATTGAGCGTTCATTGAATCCTGCCAAGGTATAAGCTGAATTTTTGTGCGCTTTGACAAAAAAAAAATTTTCCCGCATAGTGTTGCCAGAGAAAATTTAAATTTGAGAACAAAAATATGCAAATCAGATTAAAAAAAAACCAAATTATTTCACTGGAGTTGAAAATTTAAACCGATTACACGTAAATATATACACAATAGGGCGCATATGTCACTTAGGCCGTAAATACGACTTCAATTATTACACGCGAACAAACTGATATTGCCGAAAAAAATATACCTGGCAGTTCTTATACACATGTAGTTGTCATTTCAATGTGCTCTCAAAGCGAATGGAACGTAACGAGACGAGGCTATTGTGTTTTGGGCAGTTCTCAAAATTACTCTATAATTTTGATTCATTTTCCAGTATACACATACCTGCATATGTTATATGCTTTTAACTGTGCAGTTTGCCTATTATCCTACATACATATAAACTATCCGAAATTGTTTTGGCTACATTCTATCTAGTACTTGTAAGATTTAAAGGAAAGTTGAATTGATTTCCCAGAAATAATATTATTTTCATCACTTTGATATCAATGAGCAATAGCCGTTTTACACGTACGTACATATGTGTGTACATGAATTCTATGAATGGGGTAATTATTCGTTATGCTTTTTTCTTAACATAAAATTAATTTAAAGATGAAAACATTCTGCAATGAAAGTGTATTTTTTTTACTCATTCTGAAAATGCCCCACTTTTGAATTTTCAATTTAAGTTTTAGGATTTAACAGCTAAAGTTTGACATAAACCTGAAATAGTGTTAATGTTCAGTGAAAGCTCCTGTGATATTTTACGTAGCTACAATGTGTATGTTCGCCAAGACTTTGTCACATTTTATTGTAATTAAAGTTTTACTAAGGTAAGAGGAGTATTTAAAATTAACAAGGATTTGATTTGTTTACTATCACATACCAAGTAAACAAAATAAGTTGGAAATTTGATAATATATTTCCTGTTGTATTCACATTATGTAGATACTCGTATGTATGTATATAAGCATATGTAGACATGCATGTATATAAATACACATACCCGTGCTGCATATTTTTGGTTAAAATACATAACATAAATAAACACATACATATGAATATTAAGGTTTTTAGAGAAATAAAAAGAGGAATGTAATGCGGTTTAAAGGTTGAACTCTAATAGGAGAAGGGTTTCGTACGACCATCTCCGAAACAGTGCGAATAAGAAGGATTTGTATTGTTCGACCAGTTTTGGCCTCGATTCGTACAGTTTTCGGTCACTTTCGGGCACTTTTGTTCACTTCCGAAAGCCCGAAACTCTATGTTCAGTTTCCTTAAGTACAGTCATATTCACAAGTTACCTTTACGTTACGTTACTTTTATTAAAGTAAATTTACCAAATAAGCTTTTGTTTGGTTCAAAAGTTTTGAGAACATTTGTATATGCACATTGGATTTTTATAAATCTGGGTGACGTGGCTAAAGTGCCCAACCCATAGAATCCGTCGATCCGTTGTTCCGTCGACGTTAACTGACAGCTCGATAAAATACACACAACCTTATGGGAGGCGGCCCATAACCAACGGATGGATGAACTTCGACGGACAAAGTAGGTTTACTTTCTACTTTTTCAATCCGTCGATCCGTTGTCAGTACACACATTCACGTATTTAAGTTCACACATTCACATATTGAAGTTCACGCATAAGAAAATTGAGAGTACGCATTTTCATTGGTGGAAGCAGAGAGAGAATTAAAGAAACTATCATCGCCTTTGACAATCAGCTGACGGTTGTGACGGATGCTATGGGACTGTTCTATCCGGCAATACGTCAACTTCAACGTCAACGCACAACGGATCGACGTCGACGGATGTCGACGGATTCTATGGGTCGGGGCCTTAAGTGATTCGTGCGTTACGCTACTTCGCAAGCGGTTCCAAGTTCAAATCCATAAAATTATCATCAACGTTTTTTTCACGGCCGCACCTCTTGCGAGAGTCTGACAAATATCCAAGATTACTTCTGTCATGAGAAAGCTTCTCAAAAAATCCATTTGCCCTTCGGACTACATAAACCTGTAGGTCCTTATAAAACTACGCACAGCGCATGCAGTTGTGAGAAGCAAGGCCTTGGCCCTCTATGGGCTGAAGACGGCCCAATATTTATTTCATTTTTATTTATTTACATTTATTTAAATTCGCCTATAAAAGCCTCGGCTGTAACGACCATGTGTACCCATATAATGGCTTGTACTGCAACTCCATTGATAACAACATCATATTTGCCATATAAATCCATCCTGATATAATGACTTCGGATATAACGACAATTTCAGATACAGCTCCGTTTTTAGGCAAAATATTTAACTGTTCATTCGGATATATTGACATAGTGAATAAAAATCCTCTGGCTGGCTTAGCTGGCTATCCAAAACTGTGTTTTTCTTCAGTTCTTGCAAACTAACTTATTCTTCTTAACTTAGCTGAGGTTATACTCCGGGACTATGACAACCCTTTCTCAGGATGTACCGTAAGTCTTTCCGGTTTCGGATCACTTTTCACTGAGCCCAATCAAATGCTGGTGTTATTGTATACTGTATCGAATTATGTCTCTTTGCATTTTGGCAGTGGCCTTGTCACGTTTTAAGCAAGATCGCTGTAGGGAATCCAACATACATATCTTGCGATATCCAGTTCTCATACGTAATAGATTTTGATTAAAATCGAAATGAGAGCACAATTTAATGCGTGCTAAAATATAGAACATATGAAATTACATATACGTGTTGTGCATAGTACACTTTTCTAAACGCACAATAGAAGCTACAGTTTTATGCCATATCCTAAGAAAATAGTGATTTTTTTTTAGAAGCCTTCTCAGGACTGTAATACTCTTGTATGTTTGTCAGACGCTCACAAGAGGTGCGGTCTTGGAAAACTTTAATGGTATTTTCTTGAATTCGAACTTGTATTAATCGAACGCACTATCCACAGAGCACCCACGAATTCGTTGTTCATTCCTTTCAAGAATATTGCGCTCCACATGACTTTGTTATTTGTTTCGATGACGCGCCCATGTGCGAAACGAAAGTATATCAACTGCATATCTTTTTCAACAATAGAAAATAATATGGTGCAATCTAAATTAGACATATTTTTATTTGGTTTACATATAAATAAAGGTGTAAACAACAATAAATTATGAGTATCTTTTACTGTAATGAAGCGTATATCCTCTTTCAACAAGTACATAATGTATATAGCATGGCATATTTTCAAAAATATCGGATACTTTATAAAACTTATATTTCCGGTTAGCTATTGATGCCAAAATTGTGCACAAGGAATACTTTCCCGACGGAACTTGGTGGTCAATAAAATTCCAAGTTTAGTCGTCGCAATTTCCGTACGGAGAATAAGTGTCATCTGATTTAACAATTTATTGTGTTGTTTACGCTGCGAAAAACTGAAACACAACTAACAATGCTTACCATTGTATGTCGCATACCTATTTATGTATCTGAAAAAAGGTACCCGTGCCTTATCTTCACGATATCGCATATAACTTTAATGAGGTAGCAGCGAAATAAGCCAACCCCACTTAAAGATTGAATGGTTCAAGCGTATACTGATTCTTGGGGAAAGAAAATAATAATATAAATCCTTAAGTGAAGATATACACAAGCTTAACATTTATTGGAAATTTAAAGAAAATAATAACAAGAAACAGGAAAATGCATATTCGTTGTAGACACTTGCAAGGATAAAGTGGCGTTTCGAAAGTTTAAGGAACCCCGTTCGTAACTTTCAAGAAACTTTTAGATTTTTTTAGCTTTATAGTTTTTTTTTCTCTTTTGGCCCAAACTTTACAAATATTTCTTTTGCATTTAAGGAAAAAAAAATTATATACTATATATCTAACATAAATATAAGAATGGCGTGAGAGAAAAATTGGTTTGTGCATGGAGATTTTCTTTTACGAATGCAGAGGAGACGTAGTTCTTTCCCACAGCTTTATTTCTCTGCCTGTTAACTTGCTCCTTTCTGTCATAATTCATTATGAAAAGTAGAGCACTATTAAAAAACTTTTTCTTAAAATTTTCCACTGGGCTCATGAATTTTGATTACATATCGTTGAAAGTATCACTCACAAGGATTTAACTGGGTATAATTCAGGGGATTTTTAAGTTAAATCCTTAAAGAATGACATAAAATTACTGTAGAAGTGAGATATTTTTAACAAGAATGCTATCATTTTTATAGCTATTTAAGGTGGAAAATGTGATGTTATATTATATACGAGAACTTTACCCGAAACGTGTTTCAAATTCTTAAGTAGAAATATAAGACGATGGAGGAATAATAATTTCACAATGAGTTAACATTCAAGGAGAAGTCCGCCTTATTTGAAATATGCTTTTATTGTTGATTCTATGTAAGCTTACACCACACATAGAATCAGGATGCTGATCTAGTTTTAATTGCGAGACTGCTAGTTATTGTATTGACTAGGTATGACCAAATACATTTTACATTATATTGAATTAATGCACCAGTAGGTACTTGTATATATGTTCATATATATGTGCCGATATTGAAATATACTGCAATTTTGAAAGTAGTTATTACTTATTAATGGCCATGAAACATACTCTACATCATTGTTAATACCTTTGTGAATAACCTTTAGTATACAAAAATACTTTTTTTTATTAAGTAACGGTTCAAATAATAAAATGTTCCCTAAATAATAATTTTTAATATAATACGGTGGAAAATATTTTGGAAAATAAGTATTTCAATTGTTATAATAAGTAGTGGAAACTTAACATTTTAATTTAAATTCACTCCTACAACGTTTATCATTCAATTTCATGAATGCCCTTACTTGCATACTCGCGTGGCCAAAGCTAAGGATATTTCCTGCTAGTCGGTGTAAATTATATGATCTCAAAACTTACTGGTCGTTAACGACTTAATTTTATGCTATCTGCATATTTGGCAGTATACTAAGATTTTGGTTTCTTACTGGCATCTTGCCCATTGGAATAACAAAAACAAACTAATCATAATTTAAAGTAGTGGAGAAATTGGCTACAAATTGACAATAAAGGAATACGTAGCAAATAATTTATAGCCTTTTCAGATATTTTTAGGTTTTGGTATAAACATCGTTTTGTTATGCTTTTTTATTTATTTTAATGCAGTTGGCACTAAATACTTCTTGAATGAACGTCAGCTTTTACAAAGATATATCGCAATGACACGATAATTTCAGATAATTGTTGGGAAATGAAAATCTTTATTTAATTAATCATTCATATATTTTAAAATTATTATTTCTGTACTAGTACTAAATATTCACTATATAGAGTTGGGGTTCACTGTAATGAATTGTTGTATTGAATTATTTTCCGCCCACTACCACGCCACTTATTAAGAAAATTCGTTTTTCGGAGTAGTTTTATAAAATATATATAAAGATACATAGGGAAGCACGTTTATTGGTGAAAGAAGGAGCTATGTGCATAGGAAAGGGATAGGGTATCATACGATCCGCTCCAAAAGGATTTTGGCATTTTCCTATGTTTTTTACATTTTGCCGGTTCTCTTTCTAAAATTTTAAAAAGTCACCATTCGACAGTTTAAAAATTATTCTTATTGGTGTACAAAGAGAGGCTTTACAACTTACAATTTACAATATGCGTCAGACAGACAGAATTCAGTGTCCTATATTATAGGTGGAAGTACGTGTTACATTTACAATGTCCTAAACTGTAATTCCAATAAAAACAAACTTAACGCAATATTTGCATTTTCTTACAAATTTCAACAATGCCACAATATTAGCAAGAACTCAAGTTTCGTATACACGTCTATGTATAATTATGTACTTTTCTTTACTTGTATCCAATTTATTATGCTTCATAGAACTTTATCAACATAACTTTGGGAACTTGTGTTCTACCCAATGTAGCAGGTGGATCTACTGATGCGCATACACATGTATTGTATCCTGGGGCACGTTCGCGCTGATTAATTGATAACATTATAAACAATTCAAAAGAAAAATTATCGCTATTATGACGTACATACACACATATGAACGTGCACACTTCTTTGGTAAAGTCTAATTTACTGGTTCGGTATCAACGCAATAATTGATTGACCGTCGTATTAAACAGATACTTCTTTTGTTGATAAGGGTTTTCTTTTTATCTGTTTAGCATTGCTTTGCTTCGCTCCATACTGCGATTCTGATTTGAATTCTGATTTGCACTTGTTTGTGTATACTGATGATACCAACTATACTGGATTTTCCAGTACAATATTGGATTGTAGGTCCAGACTTTGCTCGAATTTCCATACGCGATTATATACTGCAATTTGGAAGAAAGAGTCATCGCAGATGGAGTGGAATTGTCTTAACATCTTCAATTTTTAAAAACGCAACCACATGTTGTTGTTGTCGTTTCGGGACAAGTATGATTTTAAATAATCGAAAGAGCCGCAGTCATCTGTTGTTTGGTAATCTGATATCAATTCAGTTCGGTGAACTTACACAGACCGAGCTTAATAAAAATAACTTGTAGTCTTTTGGAATAAAGTAATAAAATAGGAACAATTAGTGATAGATATCTAAGATATCTAAGTATACTGTAATTAAAAGTAGACCAAGTTTATACATAGATTTACATATGTAGTTTTAAAAACCATACGTGAAGAAATAGGGTGAGGTTAGGTATGTGGACTGGCGGGGAGAATTAACTCCTCGCCACACTCAGTTCAGTGCTGACCCATTGTGATGCCCATAATAAGGGGGTATATGATAACCCTTTCCCGGAGTAACCCTGTTTGTAACGGAAATAAAATAACATGAAACCATCTCAATTTACTTGTTGGCGGTCCATTATATACAAATCAACCGGTGGATTTGATGAATTTCCATATAGAGCCCATTGATTTTCAGGAGAGTTCCTCTAAATCGTTGAAAAAGTGTCTTCACACGAACTTTTGTCTTGTATATTGGAGCCAGGGACAGTGGCATAAGAAGTGGGTAGTGTCCACAAAAATTTACACGGATGGCTGATTTGGTTCTGTGGTCGATGTTGAGCCACCTCTTGCCAGTTCGTCAGCCTTCTTGTTTCCCGGTATTCCTTCGTGTCCGACACGACAAAGCACTTCGCAAGCACAACCTTTGATTTTATCTCAACGGTAGTAATTGCTTTTATATACTGGTGTAGTATTAAGTACAAAGGAGAAGTGGCTGATTGGTCTGAAGTCTTTCGCGTTAGTGTGACTTGCTTGCCTGCTTTGGGCATGAGAACAGCCCTTACTTTCCTCCATGATATGGGTATGTAATTATTTACAAATTAAATATAAATTTATATATATTTCCTTTAACACTGGGATAATGAAATTAGCAGTCCTCTGTAACATGATGGGAATAGTCCCGTCAAGTCCTGGCGATTTGTATGGAAAAATTGCATTAATATACCGTATTTTTTTGTAAAATTTGGACCAATCACAGTCGTTCCTTAAATCATAAAACAGCTCTGTGTACTGCTACTCTTGTGTTCACATTACTGCCAAGTTTGATGAATGATGAATATCCTTTCATCATTTAAGATTCCCCAAATATTGCTCAAGAACTTACATTACATTACAAGTTTAAAAAAACCGGGGAAAATGGAATATTTTTTTCTAGCCCTAAAAATAACGGCAACCTTCTCAATGAAGTTTTTTTCAAAACCGCTATAGCGCTTTTAATTCAAATTTATTTGTAAATGACTTGCTTTTGGCGAATGCTATTAGTTTATAATCTATATAAGCCTTATAATCTATATAAAAGTATGATACTTGTTTACTGTTTTTACAAAAAGAGCGATTTCTCAATTAAGACTCAACGAAATTCGAACGAAATCAAAACGTGACCAATGCTGAACATGCACTGGGATATAAATTCAATGTTTTTAAATTTAAGAAAATATATTTATTAAAAATAAAATAGAGATAAAAACTTTATTTTTCGAAACAAACTTATTTTTAACTTATAGTCATACTAAAGCGTACAACCGCGAACTAGTCTTCAATTTCAAAACACAACTTAGCATACCCATATATAAAGATATAATAATGTTAAGATAAATACTAAAACGATTTCTTCTAATATCTTAATAAATTATGTAAGTCTACTGCATATTTCAAGTATACGAATATTAACATAGTTCTAATAGGTTTATATGGGCGGAATTGTACTAAAATGATTGGCATTTAGCTTACTGGACCGTTCCATTCTTTATTATTTTTAAAGTGTCTTAAAATCTCATCATTTGCATACTATATAAAATTGCCATCATAAAAATTTAAATGATATTTGCAGATGGAAAAGTGTTATCGTTTCAATAGATAATGCATATTAGGTATGTGTACTCACACACCACGACGCCAAGTATTATTTCTTCCAACATAATTGTCTGCAAAGCTCCCTTTGCTTATGTTATTACCCAAATGGATTTGCGTCACTTGAGGGCGATTCAATTATATTTTCCCTCTAATCAAGAATTGAAACAAAACGAAAAATAAAATAGAGACGTAGTCGAATCAAATAGGGTGGTACCATAGTTGAGAAAACTCGAACTGTTATCGAGAAATTATAAAAGGAATTGAAAAAATTATGTAACTTATTAGCTTTTACTCAAATTCTTTTATTCGTCTTTTAAAGACAAAAGCCTATACTTGTGGGTATATAAATACACTTTGCTGTAAAGGATACAGATTTTAATTTGGTCATATCAATTCCTTTTTAAAATGCCTAAATCAACTAAGGCATTTTACAAATTTGGTATGCGATATCTTGTGGTCATAATTTTAATTATACATCACATGATTCAACACAATATAAAATTAGTATAAAAAATTCAAGTCATTATCAGTTACGCTCTCTGTACGTAGATACTCGTATGTCCCTTATTAGTAAAAATCGTCTTATCAGTCGTTCAAAGTTCGTGTAACTATTCATTGAATAAGCAAATTATTCATAAAACAACGTTTCCTATTAATAAACTTATCGTGGCAGGCAACTAGTTATTTGGCGTTTAGGTTAAGTAACACGTATTCAAGTGGGAGCTATTTAAGCTGCCTTTTTAATTTATTTGTTTTATGCTTACGTCAACTTTTTTTTCGAAATATTTTTGTTTCTTTCAGTAGTTTATCTTATTGTGACGGTATATATATGTATAGTAGTAGTAGAAAGTGAAGAATAAAAATCGATTGTTCTTCATCTTTTCTGAAGCTTCTGTTGATATACATATTTTATTGAATGGAAGGACAAATCAGAGAGATTGTCTTAGAGTAAAGTCAAATTAATTAAATATTAAGCCAATAGACGCCCAAGGGCTAGCTTGTCACAGTAACATAATGTATAAGTATTGTGCATGGTATACAATTAGCCATGTATAAAAAAAATATACAACTTTATGCCATAGGTTTTTAAAAAAGTTGAATACGTATTAATTAGATGCTCACAACACCTATCTGTATAAGTCCTGATATCCTTAGCTAATATAAGTATTATAATACAATTCTGAAACCATTCTTTTTTCGAAAGCTGAATAATTACTGCGATAAAGCTAATGACAATACCTATTATGGCTTAAACAACCCTATTTGGTGATTTAATTCGGATGTTATTTGAAGTCAAATAACTTTAATATGTGTTTATTAATAGGATTTTCCTTTCCTTCAAAATCCGATCTCATATTTGGTATGACAAATATTTTTGTCTACTAGCTATAAGTGATTCCTTAAATACGGTATACCCTGTAAGTATACACGAAGATGCGAACAAATCAGAAACTCACCATCAACTCAATTGAACCATTATGTGCAGTCTACGTGGTTATGGTTATTTTCAGTTGCTTTATGCTTTTATTTGTATGAGAAATAAGGGATGGTTTAAATGGTTTGGTAATGTCAAACGTTTGAATAACTTTGGCACTCACAATAGAAACCGGAAACTGAAGTAATGATTCAAAGGATTTGATATTGGTCTATGTTTTTTTGGGACTATTACTTTTTTAATGCTCTCGGATGGTTCATTTTTCGCATTCGAGGGCTATATCCTAAAATTATTACAACGCCTTATTTAAAAGATCTATAGGTATATAAAATATAAAATGCATGTGCCGTGGCTCAGTGGTCAGTGCGTTGAACTACTGTGCATAGGGTTGCAAGGTCAAAGCCTTGAAAATACCATCAGAACTTACTTCTGTCCCTCTTATACCTTCCTACAGAAATGCACATTACGTACTGTTGTGTGTACAGTTCCGGCTCTTCTTTGGGGTGCTTTTGGTCTTTTTTTTTTTAATACATATGTACATATGTACATATATAAAATATGTTGGTATGTCATGCACTTACAATATTGATTCTAAGACCAATTACTTTTATTATCCTTACTTCTTCTGTATAATTTTTCTTTCACCTCACTTTCTGTCGCAGCTACTATGAACATAGAATTGGTTGAATCTTGATTAGAAGGCTTCTACATAAAAGAAGTGGAAGAGGTTTAAGCTTATATCTCCTGGTAGTGGCAGGTAATACAACGCTTCAAATATCTTAAAGTTTTTTTTTTTTTTTAAATCTATAAGAAAAAAGAAATACTCTAACATCAGCGAAAATTAAAACTGTTTGTATTAAAACTAGCATTGCCTAACCTTATACATAAAATAAAAGTCATCATAATAAAGTCCTACCTGCCAGAATGCGTTTAGATATAAGATATAAATTGCAAGCAATATTTAATTTCTTTCAACAGCTTAAAAATATCTACTAAGCAAGAACGTGCTTACTGCATACATTCTTAAGAGAAATCTTTTATTTATCTGAATGCATTACGTAGAAATAAGATTTTATGTCACCAAAATCGCGGTACTCTCAAGAATTTAAACATTTCGCACAAGTAGCACTTGTATATAAAATCGAAATGAAATTCCATAAAAGCACTGGACAGTTTCTATGTACGTAAATACATACATCCATATATTCGTTCTTCTTCGTTGGTAACCACAAAATCAGGGACATCCTAAATCTTAATCTGGCGCCAAATGTTTTATGTTCCTTACAGGCTATATGGGTTCGCAGGGTGAGCTGAGGATAAGTTGATTAAGGGGTTGGCTAAGGTTAAGGTTTCACATTTTCTCTACTCCATAAACGAAAGAAAATACCACAATTCTTTCGTCTTTCGAATTCTCTTTTTCTTTGTTTGGAATTTCAGGTTACCGTGGATATATGTTTGTACATACATTGGTTGGAATATATTCCACGGAGATTTCTTTAGGATTAATAGTTTCGCTCCTACTTTTCGTTCGCACTTAAGAAAATATTCTTTGATAATTTGATACATGCATTTTTCACATAGCCTTTTCTAAAAAGGCAACAAAGAACCTAATTAATGTACATATACTAGTATATTAATACATATGTATGGATATGTGCCTTTCTATGTACGTATATTTATTTTTACATAAGCAAGTAATAGTACATCAGTCTATTGTGGTTATAAAATTCTACACAATTTAGGTACCGTGCATTAGTTACTGTATTAACCTAATGAATACTTGGCACACTCTGTATATAATGACTGATACAAATTTCGGTTCATCTGCGATGACGGGAAATGCGAATTCTTGAAATTAAATTTTATTTGCCTGGGCTTGTGTACACACAGAGTTAAAGGATGTCGGAAAGGGGGAGGAAAATGCTTCCACGAAAAAGCAATATTTTATATTATATGACTTTAATTAAATTAAAAGGAACAGCACAAAAAGACGATAATATGAAGATTTTTCTTTCCTCTCCTTTTGATTTTTTTAAGCTCAAAGCTGGGTAAGGGTTTTATGTATACAGAACATAAACATGTACTTCTTAATGCTAGAAACTTTTTCAATTCTTGTAATTTTTTTTTCAACAGGGACTTTTTAAAAGTAACCAAATAAAAGACATAGGAATTTTTGTTTCCTTATTGGAACGGGTGATAATCTATTTTCCCTACTTTATAAGTAATTTATTTGGAATTCAAAATATTACAACACTAACTAAATAGAATAGAAATCGAAAATTTAGACAATGATAATAATTTTGATGACAGTCAATTCTTGCTGATTCGGTCATATGTTCTAACAGGTTTAATGGTTTTATGACCATTATTTATTATATTTTTACGAAAATGTGAATATTGAAACAGCAAAATTAACAACATAATTATGTGAAATTTCAAACCAAATTTCAGAGTCGCTCGTATAACACGTACAATAAGTTGTAAGCAAAACATAGCATAGCGTGTTAATGAGTTTAACTTTTTCAAAACCATTTCTGGAGAGAAGAAACTTAATCTATTTATGTACAGAAGATGCATTCCAAGTATGTTTTATAAAAGGAATTTTTTAGGAGAACGCAGAAACGAATATCATAGGAGTTGTTCGCCAAGCTGGCCATCATAAATAAATTTATTTTAAAATTTAAGTCAATTTTATTATGCTGAAATAATATACTTACATATGTATGCTTTCTAGAAAATGCTGCATAAATGAATGTTTCGTATCATTTAAATCCGAAAATTACTAATATATGTATTTTATTTGAATTGTTGCAGATAATCGATGGCAAGGAAACGAAAATGTTACTATGAGTGGTTTAATCTACTGGTACTTACATGGATTGTTTTTTCTGATATATGTCTTAATGGTACGTAAAGTTGAAGCACTTATGTTTATTGAGGTATAAATTGATCAAATGAAATTACTTACGATATTGAAGCTGTTTTATACTTAGTTTGGGAACATCAGCAAGAAAATCTATATATGTATTAAAAAAATAAAAATAGCTCGATACATGAACATATGTAGATTTCATAAGGTAGACACTAAATTCCTTACTACATACTTTAAGATTGTTTATTAGTTAATGCATTTACGAGTATGTATTTACGTATATATAAATTTACTAAGTTCGAAACATCTGAAAAATTGTAATTGTAATCAATTCCTCTTAAGCCTTAGCTGAATAAATAAATGAAAAGAGATCCTTTAAAAATGGTATTACAAATCATATTATAGATCAGTTTATATATGCTAGATACTGGATTGCTTACTACTTATATACATACATACATAAGAACTGCGTTAGAAGCGAACGAAAAATTGTAAACTAAGTGTTTTATTAACCTTAAATCGCATTGAATAAGCAATCACTTCGGTGAAGAGGACCTTACAGTAACAGCATCTACACCGAATCTAATGAATCTAATGAAAGCAAAGACAGGACCCTAATATAGAAAGCGATCCGCAGTGTTATCCGGCTCTCTACATGTATTGCAGATTTGTAGTATCTCTTAAGTGTAGTATTTTGCTTTTCTTAGCAAAAGTGTCTCTTTAATACGCTAAGAAGTTGTATGTGGACTTTTCTGCTGAAAGACAGCAAGAGTGCCCCTAATTTCCACAGACGTCAGGGGCATTCGATTATTCTTTTTGCACCCTGGGCATACATCCCTAACACAATTGTGCTCTTACCAGACCAAAACATTAATTAAAGCCTTAAGGGAGAAAACATGATGGAGAGATAATGCAGGTTCATGCCCTGAGAAGAATGTCTGCCAAGACCGTCTATGGATTCCGCCGTTGATTCCGTCATGATCCGCCTTCCTTCTTCCTTCTCCTCTTGTTAGACATCTGAGACGCATTAAGACGTTCAATTCAACAAGAAACACCTCATGTAGCCTCGCATGTGTTCTGAAATTCACTCAGCTGTGCTTGCTTAATTCCAGGTCTTCAGCTACACCTAAAAGAATAGAATAAATATCAAATCACCGGTAATATATATCAATACAATTACTTTGTGTGAAAGGTGCTTCATGCACTAATCTTAATAATACAGATAAGCATTTTCTCTATATTGTACATAGTTATTTTCTCCATGTTCCGTATTACTGAATGCCATTAAAATAAATGCTTGTGCAGTAAAACCAGCTGAACTACAATTTTAATTGAGAGAAGCTAAATGTATCCAGCAACACTGTCTTAATCCCTTATAGAACATATTGGTTGCCCCTGTAGCGTGTTCAACATGATTTTAATCAATACCTATCGACCATGGAGAAAATGAATTAATTTATTTTAATTTTTGATACCAGTTTGTGCAACATCTACGTTGATATTACAGAAGTAATTTGCACCCAAGTGCTTACTTTTTTAACAATATAACTTAATTGCGATTTTGATTGTGACTTACACAATGTATACTATCGATTCGCCATAAAATTGCTATTTTTAAAAAGAGGTACGAAATAAAAAAACAAAAACATTTGCGCCAGGTGGGAAAATGATATCATATTCGTGCGTGTACATCGCAAGCGCGATGGTAAGTTAATTAATGATTTACCGAATTCGTTCAGCTGGAGAATAGCAGCAGCAGCTTTCCTTTTGTTACGGATTTGCAATTTTAAATTGAAACCAATGTACATATAAAAGCTTACATATGGATGTGTGTGTATGCATGAGAACTGTAATGAAATACAGAAGCCAGCCAGCATTTTGTTAAGTTTTTTCTTCTGCAGGTCCAGCCTGATTCGACCAAAGGACAAAACTTGTCCGTCATAAATTTAATTTTTTTTTCTGTAATTAAATTTTACACAATATAATAATTCAATTCGATTGTCAGTTGGGCTGTACCCACAACAGTTCGTAATTTTTATATTTAAGGGATATTGTTGTTGGCTAATTAATTTTAACTTTCCAAAAAAATTTGTCAAGAATTAATATAAAATGAACAAATTCTGCAAGAGCTGTGTAGCTTGCAATCGAACCTTTAAATATGTGTGGTCGACTGGATGTTATTGCACCATGTCACCTAATTATCCCACCTAATGCTCATATTTACCTGCATTCACAGAGCGTTGTCCTTACTGTTTTAAACGAAAAATTGTCTCAGCTTCTTGACTTGGGCATTGCGTTAGATATAGATAGATGTGTATGTTTATGTATGTAGGCAATGTCCACAATGCCTTGACCATTTTTGTTTTTTATTTATTTTTTTTATTTTATAATCTGCACATGCCAAAGGGGATATGAATACCCTTATACTGCTTAACAGGGCACGGGCGTTAGTTAATTTGGAAGAGAGAAGAAAGGATAGAAAAGAGTTGGTGTAGTGGTATTTGAAACTCAGGTGATATTAGGTTTCAATGTTTATTCTCCATGGGTGGTATCCAATTCGATTGGGGAGAGAGTTGTGTGTGATTTTTGCATTCGTTTGAATTCACAGTATTTTTTTCGCGTTCATGTTGAAATACACGAAGTGCTTTCAGAGCGAATTATTTAATTTTTAATACTGTGAAAATTGAATGGACTTGGTCGGGAATTGATCACCAAACCTCTCATTCAATGACCGAATACACTACCACTACGCCGTGGCCACCCACTGTCCATCTATGCAAGGTGGTGAAAACGGTATGTAGTTTTGATTGTCCTGGTGTGACGTTCGATTTCTTTCTGTTTAACAAGCCGAATGATTATATCAGGACATACATAGGTATATAGGATGAATGTTTATGGCCACTATACTATTAAACTTGCTTTAACATAGCAGTCCTACTTTTTCATAAAAGCATGTTTAAATATTGTTATTTATCCTGTAATTTTGTATTCTATCTATGTAATCTGATATCTTTTAATATCTACATACTTTTGCATACATTTTGGAGAAACACATGAGCTAATTTAAAAAGTCACTACAGTTTTTTTTCTAGAGTGAGACTAGAAATACAGTACTTCAGAGTAGAAATATAGTAAGTGGGTGTTATGTACTTAATCATATCATCAGCTGTAGACGGTTTGATCTTTTTTTTTTGCCTACAGTGAGACTAGAAATACAGTACTCTAGTGTGGAAGTATAGTAGGTTTTTTTGGTGCAAGACACCCGGGTCTTATTTCCAGTACAATATGGCAAAATTATTATTTTATTCTAGATTGCTTGCCTGATAGTTGACACACTACTGACTCTGTGGCAAATCAACAAATCGTCCCAGTTACTGTTGTCTAGGCCATATCTTCCAATAACATACATTATTGAACCTATTTTCATCGTTCTCCCCAAAACATATATTATTGAGCTTATTTAAGACCTTCAAGACATATGTAGTTGCCGTTTAGCATTGTATTAGAGTGAAGAGCTCATTCGGCTCTGAAGAGAAGTAAATGCCAATATTCACTCTTCTTAAAAATGGCCAGTGCTGGGAAATTGCACTGAAAGCGATGAATTCTACTTTTCCATAAAGCGTTAGACAAGGCTTAGCCGTGATACGTCTTAGTCTGTAAAGGCTGCGGTTTATAATTAGTCGGCATGATTCTACAATATTTTCTCAATCATATTAAGACATTGTGCATTTTCAGTTTCTTTAATTGTCATTATCTCTTTTTTATCATAGCCTTGTGCTTAAAGGACTTAAAAATATTTGTACCAGAAGCTGTAATAATGGGAAACGCCGCGACTTTATCTTGCCAGTATGACTTGGAACAGGTAAGTTAGTATGCCTTAACTTTAACTGAGTTCATTGCTTTGGTCATGTATAAGTTAATTCTCGTTTATTAGTTTTCCATAATTTTTTTTAAGGTTTAAATGCTCGTAAATTTTTTATCATACGTTTACTCAATATTGACTCTACTATCTATATTTTACAGGCGGCTTTGTACTCTGTACGTTGGTACTTCGAAACGGAAGAGTTCTACAGATATGTTCCAAAAGAAAAGCCACCCACTTTGGTATTTCCAGTTTCTGGAATAAATGTCGATGTAAGTATTTTCTTTTCTTTTTTCATTAAAAATAATTAAGAAATACATTAGACCCCGAGGACTGTGCAAGTAGGTACATCCGTCTTAGTGAGAGAAACTGTATCTCAATACAGAAAGATGTGGAAAACTGTACTACTTCTTAATTTGGCAAATTATTTAATCAGAGAAAAATCGCCCATTATATAATGCATAACTGAAAGTTTTGTAGTCTTGATTTTGCATATCATCCATATATAACATTCGAATAATAAGCCAATTTGACTTTTCCAGTTGTCACTTGTAGTTGGTGGAATAGGCCAGAAATAGACGGCAACACAATAAAAAGTATTAGTGTTTTATGGTGGCATACCATTCTATAAATAAAATGTGAAACCTAAAGATTACACTATTCACAACATCCGCAGTTTGCTCGAAATATTTATTTTAATTTAATTTATTGATAAATATTTTTTTTAAAAATAACAAAACCAGGATCAGAAAGAAAAACTAATTCCCATACCTATTAGCTTAGAACTTGTTTGTTTCAATGTGCTGTCCCACTAAACATCCGCTTCAATTTTCTGTTTTCTGAGAGCGGTAAGGTAACTGCGGTATTATTTCTAATGCTTTCGTCTTGTTACCATAAGATACAAATTTACTTTTAAATAAATGTGAGTCGCCTGCATTCGGTATTTTCCAAGTTCCAATCTCAAATCCCAGAAAATACCATCAAATTCTTTTTCACGGCCCCACCTCTTGCGAGCATCTAAAAGTATCCAAGAGTATTGAATGTCATGAGAAAGCTTCTCAAAACCCCTCTGTCTTTGGATACGGCAAAAACTGTAGAGTGAAGGTCTAGTTGCTTATGACCTAGTGTTTATATCCCCATATTTTGATATTCTCCTTAGTAGATAAGTGGACTCAATAAAACACTTATTAGAAAAATATTGCGATCATCCATTTTCTTCATTTTTATTATATGCTATGTATATCGTACCTACTATACATCTATCTATGTACATATGTCTACCTTTAGCTTTCGATCTAACCTTTATCATCGCAAAACTAATTTCCTAACTGTGGTACATACAGGCATATATAATATCTTCTTAACATACATAGGCATGAGTTTTTTCCTCTTTTTAGTCTGGCGTTTAAACAAAATATTTTGTTCAAATACATAATAATATATTATACGCACATGGTTATCCACCATATTTATTTACTTACATATATGCATATGTATGTACATAAATACATCCATTAATATATAAGCGTGTGCATATATGGATATACATACATATGCATGGAGACTTCCGTTAGTATCAGGTTCATAGGTATTATTTTATGAATGATGCCATAACCAAACGTGACATAAGAGGTAGGCGGGCATTCGTTTTAGTTAAAGCGTGAACGCCCGTTGCCGAAAAATAATTTATCTGGAAATGAAGTCCTACTAATATTCGCTTTTACGGACCATGAAATTGAATTTTTCTGCTGTTCTTTTGCATTTTATTATTTTTATCGTTGCACACCGAATAAAACTTAATTATTTTTTCACTACCACAGGTTGCTGTGAGCTTTTGTTATTTTGGCGTGTAACATAAATGTGTTTCATTGCATAGATGTGTATCATATTTATTAAAAAACACTTTTCGTATCGTACATTAGGCTTAAGTAAGTATATTCACTATTAATTAATTCAATGTACCCATCTTAATGCATTCCTCTAAGAATTCAAAACAGTTTCTTTTATTCCTTAATAGCCAGTTTCACAGTGGGAGTTTAAACCGAATTTTAACTAAACCTTAACGAAAGTTTAAGCACTTGTTTTAACTCTTTCGATTTCACAGTGGAAAAATAATCTCCGGCTAATTAAACGCAGTTGTCAGTTCTCATTCGTGATTTTGGATCGAATTAGCTCCAAAACAATGTAAGCAGAATGCTTCGATGCTAAATTAATCAAAAAAAAAAGCCACATCGCCCCAATATTTGAAATGATCCCCCATCGAATCATTTTTTTTCTCCTTACTCTGACAACTATAGTAACATTTTCCTCGTCACTCATATCTTCAAAATTGCTTTTCGAATTCGAGAACATTATTAAAAACCAAATTATTATTTTCAAAAATAAATAACAATGGAAATACTCACAAAAAATGGTTGTATCTAGTGTTCTACACTTTTGCCGAAGGGCTAAACAGCAAATTCAATCGTTTAACAAACGACGAGTTAAACTCCACTTCGGGTTCAAAAAAGCACTGAGAAACGAAAACATTCTTAAACGGAAGTTTAAACCAAAACGTAAGTTTAAAATCCCACTGTGAAACTGAGCTTAAATGTTTTAAGAGACCTAAGAATATGTTAATTAAAACAAAATTTATTAACATAATGTACATACACATGCACAAATTATGTTGTTAACTATAAAAAGCGCAAAAAGTAAAACACAAATAAAAACAACTTTAAAATGCTGTAAAAGGCATTACTTTTTATACCGAATACATTTTTGTGGATTTCGATGAGAAAACAGTCGAAAATCACGTTGCTTCATAAAAATTCTGTAGCCGCCACCACATTAAAATATTTTAATGAAAACATTCCATTTTTGCCAATTTAATTTCACTCTTCTCAAAGTATTCAATGATGCTTTGTTTCATACATACATACATATATTTATATAAGTGTATGTGTGCAACCTTATTATTCGCCTTCGGAGGGGAGACGATTAAGTTACCATAAAATGTATACTGAGAGAAAACCAAAAAATGGTAAAACAACGAACCCCTTTTAATGCTCTATAGCCCAAACAATTTAGAAATATTGTTTAAATTGGAAAGGGTTGTATAAGAAAGTAAATTCTCACTCATATAATCCATCAAAGGGAGAGAAAATGTCATCACAACGACAACTTGAAATCCTTGTCGGTTTACCTCTTGCCGCAAATTGTAGTTATAATAACGCCCGCAATACCAAAACAGGACTTACGCTGAGAAAGTTAAGAGAAGACCTCGTTCAAAATAAGGACGAAAGTGACGTCGCATGTTAAAAGCCACATAATTTTAAAATGAACTTTTTTCCGAAAAATGTTGACAACACGGATGGTGGATTTTAAACATTGTCTAGTGTTCAGACATCCAAGCTGCATTTCCATTACGAGTATTAGAATCTCATCGGAGAAGATAACATGTCTGTGCTTGGAAGGGTTTCATTTTAATTTCCGTAGCAAAAGTGGGAATAACATGAGGATGCCTGTACATCCGGTATCCAGTCCATAACTTTAATTACAAAATAGTACAACGAGCAAAATTGTATGCACATGCAAACGAACAACATATACCTAACCCTTTAGTTTTGAACATTCACTCCGTTTTTTTATAACACTACCTACAAAAAAAGGACAACACACACCATGCGAGGTTAGTGGATGAAATTCCCTCCCTCAATCTCAGTGATATGATGATAAAAAATCGTTTCTTCATTCCGTTGTCCTGTGTGGAAAATATTTTTTATTATTTCCTCTGCATTAAAATGAAATACGGAATAACTGTAGTATGTATGTGTACATGGACACAGTTTTGGCTTACTGCTAGGTGAAATACATCCATACATATGTATAACGGCTGCAGCTAGAATTAACCAAAGCCCTTGAATATTTCAGAATAATTACCAAGAGTTGATATACTCCGTCCCTGCTAGTAAAGCTCTACATATCAGGAAACCACTCATTTACTCAATCCGTGGCATGTTTGCATTTATGTCCTTACAAAGATCCGGAATGACAAAACAATGCTTTTGAGGGTAAAACTAAGTGTGTTGAGTAAAAAGTGGTAACGGGAAAGTGGTTTTACTGCAAACTGCATATTTGTCTTTGTAGATTGCTCCTTCTAGATTATTCTGGAGTAACGTGACCACAAATGCAAGGGATAATTTACTCATCTAATATGACACATACAAATTTCTGCATATTTTATAAACGGAGGATGTTGACTGTTATTTCCTTTACAATTTTCAATGATCCACAAAGAAAGTAAGTGATATAGAATTTCCACTTAGTTTTTCAGTTACAATTTATTAAAACAATTCTACTTTCATTTCGGAAGACAAATAATTCAACTCAATAAACGCCTTGCACTTGTTTGGCTTTATATTTTCATATAAAATGTACATATTTTCCACCTATAATAATTACTGTCAATATTGATAGAGTACAAGAAAATAATCAACCAATTTTAAAAATCTCGTATATCGCCGTCTGATATCCGGTAGCCAGCAAAAATATTTCAAGGATCTCTTAATATAAGGTGCGACGTTCAGATGGATCGTAAGGGTTCGGATCTTCCGCTTCTTACTTGATGGAACAAAACTTCTAAAATACTCGCAGTTTAAATATACAAATATACCCATATTTTGAGTTATTTTTCACTAATATAATATAAACTTTTTCCATTAACCTAAGTTCAAGCCAATAACTTTTTAATGTTAAAGGTTAAAACAAACTGATTAATTTAATTTAAGTTCAAACCAATATAAACATGCTTGGGATTGCAGAATCAGATTATTTGCTTAAGGTTTTTTTTTTAATTCCGCGAAACCTTTTTTTCACAACTTTGTTAATTTTAATAAATAAGTTGTGATATAATGTGCCTTTATAAAACAACCCATTTCAAAACTCGGTAACTAATAAGCAGTTATCAAAATTCACAGTTTACACAATTGAACGGCAGCAAAAAGGTAATGATTAAATATCAGGGGTGGATTCCATAAGCGTTCCACTCAACATTTTTTTGGAAGAAAACATTTTATGAACAAATTGCTAAGATGTTTTTCCCCTTTGTTCAGTTACGAGGAAATGTAATTACATACCATCAATCTTAGAAAAAATTTTAATTAAGGGCACAAATCCGCATTCTTTTTTGTCCTTCGTATTCCTTTGGTAAAATGCTTTTAAATAAGAGATTTTAGAATCCCTTCAAGTTTTCCATTATAATTTTATTAATTTGACTAAAAGTAAAATACAATAGAAATGGTAGATAAGAGAAACTTTCATTTACCTTGAGCTAATTTTAAAATGTTAAATAAGAATACAAAAAATTATATGACTTGTTGTGTTTTAAGACCTTGTAAGTCTTGATAAGTAGTACCTATATTAAAATATAGTAGGGAAGAAGTCTTACATAACATTTTTTTCATTTTTCATTGAATAACAAAAATCATTAATATGAATTCAATCAATAATTTACTGCCGATAGTGTTAATTTATATTTGAATTGAACTTCATGTACCTACTTAATTGCACAGAAATATTCCAAAAGGTGCCGTGAAATAACGCCGACCGAAATAATGCCTAATTCCAAAGCTCGACGTTATTTCACTTTATGAAAGCAAAATAAAGCCGAATTTTAGAATTCGGCCTTATTTCACAATGAAAAAGTGAAATAACGTCGAACGTTGATTGTGAAATAAAGCCGAAGCCAGAGAGAAAAATTTGGAAAGCTAACTTTACTTGTTAGAAAACCAAGTGAACTTTACCGTAATCAAGGCTTTTCCACGGTTTCCGGGGCGCCAAGATTTGAAAACACCATTTTATAGATCTCGACGAAATAAGAACAAAACAATATGAGCAAAAAAAATCGATGAATACTTTTATCTGACTTCATTTGAAATTAAGTTTGAATAAATAAGTGACTCTGTTGAGCTTTAAAATAGATCGTACTATTGCCTTATTTTTTATAGAATGTTGGTTTCCAGGTCAATTCCAATACTTGCATTCCGCGTGCCGTTTGGAAACCTGTTTGTCAAAAGTGCTGGCCTGTTCTGACAATAATGTGTATTGCTGTTAACATCATTAATAGCTCCGTTCGCACTAAAATTCTGAGTAAAATTCTCTAAGAGAGAACAAAAATTAAGAAAAAGTAAACGAACAGGTTGAAAAAGAAATACACTGATTTGATCATTTTCACAAACCAACCCAAAGTTGGTTGCATGGGGAAATATCTTACTCTCTCGTGAGCGCTCTCTTTTACAAAAAATTCTCCGTACGCGAATAGCTTTAGGTAAAAATTCGCTGTTTTGAGAGGGTGTATGAACGGACCTAGTATGTCAAATATAAATATTATAAATATTACTTTTTTATTTTCAGCTAACAAACTCTGACTCAGCTTCAGTAACCTTAAAGAGCGTAACACGTGAACTCTCCGGTCAATATCAGTGTGAAGTATCTGAAGACGCACCGCTCTTTCATACTGACATAAGATCGGCAAATATGCACGTGGTTGAGTTGCCGAAGGAAGATCCTGTTATGCAACTAGATAGAAATGTTCTCAGCCCAAATGACAATTTTAAAGCAATGTGCACTGTCGGGCCATCACATCCAACAGCAAATATTTCGTGGTATATTAATGGGCGAAAGGTAAGTCCAGAAAAATTGTATTTATGATTAAATAGAATAAGAATAAAATTACGAAAAAAAATAAGAACTTTCAGTTGTTCAAGTTAAAAATTTTTGTGTTGTTTTCGTGTTACTAGAATAATCGTTTTTCTTTGTCCTTTGAAAAATCTGAATTTTTGTTTGATGTCCACAATTGTCCGGTCTGCTGGTTGTGCTTTTTTTATGAAGCATGAGTAAAATGAGATTCACCTACATGTTCATAGATCCAAACAACCTGGACCCCATCTTTTACAGATGCTTAACAAACACTAGAGAGTATTGTTGTATTGAAATCTAATTACTGAGAACCTGTTATGGCCTCGCTTTTCAATAAACATCGGTGCAGTTAACACAAGATAATTTACAACTAAGGTGACCAAGGCCTGTACGTCCCCAGTAAGCACTTTCAGTATAACAAAAAAAAAACATATACAACATTATGGATAATATTTTACTGATTCAAATTGTACATACCTATGTATGTATGTATATAAAACAAAAGAAATATTAAGCCATCAAGGACAAATTTTCATAGTTTCTCACAATTTTACAAGCTCTGTGTAGTAGGTATGCATTTCAACATGTATAGAAGAGAACTAAAATTTTATGCCATATCATGGAAGCCTAAATTATTCAGCTATAGAAATGATTTCCGCGTTTCTGGCTGATACATACAGAACACAGTTCAATGAATGACCACTTATCTTTCATAAACTTACTTCACTTGGGACTATAGTTACAGTGATCATACTTACGTATTGTGGATGCTTATATACGTTTTGTAGATGATAACATTTTTAAAGTGCTGATAGAAGATAAGGTACCTATGTATCTGCGAAAACCTTTGAAGGTCGATAAGTACAAAGAAAAAAAACTGAAATACAAAACTTTATCAAAATCTTCACGAAACTAGCATAAATATAAAATTTCAGCCAAATCCTGTGAGCTGTTTTTGAGCATATCTATTAGTTATAGCCTCTTGGCCCTAAGAAAGTCACCGTTATTCTCACTTTGAGTCATAAACCTGGCACGCCATCTTACAGCGTTTGCCCATTTGGCATAAGTAAAAAACAAACAAAACATGCACTCTAATATGGATCAGCAAACAAATCCTTTGTTATACAATAATTCAAAGCTCTCAGTTCAATCCTTTTTTTTTAATCTTTTATTACGAGTATATGGCAAACACAAGTGCCATCCGTCGAAAATTGACAATTTGTTTACAATTCATGTATTTTTTTAAATGAAAAATAAAATTAATTAAAGGAATGTAGGTGATATATGTAATGTAAGTACATAGAGAGTAGGATAAACATAAAGAAAAACTATATAATTAATGAAGCTATTATGGTAGTTTCGGGCATGGATACAGTATAGATAGAGTTGATGCCCCCATTTATTTACATTGAGGATTAATTTGGCTTCTTCTAATGAGAGAGTAGATTTAGAAAAATATAGTCGATGTAGTTCTAACAAGATTGGACATACTGCTATAGGGAAACAAATCTTCATCTTCATTGCGGTTGCGGTTGCAATTTTACATATTGAGGACAAAATTTTGTCTATGTGGCATGTAGATGAGATTTAGTATTTCTGTTCGCGCCTTAAATCGTTTTTGAAGTAGTTGTTCGAGCCAAGAGCGTAGTTAAGATTCTTGTATGCAAGACAAGAGGATGACATCTTGGGTCTTTTTAAGAAAAATGCTATAAGGCCATCGTCGACTTATTGGATGCATTCGTAAAACTTGTCTTCCCACTCATCAGTATTAGTTTCCGCGAGTCCTATTTCGCTATTGTAGGTCGACGCAAGGTTATTCCATTCTCCAAAGGGAGTTAAGATAAAATGAAATGCATATTGAATGATTTGCTTCCGCAGACTGTAATTTGACTTATGCTTAACTTAACGATCTAGTCTGCACTCGCTTTTATGTTTCTTATGTACACAATAATATCTGTGGAAGACCGGACTCCACGTGCATAAGTTGGAGTTGTCAGCGGAAGTTTAAATAAGCATTTAGAGAAAAAGCGCTGTCCTATTTCAAATTCATCTAGGTTTTTGTAACCGAAACAGTTGGTTGACGTACTATAAAACTTATCTTGAAATCATAATTTCTGATATTTTTTTGCATTTTAAGTGTTAGTAATTATTGTCATATATACATAACATTATATATGTAAATGTGTATGTATGTAGAAACAAAGAATAAATTGTAATACCTTAAAATTAAAAGGGATTGAAAGACAAATATCACTGGTTTACTTAAGTACTAAGTTCATGCTCGTATATAACCATACTCAGCATCTTAAAGTAACAAGAAAAAGAAAAATATTGTATTTATAGAGTTCATGCTTGTCTGTCAGTGAATATTTTTTCTAATATACCTAACTGTGTACGAACTACTAACATCGCTTTATAACAATCTTGATACAAATTTATAAAAAAATTATCCTTATGAACACTTTTTACCTATATACATATATACATATCTTATTCTGTCTTAATAAGAGCATTCGCTCATAGTACAAACGTTAAAATCTTTAAACTGGTTTTCTCTCATCTTTTTATTAATAGGTGTATAAGACTCCGTTTCAGCGGATAACTCAAGAGTCTTACGAAGGTTCAGCTACGTATTCTTCGCTTGAGATTTATCCCCACAGCACGATACTACAGGGTTTTTTTCAAACAGTACCAAAGTTTCAAACGAGCATTTTGCTCATCTGCGAGGTCTCAATACTGCATGTATTTCACAAGAACGTCCAACAACGAATTTTGCTTAGCATGTCGTCCCATACTACAAAGTCTCCAAGTTATTTGGGCCTGGAAGGCACGAAACAAAACGGTGATCCAGATAACTCTGCATTTACTGGTAGTTCAGACTGGATCAATCACAGTTCTTACTCATATATGGTGATATGTGTTGGAATAATAAAACTGCTCAATTATGCACAGAATATTACTTCGCGAAATACGTCCTTTTATCTGTGACAATTTTTTTTATAATTTAAGAGAAGAACTATAATAAAATAGATAAGTTATAGTAAATATACAAAATATGTTACAAACAAACACAAATATTTTTTTATGTTCAGATTTAATATTAAAATCAAAATGATAAACAGCAGGATTAAAATTAACTGCATTAAGCACTTAGGTATCGTAAATTAAGTTGCTTCTGGGAAAAAAATTTGGCAGTATCTACTTTAAAAAATAACAAAATGTATTTCATAGGTAAGTAAAAATGTATTTAGAAAGGTCGTGAAAAAATTGAATTTAGTGTTATTTTTTGCTTCATAGCAACTGATTAAAGATAACATTTATTTACATAAAACGGCAACGGTAGATGTGGTTAAGCACTGCTTTTTTTATTTTCCTTTTCTTTCTGGTTAAATTTGACAATAAAATAACTTTAAATCTTATTTATGAACTTGCTAATTAGCTATAGCGTTGATGTATTAAATACATTTTAAGGTAAACATGGATAGTTCATTAAGCTGTTAAAATTTAGTTTGAGTTGAAAACTCAAATCATTTTTTTATTATAAATATCGGTATAAACCAAAGAATTGTAAAATCTAGGTATATTAGTATTGTCTATATGCATTCACATTATCCTGTACATATGATTTTCAATTACATATATATTTTATAGTCTTTTGTACTATTCATATTAAACTGATTCAATCATTTTAACATCTCACTGCATAATATAATTGGAATAAGTTAAGATAAATCATTCAGTAAATCTGAATACCGCATATACATATAACAAAAACTTTTTTGACTTTATATGAGCATTTGTTTTCAACGCTTACTGTTGGTTTAAGAGACGTATGTATGCCTTTAATTTCTTAAAATGCATACAATTTAAAATCAGCGTGCATTGTAAGTAATTTTTTTTAAGAGAATTCCATTTAAGAATGTAAGGAATGACCTCCCGCCAAACTTAAGACTAACTTCATATAACTGTTTCATACAATCACTGGCGAAAATCATGCACCAGAAACACCGATAACTCTGAAATACTTAGATGTTCAGTTTAAAGAATATAATGATCCAAATAAATAAGTTTTACTATCGTTTATTTAATGAAAGAGTTAAATCCAGAAATACTATTAACATTTGATGCGAATACAGAAAGAATGACACTGGATACTGCTATGAATAGCTGTTTTGAACAAAAATATTAAAATAAGATTAATTTCTTATTTCATATAGTTAAATGTATGTACATATATGAATGCTTACATTAAGAACGTACTAACTTTGGAAACAATCACTATCCTTAACAATTTTTTTCAATAAAAGCCTATCTAATTATAACGCATAAAAGCAATGGATACTAAAAGCATTTCGGTTTAATTACATTTATGTTAGTCAAAATTACGTTACGATCGGTAAAATATTGGTTTTTACTCCGACATTTTTTCCAGATGAATTGTTTGTTTCTAACTTGCAGCATATGCTGACCAACAATACCTAAAAAATTGCCGGCAATCGAAGAAGAAAAGAATGTTTATTAAGTTTCCAAAAGCCAAGTAAATGGCTAAATTGAAACTGAAAGCTTAAAATATGAAGTCTTGTATTAAGTAAGTAAATTTCCTTAACTCAACTGTTTGTGCCAAAAGATATTAGAAAATGAACAGTTCACTTCAAAGTCAGGAGAAACTGCTTATTTATTTTGTGGTAGGCAGTATAATTTCTAAAAGCTTGAAAAGAAGTACCATAATTGACAAACAAAAATTTGAAATATGTGTGTAATTTATTTGCGAATATTTACCGTAGAAAGGTGCAAATATTAATTGTTAGTTGTGATTATTTAAGTAGAAGCAAGAAAAATAACAAGAATAATAAAACGTATACATTAAAAGTAAATTTATCGCATGCCATTTCCATAATAAAAGTATTGTAAAAGTTACTTATAGTAAATAAAATAACATTGATAAATAAACAATGCATTTCAAATAAATAATAATTTGTATGAATGTTTACTAACGTAAGTATACGATTAACAATAGCAATATGGAGTATTGCTAGGAATCAGTACAGGAAAGGATTCTAATAAACAGCTAATAAACGATTACGTAATGGGTAATGGAAATTTAAATCTTTAAATACTAAATTGTAATAATAAAACGTTTGAAGTGTTTAGTCTCAGGTGAAATCCATCGCTTTGATGTATTTATCTGTTTTCGGAATATGGTTAGGCAAAGCTTTATCTATAATTTGACGTTTGCATGTGACATCTTCTTTGCATCAATTTGTTATTCCTCAGTTAAAGTTGAACGCATTTCCAACATGTGTTTTGGATGTGAGATTCAAATATAAATTATAATCTCAAGTGACACTCAAGTAAACTACCACTTATCTATGAATATGTCCATTAAATATCCCATCTTGCATCAGTTCTGTGTCTGTTCTAGAGCATATGCTACTTCGGTCACTCATTATGCGTATACAGTGATTATGTTAACACACATTCAAACATTTCGTATGTCATGTATTTGTATTTCATGAACGGATGCTAAAATGAAAATCTTATTATGTACATCCTATTAAAATAATATGGAAAAAATATTTTCTCCTATATAACGGCATATGCTACAAATGGTAAATCGCCATTACTGGCGGCAACAACAAAATGTTGAAACGATAGTATGTATTTTCGTTAATACTTTCAATTGTCTTTAAAACGTATTAAGCATCTATAATAGTGTAGAAGTGTTCACTGAACAGGAAGCAACCCACGAATGTACTTCTAGAATATATTTGATTTTACTATTATCTTCACATTTCCCATTTTATATCTGAGCGAAGAGCGGGTGAAACAATGCTAATACACACAAAGTGTACATAGTTCATGGAACTGAAATCCACTGTAAAACAACGAAAGGCATTTATTATTTAATTCCATTTCACATTGGCAAACAAAATCAGCCCTTATTTCAGTCAAGAAAAATCAATTTGTACAGACCTTAATTTAAGCAAAGACAAAAGAATAAGCAGAGGGAAAATTTTGGAATAATGTTCTTATTAAAAGGTCGAGGGTGGCATTCATGATTAAATTGATAATTAAGTTCGGGAAATACAAAATTAAACAACTTTAAAAAGCTTTGGACAAATGTTAGCTCTAAGTAGTGATAAGCTGAAACACATTCTTATAGGAATCATTTTACAGAATTTTTTTTAATTACTATTACTTCGTCACATATATATTTTGTTATTAGTAAATATAAAATGAGAATCATGTGCCTCTTAGAAAGTTTAGTAGATGATTTTTCTTTGCGGTAAGGCTTTAATTATTTATTCTTACACTGCCTACTTGCATTTATGTATATTATGGAACTAATTTCAGCATTGTCACTAAAACTATATTTGATTAATAAGCTTACTTAGTAAGTATTTTCTTTAAAAATATAATATAAATGTGTATCAATATATTACACCGAGTGTAGCTTACTTTCTGTACATTAGGCCATCATTCTATCCTCTTTATCTACTACATATTTTATTCTCAACGCCGTCGCTCATTTAATTGACTTCAAGAACATGTCGGATATTTCAGAACATCGAGCTTTTGATTTATGATTATTAACAAGAGACTTCAGCTTCATCCTGGCTTGAGGGTGATAACATAAAATATTGTTCCGACGAAAAGTGGAAATTTGAATCTCTCGCCAGTTAACAAGAAAAGCCAGAAAAATTGATACAACCATTACAGTATAAATGTACTGTAAATATCGCATGTGATGCCTTATATAATGTGCCATGTAATAAGTAAACAGTCATAAAAAAATTTGTTTTCAAATTTCACCACGGTTGCTCTCGCCAACATTTCATATAACATGTAATTCGCTTGTAGTAATTTTATAGCTGATAAGGTTCATAAATTTATGGAGTGTCGCTGCAAAATTACAACTACAAGAGGAGTTGGCGGAAACTAAAAAACGGCGAACAAAAATTGTGAGTGTTATTTTGCCGTATGTGTTGTCCTTAGTCTATTGAGTAGTCTGTTATGATATAATCACCGCACAGTCAACAACAATTGGGGAGTATGTAAAGAGTTATTCTTATCGATCCATCGTTCTTCTTCTTTTTTGTTCTATTCCTTTTCTTTTATCTTTGTGAAATATGAGATATTTTGGAATTTGACATAATAAGATTCATTCGAAAAATCGCAGAATTTATACATTATACAAACATAAATCATGAAAAAACCGAGACAAAAATATTGCCAAACCATTTTTGGAAAATGACGCATTCTACAAATGTCTCTGGAAATTGTTCCATTGTTCTTTGATAGTGAATACACACATTCATATCGTTTAATGCCTTTGAAGTATATATTTGTATTTAAAAGGATTATTACTATCAGCGTTGACCTTTTTATATAGGTGAAAGGTAGGGCTGCATCATATCGTATCAATTACCTAAATATGTGTATGTACATACATATGTATAGGCTATATTAATTATATACGGTGGGTTCAACTATCACAAGCAAAAATGGCCTATGGGAATACTTTTAAATACATTCTTCCCTTATCTGAGTTAAAGATCTTCTAGTAAGAAAAAGGCTTTACGATTTTGATCAACTGAGTGGGGGGATATTTTTTTGGTAAGGTAGATAAACTTTATGTTCCCGGTTTTCACGATACTAAGGTTCTTCTCCTACTAATATAGAATCTAAGCCAGCTCTAGCTAGTCCATCAGTTGATTTGTTATCTATAATGCTCTCGTGATCAGATTTAACCAAACCAAGTGTTCCCCAGCTATGCTTGGAAAAAATTCCAATTTGTACATTGTACATATATATGTATGTACATAGATTTACTGCAAGTACATATTAACAAGTGCAGGTCTCAGTGGCATATCAACCTGGAATACAATGCGACACATTCTAATAGATATTAAGTCTATAGTTTTGGGTCCCATAACACTATCTAGAACTCATCTTCGGCGAAAAGTTCAAGTACCAACTCTCAAGCTTTTTTTACGAGGCAACTCAGTGATTTTAACTTTAAATCAAATACCTTAGTATTCTAATTATATCCAGCAATCCCATTAAACACACATTATTATTTCCACTCTATATTTCTGCTGAGACATAATTTATGCACTGAGCCACGGCAACTAATAAGATAATACATAAGACATAATTTCTGCATCTGATTTTAATGATTCCAACAGACAGCTTATCAACTTAATACTATAAAATGGCTAACTCACTTCAGAGTTAAGTATTACATAGGAATGATGGAACAATTTCTGGTAATAAGAACGTAGTTGTGTTACTAGTTGGGCTGCGTCCTTTTTGATTACGAACTTAGGCCCAGTTTTTCAAACCAGGGTTAAAATTAATTAAGAGTTAAATCGTGAAACAGTGTTTCTGTGTAAAACTAATTTAAAATCACTGACATTTTATCATTTTGTAAGACTAATTTTAACTCGTTTAAATCACTGCCACTTTATCATTTTGTAGTCAAAAAGTGATCCAAATTTTCCATTC
Source organism: Chalcosyrphus nemorum (assembly GCA_949716465.1). NCBI lineage: Eukaryota > Metazoa > Arthropoda > Insecta > Diptera > Syrphidae > Chalcosyrphus > Chalcosyrphus nemorum. The sequence continues at coordinate 72,389 of OX454332.1, forward strand.
AGGAGAGAGAAGGAACATTGGATGATAAATTCCCTGAACTGTACTTTTGATATATATATGCATATACCCATTAAAATTCACATACACAGGTATGAAAATGGAATGAAGATTATCAATGCTTGTTTTTTTTCTCTGCATAAGTTGTTTTTTAAAATATAGAGAACTGATATAATTTCGGGACTACCTTCATAATGATACCGAAGCCAATTCTTACCTAGACTAACTAAAACATTTCATTGACATAGTTTATGCATTTTCTCGTTTTAACTCGAATATTTAAAGCCAAACAATATTCAACTGCAGAGAACATGAAGAAAATATGATTATCAGATACATAAAGATTTTACAGCTCTAAAAGGAAGAAGGGCCATAAGTGAGTAATGTGAAGCTTCAAGGAAAATTCAAAAATCAGTCATAAATTTTTGATGAGATTCTCCTCAGAATATTTTCACACCCTTTCTTTTGCTTTTTTCTGCTAAGCATCATTTAGTTTCCTTGGTGTAACCAAATGCTCTCCTTCTTGTTGAAGGGATTGATTACCAGTTAATGGCGTCACCCGAGTTTTATGATTATTATTATAACCAAATAAACCAAAACCAAAGAGTGCATTTACGGCCCTCGTGGATTCATTGAGAGAATCCTGAAGAATCATGATGATATTAAATAAATACCTTTTATGTTTTCCAATTTTTATTTCCTACTCCTTTTATCTAATTTATAATTTTTCTATTGCTTAAAACCCCGTAAGAGCAACGAGTGGGGCTAGGGCCACATATCAGCTTCCTCATGATAGTGACGGTCGCCCTCCAGGTACCACATCTATATAGCAGGACGGACTCAACGTTGGAACGGAACAGTCGTAGATTTGTGTTTAAGCTAATTGCATTAAACTGTGAATAGCATGCCTACTCGGCTAGCTATATCCAGCTCAGTTCCGCCATCGGTTGAGACAATACTCCCAAGGTATTGAAAGCTTTCTCCTCTCTCAACCGTATGTACATATATGAGTTGATGAGTTTGGTCCTAAGCTGATCATTTTTGTTTTTGCCGAGTTAATTTTCATTCCAACGACGTCTGCTTCTCCACATTTGCTATCATTTGGTGAAGGTCCATTATTCTTTGCGACAGTAGCCATACATCATCGGCGTAGTCGAGGTGTTTGAGTTAGATGTAAGAGTCCATCGAATTCCTCCATTTCCTGTTGATAAGGCCGCATTCAGCACATCGCTAATTGGCAAAAAGAACAGTATTGGTGAAAGTATGCAACCCTGCCGAACCCCACTTTGGACTACGAAATTCCTCAGACAGCCTTCCTCTGTGCAAGATGTGACTTGTGGACCCATCATACGTAGCCTTGATAATTGCTATTTATCAGGAATGCCTCTTCTGCACAAGGCACACCAAATAAATTCCCGATTAACCCTCTCAAACGCCTTTTTAAAATCGATGAACAGAAGGTGAAGTGGTGATCAATACTCAACACACTGCTCGATGATGATCCGCAGGGTGTTGATGTGGTCGACACAGGAGAATCCAGATCGGAAACCGGCTTGTTCGGCGTCGAGTGTATCTTTAAGGTGATCTTTGATTCGCTCCAGGATGATTGTAGCGATTATCTTGGCCACAGCAAGCAGCACGCAGATACTTCTCAAGTTTTCGCACTGCATTAGATTGCCTTTTTTATGGAGCTGGATGATCATTCCCTTCCTCCACTCATCCGGAAAACTCTCGGCTTCCCATGTTCTCCCGACAAGTAGTGCCGGTAGTCATGTTTTGCATATATTTATTTCTCACATTTTTCTGCCAAAAGTATAGTTCGAGTTAACACCACTACTTCATACTTCAAGTTATTCATGTTTACTCTGACAACGAGTAATAAAGTGATAACAAGTACAGGCAAGTACGCTACATTACATGTACAAGTACGTACGACCCAGTCGTGCTCTTTATTTTACGAGAAACTTAACAAACCATTATTCGTTAATGTGGTGTGAGCGTATTCTGTTAATCAAAATTAGAAGGAAAAAGCACGCATGGGCAATTAGGGCATATGAAATGAATTTAAGTGGGTTGTTTACTACGGGTTCTGTCTTTATCCTATCTTGCTTCAACCGACACCAAAAATGTTCCCTAGCGACTTGAGAGAGTTGTTGTATATCCAAAGCATAACAAACTTAAGTAAAATTTGATTAACTCCAATTAATGGCTGGATGGAAGGAACTTGCAGCGGTTATTCAATGCTCTCTGTAGCGCGGTTTTACCTTCCTTCCCTAAGGAACCCCTTTCAATTAGTCAATCTGAATTGTTTGATTTTAGTTTTTTTCTCAATTTAGTCCATTTTTTCTTGTAAGTTTTAGAGGCATGGAAGCCGTAATTATGTTTGTGAATTAAAATTGAAACTTAATTACTTTCCGGGACCGTATATTAGTCAAGCATATGGGATAACATAATTGCCAATATGAACTTACTTATGTATATTCTTATAATATGTATACAATTATTTTGCGATATGATATTTAAATAAATCTTTCAAAGAGGTCATAAATATAAATCATATGTATGTATCTATGTACGTGTACATATATATTTCGTATTGTCATTGCTTGTGGAAACGAAAAGAATTGCTTTAGCTATTTCAAATGATCAGAGACTCTTCAAACCGTTGGCAAAATTGTTTATCTTAAATGCGCATTACTGAGAACAAGTGTATAAGGGAGAAAACTCAAGTTAAAATCAGAAGTTTCAGAGGAAATATTCACATCATCAGATTGCGGGTAGCAATGAATAAAGCGTACTTGACGTCAAATAAATTTCTACATGGGTAAACAGGACGTGATTGGAAAAGAAAAATAAAAAGGAAACATCATTTCATATGCAGGAGTAAATTTTTCTATTCTTTGCACTTTTTTATATTGTTGGTTTTTTAAGGTTGTCTTGATTTTTCGTATAGAGATATTTAAAATGGAAAAATCTACTTTGATTTTTATTATTTGAACGTGGTAACAAAGTGTGTGTATACTATTAGGTGTGTCTTTGAGCATTTTTTTTTTATTTTGTTTTAATCCATGCAGTCTTTGCTTAGCACCATTTAACTAAATTATTCTCTCTTATTTATGAATTAAAAAATTAAGATATGACAAGGTCAGATCGATAGAGAAGAAATTGATTAAATGTGTTACAGATACACATGAAGATACATAGTTTAAAGCTAAATATTTTTTAACAAAATCAAATGCTTATAGCTAGACATATGAATGTAACCTTCAATAAGGTGTCATTATAAATATAAGAGCAACATAAATTTGTCTTTTACTTGTTGATATAACAATCAACTAGGGCATTGAAAAATTATAATTACATACATTGGTACTTATGATCCAATGATTTGCACAAACAATTTACATAAATTCTATACAATCGTCAAGTGGAATATACCTACATACATGAAAAACAATATTGGTAAGACCACCTCAATTTCGACTCTCCAAAGTGATGGGAAAACCACTATTAAATAAGATTTACTGGATGCACCAAATACCTTGCGCAATTTTTATTTTCAACGAAAAATAAAAAAGAAACGTCGACATATCAAATAAAATATATTGAAGGGGTTGGGAGATTTTATGAATTCATAGCGAGCTTTTCATGGGTTGATTTGAAAAAAAAAATTCAAAACTTCACGTTCCATACACATTATTTGAGAATAAAACGTGTCGAAAGTGTTGAAATAGTGTCTTATTGAGAGAGATTCAATTTGTTTTGGCAAACAATATTTGTTCAAAGATGTCCAATGGAATGGCACTCACATGTGTGATATGCGGTAGTGTGTTGTATACATTCGAATCGCCTGATTAAATATTCTTCCTTTCGATTATGTGACCCATGCAAGGAAATTGGTTTTTGGATTTTAAATTAAAAAACAACTTTTTGCGACTGATAGGAAAATATTTTCAATGTGACCTTACATAATATACATATTATGGTAGGTAGATAGCAATACCTATTCAATTGTTATCTTTTATTTAATATAACAATTAACATAAGAAACAAATATTACTATGAGATGTGGTAAACTAGAATAAAGAACATCTACAGATGTACTGAAGGCAACAGCCGGACCCATTTGCTTCAAACTCAATGTCTGCGCTCTATTCGAGGGTCCCTAAATAGGTAACGGAATTTCCTTTCAACCATAATATTATTTACTTTGCAATTCATAGAAAAACCATTTGCTCTGAAACGGCTTTAGAGATTTTGTATAAATTTCATATTTAGGCTAGTTTTGTAAGCACTTACAAGAAGACATGCCACGCTTTTAGTCAAATTTGCTAATAACGGTACTTTAGTTATAGCCAAGTTTACCATTACAGGATTTTTTTTGCCATAAATGTATACGAAATCGTTAGAGCGATTCTTGTAAACATCACTTAGTTGGAAACTTGCCCATACATAAGTACACACGCTTATTAACAATTTGCATATACATTATATGGTTCATTGCACGTAACAAAACTAACTATAATATGAAATCCAATTTAAGTCTTTAGATTTTTTTTGAGCAAAACGTTTTTTCGCAAAATTTAAATTTTAACCAATGATAAATCCTATTCTTCACAGTGCGATTTCAATAGAAATCTGTAGAGTATAGACCAGGAAATGTTCGTAGTTCTAAACATTAAATTTTTTTTAAGTTTTTCTTTCCTTTTTTTAATTTTTGAAGATATCGTATTTCATATTATGCTAGGTGGGTACTTCCAATGAAGCTTCATTAGAAGTTGATTATTGATAAATTTCATTAGTTTTTTTCCCAACGTTTTATTTTTCTAAGTTACAAGTATGCCCATGTATGTACATGTATGTATATACCTCTATTTCCCAATATGAAACCCACCTACATATGTGCATATTTCCCTGTATGAAGTAGCCATCCAACAGGTACATACATTAATGTTTAATTTTTTCGTCCTAGAGATTGGCTTTTATCTGGATTTCAAAAACATACTCAGAAATACTTCAAATATTAGCACTTCGTTATGTTCTGTCTAATATAAGTAAAGACTATGTGGGGTCTTTATTTTAAAAGTACAATTCAAGTATCATATAATTCGTTAGACCCCGTCACAAAGAAATTGTTTAGGTAGCAGAGGCCTTACTTAGCTATGAACACTGCAAAAACGTATTTCCATCACTTTAACATTATTTACTGAAAACATTGATTTAAATGTATCGTCAAAAATAACTCATGCCGATTCATGCAAAAAATTACAGGTTGTGTACGTAATTATATAAAAATGGTAGTGTTTACATTGAACATTATGTGGCAATGGTATGTAGTACCAATGCGGATGCGAATTAGTATTATTATTATAAGTTTATTAACATACATATACAAAGGATATGTTAAGTTTGATACATTGTTTGAAACATAGAAGTCTTAAATTTGAGCTAGTTTAATGAAATTTTTAAACAATACAATTCATAAAATCCGCCATTTTTCAAAAAAATTCACTTTTTCAGTATTTTTACACGAGACTCGAAAAAACTTTTAGCTAATTTATAGGTATTTACTTGATCTACAAATCTTTTATACATTGCGCCCACGTTTTAGGGGAGTTTTTTCTGTTTTTCTTTGATTTTCTTCAAATTAATTAAATTCTTTTAACAAAGTCGGTATATTTGAAAAAAAAAAAATCAACTTCAAAATATGCCCGCTACCACGCCCTGTTTTGGAGTCATTTTATAAGAAAATTTAAAAAATTAAAATAAACAAGATTAGAGCTAAAAGGAGCTGTATACAGATGTACAAGAAAGATATAGGGTATCACACGATCCGATCTGGTCGGATTGTAGTTTTTCCATATGTTTGTTTCTGGAATTGTTATTAGTCATTGAATATAATTAGGAATATACTTACTTTTGTATGTATAAATTGATTACTTCTTCTTAAATCTCCTTTTTAACATAATTTATATGAACTGACTGAACGCGAAAGGGTTTTTTCAAGTATTAACGGTTACATTACTTGGGTTCACTAAAATCAACTCATGAACAGTAATATTGCCTGTAAAAGGTGCATTTTTTTTCCCACCATGGTATTGTAATTTTATTGGATATGTCTCTAGAAGTGCTGAGCTGAAGTATAGGTAAAAAATACTTTTCGCAACGTTGTCATTGAAGTTGAAATGGGCTTGTGCCGTGTTTTCTGCGTTCTTTAAAATGCATATTTGCATCTTTTGTATGGAGCCAAGAAATCTAGGACACACTGCATGAAGGATTCGTATGTCTTCTCTGCGGCGCGAATTCAAGTACTGGATGACATTATGTAGAATCCCCGCGCAGTGGGTGTTTCCGTGGTGTTTTGGCAGCACAAGGGCCTCACAGTTGCAGATATTTTTCCAATTCACTTCCACTGGTAGCCCCTATATTTCTTTTGCTATTTATCTCTTTTTTTACACGTATTCTATACATTTGTAAACACACTATACACATAATTGTACAGAACTTCCTAGTACTTGGCATCGTTTGAAATGGGTTCCTAGTTATGCACACCATGGTAGGCGTATGTTTTATTTTGGTTGACTTCTTTAATTTGTCTTTGGTTGTCTTCTACTTTGTTTATGGGAAACAATCGGCGCCGGTTGTGGACATTTGCAAGCACACCAACTATACTTGAGTTGTTTATTCTGTTTATAAAAATGGCGAACGAAAAGTACAATGAAATTGTTCATGTCCACATTTCTTTTTCGAATGTTATTTGAACAAAACAGTTCTCCTCCAACCCAATATGAACTTATTTTTTTCTTATTTATATAATACCTATGTATGTATTTTTTATTTTTTTTAAGTATATATTCAATGTATGCACCCTGAATCCCCAGTGTAAGGGTATTCATATCCCCTTTGATGCACGCAAATTATATAATATAAAAAAAATAGCTTTGCGCTTATATACATATGTACATTTATTTTGGTCAAAGTTTTCTAACTGCATTGTTATTTTCAATTGATTCATTTTTCGAACACCTTGCATGAACGTTAAAGGTAAATATTTTTGTTTCCTATAATATGAGGAGTGAAGTTGAAAAAATCACCTACTTATACGGCAATTAGCTACAGGGAATTAAAGAATAATTTAAAAAATAAAGAGATACAGGAAAGCGTCGATTATCCGAAATAATTGTGTGTTTAAAAATGTCATGTAACTGAAACCAAAGAAAAACATATAAAAACTACAATCCGTCTAGAGCGGATCATACCCTTTCCTATACAGGGTGTCCCAGTTAAGCGGTATAATCCTTTAAGGGGAGATTCCTGAAGTTCCGCCAAACAAAAAATTGTATGGCAGGGGGGGGTCTATTCTCACCCCATTTCAAGTTATAGCCCCCCAAAGTGGATGACCTCTAATTTGGAGGTGTAGCCATTTTTAACGCTATAACTTCTAAGCTATTATTGGTACAAAAAAGATTTTGTGCATTTTGGAAAGACAATTTAGTAGCGCACACAAGTCCTAAACACTTTAGGTACATCTATGCAACCACAAAAAAGTTATGGCTTCTTAAACTCAAAATTATGAAAATTTGCTGTTCCATTTTTTTACTTAAAATGCATTTTTCTCAAAATTTTTACTTAATAAATTTTTTTTTTTTTTATAAAATTTTTATCCCTGAAAGATTTCCTAAAAATTACGTTAAGCAACTTTTTTACGTACGATCAACAGAAGTTGCAGTAAAAGGCATTTTTTGTCACACAAAAATGGTCAAACAAAATTAAGTGAGAATAATAAACTAACATACCTATGGGCAATGCAGTTAACAGTTAATTGTCGAATAGGAAAAAAGAGCGTAACAAAGAATTATCACAGCTTTTTGACCAATTTTGTGTGACAAAAAATGCCTTTTACTGCTACTTCTGTTGATCGTACGTAAAAAAGTTGCTTAAGGTAATTTTTAGGAAATCATTCAGGGATAAAAATTTTATGAAAAAAAAAAATTTATTAAGTAAAAATTTTGAGAAAAATGCATTTTAAGTAAAAAAATGGATCAGCAAATTTTCATAATTTTGAGTTTAAGAATTGGTTGAAATTTTTCGTGGATTTTGCTGGAATGACGGAGAATGATGCATGCATGTGTATGATGTGTAGGTAAATTTCATGATTTGGCATTTGTCGCTAGTCATGTGAGGGTCAGATTTGATAGTCCTATGCTTCTGTGTCCCGGATCTCTCGATTTAGATTACAGTGCGTAAAAATTTGCCATTTAGCAATCCACTTTTTAACCCACTTTTTCCGATTCATTGTTTTTTTTTGTTGTTGTTAGTGCAATAATAATACACACACACGTAATTTCTCAAAAAAAAATATCCATCTGCGCCCAAAGAAGACAAACAATGAACAAGGAAAAATGAGAAAACCTTCAAAAAAATGACAAACCTGGAATGACAGTGTATAGCCTGGAATGAAATGATGAGAAATGACAGTCCAGGAATGTCAGTTGAAAAATGATAGTGTGTAGCCTACTTTAAGGATTTTTTCATAATGTTTTTTTAAAGGCGATACGACTCGATCATCGTTGTGTGTATCTGTACGTTTTAGTCAGTGTGACCTGCTGCGCCTTATTGAAAATTTTACTATACCTAATTTTTATGATTGGCTTTTCCCCTAATTAAAACTAAATATGAACCCTTTTTACATCTAAAATATGAAAACAAGTGTTTCTTATTTCCTTTGAGCTCCATAAAAATAATAAAAACGGATGTTCGGCCTTTAAACAATAAAAATAATTTGACTCCAAATTTCCTAGTTTTTTATGGCAATAGGTCACACTGATTTTCAATAGAGGCAGGGGTTGGTATTGCTTTCTTTTTCTTGACAATGTATTTTTAAAGGCGATATGACTCGAACGCTTATCAGCTGTGCTTCTTGAGTCTGTTTGTCAGTCTGTCCATATTTCCGTCTGTCCGTCAGTTTGTCACAGCCCTGTAACTTTTAAGGCGTTAGACGTTTTGAGCTAAAACTTTTCGCTATGTTAGTATACCTTATGTGGAAGCCCGCACAAGATGGTGGTAATGAATTTTATTTTGTAGGCACTTTTTGGGCACCTTGTATGAAGGATAAAAAAACTTAATTTTCAACCACATACATAATACATACATACGGAATTGAGCATTAAATTGCCCATATGGAAACGAAATTTAGGTGCTTGCCATGATATTGATAGAAAAAGATACAAAGAGTATACGAGTACGATCCGCAAAAAAAAAAAAACCAAATTTCACCCTGTTTTCTTGAGTGAATAAAACATATTCAATTTTACACCTGTCGAACGCATCGCTGATAAGCGTGGTCATATAAAACTGATTCAACGTTGATTGCCACTGAAATCTTACTTTTGAGTATAGATGAAACTCCACAGGCAGGACACAATTAAAATGATTTATGGAAAAATTTCGTGTGAAGTTACGTTCGTGAGAATTTCGAGAGTAGACTGTGTCGTTTCTAAACGCGAATTTTGGATAATATTACAGTCACGTGATTTCTCCTTGCATTTAATCATAAGCAAGAAAGATTTTAGCCACATACATACGTTTCTCACACTTTGTCTAAAATTAAACTTAGGCCGATTTTCTTTCAGATACATAAGGATGGCTAAAGATTAACCGTAATTAAAGCACATTAGATTTACTTTTATGAACAAATTATATTTATAAATTTTGATTTTATTAATATAAACCGATTGCCTAATCAATCAATTAGCATTTAAGCGTTTACAATATTTGCGCTCTTATTATTTGCTAACATATGTTCACAAAAGGGTATACAGTACTCAATAGGTATATGTATCTATCAATTAAATATCAGGTCAATAGTCGCACACCTCAGGTAAAAATATTCTGATTCGAATTCTTATTTATATTGAAGATCATCCATTTCAATTACTGGAAAACAGTTTGCTTAACCTCCTTCAAGTGTTTTTAAATTCCAAGTGGAGCCCATAGTGCGACATCAGTAACAAAGCTAAAGTGTAAGACGTGCACCCGCCATAGATTTCCAAGACAAAATTGAATAAATAAAATGTAAATAAAAGTAAAATTAGAAACTGAAAAAATAAAATACAAAACACACACACACTTATACAGTGATACAAAATACGTGCGCAGATAAAGAAGAACGGATGGATAGCAGGATGTACATACTACATACATATGTCTATCGCACCTGTGTCGGTATCTAACACACGACACTGGAGCATAGAATGCCCTTAAAGGTTTTCTTTGAACATCTTACGCAAATAATGAGAAAAATTACTCGATTGAGATTTTCTGGTAAAGTGGGGGTAAGTCACTCAAAGATATACTCAGCAAAACCCAGTGGTGCTTCTTCTTTCATCTGTCTACATAAAGGCCCGACACTTGAAATAAGAGTAAGATGGTGTTCCATGATATCTTAGACTAACCCGTAGACGTTGATTGATACAAATTTCACCCTTGGCATTTTTTTCCTTCTTGCTTTTTGATTTCCTTAGAATTTCCATTTCGTATTTTTATTTAACTTCTATTTAGTCTCCTGGAAAATATTTTCATGCACTCGTTAAAAGTATTGCTTGGTGGCTTTGGAATTACTACGGCATTCGAATTATTTATACCAAATAACGACTAAGCTAAGATTAGATTAATTAAATCAGCTACAATATTTCTTATACAATTTGAGTGCAACTCCAACCGAATGTTGAAGAAATCGTACAAATCATACAAGTCCAGTGCATTATTGAATTGGAACTTTTGTAAAAGGATTGCACAACTAAAACTTACTCCAACTGACCATCATTCGTATCAAAAGCAGGTTAGTTCTTTTAAGGATTTTCTATGGTAAAATAAAGTCTAATGTATGTATATATGCATTTCATTTTTAATGTCTACTTTTTTAAAATCTGTGATGACAGTGTTCTTGAAATTTACACTCTAATGTTGAGGTGGAAACGGTAATTACCAAAAAACTTTCGCGTTGCTAGGTATTCTCAAAAAGTTTGCTTTTAGTTTAATGAAGTTCTCGTAGTGTTCATTCATAAATATTAAAATTTCAAGTAGGTATGTACAATTTTTTTGACATGTGCAAATATATATATTTATGTAGATATGCATGACTGCAGTAGATATGTATGACTATACCCATTTTTTTGTGTATTTTCCTTAACATCTTCCTTATTCTACAATTTACATTATATGTACATTCGCATACTCATATGACATTAAGACCTTACCCATAATTCATTCTTACATACTTGCTGTTCTGCAAAATCCAATTTGTGAATTATTTCGCATATCCTTAGAAATAACTATGAAAAAAGCGTTAGGTAAATACTAACATATGTACCTACATACATACATACGTGTACGTCTAAGAAAATGTAACTTAAAAAACGGATGTGGAAAATTAAATAAATGGAAACATCTTAATCCACGCTACCGAAGAATAAACATTACCACAAATGATCAGTCATAGTCATATGCGTGGATAATATGAACAAATTTTTCTTAAACTAGGGTGTAAATAATACATACGTACATGTGTCTGTATTGTAACACAAAGCAATTGAAAATAAAATGCCTGGCGTTGAGTAATTTACCCTCTTTTCCTTATCTGCGTTAAAAGTGGTGGGTTATAAAAGCAATTGCAATCTAATGAACTTCCTGCCAATTTACATAAAGGCTTAATATAAGGAATGTAATCCCTGTAAAGCTAAGTATATGCATTATATTTCTTATCACTTTTATTGTCTTTATGCTGTCGAGGTCACTCAGTAAGTACCTGGATTACCGAACAATGAAGGCCGAGATAAGAAAAATCACGTTTTCGGGAAAGGGGATAACAAAATATGACAGTCAAGAGGTTTTATTTAAACTCTCATTCTGACTCATTACGCATTCACAAACTTGCGAGTGTTTCTTTTCATTCAAAACACGGGGATTTGTGTGCTTTTTTTGCTCCATATTGATATTTCTTTCTTTCTTTCATTTTCTTGTTCTCCTTTTGTTTTATTAAAATAATACATATTTACTCATACACACCCATTCATACATCCATACATATATACCAAACAATTTGTGAGAGTGTATAAAGCCTGTAAAATGTTGATTTTACGGTAGCATCAACAAGAAGGACTTAAAAATACTTAAGCGTTCAAGAGTACCACCTTGGGACTTAGAACCAGCATTGATTTATTAGAGCACCGTACTGAGAATAAAATGGCACACACAATTGAATTAAACATTTCCTTATTCCTGGCCAACTTCTGCTTGGATTTTTAGAATTTTAATATAGAATTGTATATATGAATGTAGGTATGAATGTATGTAGGTAAGCGTGCATCACTACTATTTCCCTTCCTGATTTTTTAACTACAATATTAAAATATTCAAATAAGTGAGTTACAAAGTAAGTAGTCGTTTTGTATCTTATTACCTAACTACAATTCATAATAAAAAAATATTTTAGATCTAACAGATTGGTAGGTAAATGTGATTCCTACCTATGTACATATATGTTATATTTGACGAAAAGTTAAAAAACAAATTTTAGTATTACATACCTTAGAAAGGAAACGAATCATTTATGGAATCAACATTCTAAAAAAAAAGTCGATGCTACAATAACTTTTTGCAAAAACGTGAAAAAGGATAATAATTAATAATTAATTAATAATTTTACAACCTTAACAATGGTATCTTATTGGTGTGTGAGGAAATGGTGAATTGACCTTTCAATTCATCCTAAGCTGGTTGTTGTCCAAATTGCTGCCTTGTTGCTCTACCGATTCTTGTTTCGTCTGTAAGATCACAATACTTTTTAACGTGTTTGTGTTGAAATATACTACAATTGGATGTACTAAGTGTATCATTGGATACGGCTGACACTTGATCGCCAAACCGTTCATTCAGCGTCGGAATATATTAACACAACACCATGACAAATATTATTTCAAAAAAGTCAGTACTTACGCCCGTAAGCACAGTGTGTATCAGCCCGCCAGTATCTTAGAGCTTTGTTTGATATAAAGGGATGAAACTTTCCTATGCACTGTACAGAAGGCCGCCCATTAAATCAAAAAGAATGTTACAGGCGTTCCAAAATTGCAAGATTTTTTTTTTTAAATTTATGAAATGAAAAAATTTGACAACATTAAAAAAACGTTATGGGTGGATCATAGAGCAATTATTTTTTCATTTTTTTTTTTTCCGACTTATACTAGGCTTAAGAAATGTTCTCACTGCATCTCTATTGTTAACTACAATTTTAAATACTGTCAATACGGTTCAGGACAAAAAGGGCCGACCAACCCAATGGAAAAGGTCGTGCGGAAAATTGATGTTCTGATCTACCTTTCTGGGAGAATCGCGACCACCAGAAAAGGTTCGCGTACCGTCAATCAAAGTCGATTTAAAAAAAATACAATACGATCTTCTTTATTATTACTACTATTATAAGGGAAAACAAAAGTTAAAACAAAAGAAGAAAAAAATCGTTATATACCCCGGAGTCGAACCTACAACCAAAAAGCGCCGCAATGTTGCCACCCCTTTGTTTACACTTAGGCTCACACGACCAATAGCTAACTGGGGATTAGGCTTACTTAAATGAAAGTTAATTGGAAATGATAATTACGAAAAAAAAAAAATTGTGATATACATAGTAATAATAAAGTATGTATAAAATGGTAATAGGACCAATCTAACGCAAATAATAAGTAAAATTAAAAAAAAAAACTCGATCTTGGATTCCACGGCGGCAAGTCGATGGCTTATGCTCTAGGCCACCGTTCACCCGTCAAATATATCTCGCCAAAATCGTAGTTGGTTTCGCTTGCGATTCTTCTCTGTACTCGCACTACTCAAATTGTCTCGACTTCGTGCACATCAAAGGAAAACCTGAGATACTTCCCAGTTACTCCTCAGATCCTCCTGAATAATGTCCTTATGCTAAGGAACGTTTTCTAAAACAAAACACAAAAGAGAGCTATACCAACGTTATAAACTGCACTAGATACATCGCCTACTCTAACACTCGAGGTAAATCACTATGTAATTAATCTGTTGCACCTTTTGCTACTTTTTTGTTCCTCCACAACCGCTCTCTACCAAATCTCTGAGTCCACTATCCAAACGGTATCCATATGTCCTTCCTGACTTCTAGCTTTTGAAAGCTCCTTCGGCTCCAATCAGCATCAATATAAAACAAGAAGAGCCACAGTTGGGATTCGAACTGGGATCTTTAAGGCTCAGAGTCCCTATATAACTCAACCAGACCAACTCCCGACCTGAACCATATCAATGTGGTTTCGTTTTATCAAAGAAAATTTAATTCAAATTTTTAGTAAACTATGCATGCGTATTAGAAATAAGTACTATGAAATGATGTACTACATATTTGTAATTTTTTTTCAGAAGGGGCATTTCATATGTTTAAAAAAAATTGTGACCTACTGTTTTTTATCTCATAATCTATAAATATTACTTAACTAACAAATACTTTTAAAAATAAAAAAGATTTTTTACTTATTCATCGCGCAATTCGTTAATTGCTTTATTCTAATGAACTGAGGTTTATTATAGAAAATACAATTTTAGGTAAAATCGACTATAAATCCTAATTACGGGCCCATTCATTATCCGGCCAATGTATTTTACATTTTGAATCAGAAAATACCCGCTTGCAAATAATAAATATAAAACACCACATTCCAGATTAGCGTGGTCAATTGATTGAGGTTCCATTTTTGACAGAATAAAAAACAAAACTTGACCGTTCATTTTTCGCCTTCCATTTAGAATTTTAATTCATTCAATTTTATACTCTAGACTAATTCGCTAATTCAACCCTTTTTGCGATTATAGACATAAAGGAATTGTCGCATCAAAAGTCGGATAAATGGACTGAAGAGCAATACAGCAGCAAAGTGGGACTATTGGAGCAAGAAGGTATGCGGTTCATGGCAGTGTGGCCTATGAAAGCGATCAAAACCAAAAAAATAAAAGAAACCAATAGAAAAAAAGTGCGAGAATAAAAGGTACCCAAAGAAATTATATTCCAAAGTAATTGGGTGTATGTTTTTTTTTTTCTTTTTTTTGAATATTCGGATTCTTTCAAAGTATTACGACTGTTTGCGGAAAATATTCAGTGAACTTAAATATTGTTTCAGGATCGTCGATTTTGGGTTTTTAGCGTTTAAGACAGGTTGAAAGCAAAGTGGAAATCTATTAATTAATTCATGCTTAATTGAACTAAAATTACTTATTCTATCTTCAAATCTTTAATTTTCCCAAGCATCTATTTTATTATCTAGAAGGAAGAAGGAAACTATGTATCTTTCAAAGTCTTACGACTGTTTGCGGAAAATATTCAGTGAACTTAAATATTGTTTCAGGATCGTCGATTTTGGGTTTTTAGCGTTTTAGACAGGTTGAAAGCAAAGTGGAAATCTATTAATTAATTCATGCTTAATTGAACTAAAATTACTTATTCTATCTTCAAATCTTTAATTTTCCCAAGCATCTATTTTATTATCTAGAAGGAAGAAGGAAACTATGTATCATTACGGCTTAAAATGAAAAAATGTTAAATCTACAAGGATGAATTACTTACGTACATATTTGATGCATCTTCTTTTTGTAGGCAACTTATATGTCTGTGTGCTCATATAAATGTGCAGTCATATGTGAGAACGTTGTACTTCTGAGGATTTCAAATTTGAAACGAATATGGAAATTTGTAAATGGTTAATCTATACATGTAGGTACATACATACATTCATTGGTAAGTGTCGACCAGCTTGCTTAATTATGTATGCAAGTATGCACTTTCGTTTCAGAAAATGTGGCCAAGTCGAGTCTGCTCAACTGAAAGCGTATACTACAGTAAAAGATCACTGCATTGTAAGTAAGACGTAGGTATATAGAGAGTACATAAACAAGATACCTACTCCCAGAATTTGATAATTAAGAATGGTATTTTGAAAATGCTCGTAACATTTTGTTAAAAACGTCCAATGTTATTAAAATATACTACGAAATGGGTTACAGATAGGCTGAAGTATAAAGGTTATGACATGTCCTATTAACAATTCAAATAACATAGAGCCCAGCAAATTTGCTGAGTTAACTCTGGATTAAATCAAAAAATATTTTGACAAATACTGAAAATAAAAAATTGTGAAAATTAAAAAAAAAATTAAATACGTTTGTTGTTGCTATATTTTTATTTTTACACCAATTTTGCCTTTTAAAATGAACTGCTTTCAGTATTTTGAAGCTATAAGAATAACAGATTTCGATAGTTTCTTGACATCTGAACGTTTCAATGGCAGTGATACCACATCAACTGAGTTAAAATTATCCCTGCACTGAAAAACTGCTCTACGAGTTAACTCTGGTTTAACTCGGAATCAAGCCACTGATAAACTGGCCCTTAGAGTAGGTAACGCGCCATCTTGTACGGTTACTGGCGAATCTTAACTATTTTACCTTATACTATTAAAATAAAAACAAACATCTGAAAATTGCAAAAAATGAGCAGCCAATCACAAAAATTTAAATATTATTTAGAGACACAATATTTTAGAACCTTGACTCTCTCCAGAATAAAGGCAAAAGGTATGTATTTTACATCAAAAAGGTACAATTTGCAGAAAATCCTTTCTAACAGAATATATGAACAAGAATAACAAGAAAGTCGAAAAAACCCCTGCGGTTTTTAATGAAAATTCCATAATAATCCAAAGCAGTTCGTTTTATCACCTATTTTATTTTAAATTTCAACAAATCACCATTCTTCCTAAGGTTACCATTCACGATTTTAGTCGCAGCCTTTTCATTCCAGCATGTTCGCATATAGAGTGTAGAACAATGTGTTCAAATTTATGCGGGATACTGTCAAAATGTGGAGAAATGCTGCAGCTCCTTGTATGATATTTGCATATAATGTAAATTTCACATCGAGTTGTACAAGTGGTAGACCATGATTTACAAACTTCCCAACCCACACGCAGCAAATAATACTTAAGAAAAAAACTAGGTTTTTGTATACTCCCTTACTGTATGTTGCGTATTTATGTTTATGTTCTTCTGCCACAATGATGCTAACATTATTATTACATTTGACGAGCTCCTATTTTTTAAAGGGAGAACATTCATATTGACCAAAGAAAAAACAAAAAAAAAGCTGCATAAAAAATACCTTACTGCAGACCCTTTACACTAGGCATGTCAAAGATACGACTGGCTCGCAAGACAATAACTTGTGGCTAAGGAAGGGGTTAAGGTCATTTAAGTGTTTCCTACATTTAAATTTAAATGAAACAAACTGTAAATAAGATATAATTTTTTTTTTTATTTGGAAGTTTCATGCATATGCATGCCATGATGTATGAAATACAACATCATTCAAATATTCCCCGCGGCTTATGTTGGCTTTGAGAGCAGTATTGGTTTGTGGTATATTGACATGGAGATGTGACTTAAGAAAACTCCACAAGAAGTCGTACGTGGTCAAATCACACGTACTCGGCGGCCAATTCAAATTGCCGCCCCGTGAGATAAACATATTCGTAAATCGCTCGTGCTAAGTATCCATTGTAGCACGGCGAGCTTCTATTGAAACCACGTGTCGTCCTTGTCTATATCATCCAATTGGTATGTATGCACTGATGATATCGCCAATCCAAAATTCACACCAAAGAGTAAGTTTCTCTGAATGTATTGCAATTCGGTGGATCTCGTGTGAATTATTATGGTCGACAAATTTCGACAATTTTGCTTCTTGACGAACATATTCATAAACAATTTAATCAGTTGCACATATTTTTGAACGCTATAACTTTTCAAAAAATAGATGTATCTTCAACAATATGGTTCGGAAATCCTTATAGAAATACCCTTTTTTTATGTAATCCGCTGCCATACTTCAAACATTAAAATGGCACTAAAGGATTTTGAGTTTGACATCTCTGCGTTACACTGTATCACAAGAGACAGTTGAAGCGTTTAATTTCTATAACATAAAACTAAATATAAATACTTCATTTCCTTGTCCATGAAATAATCCAATTATTAAAAGGTAATTGGATTAATATATCACACAATAGGACAGGCGATTAATGCGTATACTTAGTACATCCTTTAAATTTTTAATTTATTTTTATTCTTCAAAAGTAATACAATAGAACTCTCATTATCGTGCATAACATTTTATGTAGACAGGGTATACATGGTCTTGTTGCAGGTGAATGGCGTACTACAAAGTTAAATTTAAGCACAGAATTTAATTTTCCAGAGCAACGGTTATAAAAAACCGGATTTTTAACGTACACCCCTTTAAATGTTCAATATTTAATACTTCTTTACGTTACAGACTATGCATCGAACTTAATTTACCCTTGGATACAAAAAAAATAAATAACTATTAAGCCAAGACCTAGCTCTCACGAAGTGTTGTGCGTGGTATAAATTTATGCACGTACAGAAAAGAGTTCCAAGAGAGCTTTCTCTTGGCGATAATACTCTTAGATGTTCATCAGGCGCTCGTTAGAGGTGGCTCCAGCCGTGAAAAAATCTTTGATGGTATTTTCCTGATTTCGACCTTGGAGCCTCATGCATAATAATCCAGGGCACCTACTTTTGATGGGATATAAATATACAACAGTCTGTAGCTGCAGAGCTTAAAATTTAAAGGATTTGTTGTATGTCCATGCTTCATGTCATAGACTTTGTTAAATGTAAGACAAACATTTCTTCTTGGAGAAATCGCTCAGGCAACCTGTCGGAAACTTACACACTCAAGAGCACAAAATAACATACATATTTATCAATTCAATGCCTGTCACATTTATTGGCCCATTCTAGGATCATTACCGAGCAGAATAAAATCTAAAACAGGAACAGGAGTAAACAAACGCCCAGCGCAAGTGCTTCTATTTATGGCGTATTTTTGTGACGGGTCTTGTCCGTATAAAGTTACCCGATGAAGCGAAAGAATTCGACGACTTTGATAAATCATATTACATTGAAAGTAATACGGGGTGTTGTAGAGCGTAAATGCAACAGGGAACCGTAATGGGAAGCGGGTATTAATATACCTATGTACATATAAGTATTTATGTATCTGCACGCGTGCATATGTATTTCTTAGCTTCTAGCTGCTAAGAGATATGTCCAATCTTCATGAATATCTATGTATGTACCTCCGTACGTACATATATATGTAGATATAATAAGAGAATTTGATTAACTCAAGAGTTCAAGCCTTCTCTGTAAGATTATTATTAAGTGCATTGTATACAATTATATCGAAGAAATGATTGTTCATGTCCTTTGAAAATGCCCTCTGAGTGAGTTGGCATTTCTTGTACTCATTGTAATCCCGTAAAAACTTAGCAAGAAGGAGCACGTGCTGTGTACCAGTCATGCGTTTAATCTTATCGTACATATGTATACACTATGAAAATGACTGTAACGAGAGTTGACATAAAGGAATTAAGGATTTCGTTCAACAACGTTCGACACTTTTGCATGCCTTCAATTCAATACAATGTCAATTAATTATGCCATGTAAATCATTTATTATTTGTGCAATAAAATAATATTCGTATTCGAAGCGGCATGTCACCTCTAAAATTGGTTCAAAGTGTTAATATTCGAATTCGAGTTCTGTGAATGTCAGTCACGTTTATGTACTTTTACACTCAACGGCACAAAAAAAATAACACTAGAAAATACACATAACTCAACTCACTCTAATAAATTCGGTCTTCAATAATGTACCTATCCTTTTATGAACTCCGACATTACTTGAACAATTAAGTTGAAATTTCCAGGCAATCTTCAGTATTTCCCCGAGAGTATTTTTGTGAAGTTTGGATCCAATAGGTTAAACTGCAGGCAATTGATTATAATACAACCAGTTTTTGCGCTTAAATTGTATGTCAATGATATTTTGTATGCGAAATTTTTTATTTTTCCTTAATAAGCCTAATATGTAAACATATGAGATGGCATATTTCCTAGTACATTACATAAAGACGACTTAAATAAAGCTACTAGTGGTATTAGTATGCTGCCAAATGAATCAATACATAGAAAAAAAAATCATATTTATGCACGTATGTGGTAAGCAAACTCAAAGAAGATTCGTGCCGGTAATGGACCTTGTTCAATCTCGAAAATGAAAACCTTCAAACACTCTGTACATAATTGACAGTGCTGCAAAACACCAACACTTCTTTCAATTGTAACCTAATTAAAATGATATGTGAAACAACAAACTTTTTTTAAAACTGAGCATACCTATCGCAGGCAAAATGCTATTACAGAGAATTTTAACCATTTGATCTCCAGAAGCTCTTGCACATAACTAACAAGCTGATTTATAAATGCGGTTGCATCGCACAAAGGTTTTCGTTTGGTTTACTTAGGAAAAGGATCTATGGGGAGATTATGGTAAAACTATCTACAGGAATACCACTTCTATAGAGTTTCTAATGCACGTATTCATCTGTTACCCTCTCTTACCTACATCACACGAGTGTATCTACTCAAAGGACGTTAAACTTTGTTATGAAGCTTTGAAAAAAGTATTCAACCATCCAGTTTTTTTAATGATACATTCTCATGCTGGTATGCGTAGGTTTGTATTACATTGAGCTATGTTCACAATTATAATAAATATTTCTTTTGCGCCCAATTTAAGTAATGGGATTGTTAAGTATGTTATTTATATTTATGTAAGTATGTACATACATACTTCATCCTGGCAGGCGTCGGGACTGAAAATTAATACGGCAAAAACTAAAGTTATCAGCCTTGGTACAACCAAGCTAAAATATGCATTGCTAGACAACCAGTAGAGAGAATAGAAAATTTCCTGTATGCTAGGAGTATTGTCTCAACCTACGGTGGAACCGAATCTCTAAAGAAAAATCTGCGTTCTGTATGTAGGCGAAGGTATGACGTAGCAATGCAATTAGCTTAAACACCAAGCTGAGACTGTTCTGCTCCAACGTCACATCCATCCTGTTATACAGATGTAACACGTGAAGAGTGACCATCAACATCACCAGACAGTTGCAAACGTCCTAGATTACACAAGGGAATACAGGAGATAAGTATAATAATAAGCGGCCCTGAACTTTATGGCAAGCGTAGCCTGAGCCGAGTTCTACTATAAAATGTTTGTGCGGTTCGTTGTCGCTATCACTCTTCGCATTCAGGTTCACATTTCATCTCTATAGCAATGTCGGGTATGGGCGTTGCATAAAAAACAATTCCCAGTAATACTTTTTTTCAATTGTTATCTTTCAGCAGCTGTTAAAGTTAGTATTAATATCAAGCGGTCATCACCAGAGATTCAACCCAGATTATTCTGCACTTAGATTTGGCCCTACAACGCCATGAGTTCGCTAATTGGGGACTGGATCATCTCACGACGATCTTTCATCAATTGGCTACCGCTGTGAACATGCCTCTTGACAAAAACTATGTCATTTTCTCTGGGGCTACGTCAAGTCGTTGTTCTACGCTAACAAGCCAACCACTTAGGTTGAGCTCGAGACCATTTTGAAGTTTGAGATGATTTTTCAATATGAAAAATGACCCCAAATTCATGCGAGGCTACACGAAATTTGGCCCCATTGAAAAATGGCCCCAAAATTGGTGTGATTTTTCATAATGAAAAATATCCCCAATTTCCAAATGAAAATATCACCCCAAACAAAATGAAAAAATTCCCAAAAGAGAAGAATTAAATTCAAAAATAAAAACTATATTACTCTACTCCGGAAGCTCCCTTCTACAACCAGTTAAGAGCTGTTCAGTTTGCAACACCCAACAGCGATATTTTCATTGTGATGGGGGACCTGAATGCCAAGCTAGTCAGTGACAACGAAGTGCTCAAACACGAAAGATTTGTTGACTTTTGCAACGCAAATCGTCTTTTTATAGGTGGCACCATGTTCGAGCACAAAGCCTGCCATAAAATCAGTTCGGTGTCAACTGACAGGCAAGCAACCTCCAACCAAATTGACCATTTTGTCATCAGTCGCCGTTTTAGGAGTAATCTTCAAGACGTCCGAAACAGACGGGGTTGGTACGAGATCACCATCTTATGATAGCTAGTCTCCGGTACGTGGCGCAGAAGCACGGCAACTGGGAAATAGTTGGGGAAAGCTGAGGCATATTTCAAAAAATCGCACACTATAGGCGTCATAAGGGCCATAGGACCCACAAGGGTATCCAGGACATAAGTAAGTAAGAAGTAAGTATTATCAATTTACCTTTCACGAGATCAAATCGGATCTACACTTAAATGACATTCAATTTAGCTAAATAATTTAATATAAAAAAACTACAAAATTACCTCCTATTACATATTTTCTATTATCATTCGAGGTAAAATACGACTAACACTCAGTCGAACATTGGCAATTTTATCCCTAAGATAATATTGATCTTTGGATATACAGTTAAACGAAAAAAGTCTATTATTACTCAATTGTTGAACAGAAGCATTTTACTTTATCATTTTCTTATTGCCATAATACAGCTATCTACATGTACATATATATGAAGACCTTTAAATTCGTATCTTTTTAGCGGGGGGATATCTCTCGAGCTGATGACCCTTGAAAAGGCCATTAAATGCATAGCGGATTTCCTAAGAACCTACGAACCTCTTCAAAATTGCTGATGTGTTTCCCAAATACCATTGAATTTGTATAAGATACAATATCTGAATAGCATCTCCCATGAATTGCTTTAAGCTTTTGTTTTAGTCCATTTTCGCATTGCTAGGAATGTTAAGAAGATGGTTCGCAACCCCTATTGGAGCACAACATTTAGGAAACACTTTGAGAACCGCAATAGAAATTTGCGTATATATGTACGTATATATTTTTATATGTACTTTGAGAAATAATTTTATCTTCTCGAAATTTATTATAATCGATTTACATATGCAAATGTCGCAGATTTTTCATCTAAATGTCGGACTTGGCGCAGAATCGCGTATTCAAATCGAAATTATTCAATGAGAGTGAAAAGCGTCTTCCAAGCAAGTAGATAGATTTCGTTTCTTTTTTTTCTGTTCCTTTTTCTTATGAATTTTGCAAACAAATGCTCCCTTTAGTTTGGTGGCAATTTTTCAATAAAAGGATATAAGTATGAAACTATGAAGAGGAATTCGATTATCTAGTTGGGACTCTTAAAATTTATGGATGCTTGAACGCCTAGGTCCCTCGTGAGCATAGAAGTTTATAGAACTTTTAACAATTGTTGACAGTAAAGAATTATATTATATTTTTAGGGAAGAATAAACGGTGTTCTTTCGGTGTTCTGGTTTGCTCTAGTAAAAGCAATTTACTTATACATGGTTTTCGATTGCGGTAAAGACAACTAAACAATTACATGTTATATTTCTTGAATAACTTAGCGTTTTCGATTAGCATACTCAATTTGCTAAGCGACATATTTTTGAAGAAATTTTCCAAAAGGATGTCCTCAACTTCTTATGCGTTACGTAACTGCATATGTGTTCCCATATTTACACATAAATATTTATTAATACCATTGCTTCGATATTTTTTTAATTAAAATTTAATAGCTCCATTCGATCTTGAAACTTAATATACTTATAGTAGTATTTATACTCGTATTTTACATAACAAACTTCGTTCGCAATAAAACTCCATTCAGCAAATTACGGGTTATAATTTTGGGCCAAAATATAACCTAAGCCATTCACCCATTGTAATTTGTGTACAAATTCTTTGTGAAAGTAATTCCAAGCAATTACAATTATTTGTTTCATATAATTTTCTAGTATATTGTAAAAAAAACTTTTAACGACTCCTTGAAATCGGTTTAGATGTTTTTTTTTTTTCATTCACAACTCAGATTGATTACTTATGTATCCATCGTCTTTAATGTGCAGGGAATCAATTTGGCAAGGGAACACATTTATCCGTAAGTTGTGCTACAAAAGAATTTCCCACCTCATTTCAAGCAAGATATAGTATACACAAAGCCAAAATCTATATAGAATTGTAGGGTATAGAATAATTTCAGAAGGTGTTGGTTTAGGTGAGTGTGCTCCATTTAATTTAGTAGTGAGTGTAAGAGGGTGGCATAAATAGCAAAACCATTCAAGTGGTAAGGTTTATACTAAATAGGTTGATTTTAGAATTTAATCGTTGGCAATTTAATTGAATACTGGGATGCTAAGGGATAAGAAATTAATTTTATACGCGAATATACAAACATACATACATCTATACATATAATGAAGCACTGCGATAAGGAATGGTTGGAGAAGGTGTCTTTTCGTTTTTATATAACGACGTCAAACAAAATAAATGTGAAGTATTTGTTTGGTAAATTATTTTGTTCCTTGATTCGAGAACATACATTTGATAAAATGTCAATAATATGAAGGAATTAAAAAATCTCATTACAAATTTATACAACATACAATACAAATCTTTCTAATTGAAAAGATTTTAGCACAGGTTTTACGCGAAATGCAGGAAATGACTAGGGCTTACCATGCACAATTTCTTTGTAACGAATACATGTATAAACACAAGTAAAAAACTTCAGAGCCTCCTTTATTTAATTTTCTATATGCTCATGCACTTTCAATGTTCTTATATCTCAATTTCATTCTCTTCTCTTAAAGGTCCTCGAGGAATACAATTTGTGAACGCAAAAGAAAATTTAGTCTAGTACCTTTCGAGAACTGTCTTAAGTACTTTACTCGAGTACATCGCACTTTGCGAATGCACCGAGGCCATGTTGTCATGGACGATGTGGGGGGGAAGTGGTTAGATGAGTATTACCAGATCGGCATCATTTGTGGTTGTATAGGTACTGCATTTCACTATGCGAAGAGAGTAGAGAGGAAACGCTGCCATGCATATTCAACACATTTTTATGGCGAAGTTAAAAATGCTTCTGACGTTGATCCGTTTATAATAATTAGTAGAAATACCTCGTAGGTGAGCTATGCATGTATGTAAATACTGCTAGTCCTTAATTTCGAGAAAGTTGACAGAGTTTTTCTACTTTGCCTTCACACCAGTTATGAAGTGTTTAGCGTAACAATCACTCATGGTTACAATGAGATGTGTTTCCGCGAGGAAAAAGGAAAACGCCTGACAGAAGTGGGAGGAAAACAAGTGGTACATATTAATTTGCGGTAAATCTGTGAGGGTTGCACAGGTCACATGGAATACGGAAGTATCTTATATTTGCATGCTTAATACCAAAAGTCAAGCTACACCGTTTAAAGTTGAGTTGCTGCATATGCACACTACTATAAAAAACAGAACTAAATCAGAAGTTGTAACATATTCCATACTATGTAGGTCTCTTATCACAAGACAGAAACATTTTACGCTCTAAATCTGTTTAGAGGGGAAATTACATACATTTGTAAGTGTAATGAGTTTTAAATTCTAAGGTGTTACTGCTATCATTTAATTTGTATACTAAAGAATATTTAAGATTAGGGCTCGAATTTCCATAATATTATTAATATTTCGAGAAACGCATGTTTAATTTAATTAATTTATAAACTAAAGTTATTAAAAAAAACCCAATACTAGAATATATGTATATATTTTCTGGAGCTGGATTACTAGCGAAATATTTATATATGTATATTCATATGTATATACATATATGTATTATGTATTCATACCTATTTTGTATGTTAAATCGGATTCTTTTGTATAGGTACTTATTTAGGTATGTATGTATATTGCGACTAAATGCACAACTACGTAAATAAACGGTAAACGCATTTTCATGTATATATGTATATGTAGCCACTGTGTCAAAGAAACTAGTATTAGCTTACAGAGCTCGAATTTAAAATTCAAACGAAGTCGTTGGAGCTATTTACGAAATCGTTGGAGCTATTTTCGATATTAAGTTTTCATTACGGTATACTCCGGTTAACGTTTCCCCGCCAACGTTGTTTCGCTACAACTTCGGCAACGAATTGTTACCATACCTCGCTTAACGTTACGTGTCTTCGCTGTAACGTCGTTTCAGACTTAACATTTCTTTGCCCCGCACAACGTTGTTTCATTTAACGTCGTATTTTCCAGGAACGCATTATAATCAGTAAATTTTGCTGTGAACAGTAATATGCACATGTATTCATACATATGTATGTACATATCTATAGTTTAATCAACATAATTTTGCCATATACATATGTGCAAGGTTTATGTAAGCGTTATGCAAATTATCACCAAAGTACGTAGCCAAAAACTGAAAAATAACGATCGACTGACACTTTGAATTGTTTATACAAAGCCGCATGTACAACATGTGCTGCATTGCAAATGAATATGCACATTGATCCTTAATTTTCAATCCCTTTTTCTTTCGCATTTCCTCCATTCCCCACTGATGTGCGAATTGAAATGCAAAATTCAGGATGTACATATGTATAGTTTGATATGTCTGCCTTCTTATCAAATATTCCATTTCTATTTTATACTTCTTCATTTCATGCATACTCTGCTCCTTGTATTTCTTGCTGTTTCTTTATCAACATCATCACAATCTCGTTTCAAATGGGATAGTAGTACGACTTTGAAAATCACGAGGAAATTTCCTGTCCTGGGGATTTCAAGTGCAATCCTTTTGAGGGGAGCATTACACTTTTTCACGTCTTGGTTTTTTTTATAACATTTTATAGTTTTCACGCTTGGTGCTATCTTTGAACTCTTTTTGTACAGATATGAACATTGTGCAATTGGACTTTGCTATGTTCACATTCATAATCTATCAATTTTCCAATTCATTACATTTTGCACATGTTTGCTTTTATACTATGTATGTATGTATACAAAAAATAATACTCTCAAAGCGCGTACCTTCGGAATAAAAAATTGTCTCCTGGACGTACATGGAGCCGGACAAGAACGCCATCACCACGTCATGGTAGCTCATATACGCCTTCAAGAGTATAATTGTCATGAGAAAGCTTCTCAAAACCCCTCTGCCCTTCGGATACGGCATAAAACTGGAGGCCTCGTCTGTACATGCAGAAATGTATACCACGCACAACATGTACAGTTGTGAGAAGCTAGGTCTTGGCCCTCTATGGGCTGCTTACGCCCTAATATTTATTTTTTTTATTTTTGACGGAAGGAAACTATGGAATTCACTGGACTATGACATCTTACTTTGCTTTTTTTGTCGATGTTTGTCTATTTTCAAATCGGATAATGGACCTCCATCTTATGGTGCACAATCTATTAGCTTAGTCAGACAGTGAGGCTCAAAATTAACACAGCCAAAACAAAAGCCCTGAGCACTTCAAATACTAGCGTCCACCTTAACATTTTCGAACAGGAAGTCGAGTGCCATATGCCCCCCGAGGAGTAAAAGGACGTAAATAAAACGCCGCGTTGGATTAACCGTGGCGTTATGTGAAACTACAGATAATTTTTAACGCTCAGTTTTGACGCGGCAAAAAACGGTAAGCATACCTATAATTTGTAATACATTGTGCTGAATAGTCTTTAGTCTCACCGCAGCGTTAAAAATACGCTGCGCTTTAAAGTAAAAATTTAATTATTCAAAAAGGTAAGCGCTAAGATACCAGCGCAGCGCTCACTATTTACAATGCTTTTCAATTAATGAAGACAACCTCTTCTTGAATACATATTAATATTTTTTAACTAACTCTAAATCTTGGTCACTATTCATACAAGTGAAGTTTCGGTGTTCCCGTTGTATCAACAACGGGTCAATTTGTCGTATATCTCATCTGTATATTATTGACAGAATCAACACGCGTACGATAAGAAAAGCGTGCAGACCTATAAATGCAACCACATAAAGGGCAGTTGTATATTACTGGAAGTCATCGATAAAAAAAACTCAGGATTATTCACAAAAGGATAAAATACGCACATACAATCCGGATTTTTTTGCCTGTATTTGAAACTAACTAGCTAAGCATAGAATATTCTAACTCTATTGCGACAAGAGCATGTATTTTACTCTTGCAGCCTTGAACGTCACCATATGATTTTACTAAATACATGACATACATACATATGTCTGTAAATCTGTATATATTTTCGAACGTCATAAACAAAATGCTGCTTTACAAATAAATAAAAACATTTTTCCTACACATAAGCACACACATACTTACTATGTGTATCTATATACATTGTTGAGTTTTCCTACATTCATAAACAAGTACATAAATCTCAGTGGGAGCAATCTGACTTTAATAGTCCGAGAAGACGAAAATGTATTCGCTAAACGTACTGGAAGAAACTATTTTCTCTTAAGATATTAATCAACGTATTACATTACTCTGAAATGATTTCTGAATTTTTGTACGCAGTGCTAACTGCAGAGCTTTACAAGATTGTACCCATGCCTAGACCGTACAGTATAGATGTGGGGATGTATGTATCTACATATGTACATATGGCAGTCAAATTTACTCACTCAGGTGCTTGTATGTTTTCGAGTGAATATGTACGGAATTATAATGAAATTAGGCATTAAAGACATTTTTTGTATTATTATCACTGTTGAGGCAATATGTTTTTATCTGTAGCAGGTCAATCTAACAAACACAATGTCTTCCTCAGAAGCGATCTTAGGTTTAATTTCTAACCTTATGCTTCTATGAGTATGAAATAATTTTCCGGATTTCATTTGGTCACATAAATGCCTACAGCACCGAACTTAACTAGCGAGTATATTATTACATTATAATCCATAAACGTAACCCAAAGACAGGTTAAAAGGGATATTTTTAGATCCGGTGTTCCATATGCAAGAAGGTGGGACACATGGTCTTGCGAACGGCACTGGTCCTCGAGTATTTAGTGACCGAAAAACAAGTGACTATGGAATTGGCAGCTTTGTCAGCCAGAACGGAAAAAGTATACAGCGAAATTCCGGCGAAACCAAATCAAATTCATTGTGTCAGAAGGACGGAACTTCTGACACTAGTGGACAATTTAAGACAGTTCAACAAGTGCTCTCTTTTCGCATGCGGCAGGTCCCCCTCACGAAACTTCGTTGCTACGCTCGGGGCAGGTGCTTTTCGCAAGGCAGGCGCCTGTATGAACAATTTTTTTAGTAAACAGTACCCGGGTGAACCGCTTTGCCTTCGCGGGATTAAGGGATTTAAACTCTCTTTTCGCATGCGGCAGGTCCCGCTCACGCAATTACGTGGCTCCGCTCGGTAGCACTTTTTCAATCTTCGAACCTCTTTTTACTTTATATTGTTCTTTTTTCTTCTACACAAAGCCTTCTAGAATTCATAGATGTTCATCAGACTCTCGCAAGTTGTAAGTAGTTTTTGTAGAAACAAAAGATAATTTAATTCAATATAACAAAGATAAAATTCTTCCTGATAACCTGTTAACCACTATTTTTATTATTTAACATAATTATTGTAAAGAATTGGCACGCATATTTCAGTCGGGAAAATATCCTTCTTATTTTAATTTGGGGTAACAAAGGGAAGCGAACTCCATCCAATTTTTATTTCATATCTTACACCAAAATAAGGGAAAAACGTCTTCAACCAAACTGCTTTTTACTTTAATTTCACAAAATAACACGAATGTGAATCCATGCACATCCAACCATGCTCATTTTACACAGTTTATTGGGCGTTCCAAGATATCATGAACAATGACCGTAACTGCGGAATGGTCACCTCCTCATCAGTTTTGTACGTCAATTAGAGAAGTATTTGGAGAAAATTGATAGCCCATATCCGGATTTCTGTCTCTGGGTAACAGCAGACCCAACCCCCAATTCTCACTTTCCTCTCGGAATAATCCAACAAAAGCATACAGCTCCCAACACTTTCCAACTACAACTATATTTAAGTTTTTCTTTTATTTGTTGTGTCCCAAAGGAATGATCATTCGTACCTGTCTTTAGCCGAACGTAAGAGCAGAATGTTTTTATCGTAGTGTAAAATTGAATGTAGTTTTTTCTAGCTTCTCGAATTAAATTGATGGAATTTTTCGTTGCTTTTTTTTTTTTTTTTGGTCACTGTATTATATTTTCATCTATTCGCGTATTGTGTGCAATGCCTCGGCAGAATTGAATTGCAGTATCGAATTGTATATTTGCTAAGCGCACTACAATCAAATGTGTCTTCTGCAGTTGTGACCGCGCCTTTGAAAGGATTAAAATTGAATTTTCGCTCGATTAACAAAAAGAAAACTTCACGGGGGAATCTTGTTTTATGTCCGCATTAATCCCTCAGGCCTTTGGTATACGTGTTGCCCTTCTTTCGTGCTTCAGCTCAAGTATTTTCATTGTATTTTCTTGGGTGAAAGTTGCAGATGCCACTTGCCCAACGTTTTCATTATGTTTTTTTTTTATGTACAACTAATGCATTATTCTGAGAATGAAGCACTTAAACACATGCTCTCTCTACAACAGTGGATTCTTAGCTCCCTTGCTTGTTTGTTATAACAAACACATTGTTTATCGCAATGGACAACCGGGTAATATTTGCAAAGCAAGAGCATGAATAGGGATAGCCTGTTGTTAAATATGTTGAAGTGGCAACATTTTGTTGCAGAAATTATGTCATAGTTTCCACTTTTGCTTAACTGAACCTGCGGAATTTGTGGAGTCATTAATACGTACACTCATATAAAACTATTCAAGTAGCTTTTACTTGGAATTATCCTTTAATGAAAAACGATTTTCCTATCCACAAATGGCTAAACAGTGAAATCGCCTTACAGTTACAAATATATATTTATTTATATTTGCCGTGCAATAATTTATACATACATATAACTTTTCACTTTTATCTTCTAAATGAAACAAATTTTATTTCCAACTCTTGAATGAAAAGATTGCAAACGGACCCGAACAGCCAGATGGACTTCATATCACTTTAATTTTTATTGCTGTTGTTTATTGAATGATATAAATCGGGAAGACTTTACGTTTGATGATGTTTTGTCAAGGTTTCTAATAAATAAATTCAATATCCCATAGATTCCGAATAGACAGATTCGAATAACAAATTTATTTTTTTAAACTTTATTTTTGCTACATCAATAAAAAAGTTTTTGTTCCAATATTAGCATAATCTTTGACAAAAGTAAAAGCCCAAAAAATTATTATGCATCCCAGTGCTTATAGCAGCTAATGTTTTATAAGCTCATCAGTTTTCGTTACCTGCAACATTAGATGTAAGGAAAGTAGGCGAAGTAAAGTAGATGCCCGCTCTTGGTTGATTGTGCTCATCAAAGTTTTGCAATAACTATTTAAATCAATACTGGTACATGGCATGATTATACATATGTTTATGTAAATGAATGTCAACTACATTCTAATGCACGCCAACATTACATTTAAGTGCCGTAGCTTTCGTTGTATAGGATTCGGGATGAAGTATGTAAAACTGAAGAATGGGGCTTGGAAAAGGCGGTCTTTTGGCTCGGACCGGCCCTGCGGACCGAATTTAAACTATTTGTAATAGAATAAATTTGTACTGCTAATCTACATGTGGATATTTAATATTTTAGGGACACCACGTTCCGTTTTCTTATACGAAAAGTGTGTATTATTAGGTTTATTCGGCCAGTGAAAGACAACAATTATCGATAGCAGCTGTTTTTTAAGACTCAGTGTAGCTATTCTTGTAAACGGTAATAACCAACGACAGGGTGCTTAAATGTGTTTCCCGTTCTACTACGGAAAGTGTCATTAAAAAGTCATTTTCAATATGTAGAAATATATAATTTATAATAATTCAATGTTCTTATACTTCGCATATCCATGCATATGTACCTACATACACGCATACATACATACATATGAATTCGCAAAACGATTTTGTTGCCAAATTCAAACAGCATTCTTACTGCAAACATTCTCTTACATAGGGATTCCCAGAAGTCTCTATTTGCATAAATGAATGTTGAGCAGCAGAGAACAAAAAATGTGACACAAAACACAGCAAAACAAATGACCAAACAGACCAAAACAGAAGTAACAAAAGTTCAAAAAAAGAAAACGACCACCCTCCCAAAGGCAAGATACACACAAATAATCCACTTTATGTGTGTACTTGTGTATTGTTGTTTATTCTAGATTGGATTTTTCATTTAAAATGTTTTTATCGCTTTTTTAACATCAGGTCGGTCATTGTTGAACAAATCGGCATGGGCAAACATACCCGACAAAATTGCAAATTCTTTATTTAATGGAGATCTGCCAAAAACTAAAGAAAACTAGCGCCAAATGCATGCAAGGATTTCGGTGGCTGAATGAAGCGTTCACAGGTAAACAAAACAACGCTTACAATGCCCTTACACTTGACAAAGGCCATTAAATGAATTCGAAGAGTGTTTAAGTTAAATGAAAAGCGGCAACTGCGCTCTTCAAATAACTAAAACCCTTGCTTTTTGACTGTTGAATTTCATACGGTCACCGAGTTTAGACTCTGACAAGAACAATCTGCATCAAAAATTCTTCATCCAAAAGCTGTTTTCAGCTATTTGCAAGACGACGACTACGACGACGAGCGACGCGACGATGTTGACTGGGATGACGACAAAATTAAATGAATGGCAATCTTCTTAATTAAATAGCTCTCCTAACGTAGATTCCATTTGCAAATGGCAAAGAGAATGTCCGCAATGATTTAGGATGGCCTCTTTTGGTCCGTTGGCTGGCTGGTTAGTTGGTTGGTCAGTTCAGCTGTTGGTGGTTAGGAGCTTAGTGGTCATGGTTATGGGGATTATGTGCATATGCTGTAAATACGGGTATGTAGCTGTTATGTTATATCTCTATGCACGAACGTGTATGAATACGTTCTATTAGCGAAATTTGAATAACTAATAGTATCACACATTTGATGTCTCTCGAAAGACAGCTTTATTTAGAAAGCCGGGAGATGTACGAGTATACATAGGTAGATACATATTTTACAGCAGGGAAGATCTTCAAATACCAAAGTACAATGCCAACGTAACACTAAACTGACTGAAGGTCTTTACTTCACACATCAAGACTAGACAATTCAATTCTCGATGAGATGGAGGAGATGTCACACCTTTGAACACAATATGTAGTGTTAATCCAGTACACGCAAAAAAAGAAAACCAGATCAAAACCAAATTGTAAATTCAAAGTTATATTCTATGTCCAATTTGTGATAACTACATTTTTTATCCTTCAAGTCTGATAATAATCAATCACTTTACCAATCTTACAACAATATTTTAGATCCAATTCAAATGTTTTTATCCTGAATTGAAATAAATAATCCTTTGAGTTCCGTACAAATCAAACTAATATTAAATTTATGCAAATATGGTTGAGATTGCAGCGCAACCCTCAGAATTGTTCCAATTGAGGATGTATCCTGTCGGTATTCATATACAATTATCCATACATACATATGTACTGCATACCATTAGTTATGCCTAAAATCGCCATCGTCAACATAAATATGATATGTGTGTAGAAATGCTTATACCGTACGAAAATCAATGTGCTAGGATGATATGTACAATCAGATGCATGATGTATGCTGCGGGCGAATAACCTAACGTTATGAATGTAGGTATTGTTTTAAACCGAATTGAAACACACTATTGTCATGATTAATTACTATGAAATTATTATTTTAATTGGTAGTTTTGGCTTGAGGATTAGACCAGGTCAAAAAACTTTCATGTTTTTAATGCTGCATGACACTATTTTAGATGCATAACTTTTGTGCAAAATAACAACGTAAAATATACCAGGCTTAATAAAAAGTTGTAGTTTAATAAAAATAGTCGTATTCAACT
The DNA here is from genome assembly GCA_949716465.1 of Chalcosyrphus nemorum. Taxonomy (NCBI): domain Eukaryota; kingdom Metazoa; phylum Arthropoda; class Insecta; order Diptera; family Syrphidae; genus Chalcosyrphus; species Chalcosyrphus nemorum. The sequence goes on from OX454332.1 coordinate 106,255, forward strand.
GAGTTTTCAATTACAGGCACGTTGTTACTATGACTACGAAAATATTCAAGTCACTCAATGACCCATTAAACATCGCCAATGTTTTGGGTGCTTTGTTCGTCAATGAAAAACAATGATATGCAAACCTTGTAAACTGATCCATACTATCCCAGGGATGAGTCACTATTATTTCTTCAAGATCATAAGTCTAAAGCTGGCTTTACATTTTTGTTCTTCATTCAGTGTACGTTGTTCGTTGTTCGTTGTTCGTTGTTCGTTGTTCGTTTTTCAATGAACGTTCATCGAACAACGAAGAAGCATTCACACTACAAAAGATTGCTGATTCAGTTCTCTTTTTATATCAGAATGAATAACAATGAACACATAAATATGCTTAATGAATTAGGACTGCAACCAGATGACTTACGGAACTATTTAAGAATGTGCGCAGGGTTGCTCTAAAGAGATATCGCCTTTCGGAAATGCGACATGCCTACTAACACGGAAAATCCTGCGAGAGAATATAAAATAAATAAGTAAATATTAGGCTCCAAGAAGCCTTTTATTGTTCTTTTTCTGCTTTTCGGCTTCACGCCTCTGCTCTAAATGCATTCCTAAACCTACCTCTTCCTGATACACAGGATACATACTATCAAAGCAATACACGGCTGCACGACACTTATTATCCTTCATCCCGTCAATGACACCCGAACTTCAGCTGCGGCACAGATACAAAGTAGATTCCCTAGTGTTCAGGACAAGACTGATATAGATACATGTAGATTTTACAAATTCATATCTGTAGATTTAACAGCCGAAATTAATAACGCGCTGTTTATTTTACAGTTGGGGATTGTACTTGTTTTAACAACTTTGTTGTAAAAATTACTGCATTCGCTGTAAAATCTACAAAAATTTGTTAATTTAACCAGATTCGCTGTTAAATACACAAATCTACAATGAATTGTTAAATCTACTGCCTTCAATCACAGACAAAGAATATTCTTTGTCTGTGCTTCAATTGTAAAATTTACAGCGCTTATTTTTTTGGGTGTACGCTATCTTAATGGCCACGGATTGTGTCATAAGTGACGCAGCAGATACATTGTACGTCTAAAGTGATAGCCAAGTTGCGCTTAAGGAATGGTTTAAAAATCATTAAACTCTCTAACTGTTCGCTAGATGCCAGGTCACATTGGGACATGAGGTCGCTTATCATATTACTAGTCAAGGCTCAGAGGAACCTGTGTTTTGCCTCACTGTATTCTAGGGCTTGCTTCATTTGGCCCCTTACTAGCAAAATTGTCTCACCAAGATGAAGGCTGACCAAACGGATTTTACCTGATATCTAAAAAAAAATTAAACGGCATTCTTCCTATACTTATCTCAACAGAAAAGGTTACATTTCGCTTTTGTTAAGCACCTCAACAAGTCTGGCGAGTGGATGACACTGCGGAGTACTTTTTTCTGTGAGTGTCCATCCTTTGCTCTCATGAGGTTGTGGATTTTAAGTGCGGATATGGTGAGGCCGAACAAGAAGTTTTATTCCAATAGTGGAATCTCCTCACTCTCCGATTTGGAAAAACAAAACCCGTGGATGAACCTACATACATATGTACATAATATTTGAAGGCAAGCTTTTTTATATTAATTTGTAGAAAAGCACCAAGCCTATAAAGTCGTTTTCTTTTCACCTATCATTAAGTTAGCTTCATCAGTCCACCAGCATGTTTTTTGGCGTATTGGCGGTGGCCTTTCGACGTAATGTCCCCCATCATACTAAACGGCTTCTTTCCAATAATGCCTAACGAGGGCGCTACAATTTATAACAAATGTATTATATAAGTTCCTCTATTATTGAGGTTGTTACATGTTAAAGGCGAGTACATACATATCTACATACAAAATCAACTCTAACAAAACGCTTGACTGCAAGTATTCAATAAAAAATGCTATCAGATGTCATACCAATGTTTTGGCCAAAAAGTCGTGCAACGGTACTTTATTAGTTAGTTAATTTTGTCCAAATTTAATACCTGAGTACCCTGAGAATATACCTGATTTTGATATATTGAACCTGAGAGCTGCAAGTACCTTCATCTGTACATTCACGGCATAGCTGTGCGCTAATATTTAAATTACAAATGTTCGTCGCATTCGACGGAGATCAGCAAGTGAATTCACTAAAGCCCTTAAGTTAAGCTGGTTCTTGAAAATCGTATTTATTTCTATGAGATACATACATAGATATATACGTCCATCATTTTTTTAAATTGCAGAACAGCCCCCAATAAACACTGCAAATATTAACTCAGGTTTCATTACAAGTCGTTTCCTAAGAAACAGTACAGAGGTTTTAGAAGTGATATATAGGATAAGAAGTGCAGAGGAAAAGCACTTATACAGCTTTCTCTATTGTAGAATCCAACACACATACGACATACGACATACGAGTAGCTTTTTTTATTTATTTCAGAACAATTCACACGTGCTCTCCAGGTGTCAAACGACCAATATACAATGATTGCTCTTTTTCTAGTTATTTCTCTCTATTAAATTTCAAACTATCCTAGTGTTTGTCGCAATGCTTGTCGCATAGTGGCACAAAAGACCGAAGCAAATATCCGAGATTGCACACTGTTAAAGATTAGGTTTTTGTCCTTTCACGAACGCTTTTATAGATTTTATTCACTACAGTTGATTATTTTTGTTTTCAATAAAATGTAACCTCCTTCCTGCACGTAGAATAGAAATTAGCAAACGTATTTGTTGCCAACAAACAGTGACTCAATAAACACCTTTACGTGAGTTGTACAGTAATAAAAATGCTTTCAGAACTCAAAATACACATGTTTTGAAAGATCGAACGAAAACTGAAACAGTGTCTTACGATTTTTTATTTCAGGTTATTCATACAGATCCCTTTATTAATTGCTCTGCTGATAGCATTCTATCTATAGTATTGTATTTCGGATGGACATTTGTGTTTTGTTGCTATAGCTGAGTAGCAGATGGATGAAATCACTACATTTATTAATAATTATCGACAATTCGAGTGCTTATTAATTTTGAAAGTGCTGCAATCGTCACGATAAAGTGGGAATTCAACTATTTTAATGCCCTTAATGCGAGAACATATTAAAATTCTTTGCTCTGTGACATTTGTACGACTGAAGTTGTTATCTATGGAAACCTTACCGTAAATTCTATAGAATAATGTCTAGCTCTCTTCCAATCAGAAATGAAAAAATGGTTTTCTATGAAGGATTACTCGTGAAGACGAGGTGTTACGGACAATTAAAACCAAGTGATAATTATAACGAGTGTTGTTGTAAAAAAAATGGTATGTACTCGTATGACCTAGTACTAGTACACAAATAAGTAAGTAAATGTATTTAATGAATACATATATCTATTCTGAAAAGCTTTATAATTGAAAATCTAGAGTAGGTATGTACGTCTTCAAATAGTCTTAAAACTTGGTTATCCGAAATCAATTATTCAATACTTTGATTTTTATTTTGAGAAATTGGAATTTTCACAAAAGTGTGGGTAATTAGTGTAAGTTACAGTTGTATAACGCCATATTCTAAATACTCTACTGAGCTAGTTATGAATTAGTCAATTTCAATATACATACCTATATGTATGCATGCACATACCCATTTTTATTCGTAACATTATCTTATCCTTTGTTGTGTAGTGGGAAAGGAAAGAGTAAGCTACTTATACTTCAAAAATATACAACATACCCAGGCTCGAACTGCATTATTACTGCTTGCTCTTCCATAATTAAAACAAATCAAGACAAATAATTACACAAATCTATTCCTGCATATGCTAGAAATACATGCATATAAAGTAATATAGACCACACTAACACAATCATAACTTAATTGGGATTTAGTTCTTTGAGGTAAAATAAAGGTGCTCCACAGATTTACATATTATTTATTTTTTCTGAAAGATCAATAGCGTTGGAGACACAATAAAAACGCTGTATTTTTTGAATGTTATACCTACACGACAATTTTATTGGTTGTAGTCTTAAGGGGGCTACAAACACTAAAACGTGGTACGCGTACTTGTTACGGTCTCAGTAAATGTTGGACGTTTGCAGTACACAACTTCAACAAAGTTGAGAAACCAGTTTGGTTGTTGTCTGGTTCGATTAAAATTAATCGGTTTCGGGGTAGAGCCAATGGTATGCGTACCATGTTTTAGTGTTCATTATAAAAAGGTTTTTTTTATAATTATTCTTATATGTCATTGATAAAGGATGAATCCTAGAGACAAATTGCAATACAATACTATGCGGTACACTCCTTACCTATATGGCCTTTGTGATCTTCCAGAAATAAATCCTGGATTTACACTTGCCCCGCAGCTTACAAATTCAGCAGATAAAATGCCAGAATGTCAGAATAAAAGTAATATTTGCTCCGGATCACCTACCCAGCCTAAAGTAAAAAGAAGAAGATTTCGTGAAATACCGTACATTTTAGAAAACAATATTGAAAATAGCGTACCTCTTCAGGCGTTTCTCCATTTCATTCAACAGCATTTTCACAAATGTCTAAATCCACTTATACTGATTTCTAGAGAAATGAAAACAAAAATTTAAGTTTGTTCGTTCTTCCGCTGCATGGCATATCGTTTCGGTGGTATTTTTAAAGAATTTAAACTGTTTTTCAAAGGTAAATATATTAAATCAGAAAATATTAGCAAAATACCGCATAAACAGCTCAGTTCTAACAAAAAAATGGACTAAGGACGTTTTTCCAGTGGGCCCTTTAAATGTGATATCCTTATTGCTATATGTATGTACATACCTACATATGTATTTTCATGTGTTGTATTCTGTACACACATTCCGTAATGTTACATACTGGTACATATTTCGGTATACTGCCATTAATTATCTATTACAAAAGCACAGAAATAATGGATTTAATTCCTTTTGATTTCGAAAAATTAAAAGTCATTAATTAACTTGGAAGGCATCAAATGTTTCTCCGGTTGCTCTTGGGTTATTTAGTTAATTTTAAACATTTTGTCTGTACCTTCGCAATTGATAAATTATATAATTAGAAAGGAGTATTTGTACTTTCGGCATTTCAAGCAATTTTTGCTCAATACAAATTTTGTTGAATAGGTATGTATGTACATACATAATGCCATGTAGTCAGCGATGCCAGATGTGGGGAAATTTCCCCATTTTGGGGAATTTTTGAGTTAATGGGGAAAATGGGGAAAAATGGTCTTCAAATGGGGAAAAACCCGGTGTCACACAAAATGTTAATTTCACATAAATATTAAAAAGCATTACACTAATAATTAGTTTCCAACTAAAAATGAAAAAAGAAATTAACTTGTTTAAGAAACTCAAGCGGTTGAATGTTAAATAAATTTCGAGCTGAACACAACCTACAATATCATATCTCACTGACTTCAACCGAATCGAAATCAACTGTCAAATGCGCAGATTTGCACATTCAAATTCAAAACAAAACACCGTCATTCACAAAACAAAGAAAGTTTCTCCGTTGCTATTGTGTTTATACCCTATCCCAAGGGTATATTAAGTTGGATACATAGTTTGTAACATAGAGAAGTATTACAGTTAGACCCATTAAAATATATGTATATATAAATGATCAGCATCACTAGCCGAGTCGATTGAGCTATGTCCGTCCGTCTGTGTGTCACCAGTTTTTGGGCCTTACATTTTGAGCTAGATCGATGAAATTTTTGTATACAAGGTCCTCGAAGAAGTAAGCAATACAAGTGTAAAAAAGTGGGCGTACTTTTCAAAAAACTTACTTTTTTCAGTATTTTTATAAAAACTTCTTTAAGCACATAGGTAGATATTTTTCTACCCGACATATACTCCATACAAAGTATACGGCCACTCCCACGTTTTAGGGGCGTTTTTGTCCAAAAACTGATTTTCGACAGCACCTTTTAGGAACAAAATACAGTATATGTTGAACATTTTTTGAAATCTGGCCACTACCACGCCCAGTTATTGAGAAAATTCGTATTTTGGAGTCATTTTATAAGATATTTGAAAAAAGTTGCTTAAGCACCAATATATGGTGGAAGAAGAAGCTAGGTGTATAGGAAAGGGATAGGGTATCAAACGATGCGCTCCAGAAGGATTGTAGCATTTTCATATGTTTTAATTACTATTTTTGTTTCAACATTATTATTTTTGTTTTTGTTTTAAATTATCCTTTTGAAGTCATTAATTGTATGTTACAAAAGAATTAAAATGGGGAAAATAATGGGGAAAAAACGCTTACTGAATGGGTAAATTTAAGAAAAAAATCCCCAAAAATGGGGAATTTCATCAAAAAAATCTGGCATCACTGCATGTAGTGTAAGAATTCATTTAATTCCAGAGAATGTGTTACGGCTATCAGCACTGAGTAGTTTGACTGGGTTAAAATTCAAAAAATATTCATTCACGATTTTCTTATCAAGAGAGAAACATCGAGCTGACGCTAGAAAATAAATTTTTACTTTTTTCAAAAGAATATTTAATTCGACATTTCATCTTAAAACCGCATGGATTCTAGATTAATTTCATTCAAGAAGGTTTTATTTTTTCAATTTAATTTACCTTATCAATAATTTATTAATCTTTTAACTGAAAATTAATAAAATAATTGAATAAATATTTATAGTGGATTCTTTTAACTGAATATTAATTAATGTACAACTACCCACATTTTCACAAATGGACGATAATATACAGCCGAATGAAAGTCTACATAATATGTTGGACATATGTACATTTCATTCATATATAATAAAAAAATAAAAATATAAAAAATATAAAAAATAAATAAATATTAGGCTGTAAGCAGCTAATAGAGGGCCTAGGCCTAGCTTCTCACAGCTGTAGGTATTATGCGTTGTATACATTTCTGTACGTACAGAAGGGACCTACATTTTTATGCCGTATCCGAAGGGCAGGAGGTTTTGAGAAGCTTTCTCATGACAGTAAATACTCTTGGATGTTTGTCAGACGCTCGCAAGAGGTGGGGCCGTGAAAAAAACTTTGATGGTATTTTCCTGGATTCGAACTTGGAACCTCTTGCGCAGTAGTGCAACGCACTAACCACTGAGCCACGGCACCCACCCATATATGTATATGTATATTAAGATACACGCACATTATTCCATTCATATATATTCACGCAAACCATATAAAAAAAATACCATATCCGTAACAGCAAACAGTGGAATATGTATGGGGGGTATGCAGGCCCCTGCAACCCCCCTGCTTGGGATCATTGTTGGATTCGGAATAATTGCGAGGTTCGGTATATGGTTATCTCGCCCCGTTTAGGAAGTAGGGTAAATTTTAGGAAAAAATATTAAAAAACAACAGCCAACAACCAAAAAAAACAATTCAGCACTTCATTTCACAATTTTGAAAGAAAAAATGGTCTAAACTTTTTTCCAATTTTTTTATAAAAAAATTGAATTTTCATGCGATTTTTTTTAAAACTATAAACATAAATAAATTATTTTAATCAAAAAACAGGTTTCTGACTTTTAAAACCGGTATAGTATTTACTTCATTGTAAGTGTTGCCGTTGTTTTTTCATATTTTCTTTTTTTTCATGTTAAGTAATTTTTTTATTTTTTTTTTTAAATTGACCCTACCTTCTAAACGGGGCAATATAGACCCCCCTCTCTCATAGAAAAAAATGCTTGTTTTTAACCTTCTACAAAAAACTGTTATGAATTTTTGAAACCAAAGTTATCGTTCGTTGTCGTGTTCGTTTTTTTTTTTGTAAAATTTTACTTTATGGAAACATTCCCAATAATTTTTTTTTTATTTTTTTTTTTATCGCGCTGAGTTCAAATCTGCACAAAAAAATGGCGCTCTCTTATCGTTTGGGCGTAACCCTCTCCCAAATTCTGAGAGAGCCATAAGAAATAGTATCAACATTGCTTAATTAGTCAGTAAATTTATTTTTTCAAAAAATTTTTATTTTATTTACAAAATATGCATCTACATAATAAAAAAAGTTTCATCAAAATCGGTTCATAAAAATAGGAGATAAAAAATTTTAAATATTGTAAGCGAATTACTAAGGATTTGTACATGTCCCAATAAAGTAAAATCTAGCCCCATTTTTATTCAAAAACTGATACATTAAGATCTTTTCTGTTAAAAGCCACAAAAATCTTCCTTTTATTTATAAATTGAATTGATTTATATAGAAATTCATAACAGAATAAAAGACTTCACCGAAAAGGCCAATTTAACTTTTTTTATACAACTGATACATAATTTAAGCTCTCTTTGGGAATAGTAAAATTGTCAATTATTTGCCTTTACATGTAGTAGAAATGGTTTGTGCTCTCCTGTTCAATCACAATTCAAATTTATGATATTTCAACTATAAACGTAGTGAATTACACTGCCTAATGAAATATCAACTAATCAAACAGAACTGTACCTTGACATCTTATGTCAAAGCATTACCAACCGGCAGCCATGTTCTTATTGGCAGTTTTGTAGATTATATTTTCCAAGCAAAACACAAATTCTAATTATAAGATATTAAAAACGTCTAATTTATTTTGCTCTTTGGAAATGGAAGATAACAGAACTCTTGAAGAGGCCTTGGACGAACTAAGCATCAAACACCGAAAGGAGCGGAAGGAACTTCAATCCACAATCCAATCGCTCAAGAAAAGCGCCACAAAGGGTGATAAAAAGAAGCGAAAGGAAATCCAAGAAGAGATAACACGGTTAGAAGTGGACTTGGAGCAAAGGCAGTCACATCAGCTAAATGAATTGCAGAATGAAAGAAATGCCGAAACTCCTCAGGCCGAAGTCACGGAGGAGGATAGCAAGGCTACCAACACTCTAGTTGTTGGCGACTTGGATAACCAACCGCGGATATCAAAAGCACAGAAGAGGCGGAATAAGAAAGCGCTTGAGGATAAGCAGCGTGAAGCAGAAATTCTCGCTCAGGAAGAAGAAAACAAAAATGGGCCGCGAATGTTGGAGAATAACGCAATTGAGGATATTCTGAAAAAACGCAATCTTCACCTCTTTCCCATTGCTTCGGATGGAGATTGCTTATACAACGCGATCAAGCACCAGCTCTCATTGACTGGACGTGGACTCTACACAGTAGCTCAACTACGCCATCAAACTGCCAACTATATACTTGAAAATAAGCAAAACTTGATTTACTATATGACCAATTCGAATACAGGAGAACTTTTGACTGACAGTGACTTTGTTAAGTACTGCGAAAGCATACGAAACACTCCTGTTTGGGGAGGACAGGTCGAAATAAAAGCTTTGTCCAGTGTTCTTAGTCTACCAATTGAAGTTTTGCAAGCCAATGGACCACCAACTGTTCAAGGTGAAGAGTTCAATGGCCCTAACCTAATTATTACATACCATCGCCTAATGTACAGTTTAGGAGAACATTACAACTCCACAAGGCCATTGGAGGACAATGATCATAATGAAGCCGATGCGGATGAGGGAGAACTGTATACATAGTCGTTATCAAGATATTGCTATCAACTACAAACCAAACCAATAAGACGTGTTGCAGGATTCATGTTATTATATATATGTATGTAGTTTTTTTTCCGAATCATAATTTGAATTTATAATGTAAATTATTTTATTTGTATAAGTATGAGGCTAATGAATAGCATTGAATAAAATTGTTTAATTTGAGCTTATCAGTTTCAATATTTTTGTTTTAATCAAACAATCAGTTTTTTTGCAGGATACAATTTACGATTACGAATGTTTATCAAATTAGATCTTTTATAACATTCCACCATTGAGCTAATATCCTTGTAGAACTTGGCGTGATTACCAACAGAAGCAATTAGAGAACTAAAATAATCATCCGTAACATAAGAAATCGTTTAGTATAAATACATGTATCTCATGTATCCCCTCGTTGGTCCTACGATCTATGTACGTCTACAGATGACGTGCCTCTGCTCTCCTTTGTAAATTATAATCCAAGTCAGTTAAGTCCTATTTTGTAAATACGTTGGAGCTTAGAAGACCAAACAAATATGTTTGAAAGATTTTATGAAACTAAATTTGCTTGTGATGGCCTTAGAAGCGAAAGGTGGATTAATTCTTTGGAGCATCAACAACAAGTGTCTCCTTGATTTTCTATAAATTCTCCTTAGCCCTTAACAAATGCAATGTTGTTTAATCAATTTTTATTACTAAAAAAAAATCCCTATACAGCCTTTCACGATTTCATGAAAACGAACTTTCTTCTTATTATTACAATTTTTTCCGTCAATTTTTTTTTTTGTAGATTAGATTTTAATCCAGTGTTTTTTTTTTTCATTATTTTATTTTTCATAATTTTTTTTAATTGCATCTAACAAAATTTTGCATAAATCTGGTTCGGCATTTTCAAGTCAGTATCTAAAACTTTGATATATGTATATAACAAATCCTAAATATTTCTAGCGGGGAAAAAACTTAACAATTTGAATGTATGTAGTTAAAGCTTTGGAAAATGCTTACATTCTAAGATATTATTTTTTAAATACATATATTTTAACATGGAAGATGATTGCATGCCTGCATCTTATTGTCAACATATTGCGGTTAAACTTTAATAGCGGGATGTTCACGAATCTTATGTTTGTACATAGGCTAATGGAAGAATCTTTGTGCATTTATACGTATTAAGTGTAGTATCGGATAATTTATTTAATCTTCTTTCAATGAAGACTTCGCTTTTTGTCTTGAAGGACTAGGTGTTTTTTTCGTGCTGGGAACATTTGATTGTTTACTTGGATATATAGCGAAAAGCGACAATTGAATCGAACTAAGTAAACACAAAAATGCATTTTGGTACTGAAAAGAGAAAAAAATTAATTTTAAAATTCTAAGAGCATATCTTATTTCTAGAGCTTACAATTAAAACATTGTTTTTTATTGATATTCCATAAAGCATCCATGACGATGAAACAATTGTCCCCGCTACTATTATTGGAAATGGTAGACCCTCTGTACTTTTTTTTCTTATTATTTCCCCGAGTCCTAAGAAGGGCGAACCAACAAGCATGACTAAGATAGTTGTAATCAACATTCCAAAACGGAATTCAATCAACTCTGGATCTTCGTACTTTGCGTATGTAAAACAGCCAGTTGTAAAAAGACTAGCTATCACTATTTTTCCCCAGATCTTTGGTCGGTTTGCGTTTGAAGTGTATGCATAAAAAACCATCAAAAAGAGTACATTAATGACAAAACCAATGAAGTTAACGTTTATCATTGCATTGTCCTTAACCAAGGCACCATATTTAAGACTGAGTATAGTACTGCAAAATAAAAAATATAATATTAACATTAATTTAAATAAAACAACAACCAAAACTTGTTCAAATCTATATTTAAAAATGATTTAATTTATTTTATGAGAGAGATTAAACATGATTAGAAAGGATAGAAAAGAGTTGGTACAATGCAATTCAAAACCTAGGGTCTACTCTGCTTGTTTAGTGTGCAAATTGTAAAGGAGCAATTTATCATGTTCACGTTCGATATAAATCATTGTATGGATATACATATTTACTTCTACTGCTAAGCACACATTTTAACTTTCCACTATGTATTTCTATACCGTAACCACCAGCTCTAAGGCATACTTATTTGCTAATCTGGAAATCGCTGTTGTGTCTAAGCTCAGTAAAAGCACTGCATCATTAAGCGGTTATCCCTAGCAATATTCTAAAAACGAAAGCATTGTGTGTATAGGGAAATATGTGCAATTTAACTTTATCTTATATAAATCAAAATGTAAATGATTAAACATTCTTGACTGACTTATTCAGTAAAGCCAATGCATAGGCTAGAAAAGAAAAGAAGATATTAAAAAGGAAATGTGCACGTATTGCTTCGAAGCCCAGATCAACGAGCATACTTATTTGCATTTGGCCTTTTTTGTGTATTTTTTTTTCAACAGTAAGCATATGTATGTGTATACAAGTTGAAGTAGAGATTCATCATTTAAATGAAAGCAAAAATGAATAAGTCTTAATCCATAAATATTCCACTAAACTATCGAACATTTTCATTGCATTGTATGACCAACATCAACTATGGGTATGCAAATTTGCATCGACAAAACTAGAATTATTATGCAAAATAAACTTGAAAAGTAGAAATGATTTCAATTGATTGGATAACATTTCACAACTTATCAATTTATTTACAATATTTGTGCATAGTCACGGCAAATTTCCAAACGTAGTAATAGTTAAGCATCTTATCAGTTTATTATCTAACTCTAATGACAAGGTGAATACTTCATATTCTTACTTACAGCACGATACCTCCCAAAAATGGTGCCACAGGGAATCCATCGGCGGAACCTCTCTTTCGAATATCATTAAGGAAAAACACTCCCGAAAGAAATTGAAGACAGGTCACGGTACCAGCGAATGCCGCGATAGCCTCGCTGTAAGGGTTAAGCAGGTCTCCTAATGTACTCAGCATGATTAATTTTTTAATTGACCAACTCTGTACAACCAGTCTAATATAACTAAACTGAATTTACTTTTTAGCACAACCAACTTCTGTTGTTTCTTTTTTGACAACAATCGTGAGCTGTCACAAAGTATTAGTTGCGTCAGATTTAAGCAACAAATTGAAGGCAACACAGTTCGATAATTTCTTTAAAAAATAATATTATTTAATAAGGTAAACAATAACATTTTAAATCGCTTTTAAGTATGTAATATTAAAAAATTAAAATTCTAGCAAGCCAATAAAAATTAATAGCTAACTACTTAAACAACACGAGGCACACAACTATCGATTTCCAGGGTCGGACACTCCTCTGAGGAACCGAGTAAGCTCGATATCCTTAACGTTAAGCGTTACTCTTCCTCGATGTAGCGTACAACAATAAGCATCTTGGAACAGACTGGTTAGGTACAATTCGGAAGCTTCTTGAAGCGCTACCAACGCAGTGTAAGTCACTTTATTGGCTTCGGTGGACACTTGGGAAAGGATTTCACGAATAACCCGCCCAAAACACGCTCTCGGCACAAGATTATCTAAACTAGAAGGGTTAAAAAGTGTACTGTCAACGTATATGCTTCTCTGTTACCAGTCCTTTTTTGTAAATTTCCAACAGTTTTCCAAAATATCCTATCCCGTCTTTCGGGGTTCTTTTGTTTCCTGCGGCGCTTTGATTGCTGCTGTGAGACATCCCTGTGGCTAGCTCTTGACACACTGGGTTCCTCGTGATATAATCGATCAGGCTGTCGATATTTGCTGCCGAGTGCATTTCTTCCAGCACTGCCGATAATGCTTGTAGTGAAATCTAGGCCGTAATCTGTTTGGGTACCTAAATCAGCCGAACGAAAACTTTCTTCTGTGCCCGTCTCCTCCCCCGTGGAGCTATCTCCTAAGAAAGCTTTCACATTTTTTGAAGATTGGTTTTTTGATTTATATTGCCTAGACTTGGGACCAGGCCTATGGCTTTTCCTTGGCATTGCTTAAGGTTGTACGAAATCAATTCCAAATAAACAAAAAATCAAAAAGCAGAAACCGAAACGGCTGTCAAATGGACAATTTAAAAAAAAGCGCTTAAAAGAAATGGCGCTAAATTTCTGCTGACATTTGTACTCCCCACACCAGGAATGTATTTAAGGATATTGGTTTAAGAGGGTTGCATTCAGTGGGTAATTGGGGTGGTTCTGGTCGTAGACCATAGTTGCGGTTCAAGAATGTATTTTTTTATCGATAAAATGTTTTAAATTGTCATTACTCGCCACTATAACACCCGAAGAAAACTAAAACACAACAAAATTCAACAATTTTTTTTTTTGTGAATAGACACCAAACTATTGTTTTTTTTTATAATTTGCGCGCACCAAAGGGGATATGAATACCCTTACGCTGATAATTCAGGGCACGAGCGTTAGATTTCCATACAATATGTCACATGCGTCAACGCTTGTGTACTCAAGAGCATGCCTATATTGTATGGTCTATGTTTTTACAAAGCTAAACCTGTCCAACCACATTTAAACTTTTTGACACAAAACAAAAATTGAAACAAAAATTTTGAAACAAAAAAATTAAAAATTAAAATACCTAATTTCATATACATACTAAAATTTCTTTTAAATCGAAGTAGGAAGCCTTTACGGGATTAATATTAGAGAATTTTACATAAAGAAGATATTGCAGAACTACTATTGCCCTCTATATGTAATGATCATAACATAATTTTTTTTTTTGCTGTTGAACTCTGCAATTGATAGTAAATGTAAACATGTGTAACTATTATACAAAATTCTGGAAAGCTGTTTGTGCACAACTCTGGAAGGTTTGACATTTGTTAAGTAATTTAACGTTTCCATGGGCAAAAACCGGCTCCGCCAATTTGCTCGAGTACTACGTAGAGTTTGTTATAATTTGCAAATATTACAAGTATATTAAATATTATTCTTTTGAATGAAACTAGTAAAACCTCATTGGGTTCATCATGACGGTTAGTATATTACAACAGTAAGGATGGCAATCGAACTAATATTTGCGTAGATAAGCCCATATTTTCAGTGGATATACACCAGGAGTGCCTTAAATTTGCCACTGGTGGTCAAGGCAATGACTCCGGTAGAGTGGTCATTTGGAATCTTCTTCCAATTTTATCGGAAAAGGCTGAAATGGACAACTCTGTGCCAAAAATACTTTGTCAAATGGACAGTCATCTATCTTGTGTGAATTGTGTGAGATGGTCCCAGAATGGGCAGCTATTAGCTTCGGGTTCTGATGATAAGCTTGTGATGCTCTGGAAAAAGACGAAGGTTATTAAGTACACTTTTGTTTTTTCGCTCGACTCTTCAATTGGTGATGTACTATTTTTTTTATTTAGGGGCCCAGCGGTGTATTTGGGACTGGTGGCATAACTAAAAACCCAGAGAGTTGGAAGTGTATTGCAACACTACGCGGGCACTCGGGAGATGTCTTGGATCTAGCCTGGTCGCCGCATGACCGATGGTTAGCTAGTTGCAGTGTGGATAATTCTATTATTATTTGGGATGTACAAGCATTACCTACGATGGTAGCGATGTTAAAAGGCCATACTGGACTTGTAAAGGGAGTAACTTGGGACCCAGTGGGCAAATTCTTAGCTTCTCAAAGTGATGACCGTAGTGTAAAAATTTGGAAAACATGTGACTGGACTTGCAGTAACACAATAACCGAGCCTTTTGAAGAGTGTGGAGGAACAACACACATTCTCCGACTATCTTGGTCCCCGGATGGACAGTACTTAGTTTCGGCTCATGCTATGAATGGTGGCGGGCCCACGGCCCAGATAATAGAACGGGAGGGGTGGAAATGTGACAAAGACTTTGTGGGTCACAGAAAGGCCGTTACATGCGTGCGTTTTCATAGTTCGATTCTTAAGCGTCAGGCGGCAAAAACAAATAAACCTCAGCAGTACTGTTGCCTTGCTGTTGGATCAAGAGACAGATCGTTGTCAGTATGGATGACTGCCCTGCAGAGGCCATTAGTAGTAATACATGACCTTTTCGAAGACAGTATTTTGGATTTATCTTGGGGCGCTGAAAAGTACATTTTGTTGGCATGTAGTGGAGACGGAACTGTTGCGTGCTTACAGTTCTCTGAAAAGGATCTTGGAACTCCGCTTTCAGAAGAAGATAAGGTAAGAATAAGAAAACGCGTCGCATTTTTTTTTTTTTTTTAATAAATATTTCCCTTAGAATTTGCTATATCAAAGAATATACGGTAAAGGCACGTCATTTGAAACCAATACCTCTGCTAGAGATATGCTTATAGAGAACGCAGAGTTGTTAAATACTTCACCAGAAAAAATGAGGCCTCCGACTTTGCCAACTGTACATTCCTTGGCACCTGAGCAAGAGCCTTTTGCGCGCATTATAACATCAAATTCTTCTGAAGCTCTTAACCAAGTAAAGGCAATAAATAAGCAAACAGAAACTCGAACTGCTGATGGAAAACGTCGTATAACACCAGTTTTTATACCACTTAATCAAGAGCCCGGGTTAGTTACTATGTTAATATCGATGTTATACTTGTTAAGTCAACATTATTAATTCAAATAGGGAAACTCCTACTCCTCATATAAACAGCAGTTCACGTCCAAAAAGTGATACCATACCAATTGTTGAAAAACAATTTGTGGATTTTTCAGAAGTCTCTGCAATGAAACCAATTATTACAGAAGCTGAACAAACGTATGTTATTTTTTAAAATTGATTATATACACATTTAATGCCTTTTTTTATTTTAAGACGTTTAGACAATCGCTTAACGAAAACAACACTAGTCACGACTCCTTTACATGTCAGTCAAAATGTTCTTAAATCCTTTCCCACGGTGTCAACACCTTCCAATATCAAAATGAGCGCATGTAATGGAAATATTTCGCACTCAACCAAGTCCGAGCTTAACAAATCCGCACAGGATTATAGAATTCACGTGCAAAACAGTAGCTTAACGACAACACTGGGCGCTCTTAGCAAAATAATATGCTGGGGTGTGAGTAACAACGAAAAACTATGGGAGATCTATATTGGTAATTATGTTCACTGAATGCAATAAAACATTTTGTACAGATTAATTTGCAGGCTCACCTGTGACATGTTCCAGTTTGTCGTCAAAATATGTTATTCTATGTAGCTTAGATGGAACATTGCGTATACTATGCTTAAATACAGGGAACTCAGCATTTCCAATCATAAACTTGTCTACTGCAGCAATACAATGTGCATTCGTACGTAAGATTTTATACAATTTATACATCATTATTTTCAGATAATCTTTCCCAAGTAGTGGCTTTTTTAATGTCACAGCATCTGCATAATCGGTTTTTTGGACCTAAGTTTTTACTCCCGGAAATTATGCCAGAATACTTTTGGAACACGTCCAAAAAATGTATGACCTATACTATTACGCAAAAAATCTGAATATATGTAAAAAAGGAAATTTGTGTGAAAAATAGGTAGAAAGAAGACCAGAAAGCTTCACCTACACATTGGGATACATAACGGGAAGTTTCGTACAGAGCTTTCGTTTTTTGAGCTTCACAACAAAATAATCAAGTAGAATAACCTTTCACAACACGTTTTAATGAAGATAAAACAACCGTAGCTTAAATACGTTATATGTAATAACTTATTTATTTATTTAACTGATACCTTCCTTCAAGTTTCGATTATGAATAACAAATTAGCATCATATGAGGGTACTCAGAACGCCGCTGAGCAAGGTATATATACATATATGATCACCCCTATTAAAGAATCCGTCGTAATAGGAATTGTTCTACGAAGTACGAAAGTGCTATCACAGAATCCGTTGTAGAAGACATTTTGCTACGAATTTCGAAGTTCAGTAAGGCAATACTATTATCGATTCCCTTCGGATTCTGTAATTAAATTTGTCCGGATTCGTAAAGTAGAAGAATTTCCGTACATTTGTTACGACCGATAGGAGTGGATAACTTCGTCCCAATATGTTCAATATTTCCGTTTTTCAGTTTGGAATAAAGCTAGAAGAACATATCCGCATTTTGTCCTAATTTTTTACATGTTTTATGATTCTAAAAATAGGAAAAATTAGAAGAAAACTTTAGGACAAAGTACTCAAATGCTATTGTTCCAAAACAAAATTCTGGCGTGATTTCCCTTATTTATTTTATGATTTTATAGCATTCGCTGTGTGGAGTAAAATTTGTACAGATCATACGCTTATCTTATCCCTGCATTTGTGAAAAATGATATAAGCAAACAAAGAGTTTTTTTTTTTTATTTTGCCAGTGTCCTCTTGGAAATCTAGTTGGAGTTATAACTGAATGTGGCTTACTAAGAGTTTGGGATGTGACATTAAAAAAAATTGTGATTTCGACAACGTGTGCAGAAATATTTGGGAAGCACGGTCAAGTTATTCAATTCAGCATCACAGAGAATGGCGTACCTTTTGTCCTATTCTCAAATGGTAATTCGTATACATATTCATCAAACATGCAATGTTGGATGGTACTGAATTCTAAGGACCCAGCTCTTCGACACGGATTACGGACAGCAATACCAAAAGACTTTCAAAAAAATTTCCGTTCATATCCGCTCACAACAATTCAATCATCATCCAACAATTATACTCCTAATGCCGCTGAAATGTACGTAATGGGTTGACTAAACTTAAAAAAATATATATCACATTCTCTTCACTCTTTACAGGAATAAGGATGATTGGCAATCCACCGCTAAGCTTCTGTTCATAGAAAATCAGATAAAACTATGTGAGATCATTAACTCTCCAAAAGAAATGCAGCATTGGTACTCAATGTTAGCTTATCACCTGGCGTCAAACGGAGTTGAAAAGCGAATAAGAATACTTCTTGATGATCTGTTAGGTCCGAACTATGTACACTCAAATGATCAAAGTCCCCAAATTTTAGTAAGCTTGAATATTTGTAAAATTTTGTTATTTCTTTTTAAATTTTTTTTCTTTTGCATTTGTTAGGGAATATCTAAACATACCCTTCTGGATACGGTTCTTAATGTTCTTAAATTGCACCCAAAATGGCAGCGTCTCTATATGGAGTATCGCGAGCTTATTAACAAAAAAGATGATGGAATGCCTATTCTTTGAAGGAATATTTTTACACTATGTAAAGCAAATTATAATAAATAAACATGTCACAAAAAATATATACTAGTATGTAATAAGAAAAATGTAAATTTAATTTTCAATCTTTATTGCATATAATGTGGTCCTGGTGTAGGGACACTTTTTAAGGGAGAGTCGAAATCCGCTTCTGGTGGCTCAACAACTGGCGCTTCTAACATCGAAGTTCCAATTCGCTCTTGCAAGGATTCATACAATTTATGAACATTTTCATTGTGGGCTGCTGTCGGTTGCATTGCTTTTATTAATGTTGCCAGACGGCCAGCAGGCAATTTGCTATGTATATACCTAGTAAAAAACAAAGCTTATTAGATAAAAACTAGTCAATCATTTCTCCGTAATGTTTACCAAAGTAATTTCAACATGTGTCGTGTAACGTTATCTCTAGTCAAGCCAGCAAATAAAAACTCGTCGAAAAGTGTAGTGCAGAAATCTTCGGTGTTAAACTCCTCTGACATGGGTATTAGTAAAGCAATCTGCAAAAATATGAACATATGAACAAAGTTGTTTACAAGTAGTAGTGTTTAAAGTTTAATGGGTTAGTTCATTAGAAAAATTTACTCACCAGCGAATGTAAAAATGGATCTTCATAAGCGCGATCGTCCTTGCATGCAGATAAAATAGCGAGTACTCGCAATACTCCAACACGGTCCTTCTGACGTGCGGTATGTAAGGTATAGTACATGGCTAAAATAGCAGCGACCGAGCTTTCTTGAATGTACGCTTCAACAGCATCAGGAGCAGGACCCGAATGTTCGATTGTTGTTAGCGCACTTTCTCTCTCATCTGGTGGCAGCTTCGAATGAAGACTTCGACATTGGTCGTCAACTATAAGAGACATCAGTGCTGGCAGAAATTTAGTCACCACCTGACTGTCAAGCTTCGGTTCTTTAAAATCCTGCGAGTCAATCATGACCCAAGCACTTAATCCGAGCGCTAACATTCGCAAAAGTAATATGAGTATTGTATTATCCCGTGGAAGGCCTTCATTGTTGATAAGATGTTGCAAGATTTTAATAGCAGATGTTGCTAAGAAGTTTATTGCGTAAGGATCACATAGAGTCATTGAAAGATCGCCAAGTACTTGTTCTTGGCCACGCTTTATATTGTCAAGGAAGCCCTGAAGTTCACGTGAACGTTTAATGTCTACATTTTTTTCCCTAATACATGCATCTAAGCACCATGTAAACTTATGGCATGGGTCCACAGATATTATATCCTGCACTTCCAAATCGTGTAAAGCCATTAAAAGCTCAGCGCGAAGAGTACAATAATGGACATTACGGGTACGTAAGAAAAGAGTTCTAAGAAATTGCAACACCATGTCGTATAATTTTACACTAGTGCCGATCATATTTGCAAGCTTTTGCACAACCTCCCCTTGACGACGTAATTTTGGTGATGGATGAAAAAATAGATTGTTAAGATTAGTGTGGTCAAAAAGAACATGCTCCTTCTCGCGTATGTATTGCGAAAGTAATGGAGAGACTTCATCACCAAATAATGATTGATTATCTCTCCAGATTTGTCGTTTAACTTCTGTGTCCGTATCTGAATATAATTCTCGATCACGGACCAATATCCTTAGATATTTATCATCAATATGAGTTGTATTTCTAAGTATTGACATAACTACAGGTCGCAATGCCTTCACCCGCACAACGGGAAAACTTTTTACTAGCAGTTCTTTAAGTTTCTTGTCCCTTTCACGAGAATCCTTTTGTCCTAACTCATTAATTCGGCCGATTAATTTGTCACGCAATTCCTGAAACAAAAAAGAATGTAGGTATGTATTATTTTTAATAACATATAGATACGCTTAGTCTTGTGAACGCAATTCCATTTTGTTTCAATTATTTTCATTATTTTATTATCAACAGAACAATTTTAAAGCATATTAAATAAAACCTTAAAAAATGTATTCACAAAAATTATAAATTTTATTGGAGCAGATACAAGAGGAATCTACGTGATTTGCGGAGCACAATAGTTCCACAGTACATAGAGATGAAGGTAAGTTAAAGTTGATCATGTTCCAATAATCTTTTGCTTATAATCGCAAGAGGTGGGGCCGTGAACAAAACTTTGATGGTGTTTTTCTCGATTCGAACTTAGAACCTCATGCACAGTAGTCCAACCACTGAACCACGGCACCCACCCTTATAGCCCCTTAGCTCTACCAAAATATATTTTCACCATTGACTTTGCTCTTATCCAACTTACTTGCACATATTAACTCAATATTATGAGCGGGTTACGGTGACTATCTGTCTAGAGCATATTTAAATATATGTAAATACGTACGTACCTCCATCAATGAAGTATGGAAATCAAGACGGCGAACACCGTGCAAATCCAATAGAGGAAGCATTGGCCGCAAAGATGGGAGAAGAACCCCATTTTCTAGCTAGTAAAGAATATTCTAGTTAGATTGCTCGTTAAATAAATTGAAGTGTGTAAGTACTTACTTGGAAACTTTCTATGGCCTTCAAAGGATCAGTGCAAGATGTTAGGGCTTCTCGTAAGAACGCTTGTCCGGGAATATTAACCTCCTCTAACCCGGTACCCGCAAATTTCGGTGGCGTTGTCATAGTCTGTATTTATAAAACTTACTTAGAAAACAAGAATACAATTTTATATTTATCAAACAGGAATAATTTCTTTTTGCTTCTTAACAACTAGCTGTCAGAAAATAAATGTTTGTTTTTTTTCATATTCACCATGTAATGAGTAGATTCAGCGAAAAACAGATACCAAAGCGCTTCGCTTACTACGTTTATATGCAGGATTGAAGCCAGGTTCAACCCAGCTTTAAATTCATATAAACGCACATCGGATTGAAATGGGATTGAGTCAACCGTAGACCAAGTATAGATGGTCGTCTTCGGACGATTTGACGTTTGGCTCCCCCAAATGCAAAACTACCACCGATTTTGAATGTATTCTGACGTTTCCGGCAAAATCAAATCGGTAGTTTTTATGGGCGCAGCTATTTTTTGTAATCGTATTGTACATTTTTTTGTTTTTAATTAAATGACAGTCTGCTGAAAATGTGCAAAGAAAGAAAGGAGTACGATTATTTTTATAGTTACGTCTTGTTCACAAGTTTGTTCACATTTATTCACAAATACTTTTCTCTGGGCAATGTGCGGGCAAGGGCATGTAAAGACGACCTTGTATATTAGTTCATTTATAATGGAATCAACTTGACGCAGCCAGTAGAAACAGCGAAGATATGCAGGATTGAAGCCAGGTTCAACCAGCTTTTAAATTCATATATACAGCGATTATATGCATGAGAAATCTGGGTTGAGAGAAGTTGAAATGACATTTGTGTTGGAAAACCAGTTTTTGCTGCGAATGAGCCTGTTTAGATGCTGACTCAAAACTCGGCTATGTCGGTAGTTTGTGGGTAAGAAGAGTGAGGGGTAAAGAGAGGGGGAGAGTCATGATGAAAATAGAAATATCGAGGAGAGTCGCGTTCTACATCGGAAATGTTCCGTCTCTATTCCATTTTATCATATCTAGTTCGATCGTTGAGGAGGGTAGTTCGCGCATAAAATGAGTAATTGGACGAGGCAACACACAAAAAATACAGAAGTGTTTCAATTTACTCATTCCCTCCCCTAAACTTTATCAAAGTAGTGCAGGAGTGAGCACTACTGCATGTAGACACGACTTTACTCTTTACTACGTAGTCGAGAGTCATCATCAAAACAGGCTCAATAAGTTTTTTCTTATTTGAAATTGGGAAATATTTGTAAAACAACAAAACAGAAAAAAGAAGAGAATGATTCATCTGCCAGTTCTACCCCATTTCAACTTTACAATCTTTCAACTCGGCGGCGTGCAGAAAAACCTTGACCAAATCTAGATCGAAATCTCAACTTGATCCCAAATCGATCCTGCGTAACAGTTGCGTTTTCTTTCGAGATGATGATCCGAACTTAAAGGGTCGTCCTCCTACTCTACGGTATTCCTATTGCTTGGTTTGACCATAGAAAACACATCCAGTTACGTACAAACCTACTTCTACTGAAAAGCTTAAAAATAGTTTTTGATACAATTAGGTATCTATTTGTAATAACTGGACTTATTTTGTGGCTACATACGAAGGAACGTATTAAATTCCTCCAAAAATAGACGTTATATCCGGAATCATGAAGTATCTACACCAGGGTGTATGGGGAATATGGTGGGACTCAGGATTTCAATTTTTATGTCCGCATAATCATTATGACCGGGATCCTACCTAAACTAATTTTCCGGTGTATAAAGCTGGCTGAGGTTTATATTTTCTATTTCAAAGAAAATGAAAAAAATAAGCTTTATATACCTACCAAAATGTTTACGTATAAATCAGAAAAAAATAAAACTTAAATAATAATTTAATAACTCTGTAGCCAAAAGAAACTTACAACTTATTTATATTCTAATAAAACGCTAGGGTTATAAAGTTCTAAGTAAACATAGAGCACTGTATCGAATTGGAGTGCATTACAAAATACCCACAGTTCAAATGGCATAGAACTTTTTTACCTTTACATAGAACATAGTTCTCAGCCAGCGATATATGTACATATTATAAATATATACACATATATATATAAAACAATGTAAGAAAATCAGATAAGGTGATTTCCATACATAATTACCACAAAAAAACATCATCTTTTTTGCAAGTTTTCTAATTCTTTTTTAAATAAATACCCTCACTGACATTTTAATTTATATGTTTTAAGATATTTATTTGAAGTTTAAATTAAATACATATCGAGTAAAAATGTAAGTATTGTTTTAATTAATAAGGTATATAAAATTAAAAAAAAAAAATCAAACAAACGTACTGAAGCAAAAGGTATTCTTAATTATAAAATAACTTTGTAAGAAAAAAACGTTAGTAAATTCACAAGTACAATTATTCCATATGTATGTATAAGTTTTTCAAGTAATATTTCCCAAAAGCGCTCCCATTGAAAACAATGTAATACTGGATTTTGTAGATATTTTTTGAAAATAAAAAAGGGAAATTTCGTTATCCAAGCGTCAGTTTATGTACAGAGCTAAAGTACCTGAGATATTGTTTATAGAATTAGACAATATGTTTATAATAATGCAAATCTAAGAGTTATCTGAGTTTTCGAAGAATTAATGAGTTCATTGTTTTGAAGCGCATAATGGTAAAATTGAGAACAATAGACCTACATACGTTTCTTTTATTTCTGTTTTTCAAAGTTAAGAGACCTTGGCATTAAAGAAAGATTCTTAAGACACATATGTGCTTGCTGAACCATAAATTGCTGATCCTTTGTTTGCCCACAAGTGAGTTTTTCCCACTTTGGATCGAGGTACTTTTGAAGAACATGCTTCGGACTTTTGTTTTCCTTTTTGGCTTCAGATGTATCCATAAGGAGCTCGGAGTCGCCAAGTGTATCTTTTAATATGCTTGGCGGCGAAAAGACAATAGAATTTGTTGAAGTAAGAAATTTACTTGGAGTTTCAGTTTCATAGGGCATCTTTTTTTCGACTTTTATATCATTTTCCCAACTTGCGCTAAGAGATTTACGGGCTTTTTTTGTCGGTTGGACAATTTGTTCCCCACTGTCTCTTTTTTCAATTTTAATAGGGTTCTGTGAGCTTTGGGTGTCATTTAACTGTTCGTCATATATTATTTCCGCAAGGTCCTCTACAAGACTAGAAGGGCTCGGTGGAATGTATCTATCGCCTTTACGTTTCTTTCCCAGCGCTGCTAGTGCATCTTTGAAAGGCGTAGGTGTTCTTGGTCCAAGTAAACCTAAAAATATATAAACGGATGTATTACATATTTTCCAATAGTAATCGGTCATACATACTTTTGTGTGGTGTTTCAATTGAAGAATTTTCATGTTCTTTTTTAATTTCCATGCCAAATCTGTTGAATGTTTTTCGAACAGGCGTACTGGCGCGTAGATTCATATCATCGAATGTCGTTAAACAGGGCGAATTAAGAAATTGGCTGGGAGAGAATGGTAAAGGTTTTATTGGGGTCATCACTGGAGAATCGGGTAATTTTACTGTATGTGAGTTAGGTACCGAATGTGTAGCGTCCTCTGAGCTCGGTAAATTTTGCGTCTGGCGTGATTTTTTTAAAATATTTGGTGGCCTACTCGGCTGATTCCTTAGTGCAACTTTTGTCTTGCCGTGAATCCTATCTATGAGTGAAGATTGGAGCGTCTTATCTTGCTGTATGCTCTGAGCAGAGCATTGTGCATTTGCCGATCCGTTTTTGATTAATGTCTTCAAATTGGACCTAGAGTTCTTAAGATCTGTTATTACCCGACTCTGTTGCAGTTTTTGTCTCCCACTCTCGCTGTATTCATACTTCCTTCGCATCGTTGAGTTCCAGTGGTTTTTTATAGCGTTATCTGTCCGGCCAGGTAAGAGCTTAGCTATTTTGGCCCACTGATTACCGTACTGAATGTGAGCTTGATATATAATTTTATCTTCTTCCTCTGTCCAAGCCGTCTTTTTTATATTTGGATTCAGATGATTGTGCCATCTCTCACGACATTGTTTACCTATACGCCCATTTAAATAACGTGCAATAAGTGTCCACTTTTTGGGTCCATACCTGCGCACCAATTCTATAACCTTATCATCCTCTTCCCTTGTCCACGGACCCTTTATCAAATCGGGGTTAAGAACTTTTGCCCAACGCTGTTGAATTTGGAGATCGGAGCGATCTTTAAACATTGGGGCAATAATATCCCACTTCTCTCCATATTGTGACACAAGTTTCTTAAGCGTAGCGTCCTCAGACCTGGACCAGCGCTTACCTGTTCCTGTTGTCTTCGAACTAATGCTGCTGTCATCATCGCCTCCTCCACCATCAGAAAATTCAGAGTAGTCTCCCTCAGCATTTGAGTCGCTCTCCTGCATTTTACACTGCCTCTATTGTAGAATCTAGTACAAAGTAACAATCACTTTTCTTCTCCGCACTTCCAACGGAAACAGTTGTGAAAAAATACAATCTGGCCTTGCTTTTTATAAGTGTGTACCTTGCCGCCGCAATACAAACAATCTCCGAAATAGTGCGTATGTGCTTTTTCACTAAAATGTTCAAAAACATCTATATTAGATGTAGCATCGAATACGATTCCACAGCTTAAACAAGTAATTTCCTCCTTTGCGTGTCGATCACTTCGCAATCGATGGTGAGTTGCATCACTTTCTGTCCTGCCTATACCATAAAAACCACCATTCGACTCGCCATTTGTGGCCATTTAATTATAAAAAAATTAAATTTATAGACATATGCAATTCTAGTGGCGGGAATATACTTTGAAATTAGTATTTTTTAATTAAATGAAGCACCTGCTCAAGTATGACGGAAAAAAATCGTTTTGGTTTAAAAATTGAATGTCGTTGCTGACAGATGGATGACACCCAATTTGGAAATGTTCACAACCTAGTTTCAATAGCTGTGTTCAGGAGTCAACTAACAGCGCTAGATATTATTAAATTGCGTTTGCTAATATTACAAAAAATATTTTCTTAAAATGCGATAACGTAAAAATAATTATATATTAAATTATTTTCGAAAACTAATCATAAACATGTTTTTCTTTTCATTTCATTTTATAAGATTGCATTTAATCTATATTTCTGGTTTTTATCAACGAATTCAATGAAATAAAAAAACATAGAAACACATCATATCAGATTACATAGAAATAAATGTTTAAGAATATTTACATAAAGTAAAGTATTGATTAAATAATATACGTACATTCGGCTTCTAAAGCGCTATTAAATGCAAAAGCTAGAAAACCGAATATGAAAAAATAAATTTCTATCTGAGACTATTCCTAGCACTCTTGGTGGACCCTCCATCCCATTTTACGCTAAGGCCACTATTGGCCATAATCGTGGCTAAAAGTTAAGCACAGCCGTCTACAGTTGGCCGAGCCGACCATCACTCGAATTTTTTTTTAACTGTTTTTATTTTATTTTCACCGTTCACTGTATCGTTTAATACTATTAACTTATAACATTATCACTTTCTAATGTTGGGCAAATTTTAAAACAATTCAAATTTAATAATAAAGCTTTGTATTATTTTACAGTTAAGATTTAATTACACTTTAAACTAATATCGCCTTCAGGCTTATTGTAAACCTCTCGTCTTAATTAACTTGATTACTTGTCTTATAGTATATAGTTTATAACTCATCTTGTTAACGTATTTTATCTTCTTGACTTTCATCATATGTTATTCTTTCGATATTGTTCAACCATGGTCTACTCTTCTTATCCACTAGCTTTCTAATGTAATTGTTAATGTAGATCCAAGGTCACTATGTGTATTGCTAATTAATCTTTAAAACAAACGACTATTATTCAATACAATAGCTTTGCTATAACTACGAGATATAATAGGCGTGTTTTTTTCGTATTCTATATAGGCTTAAAAAAGTATTAGCCAATAAAACGCCTATCGGGGCTAAGGAGTTTCAATATCGCAGTTTGGACGCACTTTGTACTGACATTTAATAATTTTGATTTCAGTAATCCCAACACCTCTTCCTTGCCCATGTTTTCCGTTTTCTAATAACAATAAAATCGTAAATAAATGGTGTATCTTAGGTTTTACTTACATTTTCTCTTCAAAACACATTTTTTCTTAATTTAATTTTATTTTTTATGAATGACTGCTGTCAGTTCAATCATTTTTGACATTTTCTATATAATTTTTCGACACAATCGAAATAAAACAATTTGGGAGCACAGTTTTTATTGCGGCTAAGGAAATAAGGCTCGATAATTATCCAGATTTCGTTATTCTATATAGGTTGAGTTGTTAGTGTATTTAATATGGAAAATATATTTTAAGCCTATATAGAATACGAAAAAAACACGCCTAATATTACTTACCGATAAATTTAAAAATTCTTATCGCCTGAGGGAGTGTAGGGACATAAAAAGTATTTCTTCTCTCACATTCCGTTCACTCACCTCAGTATCGTTCTTTTGTATATAATTCTTTCCTACCTTCTGTGATAGACATCAAGTCAAAGCCACAAATAACATTGTGGTCAAAGCATACATCTGCTCCGGTAGCAACATAGACAAACCTTTAGACCTTTTACCTTTTAGATTTGTCTATGGGTAGCAAGAGCAAGTTCACTATACGTTTTTTATGTAATTAATGCCTAGGGCATGTGCCATTACACCTATGTAATTTCAATTTTGGAGTAGACCATACATTATAGTCACTCATTTCGTATTGTCAAAACATTGTCATTTTAAGTACAAGAATTATCAATGTAAAACATCATTAAGTCTAATAAAAATCAATTCAATTTATTTGGTGGATTTTTGAAAAAATATTTCACTGAACGCTTCCTATGGAAACCCAACTATCTTCGGGCTATAACATAATTTGTTTTTTTCGCGCTTCGAATCATAGACAAGCTAATATAGACGGTCGTCTTCTCCCTCCTCTGCCGAAAATTTTGTAAAGTACGCCGGTTTGAATTTTCCTATCTGTGAATACATGTGACCGAACGTGCGAACAAGATGTAACTATAAAAACAATCGTGGTGTCTCTTTTTTCCTTTTGCACACCACATTTTCAGCTGACTGTCATTCAATTAACAACAACAAAATGTACAGGAAAATGGCTGTGCGCATCAAATGTACCGCGGATTAAGAATGTGTGCGTGAGCTCCGATTCGATTTTGACGGAAAAGTCAGAATACATTCAAAATCCGTGGTACATTTGCTCTTGTGGGAACCAACGGTCAAATCGGCCGAAGACGGCCGTCTATATTAGTTTGTCTATGCTTCGAATCAAATACATCTTGGCGTCTTGGTTTATTTTTTTCCTTTAAAAGATTATAGAAATTGATCTATTTTCAGAGCAGCTATT
Organism: Chalcosyrphus nemorum; assembly: GCA_949716465.1. Classification (NCBI taxonomy): domain Eukaryota; kingdom Metazoa; phylum Arthropoda; class Insecta; order Diptera; family Syrphidae; genus Chalcosyrphus; species Chalcosyrphus nemorum. The sequence goes on from OX454332.1 coordinate 134,868, forward strand.
TTGCACAATAAAACTCAGAAACAGTATAAAATGTCTAATGTATCGACCCAAAAAGTTTTTATAAAAATTGAGTCCGCTTCAGAACAGCAGGTAAGGGCTTCGTTTGCGTCCCTCGATTTATGTTGCTTCAGTGAAAAGGTGCTGGTTTAAATATATATTTTAAAAATACACTAGATCGTATACATACTATATAATTTGTTTATTTTACAGGAAAATCTTAGAAATACCAGAAAGACATTGAAAGTCTTACAAAGCGGCGCGACTGATAAAGAAAACCTGGCAGGTCGACCACTTATTGACAAAATTAGTCGATTAAAAGCGTAAGTTATTTTCCATATCTAGTTTAGAAGAATAGGTCCCTACGTTTGTAGTTTCATAAACAATTGTGAATATGGTTTATATCATGCCTTAATGTTCCTATCCTGCCATTTTTCTCTTTTTGTTACTCAACTCAAATAGTGTTCTATATAGGTACATACATGAAGTACTCGTGTGTTCAATTTTTAAACTATCTACAAAATTAATTAAAGTGAAATGATCCTATGTAGCTTTATTGATGTAATATGTAATGTAAACTCGTAATGTTTTACATACATTATTCGCACATACCTGGGTATAATATATGTCTTTTCCCTAACGGCAATGTTATGATCCGGAGTAGAAGGATCACAACCTTACTGTATCCATACTGGCACGCCTGAGTAGTTTGCTGTTCAACCTCAGGGGCGGAATCCTCTAAGCTGATAGTTGATAGTCAAAGTTGATAATCACACTCTGTTAGCTCTCCGTAAAACGATCACAAAAATTTATGTAAAACTTGGTAGCACAGGGGCGGAATCCTCTAAGCTGATAGTTGATAGTCAAAGTTGATAATCAAACTCTGTTAGCTCTCCGTTAAACGATCCCAAAAATGTATTTAAAACTTGGTAGCACAGTTTTTCTTAATGTCATTTTCTTGTCAGTAATATCTGTCTGTGATTTATTAAATAAAAAAAAATGTAATTTAGCACATTATGTCTAGTTAGCATATTATTTATATTAAATGAAGTGTAGAAAAATTAGTTTGCAGCTAGATCATGTCTAATAATGTCCTGTGTTCCATTTGTCTAACAGCCGTAAACCATACATAAAAGCTTCCTTTGTCAATCGAACATTTTTTCAAAATTTAAATAAAAAAATATATATGTATATGCATTGGTTGGTACCTACTTGCATTGGATTTATAAGGTCAAAACTATTTGAGTTTTTTCTCAAATTACACTAATAAATGTAAAACACAGATGAAAGTGACACCTAAATTGCTATCACACAAAAACGATAGCAAAAATGTGATAATCACGGTGATTGTCACCTTAGAGAGAGTAAAAGTGATGATTGTGATCGTCAATAATCAACTATCAGCTTAGAGGATTCCGCCCCAGGAAGTACCGTTTGGAATCTAGGTTTCGAATCCGTTGAATATTCATATATTTACGTTTTGCTTTGAAATTCGTAGATTGCCAATTTTTTAACATTGGGATAAAATTTCCTTGGAGCTAAAATTACGAAAGTAATCGAATGATTCATTCAAAGTTGAAAATACACTTATGTATGTAACAGTTCTTATACGCAGCACGGGGAAATTTCTTGCTCTTGAGAAACCTCTGCGGTAAAGCAACAAAAAATGCGCATATTCAAACAAGTTTTCGTAAGTAGGTGAACGGACCTTGTGTGTTCTCAGAAACGTTAACCAATTTTGTATTACTGTTCTTCTAGAAGCCATGATTGAAAAAAGTAATGCTATTTTTATATTCACTTTTCCTATGTAAATACTTTTAAACAAGCACTACTAATCCCTTTTTTAAGACGAAGATAATGGCAACTTGAATCTTAAAATATTCAAAATAATTTCATCGTTTCGAAGCCAAAAGTTGCTATGGTAATGTGTTTCTGCTATTACATAGAAGTTAACGAAACTGAGCATAATCCCATTCTGGCCAAGAAAATGAGACCGTATATCATATCTTTACACACGACGTAGCCATCCTCGGCGAATGGATGTGAAAGTTAATAAAACTCACACATAATTCCGTTGAGAGAGGTGCCAATTACTTATTTTATTAAACATTCTACAAAGCAGAATTTACACATATCTACCTGACGGTTGAAATGCAAAGTAGCTAGCACCCTTAGCATTTTTTTTTTAATAATTTTTACGTCCATAGATAATAACAATATATTAAATTTTTTAGGGCTACTGAGCTAACAACACCCACAGTTGAGACTGCTAAAAGAAAGAAAATTGACACTAGGTCGACGCAAACATCCCCTGATAAGAAAACCGTCACAGCTGATGACCTTACAGAAGCCGATGTACCAGGAGCAACGTATTGGGAATTGCTTGCAGAAAAAAGAAGAGAAACCCTCGAAGCTACTTTAGTTGAAAATCAACACTTGCATGAGCGTATTGAAGGACTCGAGAGCGAATTAAATACATCACGCCAGATGCTAGAAGAGACTAAGAATTTAGTTGAAGTGCTAACTGAAATGCTTAATGAAAATGAGGCCGAAAAGGAAATTGAACAAAGTCTGGAAAATAATACCAGTGGATCTGATTCCGATAATAAAATTAGCGAAGTAAAATCCGACTCTTAAAATAAAAGTCTTGACTTTAACTTACTACAAAACTTGTGTGCTAATGACTTTTTCCAAAAGCTATTAAATAATTTGTTAACTTTAATTTAATATGCCAAAATAATATTTTTTTTTTAAATAAATGTATGACGTAAATAACTATTGGAAATACAATTGTTGTGAAGTCAGTAAAAATATAAATATAATTTAACTGGTTAAATTTGTTTGAATAACTATTTTAGATAGACAACAGGTGAGTGGTATTTCCTGTGCATACTATTCGAATTCGAATTACGAAATTTTGCTGAAATTCCGTTCCATTTAAAATTTCATTCTTTGATTTTCTTAAATAATGTGTATCATTTGTCCGACTGGGAGTTATACAAAGCTAGTCAAAGAAGTTTCAAGAATGGAAAACATTAATGTTGGCAATGCTTTCGCAATGAACTAAAGACTCTTACTCTGAATTCTCTAGAGCATTCTGATCGAAATTGGACTGAATCCTCTCTAGAATCACTTAGACTGTTGGTGAATATGCATTTTTCTGGGAACCCGTAACAAAAAAATAAGTGCCAATAAAAATACCTATACACCGCTCCCTGCGGCAATTCACACAAATTCAAAAAACTTCAGATCGATAAGCCTGATATGAAATCATCCATATCCGCAGTAAATTAAATTTTACCAAATGCAAGTGTTGAGGTAACATTGCACTGTTGTCGGCTCAATAGTAATATCGATAATAAACGATAAATAATAAATCCCCTAGCCGTATTTCTACACATATGCTAAGTATGCTAAGTATTTGATAGCATCTTTATTACTGAACCTGAAGGAACGAAGATAGAAATACCCAAATTCGCTTGTTTTCAAATTCAACTGGAGATTAAACATTAATGAAAGAATAAAAAAAGATACAATAGCCTTCTACTCTTGGTACTGCCATGTCTTTCTGCAACGATATCAAATCAAATCAAAGTACAATTAGTCAAGAATTATTGTAGAGATATCACGATTTCACTGATTTTTTTAAGGACATAAAAGAACTAGTTTATTAAGATAAAAGAGTTCAGTACAAAAGGTTTATATACAAAAACAGAAATATTTAAACATCTTCTCGAATAACCAATTTTCTTTTTTCTGCAATAAATGGTTTTGTATCTGGCTTTGAGTGTACGCGTATATTGGCTTCTTTTTGTTTTTCCTTATTTTTAATAGCTTGCATCTTCTTTTGCGCGTTAAGTACATGTCGTGGCACATGCCTATGGCGCGCTATACGTTTAATCTGTGGATGTGCAGCATACTTCTCCTTCAAAGTCTCCTGGTAATTGAAGTTGGATCTCTCACGAGGTCTTACAACACCTAACTTTTCAGACGCTTTGGCCTTCCACATGCGAATATTCATTTCATCTGATCCAGAGAACACATATTTGTTATCCATGCTCCAGCCTATGCAAGCAATGCGCTGCATTCGTTTTGTGTGATAGATTTCTCTTGAGTGGCTTTTATGAACTTCATAAATACGAATGGTCTTGTCATAGCTTCCAGTTACAAATTCTTTGCCAGTTGGTGAGTAATCTACATCTGTAACAGCGGAAACATGATCGTAATGAATTTTTACAGGATTCTGAAGCTGTCGAGTGTCGAATGTATATAAGCTGAAAGCATCGTAAAACATAAGTATACAAATAGAATTATACATGCATAAAAGCACTTACTTGCAATCTTCATTAGCAACTGTAAAATTGAAGGCTTGCATCGGATTCCAAGACAGCTTGTTACTTTTCATGGTCAGGACAACTTTGCGAAGAGGGTGGCCCTCGCGCTTATCATATAAAATTATACTTCGGTCGCTAGCACATGCTGAAAGCAAAGTCGTCTCAACTGGATTGAATGCAATTGAATGTAGTGTGTCCGTTCCCCAATTAAGAGTCTTTAGAGGATCATTTCTGCTAACATCCCATATCGTGCAAACTTCGCCACACGTTGCGAAGACATTCTCCTTTATATTATGCGAGATTCCAGTTATCATCGTCCTGGGTAGGAAAGTGTTGGCGGGCAGCTCATTTTCTCCAATCTCAGGATTTTCTGACTTCCACATTTTGATTGTTTTATCATCTCCTGCCGTAAAGAAATGGGCTCCATCGACGGAAAATGCGATTCCCCGCACGAAACCATTATGCGCAACAAAGCTTCGTACACTAGATCTGTTGGCTAAGTCCCAAACCCTTAATTCCCCATCGTACGCGCCACTTATAAGTGTTGACAGCCTGTTAGGGTGCTTCCCGAAGCATGAAACTCCATCGCGATGGCCGCTTAAATTTCCAACAAAAGGTTTAGCAAATACCCGGTCCAGCTTGGTTGCATTAAGTGCACGTACATATTCCCTGACGGATTCCATAGGGTGCAATGTTGGGTCATAATTGCGTGGAACTGTAAAGAAGTTGATATGTTATTCATGAGCATTTATTTTTTAGAAATAATTACGTTTATGTAAATCGTTCTTCGTTTCTCGCATATAATCGTCAGGATTTCTGCTTATTACCTTAACTTTCATGATTTTTTTTACTTGCGAATTCACCTACGGTTTAAAAGAAATGAAAACAAATTTTAACACATGTAAATGACATGACATTAACCAGGCACGGCGGAAAATATCTGAACCAAATATTAGGTGTGTTAGATTAAATATTTTAGGTACTCAAGACAATTAACATTCCAAAGGCCTAACCAGGATGCCGCACAGAATGTGCATCTGCCTCTGAGTCTGACTCGCCACCGGTTATGATATTAAATGCGTAAACATCGCGAAATTGAGTTCTTTTCCACTTTAATCAGCACTCCAAGGTTGACTATGACTTAACTTCTCTATGACTTTGTACACAACATTTTTTCCTTAGTGGATTGGTCGTCGAAAAATTTGTAGAGGCTATGAGAGGCAACGATATTTTTTTTAGAATTTATCGAATCCGACAATAATAATTAAAAAGAAAACAAAAAATGAAGAATTTGAAATATAAAGCAAATACCAAAATTTTGTTTTCATTTGCGAATATTCTTTAAAAACGTTTGCGGGACACAGATGAATGAAACTTTATCTTGTTTATTCATTAAACAAAATTAATAATAATATTAATAAAATATAAAAAAAAATCATCAATCAAAGAGGAAAATACTAAATTGAAATTCCGCAGCCGGAATATAAAATATGAAAAATAAAAATATATGAAGAATATAAGAAATGCTTGTTCTTACAAATAACAATTGTTAGATATTTGCAAAATAGAGTAGATAGAACTTTTAAGTTTTTGAAAAAGAAGCTACACGCGTTAGCTTTTTGAGCTTCTATAGATGAAGATTTGTGACTCAGGAAAAAAAAAAACGGTTTTCACAGCCTTAGAGTGGTCATCCACTCATTTTGAATTGTACTTTAACTGTTTTAATTATTAATATTTTTTTTAATTTCACTAAATAATTGCAACTGAGATTTATTTATTTTTTGTTTTTATTCTTTTGGATGAGTAATGTAAACAATAGCCCAGATTTAACTAGCGCAACAAGCATTAAGCCAAATAACAAAAATACATGCACGAACACGGTACAATTCAAAAATTCTGAAATCTAAAGAAACAAACCCATAAGCTCTGAATGCTGTTGATAGATTTCGAAACATCTACAGTGCTACCAAACTACGCCCTATACTTTTGTATACTAGCTCTGTAATTTGTTGATTGAACTGAGAATATCGGGCAAATATTGGCGAATTCGTTTTTCTTTAAATTATATAAATATAAAAAAAAACTTTTATAATACATGCATATTATGAAGATCTACTTTTAGTAAAAATAATTGCCATAAAAAATGAAATGAAGAGCTGGCATATTTCGAATTTCGAAGTTGCGGCTTTGTAGTTTTTTTTGTCTGCTGATTTGAAGGATCCTGTATGGAAATTTGCAAAAGTGTCATACAAATCTTGCAAAATTGGTCAGTAGGAGATACTTAGCACCCTGGGACTATTAAATAAAAGTTGAATTCCTTATAGGCAACATGAACAACTTGGTATAATTTCAATGGGAGCTAAAATTTGTGTGTCCTGATTTGTTTTTTTTTTTTTTTTTACAAAATCTTAAGGAACATGTAAAAAACTACTATCCCGAAAACTACAAAATGGACCTTTCTGAAACAATGAAAGCAGCACTCTCTAAGGGTCCCACTCCAGTTGGCGGAACCTGTGGAGGAGCTAGCACTTCTGGAACACCAGTTGGGGGCAGTCACGGTTCACTTTCATCAGAAGTACAGCATCCTAATTTACAAGGTGTCGGATATGTAACAGAAAAGTTGTACATGCTTCTGCAACTTTATTTACAAAACAAGGGATGGAATCCTAGCGTTGAACTATTGCAATGTTTCTCTGAATTAAAGGATAGCGCAATGCTTCCGAGCGCCGCTTACTTACAGTAAGTACAAATATTTACCCGCAACAGAGAGTTTATTAACTGTTCTTCTCCCTAAGAATTCTGGCTAATCGTCTAACGCTTGATGGACAAGGACGATTAATTTTGCGAGAAAACGGTAAAATCGTACTTCCATTCGAGCATTTTGCGAACGCTGTTATGCTGAAGCATATGTCAGGTCCTCATGGTTTACATTTGAGTGTAGAAGCGACAGTGCGTGCAGTTGTTGAATCGTATACCATTGGCAGAGACAATTTTGGAATGGAAAAAGAATTTATTGTAGAGGTAGTGCAGTCGTGCCCCAGTCCAGCTTGTCGATACTATAAAAACCATCTAGCTATGCCGCCTATGACTTTTATGGAACAACCGTATGCAAGCGTTTCTCCAGAGTTTTTACAGCACATGCCTCCCCCTCACTCTGTAGGCGGAGAGGTGGACTTAAGCAAAGGACATACCAATCAAAAAGTTCCTCAGTCAATTGCTCATTTAACAAAACAAAATCTTCAAACTCAAATCAACAACCACCAGCATCACCAGCAATTGCAACAACATCAGCAACAGCAACAGCAGCATCAAATCACTGCCGCTATTATTCAACAACAAAATCGTGTAATGGCTCAACAGAACCTTGAAAAATTTAGTAATTTATCGGCAATTGAAAAGCAGCGTGTCCTTCAACAGTTGGATAAAAAACATTACGAACAGAATATTCCGATAGTTACAGCTAGTGCCGTAAATATGCAAGTTCAGGGTAAGTAAATACGTATATATAGAACTTAAAAAAATAACGAACTGTAATAACTTTGAAAACAAAACTCTAAGCCATAATTTTATACATTTACTGCCAAAAATTACAAAGTACATATAAAGAGGAAGATAGGTTTAATTTGTATTTCAAATCTAGTGAAAATAAGCAATATATGTATGTACATAATTACATAAATCCACGTAAACAAAAATGCAATACAACTTGTTCGGAGTTCTGCAGCCAACTGGCTCCAACTCATTCTTAAAGAACTTTATGCCTCGTCGACTGTTTGTCGCCAATAGCAAGACCACAGTGAGTGGCCTAGATCACACTTTATAGATTTAAAAAAAGGTGATATTTTTTCTTTCATCGCACTCACCCAAATCCATTGCCCTTTATCTTATTCAAATCGCTTTCTCCACGTATAGCTTTCATTTGAATATTCGTATCTTAGCAGACGACGTTAAGCTTTGATAAAAACTTGCTAATTTTAGTTATAATTTTTAAAGCACATTAACTGCTTACTTTAAAAAAGTCTCTGCCTTTAGGAAACAATCTCCATCAACTTCCGAATACACCCCCCCATCTACCGCCGCCCTTGACTTCAGTGTCATCCCATTCTGAACAAAGTCAAAAAAATATTGACGTACTACGGTAATTAATTATTTGTGAAATAAGGTTGTTTTACTACAATATAGTTTTTTTTTTACTAAAGCTCAAACCTTGAATCATTGGAATCTAATAAAGATTTGTTAGCGCTGCATAACGGTGCATGGGGAAGTCAAGATATGCGTGAAGGACAAATGGTGGGACAGGAGAAAATTGTACGAGCCTTTTCTGAATTAATGAAAAACATGTCGCGAATGAAGACATATATTCGCCCTTCTATGTGTAAACCATACGGGAAACAAAGTGAAAGCTTGCAGAAAAGTAAGTATGTTTGATAAAAATAGAAACGGAATATTTGTTTTCTTTGGTTCAAGTCAGTTAAAGAACTGAGTACAAAAGCTTACACTTAATTATTTTAACACCTAAGGGCATTAGACAAACGAGATCACGTGATTAAAATAGACAACTTTTTATCCAAAAAGACAACTGCTTATTTTATTTATAATGTCGAATTTGTTATTTTTTTTTTTTATAATTTGCCGAAAGTTGCAATGCACATTTACCACGCACTAATGAGTGAAGTTGAAAGCATACAGAATTAAATTTAACAACAACGTTAATTGAAAGACTGTTTCTGTCAAAAATATTATTATTTTTTAAGTTTGAACGACAATATGTGAAACGAAAGATACGGTTAGAAACTCTCAAGAATACTCTAACCAATCCGGTTGGTCATTTCATCAATGAAAAGCCCACATAACTGCTCTTATAGTCTAATTGCTCCTCTGGGTGGATTAAAATTAGAGAATTTCTTCTTGAATTATTTCATATGTTTTATGTTTCTTATAATACTATAATTGTTTGAGGAAACTTATTTTACATTATTATAAAAAAAAAAGCTCTTTTGGATACCATTCAACTGGTCCAGTCTTTGCGAAACTGCCTACCAGCGCCACACATTCCAGTAAGCTCATGGAAGAGCGAGGATCGCCATCGTAAGGACCCTGAAGCAGTTCGAGTTGAAGGCAATTAATTTTCGCTCTAAAAAAGTAAAACTAAATTATTTAAGTATTTCCATGGGGCTATTTTACTATTAAGTGTATATTTTTATTCATGAACCTACTGAATGGTGAGTAAGATTTTAAGGTTTTTATAATGTTTTTTTTTGTTATTAAATAATGTTTGAATGAAATCCTGGGTGCAATATAGTATTGATAGAAATAAACGCTGTGACAATTCGCCGAGCGTGGAACTTTAACTACTTTTAGCTGAGCAAAAAGATGTGCCATTTTTTACATAAAAAATAATTTTATTTTATTTAGACTGAATCTTTTTTGTGCGCTCTTTCCGAACAAATTCTTTTTTTTTTTTATTTCTATTTTTAAATACAATTCAATTTAATGTTGATGTCAATGATTCAAATTAATTGGCAATTTATCTGTGATAAAAATAATTATGCAAAAAAATGACTATATTTGGCAAAAAAGTTAAAATTGGCTTGAAAGACTAGTGTTCGTATTATATATGGTAATTTACTTCTTTTATAAGTCGAATAACAAATTTTTAGCAATATATGAACCGTTTTAAAAATGGATTAAAATACTTTTGGTGATATTATTGCGATCTATTATTATTATTATTTTTTTTTTGTTAACAGAATTTTAAATCGGGCTATATTTCTAAGTAGCAAACTGCGAAGTTTTTAGTAGAATGCAAACATGTTATATATCTGCTAGCGTAAGTAATTCTAAAATCCAACGGTAAACAAATTATTATGAATTGCATGTTTATACAAAGTTACATTTTTGTTTATGATTGCACAACTCAAAAGAAAGTTAATCTAGACTAATTTTCTGCTTACACTTAGCATTAGTAAAATTTATCTCTCAGACTGAAGAATATCACAAAAATGAAAATGAAATTAAATGCAACACAGTTGTGGAAATTACTAGTTCTTATAAGAAATCATATCATAAATCTATTTATTTAATCCTCTCTTTCATCAAAATGTAAAATACTTTTTTTCGTTAACACATTCAATATTTGGTTAATTATAGTGCAACAACCCACCGAATGAGATATTATCTAAAAATTATAATATCTATATTTGCAATTTGTTTATGATTTCAATAATCTTACCCACCAACTGCAGTTTGCAATAAAATTATATTATGTGGATGCTTGTTATCTACCATGACGGTATAATTCTTACATGTAATGTAATCCACTGTACACAAGCTTAAAAAGTTTTGCAAAAATGGTTGTTACATCAGTATTTTATATTTAACATTTATGTTTTTAACTCAGATTTATTTTAATTATATATATTATAATTACTATATTTTCTGTCTTTTGAATTTGAAATGTACTCGCACACAATTAGTGTTTATAATATATTGCTAAGTAAAATAAATAATACAAAGTATTCTATAATGTTAAGTAGAATCAACAGTGGGGTATATAAAGTAAGAATAAAGAATGCCAAGATTTTTTTTTTAAATATATGCCAATCGTAAGAAAAAGAAATGCTAGAAAAGCTTCTAATTGTATTGTCAATTTCTTAAAACAAAAACTTTCTTATTTTTAATTTGTTTGCCATTACCATTGCAGTTATCAAATTATTTAAGTGACTTGTAAGAGATAGGCTTTACATATTTTTTCAATCCTTGCAATTGTGTGTTTTATTTCGTTCGTAAAGTCAAGCATAATGTATGTAGATGAAAAGACGATAAGATATTCTTTGATTTTAAAAGTACTACAATTAACATAACTACAGCATAATTATATAATGTACATTCGTATAATGTTTACTTAAGAATAACTTTAACTAAATACATTCTATTTGTCATTCATGGTTATAACAATATTGATGTTTGCTTAAGAAATAATAAAATAAAATATATACTTAACTTACTTTATTTTATTTTAATCAGTTACATTCATATAAAAAAAAACAAATTCTATATTTTGAAAATAACACTGAATGGGCTAAAAAATGGTTTCGTACAACTAATTCCGTAATAGTGATTATGCGGCCATAATAGGTTTTTAAATCCTTAATCCGAAGATATGAAGAACTTGGTTGTAACCTGGACTTTGGTTACGATGGATCTCCGACACAACTCGAGTGAAAATTGAATCAAGAACCATTTCCATTTGGCTTTAAATGTTATAGAACACTTTATCTACACAGTTTTTGTGTAGCAAACTGCTTAACTATCGATACCCCTTTTTGTCCATAACTATTTTTACCTCGTACACCAATGCACAACCGAGAGTTTTTTTTAGTGTGGACTATTGGAAACGGAATGTGCCATCTAAAGTATTTAAAGGCAGTTGGTCACAACCATAGTCATCTAAAGTAAATGGACTATACCGTGACGGAGGACAGCGACACAAACAATTTTAGTCTTCACATCCATAAAGATACAAGGTTAAATTTTAACAAAAGAATAGGACAATCGAACGGTAGAAAATACTCATAGACCAAATACGATACGAACTGTACAAAACGGGATGTTATAACAAAATAATTTCAAGTTTTCAAATCATCCTGCTCAAATATCACACTTATTTGAAGCGAAAATAGTTGTTCGCGTTTTAGAGTGGTTTTGATTTGTTCACGTTTTGGAGATGTTAATGTTACAGAAACTCTGTTCGCGTTAACCGGTGTTCATGCTAACGAGAGTTAGCTGAGTTCTGCATACAGAACTTTGTTCTCAGGAATTGATAGGTATCATTCAAAAAGTGGTCGTGGTCATAAATAAAGTATATTATTTTTATTTGTACTATACCTTTTTTTTTTAAAGACTTCGTATACAAAATTACATATATATGGCTCACAATTTAAGACCCAAAATCTTGTATCCTGAACAGCTTTTAATGGCTTTTTGAAATTTTTTTGAATCCTAACAGAAAATTGAGACAAAAAATAAGAAATTTCGCACTGAATAAGGTGAGAGATACCTAATTTATTACGAAAAGGCGAAAAAAAGTAAGGACAATAAAAACGGAAATTACTCGTGTTTGGTACATGTTTGTACCGAATTTCTCCTCTCCCATTAAGCCCGTATGATACTAATTTTTTTTTTTGTATTTTTTACATACTTAATAGTGCTAAAGTGTCAGCTTTGCGTGAAAAAGACAGCAAGTTTGTTTTTACGAAAAGTAAAGCTATTTTGTTACACTGTCATAATTTATTTTTAAACTGGAAAGCAAACCAACAAGCAACAAATTCTAAGCCTCTATTTGATAGAGAATCTACCCCGAGAATCGTCTTGCTAATCTACAAAGTTTTGCCCCGGTGAGGGAGAATGTGTGAGTGATTTCCCTGTTCGTGATTTTCACTAACACACTCTGCTTTCACCAATGTCAAAAGCTTGTAGCTTAGGGATCAGATTCTTGAATATATAGGTTATTTGTATATATTTTTTTCATTTTTATATTGTTTTCACGTGTACGTGCTTAGTGCGTACACACTCACACCTACTGAGAATTTCAGTTGTAAATTTTTCGTACTGCTCTTATTTAATATCAAGAGCATTAAAAATGCGAAAAAATGTATCTAGTGTCACACGCGCTTTAGCAAATTAAGATATTAAGATTGCATATATTTTTGTATGCATATTCATTACATATTTTTTGCTTATACAGCGCTTAATTGACAAATTATTATACAGATATAAATTTTTGTAGAATACAAAAAAATGTTTGACAGCTCTAAATTTTGTATAATATTTCGTAACAGAATAGCAGAACAACAGAATAAAATATTTTGTCGTGTGGGCTCAAATAGCTCCATTCCAGTGTGCAATGGCTTTACGGGTTTATTATTGGATGTAACGGCAACCTAGCAGTTTCATGGTATTAATATTTGTAATAGATTAGTCGTCTGTCCTCAACAGCTGATATCCCGCTGTCAGATTTTATATGGTATAAAAATTAACATTTTGCATTACTATTCGCAACAATTCAAAGCCAGTTTTACCTGCTTCGAACACAATAAATAAGTAAATCAACAATACTTTTATTGTATACAGGTTGTATAGGAAGTTCACAAAAATTAAACCTTCTAAATCAATAAGTTCACAAGGACACGCGAATGTTTTTATTTGCTCGAAATTTATGTATACAATTTGCATTTTTTAGTAAGACGTAGTTACAGTTTTAAGAGGAGAAAGAAAAACAAAGTCTGTTAAGTGTCTGTCGCTGATTTGTATCAAATGAATATTTGCTACCTTTCTCATTAATGCGTGTCGAATTATCATATCATCGCGCATTATTATTAAACAAAGAATGATGGTTTATTTTAAATCTCTACGGATGTGAATAAACCCGATTTTTTGCGTTTTTGGGCTGGTGCCATAAAATATGTCACACAACTTCCTGTGTACGAACGCCGGCGTTCCTTTTGTCTCAAAGTGAAGTGATGTATGCTACTATGTTCATTTAGAATTGCCAAAGGAATAAATGGTTATTTTCGCCTGCACTAAGATTTAAGAGTTACACATATTTAAGTATACCGATTTAAATTTTATACCAAATAAAAGCGTAAGAGAAAACGAACGAACATGTTGAAAATGTTAACAACACCAAGCACAAATCGCTTAATTGTGCATTCTGGACTGGCGGCTGTAGTAGGACTTCTTCTAATTTCATGGTGAGTATGAGTCGAAAATTGTCAAATAATTTTCCTTGCTTGTCTAATATTTTATTTTCCTAAGTTCCTAGTATGTACGCTATTTTATTTTCTTCAGTTCCTATAATGTACGATATTTTCATTCCAAGCCAAATATGACACATTTTGCGAATATTCTTTTTTTGGAAGGAATTTATATACATATATATTTAAAAAAAAAACTACATATGTATGTATTTATTATTGATATTATTTATACATATGTATAGAATACACATCCTACTTCGACATCAGAGGCCGAATTACAACAATCGACAACGAGTAACTCGTCATTGAAATATAAGGATGCAGAGTTATCCCTCCCGTAATCGAGCATTTACTATCGAAATATAAGGTGCACACGTTATAGTGCGTCATTTCATTCGAACACTACAGAGAGCGAACGTGTACGGCGATCCACAAGATCCATAAAACGAACGATATGGGTTTACTTTATCAAGTTTTTTGAGTAAATCTTTGTTAAGTTTGCTATGAATAAAGTTTCATTATTACCGATTTTGGCCAAATTCGTGGTAAACCATTTTATAAGACTTAACAAAATTTTTAAATATGTATGAAAATTAACCAATCACAAAAAAAGATTTTCTACCGTTATCAGCACATTCGACCAAAATCGTGATATGCTATGTTATAGGACTCCATAAAATTAGTTCAAATATCAAATTTAAACAAAATCGTTAGAGCCGTTTACGAGAAATATGAGATTTTGTTAAGTTGGGTATAAAAAAATTCCATTGCTATCAATTTTTTGCCAAAAACGTGGTATATCATTTTAAAGAACTGTACTAATCTATTTTAAAAAATAAAATAAATAAATCCTTGGTACCGTTATACGCACTTATGAGCAAATCTTCTTAAAGCCATTTTATAGCGTTTGCGCACCGGTATTTTTCATCAATTTTGATGAAATTGGTTTATTTGTTTTTAAGAAAATCGTCTTTTAGCCAAATTATCTATAATATCTAAATAATTTTTTTATATTTTCTTCGTTTCTTTAGGTTACATATTAAACCTTTGGGAATTTTCTTCCTACTGTTGTTTATATTTTGGGTCTATAAGACTAAATTTGATGTTCAAGTAATACCACCCGAAGAACTTAAGTCGAGAGCGATTGCATTTATAGACCGTATGAAGACGATGCGTGAATCAAATCCTACATTGTTTTGTGCAATAGCGTCAGCAACATTGGGATCTTTAGCGATTGTGGGTCACCTGCTTTCTGGTTCTAGTTTGGTGCTGATCTGTTTAGTAATGGCTGTTTTGATATCAACAAAATACAATTTCAAAATATTGAAACTTAAAAGGACAAGTAAGTTAATTTGCAGAATGTGTTTACGGATTTGTGAAAAAATACGTATCTTGTTTCAGGTTTTAGCTGGTCAAATAGAGTACAAGAGAACGAAATGGATGATTTTCTGCCAGAAGTAAACGAAACAAATATGAGTGTTTTAGAGCGTGCTAGTGATCAATCTAGTGTCACTTTTACTGCCGACGATGGTGAAGAGAAAAGTGAAGAAATACCTTCCGATTTGTTAATTCCAGATTGTATACCGGAAATAGATGAAAATTCAACAGATGAAGACGATGCATTAGGTATTGGTGTACCGGACGACATTAAAGAACGTAAAAGTGTTCGTTCAGAAATCGAGTTTAAAAAGAGTCATTTTAAGAAGGACTCATCTGCATCAACTACGTCTTCTTCCGACGAAGAAAATCTATCCAAAGGCTTGAAATTTCCCGAATATTCAAATGTGGATGGAATGAAAAATATTGAGGAAGCATTTTCATTTGCTCGCAATAACCCGCAAACGCAATCTATGATAATGACGAGTAATATTTTACCAGGTCTTGTTTCAGGTTTGGTTTCGTGGGCTACTATATCAAACGATAATCGCATGCCAGAAACGGTGCATTTAACGCAGACTAGTAGAGTTGCTCTATCTGATAATGAAGAAAGTGATTTTGAATTTGTTAATACTGAGGAATATCAGTAAAGTAATGAGAGTAAAATAATTGTTTTATAAAAAAAAAAAAAAAAAAACAGTTTTTAAAACCGGTAATACTGCTATTGTTTTTATTTATTTCCGTTCAAAAATTTTACATTACGATGTGTAAAAATTTATATATGAGCTTCAAATATATTACAGATCATGCATATTTAAAAAATTGCTGTAGAATAAAATATATGCATGATAATAATCAAAATGTATAACAGTGTGATGAGAAAAAAAGTGTACAGTAATAAAATCGTATATTTTTTTTGCTTTTGATTTAAATCAAAGGATCATTGATTAGATTACAATAGAGGCTACAAATTGAATATTCATATTATAATTTACCTTCACACAATGACTTTTTTCGAATAAAAATTTAATAATACGTATATGTATATTGATAAAGTATTTAAAGTGAAAAGTCCAAAGAACACATTTCATAATTAAATAAAAAGTTGTCAGTAAATGTTTTTAATAAAATTAGTTTACTAAACATAACATAACTTACTTACATGTACTATTTTATGTAAAAAAGTGTACACTACTATGCTCTTTGACGTAAATATAACAAAATACATAGAATATTATTAAAGAAATACGTTAAGTTGCCAAATATCCGCATTTGTTAATTGTTTCACTGCTGTAATGGGATTCATTAAACATAAGGCTGATCAGATTTCCATGCAAATATATGGTAGGTAGATTTGCAAATACATAGTGTGGAAAAAATTTGGTAAAGGTTAAATTTTTCTGATCTACTATCTAAAGCAATCAAAGCAGCTATAATATATGTATGTATGTCTATACAATAACCTGAATATTGAGTTCAAATTCGTTTTAGTTCAAGGAAGGAAGAATTACTATCTTTTATAAGCTGAAGTTATTAAAAGTCCTTAATAACCACGTGAAATGTTCAAGTAAAAACTATTTGCACGTCGTACGGGAGTATTTTACCTTGAAGAGTGGACAAAATATTTGGTGGGTTTAATATAACTGCTGTTTTATTGGAAATACTTTTGAATCATATTAAGAGTGTAGATCACCTCCTCGACAAAAGTCGTTAATTTTTCTTTGCCAATGTTAAACGGCCCCGTCGTTTGCTTTTTTAGAGTCATGTTCGACAACCACAATATGGGTTTCTATACATAGGTCATCAATTTACAGGAAATTCGTACAGTGGAATTAAAAAAGGTAATTCAGCACACTATTTTTGTATTAAATTTGGATTATTCAACCTTATTGTCGTCGTCTGTCTGTTCGGTTAATGGTACATTTTCTTGATCTAATATGGGACTGATATAGGCTAATGATCTGGTTAATAAATAGTTTTAGATGTTCACACAACAGTATTCGCCCTGTCTTATAATGGATGTCCCTGTAATTGATGCTATTTTTAAGATAGAGCAGATGATGCCAAATTCCACTCATCCGGCATTCCCGTTGTCCGACTATATCATGAATATTTCCGAAAATGAATGAGAACTAAATGCTCCTATTCAGAATTAACGAGGAAAAAATTTTCATTTAAAATCCGAGAATTGGAATTCTTAAGATTCGAAATCAGCTATTTAGGAAAATTGAGTATCATTTTGGAAATTGTAAAAAAAAAAATGGCCAACCGCCAGTGTTTTATTTTTCATATTCATGGCTGGTTCCTGGCGTACTTAGTTTTTAATTTTATACTATTTTGATGGCGGCTGAGTTGAGTTCTAGTGCTGCCCTCTTCCCAAAGTGTATCAATTCTTCCTACCCCCATGCATTGTTGCGATGACATTATCGAAATCTTCGCTTGCTTCTTATTGAAAATTTAAAATAATTATATGTTACAGCTTAAGAGTTCATTAACATATGTAATACACATTTCACATACAATTTCTCGCTTGAATTGTTGAAGAAACTCAGCTCGAAGAGTCCTTTGATGCTTCGGTACAGCGCTGCTCGTATGTTTCTTGTTTAGCTGCATGTGCGCACCGGTATTTTTCATCAACCCGGAGATTTCTTTGTGCTGGTCTAAAGAAACTCAGCACATCAAACTGACAACTTTGCTACTGGTTGTCTGTACTTCTTAGTGGCGGGATTGGACATTTGTGGAGACTGAGGGATTCAAAATTCAAAAATGCAGTACTGGGTCATTTTTTTTTAACCCCTCGGGAGGCATAGAGTTTCATGAAAACTAGCCCCATACCATATACCTACCCATACTTTTTAATAGAGGGTGTGTGAATATGTGGAATGCTACATTTCCTGGTAAAGAAAACTAGCACGTTTATGTGGGGATTTACTATCAGCCCAAATGGCTTAGACCATGTTGACAAGCAGAGCTCATTTTGTAAAACATACGAATAAAAACTAATAATAATTCATTGTCATGCTTGTTTTCATTAGCGAATAGTTGAAGATATGTTTATTACACAATTTACTTTTTAATAAGCAAATACGGTATCGTCAGATTAAAAAAAAGCCCTTTATTCGAATGAAATATATTTTATATCTCGTGTGTTATCCGAGTATTTTCCGATTCGTTTTCCACAGTTGAGTTAATATTTAGGATTTCACGTTTAGTATTTTGGGCAGTTGTTGTAAGAAGCTCAGTTGATGCTTTAGGTTTAGCTCCCTTCCGCATTGGAATAGTCTCCAAAATGGACTCCCCCCATGATTTTCCTTCAGACAATCGTAGCAAAATCTCGAAAACTAACACCAAAATTTAAAATAAAAAATTTTAAAAATTGAAATATACTAGCAAGTTAAACTTGTATTTTCATACCATGATAAGTGCTCAGCACAGTACGTGTTTTCATGTCCACGTGTTCATTAAGTGGTAGGCGCGCAGTTTTCAGTGACAATGTTTGCGCACGATCATAACATATGCCTTTATGGTGATTATGATCCACCAAGCCTCCAATAATATAAACTTTGGTCGGGTCAATAGTGTCCAAGATCTCGTCTGAGTCACTTGTTAAATAAACAATATTATCGCTTTCAAAATTTTCGGAATAAGAATTAAAAGCCCAACGTACATCCCAGTTTTCGTAACCGTCATTTTTCTTTAATGCTTCATGAATCCTGCCATGTTCCTTGATACCTGTAAAATGAAGGGTTGCAGGTGTTTGTGATCTCCTATTTATTGTGTATATTCTTAGCAGTTGCTTTACGCATTTGGCAACGTCTTTGTCTATCATCAGATCATCGTAGTCAAGATCGATTGCTACTTTAAGGGTGTTCGGACTTTTGACAGCTTTATTCCTTTTTAGCTCTTTTCGGCTAGGACCCGTTCGTGTAGGTAAGCCTTTAGTTATAGCTGTTAACCGTTTGAGTTTGTATTTCTCGCGTTCCTTCAAACGTTTTTCTCTTTTTTTTTCCTCCCATTTAGCTTGTTTTTTTAGTTTTTTTAGTTGCCGTTTAGATATAACTGGAGCCTCTAAATCATTGGTTATTATTGAGTTGGAAGGCTCGACATCACATGCCTTTTCAACGCAAGAATCCCCCATAATTTTATTTACGTATGACACTAGAAATAGAGTAAAAAAAAACTAAGTCAAAATAAAATGACATATTATATTATTCTGATATGTGTTCAGTAGCGCTGTTGAGGTCATGAACATAACTATTCAAACGATACGTACTACGTTTACATGCAGGGTTGAAGGTTCAGCGCTCCGATACTACTGGCATTATCCATTGAACGAAAGGAAGTCTTCTTTTTGTCTTCCGAAGAGAAAAACACTGCCTATCATGTTCCATTGTCTCTTCGGAAGCATCTTCTGGGAGAGCTTTTGCTTCCCGATTTCATTTCATTTAAACTGGTTCATTGGACTACTTGTCAATGCCATATGGCATTGCGATTTATCATTGTAAAAACATAAACAAGAAGTATGGTGTATGGCGGATAAGCAACACATAAACAGTTGAGCGGAAGACAAATTGTTTGTTCCATTGAGGACTTTTAGATACGGGGAAGACTATATAGGCGTTGTTATTTTTTAGTTCAGGGTTGGAACACCGAACGCTCTGATTATTATTATCAACCATATGTTAAGCTGATCTATCTATTGTATTGAATATTGTCTGCCATTTAATTGTTTCGAATTCTCTTTTCCTTCCCTTCTGTCAAATGCGAAAAGTGGCGGTGCTCAGCTTTAGCCCTGAATGCACAGTTAATTAATTCTGAGCTCATATTCTTACTACGTTTATATGCAGGATCAAGGGATCAAGTTGAGATTTCCATCTAGATTTTTCTACACACCGAGTTGAAAGATTGAAAAGTTGAAATGGGGTTGAACTGACAGATGAGCATGTTGAGCGAGACTAGTCTCCTGATAAAAGATAAATCATTTGGTTTTGGAAATCTTACTCAAAATGGATGAAAAAAAAAACATTGTTGGAATGCGAGACGAGGTTCGAGCAATAGTGTTCCGGACGTTTCTTATTCATCTTCGAGTTTTATGCTATCTCTGAAAGCACATATCGTGAATCAGTACCTAGTGCACTGTACTAACATAGGGTTCACAGTTCGAATCATAAATAACCAATATTAGATAGTCCACTTCGAGAATCTTCTGCCTAACCCACAAACTTTTACACTGGTGAGAGAGATTGTGTTAGTGATAAGCTTGTATTACAGGGAGAAGATTCTCGAAGTGGGCTATCTAATATAGGTTATTTGTGGTTCGAATTTTAAGAAAACAAATTAAAAAAACAGTCATTCAATCCTGTTGTAACTAATATATTAGTGACTAGAATGCTGAACACACTCATTATGTTCCTTCGCTCGAACTGCGTACTTTAGAAGAACTGAATCTACTTATTTTTCCACTGAACGTGGTTCTGTTCTTTCTCATTTCGTTTCCATTTCATACGGCTGCAATTGACAGCTAACTGATCTAAGAATTCGAAAATAATTAACGGCGATCGTTTGTAGAATTTTTCTGTGCAGAAGAGAACTTTTTTTTTAATTGTGTGTTTATATAGTTATATTTGTTTGCTTTATGTTTAATTATTGTAACTTGGAACTTATTTGAATATGGATGCTGTAAATATGTGGAAGAGAATTCTTTTGCAATGGGTAATAAGAATGAAGGCCAAGGCTAGTTGAATTTTCCAAATTAAAAAATTAAATTTATATCCAATTTCAGATAAAACAGTGCAATTTTTTGGATAAACCCTTTTATAACATAGAACAATCAGAAATTGAGGTGTTCTTTATGAAATTTAAAGACCAAATCAAAAGCGATATTTGCAAAAGCCAAGAACTATCAACTTTTCTCAAAGGTTTGCTTATTTTCGATGTTTTCAGTGAATTTGCTTTCAAGTGTATATTTTTGTATTTTTGTTTCAGAAAACTATCCATTATTCGAGCCTCATTTCGATGATGAAAACGGGCTAAGTTCAAGCGATTACGTGTATGTGTACTCCTTGCTGTTGCATTTCTCTTGCGTTAAGTGCCCAGATGAGTTTTTCCAAAAAAAATGCCAAAATTTAAATGATTTGGCACAACAGAATATTACTACTGTCTTTAAACAATTGCTTGAGGCTAATTATTTATCAAAAGAAACGCTCAGGCATGCAATTGCTTCTATTGCAACGTCCGCTCCGTCCAATATTCGGTTAATGTGTTTAGAGAGTCCCCTAAGAACACCGAGGAAGACAGAAATATCCCCACCAACCCCTAATAGTTTCGTTCTGCAAGAAAGACAAGAGAGGAATAAGGAATTGCATTGCTTAAAGGTAGTAAAGATACATGTTAACAAATCTGAACAATTCATATGAAAATAAAAATGTTTAAAGGTTCAACTCGACAACGAGGTATATGAGAAGGGAATATTGGAAATAGAAATAAAACAGAATCAAGAAAAAATACTCAAATTAAGTAAGCTCTACAAAGTTTTCATTGAGATGTATTTAATGTGTTCTTTTTTGTTTTTAAGGTCAAGAACTAAAAAGATCACACCAAACTATACAGGATCTAAAAAATGATATATTTTCGAGGAGTACTGAGGACGACTCGGCAGATAGACATTCGGAAGAACAGGTAAATCTTTAATTTAAATAATCTAACATCTTGTTGGTTATTGTATGTATTTTTATGTTGATCAGTCCTGTGGCTGAGTATTGGAGTAGCTGAGAAGGTGTTTTTTGATGTTTGTGTTGCGGGCATCACATTCGTTTATAGAAAGACTTTACTTTGTAGGTACATAAGCAGTATGTACTAACTTGTTTTGATTTCGTTTTCACATACAAATATTACGACATAAGCAGCCTATAGAGGCAAAAGGTTAAGCCATTCATAACTGTAAGTGTTGTCCGTGGTTTACATTTCTGCACGCACAGAATGACCTTCATTTTTATGCTGTAGTCGAAAGCCAAAGGGTTTTTTTTGAGAAGTTATCTCATGGCATTTATATTCCTAAATGTTTGGCAGACGCTCGCAGGAGCTGGTGCCGTAGAAAAACTTTGTTCGTATTTGGCAGAATGTGAACTTGGAATTCCATGCGCGTTAGTCTAACGCAAAATCCACTGAGCCATGGTATAATGTTTGCATATATTCCAAGTTAATTATTTATCTTCACTTAAACACTTTATTAAATAGTACGTTAAAACACCCTTTACCTTTTTTTTTCTTTTAAAGCTTAATCGAAGACTAAGTAAACAAATTTCTCAAAAAGAAATGGAGATAGCTAAACTGCAACAAGATATTGATTCACTCACAGAACAAAAGGATATTCTAAATCAAAGAGTGAGTAAAATATTCAGTAAATATACATACATATACTAACCCAAAAAAGTATATAAAAATTAAAAGTAGAAAAAAGAACTTGATATGTACTTCCTTACTCTGAAGTTTAAGAAATTTACATACTCCACATTTTATATTTTTTTTTCAAACAATATTGTGGAACATAAAGGTTTAATATTTTCTAAATTGGTTTCAGTTCGAGAAATTATCACAAAACATCTCGATGACTTAGTGCACAAATGTGTTAAGTGATCGAAACATAATTTTAGGTCTTGAACACATATTTGAACTGTTTTTTAGCTGAAGTTTTGCATATCATTAGATTAACGCATTTGAGCACAAGACTTTTTGAGCTAAATTTAATAGTAACTAATAAATTGTAAGAACTAGTCTAATAAGAACTATTTCGACCAAAATAGCACTCAACACATTTGTGCGCCAGTCTTATTTGTTTTTGTACTTTTTTTCATTTTCTGTTGATTAAAGAACTATCCATTTGTACAAATATTGTCTTTAGCTAAACCATGCCGAAAAACAGATGAAAATATTTCAAAATAAAATCGGAGAAATCACACTGAAGGTAGATGAACTCTCAAATGAATTAGAGGTAAGCTTAATTTTAAATGTTATTTTATCGGTTTGAATTTATTCCTTGCATGTTATCATTGTTAACGGTCTATCCTTTCCATTATTCCTTATCCCATTTGTCTTTTCATAAATCAAAACCATCTGTAATATAACAGGAAAAAGATAGTACGATACAATATTTATTAGAAAACAAGCAAGAGTTGGAAAATTTTATTTCTGAAGTACGTTCTTCGTCAGCCAGTTCCCGACCAGACTTAAATATTTCCGTTGATTGCCTAGATATGTCACGGACAACAAATAGCTCGGGTAGCATTAATAGTCCTGAAAATCTAGGCTGTTCTGTTGTCGACGTTCAGTTGCGCGAAAAAGAAATTGAAAATACACAATTACGAGAAGATATTGCTGCGTTTCGTTTGGACAACAGTAAGCTGTCAAAACATATAAGTGATTTAACTGTTCGTTATTCGAAGTATTTTGATATTTGTAATGTTAACTTAATAATTGATGAGGAAAGTGGTAACCCTGTTGAAAATTTTATGGTTTTTTCAAATTATGTTGAAAAATTTATACATAAATATGAAGGGAACTGCTTAGCGTTGAGCGAACTAAATGAAAAAACTAAATTAATTGAGGAACAAAAAAACATTATTACAAATAAATTTACTGAAATTGAAAGTGAGGTCGTTTATCTAAAAAAGGAAATAAACGAACTGCGACTTACCACAAAATCTCTTGAAATGGCTAAAGCAAGCCTTCAAAGTACAGTAAACGAATACGAAAATAAGCTAGAAATTAGTTTGAGAGACCAACTTGAAGCAGCACATAACATAGAAAACGTTCAAAAAGAGCTTGAGGATCTAAGGATTCTCAAAAATAATACAGATCGCGCTTTTGTTCAACAAATAGCCGATCTTAATGTAAATGTAAATACCCTAGAGAATGCTAAAGCACGCCTTGTAAATATAGTTACCGAATACGAAGACAAATTAGAAGTGAGCTCAAAGGAACGACTTCAAGTGGCACATAATTTTGAACAAATAAAAAGAGAGTTCGACTGCCTAAAGCGGCATAAGACTGATACAGACAACGTTTTTGAACGGGAATTGAAAGACCTTAAAACAAATATAAAGATCAAACTAGAGGAATTTTCAAAAATTGAGCAAGATTTAATAAACAAAGATAAAATTATAAAAACTCTGGAAGCGGAGGTAATTGCGAATAAAATGCAGAGTGAAAATTTAATATCGCAAATGGAACAAATAAAACATGATTATGAAGCCGAACAGGCAAACATGAAGAGTCAGTATGAATCAAGCCAAAGTTTCCTAAGCGAAAAACTGGAAAAATCGTCAGCTACACTACTTGAAACACAGAAAAGATTCCGACAATTCGAGAGTGAAAAGGAAGAATTTCTGAATAAGATCCTTAATTTAGAGTCCGAGTGCAATGATATGGCAAAGCAAATTAGTGAAGGGGAGCTAAACTTATCAGAAAAGAAAAATTTCATTGAGGACTTGGAAAATAAGAACAGGTGTTTGATCACAGAACTAGAAGAAACAAAACAGAGTCGCGATAATGTGTTGAGAGAAAATAATCACATATTGAATGAATCACAAAAGTTTAAAAAAGAAATTTTAAAGCTAAAGGAAACTTTGACAGAGAACGAAGAAGCTCTATATAAATTGACTTGTGATCAAAACGAAAGACAAGTAATTATTGTTGAGCTGCAAACTGAAAAAGCAGTACTTATAAGTTCAATGCAACAAAGAATTGATGAAATAATGATGGCTTTAGACCATCATGAAAATACGATTAAAATCGAAACACACACTCTTAGTGAGCGTTATGATAAAATTGCTGAAAAACTTACACGCGCAGAGGCTGAGCTAGAGTTAGAACAGGGAAAACTTAGAGATATGTCTTGTAAGTACAATGAATCAAAAGAAGCTCTTGCTAAACAAACTGAAAATTATTTTGAATTCATAAACGAATTAAAGACTCGGCTACTAATAGTTACAGAAAGAATAGAAGATGAAACTAAAGAATATGACATTCAAGGAATACTGTTTCCAATATCATTAGATTCCCAAGACGCTGCTAATAACTTAAAACAGCATTTCAACTCGTTAATACAGAAATTACAACAGATAACGTCGCTTAAAGCAGACAGCAAACAACAAGTTGCCAAACTTTCAGAAAGTGAACGAAAACTTATTCAGCAAAAGACTTATCTTGAAAATAAATTAATTCTTTGTGAAAGAACAATTTTAGAAATGCGGGAAGATCTTGAAAACGAGTCACAATGTAAGGAAAAGAAATTAATGAATGAGGTAAAACGTTTAAACGATGATATTAACAATCTAGAGAACGTGTGTGACCGTCTGACAGAGGAAAATGCTTCTTTACAATTAAAATTGAGTGAATTTAAAACGGCTAACGAGAAATTAAATAAAGATAATGAATTGTTAAAAGTAAGGTATACTTTGCTAGAAACCGATCGAACAACTCAATTGTCTTTGGTAGATAAGTTGATGCAAACCGAAGGAGAGCTTCGAGCTGAAGTTGCGGATATGCAGTCATCAGCAAAAAAACTTGAAGTAGACATCGAAAAGGCCCAGAGACTTCTGTCAACAAAGACGCAGGACGCTGAAGTGTTGCTAGAAAAATGTAGTCAGGCTGAATATACCATTGAGTCTATGAAGTCGGAAATATCCGAACTTCAATTAAAAGTTCTTACCATGGAGAGTGTTTTAAAGACAACGACTGAAGAACACGATAATGCTAGAAAAATCATAAATCAAAACACTGAAGAACAATGCAAACAAATAGAAAACCTTAAAGTTCAATTAGAAACTGCAGTTTCAGAAAGTTATAAATTCGAAAATGATCTTAAGAAAGCAAATGAACATTTAATTGATCTTAAGAATATAAATATAGATCTAGAAAATAATTGTCAAGATAGGGAAAAACATTTAGAAAAACTATCAAATGAATTAGAACTGACAAAGAGGGAATTAAACAGATTACAATTTGAAGAAAGAAGACTCCTTGAAGAAATGGAAGTTATAAAGGCAACAAGGTTTTCCAGTGAAACTCAAATCGAAAAGTGCAATACTGAAGTCATGGAACAGAAAGAAAACGTGTCCCGGTTAATCAAAGAAATAGCGTCAATACGGAGAGAAAAGGAAGCCGCGGAGGAAGAAAAAAATATAATATTGAAGAAGTTAGAAGAGAAGGAGAATTCTCGTGCTTCTTTTGATAGAAATCATAAATCAATAGTGGAAAAACTACATTTAGCAGAAAAGGAAATTCTTACAAAGCAGAGTTTACTAAAAACTGAACAACTTAAAAGTCAAGATTTGGAAAACCAATTGACAAAGTTGCAAATAGAGAATTTGAAGCTAAAAGAAAATAGTGAGCATAATATTAAGCGTATGGAAAAACAAGCCCTTAAGTTAGGCGAAACGCAAGCAATGGCAATACGCCTGAAAAAGGAAGCAGAACAAGCACAAACTAATCTTGAAATACTAAAATCTTCAACTGAAATGACACAGCGTGAGAATTGTAAGCTTAATTTAGAATGCAAGTCTCTAAAGGAAAAAATACTTAAATGTGAAAAAGCACATGATCAACTTGAATCCAAGTTACAAGTACTAGAAAAAGCAAATGATATACTTCGCGTAGAAAAAGAAAACGTAGACACCTCTGAAAATGAACTAAAATCATCAAACGCGTTACTAGAAAAACACAAAACAAATTTGGAAGATAAAGTACGTAAGTTGGCTAAGTCTCTCAGCGATTCTAATGTGGTTATAAGTCGTCTTGAACAAGAAAACGTGCAATTAAATTTAGAGATTGGTAGTTTAAATACCCAATTGCAGGAAACTAAATCATTGCTTAGCACAAAATCAAAAGATATTCAAGATGTTACAACCAATCTTGTTGAAGCGAAAAATGCAAACGTGATATTAATGGAGTTAAACGCAAAGCTGCAAACGGACGCAAACGAAATTCGTGAAGAAAACTCTCAGGTGAATGATGAGTTGTCAAAATTATCACTACGTTTGCAAATCACTCAAGAAGAACATGAAAGTATGAAAAGAGAATTAGAAGCTTTGCGGGAAGACAATGAAATACAGAAGACCGAGCGAAATGTCCTTGAAATAAAACATCTGACAACGATAGAGCGTCTGAAGCAAATTGAAGTTCTGGCCGAAGAGCGGCATTCAACAGAACCAGAACTTTTAGAAAAGATTAACCTTCTAGAGACAGAACTTGCAAAGATTTCTACAGAATATCGTAATTTGGAAGAAATACGAACACAGGAAAAACAAAGTAACGAAAAACTGAACACAGACATATCCATTTTGCAAGCAAAATTGCAGAAGAGTCGTACAATTTGTGAGGAAAACGAAAAAAAATGGAGCGAGGAAAAGGAACTTTTACTGATTGAAGTAAAAGCGAGTGACGAACGCATTAAGGAGACTCGTTTGGAGCTGGAAGGGAAGTTGGAAAAAATGAAAAATAAAATGGTAAGCATGGTTTATATTAAAGAGCACAAAATTTTATTAAAAGGACATCACATTATAGCATTTTGTTTTATGTAATGCTTGTAAACCTTATATACAACTCATTTTTTTCGTGAAGCATAGTTTTGTTTAACGTTATTTATATAAAGTTTTTACCAGTCTATCTTGTCTGAGGGCATTTCTGTATTCAATTCTCTTATCTTTTGATTTTAAATCGAGTTTTGCTCGGTACTTGCAATATTTAGGGCCAAAGCGATTTGCTGGAAAACGGCTCAAACGATCCATACTCATACATACATACATACATATGTAAGACCATCATTTTAGTTTAAAATCCGGTATAAATAAATTTTGTTCAATAAAAAAAAATTAAGCTTAGCTTTTCTTTGAGTTAATTTTGTTTGTCTGATCATTTATATTTAATTTATTTCTTTTCTTTTAAATGTAGTTTTTACAACAAAATGAAGTTGGAAAAATTAATTTGTTGCAAAAAAACAGCCAGAAATGGACACAACGCATTAAGTCCTGCTTCAAATATCCAATTGTTATATTTCTGTTTCATATGTTTCTTGTAATGGTAGTGAAATATTTTATGATTAAGCATGACTTGCAATTAATTATGCAAAGCAACGTTCCCAGTGTATTTTAGAAGAAAATAAAATTCAAATCGTATGTGATGTCCTAATTGTATGTAATACATATTTGTTGTAATTGTACAAAATAAATAAGGAAATTTTGTGTTGACATTGAATAAAAATATATGTACTTCAGTATAAAGGTATTCTTTTAATTTTATTTTTCATATAAAACAATTCTATATGATTCGTAGAAAACCTTGTATAATGATGAGATTACTAAAATGAAAAAGAAACAAGAACGTGAAGTTGCTGTTATGAAAACCGAATTGGATGCACTTAAAGCACAGGTATTTCTTCTTTAAGCATTTCTAAAAAAATAAATGTGTCTTATTACTATTTTAATTATTAGAACGAAAAATATGAGGAGCATACGAAAAAACTGTCCAGCCAAATCTTCCGGTTAAACGAGAATATCTTAGAGCATCAGAAACAAAATACTTTTTTAAAAACGAAACTTAAAGATCTTGAATCTAAGCCACGGCAATTTGGTCGAATAGCAACATCACATGCCCCTCAGTCATTGAGTTCGAATTTGCACATGGAAGATGAAGAAGGTGAAGTCTTTAACAATACGTATTTGTCTGATTTAAAAAATGGGAGAATGTCAGAACTTTTTAGCAGAGAAATTTGGTAAGACCCAATGATAGAATTTTGAACGAATTGTTGGCTAAATTATTGTTTCAGTCCTCAAGAACTTCAATACAGAAATTCTCTTCTGCCTCCACACTTGAAGAGTACTTACTTGGCACAATTTGATCATCAAATGGGAGAAGACGAAATTAGAGTAAGCGACGTTGCAAATTTAAAAAGGACGCCGGGAATTGAAAAGTTTCTTCGAAAACACAATAAAGAAAATGACAAGTGAATCGAACAATTCTTGCACGATATGTTTCAGATGCTTTTATTAAATAAAATAAAAGAAGATGAATGTAAATTTAAAGTGGAATAAGCATTCACAAACATTTTTACGTTTTTATTTGTCATAAAGTGATTTGTCTTTTATGTGTTTTCTTTTTTGTTCTTATTTGCATCTATATGAAAACATGTTTTAAATTATATACATATATTTCTTTTAGGAATCTGCCAGTTTGGATGATAGTTTAAGCACTCTTCTGAACACGGGTCAAAGGAAGAAGGTGTCTGGTGCTACGTCATATAAACGCCCAGGTCCTCCCACTCCAAGTAAAAACGCTGGTCGTTTATCTTTTGGTGGAAATGGCGAACTTAATCGTGAAATATTAAGAGAAGCTGAAGTAGGAAACGGTCCATCGTCCTCAAAAACGCCTGCCAAATTCAAATTGTTTTCTTCAAGGCTTAGTATGAAAGATGAGGTAAGATATGACTTTTTATTTGTGTAATGGTAAAATGTATTTTTAGGTTTAATTGTAGGATTCTTGGTGCCGTCTAAAACGTACAAAGTGTTAGGCTGTTATCAAATATTCGGGTTTTAATTTTAAAATTGTTTTTATGTGTCCGATAAAGTGTTCGTTTTATTCAAGATGTGTTCGCTTTCAATTAAAGACAGTTTCGTTTTTTCAGCGTAAAAATTATGTGACAGCTTTTAAGCGAAAGCAACACATTCTTGGTACGATACAGTGCTCATCAACACCGCGCAAGAGCAAAGTACATTTCGACCAACGCCGCCTTCTTGATCAAATTATGTGCACTGCTAATTCAGGTCTTGAAGATTCTGGTCGAAGCCTTGTAAGTCCAGCCATAAACATTCCACCACTTAAGACTTTAGAGGTGAATCGGAGGATGTCACAAAAAGTGCGGCAGTCAAGGCAATTCTGTGCCACAACAGACAGCGGGACCTCTGATGTTAACTCCCCCTTACCTAAAGAACGACAGTGCGAAAATAGTTGCAAACGTTTAAAACGTTTTAAAGATCGCAGAGGTTCTATTTACCTTAGAGGTAGCATGTTTGCAAGAAACTGTCGTACACCAAATCCAGGACTTCGAGAAGTTTTTAGAAAGAAATCGAAAATGCAGCGCAATGCAAATTTCAACAGATATCGCACAGAAATTTTAAATGAATTACTTGTGAAAAAAACATCTATTTGGGCCCCGGATAATGGGATGGGTATCAATAATAACTACTTAATGGAAGGCATTAGTTTGAATAGCAATGCTGTTGATGTTTCAAAAGATACCGACATTTGTTTTCATAATAGTGGTACAAGTGATGATGTTAACAATGATAAAAGTTCGAAACATTTTCAACAACTTTTGACAAAAAAAGAGTCACACGCTCCATTCGAAATAAGTGAGATAAATGCTCCTTCTTGCTTGACTGTTAATAGTTCTAGCACTGTACACTCTCGAACAATATACGGAGCGAGTGTTATATTAAACCGGAAAATACCAAATGTTAATACCACATTAGTTCGTAAAAGTTCCATTTATGTAAAAGCAAACGATGGACATGGCATAATATTAGTTACAAATCAGACAATAACTCTGATGGACTTGGCGCAGATGTGGATTCAGATGAACATGTCAGCGAGGGTTGTTATTGGATTGAGTTTTACAACGTTATGTGTGGCATTACTCTCTTTTGTTATAAAATTATTACTTTGATAAATTAAGTAGTTGTTTATTTTCTTAGCTTATGTTAAAATAAAGTTATTTAATATTTATATAAAATTCATAGTTAGAATTTGTTCCCTTCAGCAAAGTTATATTAAGCAATATCATTCATCATCATGTTAGAGTTGTTATTAAAAATACTTCCAATTAATTTCTTATCATGTTTATGGCATAAAATATAAATAATAAACATGTACTCTGTAAATTTTCTTAATTAGGACATTTTTTTCATACAAAATTATATTATTTATTTTTTTCTTTTTCAGAATACGCCTCCAAACAAGAGAAGATTAAGTAATTTATTTAAAAAAAAATAAAATATTGCAGGGCAACAATGCATATATTTGCATTTCTGATTTTTGTACAAATTTCTAACACATTGGAGTTTATTTTAATTTGTATTTATAAGCGCATAATATTTTGGTTGTAATATAAATATATTTGATCCTTAATATGTGTTTTTTATTTAGTGGTTCGCTGTGTAATATTTTAACACATATAATAATAAAAAACTAAACTAACAGCTGCAATGTATGTAGGTGTATTAACATATCCCTAGTACTGAACGCCCCATCTTCAAAAATGGCGATCCTATATCTTGTTAAAACTACCGAAGCATATCCCTGTTAAATTTCGCATATAAGATTCTATCCAACGTATTGTGTGAAGGTCTAAAACCTTTCTGCAACACACTAATCGGCACGTACCAGTGTGGCTTCCGGCCCGGCAGATCGACAATAGACCAAATTTTCACACTCGGACAAATCCTAGAAAAGACCAACGAGTTTCAAGTCGAAACCCACCACATTTTCATCGACTTTAAAGCCGCCTATGACAGCATTCATCGTCTCGAGCTCTACCAGGCGATGGCCCAATTCGGGATACCGGCAAAACTTATCAAGATGTGTCGCGTAACGCTGGAAGACACTGGAAGATGCTTTGTACAACTTCGAAACAACTCTTCGAGGCGTTTACGGCTATTGATGAGCAGGCGAAACGAGTTGGTCTTGAAGTGAACGAGGACAAGATGAAGTATATGTTATCAACAAACAAAAATTTATCGGTCCAAAACATTGCGCAGAACGTCACTGTTGATAACTATAATTTCGAGATAGTTAAGGAGTTCACCTATATCGGCACAAATATTAATCTCACAAATGATACCTTTGTAGAGATCCGACGAAAAATAACCCTACCAAACTGCTACTAATGCTAACTCGAGGGATTAAATTAATGTTCTATAGAACGCTCTTACCAGTCCTGCTGTATGAAGCCAAGTGCTGGACGATAAGTAAGTCAGTAAGCTGGGTAAATAGTCACAACTGGACCGCAGAGGATGGAAGGCAGCAATGTCTCAGGCAGGGGCTCTACAAGGGTCGGGAGCCCTTTAAGTAAGTAAGTAAGTACTGAACGTTATTTTTTATTTTATTTTTAATCTGTAATCCAAACTAATCTCGTGGCGTAAATAGATGACGCGCTATACAAACAAACAAGTAAGCACATAGGTAAAAGAAATGTGTTGTGAATTTTCAGTTCAGAGATCGCTAGTTTTATTTGAAATCTGCTTACTGAACTAGTTCAATAGTTCGTTCTAGATCATTTAGTTCAATATACAATATGTAGTTGGTGGCTCAGGAAATTGAGCCGGGTGGGATTTTCGTTGGTTGGTCTTTATATTATGATTTAAGCTAACGGAAAAAGATTAAAGTAAAACTACACACATTGTACAGAAAAATTAAATCATTAATCAATATTAGGTTTGTTACTGTACTTTCTGTACTAAAAATCGCAGCTTTCCCAATTTTTAAGAGTGGGGGTAAAATCCTCTCAGAGAAAGAGAAATCTCCAAAAAAGTACGGAAACGGGTTGGAACGTCACTCTTTTTGTATTGATTTACTTTAAATTATTTTGCCAGCCAACAACAACACATTCATTTGACAGAAGTCATATTTTTCCCCAAAAAAAATTCTTGGACTAAAAATTCGCAGCATGGGGAAATTCCTTACTCTTCCCGAGCTGTCTCTTCTGTGAAAAACTACGAAACTTTGACGTACGGGAACAAAATTTGTAGATAATCGTAGTTTTAGTCAGTACGGGAACAGACCTAGTATAAATAAGCAAACACGAACTTTGTGATTCCCCTTTAAGACGTTTTTTCTAAACCAAAATTAAAAAAAATATACAATACCATTTAAAAGCTATATTTATGCAAAAAAATGTTTTCTATTTTAAAGCCAGTTTAGTGTGAAAGGTGCAATCGCCATATAAAGATCTATAAATAAAATACGCATTTATGCATGCAATAAGTACACAAATCACTCGTACATAACGGTTACTACGTTTATATGCAGAGTCGATGGATCGAGTTGGAGTTTAAATATCGATCCGAGTGTTTCTGCACACCGAGTAGAAAGATTGAAAAGTACAAACGGAACAAATAAACACAACGGCCAAAATCACAATCCCATTCATACCCATGCATAGTGATACCAACTCTTGCTGGATGAAATCCAGTATATTTAGTACAAATTTTAATTTAAATCCGGTATAAATCTAGTATATTCAGTTTAACTATTTTTACTTGTTTTATTACCGGCAGATCTTGTTCTGCCCTCTCCATACTTATGGTGACATTCAATATGTCTTACCAACAAGAAACATTGCGAACTTAAAACATCCATTTGAACACAGAAAGCGGACGATAAAGCACAAAAAAGACGTCATTATTTGTATTGAAGGCAATTGCTCTGTTCCCTTAACTGAAAATTTGTGCTCTATTGGTTCGGTGGCTCAATTGATTTTGGTTAAATCCACTCAAATATCTATCGGGTCAAAAACTATACTATTTTTCAAACTCACATTCCGTTATGAAGAGGCGTCGACAGTTGTTCGATCGGAGATTTACCGCAAAGGTGATGCTGACGAAATGTTAATAATAATAGTAAATCGAGCCAAAATTATTTTTCTTTGTTTGACGTCATCGTTTAATAGACTCGTTTGGCGAAAGTCAAATTAGAAGTTTGAAAATGGTCTGAAGATGTGCAAATTGGTTTGATACCATACAAGTTGATCAGAAAATTTAACTTCCACGCGATAAGTCTGCCAACCTGTC
The DNA here is from genome assembly GCA_949716465.1 of Chalcosyrphus nemorum. Classification (NCBI taxonomy): domain Eukaryota; kingdom Metazoa; phylum Arthropoda; class Insecta; order Diptera; family Syrphidae; genus Chalcosyrphus; species Chalcosyrphus nemorum. Next base: position 169,173 of record OX454332.1, read on the forward strand.
GTAACAAGCGTTCATACTTACGATTTGATCCATCAAGCAAACTTGTCAAGCAAAGCACTTAGACAAATTGTATAATGTATAAACAATCAGAAGGTACCGTTAGCACTCGATACCAAGAAAGGAAAATGAAACGATTGAGTCGTTATTAAGGCTAGGTGGGTCCTTAAGTAGTGGTGATGCGAACGGTGTGGAAAACAGTGCGGTACATCCGTCGGATTCAATAATCGTGGTGAATTTATTTAGGGGGCATAAGAAAGAACTAAATTGAGTTTCCTCATTTTGTTAAAAGCCTTAGTTAATTTGCTGTAATAATTATTTTACAATAGTGTCCTTCTTTCAATTATCGTGAGCTAAAGCAGTAAATAGAATTTATGCTTGCAGTTACGTTCTTACCATCTGGATATTTATGCAGAATGACTACGTATTATTTTTCGCTCTTCTGAACTAAACAAATTTAAATAATCAGAATAACAATTTAATTTTATTCATTAATATCTAGATTCCGACAACACATGTATACATTTTATATTCTCAGATTGTTATTTAAAACGAGATACTGGAAATATTGGTTAGTCGAATTTTTGCATATAGTAGAATATCTTAATCCGTGTAATGAAATTGTTAAAAGACGATAAAAGCAGACAGACTTGATCATATAGATCAGTTTTAATCGAGTTTTGACACGGTATGGATATAATATAAATTCTGAATAAAAAAAATTGCTAGCTAAACTCGGAGTGTTTTTTAGTTGAATTTTTATAATTGTGAAAATAATAATAAGAAAATTAACACGTATTTTATAAAAAATAAAAGTAATATTCAACCATAATATCTAATGTGATAATGCACAAAAGTGATTTGAACGATATAAATCAAGAAGTTATTAGTCAGAAATCGGTTTCAGGATGGCAGCTACGTCCTTCCAAGTTAGCACAAAACACTCACAATCGAATTCGAGAAATAGTTGAGTCCTTGAAAATTGAACCAAATCCCGAAAAACCTATGATACCGCTCTCAATTGGTTAGTATCCAAGCCTCGGAATAAATACCTATATATAAATAAATATATTTTTTTTTTTATTACTTTCTGTATATTTAAGTGAAAAAGTTTATATGTAGTAATTGTGTTGAAATTTTTGTTTGCTTTCGTTGGCTACTCTATTTACTGTCTATGCTAGATGTTCATTGTATAGTTACTAGCCCTAAAATCTATGATTTAATTTAATGTAGCAAAATTAAAATCTTAAGCATTTAACTAGTAAGTGCACAGATTTAATGCGATTCAAATAAATAACGAAAAAACTATACGCATTTGGAAAACACTCAGTATCTATTCGATAACCTTTTTTAAATTATATACTATTCTCCCGACCTTCACCTAGCAGAGCAGACGCTAAAGGTCAGCATCGTAGACGTAATGAGAGTAATTGCCCTTATTTTCTCCGAACTGCGAATTTCCGTATGCGGAATCACTTAACCCTTTTGGTTTTGAATTTTTTTTTTCATTCTCTCCTATACTGCCTATACAAATGGCTGCGGGTAGTGTATCCTCGCACGATTTTTATTTTTTTATTTTATTAAAGAGTAGCTAGCTAGTTGGCTAATTTTCTTTCGGTATTCGGTTTTGCGTTTCTTTTTATAAATAAAAATAAATTGCTAGCTCAACTCGTGGTGGTGGTATATAGGTACATCGTTGTCTAAAGTTTACGTTCATGTTATAGTAACGAGCTCTACAATCTTAGAATCTATTCAACTAAAGGTGATAAAATTAAAATCTCAAAGAAATGTTCCAAATAGGAAAAAAATATATCATGAAAGTAGTGATATGACTTAATACCCATCATATAATTATATCTATGTATATTAAATCATAAGTAATTCTAAATTCTGGGTATAGTTTCTAATAAAATTTTAATAAATATGTTTTATACCTGTTGATGCATTTCTGGTCTAGCCTAGGTTTTTGCAACACTGTGTAATGGCACTCACACTCTATCTATAAGAAAAAAATATATGTCTGGTATACGACGGTATCCAGTTATAATGCGTCTTAAACAAATAATGAAAAAGCTGTACCTAACTGCGAAACGGTGCAAAATCACAAGTTACTTAGTAGCGACTCGATAACATTTATGAATTTTATACTTCTCTCTGATAGGCTAACAAAAAGAGGTGTGTATCTAAGTTAAGTGAAACTATTCGCTTTATATAAGCATACATATACAAACATAGCATTTATTTTCAACGGATTTTTACGATAATTAATTGTTTTCGTGTGGCACTAGGTTTTAGATCTGCATGTCGGCTCGATACAGAATTCTGCACACTTATATCTGATGTTTTTGTGTATACGCAAATAAAAATGTAAATTTATTCACGCGAAATGAAAAAGCGGTACATTGGTATCTAAGTTTATGTACTCATAAACTGGATTGGACTACGACCAGTTTTTAACAAGCACGGAGTACACAGGCAACTCTATCAAGTTCAAGAATTCAGAAACATGTTTACACGTTTAGTATTCAAGCTTATAGATATTCCTACGTTGCGTTGGTGAAATAAAAAAAAAATAGAGTTGTGTGGAAGTGCATTTTAATAACAAGAATTAATGCTGTTTGGTATAGATTTTGATTTTTTTAAAGTACAATATTCATTGTATTTATACATGTTCTTTATCTCAAAAAATATATGCTATGAAATATAATAATTATACATATTTTACTATTCATGAAATACATAATTTACTTTTATTAATAAAATACTCAACACGACCGGCTTGCGAAAACCAGTACGGTCTAATTTAAGCCAAAGTTCTGTTTCATTTTAATCTTGAGTTGAAAATCTTGTGATAATTAAACAAATATGTACAGTGTGGGCCAAATACAAGTTTCTTTTTAAAAATGCAATAAAATGAACAAAATTAAATTTTTATGCTTGAATCGTTTCCGGTATGTCGGTTCTTCACGATTTCCCACAAAAAAGTCCAAAGTGATCAAATCGCAGCATCGAGGCGGCCAATTGACATCGCCAAGACGATTGATAACACTGATGATTTGGGAAATTAGTGCGCAAACGATCGATTTGGGCATGGCGCGCCATCCTGCATGAACTAGATAGAGGTCGTCGGTTACCATGGCTCTGTAATGCCCACTGCTGACCGTAACGTTGTTCCCATCCTCATTTTCGCAGAAAAATGGTCCAATGATGCCACCACTCCATAATCGTCCACAGCAGCCACATTCTCGTGTGTGCGCACTGTACGACCATGTGTGTTGTCCCCTAGCATATTTATTTATTTAGTCTCATGCAATTTTTGCACAAACTTGCGTACAGCAAGGGTGGGTGCTTCATTTCGGCCAAAACTTCTTTTCAAAAAACGCCTATTTGATAATTGTTTTTGTAGCTCATTTGTATAAAGTTGTTAAACTGTGCTTTTTCTAATTAGGTCCAACAAAATTCGTATGATTATATCAATCATTGAAGAAGAATTGTATTTTATAGAACTTTACATCCAATAATAATTTATGTTCAAATTACATGACTGAGAACCTATTGTGACCTCCTCTTGTATATCTCAGTAAACACCTGTGCGTTAGCACAAAGTAGTTTACAACTAAGGTACCACAATTAAAGGGTTGTGGCCAACCGAACCGTATATTGTGAGATATTTTGCCGCCCATATAATAATAATAATATTTAAAGTCCCAAATATAATAGATGTCAATAAGAAACTGATTTCTCCGACAGCTTTGTTAATGATTAAGGTTATCTAAAAATTTTGCTTAAGAATTTGGTACTTTAAACTGAAAAACTAATAAAAAAATTTTGATATTAAAAAGGGGATCCTACTATTTTTGGAAATTTAAAGGCTTCTGTGGAAACTATGGAAGCCATTAAGCGTTCTGTTGAAAGTGGAAAATATAACGGATATGCCCACACTGCCGGGCATGAAGAAGCTCGTAAAGCCATCGTGAAGTATGTTGCACATCAAGGTCCAGTTACTCCAAATGACATAATAATGTGTAGTGGATGTTCTTCAGCACTGGAAATATGCATTTTAACATTGGCTGACAGAGGTCAAAATATTCTTGTACCAAAACCAGGTTTCTGTTTGTACAATACACTTTGTGAAGGACTTGGTATTGAAGTTCGATACTATAACTTGCTGCCTGAAAAACAGTGGGAGGCTGATATAGACCAAATGGAAACTTTGATTAATCAAAATACCGCCGCTATATTAATTAACAATCCAAGCAATCCATGCGGAAGTGTATTTTCTAAAATGCACTTGCAAAAAATTGTCAATTTAGCAGAAAAACATTTTCTACCGATAATTGCAGATGAGGTAAATTTTGCAAAAATATGTAAAAATGTTTATAATATATAAGTATATATTTTCTCTAGATATACGAACACTTTGTATTTGCGGGTTCACAACATATTGCTGTGAGTACTCTTTCCAAAGAAGTTCCGGTTTTATCATGCGGCGGACTAACAAAACGTTTCCTTGTACCTGGCTGGAGAACTGGATGGATTGTTATTCATGATCGTCAAAATCACTTTAAGCACATAATCGTCGGCTTAAAGAACATGGCTAGTCGCATATTGGGGTCTAATACGCTAGTGCAAGGTGCCGTGCCTGAAATTCTCTCAAATACTCCAAAAAGCTACTTTGATGGAGTTCTTGGTATTCTCTCGGTATGTCAATATTGCAAAATTACGTATAATTCGTAGAATATTTACAGTGTAATTTTTCAGACAAATGCTAAACTGGCATATGACATTTTGAAAAATGTTCCTGGCTTGAAACCTGTACTACCTAAGGGTGCTATGTATATGATGATTGGAATCGACATCGAAAAATTTCCCGAATTTTCCACAGACTTACAATTTGTTCAGGATCTCGTCAATGAACAAAGTGTTTTTTGCTTACCAGGCAGTTGCTTTGAATATCCAAACTATATTCGAATAGTTCTTACAGTTCCAAATGAAATGATTAAAGAGGCTTGCATAAGAATAACTGATTTCTGTGAGAAGCATTTTAAGGTCGATGATATTATTATAGATAATTTTTTACTGAAAGCTGTTAGTTATTAAACAATGAATCTTTTATTTGTTCAATACATTGTGACATGTAATATTAATTTATTAAAAATACAAATATAGCAAATATTAATAAAGTTTGTAAGGGTATATATGTTATACATATATAACTGAAATGCGTAACACCACTGAAACAATGAAATTTAGGTTGATTGGATTCTTTACTTTAAACGTCTGCGCCACGTTTGCCTAGAACAAACGATGTTCTGCCTTCTTGGTTGAGCGCGTTCCACTGCCAGTTTCTACTTCGTATATAGTAATGTTTATAGATTTCTAGCCCGATCTCATATAAAGCTGTTCGTTGGAGATACAGTTCGGCCAAAAAAACCTTAAGATCTTAGACATTAGTGTTAATGGTGTCCACCTTCCAGCTGCTATACATCGATTCAACGCTTAAGCGGAACAGTCGCAGCTTGGTTCTTAAGCTGATAACATTACTTTTCCAGATGGTGGAAAGCTTTAGTCTTTGAAAGTTGTCGAATTTCTTGACTTCCTGTCCGTTTATGTTATGGGTGCTGGTAGTTGAAGTGGTCAGGGCTTTTGTTTTAGCTGTGCTAATTTTGAGCCCCACTTTGTTTACCTCAGCTTCTAGATTGTGGTCCATAGAACAGAGTAGGTCCTGTGTGAAAGTAGACAAACATCGCCGAAGTAGTCTGGATGTTAAAGGTAAATGTCATATTCCAGCGAACTCCATAGCTTTCTTCCATCAGTGCGTCACTGAGGACCTTGATAATAGTTATGAGTTTATCTGGGATACCTCTCCTGCGAAAAGTCAACCAGATAGCATCTCTATTTAAGCTGTAGAAAGCCCTCTCGAAGTCAATAAACAGCAGGTTTAGTGGAGATCTGTACTCAACGCATTGCTCGAGTATAGTCAGTAAGATGTTGATGTAATCGATGCAGGAGGATTCAGCCAAAAGCCTACCTGTTCGACGTCGAAAGTTGAATCTAAATGCTCTTTGACTTGTTCCAGAATTATTCTCGCCATTATTTTGGCTACGGATGGTGGAACACATATCCAAGAGTCGTCAACAAGTTCGGGCCATATCAGAGGCGTTGTTTACGTTTTGGAGCAATCCGGTTTTTAATGGGTTGAGGCTCGCTGGGCCCCAGATCAGCCGACACTAATCCTGTTTGTGGCGCTGGAAACTCGCTATTGGTCCTCTCCCGTTAACAATTTCCGAAGAAATTCCCAGATGGCATCAACAAGGCTTACTAACAGATCTGCTAGATTTTCGGCTGCAGTGTCTCTTTCTCGTCACTTATCGGACCAGCATCTATCGAGAGATACTACTCCTACGAACGTTTGTTAGTTGTTGACCATCCAGCAACCATTAGCTGATTTTAAAACAAACCATAAAAACCACTCTCTTACCAGTTTGTTCTCTCGCTTGTTATAATTTCGAACATTTTTTTTTTTTAATAATTTCAAACCCTAAGTTCTCACCCAATGACTCATATAATTTAAAATTTATGTCATTTTCCATTGGTTTTACTTATGAATTCTCTTTATCTGGATTCCAATGGAATATGCAATTTGTCTTACGCTCAACTGTTTGGCAGTGTTTCAATTCCATCTTATACTTAATAAGCTTAAATAATGACGGAAAAGGACCCAGAATTTTTAATTTTGTGAAATCTTTTCTGTTTGATGGAGTTCTTTGTGTGTTTTGGTTTAGTAACGATTTGAAGAACTTAAATAAAAAAAACCTTAGAACCCTGCATATATGCTGATGACGCGCGGGTTCAAACTGACTTTACCTATATGGACGTTATAAATAATGACCAAATCTTAAAATTAAAATAGCCAATATTTTTCACTTCTCATACCATGAAACACCCCTGTTTGTTGATTTCGTGAAACGTCAATTGCGTGACATATGCGTGCGGCACAGGTGATTCTTTGTCAGTTTATTGTTGTTAAAGATTCAGCCAAAATACAAAATCCTTATCCTTACTAGAAAATTTTCAAAGGTGCATATGGCTGGGGTATATTACAGCTGCCCATATTCAGTGAGATTAAATTTGAACATGATATTAAGAGGTATTGGTCGTAGAAAGGCCAGTAGCACAATTCCCAAAGAAAAATATCTCCATGGACAAAACTACTGTCTAGAGTTGGTAGAGTAAGTACAATTGGTCTGTGTAAAAATTATTATGTAAATATTTTTTTGTAGAAAAAACGACTATGAAAACTTTTTATGCACCTTATTGCTGAATGGAGAAAGAAGGCGGCATGCATTTGCCATTCGCGCTTTTAATGTAGAAATTGCCAAAATCGGTTCTTCGGTAAGAATTATTCTGAAACGTGTGTCCAGAGCAATTCAAGATTCTATGACAACCTAGGTATCTGAGGAGCACATTGGTAAAATAAAATTAAAATTCTGGTTCGACTCAATCGATAAATGTTTCGATAAAAAAGACAAATCCTACATTTCGGACCACCCAGTACTCTGCGAACTAAAGTATGTAAGTTTTTTCTTATAAAAAATATTTTTAAAATCGCAATACCTTCTTACTATACCTATATGTTACGTCTCTGCAACAACCAACCCTATAAGGAATAAACAAGATATTCCATATATCCTATAATTTCATAACGTCAAAAAATTATGAAAAATTGCAAAAACACTTAATATTTTATAGATGGTTGAAAATAATAAGCTAACAAAAGCGTATTTTAAGCGCTTAGTTACGGCGCGAGAAAGACCACCAAACCAACAATTTATAACAGGCAAGGACATGGAAGATTATTCAGAACAATCAGTGTCATCAATCTATTATCTCTTGCTTGAAATATGCGGCGTTAAGAATATTAATGTGGATCACGCTGCCTCGCATCTGGGCAAAGCTCAAGGGATAACCAATCTTTTACGATCAATACCTTATAAACGAAGAAGTGAGGCCTTGAATATACCACAGGAAATATTAATAAAGAATGGAGTAAGTCAGGAACGAATATTGCGGGGGAAAACTGACGATAAAGGTGCGGAAGATTGCATTTTTGAAGTAGCAACAATGGCGCACCAGCATTTAGAAAAGGTATAAATTCCGTTTTTTTTTTGTAATTAAATTTGTAAAGTAACTAAACACTCTTTCAGGCTAGAAATCTTAGTGAACATGTCCCAAAAAGTATAAGGCCGCTTTTTCTACCAGCAATTGCAGTAGAACGGTATCTAGAGAGGTTAAGGAGGGCAAATTTTAGGTATTGAAACATGTTTTTCTTAAAACTTATTTTCTGATATTTTTCTTCAGATTAACAGATCAGCGTGTTCTACAACGGGACTCAACACTACCAATGTCGCTTTATTGGAATAATTTCCGTTCAAAGTACTAGTGTATTCATATCACGTAATGATGAACTTGGACGTAAGAAACTTTTATTTGAATTTTCAATATACGATGTTTAACGAAATGCGCTATTAAAAAACAATAATGACCCGGTTTACATAAGTGGATTGGGGGATATGATTGGATAAAATTGGTTTCAAACTGTTAGCGGGTTGTTTTCGGGTGAAATCGGGTTATATACGCAACTTGTTTTTATAAAGATTTATATTAGTTGGGATTTGGCTTTGTTACTCAATTGCCGTGTTAACCCATAGAAACACGGATTGGTGAAGGTGATTCTTGGTTTGATCACCCCACTGGTGTCATTCGTGGAGCTCGCCATAGAACCTAGGTGGACAAAGTTCGGTTATGTTCCTACCGATGGAGCAGCGAGAGTTTTCCATTATCATTCTGCACAGTCGGGCGAGCTTGGCTGCACACTTACTAAGGATGAAGATATAGACCACCCCATTAAATGCTTTCCTTTACATCTTAGTCTACCACTGAAACCTGCCTGATACACTTTTAAATAATAAATTGGTTAAAATAATTGAATTGTGTTAATTTTCTTCTTCTAGATGTACCAGTGGAATGTGGAATTAGTTAATTCGCCTCTGAATCTTTTGAGATATAAAACGTCTTCCTGAAGCGTTGTCCTGAAGCTAAGCAACGATCAAAAAAATTACTTAAATCACGTCCACATTTTTCGTTCAATTCATTATCTCGGCATACGTAGAATGTTGCGATTTAAAAAAATATTTGTTTCTATGGAAAATTTCTGAATTTCTCCTTTCTACAATACACTGGGTATAGTTCTTTATAAATAAAGAAAAAGCCGAAAATGAAAAAAAAAAATAAAGTTGTCCACTCGAACTAGCTACTTGGCAGTTTTAATGAAAACATCTTATGTCAATATGACAAAAGGTATATGATATTTATATTTTATTTAGATGTACTCTAATCAGGCCATTATCGAACCATCCATATTAAAAAGCACTTCTCTGAAATACCGCTTACGGCTAAGAACTCTATCCAACAATAAACATGCAAATGCTTTCTCACTCTGACTTATTCCTCTAGCGACGGTAATCTAGGGAAAGTTTCTGTTTTTCTCACTCTGCTCAGTACAGTACGCGCGGGTGCAGTGAGTTTTCGGTTGACGGATAGAATTGCTGGTTTTTTTCTTAACGTAAATTGAATTTTACAATTCCCAATTTCGTACAGTGAAAGTGTATCCAAAATAAAATTGCAAATATATTCCATTAGCCATTAAACTCATCTTTCGTGTTTGCATAAAAGAAAGTAATTTCCGAGAATTGCTTCAAAAGATTCCTAGTAAGTTCAAAAAAGTTAAGGCGTTGTCCAGCATTCGTTATTGTTTTTTTTCCTTCTACCTGCTATCAAACCGTGTGTGTGATTTATGTCATTTTAGAAAAAAAAACTACGTTTAAAAGGTATGTTGCATGTTTATTTATTTAATCCCCTAACTTTATTTAAGCGGAGTACACATCCATGTCTATGTCCTTTTATTTTTCATGTAAATACCTTTGCTGGAGTTGGCGCAATCATTTTTTTTTCTCAAATGCAAGACTAGGGTTCTAGAGTTCTAATGGGTATAATGGACTGTAAGAGGGGAAAACGTTAGTCTTAGGGTATGGACATCGATAAAGATTGTCGTTCTCAAATTTAAGTTAACTCCCTCATAATACTAAGCAAATACATGCATATGCATATGTACATACACATGTAATTTAGTTAGCACTTAATGAGTCATATCAGATTGTGTTTTGTTAACGACACCGCACACCGCTCCTTATTAATGCTTTAAAACAGTAAAACTTTTGTTTCATACCATGATAGAGTTAATTTATTCAGTTCTATGGGCAATTCCTAGTTAGTCATCCAATAGGTCATTGTCATCTAAATATTTTCCAGAGACATCTGCTGAGTAGGTTTTTTTTTCGAATTTGATAAGGCCAAGCATAACAAAAAGCCCTCTAAAAATAATTGAATAAACCTCACAGTGCAAAACCATAAAGTTTTGTATATCCCATTGTGTGCGTTAAACTAGAATAAAATAAAAAAAATTCCGGGAAACAAAAAGAACGGAAAACTAAACACACGCCATAGCAGTTTTTTTTTCTTTATTCCTCATCTTTGCTTACATTTTCGAGATTTTAACGGAACCTTAAGAAATCATGTCTACAAAAATAGAGGCAATGTTAGTCATTTCTAGATTCTTCATCTCCACAACTCACTATAATCATTTCATTTGGAAGCAAAAAATGTGTAAGAAATAGGCAAAATTTATACCTATACATCTTACATGTATTTTTTGATAGACATTTTTTATTCTAGCAGATCTAATCTCGATAGCATGTTTTAGTACAGATACCTATTTGTGCTTTGTGCTTGTGTTTTCTATTCCGTGGACACGTCCATATGAATGCTAATTAGTTAACTAATCCTTTGTCATCCATTATAACTTTTAGCATATCACATGGCGCTCACCTAATTAAAAATTATTGTTTACATATTTACAGTCGAAGATTAAAGGTAACTACTTGTTGTGCTTCGGTAGTGACTAAATTTGCAAATGCAAAGTGTTCATTGTGTGTTCGCAGAAATTCCAAAGGTTTGATTTATTTTTAAACTAATTACCCCTAATATTTCACGGAACTTTTATTTTGAATTTCGACCTCTAATTTTTCTTAAACGATAAAGTGAAACTTATAACATGTTTGTGTCATGAGTATACAAATGAATTTGCATAACATTTTTTGCTTCTCTTGCGAGTTGTATCCAGAAGATGTGAGCTTTATGTTAATATGAGTTAAACCATATCAAAAGGGTTAGCAAAACAGAAACCTCCGGATAAAGTAAATTAATCTATAGATATGTGTGCATACTAGCTGACCGCTGATGAAAATGTTTACTGGACTGAAATATAAGATAAAATGTAATTTTGTGAATTGCTGTATACCTATACATATTTATACATAAATGCTTATTGTATTAAGAGATTAAATGCCCAATTCTGTATGTAAAAACTTGCTATTCATACATTCTGTTCAATTAGCTTGCAGAACACAAAACATACATGTTGGCACATGTACTATAGTTACGCGAGGTAGAAAATCAATCAAAATATGAAATGTGTGCGGGAAAAAGAATTACCAGCAATAATCTACCAGTCACTTTTCTGGCTTGGATGGTATAAAATCGGATTTTAGCTCAAAAATCTATTTAGAATTCGACATAGTTGAAAAGTGAAATGTTGCTCTGGTATTCAATTTGAACACAATCGACTGAAAAACAACAAATTTTTGAAAACGACTGTTAAGTAAAGTATATGAAAGCATACATATACTCGTATATGCAAATATGAAATTTGACTAATGCCGTTAGACATATACATACGTAAATAACTAAAATGAAAGTTTCTTTTCAAGCCTGGGTTTTGTGTATAAGCCCATAGACCCAGATATAATGTTTCAAGCCGATTCGTCTACAAACAGATGCGCAAAATCTAGTTACTGCTCAGGTCATTTAACACGACTTTGGTTCTCTTTTTGCACGAGTTGTTCTAAAATAACACGAAATGAACCCTAAATAGTGTTTGTTTTAATACATGCAATGTTGATACATATTTACATCCCACGTATCTGTCGTATAAAAACAGAATTAAGTGTGCGTATAACGGTACTTTTCATATTAACTGAACTTAGAAATATGGCTATTTCCCATCTGAAACTCAATGGATTTCCATTGAAATCAAAATGTAGCCAAGATTTAATGTTTATAAGAATGTGGCGTGACTCATGCAAAATTAAAAAAAAAAATGTTTGTTAAAAATTTATTTATTTCCAACCATACATACATATGTACATATAGGTGCAAGTACGTACAATCCAGTCGTGCATTTCATTTATCTTTTTCGAAAGTTATGATGGATATGACTATCGCCAAATAGTTTTTCTTTTCCCTTATTCGACTTCACCACTTGGATTTTCATTCTCCCTCGAATGCCAATATACGAATGAAATGATAAGCTGTATGTATGTAAGGATTTTTGTGACTTTTATCATAAAAGATTTTATTGAAGTATCCGTTTTTGAATGAAAATGGATATCTGTATAATAATTTGTCAATGGAATAGTTATATAACCAGACAATAGTCATAAATATATGCTTTATTACTATTTTTAATTACTAACTTAAAAATTCAAATTCATGCCTCTTGGCATGACTTAAACACATGTAAATAAATTTACCATTTTTATTTGTTTATGTATGTATGAGCATGCCTATATTATACATAGATAGGTTTGTATATCTTAAGTGCAAGAAAAACCGTTAGGAAACAATTTTTTTGTTTTCAAAACTATTCATAATCCACATACCAACTCAAGTCTTAAATAAATATAGGTCTGTATATTTTTGAAATTGAATAAATTATTATATAATTTTTTTCTATTATTACTATTTCTAACCACTAAGAAATATTATGTAATAGTTTAAGTTTGAACATTGGTTTCAGGTTTTAATAATTTAACGTTATTAGAAAATTTGAATTACTACATTTGATTTGTTTCACTGATATAATGCACTTATTGTAATAAAGTACGGCATGTATAAATGCGTAAGTTGCGGTTTAAGCAAAGAGCACCTTATTTTGTGACCGCAACATTTTAGTGGCGACATTGCTACCTTTTTTTTTTATAATAAGCTTGATTATAACAGTGCGGCAATGAGTTTAATACGAGCAGTGCCCCCATGAATGTCATCATATTCATTGTCTAGCTCTTTATTTTGTGTGTCTCTCTTCCATTACTGCCACTAATGGTTTCAACGAAGAAAACGATTTAGTGAAAATAAAGTAAGTAGGTACAGCCAGTAACTTTAAACACACTTCAGATTATACATTATATTGCGAAATAAAGTTGTGACCTACCAGGCATTAAATTGTCGCATGGCGTTGATAGTAACTATTTGGGTTACGTTGTTTTTTCTGGTATCAGCCGCTGTATTACCTCGCCGAACAAGAAAGTAGAACGGAAGAATTCTTTAATGATCTATTGTTGAGACTTTCCCACATATTTAATTCCAAATGGCATGGTTTTCATACTATAGATATATATGTATGTATGTGTTTAAGAGAGTTTCCTACTTTTCTTCCCATTACAAACAATGTAATTGACCTTACTGTGTACATCTAATATATAAAAATCTCGTGTCACAATGTTCGTTCCCATACTCCTCCGAAACGGCTTGACCGATTCTTACGAAATTTTTTATGCATATTCAGTAAGTCTGAGAATCGGCTACTATCTATTTTTCAAACCTCTAAATGATAAGGGGTGTCCACCTTTTTTTTATTTTTTTGATAATTTTTTTTTTTTTTTAATTTTTTTATTATGTGGCATTGAAAAATACACACAAAAATAAATTTTCACTTTTCTTTCACCAACCCCTGCTTTTTAATAGTCATTTTCATAATTTTATCATTTTTCATCCCGCTCGATAACATTCAGTGTTCGCAATTGCAGTAGATCTACTGCGATTTTGAAAAATATTTAAAATCTGCTGCGGCACTGCGCTTGACATGAAATCTACTGCGATTTTTGAATGTGAAACCGGTTGAAAATTTGATGTTTTCTAGATGAAAAACGTAACACAATCTAGAAAAAAAGAAAATTGATGGAAAATTTCATTTAAGAACTGAATTTAACTGAAAATTAATCAGTTATTAAACATTTTATAAAAAAAATAATTTCGTGCAAAGATTTGTGATTAAATTTACTTTGTTTTAACCTTATTTTATCGTAAAAAATATATGTGTATAAATCTAAACCCCATTATTGTTGTATTTTTTGCAACAAAAACAAATCTTCTTCGGAAAATACAGAGCTGCTGCACTTTTTGTAAGAATCTACTGCTAAATTTTATTATTGAAGCCCGAACCCTGGAGTGCACTTAACCAGGCATAGGTTTATTGAGCTGACACTATGTAAGATGGCGGGGATAACCTCTTTCTCTTGGAACTAGGTACTTGCCTGGATTAATGAAAGAGTTTAGTTTTTTTTTTTTTTTTGTCTGTAGCATTAACAGATTAATATTATGTAATGAATTAATGATATAAATAAGTATTACTTTTAATACATTGAAAAAATTAATGTTTGGTGTTTTGATATTTTTATATTCCCTCATCGTTCACAGCGCTCCACATCCTTATACACTTCCAATAAGTTAGTTATTTTTCACTAGAAATTCTCTAGAAATTATTTACATGGCATAACAACGTATTTAGTAGTAGTATTTATTTATAATTAAAAAGAAATATATATTAGAGTATATTTTTATCTAACGAAAAAACAAAAGAGTTAGATTTACATATGCGCTATGTACATAAATATGTATAAGAGTACCAAAGTGACCAAATGACTTTTATATTTAACAAATATTCGTCGCTTAGCATGAAGTTTATCCTATTTTGTATTTTTTTTTTTGTTTTTGCTTTTTGTTTACAAGAAGTTACAAGAATACCATTCTACTGATTAACAGAGCAGGGGCGTTATTTAATTTGAAAGAGAGAAGGAGGGATAGGAAAGATTTGGCGTGGTGGTCCAGTAAAATCTCCCATTGCGGATACCTCGCTTAGGCGGACACCTCCCTTAGCCAGACATTTTTGTATGTACGGAAATATACCAACCAGGTGCTTATGATTTGCGGCCGGATGCATTAGGTATCATTTTTAGTAAGATTTGCAAATGCTACAATGCGTCTGGCGTGAATCGCATGATATCCTATAAACTTTAAATTTGTCAACATATTTATATTCTTTCTATGGAAACTGCTGCTAACAAGTAGCCATACAAAATGTTACACAATACACAATGGTTTTTAGACTATGTATATTTCTATGTGTCTACATTTTTGATCTAGCTCAATATTTAAGGCCCAAAAAATGGTGACGGACTGATAATTTATAAAAAAATAAGTAAATAAATAGCAGCCCAGCCCAAAAGGACCAAGGCCTAGTTTCTCACAACTGTAAATGTTGTGCATGGTATACATTTGTGCACGTACGGAAGCGACCTATTGTTTGATGGTATATTGATGGACAAATAAAACTATAAAAACTTCCATTAAACTTTTATTGAAATCAAAATAGAATTCAGAAAAGTCAATTCACTAATAAACAATTAAAATTGTCTGTAAAGCAGGAAAAATATCAGTAGTAAGATGTTTGCTCCGCTTATGCCAAAGACTTGTAAAACTTGGAAATATGTACTTATTGAAAAAAAGTGGGCGTTAAGAATTCTTCACAGCGGAAGGCGAGAGTTTCATAATCTATCTTTTTATATGCTCTTTCTCTATTTGTGAAACTTAATATCTACGTATACCCTTAATGTAATTAAAACGATTTGTGTTCCTTGTGATTCTCCACAACTTTATTCTGATAGGAATATTAAGATTTTTGTTAATTTTTCATATCATCTAAATACTGCGAATGTGGCACCTATCATAATTGCCTCGTGAATTTGTGAATTTGAATGCTCTAAGTTCTTCTGTCGGACTAAAAAACATCACATACAAACAAGTCTAATTAAAGAAAAAACATAAGGAAACAAAATCTTTTTTTTCAGATTTCTTGTATTCATCTATTTTGGAAATTCAATTTACAAAATGAGTAAAAAACCCGCAACCGGTCCAGCTCTTCATAAGGTTATAATGGTAGGCAGTGGCGGCGTTGGCAAATCAGCTTTAACTCTACAATTTATGTATGATGAATTTGTGGAAGATTACGAACCCACTAAAGCTGATAGTTATAGGAAAAAAGTATAATAGTTCAATGTTACAAATAGCTTTGTCTACAACTTTATATAATTATAGGTAGTTCTAGATGGCGAAGAAGTACAAATAGACATATTAGACACAGCCGGTCAGGAGGACTACGCAGCTATAAGAGATAATTACTTCCGCAGCGGTGAAGGTTTCCTATGTGTCTTTTCAATCACAGACGACGAAAGTTTTCAAGCAACGCAAGAATTCAGGTACATGCAATTCCAACAGACATATAATAAGGATTTACTTAATGAAACATCAGGGTTATTCACGTTTCGTTGTATTTGGTCTTTTATCGTTGTAAAGGTGTATTTTTTTTGCTACACTAAAAAAATAAAATACACTGGCTGTCATTTTTTGATGGTTTACCAATAATCCGACCCTATTGTGTAAGTGTATTGAAAAAAACTGATTTTGACATAAGCTACAAACTCTTCGGTAATTCTCTAAATTATACAAGGCCAAATATAACAAAGCGTGAATATATCTGTTAATAAATATGATTTAAAATTGATAATTGATATTTTTATTTTCAGAGAACAAATTTTGCGGGTCAAAAACGACGAAAGTATACCATTCTTATTGGTTGGAAACAAATGTGATTTGAATGATAAGCGTAAAGTACCACTTAGTGAATGTCAATCGCGTGCACAGCAATGGCAGGTTACCTACGTAGAAACATCAGCAAAAACTAGAGAAAACGTTGACAAAGTAAGTAAAATGTGTTTTATGTTACTATATAATATATCAGCTTAATGGTAAGGAAGATTCAAAGAAAAACACCATTTTAATCCTATTTAGGTATAATATTTCTGTTTATTGTAAAGTTATATAATATAGTTGTAGAGTTATATGTATACCATGTGTATAATATGTATGCATATGTTTATAAACTATATTTATACAAATAAAGATCTCTACACTCATGATTTTCTATTTATATATATTACTTTTAAAATAATGTTAGGTTCGTTTTTTAGGAAATCCACATAAAAAATATGTATGTACTACCTTTTTTCGAAATGTGTGTAACCAGACTTTGAAAATCTTCTTTCCTACACGTCTTCTTACATATCCAAAATACAGCATTTAGTGAGCAGTCTTTTCTGTTGATCTCAAGAAACTGCACGTAATTTACTTAAAGCATAGACAAATCAGTCTGTTCAAAACTTCTTTGAAAATAAGTTTTATACGAATGACCAAAATGTAATCTTCATTGTAAATCTGCCTCCTAATATTAAATGTATGGAAATGCTCACTTTTCTAGTTCCTAGTAAAATGGTTTCTGATGTACATAATTACAAATATAGAAAAAAGCCAATCCAATCAACAACCATTGCCCCGAAGATCAGTAACAACATAGATGGACTTGTTAGATTATTCGGTAATCGATACTATGAGGCCCAGAAAACAGTATGAATATAAAATAAAGATCGGTACGAGATACAGTTATTCAGACCTAAATGTGAGTTTGGTTATTATTATCTGCAGTGAAATTTTTGTATAAATTTGTATAATATATACGATATTATTAAATAATGACTAAAAAAAACAATAACAGCACTTATTTTGAATCTCCCTTGAGAAAGTTTTTACTCTAGTAACATTTGAACTAAACTGTGGTATTCTAGGTCTCTCGTCAACGAGTTCATTATCAAATGAACAAATTAAATTTGGTGAATTTGATTTTCAAAATCACCTATGAGAAATTGTAGCTGTCAAAATGCTTTTTCTGCATAAAAAAAAATGAAAGTGGCATTAACTGACTACAATAAGTCGGAAATTAGGCTGAGATATATGAAATTCACTTAATATAGAGAATGCCATGGAAGTATGTACCTATATGTAGATATAGACAGGTTTTTCTACGATGGAAAAGGTCTAACATTTATTAATTACTCTTCTTGAGTATTTTAGATCTGCCATGGTGTAGTTTTTGTTACAGATTTATTATAGCAAAATACGATTTAGCTATAAAAATCGTCGCACTCAACGATTTCTGCTCGAACGAAAAAAGATAAAGATATTCGATTCAATTGGAGTGAAACCTTGAATCCAGTGAACACACTTTAAATCGATATCGAAACCTCGAACGCCATTTGTATAAATGCAAATAAAAGTCGATTTGTCTCAAAATGCAGAATAAGCATTAATCCTAAAACCAACACTTCACCACAACCAGTATTTTAAAAACTGTTTTGTAAACAATTCAATAATGTATTTACTAAACCAATTACAGAAAAACTTAAAAAACCCTCCATGTAGCCACGTTCACTCATATATCTACATAACATTCTAAAAATATTTTTCTATACTATTAATAAAGTTATATTTTTAGACTAATAATAATTAATTGTTTTAAATATTGTAAGGTTTATTAAATATAAGTATTCGTATTACTATCTAATAATTTAACATTTAATTTTTATTTAATTATTATTTCTTAGTTGCTGCATACTCCATAATTCTGTTGTGTTATTTTAATGCGCTTTTTTATGGCTTTGCATAGCATTAATTTTATATTTTTTAGTAATGTGCCGTATGAGTAAAAAAAGAAGAAGAAAATATTAGGAAGTTATTTGTCGAAATTTTGTTTATTTGCAATATGATCTAAAACTCATTTGTTTTGTCCTTCATCACACCACTGGTATGTTTCTTTTTCTTTTTTATTCCACACAGGTGTTTTTTGATTTGATGCGTGAGATAAGATCACGAAAAACTGAAGATTCGAAAACAACAAGTGGGCGTGCTAAAGATAAATGCAAGAGGCGGAAACTTAAGTGTATACTAATTTAGATAGGTGCATATCGTATACTCACATATTTATACATTTATATAATAGTTTAACATTTTGTTTATGGAAATTTATTTTTGTTAATTTAGTTATTATGTTGCTCTTAAACATTCTAATATGTTTGTAGCTTAATTTTTAATATAATAAAATAACACACTAACCGTCCTTAAATTCCATTTGATCTGACTTCGTCAGTTATTTCATAAAATTGTGTCAGTTCCATAAAAAGTATATAGATCTCATTTATGTAAGATCTAGTAAATACAGGTTTTTTTTTCTGTTGTTTTTTAAAAGACTTACATTTTCTTATGGATGAAGATTATAGAGTCTAGTTCTTTTGCGAAGGCCTGTTTTCTTATACGCGTGTAAAACCTTCGAAAACTGTTTTCGCTCAATCTTTTCGGAGAAATCAAAAGTTATAAATAAAATACTCAAATTTATTAAAGTATTGATATATTGACAGTAACTTTAATGTCATATTGCCTAAATAAAAATCGTTATCAGGTATTGTGAGTTTTTTCGGTACTCGAATGAAACTAGTTAAAATAAAACAAAAGAAATGATATCGATAGATATAAGCCCGTTATGTATATGACATTGATTCTACTATATGTTAAAGTTAAAGGAACTTGTTAAAGTTTTGATATAACTAATTATTGTGTTTTTTTTTTAAAGTTAGTGATATAATTTATAAGAATTTTTCAATACATGAGCTATAATTTTCTTTGACAGGTTACTGTAAAATAATTTTATTGTTGCACAGCTTTGTATCCTTATTTTATTATGTTCATTTTGTCCTTTTCTTAACCTGACATTTATGTTTGAATTGTTTTTACATTAAATCATGACTTTGCTTATATTTTCGGACAGGTGTTTTATGATCTTATCAGGGATATATCATCACGTAAAAAACAACGCCAAACAGACGTACGACAGCCTACAAAAACAAAATCTCATTGCTGCCAATTGCTGTAATATGTATTATAAAATATTTAAAAGAAAAATAGTTCTTTGACCAGAACAACGGAGAACATTTAAAAAAATCACCACTTATGTACGTGGACATAAGAATGAAAGAAACTAAATCATTCAAAATTTTGATATTTCTTAGCTGCAGTTACAAAGAAATAAACTAAAAAGTACGATCCGCATGTAAAAATGTTTGTAATTTTTTATTTATTCAAAAATATGGTACATAATAAACATATACATATATATATATATATAATTATATAATAAATAAGAAAAGAATAGCATTAATATTAGATAAAGTACTTTCAAGATACACAATTATATATTTAAATGGTATCTAAACATATTAATTATAAAATAAGTTTTCACTTTTCTTTGTGTCCTTTCAATTTGTAATTTGAGTACTGTCGGTTTTTGGTCTGAGTTCAGTTGGGCTAAATATAAAACAGTGAACCCTTATTCAATACTAGGCGTACATTTTGACGACATTCGCAATCATAACTCAATGTTAATCAAGTTTACCTCTGAGAAAACTTGTTTTATTTTATTATGTAACGCCTCTTTCGCATAGTGAGTATCCAAAGTTCCTTTTTTTCTCAGAAAAGTGGAAAAGGTTATATATATAAATGTATTGCATTTATGATATCTTTGATAATTTTCAATTCTCATTTTAAGTGTATTATCGTTGTTAAATATTTATACTTTTATACGGAAATTATAAAATTGCGAAATGTGCTCTATTTTATTTTAAAAGTTGGATTTTATTTATATACGTTATAGTAAGGTCCTATATACTCGTACATATATTATTTTCTTAATTAATATTATTTACCAGGAAATAATTTTGTGCACTAAAAGAAGTTGTTGTCGCATCTAGCTGAAAGAGCAGTACGAAAAAGCAATAACAGTAGAACTGGTACACATAAAAATTAATTAAAATCACTCTTAGATTACGAAATATGTAAAAAAAAAAAAACACTAGAGTATTTGATTGATGAATTAATTGCAACGATTTCTGATAAATAGCTTTTGATATTCCTTAAATTCTGTACCCGATTTGCCGTAAAGCACTATAAAAATCAAAGAATATTCCTTACCAGAAAAAATACATCACCTTCAAATAAATAAATAAATAACCATTCTTTTTTACTTTTTTGTGTTAATATACTATTTTAGCTTTTGCGAAATCATTTGAAATATTTTTGAGCTAATTCTTGGAACTTGTGAGTATAATATTGTTTGTGTAAGTTAACAGGTTTATAAACTTTAATACAACTAAGCAAATAAAATTAGCTTAGAAAATGTGTAGTAACAAATGGTAAAATCAATACAATCCCTTTATAATTTTAAGATATGAAAGATGGGTTTGATACAGTATACATTTTAGAACTAAATTATACACGGAATTTATGAACGAATAAAAAAATTTATACAACACATTTTGAACGCTCTTATGACATTTTGATGTTACCTACCACCATGTCTATTTTTTCATGTCCGGGACCGACCACGATCCTTTTTATATTTGAAGTTGGTAGGTATACTGTATAAACATGAGCCTACAGTTGTAAAAGGAGTGTTTCGTAACGCTCTTCCCCCCTGCTTTGTTATGCTTAGCAAACAATTCTAAAATATAACAGTTGGCGAAGTTGCAAATGCAAACGTGTAGTTGTAAAAATAATATTGCAGGAATTTATTTGTATTAAAGTTGTTCCTTATGTTGGAAATGCCACCCCAATTCCTGAACTCGAATACGACAGTCGAATCCGACCATAGTCGTATTTGGTTACTACAAAGTGGTATATTTATTCGCAAGATACGACTGTAACCGGATAAAATACGACTATAGTCGGATTCGACTGGCGTAATCGAGTTCAAGAATTGGGGTGAGTCTTTTTATTGGTCGTGTTTGTTAATTCCCTCTGATGAAATGGGCGGAAAATAAGGAGTGAATTAATTTAACTGTTGAATATTATACATATATTTAAACAAACAGTGGCTGAGTTCCAAAACGTCAAAAAAATGCGCATCATGAAAGTATCACTGCTTTTGTGATGCGTTGCTACGAAGTTTTCATTTTGCGATGCATCACGATGCTTTAAAATGCCGTTTTGGAACGGCTTGTGCAAACAATAAAAATAACTAAGAATTAGCGGCGATGATATTTTAAAACGTTTTAATGGATAATTTTGGCTCATATAATGGCGGTATATTTAAGAATGTTTTCGGCATAAAACAGAAACAATTTCTTTTTTTTTTTTGCGGAATAAAAAAAATTGCTGTCAAATTACATTACATCACAATAACTCATGATGCGTTGGTTGCTTTTGTTTGCGCAGCGGTTTCTTTCATGATGCATTTAAGAACGCGATACATCGCATCACTGCTATATATTGACGATTTGGAACGCTTGACGTTGCAGTACTGCGGGGTTACTGCGATTTGGAACTCAGCCAGTATTTGTTTCTAAGAGTATTAAGGAATTGGAAGCACAGAAAATGCAACTTGTAAAAAATGTTTGGATATCGTACGAATCAGAATTTAATTCAGAAAAAAAAAATATCAATTCGTTGGACATAGATTTTGTCAGAAGTTATAGAAACATGTCCAAATTTTCCATTTCAAAATTAAGTTTTTGTCTCCATGTAGTAAATATGATCACATATTTATAACGAGTTCTGGTAGCTAACCTAACCGATATTTAACTTCTAGATTCAACTTTAGAAATGATGCCACGGTCAAATACCCAATATCATAGAGTGAGAAACAGGCGAAGTGACTAATGAGTTCGAAAGAACACTTCATCGACGCACGGACATCTCTTGCTGTACAAGAGGCTTGCCGGCTACTCATGCATACTGCCTCATCTCTTAACACCATATACAGTATGTAAAGCCCATATTCGTACACCTTTTTTGGACAGATGAATACGAATCGCTACGTAATAGGAAGTAAAAGTCCAACAAAAAAATATGATTTGAAATTAAGACACCTAAATGTAGGAGAATAAAAAGAAACAAACTATTGTTAGTTTTTATATTTTTATGTTTTAATTTACTTAACAATATTCCCCTAAGAATAAGGGTGTACGAATACGAGCTTTGCACACTGTACATTTTCATTGATAGTCATGCGACTACTGTGTCTGCCAATAAATCCTCGAAGTGTGTAGAACAGTGCAAAGCACTTGAATTGCTATGCCTTCCGGTCAGGATCAATCTTCCTTAGGAACACAACTATTGCCTTGCGCAATTGGTGAACGTTCCGCCTTTAGAGATACTACAATCTTTGCACACTATCAATCGCTAAGTAAAGTGTGAAATCGTGTCGTATCCGCGCAGTTATAGCCTAAATAAAACTGCAATAGAACACAAGGGCTAAAAAACATTTATCTTGGTTAATTGATATAACCAAGACTAAAATAACGTACATCTATGGCAGAATAAACGTGAAAACTCTTAAAAGTGTGAGGAAAACTACAAACAAGTCAACTTTATTTGAGAAACTTTTTTTTTCTATTTTGAGTTTATTTGCATTAAAATGGAATTACATTTAATTTTTTTTCCAAAACATCTACACATGTACATTATAGGTATTGGTTTTACTTGGGAAAAAATCGTTTTTATCTTTCTTTTAAGTAGCTTAAATGTAAATGAAATTGTATTTAGATTTTGTTAAAAGCGGCGACATCAACGCTTTGGACATAATCCTCCAACTTTTCAATTTCTTCTGTTAGCCAGTCAATTGAGACCTTATCGTCTTCGACTACACAGGAAATACTCAACTTTTGTATGCCGAAAGCGACTGGTACACATTTAGAAGCTCCCCACAGGAGACCATCAGTGGTAATCTTTCGAACTTCAGTTTCCATTACTTTCATGTCAGTCTCATCGTCCCATGGTTTTACATCGAGGACAAGACTGGACTTAGCAATGAGAGCTGGTTTCTTCGATTTTTTTGCAGCATAAGCCGCCAGACGCTCTTCGCGGATCTTTGCGGCTTCGGTGTCATCTTCTTCTGAATCAGATGCGAACAGATCCACGCCATCATCATCATCCACCTTGTTTTGTGTAGCAGCAGCCGGTGTCGAATTTGCCGCTGGTTTTGCAGCAGTAATATTCACTGCAGCCAGTTTCTGTTCGAGACATTTAACTCGATTCTCAGATTGAATACAGACATTCTTCAACCCTTCAATAAGTTTACGTAGGTCGGCATTATCCTTTTCAACAGCCGCAAGGCGATCTAATACTTCAGATGAGGCTGGAGAGGCGGCCAATGTTGCAATGCCATCCATCTAGATTTCAAATAAAAAATAAATGTTCAAGTGGATTTCGTCTCAACAATCGTAAATGAGGTTACCTTCTCTAGAGAATTCTTAATGTGCTGTCTGGCTTTGGCTATTTCAGAGACCAAAGTGCATTGATTAGATGACGGTCCCTAGAGTAGATTGTATTGAAGCGAATTAGTTTCATCTTAATATATACTTCTTATAAATTGCAAAATGAATTTAAATAAAAAATGGGAGAAAAAAATACGAATGCTAAACCAAAAAGAAAAATCAATGCCACAACACAAAATGGTCGTTTGCAGCAACTACTTAAAGGAAAAAAGGAACAAATTTAAGCTGCATTGCCAAACCTTGTTTTCAGAGTTTTTGGACTTCTTGTTAGTAGTGTCTTGTAAATCATTCTTGGTTTCTGTTGCAGAAGGTGGGACATTTTCTTTGTGGCTAAGATCTTGCAGCTTTTCGGCTGCTTCTTTGTTGGTCTTCTTCTTCTTTTTTTTCTTAGCTTTTGTTTCCTCAACAACATCTTGGACTGGGGGAATTATTTCCTGAGCCTTGTTGGGCGATTCATCTTTTGGCACACTATTGGTCGGTGATGCCTCCGATTCAACCACCTTTGCCCTCTTATTCCTCTTTGTCTTCGCAACCGAAGCATTGGGCGTTGACTTTTGCTGAGGAACGGCAGGGGTTGTTTCCTCGTTTGCCAACATTGTTTCTGGACTGTGTGGCTTGCGGACAGTCTTCTTAGCTTTCTTCTTATTCTTTTCCGAATTCACTGTCAAGGCAAGACTATCACTTTCAATTTGTGGTTCACTTACTGTTCCCTTGAGCAGCTTGCAATTACATTTGGTTTCATTTTAAAAATCTCATTATACAACATTAAAATTATCTCCATAATTATATAAATGGTGAAAAATCAGTGAAAATCTTACCTTTGCCAAACGCTCATAGTATTCCCGTTCAGCATCGTGATACCGAGATTTTTCAACCCAAACACGCTCAGCTGCAAGTGGACAGGCCATTTTGTTATCTGAAAGTTTATGCTGTATACGTATATTTAACTTGGATTGAGGATTGGCAGAAAAATCTATAATTTAGCGTCTGCGTTAGACTAAGCGGCAAAAAGTTTCGGCTACTTAGAGAAACGTGGCATGTGCAATAGATTCGTTTATCTCTACCGCTTTCAAAGCTTTTACATCCTTCTTTTTTTAAACTATACGAGATGTATTCTATAACTAGTTGAGAGGTACTTACAGATTTTATGTAATATAACAGCAATTTAATAAATATCCAAAGATAACACGAAAACACCGATACAGGCTATTTGTGTTCCTGATTCTAATTGGAATTAAAGAAAGATGATTGTAAAAGTACGGAACAATTAGGTTATATTAGGCGACAATCAATGGTTAGTGATGCCAAACTTCAGAATGTTTGAATGAATATGGAAAGGGCTATTACAGCGTTTATTTTGAATTTGAATCAAAGGAGCGCTAGAAAAACAATGAATTATACTATGGGGCCAGTTATGCATTATTGGAACAAATCTGTGGAATAATAGTTTATTTTTTTTTACAGGTCAGTTAATTATACGAGTACCATTAGCTTCGCCTTGAAAAATCGAACCTTTGATTTTACTCGTACCGTACCAGACATCAACCAAACTGGTACATATGTATGTTTACAAGGTCAATAGGTTGTAGATTGTCATTTATTTTTCAGTCACATTTATGGATGAACTCAAGAGAATATGTTGAAGAAATAAACTTTCGTTCGTATTACTAGAACAAGCACAATGGCTAAATCACAATGAAATTTATACTATGCATGAAGAGAGAAAAAATACACGCACAAAGAGAATATGTTGAGAAGAATTTTCAATTTATATACAGAAATGCAAATGTAATTGCAAATGTTATTAGAACAGAAAAGCCAAAATAATTCTTATTGTATTGTATTGTATTGCCTTTAATTATGATGTTTGGTTGCACCTAATCCGCAGTACAAATTCTGACATGTTGGAGTCGCATTACCAACCGGTTCGGTTTAGTTCAAACTTCGGAAATTTGACGTTCTTTAACTGTTTACGAGTTTTGCGAAAATATTTGTTTTATTTTTAGTCGCAATAGATTTAATTGTTCGTTTAAGATTCGAAATGTGGAATAACTTTGCACAATGTTTTTCAGAAGACGAAACAATAAGCAATGCTTTCTGTACAAATGGAATTTTCAAGATATGGGGCGACGATTTGGTAAGAATATTTTACAAGATTTATACTTATGTATATTATTTTAAATAATTCCTTTCAGGTTGATAAATATCCCTTGGTTCGGGCTAGTGTTCAAAATAAGAAAGTGGTGATAGCAATCGACAAAAGTATCGTCCTTTTGGAAGATGAGAACATAGCCAAGTGTAGCTTTTTGCGTTTTAACTCACAAATCGACGCTGTAGCCATATCCAGTTCGGGAAATCTTATTATTTGCGGCCTTTCCGATGGCGAAATACATGGGATCTGTATAAAGGGAATACCATTGTTCAACTTGTAATGTAAATAGAAAGTTAATCTTAGCATTATAATCGATGTTGTTCTTCCACAGGAGCGTTAATCAAGAAGACGTACAAAGAACAACAGCATCGATTGTCGGAATAACACAAGTAAATACAAGTTACTATATAACATGTACGAATGGGAGCATATACAAGTAAGATATTTCTTTTTGTAAGATTTGCATTGATCTTACAACCGGTATTACACTAAATCTTAATTAAGAATAACGACCTTAACTTACTCTACGATGTCTACCTTAGGCTTGGCTGATATTAAAATAATTTAAAAATATTTAAACTGGATAAACATATTGGCCCATATTCATAGATATATCTTAAACCCTAGTCTATTATTATTATTTTTTAAATTTGTAACTACATAAGTTATAAATGTAATTTATTATTATTCATGACGAACTTGGGAATAAGGTGGTGCTGTAGCTTTATCTTAGATGTCTGATTGCACTGGTTTTTGTGACAGGTCATTTGAAGATCCTGCTTCTATTTCAACACGGGTTATAAGTTGTTTATCGGTGAAAATGAAAAAATTTCCCAGTCAATTTGGACTATAAGCGCTATTCCACATGACGAAATTCTTGTTTTACATTTTTAAGTTAATTTATCCCTTATTTAAAAAAATTCTTTCAGGCTTTCTGAAGTAGATGAGTCCCGTTTTGAATCATTTCTGAATGTTTCGTTGAAAGAAAACGAGACTATCAAGTTCGATGAAACAATAATGGATAACGTCACAATTGAAAAAGTGACAAACACGAGGAGTCTTAACGATATTACTGCTGTTGTGTTAATACCTCTCCGATCTCACAATGACTACCTATTTCTGGGTGGCACTAAATGCTTTCTACGATTTCAAACAAAAACGCAAGATATAAAGATTATCCTATCGGATTCTTATCAAGGGCTCAAAAGTATCCACAATTTGGACAACTACATGTATGTAAATATATCAAATATTTAAGATTATTATTTCTTATCAAAACAATTTTGTCCAACAGCATCGCTTTAACGAATAGTGGTCATCTTTTGGAAATATGCCCATTAACTAAATTAGTTTATCAATATCCTTTCGAATTCAACTGTCTCATTGAAGACTTAACCGTGATGGATAATAATGACAATGCAATAGAATTGTTATTACTTACTAAACCAAATGAAAGCGGTACACGTGTAATGAGAGTAGTAGAGTTTCCTTGTTAGTAATTGAATCGAAATTCTTGTGTTATTCTGTTTAGTATTTAAAACATTTCTTTATAGCGTTCAAATGTATTTATGAGTTTGAAATGGTTAAAGATACTTGGCTTGTTAATCAGCCAAAATGTTCCGTTAATCTATACTACTTAAGTGGAGAAAATATGAACGTTAAAGGGCTGCCTCAAGAAATTTCGATGAAGTTGGTATCAGAAACAGAGCCCTTGGAACGGCTTAAAAAACTTATTTGTAAGGGGCATCTAGAGGAAGCAGAGGTGAGTCATTTTCTCTTATAGCATATGTGAACTAATTTATTTTTTTCTCGTGAAGGAATTTGGAAAGCAATTTGATTTAAGTCTTCAACCAATTTATGAAGCGAAAGCAAAGAGAATTCTTCGAGAAATGAGCACTGAGGTAATTTAATAAATGAAATACATAATAATTGTAATGTCAAATTGCTCTGTACAGTTGAGTTCATTACACTATTGCTCTATTTGTGGTCCTTCCATTGCTTTGTTTTTTTTTTTTAAGAAAACTATTTTCGTTCTACTTAGGATAATATTGAACAATTAGAAGAAAAATTCTCAAACTTAATTGTTTTGTTAAAAAAAGTGGAAAGCAAAGAGTTTTTTAAAAATATTCGATCGCTTGAAATACCCAGTAGGCGTGTGTTGGATCTATTCTTGCACGAAATTTTGAATCACATGGATGAAGAGGTATGTGCTGTAAATGAATTAAGTTGATGGTTTATTAACTAAACGAATTTTTAAATAAGATGGATGAAGAATGCATTCGGGAAATCAAAGAACAACAGCTTCGTTTGAAAACTCTAAACTTAATTGATCCTTATGAATGTAATATGGATTGGCAGCGCTTCGTCTATCATCCGAACATAGTACAATTGTGTTCATCTTTTATTAAAACTGAAATACTTACTGCTTGCCTTATATGGCGGAGGCATTCGGCGTCTATAATTCCCCAAATAGATCTACCAAATATTCGCAAATTGATGAATTTGATTCCAGCTAATATTGAAGCATTTAATTTAGTGCAGTGGCTACGTCATTTTGTGCCAAGTATTGTTCATACTTATCCGAGTGTTATGCCTTTCATTATTGAGTGGAGCATTCAAAAGACAAGATCGCTACAGTTTTCAAAACATTGGCCTGATATTGGCCTAGAATTTTCCACCAAGGTCTCTGAAATATTCGACGAAATCAATTTTCTTCATTCGTAAGTGTATTCCTTTAGCCTCCCGAATGTTTTTACATTAATTTGTAATTTTTGTTCTAGTGATGTGCGGCGACAACATGAGAAAAATGTTGAAAAACTTCGGGAATTGGTTAATGTTCTGCAGGATTTGGCGGTCCTAAAAAACAGCTACAATTTAATTTTTACTCTAGATACCTATATTAAGGACTCGCTTGATGAGACAGCTTTTTGCATTCTGCAAAGGGTTCAAATATTAAATTTAAAGAATATCGTAAATGATTTTCTCTATCCAATCTACATGGAGCGAGGCCAGTCTCCTGTGAATGCGATACGAAAGTATATAAAATTTCTTGTGGCCAGTAGACAAAACTTAAGCACTTGGTTAAATCGTGCCGTGACTTGCATAGAGCTGCTACATAGTGAAAATGACCGTTTGGAAAGTGCTTTACTAGTTTTACAGGTAAGTGTTTAGGACCCCTTGATTGCTTGGTGTTAAAAGAGAAAAAATATATATATTTTTGTAGTCTTCACCTGTGCCCTGGCCAGAGACTGTAGGGTCACTAATCAAATTGGGGAACTCTACTCATCCCTTAGCACAGAAGGTCAACACAGAATACGAGATTCAAATAATAAAAATAATAAAAGTTAAATATGGGTGGCCAGTGGACGGCACCGACTGTTACATGAAACTCGTTTTTAGAATTATAAAGGCTGATTTGCCGGAGATGGCAGATGATATAATCAATCTTACTAAAGCCGCACCTGAAATTCAAGCAAGTGCTAACTTTTATTGCTGCTATGAATTAGCACGAAAGGGAAAGATAGATCATGCACTCCGATTCTTCAATAACCTTGGATCTAATCAAAAGATTGAATGCAGTGAAAAGATAATCAATATATTCTCGGTATGATTTCTCTTAATGATATATATATTTCTCTTTAATAATTTTACTAATAGGAAGAACTAGAGGATACTAGCATAGATAAAGTAACACACGACAATCTCTTCGAGTTTTTAAAACTTATAACGGAACAGTCCAGTAAAAGCGATCAAAACGTTTTGAGTCAAATTCAAAGTTGTCACATTCTCAATGTCCAATTCCAACTTAATGTGTCAACATACGATTTAAAGAAGAAAGACATTCGTAAGAGACTTTTGCATGAGGGAATACTTATGTTGGCAAACAATTTAACAAAAGGCGAATGCAATGTAACAGCGATGTGGAATGGTATTTGTGAATTATCATATGCGCTGAAATTTGAAAAGATTTTCGGCGTTTATGAACTATGCAAGACGGTTAATAAATTGCATGTGTCATGTGCCTTATCATACTACGCATTGGAAATCATTGAGTGTACCAAACTAAACGTTGAAATGTTTATAGACCTTGCAATATTACTTATTTCACAACAGATCTTACTCTGTCAGAACAGTAAGTATTGAACTTTTATATTGTAATTGAATTGTTATTATTGATATATTCTGCTTTTCAGAACATCAGAGGGAGATTTGGATGTTTCGGGATCCTCTTACTTTTCCACTTGTCAATAAGCTCCTGATCAAAACGTTGGAATTCGGAGAATTATACCAACTGGAAATACTAGAATTTTTGAAGTGGGTACAAGTTGTAAATGCAACATACGGATTTGATGCAGTTGCAGAACATTATTCTGATGAAAAAGATGTCAACGAACAGGTAAGAACAACGTTAAAATTGTAGAGATTATAGTATTTATTTGTTTAACTATTTGAGTTCATTAATCTAGGATTAATGATTTTTACCCTGCACTTACTGAGAAACTTTTTATTTTATGCCAGCTGGATAAATTTTATCATTAAAGTTAAATTAAAATTTGTTCGCATTGTATCATTGGGATATCTTGAATTATAAATATTTTACCTACCGCACATCAAAGACTTACTTTTCACCTGATAACATAATTTCGTTATAGAATAAAATAAAATGCTTACAAGCTACTAAAAACAGTTATTATCTCCTTACACAAATTGTGTACAGAAATTTATGTTATTAAGTACTAATTATATATGTTTGCAGATTGCTAAATATTTGGAGGATACTAAAAAAACACAAGAAAAAAGTCATAAACCAGAAGCCAATAGAAGAAACTCAGTATCAGTTTTTGATGACGTCGTATGTCCACAAGAAGTCCGAAAAGAACCGGTATGTTATCCAAAGGGTTTATTACTATTTTATTTGCGTATCTGAGCTCTCACTAGTTTAATTGTTTTTACTAAATCTGTAGTATAATATTTAACAAATATTGATTTCACCACTCAAACTGTGCCAGCTCGGATATGCGCCTTGGTAAACAGTTATTACATAGTTATAATATAATAGTTATATTTTTATTAAAAATATAAAAAAAACATTGTAGACATCAAGAGACCATACACCAATTGTAAATTGTGTATCCCTGGCTTTGCTATTAGTTACTCTAGAAATTAAACCTCAATTCAGTTCATTTCATAAATTGAACTCTTATATCTTGGATGGGTTAAAGGTCGACATAAGCAGGTATTTAAATATAATGGCAAATCAATAATGAAGACTTAATGATAAAAAATAATCTTAGAATAAAAGAAGATTTCTTTCATTCCCTGGAATTGTTAGTAAAATCAAAACAGTATAATTCATGGTACGCGGTTGCTCAGTATCTCATGGATTATCAGAAAAAATCAGTTGCTCGCATAATTCACGTGGACTTTGTATCAATGCAAATGCGAAGGGTATTTCGTCATTTGCTGTCTCACAAAAATCCGAATTTTACAGGTGAGCTAAAGTTAAATCATAAAATTTAAAATAAACAACTAAACATCACAATCACACAAACGCTACTTTTAGATCTTCTTGCAATGTTGATTTCGGATGTACAACCACGTCTACAGCTTGAAAATCTATCATATGAACTTAAGTCCGATGTGCATAAAGTAAATCTTCTAATGTTGGCGGAAATGTACAGTGCACATATTGAAGATATGGCAAAGGTCAAAACAATTAGAGAGAGGTATGGTGCATCATTATTTTATATAATAACTCTTTCCTTATAAATAATTTGTTAGTCGAATAAAACAGTTCTACTTCACGGAACTCTGTAAGCAAGATGCCAGTTTGAAGTCGAAATCAGACATTGATATTGTTTCAATGGGACAGCTTATGAAAGAGCTAAGGAATAATATGTTAGATGTACGTCTATTGGAGAGACTTAGCAAAGATTTTGGCTGGGACTATCAACAAGTTTTAGTTTCGCAGGTAAATGATGTTCAAAATGTATTAATCGAGACGTTAAAATATTCATACATATAGGTTATAGCTGTACTCCATTTGCAAGAGCCAAATTTTGAAATTAAAAAGGATGCTTTTGGTAAAGAGGAGTTAATTATGAAAAGTTCTGTAGAAGAAATGAAAAATCTATGTCAGCCATACATTATTGAAATTAAAAATACAGAACTTTTGGCATCTAAACTTTTACAGTTTATGTCTGAGGTGAGTTAACTATTTTGATTTATTCCCAGTTTTGCTTTAAAAATCGCATGCTTTCTAGTGATTTAACAAAATTTATTTTTAACATTTATACTATTAATTGTTATTTATTATTATTAAAATGAAAATCAAATATAAAATTTTAATTTAGTACACAGCGGTAAATACCAGCGCTTTTGGCAGCTTAAATTGGCATTTGTTAAGTAGTAATGTTTTTTATGGCGTAGTTGTAATCCGGAATAGAAAGGTCACAACCATTCCACTTTACTACATACCCTAGAGGGTTTGCCGGTTTGACTTCGGAAAGTGCCGGCAGGCTTCCCGATTTTGAATAGCATAATAATACTCAGTTCAGTTGCTTTCTTGTTTGCCTTCTTTCGCGATTGTGTAGGAACCTTGAATGGTATTGCCTTTTTGACGGAGTTCGAAGGATCTCTCCTTCAGTAAAACCATAGCGATAAAGTTTTGGCATTTAAAAATTTTCTCACACTTAGCTAGTTCTGGAATTGAACCCAAAGAATAGATGATTTATCAAAAACACCGTCCTGCCCGAACTCTGAAAAAGAATGATTTCTTTAGAAAAAAAAGTGTAGAGCAGCAGCGATTTTTAAGATCGGTGTCCTAAATAGGTCTTTTACTTCGTTCAAAATATAAACAAAAGTCTGAAATAACTAACAAATCCTAAGGATAGAATATTTGGATTGAAACTCTGATTACTTTGGTTTTTGAAGCCCCTAAAGGTTGGAATAATCTCGAATACAATTTCGGATGCGGGAAACATTAGTAGAACCTTCCTCTTCATATAGAATAACATTCTTGGTCAAGACTACTTTCCATTTTGACATTTTGTATTATGTATTCCTTAAAATAACTGGTAATAAAAATGTTGTCTTTTCCTTTGTTCAGTTTGTACCAATTTGTTTTTTCAGTCACTCGTTTGTTTATTTGTTTTCTTTCACGCATTTATACAAATTTAAGTCAGGAGGGGACTGTGCTACTGGGCGATCAACTCTCTCGGGATCAATTCTGTTTTTTCCTTATCTGATCTATAGTAGAACATTTTTTAAGCTTTTATCTTAATGTCCTAGAACCGTGCTCTGCAAATTCAGGTGCTATTTTGTTTCTTCTACGCACTCAAATTTTGAAGTTGATTGTGTATCTATATGTCCGGGTGTAGCGTGATGTGTATAAGGGACACATTCTTAGCCTACGATTACTTCCAAGATACTGAATTAATTTGGTTGATTAGGTAAGGTTTAAGTGGCTGTTCGTATCAAATACTGATAAAGTTAGAGGCATACTTAGAATGCGACGGTCTGGAACTGATAGGGCTACTAATCTCATACGGCGCGGCGTACAAACTCATAACCAAATCCTCAAACTTGCACTCTGATTTGTAAGCTCGCGCAAGTTTGTATGTATAGATTTCAAGTTTCCAACCAACATCTGTGTGCAAGTGTTAAGATTTGGGAGGAAGTGCGTATGCCACATTATGTACTCAATTTTAAATGTTTAATATTTTTTTTTTACTTTTATTGATTTTATTTCAGATTAACTTTTACTTTTATGAACATTATTTATGCATAATAGAGATTTTGAGCTTCGTCGATGCATTGCCCAAGGAAATGCAACTTTGGACTTGCATTTTGGTATTTCTTAAGCATAAAATGATCACAAAACGTTCTAATCGTCCTTCACAAATGGAAACTGACTGGTGGCTTAAATCACACTCTGAAATTGGTGTTCTTCCGAAAATTTCTAAGTATCGCTTGCCATTCATGCCTATAGTTCAGCAGCCTCTCAAAGATATA
This sequence comes from Chalcosyrphus nemorum, assembly GCA_949716465.1. NCBI lineage: Eukaryota > Metazoa > Arthropoda > Insecta > Diptera > Syrphidae > Chalcosyrphus > Chalcosyrphus nemorum. The sequence goes on from OX454332.1 coordinate 203,784, forward strand.
TTAGGCATGGTGTTGTTTTGAAATTATAACCATGATCGTAACCGTATTATTTTTGCAGATAACGAGGTAAATGTTGATAATTGTGAAAGTTGGTTTCCACTAATTAAGATGCATACTGTACTACGGTCCACTGCCTCGCAAGCGGACGTAGTAAAAATGCAGGATTACTTTTGTATGTCAGCTGTGAAAAACTCTATTTCTGAGTACAAGTCCAACAACGATTCTGATATATGGCATCTTCAACCAACAAATAATGCCTTTTTGCAGTCTGTAAGTTAAACTTGAAAACAAATTATGATTCTTATACACCAAGGTCTTATTTTAAAGATTTTACGATTGGTCCAACATGTTTCGAGTACCTCAAAAGTATTGCTTATACTTTATTTCGTTGCAAGTCATGCTCCGGATGGGGCCGATCAGGTTGAAGCATCGTATGAATGTTTTAAGTTTGCACTTAAACATGAAGAAGAATTGGTAACTCAAGAAAAGGCAGTGGAGACTGTTCAAAAAGTTAAGCGAAAATACCCAATCTTAAAAACTCAACACCTACTACATGTGTTCGGGCTCATCGAAGATAAATTACTCCAGTTAGTTGAGAGTCCGAAAGAACTTATATTTGCTTTGTTCAACCACGATATAATAATGAAACCCAATAAACCAGATATAAATAAACTTTGTCAAGAAATAGCCCAATTGCACGATCTGGATATCGATATGATGCAATTCAATTTGCTCCAAAAATGGCTCTCCTTTGCAATGTCATCTACTGAAGTAACCACTTTGGAGGAAACTTTTTATGAAGATTTAAATAGTTCAGCCAATGTAGGTGAAGCCAATGCAGGGGAAAATGTGATAAGGTAGGCAAATCCGTAATTTGAAAAATTCAGCTTTAATTTTAAATGGTTTTTTCCCTATAAAAAGAGCACATTATATACTAAAAAGTTGGGAAACAGACAAAGCTATGCAGTTCTTGGTTGGGCACATTTTTCCGGCAGATGGGTGATTTATAATTTTGATATTACAGAGAATCAGATTGATTATTATTTTTTTCTTTTTTAGGTCAGTTAATACAAACAAACAACTTCAAATGTACGAATGCTTCTCGCAACTTAATGATGGGAGTTCAACTTATAACGACGTTTTAAGTCAAAATAAGTACATTATAATAAAATGTGTGCATGATTTAAAGAAACTTGGCTATAACTTTAGTTTGGAGAAATTCGCGGACTATGATAAAATTACAATTCTAAAGAAAGTGTGGCAAAATCATGCCAATAGCCAGTTTGCAATGGAAGTAATAGCTAATATTTGTCTGGGATTTGACATTTTTATACCGAAAATTTGGAATGGTGTCCTAAGACAAATGGTAAAATTTAAAATGATACGAGAACTCAATGCTCTTGTTGATGCTTTGTCGTGCAACTCACAAATTTCATACACTAGCGGCTTAATACAAGCTTGGGATTGTGTTCTTAAAATTCCATTCAAGAAAGCTAATCGAACAAGATCTTTTGAGCAGGAAGAGTTGTTAATGAAAACTCTATTTAGAATACAGGTATGCGCGTGTGTCTTCATTAACTGCTGTGTCCCTAAACGAGTCTATCGATTTTCAGAGTTGCCCTCTGGTAAGCGACATAAATCTGACAGAGATTGCTGAAGATTGTGTGCGTATAGAACGCCCTCACATGGCATCAATTTTAATGGCTTTCACTGGTTCTTCAGAAGACCGAGAAAAAATAAAATGCGTAAGTATAGTTATTTAATTCTTTTAATAAATATTCTCTTTTAAGAATCCTACAAACATTCATATGTACTTATGTATGTATCATAAAAAAAAACATACTATCATTTGTATGTATAGTGAAAGGCGTTTTAAAAAATTGCTATTGAATTATATATTTATATGTAAGATTGTATAATTTTTTTTAAAATAATTACCTCCTTCCTTTCAGATGATAAAATCCCGCACAAACGCTAACTTGCGGAAAGAAATACTTGATTTGGAGGAATATGGCATAATGCCAATCATTATCAATTTTGTTTTAAAAGAATTAGACATATAAATTGCTCCTTATTTCCTTAAGTTAACACTGAGTGCCATCTAAGCATGGACCATAATATTTGTATTAAGTATTGTCTGTTCATATTGAATTTTGTATGGGATTATGCTTGTCCATAATATATAATTGATTATAATTGTGCTTGTTTATTGGCAAAAATTATGGAATACCTAGGCTTTTCTATATTTGTCGTAGAGTTGTGTCTGGTGTTTTGGGAAAAATTTAAGAAGTAATATGTATTAATGCCTACAGCTTACATGCATTGTAAAATATAACAATTGGTAAATAATTTAATTAAACAGACTTTGTATTTAGTTTAAAAATAATTTGCCATTAAATAAATCAATCAAAATCCAGGCTTGAAGTTCCTTTTTTTTAATTTTAATTGCAAATATAACTACGAAACGAAGAATTTAGAAACTTCAACATATCCAATACACACTTACTTATGAATTGTATTCCCTTGTGGGAGCCAGGACCTCTTTTACGCCTATGCGCCATCCTATACGGTTTCTGGAAATGTGCCTCAGTATTCCCTAACTCGTGCCTCCACCTCCAATCGTTCTGCGCCAAGTTATCCTCGGACAGCCGGGTGCTCTGCCATCCTGAGCTTACAGGATCCATTGCATAGCACAATTATCTATGAAACTTTTACCTTTTTGGAACGTGTGTCTTATTCCTGACCCGTTCTCTGGTAAAGGTGTTCATTGGAGATTAATTATAATCTTCGTCTTCCTAATCGTTCATAAGTAATATTAGCTAAACAAAACAAACCAGAAGAACACAATCCATGAGCAATTATTAAAATATAAGACCCACAAATTCCTCAATATATTATAGTTATTAAACACGAGTGGGCCAGAAAACGTTAAGATATTACACAGGAACCTATTAACGAACGTTTGTAACTTTCTTGTGATGTTGATGGTCACTCTTCACGTGGTACATCTATATAATAGCTCGGATATGGTGTTATAGCGGAACAGTCTTAGCTTGGTGTTTAAACCGATTGCATTCTTTCACCATACCTTGGACAACATACCGAACGCAGATTTTGCTTTGGAGATTCTGTTACCTATATCCAGTTCGGTTTCACTGTCAATCGAGACAATACTCCCAAGATACAGGAAATCGTCTACTCTCTCTACCGGTTGTCCAGCAAAGCAAATTTGAGCTGATGAGAATGGAACCTTTGGATCTCTAATTCCTCTGCGAACCTTCCTCAGTGCAGGACGTGACATTTTGAGCTAGCATATGTAGCCTTGAAAATAGCAATTAATTTATCTGGGATACCACTCCTGCGTAATAAACTCCCTGTTGACATTATTGAATGCCTTTTCAAAATCAATGAACAGCAGGTGAAGTGGCGAACGATATTCGATCATATGATATGATCCGCAGGGTGTTGATGTGGTCAACACAGAAGGATCCGGAGTGGAAGCCGGTTTGTTCCGCATCCAGTGTCCCTTCTATGTAGGTGTTGGTTGAGTCGAATATAAATCAATATTCAAAATAGTACTACTTGCCTAGCTGGCTTGTAAAACATAGTCGAAAATGAAATCGAAATGGCCATTTACAACTAGTATACTAAATTAAAATTAAATTATAGACTAGAGTTTTTTCTAAATTTATTAAATATTGTTTCGTATATTTCGACAAATGAATATTATAATATTGAAATAATTATTTAAATTCAATGAAAGGGTTATTGTTATTTCGATGTCTTTTCAGTTCTTCAGCAAGTTGTTTTGAATCCTTAACAAACTGACGTAAAATACTGTTCCAATACTCAGTACATTTGTCAGAACAAATAGTCGATTTTAATTTAAGTCCAACAAAGGTTGCTGCAGATTGTGTACCACTAAGGCTAAAATGCTTCGGCCGCGCATATGATAAGTCAAGGAGCACATTGGAGATTGTATCTTGTTGTAATCCGTGAAAAGACACATTTGGAGACTCTAAATACAGTCTCGGATCGAATATTATACAACGATACTGTTCAGGATAGGTAAGAAATTCTATTGCGTTTTCCTTATTCGCCAGAAGATATACCTGAGTAACAGAAACAAATAGAGTGTAAAAAATTTGATTAAATTTGATTGCCCTTACTGCATATGCTGTCCGTCGAAAGCACTGGAAAGTAGAGATTTTTTTCATAACCTACATACATATGTACTTACATCACCAAAGTCTTTAAAGCGATAATCATCCCTGTGATGAAACGTAAAGGTTGTTGAAACCGAAGGAATTTTAAATGAATATGTGTTCTTCCTAAAATCTTGCACAGATCATTAATAGACACGGGTCTGTTTTGAGTTGCTTACGAATAGCTACTGCAGTGTATTGGTACTTTTTCTTTATTTTTTGAATGGAAATTATCAATTTGTCTTGTTATATTTAATCTAAAACTTGTATTTCAAAAACATTAAAGGAGTGCATGTGAGTTGCGCAGCACAGCAAACTTAGCGCTGCTTTTACACTGGCTTGAAATTTATGGAACGCAAATCTAGTTGAAATGGGGTTAACTCATGTCAACTCAGCTCGGATTAGAAAAACGCATATACACTAGGTTGTGTATTTAAAGTGACATGTTGGGTTTGTGTGTGTGTGTTTTTTTTCTACTATTGTAATACAACTAAAAATACAAAAAAAATATGCGCAGCACAATTTTCAGAAAAATGCTTTTGTTTCAGTAATTTACAAGGAATCCTTTCTTTTTCTTCATTTCCGAAGAAGCGCATACTTTAAGGAACAGTAGGGTCCCATCGGATATTATAAATAAATTGCAAAATGTTTGGCATACATTTCTCCATATTTTGAGCAACATATTGTGCAATCTCTAAATTGCTTAATTAATACTCTGATACACGTTTAATATTTTGCGCAATAATGTTGGATAAATTAACGGCCGCTTTACAACAGCACTCAATCGGAAACGAAATAGAAAATTGCGGAGTTTATCACTCTGAAAATTCGAAAACGAAATCATCACAGGGGTGAATGTGCAATTAAAAAAAAAAAAGTGAATTGGTTATTCCTTTCAACAGCTCACATCGGCAGTAAATACCCTACTTCAGATATATGTGTTTTCATTTGTCTTATTGATTTAGTAACTTATTCACCCCTATCGTGGAAGCCGTAGGAAACGAGATTCACTTCACCTATTAGATTCATATTCATCGTGAAATCCGCCGAAGACGACTCCTTATCGATAATATATTCGGATAAAGTAGTTTTATTAAAAGGAATTTTTAAACTCTATAGGGGTTTGACTGATTAAGTTTGACACGGGAAACTTTTGATTTTGCAAATTCGATGATGAATACATCCTCCCCTTGGATTCCACGATAGGAGTGATTATACAAATATACACGTGGCAGTATTAGGCAGATTTAAATATAAAAAAAAAACAGAAATATACAAACCCTTTTCCGATAGTATACGGCTAAGTCTATAGCACCTTTTACACGCTTCTGCCGACTATATTCCACCGGACAAAATCCTTCAAATGCAATAAAATCCTTGATGTAGCCGATAACCAAAAATGGTACATGTAATGGTTTAAGTTTTTCGCTATTCTCATAATAAGTTATAGGAGAAGTCAAAAAATTGATAGTGTGAATGTCACAGCACCAATAGAATCTATCTTTAAATTGAAATGTGGACATAAAAAATCTTCGTTGCGTCGCAATTGGATCCCTATATCTATTCAACTCGAATGGATGAGTAAAATTAAACTTTCTGTATATGTCGTCATTTAGATATCCATAAGGCCGGTTGAGTAATTTTTGACATTCAGAGTTGTAGAATTCACGTCCCACATTGATATGATAATACCTAAAAGCACACAATGTTCCTTCGCTTAGGCATACTTGGCAGTAGTATTGATTGACATCACGTTTGAAAACAAGAGAATCGTAAAATAGATTCAGGTTAGTAAGGCTGGTAGGACGATCTTTAAGCAGCTTTATTCTATATCCTTGAATGCTGCGCGTCGTTTTAAGTATTTCCTTGTAAGCCTTATCCCATATCGTCCAACTATTTGCACAACCATTCAGGTAATGTATATTAAATAAAGAGATAGCACTACTCTCTCGTATATGTTTTATAGCCTTTCGTGCTTTACAGAATTCTTGACGTAATTTCAATAATGAAGCACTAAGCCAATCTTTTACGTTTTGATTCTCAGTGTACCAATTGTCCAAAACTTTATTAAGAGTTGGAACGATGACAAAAACTATACTAATATCTACAGTACTCTGGGCGGCTTCCAACAAAAGGCTCGATGTCAATGGAATATTATCCATGACGATTCCGTTAGAAGATTTGCATCGATACATTTTTAGAAAATCAATTATTGAACGATTAGTCATTTCTTCTGGAAAATCTTTAGGAGACATAATTTTAAATCCTAGTTCATAGGCTATTGTTTGACATAGAGTTGTAACTCCTGATTTTGAAGGTCCGTATACTGCTATTCTCATTGGATCTGGCATTTGCGGTGGATTGCAAGTGTTGACAAATTTAATAGGATTTTTTTTGAATTCTTTTAAGTTATTTTTTCCACATATAAAGTAAATAAAATCGCGATGTATACACGGATAGACGCGGTCTTGGTTTCTCATTCCTTCAAAGTGATTCAATGTTATTAATTGTGTTACATGTACCGGACAGGATCTTTTGAAGCGGCTAAATCGATAATATCCAGCATTTAAAAGAACTTCACTCTCTTCCATCGTGATCTCTTGTACTTCTTCAAACATAGCCTTTCGCGTTCGATGATTATTAATTTGGTCTACATAATAGTTAACGAGTCCCAGACGTTTATATGTTGGCGGTACCTTTATTACCAGAATGCTCAATTTTTTACATGCATCTTCAATTCGTTGCTTTTCTATTAGAAATGGATCTAACATCAGCTTACATTTCTCCGCAACGGAAATCTGTAGACTATTAGGTATGGTTAAGGGCGCAAGCTCAGATGCGACGCTGAGTCCATCAAATGCATTCCAACCGGTTGGTTGACTGTGCGAAAAACAATATAATCACAAATAAAAATCATGTTGTGAAAATCTACTTTATATATATATATATATTATTTATATAAAAATTGAGCCTTAAAATTTTGTTGTTGCCGAATCACGCCTAAACGCATTTACAAAACTTGCACACATCTTTGGCATTGGTCTATATATGGTTTTTGAGAAGCACCTATCCGACTAGGCTATGTTTTATTGCGTTAGATAAAATAAGGAATAAGGACCAACGATAATAGTGAATTCAATGGGGGGAAAAGGTTAATTTTACGTCCAACAAAAAACAGGTGAAATTATTAAACCCGCCTATGAATTATTTGAGATATAAAACGTCCCTCTACGTTTTCCTGAACCTGAGTAATGATCAAAACATTTATTTAAATCATCGCCCATATTTTTCCTTTAGTGGCGACCACTGGTAGCAGTCAGTGTGCGTGAATATGTGTGCGCGCTCTAATGTAATCATCTTTTGAACTTTAGGGTTCGTGGTGATTCAATGCAAACGTAAAACACAATTTATAATAAGGATCACGATAATTAGGATATTGCATGCTTTATCCATATCTAAAAAAGAAATTCAATCATTAGATAATCCAATAACAGAGACAAACATTTAGTATTTTGTATTGGTTCACTGCAATATTTATCACTCCCAAACAACAGACTGTATTGAATTGTTTTTTTTTTACCGCGCGTCTGTCATTTATTCACGCTTCTGCACGTAGGTATTATATTAAGCTCCATTGGACTAAAGGCTGAACTATAATAGGTCTATTCCCGTACTGAATAAAACTACGAAAACCAAAAAATTTTACGAAAAATAGCGAATTCCTTTTCCCGTAAGTCAAAGTTTCGTAGTTTTTCACTAAAGAGTAAGAAATTTTCCCATGCTGTGATGCTCATAGATGCCCAAGAAATTTCTTAATTTGAATTCTGTCAAATGGTTGGTTGTTGTTGGCCGGCAAGATAATTTGAAGTAAATCAATACAAAAACGTCGCCGGACAGCATGGAAGAATAATGGTTTCGTACGACCACTTCCAAAGCATCAAATCTAAATTTTTAAACAATTTTTGTTTTACTTGACAGATGCTTCCGAACACATGCTTCTATTATGGGCATTTTCATAAGCTAAGTTAAAAAACGGAGCTACTATTTATCTGTTAAAAAGGGGTGGTGTACAAATATAAGTTTTCCATAGTGTACATACATGTATGTAATTGACTATGGGAAACGCTGAAAAGCAAGAACTAATTTACCTTTTTGCATAATAACTCTGTGCCGATTGTCTTGAATAATACCGGAATATTGCACTTTCCACTTCTTGGTGATCCTCGAATATAATAACACATTCAGGGTACAGGTTATTAGCTATTATATCGTGAAATTGTTCCAACATTAGGGGAAATCCGAAGAATACTGCACCTCTTTCATAATTTTCACGTAGGTCTTTCAAAAACTCAGCTTTAGTTTCTAAGTAAGCTCTTTTCAACGAATTGATCGAACTTTCATCATGGAAAAATATATTAAACTTTGAGTATGAAACTAATTCCACCTTGAAGTGATTGGCCAAGTTCGTTGCCATTTTAATTTTGTTCCTGTGAGCAAGTCCTGCAATGTATATTCTAGGTGGAGGTACAGATTGAATAGTTCGAGAATATTTAAGTGGATTGGAAATAAATTGAGCCAGAGCATTTTCCGAACTCATTGCATAAACTTTGTTCTTATACTCAGCGCCGTAACGGATACTGCCTTTAATTAGAATATTAGAATTATTTAATAGGACTGGACACCAATCACGGCAATATCCAAAATTAATAGATTTTTTAAGGGAGAAATCACTTTCAGTATCTTTATCAATGTATTCATTGTGTACGCTTGATGAACTATGAATTGAAGTTTCTTCATTTTCTGAATAGCCGGCGATTCCGAACTGACCTTCATATAATGGTATAGCTTGGTCTTCGAACACCGATAGGTGTTTAACCAGTGCCTCTATGATGAATCTATTCCAGGATTTTTGTGATAGATCAACCTCAATACATATAACGTCATGGTCTTGCAAAAACAATTGCAATTCCTCATATTCTGCGACGAAAATCTCAGCATCTCTGTATCGTATTTCAATTAAACTGTTAATATATTCTTTTGTCGATTTATCCATTCGTTTCGCGTTTACATTATGAACTGGCTTTTCTTGTCCGAAAAATTCTTTCCAACTGTCAAAGCGTCTGCAAATTTCTTCTAAAATAAATTTGTGATCAATACAATGTGATTCCTCATGCGTCATGCTATATATATCTGCCATTTTCTTAAGCGATGAAGTTTTCAAGAAAAATACACAATCGGGCAGTGCATCGTTGATTAAAAGGTCCTCCCAAAAAATCATATTCAAGGGTGCAGAGTCAAGAACATATTGCCTGTATTGGTAAGGCGGCTGTGGTTCTATGGTAGACCATTCTATGAAATCATTCGAAGTAATACTGTTGATGTTTTGATTAAATATCGCATTCTCTAATATAAGCTGTTTTATACCAATATTTGAAACTAACGGTTTGTAGTTTTTCTCAAAATATTGGTCTGCATTTCTTGCCGAAAGTAAATCAAATCTCTTTTTAAACATTTTCTGACCCAGTATTTCATTTATATTGGAAATCACGCAAGAATTCCACTCGTCCAGTTTCTCCTTTTTGAAGAGAACGAACCTTTTTAGTCTTAATGCTTCCAATGCCTTATATTCTTTTTCAAGTTTGTCACCTTTTGGTACCACTTGTGATTTTTCAATATGTGTGTTATAAATGTCTGCTTTGAAGAAATTAGCAAGGTATTTTGACAAAGTTGTTTTACCTGAACGATGAGGTCCGATCACTGCAGCCCGACATGTAGGCAACAGGTTCATATATTTATTGCAATGGCCTACGAATTTATCTCTATCTACTGAGGAATGGCATAAGAAAACATATTTTAAATATCGTACCGGAAACCTGCTATCACAGAAACGTCGTCGGCCTTCATATAGATTTACCGGGCACATTTTGTTGAAAGGCGACGTCCACCATTTACAGTGCGGAAATATTTTGTCTGCATCGCACAGATACTTTAGGCTCATGTTAAGGTTTGGATTAGTATTCAATTTGATGGGTTCGTAATTGACTTTGTAATATATATAAGAAAATCTTCTCCAAATGCCATCAATGATGGCTTTAGCTCCTATTCGACAGTCCATCCGAAGTATGTTTTGAGAAGGATATAATAGAATGAATCTTTCCAGAACTTTGATTACAGCCGAAAATTGATCTGTATATTTGTCAGTGCCTAAGAAGGCTACAAACTTTGGGCGACACCACAAATCATAAATAGTATATAATTGCCTTCGAAATGAATCTCTTAAAATTTCGTCCTCATCATCATCGGTTTCAAGTGTAAAGCTTTGATTTCGGATAAAATTTAATAAGTTTTCATCATTGATGAAAGCTGAAAGCTCGGATAGTTGCGCACTAGGAGCACTGAATGATAAGCTATTCTGGGGCTCTTTTTCTAATTCCTCTTCACCAATGTGATCAGCAATATGTTCAACATAAGCGTACGAGTATTGTATGTCATAATCATCATCGTCTTTAAACTCACAAGGCGGGTCAGTAGTTAAATCGGGAAGGATCGGGAAGCCGGTCATAATGTAGCCTCTTTGTTCATATTTACTCTTTTCCAACTCTGCTTCAAGTAGTTTCATTACGACATAAATTGGTACACCTTTTCTTTGGTTCAAATTCCATTTTATCCATTTTCCTATTTGCGAGCCTTTCCTCATCTCACGTGCCACTAACTTTTCAGGTGTTATGTGGTTCGTTTTAAATTTGTCACTTAGAGTCTCACCAATTGCCGAAAAAAAAGGCCGCTCATCTCCAGTAATCATGAGCTGCAGTGGTAGCTGTTCTATGTATTCTTTAAAATTGAGCTCACTCGCAAGTGAGTCTCTTGGTAATATAGGTTTTTTAGGAATGGTTCTTTCATTCCTAACTTGAAGCAGTATTTCTTTAGCTTCCAGAGGGAAGAATTCATGAATGAAAGGTTGTGACGAAATAACCAAGTCCCAAGGCTTTTTTTCCTTAAATATTTCTACTGGCCATTTTTTAATTATTTGGAATATGAAATCTTCAGTCCACGAGAAACTGGATTCTGCGGAGATAAATGTGATGTCGTATTCCATTTAATATTGAATCTTCTTATTTCCTTTATGTTAAGATTATGTTTTAATTAAATTGATTGACATAAAAAACTACTAGACTATATTATCTGATTTTGCAGTAGTAACTATTCGTCACGACGAATTTTCATATAATTCTTGCAAGATGGAACAACGATTATTCTTGTACATACATACATCAGTATATTCCCTCTACATTCTGCGCAGCAATACTGAACTATGAATGCCCTTATATTGAAATTAGAAGGGAGAAAAGACAGTAATAAAGACTGCTTGTAGTGGAGTCTAAAACGAGTGCAAGTTATTGGAAGAGTTACATGTGTATCTTACTGGCAATAACAATAGTATTATTATTGCTCATGTTGGAATACTCTAAAGCCCCAACCATAATTGCATTTATCGTGCGATAGGTAATGTCATAATCGAACGAAAATTCTGCACGCGCGCTGTCAATATCCAAGTGCATTAACGAAACCTTACTGTATGTCATATTTTTTCACACGATGTATGTAGCCATCCTCCGCGCTCCGTACGGAATGTGCGAATGAAACCGCTCTCTACGTATGGAGGCAAAAGTGAACGAAAATCGACGAAACTGAGCGAAAAGTCAGCATACAAATTATGTGTAATCGCATGACTACGTACGGGCGCGTCCAGAGCCTTAATTCAATTATGGTTGGCCCTTAAGTGTTCGAGGTGTTTAATTACGTCTTCCTACCGGTACCATAGTTATTAGCAATAGGGCTGTAAGAAACCGTATGTATTCGTTACTTAGTACCGGTTATTTCATTCCATACCAAATACCGAAACGTTACTCTCCAAAAAATATAGTTACTCGCATCATTTCATTACTTTTCCACAAGTACCATATCGTTAGCATATACCAAACAAAAACATCCCCACAAGTAACGTTTCTGTTAACTTTTTTGTGTTTACTGGATGATTTAAGGGTGGTGTGAGCCAATTTATTTTGCTTCTCATATGTGTAGTGTGTAGTGCTATAAAAGTAGAGACAAAATGAATAACCGTATGTGTGTATACGACAAGTTGTCTCTTTGGCCCATAAACGCTACACTTGTGAGCGCACTTGTGTCTGTTCACTAAAAAGTACGTACGGAGCACATACGGGTGAATGAAACACTTCTGTGATGACACCGATGGCTGTATTTTCATTTCATGTTGTATCTATTTTTACTCCACTAATTAGCAATCATATTCAATTGCGTCTTCCTTTCCCTCAGTGCCTCATTCTTCCCTATCGATCCTTAGCCTTTATCCTTATATTGCTATTTAATTATGTAATATCATTGAAAAAGACTTCGGAAGATGTTATAGTTTTGGGTCGATTAGTCTTAAAAACAAAAGAGAAATAGTCGGAGATTCTGAAATATTTGACTATGTTATGTTATTCTTTGCATCGTTTGCAGAGAAATTAGTTTCTCAAAACGTGCGAGTGATCGCTCAGCCCTCATTCTATTCAATATACCTAAAACATTACCTACGTTCATATTAATAAATTGTGAACGATCGAATAACTTTTCGAACCAATACTTGATAATTTATATTTTATTTAGAAGAATCTGACATGATGCCAACCATAACAAACATTGTTTTAAAATAATGATATATTTATGTATATTCAAAGTTATTTTTTATATTTTTAAGTAAACACCAAATGCCATAGTAATCACATCATCATAATATTTGTATTTTAAGTGCAACTTAAAATATTGTATATTGTGCGAACTACTCTTCTTCATATTGAATTTTGTATAACATTGTGTTTATTCAGTGGTAGATATAGTTTTTATTATCCTTGTGGTAGTTGTGTGGTGATTTCTGAAAATGTGCATTGTGCAATTTTAGAATATTAGAAAAAAAAGAAAGCAATTAAACAGACTCTGTATTTAGTTCAATAATGGTTTATTTCATTTCATTAATAAAAGCAGAATCAAAGTTCAAGATTTGTGTAAAAAACGTTTAAATCAGGGACAAAAGCTTTGTGAGTACACAATTAAGTTAACATAAAACATTATCATAAGAATTACAGCGATACGATATCATTTTTTCTTGGCATCTTTCAAACCAGCCCCAGCGTTAAACTTAAAGAATATTATGTCACCGTCCTCCACAACATAATTACGCCCCTGTTGCCTGTACTTGCCAGCGGCTTTCGCTGCTGCTTCCGTTCCTTCTTCCTTAAAGTCCTTGAAATGCATCACTTCTGCCATAATAAAACCCTTTTCAAAGTCGGTATGGATGCGACCAGCAGCTTGCGGGGCTTTAGTTCCCTTCTGAAATTTTATAATGTATAATTTTTTTAATGTATAATTTGAAATTTCTTCGTTTATATATAAATTTCAAACCTGAATTGTCCATGCCTTTACTTCATCTGGCCCAGCAGTAAAGAAGTATTCCAATTGCAAAGCTTTGTAACCCGTAACTATAATTTTATCCAAGACAGATTTGCATTTCGTTTCATCTTCGTATGCTTTGCGCTCCGTTTCATCCTTTTCACCAAGATCATGTTCAAAATGCCCAGAAAACGGAATGATTATTGCTCCAGGGTCATTTTTGTCAACCCACTCCTTGATTTTTGCTAGCCACTTGTTCTTCTTTCTTATAAAATCCTTATCAGATAGATTCACCAAATATATCATAGGCTTTGTCGTGAGGAACATGTACTTGTTAAGCGTTTCTATCTATATTTGATATAAACAAATTTCCTTACTTAGTAGTTTACTTCACATATACATATAGGTACAATATAATTTTCTTAAACATTTAAATATTAATAGTTTTTTGGGGACATTAACCCAATGTTTTAATTAGCAATAGTTATCTACTTACATCATGTGCATTCCAGTCAGCAAAACGCAAATGCCTCTTTTCAGTAACTAAAATGGATTTAACCTTCAATAAAGAGTCGTATTCTGGTTTCAGCTTCTTGTCTCCACCACGAGCAACAACTTTTTCTAGCTTATCTAGATTTTGAATAAGTTTTTCTTCGTCTTTTAAACGAAGTTCTTCAGAAATAATGTCTAAATCACGAACTGGGTCAACTTCGCCCTCGACGTGAGTAACATCGGGATCCTCAAACGCTCCTGGGGATAATGAAAAAAAAAAATAAATAAATAAATGTTATGCCATAAGCAGGGGTTTTGAAAAGCTTTCTCATAGGCCGTATAAATATGTTGATGGTATTTTACTAGGTTCGAATTTGGAACCCCTTGTGCAGTAGTCCAACGCACTAATCACTGAACAACGGCTCACACGAAGGTACAAATAGATACATATATGCAAATCAATATTTTATAAACTAATGGAGTAAACTTACGGCATAAATGGAAGATGGCGTCACACGCACTTATGTGTGAAAGGAAAGCATTGCCCAAACCTTGTCCTTCTGCAGCACCTTTCACTAGACCCGCAATATCCACGACGTTCAAGTAAGCTGGCACCTTACTGCATAGAAAGTCACATTGATATATTTTTTCCACACATTACTACAGTACAACTTACCTAACTGGTTTGTGATAGTCGCAAAGATAATCGAAACGGTCATCTGGAACTGGTACCCTATGTGCTTAAAAAAAATAAATTATAAGCTAAAAGTTTTTCAAATTTATTTAACATAGATTTAAAAAAATATTGTTTCAGATATTGATTTTTCAGTCCACGATATTATTCTTGTTTCTGGGTGAGATTTAGCTTGTATGTCCAACAGCAAGCACTGATTTAATTTTAAGGGCATGTATTAAATTCAGCGTCTTGCCTTTGTAGTTTTCATGTTCAAAATTCGTTAAGGGAATACTAAAGAGATAATAAATATCTACTGCTCTGTTTAGAGTTTTTTATGCCTTCTCTAGTTACTGCATAGTTTATTTTAATTTTATTTTTATTATTAGTTGTAAAACATATACGTATATTCACATACACTTCAGTATTCTAGCTACTAACTTGAGCTATTAGAATCGATCACTTTGATTAGTTGAAATCCTAAAATAACAAAGCTCGATGTGAAATTTGAACGAAATCGTTTTCGTGCAAATCGGTTTTTTACAAAATTTGCTATAAGTATAGGTACATATATAGTTTTAGAGAAAATCGTCTTTTTGTAAAATTGGCCTTATTAAAATACCGTTAATATTAGGATTAACCCAATGTTCCTATACCTGTTCAGGCGGTAGTCTCATGCGTACACAAACACAGAAGAAACAACTCGCAGACCTACTTTTTCAAGCTTATGTATATCTACCTAATCGTAATTTCAGAATTGATTAATAATTCGAGTTCAAAATTTTCACCAATCCAATACTTGTCATATATTATAAGTGCATGTAAAAATGGTGATAAGCTATAATCGTACACATTCAACGCAATAGTGAAATATAGTGAATAGAGATGTAACAGCTCTCCTTCAAAAATGTAATATAAATTGTTTGCTGGCTTGTTCTGCATCAATAACAACCGAAATTCACTTAAGCAATTTGTCTAGTTTTCCGAGTTCGGCGTTAATCTTTTAGAGATATCTTCTTGAAAAACACCTAGTGCAAAATGACTTTGTTCCTTAGGACTGCTGAGCTGGTTGCAGTACGAATCTTGAGTTCGCGATAGCCATTTTCAATGGATTGTCATTTGCAGTGAATATTCAAGCTTTTATTGTGGTTGGCGCATACCCCATGTGCGCACTTTTAGACAACTCCAGCGGTTTATCGACTATACTAGCTTGCCTGATTGCTCCTAACAAACTGCAAAAAGCACTTTGCATTATGCTTGAAGCTGTAAAAGCAAATGCCACAATTACAAGATCAAAATCTGCATATACTACTTTATAAAAAAAATATATATAATAAGCCTCACAAACAATTTCCAGCTATGTCTTCCAAACGAACCCTAGGGCTTTTTACTCTGCAAGAAGCAACAAATTTATCGACAATTTAACCAACTAGGTTTCAGACATAATTTCATACTCTGCGCAGATTATATTTTGCTTTTTACGAAGACCTCGCCACGCCTCTAGTTTAAGTTTAAAAATATAATTCTCCTATTAAAGGAAGAGAACTTGCCACCAGCAAGCAACATACAAAAAACGTTAACTTAGCCCCGAACGAAGAAGCTAAGAAAGAAAATTATAATAATCTCTCCAACAAACAGTTTTGCATATACACAAAACTCAGCATAAAGTGAGGATACACTTCACTTTACGAATTATAATAATAATGTAGTCGATGGAAGGTAATTCAAAAAGAAAAAAAAGAAAAACAATATTTAAAGGTACTTATTTTCATTTGGATCGATGGTGCAGAAAGGGAAGTTCTCCGCGGGTGCAGCGCTCTTCGTAAGGACATTGAAGAATGTCGACTTGCCAACATTTGGAACTCCAACAATGCCGACTCTTAAATTGGTACCCACGCGACCAATTAGTGGCTTCCTCTCGGGTTCTTCGCCTTTTTTAGGTGGCATATCGATGAGTTTATCCTAAAAGAATAATTAAAATCGTAATATACTACAAATTCTAGTTAACATGCAGTAAAGGTCATGCAGGGTATGAATGTTGGGTTAGGTATGTACGCGAAAACATTCCAAATAGAGTACTATTTGTAGAGCATAAATTAAGCATTACTGTGATATACACTGATAAAGTTGAATGAAGCTTTGTTATTAGTTAGGTTTAAGAACTAAAATGTTTTCTATTGTTTGTTGATAGCAATTACATTTTTTTATAGCCACTTCATGTTAACCTCACAAATTGTCTCAATGTTTTGGGAATGATTGGCCAATTAGAGTTTGATTTTAATCTTAACTAATAATAGTGGTTACTTATATATTTAATTACCTAAATCAACTTAATTTTCTTAAAAGAGAACGCCAGCGGTGAGATTGCCGAAGACCGATGTCAAAAAACCAAACGTGGTAAAAAAGAGCCGCATATGTACAAAAAAAGAACTGTCAAAATGCTTAGGTGGCAAACACGTTCCACAATCCATCATCCAAATGAAGGTGTTGTCATCTAGAAGTTTTTTTTATGTATAACCCAGTAAATTGAAAGAAAAGAATTTATACATGTTAAATAATGTGTTAAATACTTTTTAATAAAAAGGCTGTTCTTTTATTCTTCTAATTATTTTGATTACAGGGTATAGCAAAAAAAAAAAAAAAAAATGCAGCTTGAGAAAGTGGAGTGGTTTTTATATTTAGATACATATTTTTGGTGTAAGTCTGGATACATAAGGAGGTATAAGGAGGCAATAAGAACAATTGTTGTGATGTGGAAAGGTCATCACACATTAGTCCAATTACCCCGGGCTAAGATTGATTTTATGGAACAGGGAGATGAAGTTTGAAGTAGGAAACGGAGTAACATCTTCATCCAGTGTTGAACATCGGGGTAAAACTAATCAACACATATGTAAACTGTCAATTTCGAGGTGAAAAGAAATTTCTGTGGCATACATTGCAATAATTAAAGTTGCGGCTTTGCATATCAATATGACATCATAGATAATTTTATATGATATAAAAAAAAAATTGAAAAATATGATTGTGTCTTCTTTCTTTTGGAGTTTTATTTACGCAAAACTTTTGTGGAACTAACTAAATTATACGAATTCCCGGCTTCCAGTTTTTTTTTTTTTTTTTTTAATTTTAAGGTGATTTATGCTACCAGGATCAGCAATTGTCTATTTAAATAACATCATTTAATTTTCAACAGAATATGAAAAATGACATTTGATTTGAATGAATTGAATCTCATAATTGAACTTTCTATTCATTCCGAAAGTCAAAATAGAGACTACTCGTATTCGACACACATGTCAAAATAAGGCTGATATTCGTTTTAGAAATTAGTATTTTACAAACTAATGTTAGTTTTACTAAGGGTAAACATTTCATGGGGTTTTCTATTTTTGTTTTTTCTTTTTAAGTACGTATGTACATGTTCCGGTCCATTCCGCACGAAGTTTGCCAAACTAACTCTGAGCTTCGTAAATTATTCCAAATTTTAGTTTTAGTAGTTTTTTTTTTTTTTTTTTTTAAATTTTTTTATTTGATATTTAAATACAGAATATTTGGTTCTAAATGGCAAGAAAATAACAGACCTAGTAACCTAGGCATGTATGTTGGTGTATTCCTAGCGCGGCGAGCCGAATAATGGCTTTCCACATTCTAGGCACTAGGTAGTCGAACGTATCTGATTGGTCGAGAGACTCAGTTTTGACTTTCATTTCTTTTTGACGTAGTGGACTGGATTTAAAGGTGAGAAAATTCTCTCTTCCTTCTAAGTCAAAGTGCACACTGTCAAAAATCCGTTTGCGTTCCATATGTAAGGCATTACGTCAAAAAGTAGGCCAGGAATTGGGAACGTGCCCAATTTGAGATTCTTTCCCCTCGCTTCGCGGTAATAATGGCAACTATACAGAGCGTTCGCTTGGAACTTCGTGCTTCCAAATATTACCATGTTTCCCATGATATTTCCAGAAACGTTTCTATTCAGATCAGTCATCAGTAGGAAAAAAAAAACAATTTGTTTATCTTTATCTACCACCCACAAATTACCTATATTTACAAACTAAAAGAAGAAGAGAAAGATTCAGTCGACTGAATTTTAGTGAATAAATAGTTGTTTTAAATTGATTTGATTGATAGAAGTCGAAATTCTTAGTAAACTTGATATCATTGTCAAGGAGTAAATCAGTAAGTCTATTTCAGTAGGAACTATAAGTGGGCAATTCTAAAACTATTTTATTTTGTATAAAATCGTTCAAATAGTTTTTCTCTTTTTAAGGCAATTAAATCAATTATTGTCTTTATGATCGAAGTTTCTGAATTCCTTTGTAATATGAACTCAAATCAACGACCGCCAAATACATAGCTAACGGCAAAGGATCATCGAACCAATTATCTGCTTTTAACGGATTTCTTATTTTATTTCTGATTCTCCCACACACTTTCTGCCTTTGGAGTCAAACGTATTTGCATCTACGTTGACTCTCAAGGACAGTGCGTTGTTCAATAAGGCTCCAACAAGGAAAATCACGTACAGGAAATTTCTGAAAATTATAGCAATTATAGAATGAATTGGGTGCGCATTGTGCCATGAAAACACTGCACTAATTTACTGTGCGAATGATAATCAAACTGTAATTTGCAGACTATTAAACATGATTGGTGTATTAATTTCTCAAAAGTTATTTATATCCCAAAAATGTACCGTATTTCACCTAAAAAAAGATAACCATAGATTCTATGGAATTATTCTGCATTTTATTAGCAAATAATAAAGAGAATATTCAGACCCGTAGTCTGGCAAAAATTGAAGAACGAACGTTTTCAAGAATTTAATTTAATGTAGGTACATGTAAATTAATAAGTACAAATTCTTAGAAATACAATTTAGAAAAGGAAAATCTAATGTAATGGGTTGTATAATTGGAAGTTTACGAAGAATTTTAAGAATTGAAGTCTTCTCCAACAGATAAGATCAATAAAATAAACAATTAAATATTCAAAATGCATACATATTTAAATGAAGTGAATTGTACGTACGTGTTCAGGTATGCTGCTAATAGTAATACCCCATTGGTGTTCAATCTGCGATTTTATTTTTGCGCAACTTCTAGTTGGTTACATAATATGGGTCCAAATGTCGCGTCTTACAGAGAGGAAGGCTGTATGAAGAATTAGAAGTCAAATGTGGGGCTTGGCCAGACTGCATACTTTCACCAATACTAATGTTTTCAACAGGAAATTGAGGAATTCGATGGACTCTTACATCTTAACTCAAACATCTAGACTTCTCACAGAATAATGGACCTTCACCAAATGACAGCAAATGTGGAGAGGGATGCAGACGTCTCTCGGCTGAGAATTAACTTGACAAAAACAAAAATGATCAGCCTAGGACCGAACTCATATATGTATTGCTGGACAGACAGTTGAGTAGAGTTGAGAGTAGAGAGTTTCCAATACCTTGAGAGTATTCTCTGAACTGATCAATCTCTGTTTGGGATGCTGTCCATAGTTTGGCGAAATTAGCTTAAACACCAAGCTAAGACTATTCCCGTTCAACGTTGAACTGGTGCTACTATATAGATGTGGTATCTGGAGGCTGACCACCACTATCACGAATAAGCTGGAAACGTTTGCAATAGGTGTCTACGCTACATCTTAAGGATATTCTGGCCCAACAGTACCTCTAATGAACAGCTTTATTAATTTACGGCACAACCATACGACGACGAAAGTGGCAGTGGATTAGTCACACTTTGCGAAAGGGTGCCAGGTCCCCAGCTACACAGCTAACCAACTGATGCAATAGAACACTCTTACTCAGGTTGGCAGGATACGCGGCACCTGGGAAAGAGTTAGGGAGAGTTAAAGCACATTACCAGAAACCACACACGATGGCGTTGTAGAGGCCATAGGACCCACAAGGGGATACAGGACATAAGTAAGTAGGTACTAAGTAAGTAAGTATGTCACACGAGCATTTTTAGGGAAATATGCGGTTAAAAGACATCTTGGGCTAGTGGATAAGATATAATGCGCTATCCGAGGAATGTTACTAGTGTAATGAAAGATGTAAAATGTACTTTATTTAAGTGCCGGGCCTTAGGGATACACCAAGCAATTGAATGGCCGGATAACTTGCCAAGCATGACACAACTATTTCTGGAAATCCCTCTCGTTGTAGCTAAATCTTAACTAAACTACGTAAGTGTGATAATCATCACCTAAGCTAGATGACAAATGTCCCAACTGTCTAAGAATACAATAATATATGGGTGACTCTGCAAGTTCATTCTATCCTCACAAATTATTTCTGAAGAAGATGCAGACATACATGCATATAAACTTTTAGTGTGTAAAGTTGAAAAGCGAAACGAATAAAGCAAAAACAAGAGAATTTGGTAAATTGCGTTCTAGCCGCAGGAGGCATTAGATCATAGGCAAACTAATATAGACGTCTTTAGGTTCCCCACCCGAAAATTTTGTAAAGTACGCCGATTTGAATTTTCTATCTGAACGTGCGAACAAGACGTAACTATAAAAACGATCGTGGTGTCCCTTTTTTTCCTTTTGCACACCACATTTTCAGCAGACTGTCATTCAATTAATAACAACAAAACGTAAGTACAGGAAAATGGCTGCGCCCATGAAATGTACCGCGGATTGAGAATGTGTGCGTTCCGATTTGATTTTGACGGAAACGTCCGAAAACATTCCGTGGTGCTTTTGCTCTTGTGGGAACCAACGGTCAAATCGGCCGAAGACGACCGTCTATATTAGTTTGTCTATGCAGTAAATTAGCCTTTTTTCGATAAAAAAAACAGTAGAAACGGCAGCACTGCTTGGGGATACAGGACGAAAGTATGTAAGAATTCAAAGAGCAACAATTGATTCTGAAACAATTTAAAGTATCGGCTAATAGACACCATTCATTTTGATTGAAATTGTGTTGTTCCCGATTCTCAGGTTGGGAACTAGTAGTTGAGGAGACAAGTTATGGGCCAGCAATCGGCGTGCAATTTTGTCTGAACGATTTACAAACAAGAGACAAATATTTACCTTATTGGATTTTATTTCAAATAATTCGAAAGCCAGAGAGGGTTCGGACTTCAATAATAAAATTTAGCAGTAGATTCTTACAAAAAGTGCAGCAGATCGATATTTTCCGCAGCAGATTTCTTTTTGTTGCAAATATATACAACAATAATGGGGTTTAGATTTATACATATATATTTTTTACGATAAAATAAAAACAAACTTAAATTGCACAGTTTCAAGTAAATTAAATCACAAATCTTTGTACGAATTTAATTTTTTATAAAATTTTTAATAACTGATTAATTTTCAGTTAAATTCAGTTCTTAAAAGAAATTTGCCATAAATAAATTTATGTTTTTTTAAATTGTGTTACGTTTTTCATCTAGAAAACATCAAATTTTCAACGGTTTTCACATTTCAAAAATCGCAGTAGATTGCAAGTCAAGCGCAGTAGCGCAGCAGATTTTAAATATTTTTTTAAAATCGCAGTAGATCTACTGCAATTGCGGTAAAGTCCGAGCACTGCCAGAGACCTTCGAAGCTATGGAAGTGATAGCTAATAAAAAATTCTTCTGACAATTTTCCTTTATGCAGAACGCGTCACATTGAACCATATGTAGTTTTAAGCAAGTCAAATAAATTCTCTGGTGGTGCTATCAGAAGTGGCCTAAAGTCGCCATCATACATTTTACGAGTTATGCCGAGTAAACCTGCTTATTCATCATCGAGTTCTATTAAACTCATTGGACGCCGCGGCTCAGTGGTTATTGCGTTGGCCTACTGTCCATGGTTAGAAAGGGATTCCAAGTTAGAGTCCCAGAAAATATCATAAATAAATGTATACCGTGCTACACACGTGTAGTTGTGGCCCTCTATCGGCTGCCTTTAACCTAATATGTATTTATTTATTTTTAACTATTAAACTTCACTGCAACAACCTCCTTTGTAAGGAAGCTTGACGATTATACCTTTCTCCGATATTCTTCGATTTCAGCTTGATAAGTTCTCTCCACGAGAGTCTGTAAATTCCGTCGAGTCTTACCGCTTTGTTGTTTTTATAGGTTGTTCTTTATTAATGGATTGGATAGCAAATTTAAATTTTAAGATTAATTACTGATTATTTAAAATTTTCTTTGTATCTACATATAAAAGAAGATAAGGAACAAGCACATACATATGTATGTATGGACGAGTTTTATGCTTTTAGATTCATGTTTTGTACAAGAAAAGGCCGTGATGTATAAATATACATACATACATACATACATATGTGTAGTTAAGCCGAATTTCATAGTTTTTTGCAGAATAATCAAACATTACGTTTATGAAATTACATTTACATTGTATCCAGATCCACCTTGCAGCTATAGCAAGGACTTGTTCGTATATAATCGGTAAAAAACAAAAAAAAATAATAAATCTTCGAAAATGTAATTCAAAGACTAAAAATTAATTATAATTAGTTACAAAATATGGAAGCCAATGGCAAAACATATAATCAAAGAACGTAGTCTACCAATTAGGTTTTCCATTTTCAAATGCTGGATAGCATTTCTACTTTTAAGCGTGACTTGGTTGAGTACGAAATTAGCATAGCAAAAGCAGGTGTAAAACATAAAGCATCCACCATTTCGTTGGTTTTTATTGGCCATAATTACTGAGTTTTGCTTGCATTCGAGTGCACACACAATTAAAATAAAAATACTTACTAAGTTGACTTATGATGTTTCTAGGTATAATAATACTCGTGGCCCGGTCAACTAAAAATGAATGTACTAAATACAGATCAAACTCAACGAGTTTACACACATACATCATTTTGGGTGGGTACGGCAAGAGCACAAACTATATAATTAAAGTGCAGATGTTGAATCCTATGAATGGTTGCTTACTATATTCGATTTCAAATTAAAAGGGCTCGCGTGGCACAACAACAAAATGTTTCAAATAAAAATGAAATAATTGTCGTTCACAGGAACTTAAAGGAATTAGCATTTAATAACGTTCACAACATAGCCATTCTTTTTCTTTGGGAAAACGGTCCTTCAGATACCATTGAATTTCAGATTCTTTTTTTTTTTTTTTTTGAAGGCGTATTGTGGGAGTGTCAGCTCTAGGATTAGAATTTTTGCTGAAGGGTGAGCAATTCTGATTGAATGAATTGGGGATTGAAAAATCACCGTGTCGCATGCCATCGAATACATCCATGGACAGAGCATATCCCTCATTGTACACACTTCCGGTTTTAAAATACCAACGCCATGCTTCCTGGAAAACAGGCAAATTTTCTAATAGATAATAAAATGTGGGTGAGTAATTTCGCATTTTGGAACTTCCAACCAATTATCGAAATTTAAAATTAATTTAAGGATCTTCTAATTGATCTTTTACGATAATAATATTTCGCATCTGAGTGTTGTAAATACTGGTCGAAACAAATTAGATTTGTTAATCATTTTCGGCGTACAACAATTAAGGAATCTGAAGGAGTTCACTTTAGGGTTGGAAGTAAATAAATTTATCCTTATTGTTGTTGTTTTATATTAATAAAGAGTCGTAGAAAATGATTGGATAATCATAATAACTGTTTTTTTTTAAAATCAGCGCGTGTCAAAGGGTATAGGAATACCCTTTTACTTATGTACAGAACACGAGCAGGGGTATTTGAAACCTAGTTTCAATATTATTTCAATATGGGAGGCGTTCAAACTAAAAGGAGGGATAAAACTCCTTCTCCTGCGGTTTGCATCTGCAGAAAAAGTAAAGTTCCAACTTGTTTGCCAAATAGAGGAGATTAGCTATGTCTTCGTCAATTTTATGAAAATATTTTTATTCAATTAAGAATATTATATATATGTCTGTAAAAAATAAATAAATAAATATTAGGCCGTAAGCAGCCCATAGAGGGCCAAGGCCTAGCTTCTCACAGCTGTACGTATTGTGCGTGGTATACATTTCTGTACGTACAGAAGGGACCTACAGTTTTATGCCGTATCCGAAGGGCAGGGGGGTTTTTGAGAAGCTTTCTCATGACAGTGAATACTCTTGGATGTTTGTCAGACGCTCGCAAGAGGTGGGGCCGTGAAAAAAACTTTGGTGGTATTTTCCTGGATTCGAACTCGGAACCGCTTGCGCAGTAGTCCAACGCACTAACCACTGAGCCACAGCACCTGTCTGTAGGTAGTTTTTAAAATTGTTATAAAAAAATTTGTTTAAAAAATCATTTTAACAAAACCCGTAGCATAGAATATTTCAGGGTCAAGCAGTTTAATACAAGGTTTGTCCCCGCACTGACTAGAACTACGAAAAGCTACGAAATTTGATGAAAATTGCGTCTGTTTCCGCACGTCAAATGGTTTTGTGGCTGTCAGCAGGCACAATAACTTGAAGTAGGTAAATCAATACGAAAAAAATGGCGTCCAAGAATTGGGCAGCTTTTTGTTCAACCGTACATTTTTGCAAATTTGTATTTCTCTAAGAGAATTTTACTCTCACTCTTAGAAATTTGACAAGCTGCGAACTTTGGCACAGAAAGTCCGGGAACAGACCTAAAAGCTGTCCTAAGAATATATAAAGTTTGAGACATTTTGTATAATTTTTAGAACAAGCGAAGATTTTTGTTTCAAGTTTCACGTAAAATTACTGAAAAAACATTTCTGGAAAAGTCGGTGTTTCAGTGGGCGTATTTTGAATTTTTTTCACTTCTCCAAAGAACTTGTATACAAAATTTGATCGCTCTAGCTCAAAATTGAACGCCAAAAAACTGACGGTAGACAGATGGACAGATTTGGATCAATCGAATCGGTTATAGGTACATACATAAATAAACAATTCTCGTGTTTATAATTTACTTGAATTTGCCTCAAGTCAAAGTCAAAAAATTGCATTTTGGGGTTTTGATTGGTTTTAACTCAATTTTTTTCTCTTTCGTTTGGTATTAACTACTTAAGTCTAGCACAACTGCTTCCCATCGTTTAATAATCTAGTTTTTAGGCAATAAGAGAGAAAAATGCATATGCTCAATATTTGCTATGTATTTTCAATTTCGTTTTACGAAAAACTGCAGTTTCTGACTGAAGACTTTTTATCTAACGTCAAGGAACTATAACCAAATAATTCACGAAAGGTTTAATCGTGAAATTAAAAGTTTTTGTATCGAAATCTAAGCTGAGAAAACACAACTGCGTTTCATTATAATTTAAAGGTAATTTATTAATCCTCTCATACAAAATGTCAGTTTAATTAATGACAAAAAGAACCCTTAAACCCTAAGGGTATATCACTGTAGTCCTATCCTAAGAATATATTAAGTTTGACATAACAAACTTTGGGTAACAGAAGAAATTAGAGATAGATCCTGTAAAGTGCGTGTAGTAACTGGTATCACTAGCCGAGTCGATTGGTTGATAACTGTCCGGGATATACATATGTATATATACTACATATCAATACCTTCCCTCAAGAATGTACTAAGCGATATTTTCAAAATTTTGTAGGAAACAAATAAAAGTTCCTGTGCAAGTAATTCTTTAAAAAAAAATATGCAGGCGTCGTTTGTATCAATGGTAGAGACGTCAAACCAAGATCAAAACGTGGAGTTCGGCACAATTTATAAGAGCATGCCAAAAAGTCATTTGCTTAATGCATTCTTCCGGGAATACGTATCTATCCAAAATCGTACTTTTAAGATCTTGAATTTTTCTATTTGCTTACGAGTCGAAAATTCGAAAATATTATACGAGGTTTGCATGCATTCTTTTCACTGATCTACTGAAAATTCGTAGAGGGAGGAGAAAAATGCCTTATGGGCTGACTTGTCTGTCCTCCTACTCTAGTAGATTGTAATTATGAGGAAGGGTTAATAATATGCTATTCAGAGTTTTCACAATAGATATCAACAGATGTATCATTATCTTCACATTCGCAGAATGCACATAGAGCATTGTCGTAATGGTTGATGGGATCGTGTAATTCGTGTTTGTTTCTTATGTAGGAATAAAAAAGCATTTAATGTCACGGCATTTTAACGTCAATTTTGCGGTGGACAGTAATATTTTAATAATAATATTACCTACATTCGTTTTGTCATGTTTTCTGTATTATTTTTCAATTATTTGAATTTCAATAACAGAATGGAAACGGCTCTCACCGTTGAATGGCTTATCTAATTGATTTAATACTACATTGTTTTGTGTAGCAAATGGAACAAAAGTGAAATGGTCAACCCTTCTGGGAAATTATTTCTAAAATAATGGAATTGTGAGGAATGACTTATAAGTACTATGTAAGTACTTAAAACGAAAAGTATGTTATTTACTCCCATATGCATATGTACCTAAATATGTACATACATTCGATATTTTTGAGTGTGATTATCTAGCTGAACATTCTACTGTTCCTATACTTTATGAACATAAGTGAACGAAATTATGTTGCATTGAATTGATATCATAAGTTGCACTTGCGTCCCGACAAAGGGCGTGCACAAAATTATATCGTTATTAAAACTGCAATCCTGCATTTTATAAATATTTATTTGCCAGCAACATAGTAAATAATTAAAAATTAGGTTATTACTAGCTCATAAAGGTCCAAGGTTTAGCTACCTTATTGCACTATTTACACAGATTCATCCGATATTCTCCAAATTAGCTACTATGCACTACCCACATTCCTATTGACAAATTGCACTGTTTGCGCTCATTCACCCATTATGACATTTTCCAAGACAGAGTTATAACAAGATCCAATTGCTGTGCACTTGGATCCAATGAAGGTAAAATCAAAGAGATTTAAAACTTTTAAGTCCTGTTGGCGAGCGAAGAGAGACACCCTTCAGAGACAAAACTTCCCTTTGAACTTCATTTCATGGCAGTACTCAGCTGTGGGTGTTGTGCACGGTATAAAATTTCATTTAATTTCTGCGTAATATCTAAAATCTGTTGTTGCCGTCGATCAGTTGTTGGTGAGATCGATTTGCAAGTTCAAATCCAGGTATTTACTATCAACGTTATTTTCACAGTAACACCTCTGGCGGCCTCTTCCTCTACCTTTCTACTACAGCATAAAACTGTAGATCCCTTCTGTACGTGCAGAAATGTATACCACGAACAACACGTAAGTTGTGAGAAGCTAGTCCTTGGCCGTTGGCTCTAGCTGCTTACGGTCTTTTATATACTTAAGGGAAATAAGTTGACACAGCTTCGAACATTTAGTTGGAACTTATGTACGTATGTATGTGAAGTGCGTGTATATTTTGTGTACAAATAGAAGAAGGGTGCTGGGATTCATGCGGCCAGAACAGGCGTTAGCTTTAATGCTCACTGCCGGAGCTGCAATATCGCCACGATGCTGGTAACAACCATTCACTTTCTTTGGAAATGTCCGGCTCTAAGCAGATCTAGACTGCGTACTCTAGGTCAACCCTTTTTTAATACCCTAACAGAGTTTGATTAGATAAGTATTGGGAGCTTTATTAATTTTCTCAATGAAGCGAGGCCACAATCGATGTGCAAGCACAATGATCCAATGCAGCAAACCAATCCAATCGATATACATACATATTATTCTTGGTGTTTCATTAGTGTCATGAGAAGTTAGATTGCACTTATTCCTAATCAACCAAGTAGTTTTGAAGATAAAAGGACACATATGTAAATATGATCTTTTATTTACATATGTGTTTTGCATAGTGCATTAAAATTGTTGTTCCATTAATTTCAATAAAACTGACAAGTGTAAGTTTATTGACATTCATTGCGGATTGCTTTGAGTATTTTACACTTATATAAGTATATATACATTACTGTTTATTTTTTGAATTCTCTAGAACGAAATCTCTCTATAGCGAACTAATTTTGAGGATCCTTGACGGTTCGTTTTAGAAAGCTAACACCGTATCAATGGGAACTCGTTGTCTGCGTCACTGCATGCAGTACTTGACCCATACTACCAGGGTTCGGACTTCAATAATAAAATTTAGCAGTAGATTCTTACAAAAAGTGCAGCAGATCCATATTTTTCGCAGCAGATTTGTTTTTGTTGCAAAAAAAATACAATAATGGGGTTTAGATTTATAAACATATATTTTTTGGGGTTAAAACAAACTTAAATTGCACAGTTTAAAGTAAATTAAATCACAAATCTTTGTACGAATTTAATTTTTTATAAAATTTTTAATAACTGATTAATTTTTAGTTAAATTCAGTTCTTAAAAGAAATTTTCCATCAATAAATTTATGTTTTTCTAGATTGTGTTACGTTTTTCATCTAGAAAACATCCAATTTTCAACGGTTTTCACATTTCAAAAATCGCAGTAGATTGCAAGTCAAGCGCAGTGGCGCAGCAGATTTTAAATATTTTTTTAAAATCGCAGTAGATCTACTGCAATTGAGAGGTGGCTTGAATGTTGAATACAATTTTTTCCCACCTAAAAGCAGTGGGAGCCAAAAGCTCTTTCAGACCTGCATTGATACCTGCAAGTAGAGTCTACAATTCCATCAGACTTTATTAGCAGTAGATACTTTTATAGGCTGCTGTCCTATACTATACCGTCCTATACTGTACTTAGTTTTGTTTTTATTAAGCTAGCTCTATAAAATTAGCTGCTATAAATAAGCTGCAACATAACTATAATTCCTCAAATTCTTCTACAAAAAAAAAAAAAATTTTTAAAAATATATTAATACTTGTTTTCTTCTACTTGTTATCCGTAGACAACACATCTGTCTCGAGTGTGACGAACAGTAACTTTAATGTAGGTTTTAAAAAAATGTACCAGTAAATATGGGTATTAAAAATAAATGAATATATACACGTAAATAATCAACAGTGAGCCCTGTAACCTCACCGGAAATAAAATAAAATGGAAAACTAGAATTGTTGGTCCGTAAAAAAAGCATAAGAAAAGGGAATTTCAATAATCCACTTGAGATTTTCGTACTCTAAAGGGCCTTAAAGGGTTTCTGTTTTAGGATGGGTGCCATGTCTTAGTGGTTATTGCGTTGGACTACTACGCAAGGGGTTCCAAGTTCATATCCAGAAAAAAGCTATTACAAGTTTTTCACGGCCTCAGCTCTTCCGAACGTCTGACAAACGTTCAAGAGTATTTATTGCCATGAGGAAGCTTCTCAAAAACACTCTGCCCTTCGGATACGGCATAGAACTATAGGTCCATTCTGTAGGTGTACAAATATATGTATATCATGCACAACATGTTCAGCTGTGAGAAGCTAGCCCTTGGCCCTCTATGGACTGCTTATGGCCTATTATTTATTTATTTTATTTTTATTAAATTGTGTAGGCTGCGTTTGTTGTATGGGACACAATTCTAATGAGTGCAAATGCTGAATCATTTGAAGACTTCAAAATAGCCATCATAAATTTAAAAACTTTATTAATTTTCCAAAACAATGTAGAGTCTTATCAATTTATCTTTTTTTTCTTTCCTTACTTAAGTGCACAAATGTTCTTTTGATTTACATTCATGTTTTCAAACTTAGAAATTGAATTTATTTTTACTTTTGTAAAATCTTAAATAACGACATCATATAGCTAAATTATTTATTTTGCAAACTATTTAAACTCAAATAAATAAATAAATTGTGTAGGGAAAACTAGAATCCTAGAAAATCATTGGTATAGTTGTGGGAAATACTGCTTATCTTCTAGTTAAACTGGAAAGCTACCTACTTTTTAAGTAGTCGGCATAAGATCAGTAAGTTTAATGTAATAGAACACGTGTTCCTTAACGACCGTTAATTTTCTCTAATGGACAATTATCCAAAATGACGCACTAAAAAATATAAATAAAAACCTAGCACGAGCTACGATCCGGCCACAATTATCGCCATAGGTATCCTACAATTGTTATTGGGTCCTTATTGAGGGAAGGAAGGATTTTTTTGTTTTGTATCTGGCAGCGCACCCATAGCATTTGCACCCAAATTATAAAATCACCGCGCTGCAGCAGAGAACGGAGAAATGGAGGAGACCTCATGCTGCAAAAATAACATTGTACAGCAAGACCCTGTCGCCTTTCACCCAACTGAGACCTATTAACCCTTGGGTTCGGCAGTAGTTGATGTCATCACCTGGTGGTGCATGCAAAAAGGTATAATTGAAAGTCCTTCATTATAAACGACGCAGGACGTAAATACGTACTTTTTTTTGTATCTCATTTGTGCTGTTATTAAATTACCTAACAGCTTAGAGAGAAAAATAATTGTCCTTCCAATGGACGACGGCTCTGCTGATGACTATGACGAAGACGACGACGACGCTTAATAATTCTAACCACTTTAAGTATATTGAATTGCAGCTACTGATCATTATGTACACTATATTTACCCATCCTGTTTTTAAATGAAGCCAGTGGCGGCGAGGAGCTGCAGCCTATCGAGAAACCAGTTTCATCGTAAATTTGCCATTTTATACATATAAACATGCAGCTCAGCTCCTCTGCGCTGCGCTGCGCGTCCACTTAAGATGTGCACTTGTTTTTATCTTTGGCAAAAGGTTGCCATTGCCATTCTAAGCCGATCGGCAACTTGGTTGGATAGATTTCGCTGGTTGGATTTCTCTGCTCGGTTGCATGGCAGGCACACCACTTTGCATGGTTTGAGAAAATAATACGCATGGCGTGCCACCAGGTAATAAGCATCGAAAGGCGGTGTCCGCCAGGCGTCCTCCAATGGAAGAGAAGTTGGCTATCGAGGAGTACTGTTGCCATTTTGTAGCAGAAGCACAGCAGCCAGAGTTGTTGGGTTTTTTTTTTGTCCATTTCTATATTTCGTTTCGTTTAGGTTTAAGGTGGTGGTAGCTGCTCAAAAGGTAAATTGTTAGATTGCCTGTCAGTAAAACGCTAATTTATGCCAAGAGCATTTACTATGTGTGTGGATATACCCGTACCGAAGCGGCCAGGTTTCTGCATGAACGCTGTAGATGGTGGTGGTAGCCATGGTAGAGGGGATGAAGTGTTCAAATAATAAATATGCAATACAAGTTCTTTTTTCCACTATGTTTTGAATTTGGGAGGAAACTGGTCGCCGCCGCCAACGGAATAAGTTATAATTGCACACAAACAAAAAGTTCAAAATTTCAATTCAAAATGGTGGCTAAAAAAAGGAAGTTGTTGGCTGTTTGGCTGAGTCGTTTGTTGAAAGGAGTGTATGTTCTTAGAAGGAAATTATTTAAAATGTTTTTTTCTTTTTTCTTTTTTACGTTGCTGTAGCTGGTGCTGCTGGTGCTTGATGTTTTGCTGCTGCAATTATGGCTGTATCAAATAATTTTCTTTATTAGCATTTATAGATTTAATGAATGCGGGCTGGGCTGCTCTTATTTTTCTGCTGCACAGAATGCGGTAATTGCTCCAATTAAACGCAATAAAAATTGTTGAATTTATTTAAACAAGTTTTGTGGAACTGTGGCTAATAATTGCTTGCATATACTTGCATGCACTTATTGCAGTGATCCTTTAGCTTTACCTTATTGCAATTAGTTACGTGAAGCTTACAATATGCAGTATCTATCTTCTACAAATAGAAAAATATACGCATATATATGTACATATTAATAGAATTATTAATAATTAACATATTAATTTATTTAATTTATTATTTTTATCTCTATGTCTAGCCAGGTCGTAATATTGGGGTTTGAAATGTTTTTGAATTTCATACCCTAAATATGTATAAGAAAGTAGACTTGAGTCTTGAATACAACTTCTAAGTTTGCGTTGGTTATAGGTATCTCCAATACTCGACAAGTTTTCCTTCTTTCTATCAACTTCTTCAGCGTGCTATTTTATTGTTTTAGGACATAAATAACAAAAAGAACATTGTTCGGTTTGTCACAGACAAGTTTCTCAACATGATCGAAGATTTGTCGATTAATCTTTCATCTATCCCTGTTTTTTCAGTTATCAGTTGCGAATTAGGATAAAATGTCTAGCAGCTCCAAACATTTAATAATCATCATCATTTTCGTTTTAAACAATTTTGAAATTTAGTTTTACTTGCACATATAATATACTTATGTACATATGTAAGACAAGAATTGGTTTCGTGGAAAAAAAAACATCTAATTCCATATAGAAATCAAGTATGACATTACGATGATTGAAGAAGTTCGAAAAGTAGGTCTGCCGGTTAATCGGCATCTGAGCTTTATAAAGCCACAATTCTAGGATTGGTGTCTTAGTCCTAGCCCTGCTATTAACGCTACTTCCGTAACTACTGCTAGTTAGCCTAGCCAAGTGGCGCATAGCAAAGTTTTGGCTAAAATACGTACAACATAACTTATTCGCTAATTTTAGAAATGAGGTTATTCTTTGTTATTTACGCAATGAATTTCGTTCAAAATCGAAATTTGAGCAAAATATTAATTATAATATATGTATGTTTTTTTTTATTTCAAAATTTGTTCGTTTTCAATTAACAACATAAAAGTGCAAGTACATAACACTCAGCCGTCCAATTTTCTTTTTTGTAGGCACCTTATTACTGATTGCTACTGAATTTATTGCTCTAACAAACCTGTAAAAAGTAGCAGAAAAATTTAACATATTCTCCAAATACAGATAATGATTAAAGTGACCAGAATTTTTGAGGTGCTTATTTATTCTGGACTATTTTAAAGTAAATTTTAATGTGTATAAAAAAATAAAATAAATAAATATTAGGCTGTAAGCTGTCCATAGAGGGCCAAGTGCGTGGTGTACATTTCTGCATGTACAGAAGGGACCTACAGTTTTTTGCCGTATCCGAAGGGCAGGGGGGGTTTTTGAGAAGCTTTCTCAAGACAATTATACTCATAAATGTTTGTCAGACACTTGGAAGAGGTGGGGCCATGAAAAAACGTTTGATGGTATTTTTCTGGATTCGAACTTGGAACCCCTTGCGCAGCAGTCCAACGCACTAACCACTGAGCACGGTGTATAAAAGCCTTACCAATTATATCTTATGTTAAATGTTAAAATTCCAAAGTTGCAAGTCCAAACTGATGCTAAAATATTGAATATCGCATCAGACCTATCGTTTTTTTTTGTTTTGCTACAAGTTCTTTGTAGGTAATGTATTATGTATTGCCATTGAATAATATTAATATGTATAAGTCAAATGAATAAAACGTACAAAATAGTGTTGGTAAAAATTAATTTAAGCGACATTTACATGTAGGTACACTCTACACGATGACCCATCAACAAACTTCGTCTTGTTTTACTGCAGGACAACTCTTAAACGCATTTAAACGGTTTGTGGTCTCAATGATTATGTCTTCCAGTTTGTGGTTGGGGAACATATTTCCAAAGTGGTAGGTACTTTCAATAAGGTATCCGAACATAATTGTCAATTCCTTGTTTGTACATGTAATGACCTATGCAAGTGCGGTTATGCACATCCAAGGACACCTTAAAAAAAAAAGGAAAATATATTCGACCTTCAGAATTTTGGTTTTAAAAACTCAATTTTTATGGTCAATTGAATTTCCATACTATGTTGGTAATTGGAATTAATTGTTTGTGGTTATACACGTTTAACTGGACCACATGTCGTTTATAAATTCGTTTTGCACATGCAATCTATTTTTAAAGCGTGTTGTTCCATTTTAAGCAACAGAAGAACAGTAGACAAAAATATTTATGTGAAACTTATTATCCAATGTACTAGATAGCATTCATTTTTTTTCTTTTTGTGACTTGAAAGTATGCCTTAAAACCACTTTCAAATGCGTTTTTATCAGGCTCTAGCCGCATGTCGTTTTTTAATGCATTCTATGAATCGGTACTCTGAAATATGAGGCGACTGCTAGAACTTTTGGGTGCATAGTTGGAAGTTACAGGAGTTCTGGCCATATTTCAGTTTTAATACCCTAGATTGTCGAATGTGCGCATTGCTCTACTTGTCTACTATACGTGTTAATTGTCATCTTTACAAAATCCAGTCTCAGTCTGCAAATGTTCTTAAATCTTTTGAACCACCTATTCAATATAGTTTATTAGATCAGATAAGATTGTAAGTTGAGGTAGGAACTGATTTCCTTGACACTGTGACCCTATTGTAACTTCCTTGTTTTAGATCTCATTCAGGATGCCAGTGTTTACGTTAAAATCAACAATGGCTTTGGATGAGCTAGCAGTTATTTCTTTTTCTTCTAGGCAGAATTTATTATTTACGATGACATGTTCTGCTTAAATAGTCACAGTGCTATCATGTACTATTCCCTAGCCATGATATGTATTTCACTCGACAGTGTCCTGCGAGGAAACCTGTGGCAATTCGAATCTGACTCCTGTTAAGTTGAAACAGAGGAGTTTGGCATAAAGATTTTAGCTTGTCTGTTACTTTCAGTTTCCATCCAGTAATGGTGCGCTTTTTCTTTTAGCTAATTTTTAATACAGCTGTTAGCTGTGCTGAGAGGAAATTTGCAGAATGGTGTAGGCATCATGAAAGTCGATGCTGAGCTTATTATGGTAAACTGATCATGATCACCTATTTCGTGTCTTTCATAGCCGCTATGACCAGGTGTCTAAATGAGATGTAGTACTCTGTTTCTTCTGGTTAATAGTTTCAGCAGTTGAAGGCAATCTCAAAATATTTTGGATATTACTTCGTAAGCTGATAGAATATAAATGTTCTTGTTTTGGTTTGAAATACGTAGTTACACTTGTCCATAGGCGCGTGTATTAAAGTTTTAATGGTAGCACCGTATACCCCAGCCCCAACACCTTCATTTGTTTTGGATCCATCTGTGTGGCAGACATTTGAATCATTAGCAAAAGTTCTCCCGATCTAGAAACGTAACCTTGAAGTTACTGACTGAATTCGTATTTGGATAGACATCTGTCTGTGATTATAATTCCTAATAGTTAATCTTTGCTCTAGTGCCATATCTGGATGAACTAACTTGGAGTTAGCTCCATTTTTTGCAAAGAGCATAAATGCGGTAACCTTAGCGTCTATTTTTATGTGAAGATGAAGTAGTGGTGGGTCGAGAATAACCTCCAGCGCTGCAGTAGGCGTAGTTTTCATTGCACGTGTAGTTCATACACAAGCTCGTTTTTGCAGTTAACTGAGCCTGTCGTGCGTAGTCCTTTGAAGAGTCTTTTGCCACCATGCCGATGCTTCGTAAGTGACAATTGGTCTTGCTGTCGCTACACTGTGTAGAGTTATAGCATCATTTTGGGGTTTAGTTTCTGTCAATAAGACTTTTGCTGTATTGTATTGTATGATTTTATTGTTCACAAATGTATTACATTTTCATTTAGTTTGCCCGCAAAACCATTTGGTTCGTCTGCAGGCTGGTCCAAAATGCCTTGCCTAAGGCCTTTTTTAAATGAGAATTCCACCAACATTTTTTTTTTTCAGAATTCTATTGTTTTACCGAAGATTTAATCTGTCTTTTTTTCGTCTAGTTTATTATGTTGCTCTTTTTCGAGTTGACTTTGAGGCCAGCTTTGTGGCACCAGTCATCCACAAGGTCTACTACTCTCTAGAGGAGATTCGAGATGGTCTCTTCGAATTTGCCTCTGATAAGTATCGCAATATCGTCTGCGTAACCTTGGAAACTGAAACCTTTATCATCGAGCATTTTTATGATTTCGAGACAATGACTACCATGGACAATAAAAGTGGGGAAAGAACTCCACCTTGCGGGCATCCTTTCGCAGCCGAGATCCTAAGCTTGTTGCTGGCTAGTGAGATGTTTATTTTTCTGTCTTCTAGCATGCATTTCGTTCAGTTACATGTATTATTGTCGACTGCTATGTATTGGATACATCTGTATATTTGGGCGTATTCGGTTTTGTGAAAAGCTAGGCCTTGGCCCTCTATGGCCTAATATTAATTTTATTTATTTATTTTATTTTCCCATTTACTTTTTAGTCTATCGGCTTAACTATAGGCATTGTGTGCATATATTGCACATGCATGTATAATATCAAACACCTTTTGACCACGTGATTAGGGAAATATGCGTAAGGAATCATATGATCCTTTCTATGTAGAATA
The DNA here is from genome assembly GCA_949716465.1 of Chalcosyrphus nemorum. Taxonomy (NCBI): domain Eukaryota; kingdom Metazoa; phylum Arthropoda; class Insecta; order Diptera; family Syrphidae; genus Chalcosyrphus; species Chalcosyrphus nemorum. Next base: position 240,642 of record OX454332.1, read on the forward strand.
CAATGTTTCAAAACTGATAACGTTGCACACCAAGTTTATTTGAGTGGTTTCTAAAACTAGTTATTTTATGAATTTAAAATAAAATGACTAATTCAACTACAACATATGTACATATAAGTGCAAATTTAGTGTCAAACTAAAAAAAAAAGAACCTTGGCGTAACGTGTACCTATGTATCTCTAATTTGCATCAACAAAAATGTTGCACTCAGTCAAAGTCCTTCTGTGGCAATATTTTTAAATTATCAAAACTTATACCGCATCAACATTTTAAGGATATGGCGAGAGGAAGACAGAGAAAAATATCGCTTCCTGAATTTATTATCGTTTTATTTTTTTTTATGATTTTTGTATTATAAATGCTATAGAGAAAATGAATGGGGTAGTGATCCGAGTGGGCTGGGCAGGATGTATTGTATGACAGAAAAATAGGCAGGACACGCCCCTGTAGGGATACGGTTGCACGCACCTTTTTTCGATTCATTTTTTTATTCCTTTCACCTCTCTCCTTTCTGGTTTGAATCTATCATCATTATTAGGAAACCTGGTTGAATGCAATGCGCCACATTGGAACGTGATGCCATCCGCCAGATGTACATAATACACACATGTGTGTATTTGAATAGAAGATACTTTTAGTTCAATTGTTTGAATTTGAATTAACATTTTCTTTTTGTATATTCTCGTTACGTAGGCTATTAAGGATGGTAAATATATGAAACTATAAGTCTGCTGAAGTAATGAATAGGTGCCTAAGTAATATGTGTTACGTTTTAAGGGGATTATTTTGTGTGATGTACATACATCTCATATTTATGAGATAATAAATGGTTTCTCGATAAATATCATATAATAGATACATTTAAAAATAAATAGGTATATAAAAAAAAACACAGTACACATTTTCTTTCAGTACTCATTCGCACATTTTTGTTGTTATTTATTTAAGAATACCAACTACCTAGTGGTCGTGACATTCATATGTCCTGTGTCGTGCAAACCGCACTTTTATGAACTTGACTTGCTGTTGGACATCTAAGTCAGCCTTTTTGTCTTGTCTTTTCTCTTACCTCAACCCTGACTGAAATTGGAGTAATTGGAGAAATTGAGAGTAGAAAAAAAAGACTTTCGGCTTACACAAACAAAGGCAATAAGTTTAATTAATTTATGTGAAGGAAATGAGCTTTATTTTTACTGTTGGCGACATGTTGAAAAATGAAAAGTCATAACAAAATTCGCCCATCCAATGACATAAAATTTTGCCGGACAAGAAGTCTGACTAAAAAGTCTGTATGTATACCTTACAGATTTTCTATTTGTTTTTGATCTGGTGAGCAAAGAGGCCATTGAAAACATTGATTTTATGTTGATCGAGCCACGATTTGGTTGCTCTGCTGGAGTATATGCCGGCGTTGTCCTGCTGAAAAACTAATTCCCTTTTTTGATTAGTTAGCAAAAATGGTAAAATTTGAGTTTCAAGGACAACAAAATACTCATGGCTATCCATTTCAGTGCATGGAAAGGATAATGGTAATGTTACCGCTGAAGAAAAACCGCCCATACGATAAGACTTCCACAGTTAAAACTATTTTTCTAAGAATAGGTATGTATATGGGATAAATGGTCATTCTTTTGATTAACTTTTGCATCACGTTTTCGCTTAACCGCAGCATGTTGTTGCACCATAGGCATAGACTGTTTCTTTAACATACCTCAAGCTCATGAGTTTTCAGAGCCACACTCAGAATAATGTTGTGTCATGTCAATCATGGCCTTGTTCGTTCATATCCAACACCTTACCTTATAAGCATGTAGGCCAAGACTGATAGAAAATGCTGTGTAAAGTGGTAACGGATATGCCCAATTCAGGTGATCGTCCAAGCCTGAGTTTTCACTCACATTCTCAGCGGATCTTCTCGGACGAAGAAAAGTTGGCGTCTACATATGAAATTTATCGTCTGACACGTTTGAATTTATGTATTAAATTCAACAGTACGAACTTTACGAGACATATGGTATTCTGAACACGACTGTGCATCGATCAATATTTCATAACCTTTCAGCTACTTATAAAAAGGCATCACATAAAAGTTGAATGTTGACAATTCAATAATTGAGTGAAATTAAAAATGAGACCTTTATTTCAAATTAGTAATATGTTATAAGTATATAGGTACTTAAATTTCTGTCAGCCAAAATTTTTGCAACCTTAACAGCCGCGAGCTTATTAATAACTTATTAATAACTAGGAAGGCTAGTATACAAATGTACCTTAAAAACGCTTTGCCATATAGCCATCGGCCCTGGACTTCTGTTGGGTCTTCCTGCATTCTCAGTCAAGGCTTCCATTGCGTTTCTTATGAACACGCCTTTATTCTGCTCCGCGGACATAAATAAGAAATACATACTGCATTTTAACCGTCTCCCAGAAGAAAATATAAATATTAAAATATTCGTTCTTTTTCTCTGTAATTCGAAACTGTAAGCAGAGAAGCCCAACGCACTAACAACTTAGCCACGACACTCATATTGGACTATGATAAACATTCTCACAATTCATATATGTACATAAATCGTATTAAATGTTAAGTAATGCACATAATTAATAGCAAACATTATTTCGAAAAATTATTCATTCTAAATTTGTTTTCTATAAACAGAGTGAACAAAAAAACTTCTTTTATTCGCTAATTTGACTCTAAATAGAAAATGCATTCAATTCTTACAACAATGAAGTTTAAATATATGCAAACACGAGAATAATTAATTTAGGCAGATCAATTGAAGTTCACTGAATCGAAAGACCGAACCTTCAATCGTAAAACAAATGCACTTTGACGTCAGTTCATGTACACTCAATTAAAAAGTTTTGCAAACAAAAACTTTGTCATTCAGACGCAACCGAGTGGAAGAAATCATTTGAATTTCACGCAAAAGGTGAAAGGATTCGGGCGCGATTTTATAATTATAAACGTCCTTTTTCCCGTGTACAATGTGCTCGATTACAATGGAACCCGTGCTATTAATTAATTTTCAGGCACGAAATAAAAAGAAAATAAATAAATAACTCAGATAAAAGAAAACGTATTCCGCAATCCCACCTCAATTGATTGCAATTTTCCCACAAACCATTCACCAGTTAGGTACGTACATACATATACATATTGAGAAAAAAAAATCCAGAATCATTTTGGGGAAGCTGCACATCTTTGTCGTCTATTAGTGGCATCAATTTGTCATTTATAAAAGTGGCTTTTGTGTCTTCTTCTCTCTGATTCGATTGACAGAGAGACACCAAGTCCAAGTGATAAATGCGGGACTCCTGCTGCTATTCTGACAGAGCCCTTTAGAGGTGACCACAAAAAGAAAAAAAAAAAACCAAGCAAATTCAATGTGATGCTTCTGTAGAATCATAAATTCAACGTCGCAACAACAGCAGCAGTGATACCCCTAGTATCAGCGGCAATAGTAGCACGGTGTGCAATTGTTATTGTTTCCTGTTTGTCCTATGTACCTATTCAGTGTACAGCATGGAACCCTCTTCTCTTGGCGCAATGATTCTGTATCCTTGCGAACACTCGTTTATCGGAAAATTGCTGGTAGTCATTCAGTAAGGAAACAATGGGACTTTGGTTTGAAATAAACATTTTCATTGCTTTCGGAACACTGCTTGTAAGAGTGCGCAACAAATCTGTTCCATAATAGGTTGACATAAATACATTATGTCATTTTGGGATACACTGAATGTGTAAAAAAGGAGAAAAATAAATATAATTTTAGGGTGACAATTGCTTGGCAAACATTTTTGGACAATGCCTTTCGAGATATTACCGCCGCCGCCGCTCCGCTGGGGGATGTTAGTTAGCCTGAATATTTCTGATCTCTGACCTGGCTATGGAAACTATGTACATAGAATTGAAGTTTTACGTGACTTTTGTGGGTTTTATTGTAATCTAAGTTGTGGTCATCTCTTCTGTGACTGTAGTAAAAGAATGGTTTTGATCCCGGTAGAAGGCTTTGACAATTTAGAATGTAAGATAGGTCTCTTTTGTCATTTTTTTACTATATTTAGTGTGTTTAGGCACGAGTTACATCGGATAGAAATATCCTATTAGTTCAAGCGATTATGTAATTCAAATGTTGAGAAAAAATCTCTCTGATTTAGGAGTTTGTACGTTTCTAGAGCTACAAAGGCTTTCTTTTCGCACACCTCGGAGCATTACTTCAACTGTATTTTCCAATTTCTACAACCTTTTGGACTGAGAAAACAAGAATCTGAAGAAGGTGAAAGATTATTAAGTACGTACGCTGGAGTCCAATTTTTTTCTTAACCAAAATCTACAGGACAAACTCAATAAAGTTATAAGAGCCATTAATTGCAACTTATATTCATACTCTTCGCTTCGACAAAGTTTACTCATAAGAAGTTCAAACGACTTTGTAAGTCTGTCAGTCTTAAAAAAAAGAAAATGGTGCATAATTTAATAGATCTGTCTGTTAGTTGATCACTACCTTATTTAAGGCTTTTTATCAGACCCCTTTATGTGGTAATGCGTATAAATAAATGTGATCAAATTGTATTTATACCCTATCCTAAGGGTATATTAAGTTTGACACATAGTTTGTAACCTAGAGAAATATTGAAGATAGTTCCAATAAAGTGTATATATAAATGATGACTGATCAGCATCACTACCCGAGTCGATCTAGCCATGTCCGTCCGTCCGTCTGTCTGTCACCTTAAATTTTGAGCTAGATTAATGAAACTTTGTATACGAGATCCTTGAAAAAGGAAGCAGTCCAAGTGTCAAAATCCGCCTACTGCCACGCCCAATTTCGAAAAATGCACTTTTTCAGTAATCTTATATTAAACTCAATAAAACTTACTTAATCAAATATGTAAATATTCTTTTACCCGACATATCTTCCATACGAAGTGTACGACCACGCCTACGTTTTAGGGGCGTTTTTATCCAAAGACTGATTTTCGACAGTTGCATCAAAATAATAGAGTTTTTACGAACAAGATACAGTTATATGTTGAAACATTTTTTAGAATCTGCCCACTACCACGCCCTCTTATTTGGAATATTCCTGTTTTGGGGTCATTCTATAGGATATTTGAAAAAAGTTGCTTAAGCAAGTAGTTATATTGGTGGAAGAAGAAGCTAAGTGTATAGGAAAGGGATACGGTATCAAACGATCCGGTCCAGACGGATTGTAGCATTTTCATATGTTTTTCTATGAATTTTATCCAAGCGTTTACTAAATTCAGCTTGCTAAGTGAGTGTCATCCTAACGGTGGCAAATCATATAATTTGGATACTTATAAAGTGTTATTTAATATCTTAAAACGTGGGAATGAAATTAATGTCTTTTCATGTTTCACATATGGATTAGAAATAAGAAACCAATTAAAGAAACCCATTTCCATAAAACATTGCCTAATGCAACTTTAAACGTACTTAACCATGCATTTACCGTTGATTCCCAGTTGGGTGCTCAGACACAAAATATCCCTTTTGTGGTTTCATAAGAATAGCCCACTGTAGTGTAGAATATTAGATACATATGTACGTATAAAAGGATTGACAATTTTCCTGCATTAATTTTTCATTAGCCCCAATCGGAAAGTGGGTATTACTTAAATGAGTCAATTTAGCGTTTAGAATTCAATTCCATATCTATGATTCGAAATTCAAAGTATCACATTATTTATAAACAATACTACTTCTGACGCTATTGAACCCTTTACCATCTGCTTCATGTGAACTTTATCATTTACAAACAAATGGCATTGTGATAATGATCTAAACCATAATAATGTCTTTATTTCTTTGGACAGGAATAATTTATGTTTTTTTTAATTAGTTCAATAAATTCTAGGTACATAATTATATAAAAGATGCAAAATAAACAGCGGACTGCTAACTAACTAATGTAAATTGTTTGGACTAAAAGTTTGCTTTCAAAATAACACTTGGGCGACTATCCTTTCAGTAAGAATTTTCAAAAGAGGCGTGTGGTTATTGACAGTACAAATCATATTGGTCAAACACGCATGCATGTTTTCAATTCACTAATTTATATTTTTTTCCAAAACCACAACGGCGTTGAATTTTTTTTTCTTTGTTGTCCTGTCTTTCTTTTCTTTTTTTTTTTTTTTGCTGTGTTGTGGTAGCTGATTCCTGTTAGAACGAATACATTAAACATGCATTTTTAAAAACTTAAACGCACGTTAATGACTAGAGAACAGTCATTTTGTTTTTTTCTTTTCATTAATATTGTCAAAGGAAAAGTGCCCACAGTATGTAAAATATGAATTATTTTTTTTAAGGAGCTTGTTATCTTGTGAATTTTTTATAAGTACATACTTCATAGTTTCTTTTTTAAGCGAAAAAAAAACGTCAGGGGTTCGGTTCTATTGCAACTTTTGTATAAGGGAAGTTGTCAAATAAGAGCAACATACCATATGCCAGAGTACTACCGATGTATCGTCATATTCCAGAGGTTATTGACCACCTGCCCACTATAATGCAAACTTGCGAAGATTAAATTTAGGCTGCAAATACTCAATACCGATAAGAGCAGAATGGGCGTAACGTGATCAATTGTTCGAACGCTCCCAAAATAAGAACGAAATCCGTGCTGGAGCCTTGTGAGAAGACTTGGTTATCCAATATAATGTTGTGCTGTGAGACATTAAATAAAACTAGTTCCATCGGACTCCTAAAATACAAAAGAGAAACCCTCATAGTTATTACTCTCACAGCCACTGTGCTAAAAGATTCTGCAAGAACTCTGGTAAAAACTGTAGGGATGTAGCGGAAAAGAGTCCATTATTCACCTCTATGCAGTTCCTAAAAAAGGCAATCTAATGCAGTGCGAAAACTGGAGAGGTATCTGCGTGCTGCCAGATGTGGCCAACTTAATAGCTAGAATCATCCTGGAGCAAATCAATCCTCCCTAAAGCAACTATTAAGGCCTTACGAGTAGGTAGACTTATTACCATATATTTTTCTTTTAGGAGTTGAGAGATTGGAATATTTCTGGGTGTGAGAGCTTGGAAGATACCATCAACCACGGGCATAGTGGACGGGATGGTCAAAATACTATAAAGCCTTTGCCGCTGATGCCACTATTCTAGCATCGGTCGTGCCATACCATGCCATGCCTAAGGTCATGTTTCAGATCCGAACCGATGAAATATATCGATGGTCTGGATGGAAACGGACCGAACAGCGCATCAAACTCAGGACAAATTACAAGAAATGAATGCTTCTGTCAGAAATGTGTCAGTAAATCGTGTTTGAAGTTAAGTTTTGTATTGAAAAAGTGATGCAGTTCGGAGAGCAATGTACCTTATTAGAGCACTCGTACAGGGGACGCGCGGACGACCACATCTTAACCTGTCCTCTACTTCTGACATCTCGTGCAAACTACGAATATCCCGAAAAATTTACACTTTAGATACACCGAGTGGTTTCAACACTCCATGTTAATTAAAATTGACCACTAACAATGCATATGATCTGGAAAAAAAGTAAACGGTTCAATTCCTAGCTAAATTGTCAAAGGATAAGCGAACACAGTGTAACAGAACTTATGGCAGGACTAGGTATATCACAGGTTAGACTATTGTTCGACTTACTGTGTTTCAATAAGTGCAAAAAGAACTGGCCATTACTCCCACTCTGAATTCCCTTATCATAATCACTATAACATAAAAAACACTAAAAGACACAACTCTGACCAGACTAAGTTAAGCGATACATTATAGTATACAATAAGCATTATACGCATGTATGCACATAAGCAGGGTAAATTAAAAACAAACTACACCCATCTTAAAGTCTAATGTGTGTTTTTTTGTGTCGTCAATATCAGAAACTTTTTGTAATTCGTAAATTTCAATCAATATCTTGTCCCAAAGGGTTTAAATAAAGTTGTACTACGTTTTCAAGTACAAGATATAAGAGAATATTCACATGATTCACCTGGCATTGGTTCAGTTATTATAATTAAATTTACCACCCTATAATTAGAAGGGACGACTATGTATTTTCTACAGTGCGTGTAACTTACCTATTTAAAATTTTCGATTGTTTTCAATGTAATTACCATCGGTGCTGAAAGCCTTTAATTAATACGTTTCAATTAAGCCCGAAACAATTGGTCAATAACATTTGTGTAAATGTTTGACGAAAATGAGCCCGCTCGCTTTAAAATGTTCCTTTATAGACGCACAACAATAGAAATACTATCCAAAAGTGTTGAGAATCATGTCCTTGCAGATGGTTTGAAGCACATTTTCCAAAGAATAGTTCAAGGACTCTAATTTGAAGCATGCACTTCTCGTATGAGTTATTAAATGTAATTAGCCAATCCAAACACCAACGTAGGTATTCTTTCTTAGAATATGTCAATCGGCTGTCATACACACACATGTTCTGATAAAAAGATAAGTGAGGGCGCCTAAATAATAATGCGAAATCCATTAACCCTGCAAGGGTTTAGTTCAGGTATCATGCAATTTTACAATTGCTCCGTTCGTAGTCCACTTAAAATCGAATTATCGTAGGTTCTACCGGTACACATGTTACATGATAGGCAATCCAGACGAAAAAAAAAAAAAAAAAAACTTGACAACAATACTTTCATTGAGTTTAATGACAGACAATGGTTCAAAAGGGTAACTTCCTATAAATTTTGTTCGCTCGGAAGACCGACCACCTTCATCATCTCCAAAGGTACAGGATTCCTTGTGTGAACTGTGGACTCAATTCATCTCACGTATCAAATCGGTTCAATAGACACCCAAAGGAAGCGAACGACAGGTTGCCTTACCAACGGACCTTATATGTCAGACATCCCTGCGATGAGATAAATACGATAGCAAGTGATTATCCTTATTATCCTTTTTGAAGTGGTGTCATATTTCTTTCGAACTTCAGCGCAATCCTGAATGTGGTGTTTGGTTCGGTATTGCCGCTCTCACGATGTGAATAGTTTCAAATGATTTCAAAACTTTGACATCATGTTCTGATATTCGAGCGAAGCACCTTTGCAAGTAAAATGTATATATATATCTGTTTTTTCTTTGATCGGTGGACAAATTAGCCGGCTTAGAAAAAAAAAAAAACACACGATCCCTAAATAGCCGGCTAAAATTTCGTGTAGACGAGGCTTAGGATTATGGTATGTTTTTTGTTTCCATTAAGGACGTCATATACAGCAGAGGAGTTAGTTTATTGGACTACTACGCGAAGGATCCTTTACGTCACCTCTTCCCACGAACGTTTGAAAAATATCCACTGGCATTATTACCATAAAGAAGCTTATTAGGCTGATGTTACACTTCCGATACCTACAAAAAGTTTAGGTTTCTTTCATTTGTTTGCGAGAATCTAGGCCCTGGGTCTAATGACCTGTATCACCAACTCGTAATTTTATTTGATTTGCATAACCAAAAATAAAAATTCTAGGATCTAAAAAAATGCCCGGATAAGTGGTATATAATACCACTGAAATACCATAAAGGATATAACATTGCAAATTGCAGAGATATGTAGAAGTATTTTGACACCAACTCTAAACAGATTGCATTTTTGATGATTGACTTAAAGGTTGATTTATTCTGTTAGGTATTTAAATTAAGACAAATATGGAAGGCATGTTTATTATTTATATTTATAACTGTAACTGTGATAATTCAAATGACACAGTCTAATAGATATTGTATTTATCCGAAGTTACTCATAGCCAATCGTTTACAATTGCTGGTTCAATAATGTTGTAACCATAAATTAACCTATCAACCGATGCCGGAAGAAAGAAGAAACAATTTTCTAACGACATGACATATGTATATTAACGGATACTTAAGGGAACAAAGAAATCCACCAGATTAATGAAATTAAACTCAGCGGGGTGCCCCCACTGAAAGCTGTGCGATGAATTAAAATACAATGTGGTCTCGCATTAACCCCTAACTTTGCCGCAGTAGTGACAGGGAAATTAATGGATCTTGTTTATACTTATACATATGTACATACATATATACATACATTTGTGTAATATTTGTTTATATAGAAAAGCATAATATGATTATATTTGTTAAAGCATAGCCCAGCTCACGCCAAGGAAAATTATGGAAGAAGAGTGTATTAATTGTCTGCGACACCAACATGTCACTTTACTTCTGTGTTAAGAGTGCAATCTTCGACTAGGTGTAAGAGAGCAACATTTAGAACTTACGGCTAAGCCTAATTCCACTAGCCGTACCGTGGCTCAGTAGTTAGTGCGTTGGACTACTGTGCAAGGGGTTCCAAGTTCGAATCCAGGAAAATACCACCAATGTTTTTTTTTTCATGGCCCCACCTCTTGCGAGCGTCTGACAAACATCCAAGTGTATTTACCAAGTCATGAGAAAGCTTCTCAAAATTCCTGCCCTTCGGATGCGGCATTAAAATGTATGTTCCTTCTGTACGTACAGAAATGTATACCACGCACAATACGTATAGTTGTGAGAAGCTAGGCCTAGGCCCTTTGGGCCCCCTCCATCCCCCCGATTGGGATCACTGAAGAATTTTTTTTTTCAATTTGAAAGGTTTTTATTAATGCGATACATGAAAAACTTAAATGCTCGAAAAAAACGCTTAAAACTAGCTTAAATAACTTAACTATCTTAATATAACTTATTGGCTCTCTGCGAGCGCTCTAAGCTAAACTTAATGCTTATCCTATGTCTTTCGACCTAATAAAACGAATACTTATATAATAATGTAACTATAAATCAACAATTAAAAAACTAAGAAAAGGTGAAGGAACAATTTTATGTAAAAACTTACATGCTACTTAAAATAAAATAAACATACGTACTACCTTAAAATAAAGTTAACTATTTTTTTTTTGTAGCCAACTGGCTTGTGTTTTTTTTATTTATGATTTTTTTTTTCTTTTCCAAGGGCGTTTTTTTTTCAAATAAAAATAATGTTTTTGAAAACTAATTTATTTTTAACTAACAGCATAAAAGTGCAAGTTTACTTACGGCCTATTCTATTCATGTTTTTCTTAGCTGGGTGCAATTATGTCCAAGGACCTTATTGCTCTTTTGAAATTACATTAGACTTTATTTCATGGCACCCAATTTTCGATCTCAGATATTTTGATAAATTCCGACATTACTATTATGGAGAAGTCGAAAAAGCGAGTCTGATAATTGCTTCTACCCGTCAGAGTATATCCATTATAATGAGTAGGGACACTCTCTCTACATATGCATTTCCTACTACCACAAGACAAAAGATAAAAAATTGTACAATAAGTGGAAGTAGATCAAAAGTATACACTTTAACCCGTATGCAACGACCCCTTGTGAAAGAAATAGTACACAATACATTTTACCTGCACCACTACATGCGGCTTACTGTGTAAGACGAATGGTTAGGGATTTTTTCATAATGCTTTTTTAAAGGCGGTAAGACTCCGATCATCGTTGTGTGTATCTCTACGTTTTAGTCAGTGTGACCTGCTGCGCCTTATTGAACATTTTTCTATACCTTTTTTTTATGATTGGCTTTTCCGCTAATTAAAAGTAAATATGAACCCTTTTACATCTAAAATATACAAGTGTTTAGTATTTCCTTTGACCTCCATAAAAATAATAAAACCAGATGTTCGGCCTTAAAACAATAAAAATAATTTGACTCAAAATTTCCTAGTTTTTTATGGCAATAGGTCACACTGATTTTTTTTTTGGAGGCTGTGGTTGGTATTGCTTTCTTTTTCTTGACAATGTATTTTTAAAGGCGGTGTGACTCCGACGCTTATCAGCTGTGCGTCATATCGCTATCTCTCTTTCCCTACAACGCTTCTTATATCCATCTTCTTCTCATATCTGTGTAATTTAGTGAGAAGGACAGAAAACGAAAACGGTCGTGAGTGTCCCTACTCATTATGGATATACTCTGCTACCCGTCACTAAGGCTAAAGCTTAAACGGTGGCGTGGAATTTAGGCCGCGGATGATTTTGTGCGGCGGCGTTCAAATTTAATTCTAAAAATGATATATGGTCCGCATAGTGAAATTAAATAACATCGTTCGGTCTAATTTCGTCTTTTATATATTTAAATATGTTTTTAATATGTTAAGCTCTAGGCGCCTATCTGACAGTTGTTCATATATACATATACCTTTATCGAAGAGACAAAGAAAAGTGTTGACGAAACTTTACTTACAGACAATTTGACGTAATAAGCATTTACCGGAGGTTTCTTTAGTTACAGCCAAATAGGTTATTATGAGGTGGCGACTTTGTTTAAATTTCAATCAAATTTTCAAGTATATTTTTTTAAAAAACTAGGTTTTCCAAAAACGGCTCGAACGATATTATTTAAATTTTTTATTTTTATTGAAAGAGGTTAATTCTGCAAGATGACAAAATTTTTGGCGAAAAATACGAATAACGGTACTTTTATTATGGCCAAAATTTATAAACCAATTATTTCGAAAACGGTTTCGAAGATTTTGTTAAAATTTCCTATTTAAACTTATATCGTTTTTTAAAATAACGTACGCACGTACCAAGTTCTTGGTCAAAGGTAATTAGAACGGTACTTTACTATTACTAGGTTAGGTAATAGCTAGCGTTCTCAAAAACACTTCAGCTTCAAGTTTGTACTTCCACTCCTGCTCAGTTTTTTTTTTTTTCATTTCTGGGAATCTGAAACCACATGCGCCTATTCCGAGTTGCTTCAATAATTCAACGATTTATAATTAACCAAAATAGTTAATCAATTACTTTTCTAAATATCCAACAACATAATGTAAACAATGTGTGAATGCATCGCGGTACATGTACTTAAGAGTCCCTATCCTATCCACTTTGTCGTCATTATCATCTGGTGTTGATGTTTTAATTATCTGACACATTTTTTTTTTTTGTCTTCGGCTACGCATTCTAAGCACAGATGTACTCCCTGGTGTTTGGTGAATGGTATTTAACTCTTCAAGAAGATATTTTCAAGAGGACATAAATAACGCGAGGACAATAAATCTGAATGAGAATAACCGAAATTTTGTTATGCATCTACAACATTTCCGGGCTCGGCTCGGAGTTGTTGTGCCATACGGTCCCTTTTCTTCGTGAAGTTAGTATCATTAATCAGAACCGTCCTAAGCATGCAGGCAAAAAATGTATGTATGTACTTATTTATTTGGTTTTTTCCTTTTCAAAAGCCATACGTTGTAGGACATACTTTCCTCATTGAATCTTATATTCGAATAAAGGTACAGCTTCTATCAGCGGGTGGTTGTGTAACGATGACACCCACAAACATTGTCTAGTCTCATTGTTCTCCCTTCTTCAAAAAAATAATTTTAAACTTTCGTGGAGCACCGTGATTATAGATTTATAATAGCGTATTAATTAACACCATATGTTTGGAGAAGAAGAGTCAATATTCCTAAAAGTTTACGATCAGCTAATTGGTGTTAAGTCTCTTTATACATCATTTGACAGTAATTACCTGTAATGGGTGATTACTACCTTAACAAAGCTTAACCAGTATTTGACTTTTGAGACTCACCTTTTGTAAATGATGTGAAAAATTAACCACCCAAAGCTAAATCTGTCTGCTAGAGCACAAAAACGAGGGTGACGAGATGCTATACCACCCCTGTGATTCACCCTCGTCACAATAAATTCGCAAAGCGTATAAACAAATCCCAGTAATGAAATATAAATCCAGTGGCAGTCACAGAGTTTAGTCGCTTAAATAACTTCCACTTCACCATCCACATCGTAATTTTGAGCATATTTCATGGGACTACCCTCTTTCTGGTTGGTTTTCGATGTAGACATTCACCCTAATGGCTTCACAGCTAGACGATGTGGGTGCAAAACTTCAATCTTTATGGCGCGAAGAGGGATGGAGCTTACAAAATTCTTTTGAGTATATCGCAGGGATGGAATCACTATAAACTGCACTTTTTTTGTCATTAGGAAGAATAAATATTTAATTGAAGACAGATTGAACGATAAAACTCAAAAGAGGGTGGTTTGTTTGACATTTTTGCGTCGGCAAAATATATCTACATGAAAACAATTCAGAGATGAGGACGTAAGTGAATTTCAGTTTTTGGATCGGTGATTTATATTTGAAGTAGAGGCGGAAGTTTTTTTTCCGGATATTCAAGTGACATCCGCTTGTACTGTGTCGTCATTTCACGCGTTTGGAAAAGTTAACTTTTTTTTTTTTGTTTTATCTGTGTGCTAATCATCTGTAGAGAGAAAACTTTACTAAAAATTATTTATTGTAATTTTATCAATTTTGAATACATCTATTAATTGGCTTCTGATTCATCTGAAATAAAACTTGCAAGCATTGGAAAGTAGACCCAGGAAAGCATTGCCATTCATGCAAAATGTGTTTACAGTAAAAATAGTTGATACTCTCAGGCTTTTCTCTGGTCAGTTTTAACCAGTCTTTTTTTGCTTATTTCTTTCCGTAAATTATGTAAACTTGATGCGTAGGATGTGGCGCTTTATAATTTTGATTTGGTGTTCGATCAGCAAAATTCCGTTTGAGTAGCAAAAGACTGTAGCCATTGCCTTCCTAACAGACTGAGTGACCTTGAACTTCGTCTAGGGGTCTGTGTCCATCTCGTGCCACTGCATGGAGCTAGCTTTCATAATGATGGATCCACTTTTCATCCCTAGTTTTTGACTAGACAGCTTCAAAAATTCCTTACAAAGCTCGATTCGCACTTCGTGGCATCCATCTTTTGTTCAACTCAAGATAAAAAGCAAATTTTGCAGATTTGCAGTAATACACTTGAATAATGGAATTACTAAAATCAATCTTTTAGTTAAAAATTGTATTCCTCGATAGTGGTAATATGTATGTACTTTTGGAGTAGAAGAGCCCTATAAGATCTATATACCTCGGTAGTTTTAAAAAATTCATCAAGAACAAGGAAGCCCTTGTTAGCTAGTTTTCCGCCCTCTAGTTTGATATTGCTAGCAAATATGCAAATTGTCGCTATCTCATCGATATTCATTGCTTATTTATTTATTCACTCGATTCTTGGTTCCACTCGAGTGAAATTAAATGTCATATTTCGTTGAGTCAGAAATTATTTTCGAGTGCAATTTTCCCGCGAATTTGCACTTTCCAAACATAAATTTCTAAAAAAAACTATGTGACGAAACTCAATTGGTTTCATTCTTTTGACTTCATATGCATCTACGCTGTACTACGCTACGCTACTCTCTCATTTACTTCATAGGTAGGTACCACATATTTTTATTTCTTAAAACTCAAATTTTGATCTAGATCAATCGATCTATAATTTTACACCGAATCCAAAAGGCAGAGGGATTTTCATACTTAGCTCATTGCATTAATACTCTATATTCAGCTATAAAATGTGTTTTTTACCAGTTCCTGTTAATTATGCATGCTTTAATTTAAAATCCTCCAAAAAGTGGAACATATTTTTAAAATTGATTTCATAATACCAAAGTTAGGACCTTTTACTTTATTTGCGCAATAAACTGAACTAACCTTATTAAGCTATGTATTCTAATTTCTTTATATTAAGTTCACCCAAAATATATCCTCTTATTAAAACAAGTTTTAAACTTTCACTTTTGCAATAAAATTGTTAAACTAACCACAATCCTTATCACCGCATTGTTAACCTCGGTTGTTAAATGCAAAGATTTAAATCTATAAGCTTTACATCACAATTTTGTGTAATGCACCTGAAGCTCATTTCCATCAAATGAATATGCATATAATATAAAATACTAACATTATTTTTTTCCAAAAAAATGGATTTCTTCTTCCCTTTCTGAGTCTAAAAAATCTCACCAAATTGAAAACATCCCTGGTTTCTAAGGAGAGGAAACGCGTTCGACTTATACGTATGTACATAGATCCGTCGGAGATCTTGGAAGGATTCTTAAGTGGAACACGCCTGATATATAATTTTTGATACATTTTTGCGAATTCGATTACTTACATATGTATAAAAGGTATCAAGACTTTCTTACTTTAAATCCGAAATTGTGCAGCGCTTTTCCATATTTTCACCAAAACACTGCTACTTTTTTGAGTCTCTTACTGTACTAATACTATTTACTGGTACAACCGTTTTTCGGAACACACATTTCTCTTCTTTCAATTGTAATATCTTAACTTTTGTGATCTTTTATGTTTTTGATCTCATCAATTTTTGCCCGGAAAATTTCTATTGACCAATGGACAAAAGTCATAATTTTTCAATACCATTCTCCTAAAATCTAATCTGGGGTTTCATTCATTATACTCGTATGTAATGATAATGATGCTTGATTTGAAGTCCAGATACTGGACTAATTGCCATACTGCATTTTACACTAGAATTTCAGAAAATTTATTAGTTTGTGCGTAGGTACTATGAATATTGGAAACATTTGGAGGCACACAACGTTCTCTTCGACGAATTCGCAACGATTACCGAATATATTTTATGATTTTCGGGATCATCGGCTCCAGTTGAGTGCATTTTCGCAAAAGCGAAAAAAATTTGGAAGTGAGACTCAAGTGCAAGTGGAATGCAATATGGAGTCAAATTGCCTTGATTTCTTCAATTTTGAAAAAAAAGGTACTGTACGTAAGGTACTGCAGCAAGTATCTCGTTTTGCAAGCCATTCGAAACATTCACTGCTTTTCCTTCACAAGTAGTATTCGCTGGGCTCACATTTTATTGGCTCTCATGAAAAGAATCTGAAGCGAGTTCCTATTCACATTCATACCGAAAAATGATTATCTACCCTTACACTTTGCTGCCTGACACTGTATTTGGAGTAAATATTTCGAGTGGCTGGTGAAGTGCTCTTTGTTTTTGTTCTACTTTCCGGTCATAATAGTTCGTTTACACCGCACCCAAATGCAACATTTCGGCTAGTTTCTGCATTTCAGCCCAGGTACTTAGCATTTCGCCATACATTTTTCTGCATTCTAGAATGCTGGATTCCAGCGACATACTGAATTTCGTCGCTGCATTTGTAAGTTAGTCAAATCGATCCTCTTACCAAATTCAGCACGTCAAACAATGACATTTTAACCCGCTGAATAAAAAAAAAACTGCTGTCAACTAAATCTGTGGCAATAAGTTAAAGTAGCGTATGTCTAATTTTGTGATTTTTCAGTAGAGGCAAAAGAAGTTTTAAAAATTTGTTTAAAAAAAAGTGCTGAAGCTAGGACCGTAAAAATGGATCACAAAATTCTATTTTGTGAAATAATAAGTCATTTCAAGTAATCATTTCCAATCAGAAAAAAATATCAGTACTCAATTCTGACACTAGTCATTTGAAATGCAGAAGTTGCAGTTTGTTTTTCAATTTTTTTTTTTCCTGAAATGTTGGATTTGGGTGCGGTGTAAATGTACTATAAGATAAGATCGCATTTATTGTTTGTACTTTCAGTATTCTAGCGAACGATTCACCACGGCAAATGAATGGATTCACGCAGTGTTCTGGTACTGTACTTTTTTTTTAACAATTGAAACTATCGTTTTTGTATAGCTATAAAAACATGCATGAATTTATGAATACATTCTCCTCAGCATCAGTATGCTGTTTCAGATTAACAATACCCTTATTTGGGTGGCGTTTATGATACAGTACAATACAATTGTCAAAATCCATCCACTGGTACCCCCATTTTTCGAAAATATTCGTGGTTTATATTGTTAATTTTCTCGAAACAATTGAACTGTTTCTTAAAAATTTCTAAATTATCATGCGAAACTACATAACAGATGCTTCCGAACACATATAGGGGTATGTTCCGGGCGACTTATGGAAATGTACGTTAATTATAGTACAGCCTTTACTTTATAAACTTTCTTAAGTAAATATACATATGTATTGGTGGTATTGTAGCATTTCCATAATTCATTCTTTTGAAATAAATGTTGCTTCGTTTTTTTGAGCAATTTGAATTTGGAACCACTGTACCTTTTAACTCATAAATTTTTATATTTTCAGGTTCTAAAGATCGATCGAGCTAAAGATTGGCTAAATTGTAAGGAAGGTACATTTATAGTACATATATGTATGTAGGTAATAACTTTTTCATTTTATTTGTTTTGTTCAACATTATACACAATAAAGACTTTAATAATTACACTTATACAATTTATTCTACTTATCTGTGGATAAAGGGATATTAATATTATTATTTTTATTTTTTTATTTTTTAAATCTTTCTCAATTTTATTTTAGCCGCTTAACAATTTTAATTTTCTTAAATAACAATTAGTTAAAAATAAATCGAAATTTACTTTTCGATACACATTTTTTCGCTCATCTTCTTGTACTAAAATATGATCAACCGATATAAAATAAATATTATAGTAGATTTAGTAGGCTAGAAAAAAAAAATGTTTTAGATTTATTATTCGCTACATGCGTTCTATTTTTTAGTATATACACACGAACTTTGTGTTTTTAAATAAAATATAAGTACTAGTCTACGATTATTAGAGAATTATATTAATATGTTAAGTTTCGAGATAAATTACCTTAAAGAACAGAGCCTTTGTATAGATATTTTACAGCAGTTTATATATTTACACATTAACCGATATAATTTGTTTTTAATAAATTTTGGTTTAGCTAAATGATGTTGTAAATACAACGACATTTATTTATTTTTAATATATTTATTTTATTTATTTACATAAACAGACAAATGTCTGATTTGTTTTCAAAAATACCCTGAATTTTTGTAATTTGTGTGCTTGGGATGGGGATAGATACGATTGTGTGGATTCATGTGCTTAAAATGATTTGGGGGCTTTTTACTTAAAGCCGGTTTAAAAGGACCCTACTCCACTGCTTTGATTGACCGCAAATATGAAGGGCCCTATTGAACCTCAAGCCATCGGAGGTGGTGGCTTCACATCCATCTGGTTATGGTGGTCCATATTTGGACTGGGCGCATGGTGGTGATGTTGAGAGGGATGCTGCTGCATCACTGGTGAATTGCCCATGTGATGGGCCATGCCTGTGTTCATGGTTTGGTGGGTTGGTGTCCCTGGATGACTACTATGATGCATTACTTCGGATTGATTGGTCTCCTCTGAGTCACTACAGGATTCTGAAGAGCCTTTCTTTATGTTATTATTTGTACCGTTGTGTGTCTTAACATGCTTTGCGAGGTGATCGCTACGCATAAACCGTTTGTTGCACACGGGACAAGCGAAACGTTTCTCACCTGTATGTGTCCGGAGATGACGTTGCAGCTCATCGGATCTCGTAAATCTCTTTCCACAGAACAGCCAATTGCACACGAATGGCCGTTCGCCAGTGTGCCACCTAAGATGTGCTTTTAAGTGACTAGTTTTGCCGTAAACCTTTCCACATCCGGGAATGTGGCATGAATGGATATTCTTCTTGCGTAGGTGGACGCCAGCGGGACCAAGACGTTCGGCTTCCTGACAGTTGGGACAGTCACAGGTGGCGCGTCCCGCATATCTTCGTTGTGAACGAGGCGAAGGCGTCGATGGCGTGGCTGCCTGACCCGATGCCGTAGCTGGAGATGAATGAGGTAACGTAAAGCCACCAACTCCTTGTCCGGGTAGCATACTTTTGTATGTATCCTGGAGTAAATGCTGCCCAGATCCCAATAAGTGGGCTGTATTTGAAAGCGAATGTGTCAATGATGAATAATCGGAACCAGCGGTTGCATAATTTGCCATCGTGGAATGCATGCCAGCGCCACCCATGTCTAACCAACTGCCTGCAGCACTGTGCATGTCCCACCAGCCGGAATTCACACCCTCAGTGGCAGCCTTGTGTGACGCAGTAACTGCATTAAAGGGCCAATCATATGGATGCCTCGAATACACAGAACCAAATGTTGTACCCTCTACTTTGCCCAGTAAGCCCTGATGCATGTGATGATTCTCTGCCACACTGGGTGAGGTGGTGGCACTTGGAAAGTACAGATCACTGCCATATGACGGGTTAGTAACTGCGGAACAGGACGATGTAATCGGTCGGCTATAAGGATAAAGGCTGAAATTAATTTCCCATTTGTAACCGGGACCAATTGAATTGGGAATTTGTGACAAAAATTTACCTGGCTGTGATGTTGACCATTGTATTGATTGTGCTGGACGGAAGGCTTCTTGCAACCGATGTTCCTATACTTGATGTCACAGACGGTGATGTAGATATAGTGCATGGTGAGTGCTGACCCGTGCCAATACTTGGTGTGTTCCCCCCACCCGATGAAGACGTTGGGCTTTTCTTCCACGGATGGAATCCCTTGCCGACGGCAGCATCAGCCAATGGTGGAGGTGATTTATTTGACAGTTTGTTGCATTGAGCGGCCAACATTGCTAGTGGAGTTCCACGTAAACCAGGATGGTCCTAGAAGACAAAAAATAAAATTATATTTATAAAAATGCAATTACTTTTCGCATCGACTGATGGAGTATAAAATAAAGTAGGTACACCACTAGGTGCTCCATAGAGCAATAGCCATTTTTCTAAAAAAGGTTAATAAGTAGATTACGCAAAAAAAAAAAAGAAGTTTGCATTGACGTATTACGCGCATACCGTTCGCTACTACAACTATTTTTTTTTTTTAGTTAGCTTAGAGCTGATTTCGATCGATATTCAAACACGGTTAATATCATTGCTAGGGATTCGTTTTCATTGGCATTCTCCTACACTTCTCAATTCAAGCAGTACGAAGCTAAAAGTTCTAGTCAAATGCAATGAGTCTGACAATGATGACAATTGCTCAGCTGAAATGCGAAATCAACATCGTCAGAACCGTTTTCCTGAAGTTGATCTTAAGCAAAATACCTAACATTGAAACAATTTATCCGATTTATACTTGTGCATTAATTGACTAAATTAAATCGGAGAGTATTAAATGTCAAATTAAAAGCACTAAATTTTGAGGAAGAAATGCAAGAATGTATGGGTGCGAACAGCGAAATGCAAATTTGCGACAAAACACATTTCAAACCCAACTCGGATCATTCACTCCACAATCGACAATTAAAAACCAAAAATGACACTTAATTAGACTCGAGTGGGTAAATGAACAAATAATGAATCCAGATGACATGTCAAATGGAATAAAAGTCGATTTGACAGATTCAAAATGCAAAATAAGAATTAAAATCTTACAAGTCGAAAGTTGTTTAGAATTTTAAGTTTGTTTGTTATTACATTGAACATACATATGAATGTAAAGTCAGACACAAAGTGAAATCGCACGGAGGATATTATCACAAACGTAAACTCAATATTTATGCGACTGATTTGATGAATGTCTTCTGAAATCAAATTAAACTACCTGATTCGGAACCTATTTTCCCCTTCCTTAAGTTGTAGCGCCAGGTTTTTGATTTCTTCACACACTTGTGTATAACTTGTGTGTTGAAGGAACATGGGAATAACATCCGACAGCGACAGGTAATTAATTCATTCGGTTCGAATGTAATTACAAACCAAAACTAATCGAACCATCTTCCCATCACCGTTGTCGGCTACTCTTTTAGTCGTAAACCTTATCTCATCCAGAGTGTCGGCGATGTTGTTTAGATATGATACACCTGACCACACGAGGTAATGGAAAATGTCTTTTTTGTGATTTATATTTTTTGGGTGCAGGCGCTTTGCTAATTTATCCGGACTGAGTCGGACTGCTAACCGCAGCAACAAAGTTGGTGCCGAAAATCTCACACATAAAACAAAGATTGGGGAAAAAATAAAGGTGAAAAGATCAAATGCACCGTGAACGTAGCGGTGGTCCCTTGGCGGTCCATACAATAGCTGAGTTGTCATCATTTTCACAGCAGGGCTCGGCTAAGCAGGTCAGTTAATGAGCAGTAAACTTTGGAAAATCTATATCAGACATTGACCAATCAAAAAGAGCGTGTTTTTAAGATTTATCACACAATAGAACAAGAGCGCGGTGTCTTTCATTCGAATGATAATGTATCGCCACCGCGCCAGACAAACGAGCGAATATAGTGGCGCCGGAGCTCGTTTATACTGCATGTGCTGTGCGGTGCTGTGCGGTGCTGTACAGCAAGTAACCTTGATCGATTAATCAAATCAAATGGGTGTACGACTTTCGTCTACTACCTACCATATACGAAGCTAGAACCGGCACTATAATTGGACCAATTAAATAACCTTAACCACTCACTGACTTCGTGCACGATTTCGTGCAAGATAGAATAGTGCACCATTGAGATGCGTTAGTAATCCTGGTGAGCAACCTGCTTCTCTTTTTCTTTCTTTGTTGCATACTTAGCCATCTGCATATTCATCGAAGTAGGTAGGTAGTATGTAGTTGGTTTGGTACATTCACGAAATTGGTTAGTTGCTCTGGGTAGGATGGAGTTACACCAGCCAACGGTGAGCATCAATTGTCAGTCACTCAGCTACCAACTGATTATGTGTTATGTGGCAGAATCATTGACTAAAATTATATAAACTCTAGCTTCTTGGTTGCCCTGGAACACGGAAATAAAGAATTGTGTTGGCTGTGCATACAGTAGATACCTATCGTGTTAATTAAATGAAACAAGTTTGTTTTTGAAGAAGGTTCATGTTACTCGCTCGTACACTCGACGTGCACCCCTTCAGATTCAACAAATAATTTCACACGTGGTGCTATCTTTTGACAGAATTTTCGCATTTGTAAACGGATCATATATATGTTCTTTATTTCCCAAATTGAGTCCAGGTGCAATTTAATATGTATTGATTTAGATTGGACAATGCCAATCAGATGACATATAACATTTCTTAAAAAAATTTTAACAATGTGGCAAAAATTTGTGTAAAATGGTTGTAAACGGTTTTCATTTAAATTAAATTAAATTTAACAATGTAGCCAACTTATTGAAATGGCCCTATATTCGAAAACGGTTAGTGTCATATAATATACGACGGCAACACACTTGGTTAACCTGTCAACAGCAAAACATCTGTCATCAGGCAGTCAGGCTGACAACCTCACGAGGAATCGTAGGAACAATTGTATTCGAATTTAACCTTGTTTCCTGTTTAAAACTATTGAATAAAATTGAATTAAAACTAAAATTTGCTACTAAATTGTGTTTGATTAATTTCTAACTTAATACTCGACACGCGGATGGGATAAGAACGCACGGGTGCATACAAAAAGTGGCAAAGGTTGTTTTGTTGTCCCTCAAGTGTTTACGAATGACACTAAATACCGTTTGAAGATATTTTGATATAAGTGGCAAGCGAACATAAATCCGTCCTATCGTATGAATATGCGAAACGCACTGTTTAAAAATTCAAACATTATGCACGTTGTTGCAATTTCATTAGAACATCGTTTACAACATTGTGTAACAATGAACAATGTGCAACAATGTACTATGCAAAATGTGTGAGCAAGTCGCCTGTTTTATAAACAAAATCACATGCATATGCAACATATAAAAAGCATTTGTGTCATACTCTTAGCAATCCGCCTTTAGAATGAGTATAAGTCACTTAAAAATGCATTAAAATATTCTTCGGCTTACGTAAAACGATTTTAGTTAATCGATTAACTTAATATAATCAAAGATCGTTATAATTAAAAAAAATTGTGAAATTTATTCAAGCCTTTCAACCTTCAGCTTTCCACATGCATTTGCATTCACACACAGTCACACAGAGCTATTTTCACAAGCCAATGGCGTAGAAAACCACGTTAAGTAATGAGATGAAGTTTCCATGTCTTACCACGTTTTCACCTCTTTTACGATATTGAATTCGGCTCTTTCTTGACGACGACCGACGACCGACGACGTTACCTTACCACACACAGACGAAAAGAAGGCGGACCAGTAGTAGGAATGTTATTGCTTGTGTGCAGGGGTATCATTACACGAACAATTCATTGTGGGTTGCGGTTTGCCATATTACTTATTCCATTTAAGGAAAAGTCAACAACGAAAAAAAAAACAATTTCACCCTCGTAAAAACCTACCAAATGAAGTAGCATACTCGCGGTCCCATTCGTTGTGTATTTGAAAAAAGTCTGCAATAACGACCCGATGTTTACCCGAGCGTAAAGCTGCACTTGATCCAGTCATCACGGCTATCAAGTGGGAATCCCGTCGGCAATCCAAAAAACGTAAAGTTCGTTAAGGCCAGTACCATTTGTGAAAGTGCTTTGCACTTTCCCACACTTGGCGCGCATTTTAATTGCTTGTACAGACATTAAAGGCGAACCCCCAAAAACGGTGGTAGGTCTTATAAGCACCAACTCAATCCTTTCAGCCAACGGCAAATGACTCCATTTGCTAAAGGTATACTGGACTGGACTTACCCGTAGCTGCTCCCCAATCCAGGCAATCTGCATAAACGATTTTTCATTCGATCGTTTCTGGTCGCAGGAGAACTTTAGTGCTTCGATGGAAGAAATTGTGTGTACTCGTACTCGTACCTATTACTCTCCCCACCATCACCGTGTTCTCAAAGGGAGTTTCTTCAATTAGCGCTCCGCTCCCAGTTATTAACTTCTCGTCAGTTTTAATTAAGCACCCACTTTTGAACTGCCGCATGGTGTGGTGATGGCGATTCGCCCCACTATAATTGCACTTGCACCGACTAGAATGTGCTCTACTTGAAATAGTTTGCATGACCGAAAGGGCGTGTTCAAGGATACTGTTCACAGAAGTGCAAAACTTTAAAACAAAATATACACATACTTTCATCAGGGTGTTGGTTGAGAAGTTCAGTAGTTAACATATGCATTGTTCATCAAAAAGCCTGAATTTAGCACCACTTCTGGCGTGGGAACTCGCCAAAGACGAATTACTGGCTGACCCAACCAAATCAATGATATCGCAGATTGACTGTGGCTACGATGAAGATAGCTCTATATATCATAATGATGTTCATGATGGGTTCTGTTGAGAGGGTTCTTTTTAATTTTCTCTTCCTTGGAAAAACGTACGAGCCGAAATTAAAAACACACTCACACACAAAACTCATTAAGAACGCGAAAAAGTTCATTTAGTTGAGTGAGGTTTCGAAAAACGTTAATGGAGCTCTGGCTGTTGGTTGTTGGTTGTTGGCTCCCTCCATCATAAATATTAAACTGACTGAAAGTTAGCAGATAATTACGCGAAGCTACTCCAACTAACACCGACTGATATAGCCGAAAAACCAGCAAAAGCAAAAAAAAAAAAAAGGAACACTAAAAAACAAAAATAACAAAGATGATGAAGAACATAGAATAGAGACCAGACCAAGCACAAGGCAGAACACAAGTTTCGTGAAGAAAATATTATTACGAGACTTAATAGCGGCAGATGATCCTATTGGATCCGTTAAAGTCCACGCTCTTCGGCTGGCTATAGTTTGTATGAAGGACATATTAAGTGATTGCATTAATTGGATTTCGGCATCTCACGTTGCGTAATTTCGCCTGGCAGTTGGAGATACAAAATGCGAATATGAGTAGAGCATGTTTGGGCCACGCTGGTCATTATTTTAATTTAGCTGTGCCAAGTTGTTCTTTATTACTTACACATACTATAAGTTGTATGTACATATACATATTTTGCTAAGGTTGCGAGTTATTCTGTGTAATTGCAAGGAATTTGGGTCACTTGTGACTCGGGTCATATAACTTGATATTAGATACCTACCCCCCATTCCCATTATAGGCGGCCGAAGTGGTGAAACTAGTTTGCAACACGTAGTTCGAGTATAATAATTGATTTTGTTTTCAAGTAGATTGCCTTTTTCAGCTGATTAATTCAACATGGGAAAATTAAAATTTATTCACTGTAATTTAAGCATAAGCAATTCACCGTTAAGAGCGAGCAAGTTTCCAAATTCCCCCTCCCGCCTGCCGTCCTCCGTCAGCTGGCGTAAAAAGTGTTAACAAAAACCCTGAGTCTCTGTGGTTGTTAGCGCGTAGAAATTTAATGCTGGCGCCGGAATAAAATCTCTAGATGGATGATGCACACACACACACACACACACACGCACATATTGCCGCTTTAATGCCGTCTTAAGTGGATGGATGCTATAAAAAAGGAGTGTTCGATTCTTTTGTTCTTCGTAATGTTTTCATCTCTTTTTTATACTTATTAATTCGAATATTCAAATAGCCATCCATTCACTATGTATGTAGCTGTGTATGAATAATTCGTTGAGTTGCTTTAGAATCTAAAAGCTGCTTGAAAGCAAGACCCAATTAGTGAATCATTAGTCTAACTATGCGAGGCTTATTTGAAAGGCTCATTTATATTTAAATTTCCCTATATTATATATGTATAAGCAAAGTATCTCAATAAGCAAATATAATTCATCATAAGTGCATTTTACATATGTATATGCCACCAACTAATTGCAAAATTAACTTGCTTATAAAAAGGCTTTTAAGTGGTTTTGTAAAATGTGCTTAAAATTTGTGTCTCCGTACTCCGTACACGGCGAATGTATGATCTAGGTATAGGGATCCTTCCAAAAACAGAAATGCATTCAAATGTTCGACTGACCTAAGCAAATGTTCGATGGACCTAAGCAATACCAAATTTTAGTTTGAACATTATGCTTATAAAAAGGCTTTTAAGTGGTTTTGTAAAATGTGCTTAAAATTTGTGTCTCCGTAATCCGTACACGGCGAATGTATGATCTAGGTATTGGGATCCTTCCAAAAACAGAAATGCATTCAAATGTTCGACTGACCTAAGCAAATGTTCGATGGACCTAAGCAATACCAAATTTTAGTTTGAACATTATGCTTATAAAAAGGCTTTTAAGTGGTTTTATAAAATGTGCTTAAAATTTGTGTCTTCGTACTCCGCACACGGCGAATGTATGATCTAGGTATAGGGATCCTCCCAAAAACAGAAATGCATTCAAATGTTCGACTGACCTAAGCAAATGTCCGATGGACCTAAGCAATACCAAATTTTACTTCAACCTTTATGCTTTATTCAAAAGGGGGAAAATGAACGACAAATTAAAAAAACAAACGACATAGTATGAAGTTGTACCTTTTATTTAACAAATACCAGGGCTCACAATTGTTACAGAATGTATGCAATTTTTCTAAATTTAAAATTTTAATTTTACTCAATTTTCACATGCTTGTCTTTTACAGGCAGCAAAGTTATTTATGTATGATAATTTTACGGAGAATGATGCATAATTTAACAACATAGAAAAGGAAAGTGTTTTGGTTCTGCTTTTACTGTCAACGAATGCAACATAAACTAAGGCAATATATTTAGAAACATGGTATTAATGGCTAGGTATGCCTAAGGACAAGCTAAGTTTAGTTGGCAAGTAATGTCTAAAATAAAGATACGAGGTTTAAATTATAGTCGAATAAACTATATAGTTAAAAATTATTTTAGCACGTAGTAAAGTGTTTTGATAATGACAGGTCACTTTATAGTTATCAACTCCTGTCAAATTTGAATTCACCTGAACCTCATATTAAATATTTAAAATTGAGCTAGGTTTATATGTCGCTTGTCATTTCAGTAAAAGTAATTTTGAAAGAAGGGAAGCGGCAGTTTAAAAACTGTCTTTTATTGAAAAAAAGTTAAAGTATCTTCTAAGTTTTAAATTAGGTTTAACTAGTACTGAGTTTGAAATTCATTCGTTTTTCTACAATACGACATAAGTATATAGTTCAGAGGAATGTATTTATGGTTCTAAAATGAACATAGTTTAATCTTCATCTACTTCAATTCCATAGGTCTCCCTGGATTTTTTATTAAATAGGACGGCTGGACGTTATAGAATTCTCAGGAATTTGAACAAGATTTCAAAGTTGAAACCAAATTATACTGTGCAACAGCGATCTCCAATTCTATGCCTAAGTTTAAACTAAATATTAATGCTTACTATTTTTGTTATTTTTAAGAATGTTTGCCCACCATAACGTTTAACATTAAGATGTATTTACGAACGCACTCTTTCAGCTGTCATTCTTTTGTTAGCTGGATATGACAACATCAGCGGCGCTGTCAACTGACTTGAATTATACTGCTCAATAAAACATTTTAAGCAACAGCCAAAAACTGTCCAGTACTGCGGAGCAAGATCAAATTAAACAACAGAACTGCACCCGACTTCAGTCTAAAGTGTCTAAACCACCATGGAAGGATTGGGCTAACGGAACAGTCATCAAGTCTCAATATTAAGTTTTAGTTTTGGATAGAGTTCTAAAAGTCTAAGCTTGCAATGGCAGACATTACTTTTTAAGATATGATTAATATTTAATTCTTTATTTATCAACTTTGCCGACATGAAGAGGACGAGGAAATGTTACTATTTGATTTAACGGAGCGTTAATAACAGGGCATCATACCGCCAAAAACGCAGGATAATAGAAACCAATAAGCACACTTAATAATATGTCCTACTGTGAAAGTGATATGTAACACAAAATGTTTTCAATCACACATTACTGTGTTTACGTAAACAGGATGCTATTTTTGCGAACATTCCATTTGGTGAACTGAGCATCCTTTGTTAATTCATCAGCATATAAAAACACACACGCTATTATTATCTCTACGGGACGCTCCTGGAATGGAGAGCGCTCATGCACTTTTGTACTTTCGATGAAAAGGACACTTACAAACTCTTACTTATTCAGAAGAGATTACCATGAGGTTAAATACATCAACCCTTGGTTCGAAGTACACACCAGTATTTTGAGAAAATAAATACAAAACGAAAACGAACGCATTAAGTGCGCCGAGAAGGACACACATATTTATATTATTTTTAGGGATTTAAAGATTACTGGTCTATGTCACCATTGTGAGTCTACTTCAAAATGATCCAAATACCTGACCAGCATAATGCTAATGGGTCGTAATCACTCAGAATTAGGACTTACTGAGTAGGTTTTTATACTTAAATTTGCACCAAATTTGGGCTTGTTTTCTTTCGCAAAAAGCAAAAAACCAAAAATCCCTTTCATGCCAATAGGTAGAAATTCTTCGAAAATTAAAAGAAACAATTAACATTTTTTTTTTTGCCAAAAGTCAGAGTAATAAATGCATCCATCAAAACAAACGAGAGCTCTGCGGATAGATTTGAAACAGTCTATCTCAGGCAATATATCCTAGCATGCAAAAAAGGCGGCGAACCGCATAATGGAAAACCATGGCGTGACTAAAATAGACAATTGAAAGAAAGATAAAAATATCGTTTTCAAGCCATTTGTTGAGAGCCTACAAATGAAAAGAGTAACCTTTTTTCTCGCTATTTATCTGCATTTTTCCACGTTCGTGTTCGTAATTATTATGATCAATTTTGTGAGAATAGCTAAAAAGAATCCAACGAATAGTAAATGCGTGTTTGGCTATTCTGATGAACATAATCTATCTCGTTGGCATTTTCAAAAAAAAAAACACACACACAGATCATTGAGAGTGTATAAAAAATGTTTTGTATAATGTGCTAAATAAATTACATATGATAATTATATTATTTAATTATTTAATAGCAGTAATATAAAGCATAAATAAACTGTACCCAATTAGATAGAACAGATTATAGTGAGCCATATTTTGATGTTGGATATTTAATGGATTTATAGATCAAAAAAAAATTATAACAATTGAAGGACGAAGATATATGGTAGGGTGCATCAAAGTCCCATATTTTAGCTTAAACACGTATCACAATACCACAAAGTTCAAGAACAGTACCTACTGAAAGAAAATGTAGTATTTACAGTTTGTGTAGCGATTAACACACTTTTCTGTTCGCGTACAATTTACAGATAAGATAATTTAGGCATCCCTTTTTCTATGCTAATAACTACGTAGTGCAAAAAGAAATTAGAACTCAACACGTTTTGGTACTTAAACGTTGCCAAATTCATAACTAAAAATGTTTACTTAAAATTGTATAACTTCAAATGTGAACTAGTACTTCAATTGTAAATTCAACATATAATGAAATTGAAGTTTGAAGATGAGGTAAAAAACTGTCAGATTTTTAGAGGAAGCTAGTATAGATAGTAAAATAACTTAAAAGCTAGTAGATCTGCCAGCTTTGTAAAAGTGGCAGCGCTGGTCGCATTTCTCAGAAATATGCAGCGATGGATGCATGTCAGTTCATCGATTTGAGCGCATACAGCCTTGTACGTTTTTATATGGTTCTTATTTATTCACCAAAAATACATACATACTCGTATACAGTGACTACTATGACCAACTACTATTATTCTGTTCTATATCACGCGTGGGCTTTCAAAAACGATCGCTATCTTTCAACTGCCTGCTGTAGTGATTCTATAAATCGCTGATATAGCGATAAGCTAGATTTCGGTGAACACAGCCATGTAGTCACATTGTACATTTATTTTGCTCAAATCAAGAACAAGCCGCTCTCAGCAAAGCTATTTTAAAATTTGCCTTAAGAACATTCACCTTAAACAGATTGCTTACCTCTTGGACTCGCTAATAGCCATGATTCAAATAGTGACTTGCGTTCCAAAAAAAAAAAAGTAATAAAACACTGTTTATTGTAATTAAAATAGCTCATACATCAATCGACTATCCGAATGAATAAAACGGTCGATACATGCACTCCTATGTGCTGTAATTATACTAGTTTTTAATTATACCCCGGGAGATTCATAGTCTATCAATAGACCCAGGTAAAGTGGGGAATACAGTGCATCTTAATTAGATTCTCGCCTCTAAAGCCTCGCTGAGCTTTCAACACTCGACTAGTTTAATGGTGTCTAACTTTATAAAATTAATATAATTGTATGTAAATATGACAGGTTTAATATATAAGTTTCCAGCGACACCTAGTGCAACAAACACTTTTGCTCTTAGCTTTTGGCTCACGCGCCTCGAAAAAGGTGTTTCATGACTTTGGCCTTTTCCTCAACTATGTACAGTGCTTAATTTATGAAATGTTCATGGCACAGCGAAAAAGTACCTTGCGGATAAGTTGTTTCCATGGAAACACTTAAGTTTTTTCTGTGCAGACATATTTTCTCCATAAATAGCGGAAAATCGTGACGAATGTGGGAATCGCTAGTGGACTGGGTAAGAAATGAACGTGATTAATGAATGAATGAAGGATTTGATGATGGGGTCTTAGCTATTACAGTGCAGTCTGTAAAACGATTTGTTAACGCGTTTATATTATGTACATACATATGTATGTTGATTGGGGAAACCTATAAATACTGCAAAGGCTATTGGAAACACTTGTCTCAACAACTTGTTTGTAAAAGCCAATAGAGTTAGCTTTTCTTCAATTCGAAATTTCTATACTCGAACCTAATGTATGCACACATTTAGTTTTTAAGAAAAAAGTATCTTTAGGTGTGTTTGACGTGTAAGCATGCTTTTAAATTTAGAGTTGAACACAACAAGTACTAAGCTCTTGAAATTGTCTTCACTATAATATTGCACCAGTGTTTCGTGAAAGCAAATCCTGCAAAACTGATTGCTGACGTTAGGGTAGAGTAAAAATCTGATTAGACTTTGATCCTGAAATGTTAATAACTTAAATAAATTTATACATATGTATATAATGTTTGATCATTCTTATTCAATACTTTTCTTGAACTCAAATACAACAGTCGAATTCGATCATAGTCACATTTATTTATTTCAAAGTCGTTCATAAGAAACGACTATGGTCGGATAAGATGCGACTAAAGGGTGGGCCATCTATTGGTTTCTTTTTAAATCATGCATTATTCTTACACTGACAGTTGTTTCCCCGCTCGAAATCTTGACTGAAAGTCAATATCATACCTCCGCGGAACGAAATGGGTCGCTTGAACAACGTTAGGAAATATTGAAAACTTATTTCCAAGGTAGAGTAAAAATCTGATTAGACTAGACTTTGATCCTGAAATGTTAATAACTTAAATAAATTTATACATATGTATATAATGTTTGATCATTCTTATTCAATACTTTTCTTGAACTCAAATACAACAGTCGAATTCGATCATAGTCACATTTATTTATTTCAAAGTCGTTCATAAGAAACGACTATGGTCGGATAAGATGCGACTAAAGGGTGGGCCATCTATTGGTTTCTTTTTAAATCATGCATTATTCTTACACTGACAGTTGTTTCCCCGCTCGAAATCTTGACTGAAAGTCAATATCATACCTCCGCGGAACGAAATGGGTCGCTTGAACAACGTTAGGAAATATTGAAAACTTATTTCCAAAGTGAGTGCTGCGTAGCCCAAACAGCGGGTTTTTTGAAAATAAATTTTGGCCGAAATGAAGAATTCAGCTGTACGAAAGTTTGTGCAAAAAGTTCATGAGACGGTATGCTAGTGTACAACACTCATGGTCCCCGTCGTCGTATGGTGCGCACAGACGAGAATGTGGCTGTGGCCGAGAGTGTGAGACTCAATTCAACAACGTTTCGGTCAACGGTGGGCGTTACGGAGCCATGTTAACCGACTTTTTTTTTTACTGAAATTGAAGACATGGATTTGGAGGACCTCTGATTCATGCACGATGACGCGCCATTGCACGCAGCCCATGCCAAAATGAATGTGTTGAATGTAAAGATCAAACATCTACTTTTTGATAACTTGCAGCCTCTCTTTGGTGTTGAATTTAAGATGTCTGCCATGTGACAGAGAGAAACCGCAACACAATAGTATTTATTGAGTACAAATGTTAAGCCTAATCCTAAATATTGTTGTATTCTAAATGGCAAACCTAATATCTAGCAACTTAACGGCCGCTCTCGAATCTACATACATGGAACAAGTGTTCGATGAAGCTGGTGTTTGCACTCTTTA
This sequence comes from Chalcosyrphus nemorum, assembly GCA_949716465.1. Lineage (NCBI taxonomy): Eukaryota > Metazoa > Arthropoda > Insecta > Diptera > Syrphidae > Chalcosyrphus > Chalcosyrphus nemorum. The sequence goes on from OX454332.1 coordinate 273,475, forward strand.
ACAGGATTCTTTTAAAGTTTTTATGTATGTGTAAGCAAAACAATAAGTTGTAAATATATCTTCTCGTACTGGCTCTAATCCATATCATGAACCTGGCATGCCTGATTTATTCCTGGAAATCTAGTTCAAACCTTAGAACTGGACAAAAAAAAAACGTTGTTTTTTGCACCTTATTCTCTGGAATGAATCATGTTTAATGTAAAAAGTTTAAAGAATGGGTGCATAGTAAGCCTGGAAGCTAAATAGAGGTACTAACCTATGTCCTCGCTTAATGTGAGATATAATTTGTCTGCCCTTGACTAGTGGCACACAAGCACATGTATCTGCTATAAGTATTTAAGCCAACCAACTAAGGATAACGAAATGCAGTTCGAGAAGTCAATTCGAGCCGAGTGCAGTTACTTAATCTGTTGAAATTATTGAAAATAATCTCGGTAATTGTTTGTAGATTCCCCTTCAGTCGTGCGAACATAAATATGCGCTGAGGTCAGAAACGACAAACAGCGCTCGCAGCAAAAAACTTGAACAACACATTTGCATTCAATCCATAAGCCCGCGACTACGCTGAGCAAGCCACAACCACCATCAACAAGAAACCAGCACACGGCTTACGTTCATATGAGCATTACTTTGTGTAGACGTGGAGATAGTCACATTATACAATATTTTTCCACCTTCAACGAGTCGAGACAAGTCGAGCGATTATCCCGGCAGTTTACATCAGCAGAGGAAAATTGATTGATTTGCGATTTGCGGATTTTATTTAAAATGTGCAAAGAACAGGAAAAAAATGCATAGTATATGTTTTATAATAACATTTCGTCGAATCGATGAACACCGATTACTCCCCTGAAGGACAAACTATGCGCAGGCAACTCTATTCAAAGTTGCATCTTACCTATACGTTCGTTAGCGAATTTCCTTTTAACAAGAATCATAATCCCAAGCTCGGTATTAAGCAAATAAAATTTCACTTAAAAGTGGCAAACATAAAGCCAACTGAAGGTGGGTGCCTCTGTATTTGATGATCGTTTTATTGACGATAATTCGGATCAACAACAACACCAAGCACGAAACCCTGCGGTGCTCTCATCTCAAACGACTTTATGACCTCTCGCGCAACGCAACATTGTTGCGAGGTCCCACAAAAGTATTCCGCATCTAGGTACCATTTGATTTGGCACATTTAAATCCTAACTCAATGATTAATGAAGTGCAGCCATTTGTCAGAAACCAGACTGTAAAAAATTGATTTGTGTTAAATGCCATTCGATGTGCTTCAAGAGCACACTCAAGAAGGTACATCACAGGCCCTAAAACAACTACCGATTCAGGGTATAAAATCCCATATATCTTTGTGGGAAGGAATTGTATGCAGTCCCTTGTAAGTAGGCGTAGCAAATCAAGCGCCAGTCTGTGAAAATATTCTACATGTGACTGATTTGTACTGGTTCTTAAAAATGTCCGATGCGATACTCCGGGCGGGTGAACGAACAGGATATACCGACAACTGCACACTCACAAGCGTCCACTGGTGTAGTAAAATGCAAAATAAATTCCACAATAAACAAATCAATTCTCGAAGCATATTTATTACTTTGGCCAAGCCAAGGTACAACCTTCCAATCGGCTACCGGTGTTCTTCTGGTTTCGGTACGTCTTCAAGTGTGTGGCTTCCGATGCACAGCTGGAGACGTGGACGGTCATTTCATTTCAAATTCGCTAATTTGAATGCGTTGCTCTTTTCATTTGTGGTCGACAAATGATATACTGCATGCGGCTGGATCGGAGATGAAAACTTGGGACCGTAGTGAGTATCTGATATAGCATATGGTGGGTAAAACAGCATCGGCAGCTTGGAGGTGAACATGATTTGCACAATCAATTAATGGATGTGAAAAGGCAATAAAATGATTTTATTTTCCGAACCAAAGGAGACGTATTGATTTAAAAAGGAAGGTAGTTTTGAAATATCGCGCAATAAATTTTTTGTCATAAATTAATGTTTCCTAGTTTCAAAAGGGATCAAAGGACTTTATTTTTGCGTTATTTAAACTTTAGAGTAGGTTAAGATTAGGCAACCGTGTCAAGAATCGAGAAAGCTTGTCAGCTGTTTGACACTTTTGGAGTGCACTAGGTTGAACGGGAGTGCTTCAAGCGCTGCGTAAAGATGCATTTTAGGAACCAGAATACGCAAGCGTGAGACTTTATCCGTGTGTACAAAAATTCAAAGAACTCATACTCGTGATCTGTAGACATACAATACAATGCACATGACTCTGTATTATGCTCTGAGTTTGTATGTGCTGAATAAAGAAGTGAAAAGTGAGAGAAAATTTACCCTCTACCGACTCACTTTACAACTTTATCCATTTTACCTGTCAAAAGAATCTGTGCATGCTTCGCGCTCTTACTGGTTATAAAACTAAATGTGATAAGGATATCAGCAACTGTAAATGGTCATCAACAAACAAAAATCTGAAACGCAAGCGTTTTAACTGTCCTATTACAAATGACAAGAGATCGCTTATAAGCAATAACAGGTGCAGGTCTCCACCTTTTGGACTCTACAACACAGGAAAGCATGCGATCAGAGTAGACCTTCTCACTAACAAACTTTCTATAAGCTCCATGGACAAGGAAGAGTTAAAGACTATACTTTAACTTCCACGGTGATGCCAAAACATTTTCGCTCGTAACAGATTACAATTACGAGAAGAATTTCAACCTTGTCGAATTGGCTGACATTAGCATTGCTTGCTCCTGGCGCTTTGCTCCGGTTGGTTCAACGGATAGTCTTGAAGAAACATCAAGATACTTGTAGTATACACCAATACTGGTCCGAATGTGGCGGTGTAAATGCACAGCTGAAAACATAGAATCCTTCAAATCAGTAAAAAGAACCCACCATTCGTTTGCGGAATAGAAACAATTTGATGTAAGGTTTTGTGTACCATTTTGTGTTCGGATTGAAGCTTTACTCAAACAAGTTATCAAGCTTAAGACTGCATAACATTATATAGATCATCAAAACAAAATATTAATCGGTTTGTATTCATAAATATACATGTGTATTTATATTCTAACATCTAACAAGGAATGCACAAAGTCAAACATTAAATCTACTTTATTACAATTTCATATTAACAGTCATCGTAGACAATAATTATTAAAATGAATATGACTTGCAATCGGTTACTTTTACAGCGTAAAAGTCATCACATAAATAAAAATGAGATGAGAACTTCTGACACTTGCAAATTTTACTGTCAACTACGCCTTAAGCCTGGCACACCACAGTTTTAACACATAAATTTTCAAAAAGTGACAACAGTTTAGTCATATAAATTTGTAAATCCATCACTAAACGAATAAAATTTGCCCCAATAGTGTTAAGCGCTTCAAATAAATAAATAAATTTCCATCTCAAAATAGCACAAACAAACATGAGAGGACAAAAATTGAACAAAAAATTGAAAATTCATTTCTTATTGAACCCTGACGAGGCAAAAACAAGAAAATTCATTTTCTCTCGAATGCGCCAAAGGAAAGGCACAAAAACTAAAAAGAACATTTGCGTTCAAATTCAAACACGCCCTTTTTTCCTTGTTGAAGTTAGAGTATCTTAGGAATGCTGCTGAGTTGACAATCCATTTAAACAGTCTAACAAAAGGGGAAAAAGAACAGTATCCGCGTTCTCATTGAATAAAAAAAATCTCTGTTCCTGTCCCTGTCCCTATATTGAGATTTGCATTCCGATTCCGGTGGTGAATGAAATTTTTCTGCTCATTTGAATGAGATACGAGTAAGAGAAAAAAGACTGACGGTTGATGCTCGATTCATGCATTAGCATGAAAGGAGTTTCAACTCTTCTCAAATTGTGAATTCAAGTTCCCTTCGCCATCGGTAATGTACAAATCGCTGGAATATTGGTGTAAATTTATTCTGACATCGAGAGTTGTCCCGAATTTGTCAACAAAGAATTTGGTGCATCCCCTTTTCGCGCGATTCAAATTGGTAGAATGCCGACTGGTTTATTTAAAAAAAACCAAAACCCTTCAACATTTGCAGTTACATACGTTAAAGCGCATTCGAAATTATTTACACCTTGTTGTTGCGATTAGAAAAGTCATCTACACACTGCTTCCGTCACCACTGATCTATGTATTGAAGTATCTACAGCTACATACATTACACCGTTCACTGTGAATCTCTCGTAATTGTGACAGACCCGTCTGCAGACCTATTATATTTCCAGTGAACGCCTAATGAGGATAATTACGGTCTAATTTGATATCTGAATCTTCTGTGAAGAGGTGGAGCCCTTGGTGCACGAATATTGTATATTGTATATTGTGTGGGTGATGATGAAAGTTAGTGTAGCGTAGTAGAGAAGTAATGACGGTTGCAATATTGTGATGTGATGCCACCATCATGTAGAGCGCGCCTGCCTGGCTAGAGACGCGAGTTAACAGTTCTGTCATGTCATAGTTGTCTCTCTCCATGCTCGCATATGACAGGTTTCATTCGTTCGAAAATGAGAGATGATTAGGCTTTTAACCGATGATTAAGTTTTAACCGATTTGAAAATTGAAATTGACCCCGGCTAACAAAGTGCGGCGACGAGTGAATGCCATTCGAGTCTGTAATTAGGCAATCAATAGATTTTTATCATATACAGATACTTTACTGAGAATAACAAAGCAATTAAAATATGATGATGCATAATTTTCCCGATGAATAGGTTTATTCAATCACTAATAAGTTTTGTAGGTACCTAGATAGTATTTGTCTGATGCTATACTCATTCGTTTCCACACACTTAAGAGGCTTATGATAGAAATCAAGAGGCTTCCTTTATGCTTGCGATTTGTTTATGTCAAGTACATTCTCATTGTTGTCAGTCCCTTTATGCCTTCTGTTGGCCACCAGATTACTGTCCTGGTTGGACAATGGATGTATCATTTATTTATTTTTGTAGATTATCTCCCTTTGTAACAAAAGAACAGGACAAAGAAAATAGTATTCAGAGACATATCGGGACCAAGCTTAACATAGGGGTATGTACCTTTGCGTGACTTCCATATGACCATAAATACTATGTATGTAGTACATATGTATAAGCTGGCACTCATCCAACATTGAAAACAAAGAAAGATCCTACTGACAGCAACTGGGCACATGTAAGTCGGAGCTGGTTTTAAAACAGCAGTTTCTTCAACAAATTTGTAAAAACAAATGGTAAAGACCTTGCCCCACATGAGTGTTAGGGATAAAAACAACTTCGTCGGTACTTATCTGATCGGAGGAAAGTGTACAACTGAGGAGAAAATGAATCAATCCGCAGACCTATTTGGTTGAATTTTGAACTCAGAACTATGAGTTTTGACAGATCACTCATATGCAATATAACTGTTGATGATGATGATGGACTTTAACTTGACACTTTAAGACTGAGTATTCAATAAGCATTGTCCATCTGCCTCAAATGTTACGATTTATGAAGATTTTCTGATGGCAACATCGGTGGCAGTTTTTTGGCTAAGCATTTTTTAACCTTTTTAAGCTGCCGATGATGGATTTCTTTCAACGGATTTATTTCCGTCGTTTACTTAAGTCTATATATCAAATGATCTCTCAATTATTTACTAAAAATAAATTAATAACAAAATGCTACATTCATATGATAGCGAATTTCTTAGTGCTAAAGTTGGTAATGTGCCGTGGATGGAAATGAAACGATACGTTACATAATTTTGCTGCCCTTTATAGTTTTCCGTCCCGGAAAGAGCAAAGCTCGGTTCGTTAATCTTCAACTGGCAACGAATGAATGCACTAGATACACTTCACCACTTCAGCACATCGAGGCATTTAGTATTTGATTTATGTCTTCGAAACATACACGAAAAGGGATGTTCATTTCATCGCTCTTATCAAAATGAAGTCGTAAACTGTCACCAAGAGCGAATCGTCCGATTTCTGTCGCTTGACATCTAATTTAAATGATGTACTACCGCACTTTTATTGCCATAGAGTCGTCTCCGTCTCCGGATAATGCACAAAGCATATCGAGTACAAACATCTAAGATGTGTATGCTGTGTAATTTTAATGACTCGAATAGTTTGCTAGTGACAACATTTATTCAAAAACACAATTTTGAAACTTTTCAATTTATGCCATATTAATTTAACTTTTATTCTTATAAGATATCCTTACGCCTTTTATTATTCCAAGTGGGTCTGATCTATAGCTTCATTCTTCATTAATCATCTAGCGAAGCGGCAGAGATCAAAGTTCAGAAACGTTTTACTAGTTTTTTTGAACTTTCCTTTGAATCCATAACGACTTCTTTTTTTTTTTTTTTTAACTGCACAGAATTTTGATAAATTACCACTAAAATTAACATATTTAAAGTCAGCTAGAGAAATTATGCCCAGATATTACCTTAATTGACTATCGGTTCCTATAGAAAATGTGATTTTGTGTTTGGAGTCGGATTGGTAGTTGGTGCAGTAGATTTACAGTTTTTTTTTTCTTTTTTTTTCCTAATCCAACAGAAATTGGAAAGAAAACAATTTTTTAATCAACTCGAATCGAGAAAAGAAAACCTGATTTACTAATTTTTTGATCAACATGCATTCTGGCTACAAATGAGCGGACGGCGGCGGCGGTGACATGTGATGGTTACCCCTTATGGCAAAGGTGCGGCTTAACAGCGGGAGACCTCACCACGGCAGCAGGTCACATGTGGCGCTTGTTTTACTGCCTATAAATCCTTTTAACGCAACGCATTCGGGACAATTAGAAAAGAACGCTTATTACTCTTTGGGGAACTGATTCCAGTTTTATTTTTTGATTGAATGAATTTGCATTTCAAAGAAAGTTTGATGCTTTTAATTGTTGGCTGAAATAATTAAGTTGACGGCTACAATCGACTAATTTCTCGTTAACATAAATGTCAAAAGACTCGTAGATAAATGAAGAAGAATATTTCATATGGCGATGATATCTATGGAACAATACAAAAGGCTTAAGCACAGTTCAAACTTATTGCCAATAGCTGTCAGAGTTAATCATTAATTTAAACAGATGTATATACATATGTATCTTTGTTGAAATTGAAGTATTCGTTTCAGTAGACTTGTTGACTGATCGGAAAGTCGTCGGGATTTTAAAATGTTTGATGAATATGTTACTCGTGTAAATCAATATTGATATGATAATTATTGGAAACACTTCAGACACAAAGAAACCACGAACGCTTTTAACCGAAATTTCTGACTTTTGGCGTATGAATTTGGCTACCTATGTGCGTATCATACAAAAGTGCGATTTAAATTTGAAAACTTAGCTTAAACATAACATTGGAGTATGTCAGAAGAGCCACGTTTCCAAAGTTTGTGGTAGAAATTCTAAGCATAAATCGTAAGGGCTACAGATCTTGGTGTTATTGTTAACTAGATTTTTCATAAATAGCTTTTTGGCCATCCCTTAAATAATAGGCACGTCATCTGATTACAGTGAATTGCTATTACTTCTGAGTAGTGAACCGATTTGCGATCAAGTAATCCCTCCGAGTTCCAATAAAGTGAATTCATGTTGCAGAGTCTACTAAAATATTTATCTGGTCTTCCACGGTACTGCCGTCGGAAATTAAGTCACTGGCTATTTCCAAACTAGCTTTGTATTAATGTGTATTTTTGAATAGAAACTTCGTTTCATTTTGTCAGGCCACAGGTGTTTTGGTTAGTGCTTTGGACTACTAAGCATGAGGTTCCAAGTTCGAATCCAGAAAAAGATCAACGTTTTTTTTTTCACGGCCTCACCTCTTAGCAAATCTTCGATATAAGGAATGTATATAAAAATTGCATTGACATCTCGAAATAGCGAGCGCTTTCGCACAAATTTAGTACCCGATAAAATGAACATATTTATAACTGAAAATTTTGCTCTAGACAGTAAATTTCGGCATGTACAGTTTTATGTCGTATCCGAAAGGCACAGAGTTATCGAAGAAGCTTTCCCATGACAGATAATACTCCTGGATTAAAACTTGGAACACGTAATGCAGTAGTCCAACATACTCACCACTGAGCCACGTCACTCGCTTCTAGTTAAAATAGTTTGAGTTTTAGTTACGCTTTAACTTCGAGATATAAGTATTTAAGTTTTCCAGTTGAATAAACTCAGCGTTTTGGAATTGTTAAAACAAATTTTCTGCCATCATAAAGTTAAACAGTCTTTACTAGATTACGTAAAGACAACTTACAGTGGTGTTTTATGTACAACATTGCGAAAGTAATGAAGATACATATGTAATATGTTCTTAGTATAATAAACTAATAAAATTGGATGTATAAAACCGCTGATAAATGTTCTCTTTTGACTGAAACTGGCGCCAAGCACCAAATAACAATAAATCACTCCCTTCTTCGTTCCCATTGTTTATAGTCATGACTCACTTAAAAGCAAAATGAAGCATGTTTCTTTACATCAAAGAGAATTTTCTTTGAAGATCACAATCCTCAGCCAACGCTGGAACATTCATAAGGTTATCACACCAAGTTTTAAATAAAAATTCATGACAATCTATTGATTCGATGTAGCATTTTTGACAACTGCACCCGAAACAATATTTATTTCTGAAAAAGGTTAAAGAGAAAATGCCTATCTTTTAGCTGAGTCGCTGGGCAGCAAAGGATTATAGAGAATGAAGTCATAAGTTCTAAAACTAACTGGGAAGTCAACAGGACAACACTCACTTAAAAATGTGAACACAAACTCCGTCAAGGACCAATAGAATAATGCGACAATAGTCAGACAATCAAAACGATTAACTGAGCATTAGTCCTGCAAAGAAATCTTCAGCTTAGGCAGGGAAAGCATTAGGAAAGGATCCAGCTTTTTAACTGGCCACTTTGATACACTCGGATACAGATATACCACTTCCTCAACTGGAGTTGATGACAATCGATTCTAACATTTCATGTGTTGTCACACATTTTGAAGTTTCAAGGACTCGAAGCCCATTCGTTAAAAATGTATTTTAAATACCTTACACTTTGTCCCATATAAAAAGAAACTAGACGCAGAGCTCTTCCTTGGCATTACTAAAGTACACGATTACCGGGAATGTGGGCAGCAAGAACTGACCAAGCAGAGTGTAGGAGTTTTTCCATTAGAAAAGGTGGCCGAAGTTGCAAACAACTACAGGTAGAAGCGTAGAGGTTGATATTATCAGGAACGAGAATCCATCACTTCTACAAATTGTCACTTTGACAAGATGCATAACTTTATTATCGATACATGTCACTCTTATTCGCAAACAGTAGTCTTATAGTTTTCCTAATCGAGTCACAAATCAATTCTAGTTAAAAAATTCCAACCAGCAAATTTTCACTTTTCAACACAAGAAGAATCATAGACAAAAGGCACTAGCTATGGATATGCAGTATGCACCCACTCAAGCGCATTCTATTGAAAACCGAGAAGTGTGTCACGCACTAGATCCCACTACCACCTTAACACCAGATATACATACATACCTAACGATATGTTGCATATGTGTTCAGTTTCAGTGTCCTAAAAGGATATGTGTGTATGTGCCTAGTAAGAGTCCGTTTGATTTAGTGGTTTTCTTGAAATCTGATACGATTCTCAAACGCTCGTGTTCTTAAAATGATTAAGGTTACAATTGGCACTCTATCGTTTACTCAAACAACCTACTTACCGGATTAACTTGTGGTTTCTGTAGATGCGATGTGATATTAGTGATATTCATTCCCATTGCCGGGATCTGGGATCCGTAGAGTTGCCCAGCCGTCGGCGTCATATCAGTCAGCATGCTTTATGTTTTATTTTACTTTTTTTATCTCGTATCGTTTTGTTTTGTTCCTTTAATTGATTTGTCACTTTTGGCAAAATGAAAATGGGAAAAAAAAAAAAATAGCTGGGTACCTAAATGAATTCAATGAGTCCGTCTTGAGTTTTCAATTCATTAAACAGGGATTCGCATTTGGCACTACCGAACGTTAACCGATTGTCGATTCAAGTCAAAAAATGATTGACAACACTCAAATACAAAGGACAGGAGGGACGAAAAAGAATTACACAACAAATCCACTCTGGGATATTTGTTACAGACCTCCGGTGAGGCTGCCACTTTTCATTACCCAACACGAATCTCGACAACAAGGGGGAAGCCTTTGTATTTTATGCCAACTAGGTACCAACAAAAATAAAAAAGGAATCCTCGTAATCCGTCAAATTATCGGACGCAGCGCACAATGGACTCGTATATTAGCCTTTTCGTCTATTATGTCGGTGTTAATTGGATTTCTTTTATTATGACAAAGTTTTTCGATTTATTTTAGTTTTATCGTGCACAGACACATTCCAAAAACGATAGATGCAAATTTGTCACTCAAGTTTGAGATATGATGATAACCGAGATAAATTCCGGTCATAAATTTGAAAACCCGCAGTGTGCAAATTTTTTGTTAACAAGTATCGACGGCGACGCAAACAGAAACAGCGACGATAAAACAAACCACCAAGCGTAGTTGTATCAATGGGACAACTAACGAACTAAACGGAAAACCAGAAAATGCTTTTTTCCCTCGGCTCTCAAGTGTGCGCAAAGATACTCGGAGATACGTGTTTACTTGCCCTCTCGCTCGCTCGGATGGAAGAAGGTCTTATTTGCTCGTGTGCTGTAGGTAGCATGCCGTCATGTTGTGCACCATGACGATGAATAACCAAACGGATGAGATTGTATCTAGATACCCGCAGAGGTTGGCCTGTGTTGTCTAACCAATCAGAGGCTTGTAAAATTTCATTTTGCTTGGTAACCTATGATTAGAGTGAGTGGAATGGGGATAGTCTTTCAAAAAAGTGTACTATGGAAGCACGCGCGCTCTGCACAGGGGTTTACTATGCCGTGCCGGCGCCGTATCCTGCGTTTATATGTGAAAAGGGGTGGTCTTGGTTTTGTTGTTGCTTCTTTTATTTCTATTTTTTTTTTTTTTTTTAATTCTATTTCATTGCCGCACGCATTTTTTAAGTAGGTACATGCGTAGATATGAGTGAAGAGATTTGATTTCTTGTGGGACTGCTTTAGATACGATTGCGATGGCGATTTTTGATTGAGTTTCATGAATGAAATAATACCTACTTGGTTTTACGATGACTTGAAATTTTCTTTCTTAAAGGTTTTCTTTTATTTTTGGTCTTGTGTATTTCAATTGATTTTAGTAGAAATTTCTTAATCTAGAACTTTATTATTTTAAATGGGATAATGTTAATTTATTGAAAAGAAGTCCTATTTTATTTTTTGAGGAAAATATAAACAATAAGTTTTCTTTTTTACCTTTTTTTCCGATTAAAAAACGACGACCGGGACTTTAAACAAGCTTTTCTATTCACTCTGATTGTAGTGAAGCTGAATTGAAATAGGTTTTCTTTTAGGCAGAAATTAATATTGTTACCTTTTCTTTTTTTGTTGGCAGTTATTATTCTTCATACCTATGTAAAAAAGTTAAACATTTTTGTTTTTAATTTAGCATAGAGATATGTACGTAACTAATTCGAATCACCTTAAATCCGAATATCACGCTAATCCGAACCTATCCCGATTTTTGTATGCTGTAATCCGAATTATAACGAAAAAATATATCTACAAGCGCATTGACTTTCACAGTAACTTATTTTCATTATTTGTTCATGCTTCCTGGCTTCTTGTTTAGCTTTTATAAAAATGTCCACGCATTTATAATGGTTTTGAGGAGCAATAAGTGTGAATTTTTTTCCTTAAGTAACCACCTTATCCTGTACACATTATTCTAAATAATTCGATAATCCGAATACTCCCTTGCAATAATTGATTCGGATTAGCTAGACAATACTGTGTATGTTATATGTATTTGATAGAGGATATGTACCTAAAATAATAATGTAGTGTCTCCCAATTTTAGATAGATCTTTCATTTTATGCACATATTAACCGTCAGAATCCTTACGTATGGAGATCATTGTAGTGGTGAACCATTGCAAGGAAAATATTTAATGATTATTAGTTTATTGGTTAAGTGCGCATACATACATAAGTTATTTGCCGTAGTTCATTGCGTTGACTGTGCATGGGGTCACGGGTTCGAACCCCAGGAAATACAATATATTTTTTTCACGGGCTCCGTGCTAGAATAATCGTTTAAATCCGGTATTAGAGGGTCAATTGTCCAATATGATCTTGGAGTTCGAATAAAGTGGTTCATACTTATTATGATGGTCCCTTTTGCTTTAGTTTTGTTAACGTATATCTTTGTATAAAATGACCCACATTTTAACATATTGGAAAATCCCTAAAAAAAATCCCTTAGTCAAAAGTGAGGTTGAATTTAAAACCACATTGAATGTGAGTATAAATATTTTGGTTTTTGAAAATATCAAGATGCGAAAAACTGTTTCACAGGCTTGAGTATGTATTAGGAAAATGGTAAATTTTAATTTTTGAAATGCAGGCTTGATTATTATTAGAAGAAGACGAAGTAAGAGCCTAAATTTAACTTGTAGAGCATCTTATAGCGAAGGGAGATAAGGAAACCGATGGCGACCACGATTCAGACGTTTAACTATATCACTGCTGTCGTTCCAGAGTCTTGTTCGGCAGTATAATTCAATCCTGTTCCGCAGTATTGCGCAGAGTAGTTGTTTAATATTTTCGCTGAGTTAAAGCTGAACTATAATAGTCGAATGGTCTCATATGACCACTTTTAAAACAGTGCAAGTACACAGGTTTAGTACTGGGCAACCATAATAGCTTTTGGTCTCGATTCTTTCAGTTTTCAGTCACTTTTACTCACTTTTGCTCACTTCTAAAAATTTGACAGTCAGCAGTGGAAAATTCTGAATTTATTTTATAATGCACAAAATGTATCAACTTTAAATTTTCACACAGTTTTGAATGAGTTATGCGTATTATTAATTTTCTCTAAACAAATGCAATTTTTTGGAAATATTCAAAATTAACCGGCGAAACTACGTGACAGATGCTTCACCATACATGCTCCTATTATGGGCAACTTGTGGAAATGACTGCACTGAAGGAAACTTAACGCAGAATTTTGACATTCACGCTTACTTTGAGATTCGAATGAATAGTCTATGTTCTATTCATTCTAAAGATTTTTGTGTATTTTGAGATTCGAAGGTTCACTTTTGAATGATACCGCAAAATGAACTTAAATAAATTTAACCCTCAAAGTCAGCTGTTTGGCTTTTTTTTTATACAGGTTGACCATACCTTGTTTTCTTTGCGTGAGAACTGTTCTCTTTCTTATTAAAATATTCTTACTAGTTATACTTTGACGCGTTTTAGGACTAAATTTAAGTTATAACTTTTATGAAATATGTTTTGTATGCGTTTAATGTTAAAATCGAGCAAGAAAACAAAGCAAAATAAAATAATTTTTAGGCATATTGAATTACAAGTCTCTTCCAGCACGAATCTGATCACTCTACTTTTATTTTAAGTGCTGTCAGAAGCAAAATATACATTTGCTTGGTGATTTGTTTTTAATAATTAGTGTTGCTTTCAAATAAAATAAATGCAGTTTTATTTTGTGGACAGTGCGAATGCATAGAACATCATAAAACATTTAAAATAAGAGTAAAAAAATAAAGTTAAAAAATAATTTTGTGCATTCACTCGTCTTTCCTTTGGAGCTTTGTTTGTATAGAAGTTGAGTGGGACTATTTTATGTATACGAATTGCCAGTCACCAGTTTTTCTAATAGGAACGCGACTTATACCGACAGGATCAGCAATTGTCAATTAAAATTCCTTAATTTAATTTTCTACAGAATATTCAAAATATCTTACTAAATTTACGTGTTTGTTACTCCATGCGCCAGTTGGATGAACTTTCTATTCTTTCTATTCATTCGAATGTCAAAATAAGGCTTATGAGCTACCGATTGCTTCTGACTATAGTTTCTGACAGCTATAGAAATCAAAGGCTTCGGCACAACTGGATCGATATGTTGTTAGAATGAGCCTAGGTAGGTACCACAAATAACCTACTATTAGATAGTCCATTTAGAGGGATCTTCTTAAAATTTAACACTGGTGAACAAGAGTGTGTAAGTGATTTTCCCCGTTCGTGATTTTCACAGAGAGTGCTTTTCACAAACACAAAGTGAGTTGTCTTACTAGCACAGGACTATTCAATAGTGAATATGTTGACTCGACCACGCTCCTCTAGTTTCTACAGCCAAAAATTGTAATAAGCGTCGTTAAACTTGCGTACACCGGCTCAGAATTTCGAATGTAATTTGTTTTAATTTTTACACGTCCGTATAACTAAAAATCTAAATTTTGACTAACATTTGTAGTTAGTTAGTTTGGGACTGATATGTCCCCATTTAAAAACTCTTTAAATTGAAATATATATTTCAAAATATATTTAATTTTTACACGTCCGTATAACTAAAAATCTAAATTTTGACTAACATTTGTATTAAAATTAAAAAGTGATATGTCCCCATTTAAAAACTCTTTAAATTGAAATAGTTTTAATGTTTTGCATGTCTTTTCCCAAAAGCAAACACCTTTCCTTCGTTGAAAGTGGTAACAAATCATTTTTGTACATATCAACTTAGGTAGCTCAGTATCCAGACCCTGATCTCATTGATTGTAAATATTAAGGCTAATTTTAATAAATAATTGGCATTTAAAACGTAAACAATTGAGTGAAATTTCTGTAGAAAAGTCGAAATTGAATGACTAGTTTGGCAAAGCATATATTGTCAACTGGTCACCGAATCCACGCACAAATCTTTAATAATTGTAAATGTCCATATGCGTCATTCTAACTGGCATATTTTTATTTTGTTTAACTTTTAAGCAAATTTTTTATAGCCGTAATTTGATTCTCCTTTTGCACACAAAATATTTATTTGATATAAGCAGAAACATAATGTATAAATGTATGTTGCAAAATAGTGTTTTTTCTTCTTCTTCTTCTTCTTTAGGCGAGGTTGTGATCCGGAATAGGAGCATCACAACCCTACCATTTAAATGTACAGTCAAAATTCTTCGGTCCCTTGAAGGTCGTTATAGCCGATTTTGACTGTACTTCTACTGGTCTACCGTTCACGTTTGCCGAAAGTACCGGCAGGCTTTGGATCACTTCGTCACGGAGGCAATTTTAATGCTAATTTGTAAGAGAGAAGAAGGAATAGGAAAAACTTGGTGTATTGTATTTGGTATTTGATCAATTTAACTAGCGAGAAAGTTATGTGTAATTTTTGTATTCGTTCGTAGTTCACAGTTTCTTTTTCGTGTTCTTGTTGAAATTCACTAAGTGCTTTCTGAGCGAATTATTATTTTATTACTGTAAAAATCGACCGCATGTGATCGGGACTTGAGCACTAAACCTTTCATTCAATGACAGAATACACTACAACTTCACCGTGTCCACCCTCATTTGTGTGATCCAGTTGAATTTTCGTCAGGGTTTTTTTCACTATCCTGCAGGAACATTGATTGACATTGTCCTTTTGCGAGGTTCGAAGTATCTTTCCTTTGAACACGACAATTCCAACTGATCCGATCGTGCTTTATATTGTTTTTGGTGTTAAATTCTACATGAATGCTTCCTCGAATCCTTGTTATTCGTGCTGTTATGCGAAACATCTTTATCCCAGCTTTCGTTAATACTTACATTTTATTTATTTTTTTTGTTTTAGAAAATTTACTGAACAAAAAAAAAATTTCATCGAAATTTTAGAAATATGGTCTCTCCTAGCGAAACGATTGTTTGTACGAAAATCCAAGGATGCTGGAGGCTCCAACCAGCATACAAAACTTTATATTCTTCTCCGAGGACTCCTGCAGCTCTCTATCGGAGACTCTCGGTAGAATTAACTGGAATGAGGGAGAAAGTGGCGGAAAGTTTATACAGATTACGATTAATCTCTTTCTTGGCCATTGGACTGGTCATAATAATGTCCCTGACGGTTTGACTTTTGATACCTACATGGCAGAACGGGCTTCAAATGTGACACACAACGATAAGTTTAAGTCCAACGAAGGAGAAATTGGCGGAAAGGTTACACCGTGTGCCTCAAAACTCAGTCCAGGATGGTTACTGTTCGAGGATTCCTGACGGCATGACTTAGGAAGCCAAAATGGCTGAACGGGCTGCAGATGCGGTACACCCTGCACAGAGCCTATTTCACCAACTTACAAATTGTATATTACAAGGGTTTTTCCACTTAATTTGTAGAATAGTCAGTCAATTTGATTTCACCATGTGTAAGTTTTAAAAAAATAAACTTTGAAACAAGCATCAGATTACAATTTTGTAATTGTAACTTGAATTGGGTGAAATAGGCCACAGACCTTGTCCAAGAGCCAAAGAAAAACGAGAGGAAAACATGTTGCTATTGCTCGACGCAATGAGGAGGCAAGTGCGTCTGAAGACGTCAATGTTTATGGCGGCTTGCTTTTGGTGGCAGCAGGAGAAAGGGTTACGTCAGTAGAAGGTGTACCAACCAAGAAGCTGATCAATCCCCAAAAAAGACTGCTGTCTGCATGGAGCTCTTGCGGTGAAATGCTGAACTCAGCAAACTTTTGAATGGATCAGCGGTACGGTGCGGTGCGAAAATTTCCTTCCCAACCTTTATGGTGCTCAAGCCGAATGTTAGGACGCATGCCTCCGGCTGGATTCCAGGGAAACTATATAGAAAGAACGGCAGAAGTGCTAAAGCGTCTTAGCTAACAAAATCCTGCCCTCGATACGAGCGAGAATAGATGGTTCATTCACACAAAAAAAGTGGGAGAGATAACAGGGAAGTCTCCACTCTGTTTGTGGGTATGGACAAAAGCTCTATCAAGGTTTTACGATCCAGGTACGACATGCATCCTGGACGGATCCGCTTAATGTCTACGGAAAACTTTTATTTTTGAAAGTAGTTACAACATTTATAGATAATAGTATGTATTGTGAAATATGAATCAATAAATTTTGTTCTCGAGTTGTTTATGTGTTCGAGTTACTTTTGTTTTTCTCAACAATATCACCCTGTATATTGATTTATATTACATTCTATAAACAAAACAACTCCACCTGACTTAGTTAAGAAAATATCTTTCAATATAAAATAGTTATTAATATGTGGTAACTCCTATTTTCGGAGCAGGTATTACTAAAGATACGCTTATGTACTGTACCTACACATTAGGCATATTTTCTTCTATGATATCGTATACATAGCTCATACTATTTATTTATTTGCTTGTGAGGTTTTCAACAAAACCATACTCAATCCATGATGTTGCTTTGTCCACTATGGGGAAACCTTTGGAGGGGTTGGAGTTATATTGTATTTATTTTTTTTCTCCCTCGTTGTTAGGGCAGAGGAAAAGAGAAATTGGCTGACGAAATTCCCTACCATGACGACAACGACGACGACGACGACGAGGATTGAGAATGAGTGGCCGGCTCACTTTAGTTACACAACATTAGGACATAAAATAAAACAGGACGAAGACGAGTGAAAGCGCTTTCATGATTACAAATGAAACCCAACTGGGCGTGGGGAGTTGAGGTTAGTATCTAACAAACATACTCACAACTCCACGCACAGGAAGAATACTAAATAAAGGGATACTTATAGCTGAACTGAAAATGTCTGGCTAAATTGCTAGGCGAGGGCGTTGCCAGATCGTAAATCACTTTGAAGTGTGCACCACTTTAGAAGGTAAAGGAGGCAGCTGAGTGGTGGTCTACGACCCTCATTATCGGACCACTGGCACTGGACTTTCGATTTCCTTACAATGGACACAATCATTGCGAATAGAAAGAAAGAATTAAACCCAAACGTGCCATTGAGATACTGAAATACTCGTGCGAGTATATATTTATTTTTCTCCATCATGTATGCGATGCGATGCGAGAATGTTCACATCACATCACATCCATCCGAAATTCACAAAGTGGCGCCTCTTTATTCCGACGATCTGCGATAGTCAGCAATCCATCATCATTTGATGAGTGCCAGAGCGAACCACATAATAATTGTTATTAAGCTAATTAAGTCAAAGTGCAACGTGTATTTATGTCAGAGCTGCGATTGAAGTTGATTCGATCGATGGCCCGATGAATGGATGTACAAGTATGTTTTTGAAGCCGAGCCTCCGCTAGTTAAGCCAAATTTTGTATGCTCTTGCCGTATGCGGCAGGCCAGTAAATGCCTCCGGGGCAATATGTGTGATGATTGAGGTAGGGAGTCTTGGATATCGAGGTTCCTCAAACGAATTTATGCAAACATTCTTTAATAGGACAATGCATTTACCAAAGTGTTAACAGGGCGTGTGCGTGAATTACAAGCGTAACGCAACCTTAATTATTGTAATTTTGCAATTTACTCTCTGAAAAATGAGTATTTATTCAATGACAATGTGACAATGTGCATGTTTGTTCTTCTTCTCTTCCTGATGACACTTCTTCGTTCGGGAGATGTGTCTATACATTCAAAAATAGAGAAGCACTTAAAATTGTCTCCCGAATGGAAACAAACACGAATGAATGGCATTTTGGTTGCTCGCCCCAATGCGTTCGGCAATAAAACATAATCCATGTCGTCGGAGTCAACACCCCCATGTTAACAAATACGTCCCAAAACCACAAGTGATGATTTAAAACCCCAGACCAACACAGAAAGGGGAAGTTCCTATAAGTTATGATATGAACCTCGTTACAAGCACAACGGACAATATGCAGGTGAAGATTTTATTAAATTTTAATGATGTGATTATTTCTTTTTTTCATGCTCACTCCCCTAACTCTTGCATTTTTTTACAGACACAGAAAGAACAGTAAATAATTTAGAGTTTTTTTTTTTAAGAGGACATGTGGCGCCTTTTCCAGGAAAATAAAAAATGTATGGCTTTTCTTTTTCTTCAAAGACCAGGAGAACTTCTAACTTTTTTAATGCATTTTTTTTTTAAAGCGAACAAGGAGTTATGATTTAATAATTAAATGTTTCTTATAAATTGCCATATGTTTATTTAGAGAGCTATTTAATTATTGAATATCTAGAAGTTACATGTTTTAATGCAGCCACTGCAATTGCAAGAAGCACTAACGCTGAAATGCAGCTGAGGGCTAGAAGGCGAATGTCCAAGTAATCGCATAAATTTGGCTTTGTTCCGTATCCGTTGGCTTCTTTTGCTGGCTTTTGGAGGTTTTTAGAAAGGGGAAATCAACATATAGCTAGGTCTTTGTGCTTTGACTGAAGTCTAAGACTGAATTCCAGACCTGTCTTCGATAAAGACATTTACAGTGGCACCATTTTTTTTTTATGTTGATTGTGGAACCAATAAACACCATGAGTCATCTTCAACAACACCATCTAACATGTTTGAATCAACAGTTCAGTTAAAGAATCGTTATGTTCATGTTCCCACCGCAAAATGAAGCCAAGACCGCATATTGACCACAACGGTTAATCGGTTCAAAAAAGCTGAGAAGGTAGGAATGTTTCAAAGACGGAACTGAGCCCGTACTCAGTAATAGTGTGGGATTTTCACCCACTAAACGCACCTCCTCAACTACCCCTGATCCTCGCGGCACTGCCGTCAAGCATTTTATCGCGAGCGGGACTTCAGCCTTATATACATATATACTCGGTTCGTTCGTATTGGCAGCTACCTGCGCTGGGTTTCATTGCCGTTTCTGTCTTCATTGCTCCTTCATGATGGTAGCCACTTACTGCTTCCCAAGCTACTTCTGTCCAGAGCATCAGTCCGATGATGTTCTCTGTATTTATGTAATCTGTTCGCCAACAGGTTACGGCTTTCACAATATCGACAGTGGAACATCATGTGCTCAGCGTGTACATTGGACAGGGTTGTCTTAATTCCAAAATCTGTGGAGGTTTCGAAGCATCTATCTTGTCATTCGTTCAGGCTTGTTCTTCGTGATATTTTATCATCACGATTCGTTGCTGTTGCCATCGTTATTCTGTTGGCACGATATTCCCATGCGGTCCCTAATTGGGAGCCATAGAGCATCATCGACATCACTACTCTTAGAAAGAGTAGTCTTTTTCCTTTGTTTAGCTCCTCCAATGTTTGGCATGCCTCACTGCCTTCTCCGCTGCATGTTGTAGATGGTTCCTAAAAGTTAACCTTGCATCTATTGTAACATCAATGTACTTCAGTTTTGGTTTAGACACTACAGCTTGATCGGCCACTATCACTCTTACAGTCTCCATAACCCGTCTGCTACTGATACTAGAACTACCTCCATCTTTTCGTCTGCTAGTCCCAAGTGCATGCTTAGTCTGGTCTGGTGCACCCAAGACCGTTTTGCACATTCTTGATAGGGTCCAGAATCGAGCGCTAAAATTAATAGGCGATAGAGACATCGTGAGCTCCATAGTCTCACTCGAACATCGCAGAAATGTCTCCTGCCTTTCCCTTTTTTATCGCTTTTTTTATAAAAAATGCTCCAGTGAAATAGCCAATTGCATTCCGCCCCTTAATAATTTCAACCGCAATACACGTCATGCTACGAATGCACATCAGTTTACCCTTAAGCCCAACTTCGGTCGAACTGTCAAATATAGGGATTCTTTTATAAGCCGCACTACACGAATGTGGAACAATCTACCAGGCTCTGTATTTCCTCGTCACTTCAGCGTCCAATCATTTAAGGCCAACGTGAACCGGTACCTCCTTTCTTCTTCTTTCCCCTTTTCCCCACCGCCCGTGCCCTGAATAACAGTTTAAGGGTATTCATAACCCCTTTGGCACGCGTAAATTATAAAAAAAAAAAAAAAAGTAGCCAGTCCTGTACCATCCCGATGGCTTCATTGCAGACATGTTCCACCTCTTCAAGAACTTTGGCCAGTACAACGATCGCTATATCTTCGGCAAAGCCAATTATTATCGCGGACCAAGGAATTTGAAGTTTGAGGACGTCGTCATACATAATATTCAACAGTAGTGGACCTAGTACGGAGTCCTGGGGAGACCGCCTAATTCTTTCCTTGGTGTCATAGTGCAGCTTTGTATTAATAAAATAGTCCATCAATATCTTCTGTAGGTACTCGTAGTCCGATACTCTCTTGGCGGTAAGTGGTCGGATAATGTTGCTCCAGTTAAAGGCGTTTTACATCCACCGTGACGAGTTTAAATCAAGAGGAACTTTCTTTACTGCCTTAAATACGTTCACAAGGAGTAGGGACCATCATTTGAGTAGAACTTACTCTTCTCCATGCGATTACCCTTTAGTACCGAATCAATTGAAAGGTTCTTTATAATAAGTGTTTATTGTGTCATTAATTATTTCATATGTTACTGTGAATATTACTCCACCCAAAGTTCGGAACGTTCGACCTTTTTCTCACGTAGTACCGCAAATTGATGACTTCACCCAGTCAGGACGAAATACTTTAACTAGGCACGTGGATTTCAATAGCACACTGCAGTTACTGAGCGAGTAAGTTTCAACTACGCCGCCCCAGCTGCTGAAGCGCACCACCGAACCGCACAGACTTCGTCCAGAGGTAATTACAGTGAAACTCAGTCAGTAATTTGATAATTGACTTTGAGAACACTCTTGCCAAATAGTAGAACGTTCTGATGGATACTATACTAACATCGCCGCTGCTGGCTCATGACTGTATTGTGCGTTGTACCTTCTGCCGCATGCGGAAGTAGTCGCTAATCTCTTTTTGGGTTTAATCATTATTATTACGGTTAGTTAGGTAGCTCCTAACTTCACTTGAACAACTGGGTGGTAGTGGTGGTGGTGTTGCCTATGCTCTGTGATTAAACCAGGTGAAGCCAACTGTTTTGTGCATCAGTTTAAATTGGGCAAGCATTTTCAAACTGGAACTTGATTTCTTCAAGTGCATATATGTACTTATGTACTTACTCGCATTGAATGTTGCATTGGAGTGTAGAGTGGACGGAATAAGGTCCCTCTTCGTGCGTGTAGATACGACTTTCTATGTATAGTAAGAAGCATTTCTTCAGCAATAGTTTCTACATATTTCCAGCAGAGAAGCCCCATTGAACGATGGGTAGACATCGCAGCGGCCAACATTAATTATAAATCGGTTGGGCTGAAAACGTGTAATTATCCGTCGATACAAATCAAAAGACATAAATTTTCCGATTGATCCTATCTGTGTGTAGCAAGAAACCCCTTTTTGAATTGCATTTCATGTTTTATTTGCGTGTGTACAGTTGCGAGATTATGGCGAAGCAAGACGATTGAAAACAAGTTCACAGAATCAGCCTTCTTTAAATTAAACACTTTTTTTTCTCTTTTTCCTCTCGTCCTTTTCGCGTTTTTCTTCGCGATGCAAAGGAATATTTTTTATATACCCACACTCTTGTTGTTCGCAGAATTTTTTTTAATATTAGAACAAGTTTTTGTGTGTCCATAAGTTTTAGAAACTTTTTCGTTTGGAACACGTGGGCTATTACTAACATAGTGGTTCTTCTTACGCGATGTCTTGTCAAGATAACCCATACCAACAATCTGCATATGTTACTTCAAGGAATTGTGGAAATAGTTTCATTAAATTAGAAAAGTTTTGTATACTGCTGCTGGCTCTGAATGGATGTCCATTAAACTTCTTCTCTACTGTGTAGCTGGATTAATTCTGGAACGAATCAAATAAAATTTAGATTCAATTCTCGATGTGGTAAAGGGAGTCTTTCAAGCTGAATCTGATTGGCCTTGTTCAGAGAGGCGTGGAAGAAAAACGTCAAATGAAGAATGCATACGACACGTTTTACACAATGGTAAGGCGCTGGAGGACTTTGAAATCCAAAGTATTATTTGTGTTTGTCAGCTATGCACTCGAAGCAGCATTGCTTCTATAAAACTTTTTGGACTATGACGTCTTGTCTTAAACCCCTAGACTACGCTGGTGACGTCTGTCTTAAAGCGGAGGCAAAAAAAGTGGGGTTCAGAATACACACAACCAAAACAAAAGCACAAAGCACTCCAAGTTCAACTTAACATTGCCCGACAAGAAGCTGAGAAAGTTTACAACTTATATTATGAAGTATGGTCTCAGCTAACTGCGGTAGCCCTAATTGGGTGTGTGGATTTGAGTGGGAAAGGCTAAAGCTACATTCGAAATGCTATCCAAAACTTGATTACCGTCAGCTCAGTTACATACCACTTGTCCTTCCACATATTCACACGACCTGGCGCGAAGGCATGTCGTTCTACATGACGCTACCACCTTAGGCCGCGGAATTCCTCTTCCACTAGCCGATTATTGCAATCGGGATCAAAGATCAATCCAAGAATCTCTCAAAATAACCAAAGGCAAGCCTCTGTACCATACATCGGAACTAGGATGACTAGTCTTAAATATGAGATCGCCCTTGTCGATGGATAGAATTTTGTTGCTCAATTGTCTTCTTAAAACATAAAACAACATATATTTTCTTAACCTCTAAGCCCGCGTTTACTGCCTATGTCTGAATACTTGTAAACGCCTCACTGACAACTTTCGACTATGTTAATGTTATTGGCGTAACCGAGTATTTGTTCTCGTAAAAGATTGCTGGTTAGCTGATGAGTTTCGCACAATCCTATGAAGTTTTATTTATGTTAAACAGTTTGCATCATAATGAAAAACCTTTCCTTAAGTCGCATCGTAAGGATCAGTGGTGTTCTTACCGACTTTGATAGAACAGCGAGAGTTCTTCATCGCCACAGCAAATCTTCAAAAATTGAGGAGCCTTGCATGGATGGCAGCACTAGACACTCTATACACGCCTATAATAGGCGATCAAGAGCTGGTGCACTGGAGGACGACTTTATTTTCCTGTTTTTTTTTTCTCAAAGCCTGTCATAGTGTAAACATTTGATAAATGGTGGTCTTAAAAAACACTGATAATGACCCATTAAATTATTGACTAGTGGTCTTAGGCACTCGAAGAATATGATACTATCTTCAGTTGCAGCAGTTCGAGGGCCTTCTTTCTTCAGAATCCGATGTTCCATTTATCGAATGCTATGTGGTTGTCACGATCGTAAGCTCAAAAAAAATCGTTATAAAACTAATAGTTAGCTATGTATGAGAAGGTACTAGAATCGAATTTTCTTATTTAATTTTGTAATCTTAAAAAAAAGAAGTGAGTTTTATTTACAAAAACGAACCATCGAAATACTGAACTGTTCAAAAAGTGGGAAATCTTAAAGAAACGAAGTCAAGGCACATCAATTTGTGTGGCATACAACTGAACAGCAATCAGTCTCTAACGCCGTCTCTTACATTTTTTGAACCGACGGACGACAGATACAAGCAATTTTATTGCAGATGTAAAATGTGTAAATTTCCTTTTTTTTTGTCAGGATAGGGAAAGTTTCACTGGGGCACTTAGACTTTAGTTTAGTTTAGTCAGCCTACATCCAGGAGTGGCATGCCATGCACAAGTGTGTTCATAAGAAACCCAATCATCTATGGAAGCCCTGACCATATATGCAGGAAGACCTAAAGCAGGCTGAGATCCTAAGAAACTTTCCTCAGAGCCTTGTCTAGCAATCTCATCGGATATTTCATTTCCTGCGATACCAGTGTGACCTGGCACCCAGACGAGAGTTATTAATTTGAATCTTACGACACAGTTCAAAGCTCCCTTGCATTCACAACTCATTCAGATGAAGTTAAAGGGTTAAGCAAGGCCTTAACCGTAGCTTGACTGTCACTAAAGACACAGATGCTACGACCTTTCTACCTATTCCTAATGATGTGACTTGTAGCCATTAGGATTGCAAAAATCTCCGTCTGGAAGACAGAGGCATGCTTAAAAAAAAACAAATAAATATCAGGCCGTAAGCAGCCCATAGAGGGCTAAGGACTAGCTTCTCACAACTGTACATGTTGTACGTGGTATACATTTCTGCACATACAGAAGGGACCTACAGTTTTATGCCGTATCCGAAGGGCAGAGGAGTTTTGAGAAGCTTTCTCATCACAGGAATACTCTTGAATGTTTGTCAGACACTCGGAAGAGGTAAGACCGTGAAAAAAAACTTTTGATGGTATTTTTTTCTGGATTCGAACTTAGAACCTCTTGCGCAGTAGTCCAACGCATTAACCACTACGCAACGGCACCCACATGCATGCTTACCCAACGAGTAATACTTGTGTTATTGTGTTCCACAAATACACCAGCCCCTGATCCTTGATCGGTTTTTGAACCATCCGTGAAAATGCGACCCCATTCTTGGCTCAGACGCTGGCGGTAACCAGTCCTGAATACCTGGAAAGTCGACCTCATACTTGCGCCGCTACTGAATCCCTGGAGCCATAGCATCAGACGGCATATCCATAAGAGCAAGGGTCATAGGATAGGTGTCGTGCAAGATCTTCAAAGCTCCAGTGCATTTCATACCAAAAGCCACTACGTCTAAGTCTATGGATAGCTTTAATCGTACACTCCATGACACATGTATGTTTATTAGAGCATTACAACTGCAAAAAATCCGTTGAATTCCGTGCAATAGTGTTTGCGAGCGAGAAAACGTACAGACAAGTTGAATTACCTCTTTTTTTTTTTTAATATTTAGACACGTGTCCTTCACATTTTTTTTAGGTATAAGAATATAAAAGTCCTACTCTAAGCTACTCTACATCCATCAAATGTACTGTGTCACATTATCACTCATAATCTAGTTACGAAAGACAAATAATTGTCCCATGAAGGCGTTTCGTTTTGATTATAAGTTCCCCATTAACACATCTTAGTTTTCCAACACAGGGAGCGTATCAGAAGGTCCTACATATTCCCTGGAGAACGGTTCAACCCTTGGAAAAAATACTCCATGGCTTGGCGCACACCCGAATATTGATTTCACGGCACATAAGCTAGAAAATTTTCCCAAAATTTGTGTGTGTTTCTTTCCATTCATCTTGGTCACGGCTGATTGGGAAAAAATGTGTCTCACATGGCTCGAAACGTTGGTCAGTCCTGTTGAAAGAAGCGAGCGTGGGCCGTTGAGTGTTCTAGGCGCACCCACCGTACCTGATACCCGATCTCAACTGCATATGCCAGTGGGTTTGTGTTTTTTTATTTCTACATAACATCATAATATTCATAATATTTCAACGTATACCAAACTAACACTCGAACGCCCCAGAGAGTCGTTTGTCGATTTTCTGACCTTTCCGCATTTGGGACTAAATCGGCTTCTCTTAGAAGAAGATTACTTCTGCGGAACGATATGCAGCACGAGATCGGAACATAGATGTCTGTGCCGAGAGAAAGGGCCATATGTCGGTGTAAATTTCAATTGCCGATGGCATCTCAAACATGAGTCCACGCCTCCTAGTCACGCCGCCTAGTTAAGTCATCATAATCAACCACATGATCGTAGCATTGGTTCTATTTGTTTTTTTGGTCAACCACCGAGTTTTCAGGAAATTTTCATTTTCGTTTTCGGTCATTTGGTTACGGAAAATCTGCTGCATTTTGAGATTTATCGCACTCGCACACAATTCCGTGTAATTTTGTGTAAACTCTGTGAGTAGCAGAATAAAAAAGTGTGATGTCATGGTAAGGAGACAATCGATAGCCTTATCCTCCATTTGTGGAAACAAAATTAATTTATTAAACAAAAAAACAAAAAACATTGTCACTCAAACAGTGAATTAAGGCAAACATATTTATTTACAAATGAATTGTCGCCCTTTGCAGCTCAAATAGTTTTTACTTGTTTTTCATGTCGTCATTATGAAGGACAACAAACTATTTGATGTCCCGAAAACGTGTCCTCGAATCGTATAGAATGACTTTTTGTTTCCTTTTTTTTTTTTAACATTGTATAGCCTGGACAGCGCTAGGTTAACTACCGCTTGCTAACGCACGTAAATAAAACATTATTAAATTCACTCAGTGCCGGGTACCCCAGACCGGCCAATGTGGTAGTCCGCAATCAATTTACACGTTGTGGGCTTGGGGTTGGTTTTAATGTAAGTAAATGCCACTGAGACGCATTACAGCGAGTGCCATTGTCACACGGCCGCTAAACAAGAAATCCACGCATTGTTAATTTGTCATTGTGGCAGCAGCCACTGCCAGTGTTCATGTTTAGTACGGCTAAGTGGCTGTCTTTCTGTCCATAAAAATGA
Organism: Chalcosyrphus nemorum; assembly: GCA_949716465.1. NCBI lineage: Eukaryota > Metazoa > Arthropoda > Insecta > Diptera > Syrphidae > Chalcosyrphus > Chalcosyrphus nemorum. The sequence goes on from OX454332.1 coordinate 300,649, forward strand.
TTGTTGTTTTGCGCCTCAACCCATAATGCAGTCATTATTTTCGTATTAACAAGGTGTGGAAGGAAATTCTCCATGGCAGAGTTCACTTTTAATGAAGATAATGGATTTAACTATGCGGCCCAATTTTGGTGCACCACATATCGACCTCACCGAAAATAACCAATTGGCTTGATTGTCATTATCATTACGTTTAGATGATTAAATTCAAACAAAGTATCGTTTCGTATTAATTAGGTGAAACAAAAAAATGAGAATAGGGTCTTCTAACGTCCCCTACATTACAATTTGTATCTTTTTTAGCTTTTGAGAGATACATACTCAGTGTAGATAGATGGATTGCAGGGTTTCGTTTAAATTGTAAAACAAATTAAGAACTAAAAGAAAATCATCGGACAATAAGGAAGAGTATAGGGGAAATTTATTAGCTAGGAGAAAAATGTTGTCTTATAGGAATACGAATGAGCAAATATTCGCAAATATTGAAGTTTCATATGGAGCAACTTATTTTATCTAGTTGCTGCAAAATCTGCGAATTTCATTCGTCATCTATTAAAAAAAAAACAATTGTGAGGTTAAACCCTCGCGATTATTTTGATCGTGCGAATGTTGATTGCGTTCCACATCTGTGGCATGTGAATAAAATTTGACAGTTTGCAAGAAGCATTCGTTTATTCGCGGAATAATCAGCGAATTGTTGGTTTCTTTGTAGAAATTAACAAAAATCCACAAATCGCCCATCGTTGTCTTTTCGGTCTCCAAGGCCGTGAACTCCCATCTCGTGTTTAAGCATTGTGTTGTCGCTACCAACCTTAGCATTGAGATCCCCCCATCACGATAGCAATATATCCATTTGCCGTCTGGTTGAAAACGGCGCCTAAGTGTCTATAAAAATTGTCCTTTTCATTCTCAGCCGCATCATTGGTCGGAGCATATCCGACCGTTAGTATCCGGTCACAGTGAGGTTTCCAGGATATGAGGCTTTTGTGCGCTGCTGGAGTTAGCACCAGTCCTACTCCGGAACACCGTGGACTGGTTTACCAGAGTAGAGCATCATAGTACTTTTGTTGGCGCGACGTATTCCCCGGCATCAAGCCATCTTATCTCACTTAACCCTATGTACATATATCGCGCATCACCTTGTCTAAATCATTTTTTGACCTCGAAGGTCTCAGTACAGTCATTACCGACCTCGATAGAGCAGCGAGCGTTCTCCATCGCCATCTTGCACAGACGGACAAGTTTGGCACGGCTGACAAAACTAAACATGGCTCTATAGATGCTGTCATAGGCGGCCTTGAAACCGATAATGAGATGACGAGTATCGATGTTGACTCCAGGATATGTCGAAGTGTGAAGATTTGATCTATTGTGGATCTACATGACCTGGAACCGCTCTGATAGGGACCAATCAGGCTGATGAGATTAATGGCTCTATAGTTGGCGCAGTTGAGGGGTTTCCTTTCTTGTGGATCGGGCAAAGGATGCTGAGGTTTCATTCATCAGGCATACATTCCTCTGACCAGATCTCAGAGATGATTTGGTGTATGCTCTATGCCAATTCATCCCCAGCTGCCTTGAAAAGCTCGGCCGGTAAGTCGTTTTGGATATTGCTATCCTCACTTCACTTAGATCAAGACGAAGATTTTTTCTATCATCGTCAATGTTGAATGGTGCATTCTGCAGGGTTTCGGTTTTCCTCACCACTATACCGTCTGCAGATGTAGTTTTTCTATATTCCCGGGACCGACTGTGATTCTACTACGAGGTTTTAATTTTCATCTCTACAGACTTCTCTACGGGTTTTGCTTCTTGAATCTACTCCTTTCATCTACAAGACCCCCGTGAATTGGAGGTTCTTCCTGAAAACGGGATGGATAGGTACGTATCTGAGCTTAAAGTCTTTTGTTCAAATATACATTGCTGGACAATTGGCTTTGAGAGTAAAGAGTTTCTAATATCTTGGTAGAATACCAATCCTATTCTACATAACCACCCCAACTAATGTAAGCCGGATATATATGTACTGCACATATTTTAGACAGCATTTACGAATATGTTTCCCTTCAAAAAATCAAATTTATCTTAATTTGTTTATCTCTTTAATCCACCAACAGGAACAGTTATATTTGTAAATATACAAATTACACATATTCATATGTCATATGTATGTTATTAAGTATATGAATAAACAAAACAAACCGCAATGTATCTTTTTTCCAAGCGATCATTGAACTACATTATGTAGTTCATACGTCAGCACTTGACTTTTGACTGACTTCTGTCTGCAACTAATTGACAACCTGATCAAAAGTGCATTTGTACCATGCCCGTCGCAAAGAGAAGCAGACTCCTAGGGAATAACATAAGGAGAACGTGACGAAGCTAGAATTGCGCTTAAAAGCCGTAATTTACTTGAGCACTTCTAAGCGCCGCAATCCCTTTGGCAACCAGGCATTAGTGTGTTCTTCTCTGACTGACTGACTGACTGACTGTCTGCTGGTGGCTACTCTCCGTCTCCAGTGCGAGTATAAGCAAAGTGGAAGAGAGTGTATGTAACTTTTGTTCGCTTCTTACCTTCAATTAACCTATCAAGGCTGAATGTATTGATTGACTTCTCCTGTGAATGGTTAAACTCCGCCGCGTTGCTCTGCAATGGATGGCGAACGCTCAACTAAAATATGTAGTTGCCCGGTATTTGTATTCCGGCATAGTAGAAACGTCTAAATTTGTATGTTAGGATGTAGTTTATCCCCTTAAAAAAAAAAATACCTCAAGATCCAATCATAACCAAATGATTGGTTCAAAGATTTCTAAGGGTTATTCAATGAAATCGTATATTAAATTCAGGAACAATCCTACATATTACGAACTGACGTTTGTCATTTTCTCACAAAACCACGTTCTCTGTCACAAATCAATTCAGAGCACTCTTCAGGACTAAAAATGAACCAAATATTGCTTTTAAATAATCCGGTCATAACCAAATGATTGGTTCAAAGACTTCTAGGGGTTATTCAATGAAATCGTATATTAAATTCAGGAACAATCCTACTAATTACGAACTGACGTTTGTCATTTTCTCACAAAACCACGTTCTCTGTCACAAATCAATTCAGAGCACTCTTCAGGAGTAAAAATGAACCAAATATTGCTTTTAAATAATCCGGTCAACAACTCTTTTGCCAATTAAATACTGAGCTACATATGCATATGTCAAACAAACCCCCCGTAATATTTATTAATAAATTATCGACAAGCCTACTCATGGACTTCGCATCCTTCCGTTATGGCAATAAATAACAATCGTGGACCCTTAAAAAAGTGCAAAGGATCAATGAATTCTACTCATGTTTTGGGAGAAAAAATGAGATAAAAAACTCGAATTATTTACCATACATAATAGGCCAAACAACATCACAACGATGGCTATTCAGATGAGAGCTGTTGAATTTTTATTAACTACTGTTCACATCATTGAAGGACTACCACTCTTGGGTACAATAAAAAAAAAAGATAAAAACAACATCCTTTGTCAGAGTATCCTTTTTGAAACGATTGTTCGCCGTGAGCTGATATATGTATGGAAGGAGCATTTGCGATGTGTCACGCTGTTGTTTGGTGGTATATGGATTGCTTTCTTTTTCCGCTGTTTGTTGTCGTTTGGAGTTATTTGAAACTTTGGAGGATATCCTTGACATATCCTGTCGATTATATTCTCTTTCGATCGAAATTTGAGTTTTTTCGTTTTTTTTTTTTTTTTTTGTATTGAATTCATTGCATTGGGAAAGTGAAACATTGTATCATGGAAGTGCATTGTCTAATGGAACGATTTCGAATCAAATTACTTATGATTTTTAAAAGAAGATAAGTATATTTACAAGGTGCACGTACATCTGACGGAAGTAGGTGGTGGATATAAAGAGCTCGAATATATTCGGGGTGAAGGACTACTTTTGTGTCTAAATCGAAAACCTATTTTACAAATCCACGTTGAATATGTATGTCATATATTTACTGTTGAGTGTAACTATGTTCATGTAAAAACTATCAGTTGTTCCTTAGACCTTGGTCTAATAGCGGTATGAGGTCCTTGTTTTATCTCTCCTCCACCATTTGTACTTCTTCTAAATAGAAGTTAGTCTAGCATTGAAGAAGGAAACGTTTTAAGTTGTAATAGGTTAAGTCACTCGAGGCCTTTAAGTTGTAACCCAGTATCGCTCAAGGGCACAATAGACAGTGCAGAACACCCTATACAAATATTATCAGTGAGATAGATGTACATAAATTTATATGTATAGTGGTTACACAGGAAGCCTATGGTAAAAAAAAAACCCAGAATTTGGCCAATGGTTGATTATGTGGGTTTTCAGGCAGTGGGTTATTGGCAGAGACCTGTGACTTCAGAAAACCTTACAAGAAGAAGTCTAACGGGGTCAAATCGAACGATCTCCGTGGCCAATTCACATCGGCTCTTACTTACTTACTTATATCATATTTTTCCTTGTGGGACCTGCGGTCTCTACTACGCCTACACGAGTTCGTTCGTTACACGCCTACACGCCATCGTGTACAGCTTCTAGCAATGTGCCTGAGTTCTAACCAACTTTTTTCCCAACTACCGTGCCTCTATCTCGATCATTCTGCCCCAAATTCTCCTCGGGCCAGCCGGGTATTCTGCCATCCTGGGTTAACAGGATCGCGTGGGCTTCGCTCGAGCAAAATGTCCATTGTGGCACGGGCTGTATGACACGTAGCCCTGTCCTGTTGAAACCACATGTTATTACCGACCGATAGCGCTTACCGTTGTCGGTGATGACCTGGACAACGTCGTTCTCAAAAGAATATGGAGCGATGATGTCGCCAGTCTAAAATCCACACAAAACAGTGACGTACGGGTGTTGGCGGATAACCGAACCGATCGAGTCGAATTTATCCACCAATAAATGACAGCACATTTGACAGGAGTCGCTTCATCAATATAGCCTAGTCATAAATTCCTATTGCAAAACACTTCGTTTGAACGTACATGTGGATCTGTACTGAAACTCGATTCTATTATTTTAAATATCAGAAGTACGCAAGTTATCAGATAAAAACATATTTGAATGGCTTACCAAAATCAACACAGTTTGTCAATGGATAATTGAAGACCAGCACCATTTTCGGACAGAATCGCACAAAACATGAAATAAGGAAGGATGCCGATATCATATATTTATGGGACTTTTCCTCAGAAAAGTTTAGAGGCTCTTATTTGTTTTGTTTCGAAATACATATGTACATTCATATTTTTATAAAGAATTCCAAAAAAAGAAAACTTTTTTAAGCAAATACATAAGTACATATGTACGTATTTTAGCGAGGAATGAGGATATGTACAAGTTTGTATACCTAAAGGAAAATATTTTCAAATCTTATTTTTTTTTTTTTTATAAACGTGTTAAAATTACGAGTATTACAGAATTACCACTTATGTATACCCACTGCATCTTCTTAAAACATAAAAATACAACATGTATTACGTGCAAAAAATTACCTTTATTCGCAATAAAAACAATCAATTTCTTTTCTTCGGCTACATACACAGGTTGTCTTTTACTTAGATTTGCTCAGGTTGCTTAAGCATTATTTGTGGGCCTGCGATGTAACGCTGCATGGTACAACTCACGCATGTGTGCTTGCTTGGATATTTTTTTTTTTTTTTTGTCTCGATTCGTTTTGTTTTTATTCGTCCATGGAGTTAATTAAAAATTCCAATCATCGTACAATTAATTTTTACGGAACCTATATCAGATGTGCGGCATACAACAAAAGCTGCTGCACAGAGCTTGCATAGGATAGGCAAAACTCGTTACTCAACTCTCATAGGTGAGTTCATGATTCGGAAATTTTCGCTTTTCGATAAGATTCCAGTCAGGTACATGTACCCGCGCGGATAGCAAAATTACACATCCAAGTGTAGCTTTTATTTTTATTTTTGCAGATTTCGCGCTGTCACACTTGCATGATAATCGATGGACGCCGCTTTTTCTTGGAACGATCGCACAGCCCACTCGCAGAAAAACCTAACGGCGAAAGAAATGAACATTGCACAAAAAATTTAAATACCTACGTTTGTATGTAATCTAATCATTAGTATTATTTTTCAAAATATAAGCTCTTAGGAAAAAATTTGCGCATCCACTTCTTTACATGGATTTTTTTACGATTTAATAAAAACTAGTAAATGCTTGTATTACTTCCTTCAATTTATTACATAAAACTGCTGTACGATTACAGAATCAAAATAGTTCTGTCCTTTAAGGGCTACGTATGTATCTAATTGGTATCTTAACATACATTCTTCTTTCGAAAAAGAAAACTAAATGTCGCCTATATGGCATTTCGAAGTGTAGGTTTGAATGTGTGAGGGGGAGAAGACTCCTTCAAATAATGTTCTCGTCGCAGGGATTTAAAAAAAACTATAATCAAAGCCTTAATACTTATACTACCAATACTTTTAGGCCCAGTTTTTCAGTGTTGAGTTGTATCATTCAACTGTCAAAAAACTATCAAAATCTGTTAATCTGCACTAATAGCTTATTGTGTATAGTTTTATTTTTTATATGAGCCCGGATAAGCTCCAAAATACTGAAAGCAGATGCCTTCAAAAGGCGAAATTGGTCTTAAAAGCCCCAAACAAATGAACATGGTTTGATCTTGATCTTAAGCTTATCATCATCCACTTGAAATATACATCACAAGACCCATCCTTTCTCCAAAATACTTGCCTTTTTTTCACTAGTTTCCTATTGAATTATTCCAAACACACGATTTTGTTCAAAAAGCGGGCATGGTAGTGGGCTAGTTTTAAAAATCGTTGAACGCTCCTAAGAATTGATATTTATTCGAAGGAAATCGATGAAAAACTGTTTTTTTTTTAAGAAAACCGCCGCCAAAAAGTGGGCGTGCCTATATACAGTGTTTTAAGAATTCTTATTAGAAGTGAATATCTACATATTTCCATAAGCAAGTTTTTTCTAGTTTCATGTGAAAATACTGAAAAAGAATTAATTTTTGAAGAATAAGCGTATCAGTGGGCGGACTTTAAAAAATTTTACATTGTATAGCTTACTTTTCAAAGGACGTCGTGTACGCAATTTCATCGACGTAGCTCGTCGAAAAACTGGTGACAGACAGACAGACGGACGGACTGTAGGATATGACTTAATCGACTCGGCTTGTGATGCAGATCCCGGGAGTATTAATTGGTTCTATTACTTTACAGCGAAGAGGACCTCGCTCGAATTCGCTAAAATCTAGTTATTCTTGCAGTAAGGTTAGCGAGGTGTTGGGAACGCGGTCAGCAAACTAATGTGTGTGTTAATATTTAAGTAGATCACTTTTTAAAGTCATTACAAATGATTCGTTGTTCGTAAGGCTATGCGTTTATAGTTTATATGTTGTATATCTGCCTACATACTAGTACATATAACAGAAAAGGTCAATGAAATTTAGTATTCAAGGCCTTTGAAAAATGGGACTAAACATGACTCAAAATTATGTTTAAAAAAATTGGGCAAGTGCGAGGAGGGCCTCGTGCAATAGTGTTCCGGACATTTTATATTGTTATAAAATCGAAGGAAATTTATTCATATGAACAATGTAATGTTAAATCAAGTCTATCAAATAGTAAAATCAAAAGTACGTAGGTATACTCTAGTAATACTGTGCTGAGATTCCAGTCCATTTTAACTTGCACTTTCCACATAAGACGTGTATTGAATTCGTGCAAAAATTGGAACTCGAGATATTAAACAATTCTGAAATTACGTTGATAGAAAAGCTTGTATAGTGTGTCTGCCGATTCTGTTTGTCTGTATGTATGACGAGTGAATCAATTTACTTCAAACTTCATGTTAGGGAGCTATTGCATGGCCACTAAAGGGGACATTGAAATTTTTGTTGTAGCCCTACCCTTAGAGTTCCTTCACGTAGCGCCATTTTCACAAACACGGAGTTTTCTCCAAATTGGTTTCAACGATTTTGATAAAATTTCATATGTCAGTTAGTTCAGGCGTACCAAGCTTTTGGACGAAAATGCATGTAAAGGTAGTTTGCTGGTAAATGGTTTAAGTAAAGTAAAACACGAGCAATACTTGACATGCAAAGGAATTAGTGTTTAAAAAATTTAAAAAAAAATTTTTTCAAAAAAAAGGAAAAATAAAAAAAAAGTATAGTTTTTTAAACTTATTTAGTTTTCAATAGCAGCATAGAGCTAACATATACAATCCATTCGTGCAAATTACTTTGTTTTTGAAAAATCGAATGAGGTAGCAGCAAGAGAAGAGAATATAGGGAAGACCATGCGCTCTTCTATAATCTATAACTCGAGAACTCGGACAACATTTTTCAAATGTTTGGCAAGCTTTTTGGTTCAACAAATTTTGTCAGAAAAAAATATTTCTCACATATATGAGGCCCTTGCAAAATTCTCTTTAATTTTATGTGCCACATGATGGGAAGCAAAATAATTTTTTTTTGCTCTTCATACAAGGTGCCCAAAAAAGGGCCCCCAAAATGAAATTCTTTTCCACCATCTTGTGCGCGCTTCCACATAATGTATACATAGCGAAAGTTTCAGCTCTCTATGTCTAACGGTTCAAAAGTTCCAGGACTGTGACAGACTGACGGACAGACGGACAGACAGACACCGTATCAAACCCATAAGTGTTCCGTCTTTCCTTTTAAGGTTCGGAACACTAAAAAAAACATTTTTGTCAGTTTCGTTAAAATATGTACTTAATATTACTTCTTAGCAAACAAGAAATACAGTATAATGTTGAAAAATTTTCAAAATCCGCTTACTAACAAATTCATGTTTTAACTATAAGAGTTACATAAATTAAATTTAAACTCACTTTAATCCCAACATAATAATTAATTTTTTTAATTCTTTAAGTTAAACTAAATAAATTAATTTTGTTTAAAATAAGCCCCGCGTCATTCTAACCGAATTATAAATGCGCCCTTGCATCGTTTTAAAATGACTGCCTTATGAATCGCATATCATTCCCATAAAACTGTTGCCATATTATTGAAAATAAAGTAGGATACAATCCAAATAAACGTAAATGAAAAAAAAAAAAAAAATTGTATCTGTTTCCAACCCCATTCATGGTAAACACGAGGACCGCCCATTTGGAGTTCATTTTAATGAAATGTCTTTTTTCCCCTTTTTCGGTGCGATACGCATTATTTTTGATCAGGTAATATTGCTGATGCTTTGTAAAGCGATTTGAAAATCTGACTTTTTGGATAGATGTCAGTGGCGCGGAATGAATAAAAAAAAACGACAGATGAAATATATTGTCGTAAATTTAAGTTTCGCTGACAATAGGGGGTGGAAATAAAATGTTGTTTGGACGTTTGTTCATGTTAAACCTAATTAATTTAAATTGTGATCGGTAAATAAAGTTATGAGTTTTTTGTGGTCTAGAAAATCGGTTGGGGATATTTAGACAATCACAATCACTTGAAGAAATGTCATGCTATGGGGAGATTGGTATCGAGGTGCAGAGCAAAATATGTGCACTTGTACTCTTTTTTGAATGTGAATGGTAAGTTGTTGGCATTGCTGCTATTGTGTCAGTACGGTTAGTCAAAGTCCAAAGCCATAGTGTATGCAGCAGAGAGATGAGAGAAAATGTGATAAGAGCGCACATAGTATTTTTTGTATAGCCCACAGTTCCGCCTCAAATCGATAAATCGTTTTTAGCCAACTTGCCGTCGTCGTCGTTGTCGACGTCGTCCCCGTCGTGGTCGTTGTCTCAAATATAGCCCACCTCTCCTCGACTGCTTGTCTTGTCACTCCGCGCCCAGAATAAAGCCACAGTATGCTTAGACTTCCAGCAGTACAGTATGAGTAGGTACATAGCAACATGACTTTGCAGCAATTTTTTTCAAGCCGCCCATTGTGGAGATAAATAATTGAAAAATGCATAAGCATCTAATCGGGTCGTAAGCCCAAAGCATTATTGTGCCTTGGACCAAGGGGGTGGCGGCGAGCGAAAATAATTCAAAAATTATGCGGATAAAATTTTTAATTTTCCGTGTCGGCTGAATAAAAATAAGAATAAATGGAAGAGACACCTTAGAAGGGATAGGTTTGCATTTGCGAGAGAGTAAAACAGGTATTCATTGCTTTTTGGAACACCGGAGGGGAGTAGACGTTTATGCGCATTAAAATGTTTTCACATCTCTTCTGCCGTCGCGTCGCGCTGAATTTTGCTTTGCTTTTATCCATATCACACCGACAACACAAGACAACAAATCCGTATCTGGAAGTCTTACTTTTTATGAAGGCGAAATTTGCCTTCTATATTTGTCTTCGATGTCGAGGAAATGGCGTTGCGGTTTCTTTGATCTTTGTCCTGAATTGGCGCTACGTTATTCAATCAGACCTTACCTTTTTCATTCGAAAGCACGAATCATGTTGCAGAACTTGCTGTGCAAATGCTTTGCGAAAATATCATGTAAAGGTGAACAGCTAAAAGGCAAAAACAGTAGAACTTAAGGACATTTCCAGCACCAATACGATAATATGTAGACAGTATGTCAGGCAACATTATCTTCTCAGGTTTTGAAAAATATTATTAGTAAAACTGCTGTTGTTATTCTATAGATGTAGACTATTGTGAATAATATTTTCTCCTAAAAATTGCTTCAAAATATTTCTCACTCCGACTTGGTAACGTGTAGCAAATATATTTAAGTTATTTTCCTTAAAAACACAAAATAATTAGAGCATTATATTTTAAATGTCAAAAAAATTAACGCAACATCGAAATTTATACTATAGCGGTGCTTTAAGCACCCTATAAAGGGTTGGCCATCCAGTGATTTCTTTTTAAATCATAGGTTCTTTTGCATTGACAGCTGTTTTCCGTTCGAAATCTTGACAGAAAGTCAGTATCATACCAACAGTCAACATATGTATACTAGGTCCGTCCGCGTACCCTCCAAAACAGCGAATTTTTACGAATTTTTACGAAAAGCTGTTATCGTTCGGACAATTTTTCACAGAAAAGCGTGCTCACATGAGAGTAAGAAATTTTTCCATGCAATTAATTTCAATGCAAGGAATTTTTTTGGGCTGGTTTGTGAAAACTGTCAAATATGTCAAATCAGCGTCTTTTCAACTTTTTCTTGTTCCATCCGCTCGGTTACTTTTTTGTATTTTTAGTTTTTCCTGAGAGAATTTTGACCCAACTCTTAGAAATTTGGTAATCTAAGAATTTTAGTGGAAAAATTAAACGACGGACTTACGAGTACTTATGGACTTACATAATATATGTATGCAAGACTTGTGACCCCTACTTCCGATTGATCTATCTTTTTCTCCTTCACTCGTTTATAGGTATAGCCGGATTGAGAGACTGATTAAACCAGGATTGAGCTTCGCCTTTAATCGAATTAAAAGGTCGAATTGGAAACGCATTTAAATGGGATTGAGTTTGACACTTCTTCTTCCATGTGTAGGTACCTCATTCGGAAACTATGTGCATGCATTGTAAATTAGATAATAAATTGTGTTAATTCAATTTGGATTTGGATTAGTTAGGTTAGTTTTTTGTGGAAAAAAACAACCCTTTTGGATGTCTGTCGTATCAGATTTTCTCTCTCACTTAATTTTCCAGCTGTCAAGCTCGATCCTCCATACGAGAAAGTTTTGCGATTAGATCGAGTTTGTGTTGTTTCAGGGGTTTTGTTCAGGGTGTATCACTAGCCTTTCAAGTAGGTACATATAATATCTTGACGTAATGACACATTTCCCTTGATGTGTTTAGTTCGACTATCAGACAGAGGACTCGACGGAGAGTAGGTATATATGTATTTCCGAATTGTCTAATGTGCTGTGTTTTGTATTCACTGCGGCACCACTGGAAATTTAGATAGGCAGAGAATGGTAAACTTTACAACCGAAGGGGTGAAGGAGTGTCTTCTGTCAGAGCTGTCATCCCAACCCAGTCGCTTTGCAGAATTGAAGAGTTTGCTAAATTTCTTCTTAAGTTTCGCCATTTAGTCATTCGACCAGAGTACCTTGCTTACATTAGATTTGGGGAAACAGTTGCCATGGTAAGAATTAAGGACTATCTACATATATTGCTAAGTTGATATGCAGCTTCATCTAGGTCCTCAATAGAAGTTGCTTTTTTTTAGAATACAAGCTTACGATAGCTATAAGACACATTTGAGAGTTGGACTGATATGTCAAAGATATTATGTTAAAGGTCTCACAACGAGGCCTGATACGTGCGAATTTTCAATAAAATTTTAAATAAATGGAGTAGCCTTCTGTTAATGTCACCTCATGAGGCACATTGGCATGATGTAGTGGAGGTTGATTCCTTGGCAGTAGTTTACGAGGCTCTGTCGGTGGGGAGGGGATACGCACAAGATTATCTGCGTTTTTAATATGATGTGTTTCTTAATATTATTACGTACTAATTAAGCAAACCGCTCATAGCACTTGTACTCCCAAATTGGAGACCAACTTATTTACCTTTATCCGAAAAAAAAACTATCAGCAGTTAACCCAGGGTTATTGCATGAAACCAAGGGTATATTTTCTTCGGTGAACCAAAGTACAATCCATCGCCAGAACAAGTTGGAGGAGTTCTTCACCCTTTGTATCAAGATAGATCTTTCTTTCACCCTCATTACCAATTATTGCCTCGAAGTCTAAGCTCATCCACTTTGTAGTAGCACTGTTTCAGCAGACGAAGACTAGCCTTGCTTCCTTGTGTTGTGAGTCTAAAAAATGCAGCCATATTCCTCTGTTGATCAGCTGAACTGAGACTTCGATGAGTGCCTGTTGAATAACAGCCATATGCTCTGTTGATAGAAGCTGATTTTCCAAGTTAGACGGGACAACACCCAATCTGGCATATAGAATACACATGTCTCATAGGGCGCCTTGCGAAGGCAGTGAATCTTGTATTGATTACTCATTAGTCATTAGAGACCGTCCAAAAAAACTTTTCCCCAAGAGTCATAACCAGGCGATCTCAAAATGACAGACAGTTTTCTATAAAATATTGCTCGTAGATACAAGAAAATCAATGAGAGCAAGAAAAACATAGAATTCCTTGAATTTCAATACAAACTTGGACAATAAATTAGATTAGTGCGTAAATTTTTGCGATAAAAAACTGCGTTTGTAAATCTTGGTCATTGGTTTGCTTTTGGCTTCACAAAAGATTCTTAATCGTGTTCAAATGAAATTTAATTCCATGCAGTACAACGAATTGTATATAATACATATCTTTTCACAGTCAATTGTCGGCATTAAATTATTCTTCGACATTTCTCTGAATACAAATCAATACCTAAGGTTAATCCTTACCCATGAGTTCAAAGGAACGCTACAAATACGCATGCATACACAAATATAAGCACACAACTTATTGAAACCCTTTACAAAGGCAAACAATTGACACGCCCTGTGAAAAGAGAGCTTTGCTGAAATTCAAATAAGCTCGCTGAAGGAGAATAGCAGGACGACACAGTGTATCTATTTGAATGTTCAAACATCAACTTATGGGACAAAAAGTTGTAAGCCAGTACAAGTGGAAAATTTATTCAAGCCTTTCCTTTGAAGCCAATTGATGAGTTCTTTTTATTATTTCTCTCGCTATTCATAGAGAGCAAAAAGGAAACGCAAATAAACCTGCCAAAAGAACAATATGTGTTAAATTGAAAACTGAGTCAAATTGCTCCTGCCATCGCAATGGGAGAATTTGAATTTGAATTTTCGTGAGTAATTTTCGGATCAACCTTTGTTGCTGATGTGCTACTATTTCAAAGGACGAAACCGAGGCGATTGTTAAATTTGTGAAATTGGGAAATTGGCACGTGACCTCTGACAGCACGCATCGCTTGCATGCGTACGAATCGAAATTTTAAAATATGCCTTAGATTAAGCGCTATTGGGGTTGAATCTCCACGGGAGGATAATGTCGTCCATTTATTACAATGTGCCACTGTGCGGTGATGATGTTGATGGCCAAACTGATGACAACGACAACGACGACGACGATAACGATGATGGTGATGGTGATGGTGATGGTGATGGTGACAACAATTGTAGGAGTCGTAAATTACATCTAATGACACACACGTTGATTGAATTCAAAACATAATTTCCAGATTCAAAAGGCACAATCACAACCACGTAACGAGATCAAATTAGGTTTTACGCTCGTTGCTCCTTGCCTTGCGCTCCTTCAGCGGAAGGAAATTTTAAAGTAGGGCTGAAATTCTATAGAAGACGAAGAATGTGTTTGAAATGGGTGACTAATGATTATTGATACTGTTTTGACTTTCCCACAACGAAGCGGTAGTAGCTATTCATCTGAAGCGTGGCGTTTTTTTATGAGCCATTTCGCGGTTTTTTAAAATACATACAGTTTGTTTTATAAAGCGAATATGAGTTCAGAAATAAAATAATAAAAAGTCATTCAGTGTAGCAGGTCAGTGCTCAGCTCAGGTACACAACAGATCTATTACCAAGTTAATTTTTCATGTCGGGTAGTCGTCGTGCACACCGGCTCATTTGAACCAAACTAATTGCTCTTGTCTGGAAGTCATTTTTCCGACTATGTGTGCGTATACAATGAATAATGAATCTACATGCGACTATCGTCCTGAATTGATTCGATAGCAAACAATAGGAGTGTAGGTACATGCTGCTCCAGATACGGCTGAGCAGTTCTCTTACATATGTTTTCCTGGCGCACTCATTATCTAGTGAATGAAAAGCCTTTTGACACCTGTTTGATGTTTGACGATTCTTTCCTAACCTCAAAGGTTGACTGTGTAGCAATGAGAAGGATGCAGCGGCAGCAGTGCCCAGAGAGAGTGAGAGAGAGCAGCCCGTTCTTAAAAAGGAAACGCAACAAATGACCCTGTGTGAGAACTCGATGAGGAGGCTGAACGGAGTAGATCATCATAATTACACTGTCTGCTCTTTGATGGGTCGCTCGTCATTTTTTTTCTTCTTCGTTTTCGGAAAGGGCAGGCAAGGCAACCGGAGATGCCAGTGGAAGAAACTCACATCAAAGCGAACCGAATTCAATCCGTAGACAAAACAATAGCAGCTTCCATATAGGGTGCCCTTACTGCGGCAGTGTCCAGAGCGTAGTATAGTACACGCTGTCCAAGAGGGTACCCAAATAAGAGCTCGTGGGAGTTGGTTATTTAATGATGCCGATGATGGCGCCAACGTCTTCTAGTTGGAAGCAATTAAAATCGATTCATTGTTCCATTGGGCCAAAATCAATTAGGCAACGCACCGAATATAAGTAAATTAATCTGCTGTCTTTTGGAACGGAATGCGTGTAGCTGTAATTATTAAATTCAAAGATCGCACAAAGCACAAAGCAGCAGCCAACCAACAGTGCAGACCATCCGATAGGATTGTAGGTATAGTTTTTTGAAATTGATGATTCCACTTGGAGTTGGAGGAATGGGTCAAGTGAAAGATATGCGCGATGATTTCTTGAACTTGTTCGCGTTCGCAGAGGTTATATGCATGCGCAACATATAATTAGTGCGAACAAAACCTCCGAAAGGTTCCAACTTAGCAGACGTGTCGACGATTGAACACAAAATGTTTCCATTTCGGCTGCACGAAAATGATGATACATCATATTCGCATCTTGTGGCCTGGCCAGTTGAAACAAAAGAAATAACAAATAGAAGATAGGTGGAGTATTTCCCCGTTTGCCTTATTCTGTTTTGATGAAGTTTTCGCTGAAGAGATACTCTGCCTGAGATCGAAGAACGCGCGCGAAAATATAAATTAGCGTCTAGACAAGCGATTGCATCTCGCCGCTGGTAAAAGTCCGAGTCAACTGTGAGAACTTTTATAAAGTAGGCTGCAGATACAATCTGATTAGTCTTTTTCTTCTTAATATTTTTTTTTTTTTATTTTATCAAAAAGATTAATATGATTGGTGTTATGCGTTTCACGTATTGCGAATATTTTTTTGAAAAGAATAACAAAACGTAGCCGCAGTATAATCCTTGATGTGGTAATAATGAGGTCCATTGATTTTAAGTTCATTGATGTGATAACATTTGATTACGCACACAAGTGCACAGTATTATGCGAACATAAGCTCAGGGTTATAAGTCCATAGTCATAGTCCACCGACCCAAAAGTCCACTACACTGGACTTTCAACTTCCCTTGACCTAGGACCTTTATTACGCCTACGCGCCATCGTGTACGGTTTCTGACAATGTGCCTCAGTTCTCCCCAACTTTTTACCACCTGCCGTGGCTCCATCTCGATCGTACTGCGCCATGTTTTCCTTGGAGCGCCGAGTATTCTGCCATTCTGCGGTAACGGATTTCATTGCATATCTTGGTTAGCTATGAAACTATTACCTTTTCGGAGCGTGTGACCAATCCATTGCCATTGACCCGTTTACTGGTAGAGGTGTTCATTAGAGACACACGTTTTGGCCAGAAAATCCTTAAGATCTTACGAATCTTTAACGAACGTTTGTAACTATCTTGTGATGTTGATGGCCACAGCACGGATATGACGCTGGAGCGAAACAGTCTTAGCTTGGTGTTATCCACTTCGGTTCCACCGTCAGTCGAGACAATACTCCCAAGATACAGGAAGTAGTCTACTCTCTCTAACGGTTGTCCAACAATGCATATTTGAGCTAAGGCAGTACCAAGGCTGATAACTTCAGTTTTTACCGTATTTATTTTCAGCCCGACGACCGATGTCTGCCTCTCTCTCCCGATCAGCTGACATTTGGTGGAGATCCATAATTCTATGAGAAAGTAAACATACGTAGTCAATATGCTTCAGTTAAGATGTAAGAGTCCATCGAATTTCTCAGTTTTCCATCGACAAACCTGCACGAAGCACATCACCAAAAGGAATATAATTGGTGCAAGAATGCAACCTTGCCTTACCCCACTTTGAATCTCGAATTCCTCTGACAACCTTCCTCTGTGCAGGACGTGACATTTTGAGCCAGCATATGCAGATAACCAAAATAACCTCCGTGTTGACACTTTCGAATGCCTTCTCAAAATCAATGAACAGCAAGTGAAGTGGCGGACGATATTCAACGCACTGCTCTATGATGATCCACACGGTGTTGATGTGGTCGACACAGAAGGAGCTAGGTTCCACTCGTCAGGAAAATTCTCAGTGTCCCAAGCTCTTCCAATTAGACGGAACAGTAGCTCAGTCGACGTTGTTGGCGCTGCTTGTAAGAGCTCAGCTTGAATACCGTCAAGTCTTACTGCCTTGTTGTTTTTTAGTGCCAACTAAGAAGTGGATCCACCAAGTATAATATTGCAGGTTCCTTCCATACATGGAAAAAGAACACATTAAGTTGTGGGAAACTGGGCTTTGCCCTGCTGATTATGGCTAATATGGCATGTTTATTCGGGGCATTACCACCTACAATGGCTTCAATTAGGTTTTACCAAAAAAAAATGTTAATGGAACCACAGCTTATGATGTGACCTTTTTACGAGACGAATAGTGAAAACAAAACCGTTCTGTCACCTCAAGTAAACTACTTGTAACAGAAAAGAATCCCGTTGATTATTATTGTTTTTTTTTTAAGGAAAAAGAATTAAGGGTTCTAAGAAACCTTAACTGAAAACTTAAAGGACCTTGCTCTGTTAATACATCCTTGGATGTCCCCAGCAGTTGCTTGTACCGAATAATAACCTTGTGTCCCAAATTATCCTTGCTCCTGCAAAGAGATCAAAGGAAACAGAAAAAAAAAACCATCGCCATTCGTCATTAGGTGCAAATGATTGATCTTTAAAACTGATTTGAAAAATGAAAGCATTATCGAAAATAACAATTAAAATTAAATTAGATTAGAAGTCAAACAATTACCGAACCATTAAACTCGTCTCGAAGAAATGTATCTTTGCAATGTGTATGTACAACACCAATACAAACATACTAATGTACACTCTCGGTGTACATTTCTCGAAATATAAATCACTGAACTCTAAGAAGTTGAACAAGAGAGGGCGATAGTCCTCGCCATGATTCGGATACGATAAATCAGTTCCCATTACCCCTTGGGCTGTGAATTTTTCATTTTTCGATAATTATAGTTTGTATGCACGTAACTTACACACATTTTCTCTTTGTTCATTTTTTATATTTAATAAAAACAAAAGGCAAAAAAAAAAAAGCAGAAAACAAGAAAAACGCGACTCTCGTTCTGACTTAGAAATGCTCGAGGATGCATGCGTCGGTGAGATATTCCCTCAGTGAAATACTGACCAAGCAAAAATGTCCTGCGTCTTCAGAAGTTATCATCGTTCAAATGAAAGCCGTGAAACCAGCCCCAACAACGTGCCTGGATGGAGGATCGCGAGCGCGACGCGGCGATTTAATCACAGCCCTCTATCATGATTCGAGGTTGTCAGGCGACCGCATGTGAAAATTATACTCAAACAGACAGCAGAGTGAAATATGGTCCGCAGCCAGTATCAGTTCAGTACGAAAAAAAAAATAGCATCAACTAGAAATGTGCAGCATTGTGCTATAGTAGATAGAGATTTGTAGCACTTTGCTTTGGGGGGTTCCTTCCATCCAGTCGAGACACTACCACTAACCTATTGTATTGTCATCGTAGGCAGAGGCAGAGTGATGTTGAAAGTAGGAAGTGAAACAAATCGCGATATTTTGGCCAAGTTTAGAGCTAGGTCGTAAATCAATGGCACTAGCCGTGGGCCACAGTGGTCTACTGAAATAATTCTTGTTTACGAAGCAGATCTTAGGCATCTGTCAGTCTTGACTGAGCGAACACTCTGTGATGGGCTGGGTGCTGTGCTGTGTGCTTGCGTGGTTGTGCCGCTTGCCGCCACTGATGCTTAGACTTCTTTGGTTTTTTTTGTTCGTTTTCATCTACGGAAGGGTGTTCAACTCGATTCAAGATCGAGACTAAGAAAATCAGTAGCTAATAGCTTTCTATAACCTGCAATTGAGACCATAACGTGATGTCTGGTTGCTAGCTTTGGCTCTGGTTTGAGCGAATTACCAGTCGACCTACCCCGAAGGCTCAATGCGAGTGAATGCTTATTGTGGATAGTTTGCATTTGCATTGTTAATGGGGGCGCGTTGGTGAAATTCTAAACATTGGAGCTGGATAATCAGATGGAAATAGCGAGTTATAATACATATACATATATCATCGATGAGTTAGCCAGAACCCAGTGTAACGTGATAGTAGAAGAAAGTCAAAGAAGTAAGTGTGGAACAAGTAAATCTAACTGAAATTTGAGGAACTATTGCTCGTAACGGTATGAAAATTTCCTCAAGTAATCATTATTTTATTTGGTTTTAGTACCCCTTATATTTTTTACTTGCTCCTATAATATGAAGGATATTAGCATTACCGTTATAGAAAACTTGGAAAAGGGTTCTGCCAATTCTGTTTGTTAGTGCTTTGTGCGTTAATTGTGTGGTTCCTAGAGAGAAAATTAGAATTTTTGTTCGAGCCCTTATGATAGGTGTATGCTTTACTCAGTGCCAATTTCACTTAAAAGCGGTTTAGTTGTATACGGCTCTAGCTCATTTAGATTTCATGCCTTAGACTTCTTCTTCTGTGCCAGTGCATCCTCAGAAGGACTAAATAACTTTTGCATTATGACATTTGCTGATGCTCCGTTTGCTTTTGTTTGCGCAGTGGATCTGTGCACAATGTATTTTGGAATAGTTGCCATTGCAGTATTAGGGTAATGATGCGTTTTGGAATACAACCTACTACTTACTTGATAAAATACCTCGAAGTTATAGCTCCCTCCCCTACATACTTTTGTTGAATATGGTTGATTCCACTTGAGTACAGAACCTCGCGCTCAATGATCAAATATGTTTCTAGTTCGTCTACACCCTCAGCAGTCATTAATTATTAAAACCGCCGCTTTTATCTCAATACTTACAAAAACATGTTTGCCAACACGCTCAAGAAAAGAATTGTAGCTTTTGAAAGTTTTTTCTCAGACATACTTTCGCTCTACTATAGGTACTTCTTCATCTCCTGAGATCTGTAACACAATACAACAAGTATTTGTTAAGCAAGTGAAATTAAAAAATTGTTGAAAATTAATGTTGTCAAATGATCCAAAGATGTTGTTTCAATAGTTTAACACTTTGTTTAAAAAATACTTCTTGTATTCTGTTACAGACCCTCCACGGCTATGATGAACTTGGCTGTCAGATCATCGACTTAAGCTACTGTATTTGCGTCTCCCCAGCAACTTATATCTTGCATCTTGGAGTCCGGGACAATGGCATAAGAAGAGGGTAGTCAATAGCTTCTTCATCTCAGCTTCTGCAGAGCTCCTCTTCAGTCCTTCGTATTTTTCTCATATGATACCGCAGAGTGTTGTGCCCTATGATAATGCCTACAAGGGTGGAAATCAATTTCCCGTCTTTCCCAAAAAGTCTCTCGGTTCATGATTTGTTAAGCGTGGGTCATATTTTCCTTGTAACGACACAGATTTCTATGGATTTCCACCTGTGATCTGCCTCTCTCGTGGCTTATTTCCCTGCAGAAAGATTGAGGGCATATGGCGGAATGCCTACGGATAGGGGATTTAGTTACCCTTAGGAGGTATTGTTTTTACGGCAGACTCATGGGCCGCTGTTATCACCGCCAAGATCTCTGCCTGGAAGGTTGATTGATTGACCGAGCTATTCTTAGCAATTCGGAGAAAATGCAACCTACGCCCGTATCCATTTTGGAGCCATCAGTGTATACAGCTATGGATCGTGCATTTGCTATACATCCATTTTTCCATTCATCCCAGCTAAAGTAGATACAAGAGAACGGTCACGTGAAGTCTAGATATGGTGCAATGTGATCAGTAACCGGTACATATCCAAAGTGATTTTGTAGTATCGTTGGATTATATTGTTTTCTCCATTTTTCTGATTGGCTGACTCTAAAGCCTCAATGGCTGCCTGTAGTATAATGAAGATGTCTAGCGAAAGCAGGTTAAGGACAGCCTCAAGACCGGCTGTTGGTGTGGTTCTCATTGCATTAGTGGTGTCGATGCACGCTTTGTACCTTCGAGAGGGCCATTAGGTTAGTGGATTTTCTGGCTACCTGGCACCACACTAGACTGCAGTAGATCAGTGTATAGGTCTTACAATGGTAAGTTTTCCCAAAGATTGAGCTGCTAAAAGGCTTTTGTTGCTTTTCTGGTCCTCTCATTAATTTCAATTCAAATAGAGTGCACATTTTTATTTATGTATCTCACTGGATTCCCTAGTTGTTACTCATCATCATCATATTCTTTTATAAATTACTCACTTTTGAACAAAGAAATAGCACGAAGAGTAGAACCCATTTTAGCTGTAGTATTTGTAGTATATTGGAAAGAAAAAGTCTTCTTAGATTGCCTGTAAGTTCTGGATCTTAAGGATTACTATTTGGAGTACCAGGTGTGGTCTGATTAGTTCAAAAAGTTTCTAATTGGTACAGTATTCTTAATACGCTGAACGTGTTTCAAAGTACTTTTCATTAGCCTGGTTGAGGAAGTCCAAACAAAATTTAAGTGTAGAAGGCTTATGGTTGCCTGGACTCTGAGTCTGTAGTAAAGTAGATAGGCTAACTTATAAGTCAATTGTTAATACTTTTAGCTTGGAGCACACTTTGATTGATTCTTTCGAGTACATATGGTTATTGAAGGCTGCTTTATTGCCATTTTTAGAACCGTTAGTGGGGTTAAATCCCCAACACTCTCTCTCTCCCTGTTAGGTGGAATTTAGTGCTAAAGTTAGTAGTATGACTTATGTAGGTAATCACATTCATCACATTCATATTTCACCATCATCACACCATATCAGTTTCTAAGTTTTGAGAGTTTATGCGTACACACCTACAACATTTGGTGCGTCTGAAAAAAAGCTCTTTGAAAATTAACTGGCAAAGTTATATTTGTCAGACCGGATTTGGTATGGGAACTGCTAATTAATCCTGAGCGGGTGCAATATTTATTATTGTTCTAAAACTAAGAGCGAACTCCTTCAATGTGAAGATATGTACTTACATATTGAAGTAAATCAAAACTAAGAAATAAATGGGTATGAGAAATAAAAAGAAAATGTTTCATGAATTTAAATTTATAAATGTATTAACGTTTTAATAAAATATAACTATAATTTACATTAGATCTCTAGGTATTCTGGAAAAATAAAATACAATCAACTTAATTTATGTACAAGTTTCTTTTTCCGAATAAACACAAGAAGTCTTCTGAATAGCGCTTTCTTTGTGAAGAAGACTTAGTTCAGCATATGGCAACTTTGACAGATTTTATTTCGAAGAGGCAAATTAATTCTGATAGCCATGCGTATTCCACGGATGGTGAATAGGATAGTTTGCAGCGGCAGACGACGGCGCTGCCATTATGCCGTTGCTTATGAACTCGGGATAGGATGGATATGCATCGCTTTTCATGGGGTAGCCCGTTGCTGACTGGCCCATTGCCTGCAAAGGATCATATTGCATGTGTGGCAGTGAAGCGTAGGATGTCGTTGATGTTGTCTCTCCCATATTTACAGAGGGATAATAGCTAGAAGGATTCGCCTGCTGGCCTTGTATACTCAAATCAGCGGATTGTTGATGTTGCGGAAACAATGACGAGCTCTGGTAGAAGCTCTGGTACGGATTGTAGCCGGATGGTACTTCGGGTGGCGACGCGGCTGAAGTTGGTTCGGTTTTTAGAGTCGTTTGTTGTAAGGCAGCTGGAGTTGAAGGAGCGGGCTTTTGAGTTGCAGCTACAGATGCATCTTCATCTGGTTTCTTTTTATCGTCTGTTGCAATAGCTTTTTTGTTCTTTTTGTCCTTGAAATGTGTTTTCTTGTGCTTACTGAGGTGATCGCTGCGCGAAAACTTCTTTGAACAAATGGGACAACTGTAGGGACGGTAGTTAGTGTGAGTACGTCCGTGGCGTTGTAGTTCATCTGATCGTGAGAATCGTTTACCACATGTCAGGCACAAAAACGGACGTTCGCCGGTATGCCAACGTAAGTGAGTTTTCAAATGACTGGCTTTGCCATAAAGTCGCTCACATCCCGGAATGTGACAGATGTGCTGTTTGCGACCTCGCTCGTCTGGTCCGACAATTGGTGGCAGACCGGACATTTCATTTGTACAATTGGGGCATGTGCAGCGAACGCTTCTTCGTTGTAATTGAGTTTGGAATGCAATGTCGTCAAAAGCATTTCCAAATCCATACGAGTTTGAGGTCCATGCTTGATGGGGGAACCACGGTGCACCGGCCGACATACTCATATTTCCATAGTAGTCTGGCGCAGCGTATTGGGCATATGGAAATTGACTTCTGAAACGAAAAAAAAAAAAAAATTGGTAACAATTTAAAATGATGTTTTTTAAACCTTCAATAATAGAGTGAATTTAAGAATGGACAGGCCGATATAAAAATAACGCTTATGGGCTTGTTAAAAGATAAAACGGACAAACTTACCTTGTATATGCATTCCACGTGTAACTACTGCTCAAATCTACATTCTGTGATGTCGGGCTTGAAGAAAACGATGTCGGCGACGGAAAAATACTCGGTGACACACTTGCCGATAGGCTTGAGTTCGGTGAAGCTGATCCTGTGGATGAAGTCTGAGGGGGGTATTGGGGTTGCAACAGAGTCTGCACCTTCGCCGATGATCCACTTAGTTTATTTACAGAGATTTTTGGTGCTGATAATGAGCTGGTTGCATTTATAGGCACTGGATTCGGGTACATATTAGCTGCAGTATGAGTTGCAACAACTTGTGGTTTCAACTGAAAAAAAGAAAAAAAAAAAGACGATTTTCGGATTAGGAATCTTGTCATTCACTCGTCTATACATTAATTATCCTAAGCTCTTAATCGTGACCTAATATCCAGGTAGATAGGTAACACAATAAATATCAAAACCAACACAATGCAACGTCTAGGGATTTTCGTCAACAGAACAGGCGTTTAAAATTCAAAAGCCGATTTTCGGAAAACAAAAAAACTGAGTCTTTGCCTTTTTTTGGGTTCGGTCTACCAGGAAAATGGAATTAAGAATTTGCATGTCCACTTCATTTTCCAAGGCGCACCCCTCTCACACATGTACATATGTATATGGTAGGGTTTTACTCCATGTAAGTAATCGAATCCTTGAGACACGTGAATGACACCCGATGATTTATAGCTGATGTAGGGTAATTTTGTGAACCGTAAATTTTAAGTGATAAATATTTACAAAAAAAGGGGTTCCCTCCTTATTGCGATAAAATTTTATATTAAAAAAATTATTAAAATGCAACTTCGATTGCACCCGGAAATATGCAACCATGTTCTAAATAAAAGCATTCGTCACACTTTGTATGGGAATTTTTGAGCCTCATATCTTCGAGACTAGATAAATTAAATATAATTCGCAGAAAAATATCATATCGGAGGGAACCTCTTTTTTTCTAAATAATTACTTTTCAAATTGCATCGCTGAATGGATCTTTCAATTTGTGGAGTAGGCATATAGAGCAAATCAATTTTTGTGGGTAAAAAAAACAATTAAAGGGTAGTCTTCTTGTAAAAGCTATGTCCTTGGATTTTAACTGTTGATAGGTAGATGTTTTAATACGAAAGCCACTAATACCGCGATCTTTTTTTATGGAAGGCTTCGGCCTATACACCTATAAACTTATTTCATAAAAAAGACCAATTAAATGTTCATGACCCTACAATATGAAACTAGCCCAAGGCTCCAAACTTAAAAAAATATATATATTTATTGAAAAACTGTGTTAAAATGAAACAACTGATTAAGAACTTGATGGTCATATAAAAACCATGGTTTATACCTTACTTCTGATAACTTAGATAAAGGTTTATTAATAAGGGGGCTAGTGTTTTACCTTTTACCCGCTTAAGTAAAATTCCAGCTAGGCAAACCCTATATTCATTAGATAGTAAAACATTTTTCTAAAAGTTCATATTCTTTTAATTTAATTAAGACTACAATTTTTGTAAATTAAAATTCAGTTTTATATTTTTGTGTGTAAAGTATAACTTAAAAATATAAGTATAATTATAAAACACTTACATCATCTTCTTGCATTGTAATCCTTTGGGTAGAACTAGGGAATTTACTAGTGTATGGATTCACGTAATTACAAGCCGCGTCAATCATTTTATTGATATTTATCGTAGTTTTTTTTTTGTTAATAAAATGTATGCTGAACTTTTTTATTTTAATTTTTCACGACACAAACAAATTTAATAAAAAAAAAAATATAATTGTTCACAATGTCAATGGAAACACATATTATGCAATCATATATTAGTCACAGGATAACACAGCAGCACACAAACAAATCCAAATTGCATATTTCATTCGCACTTTTATTTGCACATGCAGCATGTAATTTAGTATTTTACATGGATGAGGTAGTGAACTTGTTTTTATTTTGTTATTTTTCTGCTTGCACGGTGCGGGAAAACGTTTAACTCCCGATAATTACAGTTCAAAAAGGAAGAGCACGAAATGCAATAATTGTTCTCGTTCGCGTCGGATCTTGCGGGAGAATGAATGTAGGTAGTGCACTGGCACTGGCACTGGTGGATGGAAAAAATCGGACTTCGACGACTGCAGTAGGGTTTTCAAAACATAGTTCAAGATAAAGAACAAACACACAAGAAATATGAAACAAGAACAAGGTGAAATGAAGACGATGATGGTGCAGCAGAAGACACACGTCGGCTGGTCTGACTTCCACTCTCTCTCTTGGCTAAGAAGGCAAAGCAAAGTATAATTACTAGTCTTGTCTGCGTCCCTGAGTTGCTACTCTCCCAAACAACCACCGGTAATTATCGTTTTCGACTGAGGCTCTTAGATCTCTACACGGTGCACATAAGTTGTGCGGAAGAGAGTGAATTTGAAGAATATTAGGTAAGGTTGCTAGAAATGGAAGGGGAACGAGAAGGAGAAAAACCTATTGTTCTCTCCCTCCCTTGCATATACATCGAATGGTGGAAGGACAGAGAACAAAATATTCTTTTCGCTTCTCATCGTTCCTCTCTGTTTTGGTATTTTTACATTTTACTCCTCGCCCAAGCAGGTATCGGAATGCCTTGATATTTGCCCAAAACAAACAAAAGGCAACTAAATAAAAAAAAGAAAAGTGGGTATCGACGAAATACACGAAAAACTACAATAAGGCACAATTTGTGTGCGTTTCTTTTTATCGCACGCAATTGTGTATCGTTAACCTTCTCGCTCTTAGCGGTCCATTTTGGATACTGATGCTGGCTGAGTGAGAGCAAGATTTATCGAAATTTGAATCTGTGTTTCGTTTGCCAGGAGCGAAGTAGGCAAATAACATTCATTAGGGGCGCACTGGCATGAATATGTGGCATGCGGTCCAATGAAATAACTGTATTTAAGTGGGCGTGACTCAACACCCGGTTGACAAGCGAGCGAGAGAGCAAATGCGGAGAGCAAAGTACATTCGGAAGAGAAAGAAGCTTATTTCGGTAAAAATCATCCTTTTGAGACGACCGAGTAATTGAATGTGTGTGCGCGCCGCGCGTATCACGCGAGTACAACTGCATATTGATTTCCTCTTCTTTGTTAAAGAGTCCCCAATTGTTTTTGTTGCGGGCGTGTATAGGGATCAGCCTTAATTGTATCTTTTTTTTTTTTCTGAAATTAAAAAAAATAAAGTTGTAGATATGTATAATGTATCTGACCAGAGTCAAAATTTCTATTCTATTTATTATTACAGCGCAATTCATTTGTTTTTATTTCTATTTTTTTTTTTTTTTTTATGTGCAGTTATTTTTAATTCAAATTTTGGCCAAAGAGTATAGAGGTCGACTTCTCCATGATTTTTGTTTTCGTTTCTTTCCTGTAGCGGAAGGGCGGTCCCCGGGAGGAAAGTTGTGTTTATTACTGGCACGAGTTGTAGCAATGTAGGTACTCTCTGAGGAATGAGTGATGTAATGAAATCGAGAGCGCGCGCAATTGTACATCACAATGGATTTCATACTGATAGGGTGGGTGCTTTGTGTATTGTTTTAATCAAATCAATAAATTCTTATGTGGGGCGTTAGGTATTTATTGGCGAATGAAGTATTTTTTTTTTTTTATACAGATAGTTTTTAAGATTAGTAGGATAAGTGCCTTAATATTCTGCCTATAGTTGACCGTCCAAAAACTTTTTATTACATACATAGGTACAAAAGAAAAAAAAAAGTGAAGTAAGTACCTAGGGTAGGGTGTATTTCTGCTAATTGATTAATAATAAGAAAAATAAATATTATTTCCCTTCAAAAATATTGTGTAACTATAATTCCAAGTTCATTCAATACTCTGGTAAAAAGTGGCCGATCTACATACCGTAGATCTCTTTCAAAAAATCGTTTAATCTGCGAACCTCTTCACGAGCAAAACAAAAAGCTAGTTAAAAAGTGTTGTTTGTAGGTAAATAATATAGTTTTATGTCAAAAGCACTATAATCTTATAATTCGAAATAAAAAAAATTAATAATATTACTTGAATTCAGTAAAAGTATGGTGGTATGAGAACACAATTTTCAATAGATGTTTTAGTACCCGGACAGGGTGGATTGATACTATGTATATTTTGACTTGTAAATAAATTTTGCATCTGTTCGACGCTTATTTGAAGGAATAGACTTACATACATATGTATGTCTACAACAGCAAAACGATCACAGAAAATTGAACTTGAGTTAAATATTACTCGACATAGCAATTTAAGCCACATGAAAGCGGCCGTTAAGTATAAAAAGTTGGGAACAGTACCAAGCAATACAAAAGGACACAACAAAATATTAAGACAGAAAGAAGGATCAAAGTGGTTTTAAAAACATTTACCAAGTATAATGGCAAAAAAAAAGACATAATCACTGTACTAGCCATGGGCATAATAGGCTTTTGCCAACCCTCTGATAGTTTTTCCTAATGTCCCGCCTCCTTAAGAAATTGTAAAGAACGTTCCAAATTTTCTAAGGAAAATGTACCTGGCCGTACACCAGATCAAATCTGGATACTAAATCTGGTACTGGTGAAATTTCAATTTTATTAAAAAAAAAAAAAACTATCTAAATAAAAAATGTGTTAAAGCTATTTTCTGTTAATTTTTTTTTCAGTTCCTAATATTCCACATTATTGAATAAAAATAAACTTTAATGCCCGGTTTCACAGTGCGAGCTTAAGCTACGGTTTAACTTATCTTGGTGTTTAACAGTGTCGGCTTAAACCCTGCTCAAGTATTGATAAAACTTAAGCCGCCGATTTTGGTGGCTTAACTATTGGTTTAACTACTGTCAGAGAAAAATTCATCACTTGATGTTACCAGCATTAGCACATTACCTTTGTTTAATGTAACTACTTTATTTATGAACATGAACCTAATCCAGCAAAATACTATTGTTTTACAACATTGTTACATCACTTGAAACTTTTATTTCTGGTCCACCGCCCGTGGCATACCTACAATGCTCGCGTTTCCTCCGCATACTTTTTTTTACGCCTTTCTTAAATTATTTTTTTTTTTAAACATCTGAGCCTCGAAATATATCTCCGCAGATGGCATTGAATTCAATTTCAACTTTTTTTAATTTTTCCACGCCATTCTTCTATTTTACATCTTCGATCAATTCACAGTAGTTAATTACCCAAACAAACTATTTACAATCACTTCTTATATTTGGCTTAGCTAAGCCACAATTTTTAAATGACTGTGAAACCCGAAAAAATTAAGCGCAAACTTAAGCCCTGCGTTTTACTTAGCTAAGCTGTGGCTTAAGCTTCCACTGTGGAACCGAGCATAAGTGTATTATTTGAGATTTGTAGATTGAAGATCTTCAAAGTCGGCAAATATGTTAGGTGGCCGGGTACTGAAGCAATAACCCTACATATGGTGGATGCACGTACGAGTATGGTCTCAATCGTTATGGGATCTAAGGAAGCTTAATCACTCCTCTTTCCTTTTTCTCTTTAAATATTAACAGTTTTACTTTTAAAATACATGTGTTGCACTAGTGTAAAGTGGTGTTGAAAACTAAAGCACAAAATATTGCATTTTTACATTTACGAATGTAAAAACATGCAAACACCCAAGTTTTTATTTTTATTTTCTAGTTAAAACATTATACAATGTAAACTATAAATCTGTAAATATTAGCCGGAAAATTTCAATAAAATGTGGCAAAAAAAGGATTGGACAAAACTACCTATGTATTGAAAAGAGGCGTAATGAAATATTGAAAAGAGGCGTAAAAGCAATATGTGAAAAGTAATATTTTTTACGACAACTACGCTGATTTATGATGT
Source organism: Chalcosyrphus nemorum (assembly GCA_949716465.1). Classification (NCBI taxonomy): domain Eukaryota; kingdom Metazoa; phylum Arthropoda; class Insecta; order Diptera; family Syrphidae; genus Chalcosyrphus; species Chalcosyrphus nemorum. Next base: position 330,053 of record OX454332.1, read on the forward strand.
GAAATGAATTTAACAATTCAGTATGCCTTACCTACCTGTCGAATGGATTCTTTAAATACCATAGCCTGCGCCACACACGATGAAATCCTTCGTCCTGCCGCCCAATCCTAATCGCTAAAACAATGAATTATATATGAGTGGCTTAGTTTTTTAAAAAGATTTTTTTTATTAATACGAAACATGAAAACTTAAATGATAGGCAAAAGGGCTTTTAAAAAACTCCTATTATAACTTAGCGAGCACTGTACCTAAACTTAATGATATCCTAAGTCTTTACATTCACTTTGAGAGCGCTTTGCAATGACATCTCCATATGTATAAAAACGGTCAGGTGTACTTTTTCGGTACTATCAGCTTCTACCCATTTAATGATTGAAAACTAGTAATCTTGTTTTTTTTTTAAGAATTTGGGTTGCATATTTTTGTTCGCAACACTGTACGAAAGAGAATTAATTTGTTTACATTTTTTCTGTCAACAAAGCACAAAGCTCATTTTAACTTCTGCTTCATGCTTGGGTCTCGTACTCTCTTTCCGTTACGTAGGCCAGACTTTTTTTAGGAAAAATACCACACGATGGATGAAAATTTACCATTTCTGTTAACGAATGAATCTATTATACATTATTTTCAATATTATTTATGAGTAGAATCGGAAATAAGCAAATAAAAAATGTATGCATACAATCACCAAATTGTGGATTTTTATTGATTGTAATGAGAGAACAAAGTTTTCAAAAATTTCCTTTTTTTTGGAGAAGATATCCTTTTTACCATACCATGAAAATTGGACTTCGGGGCGTTATTGTGTTTTGGGCATGGCATTAGTCTTAGACATAATAATCTGTGTGTTCAGGAATGTAAAGTCTAGTACCACTTAGGGAGAAGTACACAATGATACCAAAGTACCAAAAGTGATACTTTTTAATCTTAATTTTGACGTGATACTTCGATTTCTGAAATGCCTATTTTGATACTTTTTATTTCGACAACAAAATACTATAATATGTCAGGCAAGACTCTACTGCTAGGATTATACAATTGCCGCAAAAATTGCCGTAAATCTACCGTCAATAAATTTACGCCCGATTGATATAGTTTTGAAAAAAGCGTAAATAATTTTTTCCCGATTTACACGATTGATTTAAAAGCGTCAATTTTGCCAACGTCAACCAAAATATCGATTGACGCAAATTAAAAAAAAATCGTAAACCGTCAACCATACAATCGGACCGCTTACACGATTGACGTTTTTTTATGTCAATCGAATTGTCTATTGTTTGACGTTTGCTGTCATTAGTAATAAATGAATTTCCCAACATAAATATTCTTAGAATAAAATATTTTTAGTTTCTTAATAAATATTTTTTCGATAAGAATCGTACAAAAGGTATGTGCAAAAGTGAAAAAGGAAATTTAGCAGCAGCTTTGTACCTGTTTGGAAAGCGCAAGAAAAAAAATTTACGCGATATGTCAATTTTGTTCTGAAGTTGACCTAATATTGACGCCTGTGGTGACGCTCGAGGCCATTTGGTTGACACAATTTAGCTGTACGTTGACGCTGATATTTGAATAGATTCGTTTACACGATTGATATAGTAGCGTAGATTTTTATTGACGGAAATTGATACTTTTCTCCAAACTCTTGCAGCAACACTGTACATAACACTGATGTCCATTTCCGAAGCAAAGATCCTTGAAAACGTTATTGGATCTTCCTATCATTTGATTTTTTTTTAACTTTTTTGACTCGAAATCGATTGCAGACCTATTTTTTTGTCTAACTAAAATCAGTACTATTGTACAAATGTTGTTCTGTCGGACTTTCATTGGACACACTACTACAATTATTTATTTACTTATAAAGATGCTCATCAAGACTTAAATTGGATCAATATAGCCATTACTTGGTGATTTGGTAGCTGGCGTAATATATTTTTGTAAAAGAAGAGCGCCGGAGTGCATACACCTACTATTTTATCCAGCAGTGTGTGCCTTAAGAATATGAAGTCTTAAGCAAATCGGTTCAGCCGTTTAGGCGGCTACAATCTAGTTTGCATAACAGACAAATCAAAATCTAGTTCGTATTACTAAAAAGGGTTTTCTAATTACATTCATATAACTAAACATTTAACTAGATTTGGTGAAAAAAAAAAAAAACATTCTTGGTATCTTAACAAGATTTGCTTCTATCTACGTTGCAAAAAGATACGTTAAAATTTAAATTTTGGATTAATCATTACAAAGAAGGAACTTATGTTTTAACATGTAAGGCTCTGTGTAAATTCAAAACGAAAGGGTACCATAAACTTAATCCAAACATCAAAGAGAACTAGCTATCTTAAACTATTGTCTATACATAAACTAGGATAGCATATAGTTTCGTAGAAAAATTAGTGCCAGGTAGGTTACTCACTACATGCATGCTGTGAAGTTTTTTTTGTTTAGAAAGGTCAAACAATGATGACAGGGTAAGTAGTTCTTTTTTTTTTTGTCATTTTCCCTTATTTGTTGTTTTATTGCAAGCAATAAACTAAAAATTCCACTTTATGAAATTAAACATACATTAACTTTAAAATAGGTAAAAACACGTGTTCCATTTTTAAGTTTTCAAAAATGTTTGTGACCATACTCGTATCTGAAGAAAAGGAAAAAAACCGACCATTTTATAAGTTGAGATCATTGTTTATTGCAACTTCAAGAGATACAAAATATTTTGTTGTAAAATGCAGATTACACGAACAAATCCTAAAATCCAATTACGGTCCCTGGACTAATCCTTTACTGGCAATAAAATAGCGAAGTCAACAAAGGGACTACCACCGTCCATTGTTTCGATCAGCTAGTACGTTTCAGTGTTTGTTCCTATTGTATAAGGAGTATTGAGAAAACCAAAAAGTAGCCTGAGACTGAGAAGTCACAGCAGGGGATTACCGCATGCCAACTGGGTCTCGCGATCCCTTGACTTTTACAGATAAGCAATTGTAAATTATACATTTTAGCAAAATAGGAAATATACATATATAAAGGTCCTGTGCAGGACTGCCGCATAAGATTAGGACCTGTGGTTTAATCCCCGAGCGAGCATAATGGGCTTATGTAGGATCTGACTGTTGATTGGATTTCTACAAATTTGCGAGAATTCTCCTCCACCTTTCAAAACATACGTTCACTTTAGAAAACTTGTAGTTAAGCCTTAGTAACACTGAATTAAAGGTTTAACGAAAAGGTATGGGTATTTCACAAAGATGGGAAAGGATTAGTTTTGTTTAGAATGGAGGTATTGGATAGTAAATGTTTTGACTATTAAAGCATGACATTAAGGAGATTCCAAAATCAACCGAATGCCTACTTACCTACACTTTTATAGCCGAGTTTTATTATCACCTATAATCTACACATGTAGATCACATGATGAAAATAAAACAGTCCAGATCAATGAAAAGTTTAGGTTCTGAGTTGTGATAAAAGATTCTCTGGCAAATAAAGAGCTCATTTAGCACGAAGTTGCCATGCGACTGAATATTTTTTTCAATTTTTTATGAACAGTACTTTGCTGGATTTGAATGGTTACTTATCACTTATTATGCTTTAGAAATTCGAAGTTATTACTAATTGTTAATTACTATTTGCTGAATTTTAATTTATTTAAACATACAAACTCTTTGACGTTAGGCAAAAAGGTCTTAAGTCAAAAATTGAATTTTGGGTTTTGATCCGGTTTTACTTTACTTTATTCTCTTTCGTTATAATTTAGTCCTTTGGCAATAAGTCAGAAAAATGCTTAAAAATCTGGTTTGGTCAAATTATTTTCAATTTGGTTTTACAAAAAACTGCAGTTTCTGACTTAAGAATTATTAAATAACGTTTGGTTTGAAAATAATCTGACTGTTTGGCTTTTTAACTCCTGATTTCAACATTTTTCTCTTTTATCAAAAGTAAGGTCAGCAAATTTTGCACGTGTTTGATATAGAGGATAAGAAATTTTGAAATTTACCATTTTGATTTTCTTTGACCCAGTTGTGGCACAATGACACAAAAAGAAATTCATTGTTATAATATATGTGAGTCCTGAATTGGTTTTGAAATAGCAGAGGGACGGGGAAGAGTGTGAATTGGATTAGTCGAGATATTAGTGATTTTATTGCGGAAAGGTTCTTCATATTCAAGCTCCAATTAGGATCTAGTTAAGATTGTCGAAGGGAGTGAGGAGAAAATATTTTGGGGTTAAGAGAGGAAAGTTTCATAGAATTATTCTTAGGCTTAACCTGCCTAGTACTAATTCCGGAAGTCCGTCTGGTTATGCTCATAGAGAGGTTCAAAACATCCATACATATTTGGGTGGGATGTCAAATTTGAAGATGCTCGGATGGAAATATTTTCTGGCAGTTGGTGATTGAAAATGCAAATTTCTGCTGAAAAAAAAATTGTGGAACCAGGTGATAAATGTAGTGTAAGTATTCATTCTCAGCGTTGGCTAAGTCAAGCTTATTAAGTCGAGTTATCTATTCTGAAGTAGTGGTTCCAAGGACTTGGAAACGCTCAGTTGCGGGAGCGTCGTTAATGGTCGAATCTCGGTTTATGATGTTAGATAAAACCTAAAGCAGGGATTCGTTCCGCATTGAATGGAGAAGAGGAGGATACATTTTGTTGTTAGTTTCAAAGTTTTCTATTTCAATGGATGTGCAGTACTAACGTCGCGTCGTTCAATGCTAAAGTTACTTGTTTCTGTCGCGACTTGTGAACTAGGAATGCGTGCCTTCAAGTTACACGTCCCGCATTGACATTTACACGTCATTCTTCTTTGTTAATGCTTTGTAACATAATCAGTGTTGCCACAATGAAACCAAAATACCAAAAGTGATAGTTCTTAATCTTAATTTCGACATGATAATTTGATTTCTCTAAAATGCCTATTTTGATACTTTTTAGTTTCGACAACAAAATACTATAATATGCCAGGCAATACTCTTATTTACTGAACGGTGAGTTATTATTCCGTGGTTTTTTTGATAATTTATTTAAATATTCTTGTAGTTGACTTGGGAATATTCATGTTATTTTATGCATTATAGCTTGTCTTAATTTTCAATAATATTCATGGCAGTTTTCCACATAATTCCTATTACTATACCTTTTGATACTTTTCTTCTGTCTGCAGAGATACTTTTCTCCAAACTCTTGCGACAACACTGAACATAATTAAGTGTTATTGCAATTTGTGTTTATTTTCCCCACATTTCATTCTAAAAGAGAGAACGTTTAATAAAAAAAGGGAAAATTGCCGATGAACTGGCAGCACTGGTATTAAAGACGCCTAGAAAGCCATAGCACTGCAGTCACTTACTACAAAGCTACTGCCCTGTATTGATAAGGCCTTGTTTTTATTGTGGTAGAGTGTTGAAAACTTTCGGCAATTTATAATTCAGTAGTTTTCAATATAGATCTTTAATAGATACAAGAGCTATTGATTATCAGTCTATAAATCTGAGGGCGCACATACAAAGGCATCTGTTAAAATGTAAATCAACAATTGAATTAATGTTCTGGCGTTTGTATGCTGTCCGGCAAAAAGATGCATGCGTAAGCTACCTGCTACTAATACTCAGTCGAATAACACACCAAGTGCTTATCAACCAAATATGGCAAAAAGTGTTGACGCACCAGCAGCACGCACAAATCATCACAGATGAACAGATCAAACATCATGATGATCACCGTGCACTAGCCTTAAAATTCCTAATAATTCCTATAAACATGACCGCCACTTGTACGGACGACCGTAATGTCCTTTTTATCTTGTCCTTTTTTAATTTCTTCTTTTGTTCAAACTAGAGCGCCTTTGAGCGTGACCGCCTTACTACGCACCCTTCAATAACCTGCCGCCGCAGAACATTTTTTTTTGTCCTCTATTCGTGTGTCTTAAATATCATTCCTACATAGAAAACCAGCTCGAATGTCCTGATAAATGGTTTTTCAAAAGGACATAAACTATCGATGTGCCTGCGAAAAAAGTGTCGAAATGGCCACAAGGGATCCTGCTGAGTCCGACTTTGATCTGGGTCACTGGGTTCCTGGTAAGCCCGCTGAGATCAATTCAATACACTTTGATGGGTTCGCAAAACACTGAGAGAACGAAGATTGCACAATAAAAATGATCATTGCATGCACAATTTTATTCTTGTATTCACAAATGAGATAAAAGGACAAATTATTCGCCTAGCTACCGAATCAATTGATGAAGACGACACTATCGCTTAGTAGACATCACAATTGTAATCTTGTTTCTATAGCCTTCATTGTGCAAGAGTATCGAGTTTCGCTAATTTCGCTCCCACGATGTGTTCGATTAGGTACACTGAACTGAGCGACAGGTTTAAAGAGTCATATTTCTAGAAAAAGTGGGAAATTTTCTCACTAAATAGAACAAAGGTTTGCATCTGTACGTCTGTTGCATACAGCAGGTACAATGTGTACAACAAATTGAAATTGGTACTAACGGGTCAACAATGCAATTCAGAAGCAGTTCAAAAGTCGAACTATGGAGCTATCGCGCCTGAGTAACAAAACAATATTTACCGACGGACGCCTTTGAACCCCATGACTTTGCATACCTACTGTTGTTGTAAGCTACCTACATGCATACATATGTATGTACGTACATAAATATATGTGGCGTTTGAGGCTTTGTTGCTTTTTTGACTTTTCATCTTTCTTGACATGAATTACTGTCATTATCTCGTCAGCATTGATGATCGACTGGATTATCTTGTGGAGGCATTTGTGTGCGATGAAAGCCACCGCCTCTTGTGGGGAACTCGCTTGGCAGCAGCCGCAGTAGCTGATTTGGTACAACACATTAACCGAATTTGCTTCAAAGACCAAGAAATGTGAATAAAGAGTGAATATTTTTGGGATAAGTAATTACCATGCGTAAGACAGTGATCGCTGATATCGTTTCAATGCCGGTTGATGTGCAAAACTTCTATTAAGCCGTCGTTTTGGGGGCTCAAATGTAGAGTTATTTTCTTTCGTTTGTAGGTAAATTTAGCATCAGCATGGATTAATGTTAATTAATTAAAGATTCAATTTGAATTATATAAAATCATTAAGTTTTCCATACAAATTGAAGATTTTAGGTGTGTGAGACCAACACGAAATATCCGGAAAATGTATCAAAATAAAAATACGTTTATCGATAAATCCACTTTCTGCAAAATCGTATAGAACCTACGAATGATCTGTTAGAACACGGACTGTAGACTAAAGTCCAAAGGAGAACCGATATTGACGTGCCCTTTTCCCCGCAAGCTAGTACTAACAAATAAATCGATATTTATGTTATTTTTATCATTTGCAAGGATCGGGATGGATTCACTCTGGTACGTAGCGTCTTACGATAATCATTCATTTCAATACACTGAGTATAGAACACAGATGCACAAAATTTAAACTTTTTAACATTTCGACTATACAGTTTAAATATTATGTACAAACAATCAAATTCTTAAATATGTATAAAAACGTTTTTCTTTATTTTATTTAAATCTAACGACTGTCATGCCGAAAAAGGAATTTACTCATGACATCTAGCGTTCATATCGCGGAGTAATCTGTTTTAGCAAATCTTTGCACCTCTTCAAATATCTAATACGTAAACCGTGAAAACTTAAGTAACATTTATCTTGTGTTTAAACCACCATACTTGTTTAACTGATATAATCGCATATCCAGTAATACTTCAGCCTTGTGTTATACGACAAATACAGTACCCCTCAAACTGTAGTGAATTTTTTCACTATCATATCAGGCGTTAATCGTTTTTACTTCAGTGCAGAGGCTGAGTTGTCAAAAAATTTCGTTTTTCTTTTTTACCTCATCAGAGTTTCGATGTTGTATTTATTTTTCGTTCAGACTCGGAGCATGATCGATTTCGTGTTTGACAGGAGGGAAAATAGAAATGAGAAAGAATGACAAGGGCAGTCAGGGTTTGTTGGTCTGGCGTAAAAAGAAGGACATTTTAATAAATAATTATTGAAAGATATTTTATTAATGGATATACAATATTTTTTGGATTAAACTTGAATATAAATATGTCTACATGTTAATATTTTGATATCGGACCATTTAATTCTTAATACAATTAGAATTAGAAATACCACAATTTAGTTTCTTAAGAATTGAAGTAAAAACAAAGTTCAAGAAATGCGAAATTAATACAAAAAATTAAACACATTGAATACACAAAAATGTGTGCGACATTAATACCGAAATGTGTACCTCATAAGCATGTATTTCGTTTTTCTCACCTCACAGAACACTTTTTACACTACTTCTACGTTGATATGCAGAGTCGATAAATCGAGTCGAAATTGAGTCGAGATTTAGTTCTAGGTATCAAGTTAAAAGACTGAAAAGTTCAAATGGGGTTGAACTGACAGATGAGTATAGCAGTTTGTTTATAATCAAAAATAACACAACATACAGCTAAACAAAACATAATTCCTAATTCAACAACATACATACAAATGCAACATGTCATTTCTACTTCTTAACTCCTCAACCGTGGTATACTTGAATTTTTTTACTGGATCTCTTAACTCTGTTTAATAAGTTGAGTTGTGTCAACACAATTTGAACTCTATGTGCGTTGCACGTTAAACTGCTGTTGTGCACATGTGTATGTGTTTCGCACCATAGCAACGGTCTTTTTGTGTATGCTGTTGAAGTTGCTGCTGGCTGTTGCTGTTTCAATGTGTTTTTACTATTACTCGATCCATCTCTTAGTACGTTTAAACAAAGAGTCGAAGATCGAGTTGAAATTTCGATCTAGGTTTTTCTGAGTCGAGTTGAGTCAACCTCATTTGAAATAGATGTACACATGAATGATGTTTACATGAATTTCAAGCCGGACTGAAATTACCTTTAACAATGCATATAAATTTAATATATTTACGATAGAGCTGATTGAGTTATATACTTTTCAACAAACAAAAAATTTGAATCTCAAAATTCTATAAGGCTTATTTAAAATTTATGAAGCCTCGTAAATTCTTACTTTAGAAAATCGAACGACTTCGGAAACGCGACTATGCGATTATTCATATTTTAATACAGTTCCGATAAAACATTAAAAATAAGTCAACGTGCTACTATAAAAACTAACAGTAACAACGCGTTTTGGTGCGTTCTCGCATTAAAGGTTTTAGGGGAGTTTTTATTATTTGTAATACCTTAGACACACTGGTGGTATGGATACCATAATATGAGTACCATAGTATTGACAATATCATAGAGGGTGACAGTATCCGTTGACAACACTATACCGAATTGTAATTTTTTTTTTTTTTTAATTAAATGTCAAAATCGAAAAATATAACTCAAATGGATTTATTAACAGGTTTAATGTCGAATAATACAATTTCTGATGAACTGAGGACTTTTTCTTTTTTGTGAACATCCATTTTTAGCAAAATAAAAACTAATTTACTCCCAAAGTGACAATGAAGTGTAGTTTGAAGAAGATTCACTAAGAAGAATGGCGCTGCGAGCGCCTGAGAGTTCCGAATACTATCGTAAAAACCCAAGTATCAATACCAGGCTAATACCACGTTGCTCGTGTGCAATTACTATAATATTGCCTGACACATAGACGCTACATCCGTATACTATGGTATCCATATCACTAGTGTGTCACAAGTATAAAACAGATACAAATTCCAGCTTTATTTCATAGAATGCGATATGACATCCTATAACAATAAGCATTATTCCATAATATGCGCGATGAAAATCTAAATAACAAATCCCTAAAGTAGGTACTCAAGAGTACTTTCAGTAGAGACAAACCTTTAACAGAGCTGTATTTTAGAACACAGCTCTCTTAAACCAAAAGCTCCATCTGACTTAAAAGTTTCAAATCAAAAATTGATTTATTTGTCAGATATTTATTGTGTGCATTTTGGTCACCATAATTGACAAAAGAAATTGTACTTTATTAGAGATTATAAAAGATGCCCATTTATAACAAGTTTAAATAATCTGCAAGTCAAACTAAAAATATTGAAAAATAGAGAATGAATCACGTTACGTAAGACCAAAACAGTACAATTGGTGAACAGTTTTGTCTTCTTGTCGATGGTCTAGCGAAATATGTTTTATGTTCAAAGCAATAACAATTAAAAACGTGGGATCCTATACGTTTTCTTTACAATACAATACAACAATTTGTTAATTGTACCGGCGTAAATACACATAATCGAAATGCCAAAATGTGTGCCTCAGAAATGTTTTCACTTTTCTGGAGACATCTGGCGGATTTTATTCAAAGGAGTTTGTAAAAAGAAACATTTTGTTTTATTTGGGTTAGGGTAGATTAGGTACCCGTGACATTTGAAAAAAAAAGAAAAACAAAAAAATTGTAGCAGTACATACATTATACTAAGATATATTAAATTCACAATGATGACCTTTATTTGAACGACTTAGATAATAATTTCTAACAGCTAAAAGCTCATAAAATATCTATAACTCAGAAAGTGTGAGGCTATATTATGTATAAACTTTTTTTTTAAAAAAATATATCACTATTCACTTCATACTTCAAGTAAGACCCAGTTTACAAGAGGAAACCACTTATTTATCTACGACTGATAGTTTCATATGTATTTTAAGGTGGAATGCAATGGAAGAATGGAACAAATCTCTATGACTTCGGTTTAAAAAGTTTTTTTGCTATAATCCCTTTTTAAAGTTTTTCTTTATTTCCCTAATGTAAAAAAAAGTTGCGAAGGTATATGGTCGAACAGAATTAAATTAAGGCTCTGGGTGCTGCCGTACGTAACCATGCGAATACACGTACATACAGTTGCTTACTGCAACCATAATGACTTCGCTAAGTTTTGCTCACTTTTGCTGCAATACGTAGAGATCGTGTGAGATCTATATAAAAACTATATAAAATACGTCACGTGTCTTTATAATTACGATTGCGCTTGGAATTTAAGAGCGCAAGAGTACAATTTTCTTTCGAACATAACATTAGCTATCGCACGATTAACACAAATGGTTTTGCCTTAAGATCAAATGAGACGAACCAAAAAATGTCTAGACATTTTCCTCGTGGTATAAAAAAGAATAGTGAAAACTCTTCTGCTTTCTTTCACGAAATTTTAAAAATAGGCCGTTGTTGGGTTTTAGTATAGAAAGCGAGAAGTCGAATCCAAAAAATGGTTAGCCTCAGTAAATTGAAAAAAAAAAAAAAAATCTTCCTCAGATGACAAAACTTATTTCACCCATTCCTCCCTTGCAAATATCGAAAAATCGCAATCAATTTTAGTTCAATATTTTGTATTTATTTTTTGAGTTTTTTTATAGCCAGTTGTTTAGTTCGAGAACCTATGAATATTTTTGTACAGCATAGCCATCAGTCTTTTTTTTGAGAATTCATGTAATTGGGCCAGAAAATTAAATATTTGCTTGGAATTGATATATATTTGTGGATTTTATTTATCTATTTCTATAATCTAATTTAATAACAATATTAAATGAAGATGTGTTATATAATTTATCATACATGTATATTGTTAACAAAAATAAAACTTATGCTTGTCAATAAGTTTTCCACCTTGTAGATACAAGAAAAGCTGTATAAAACTATGTCCCTGCTTACAATATTTAAAATAAGGCTAATGGGGCTTTTTAAAAAAATATACAAAGGATAAAAGAAATAAAAAATGAATAATATAGGTAAATAACATAATCCACAAACCAAAACAAGAATCTTCTGTTTATACTTCAATGTGAACGTTACCTTGGAGCAGGCGAAAAATTGCCGTGCGCCATCTGGTGGAATGCTGGAAACCCACCTGCCAGCCAATCAAAATTGAGAATTTCCATCACATGCCCAACTTTGACCAATTCCCGCTGGCCTCTTCGCTAATGGCGGACATTTTCTCTGTATGCTCTACAATTCATGTAAACGAGCAAGATGACACTATTCGCGCCCCACACTCAACGGTTATCGGACGAGTTCAGAAAATCTGTATATTGAGAGTGCAGAGAGAGTACCCTGTTTTTCACATACACACTTCATCATTTGATTGTGCTTCGCCGTTCGTGTTCAGGCAGACGACTTTTTCTCGCCATCAACATATAAGTCCGCCATTTTGAACAAATCGGAGTCTCGGTAGTTCTTCGAACAAATTTGCTGGGAATTTTCATCAGAAACTTTGTGAAAATTTTTCTCTAAAAAATTGTACATAATTAATTTTCAAATCTAAGTTAAATCGATGCCTAAAACAATGGTAAAAAAGAATTTCCCAAAATAGTGTCCATGTTTTTGCATTTTAATTAGTTTTTCGGTAGTAAAATATTTGGATTTTCTTCTCTGTGTCTCCAACAAAAAATTCAATTCAATTTTTTTTCTATTCGTTTCGTCGTCGTTCGTTCATCGTTGGTTTTCTTTCTTTTCTTGTATATGTGTGTGTGCGCGCTGGGGCGAGCAACGAAGAACGATGAACAACTTTTGTACGCGCTATGCGCCCTAGCGAGTGAGCGAGCAGTACCCACATTCACAAGTCACCACACACCACCACACAATGGTGAGGAGATTTTTCAAATGCAAAACAAAGATCGATGCAGTCGATTTGTTTCAAGTTAGAGCGAAATAGCTCTACACCTACAGTGGATCACAAAAATCGCAATAAATATTATTTTCCTTTTTTTTCTCGCAATAAGATTCGGGGATCGTCGGATCGGTTGGTTTTCCTTTACAAAAGAACGGACGAAAAAAAAAAATTACAAAGTGTTGTTGAGTTTTTGTTTTTCCGGAAAAGAAAAAAAAAATTATATTTGCAATCTATTGAATAGTTTCGTTGAAAATAATTGAAAACAAATAAAAAAAAAAAAATAAAAATCACCTTCGATGTTTATCAAGTGGATGTGTGTTTTGTGCATTTTATTTTGTATGACAATTCTAATGGGTGAAATTTTCTCTTTTCCCTCATCATCGCCATCACCATCGCCGCCGCAGTCGACGTCTTCGGTCTTCGCATTCTTGCCTTGCTCTCTTCTGCTTCGAGTATAATTTTGCTGATTGACTTGACGATGAAAAGAGTTGTTTCGAGGCATGGTGAAAAATTTTAGGCATTTCAAGCCGTGAAAATTTGAAAATCCAAAATTCAAGGCCATAGGTTGGTAGGGAAATTAGCTAACCTGCCGCGCTCCCTGTATCTTTATTTCTTTCTAATTTTTCTTTGAATTTTTTGTTGGAAGAACACTTGCCCCTCGGTATGTTTGGTGGTATCTAACCGTGTCTGTATCTTTTTTTTTTTAGCTAAATCTAGACAAACGGCAGTATTAAGAAAAAAAAACATTGTTAACGCATAAAAATGTGCAAATGGAGGAAGCGGAAAGCCTCTGTAATTTTTTCATTTTTTTTAAAAACAAATACAAAAGAGCCTTTAAAATGAATGCGAATGGAAACAGTAAACAATTTTCCAATAGGTGAAAACTGTAGAAAACTATGCAAAACTTTGCTTGCAGTCGGAAGCAAATATTTATGTTGATTTGTTTTGTGTGCTAAAGTTAAAGGAGGAAATTGTCAAATTGTTTATTTAAATTAATTAATTAAAAAAAAAAATGTTAAACCCTGGGCCTCATTTGAACCCTTGAATGATTGAGAACACGAAATTTTAGTGAGATAGTGTGATAGTACATAAAGCAAACGTGTCTCGAGCAGTGCTAAAAGAATATAAACTCGAAGAAAAAGAACAATAAAAAAATATAGCATTTGGTGAAGAGTTAGTGCAAGCTTAAATTGACATCATAATGGCGGATCATCTGGATGAGCCGCCCCAAAAGCGGGTGAAGATGGAGCGCTTTCCCCAATCATCCAGTGATGCCGGTAAGAAACTTCTTCAATATCTTACAATTGCTTGAAATAAAAGCATTTGTTTCTCTTTTTTTGCAGCGGAAGTTCTAAATATTTTTGGTCTTGAGGATAATCTACCGGATGAGCTTGTCTCAACAGGTTCATGGGGCGACCAGATGGTTGGTGGCGGGAACAAACCACCTGCTCAAGGTCCAGGTCCTGGCGGGCCACAAATGAATGGTGGTGAAGATCCCAGTGGAGGAGTTTCAAACAACGCCTTGCGTCAACTACACCACCAGCAACTGCATCAACTTTTGCAACAACAGGTAAACAGTATATTTTAAAAATTTTTATCTTATTCTAAATATAAAAATTTTCTTTCTCTTTGTAGAGCAATAAGAACGCCATGGTTGGCAACACAATGGGCTTAAACCAATTGGGCAGCAAGAGCCCCAATCTCCAATCTCCAACTGGAATGCAAGGTGGAATGCAAGGCAATATGGGGCTCTCGGGCATGCCTATGCCCATGTCCATTTCTAATAATGGGACACAGACTATAAATTCGATGCCAGGTAAGAATTCAATAAGTTTTATTTTATTTCTGAATACAACAACTACACACCAGAGTTGTGCATATAGGCAAATGTATAAGGCGGGCTTCACTGAGGTCAACATCCTACTAGTGGCAGTTCAATGAATGTGCCCAACTTTCAACAACAAAAAGAGTTGTTGTAAGAGTCTGCTTTTGTAAACGCGTGGAACAGAAATACCTGTTAGATTTTGCTTAATACACAAGTGTTTCAAAACTGAACCCCTGAACCTCTAACATTTGAAAACAACAATAATCGATCTAAAAACACCTAATAATCTAGATACATACATATGTAGTAAATAGTCTGCATTCTATCTATTATTTCGACAATTAGTGCACTTATATCCATGTGTATATGCGTGCTGGCAACAAAAAATTTGCGCTCGAATTTGTTTAAAAATGTAGAACTAAAAAACTAAAAAAATATAACTTGAATAAATAATTTATTGTAATAATAAGATGGATGTATAGTGCATTTTTATCTAAATCTTATAGTGGGACCGCAATATTACGCCAATTAGTGTTCTATGTAAATACCATGGATGTGAACGTTATCTCCTTTATTACAAACATTTTTAATACATACATACAATGATAACTTAAAACTGTTTTTAGATATTAATTATTTTTGTTTATGCACAAATTTATGCTTTAATTTTCTTTAACCAAGTACACTAAGTTTATGAATGTGTATATATTTTAAGTAGAATGGTAAGTCCTTATCCGGCGGTAGTTTTTTTTTTTTTTTTTTAATTCAACTTTTATAGTGTAATACTGTGCCTGTTCTAAATGTTAGATATTGAAAACTAGCGGTGTTGGACTCCTAGTATCCATAATGTATATATGTATGTTACTTACGGCAAAAAACGACCATCAGAATGTGTTCTATTTGTTGAGGGAATTGGGAATGAAAAAAGAAACTAATCATTATTTCACTTAGTGATTTTCTCACACAAAACTCTTAAAATTGAAAACAGATCTAAACAGTTCAGTTCCAAAGCAATGAAACATTTAAACCCAACCAAAGAATATTAAAGACAGTAAAAAGTTTCGTTTATTGCCCGTAATCATGCGCCTATTCGTATATTGGTAGTGTGTTAGACTTTTGGTCATTGTTTTTTTTTGTAACAATATTTTCGATACTTTCTATAAAGAAGCACTGCTAAAACATTTTCTTTATAAAATCTACATTGACTAGGTTTCAAAATATCCACACATTGAAATTTTAACGGAAATATTTAAAAGCATTGGGTTCGTTGGGATTTCAAGTAAGTAGGCCTTCCTTCTGATTCTTCGATCGGCGCTCAAAAGTTGTTTAACTACCATATTTCACAAAGGCAACATTATCGCTATACAATCCCTAAGATAAAGGCAACAGATGATTCTAAGAACAGGTGATTTTGTTTTCATTGATTGGAGCTAATCCTCTCTATCAGTTTTCTCTTCAAAACGATTTTTTTGTGAAATGCCACGACAGTTTTACGGAAATAGAGGAGTGCATAGTTTTGTTATGCGTTTATTCTTTTAATATAATAAATATTTTTTAGCTATTTAGGCTTTATAAAAGTGTTAATTTAATATAATCGAATAATCGATTTTTTCAAAAGTAAATTAAATAATTATGCATAAGGCACGAACTGACTAAAACAAACCGAAAAGTTGAAGATGAATGAAATTCACCTAATCTTGAAAATAGCATGCAGGTATGTAAATATTTGTTCCACTTTTTCTAGGACGAAAAACGCACAAAATTTTGATGCCAAGAGTTCAATCTTTTAATTGTGCCATAATGTAGTTCTAACAGGTTCTTCTGTCCTTTCAAAATGTATGCATACATATGTACATTACATTATTTTCATAAACTTAAAGCACTCTTTTAAATTATGTGTTAATTTATAATAACTAGTGTTTCCGCGCAAAAGAGGTACATATGTACCAGGTACCTTATTTATCTAGATACCAACATAACTTTACATTGAAAACAGCTGTGCTCGGTTTTGTCTTACGTGGACTATAGCTTATGCGTAGGATCTTATCTTATCTATCGATATATGTAAAAAAATGTAATTAGTAGTTTCTGCGAAGAAATTAAAAATTCGCCGATTTTCCCGCAGTTTTTCGTTAATACATATCAAAATACTGGTACGTTTCTTACAAAATTCAGTTTGGTTAACTTGAATAAATCCTTTGACTTTGTGAGAAAATATGATCAAAATCTAACCTTAAATAAATTTAGAATACAGACATCGAACTTCTACAAATCTTTATATGTATAGAATAAGAAGAAATAGATGTTCCTTGTTTTCGCCAAATTAAAATCGAAATTTCAAATAAATATTTCATTCTCGGATTAACGTTCAACTTTACTGCAAAAGTGCATACAATGTTAACCAAAACTTGGGTAATTATCTCATTTAAGTCAATTATATTATACACAAAGTCCCAATAGCTATTAGTAGTATAGATTAGTTTATAAAAAAAAAAACTCTAAAAAGCTTTTTTAGTAAATAAGGAAAGCAGGGAACAAAGAAGAAAATTACTCGTTGTGAACATAACCTGTATAATTTGCTTCAGGTAAGATCTAAAAGGTAGTTGTAATGTTTTTCCCAATGAGATAAAGTAAAAAAATAATTTATGAACACATAAGTGTTACTATTTGACAAGCAAAACTATTGCAAATACATTTAAATTATAAATGTCGTTTAATTACATCTCATAACACCCACCATTTCTGAGGGATTAGAAGCAATCTGTCCATATCTTCTAAGAAAATAAAAAAAAAGAAGTGGGCATAGAGGTGAACGCCAGAACGATCCGTCAAAGAGCATTTGTTGGTGATTACTGACACACAAGTTTGCTCACCCTGTCGTCCGCGAGTTTGGGAACGAAACATTCCTAAAAATATTATGCTAGATTCTTGTTGTCATACAAAATTCTGAGAACTTAAAATTGAAAAAAAATCCCTAGCATGAGAGTTCAAAGACTATTTGAAGAATTTGAAGTATCTTGGAAATACAGAGTAATTTGCTTAATTGTACAGTTTGTGTCCGAAAAAGTACGGGAACGGGTTAAACAAAGCTGCCCACTTTTTAGACGTCACTTTTAGATTTACATCAAATTATCTTGCCAACCAAAAACAACACAACCATTTGACAGAACTCATATTTTTGCCCAAAGAAATATCTTGGACTTGAGCTCTCTCTTCTGTGAAAAACTACGAAACTTTGGCGTACGGGAACAGGAATTCGCTATTTTTCGTAGTTCTAGTCAGTACACGAACAGACCTAATTTTTAACTGATAAAATTTACAATTAATAAAACCTCACTTTCCATTTGAAAAATTCAACATTAAATGACGGACATTTAAAAGCTAGTGATTTTATGCATGTTCTACAGTTCGATTAAGGAGGGAAGACGCCGAAAAAAACAGTTTGTTCATCTCCATCGACTCCTTTTCGCTCTCAGGTGCTCGTGTGTACAGTTCCATTGGTTTGGTATATTCTCATGACATTTGACCATGGGAGATTGGAATAAGGAGTTTGTGTGACATTGGCCTAAGGGTTATACAACAGCTTTTTATTGTAGTCAAAAGTAGAAGAACGCAACCTATGGAAGATCTTTCCATTTTCATCTGCAAGGACACTCAAAAAGACTTGTTAAAACTAGTTTTTTAGTTTCAGTAACTTGTCAGGATTCAACTTGGGTTTCTAAAAAATGTGATTAAAGATTTTGTGATAATAAATTTTTCTTTTTTGGAATTGTATTTGGCTAATATCTACAATACATATAATTTCTTGTTGAAACACGATATTTGAATATCTCTTGGCGTGTTTTTATAAAGAAATCACCAAATTGTATTTACAATATTGTTTATTAACTCGTCCTTCTATATTTTTAACAATCCAGTTCGATACTTTGTTGGTATGTGATTATGTTCACCATGACACCTTAAATTGCGTGAATACTTCATTTTTTCAAGGCACATACGCGGTAAGGAGATGAAGCTTTTTTTGAGTTAAGTTGTGTGTTCGGTCTTAAAAATCAATGCATAAAGATTTTCTTTTTAATGAGAAAGGTATGTAAAAAATATAATTACATATTCAAATTTGGCGGAAACTTCGATTCGGTGTGTTCTTTTAACGCGAAGTTGTCATCCGGAGAAGAAAAATCACAACCGTCCCACTGTACTGCATTATTTTCTATTTGAATGCTTTATTTACTTACATGGTAGACAAAAATGCTTAAAACTAGCTTAACTAACTATCTTGCTCTAACTTACTGGACTTTTTCGAGCGCTCTAAGCTAAACTTAAACTTATGTTGTTGTAGCAGCTTCATATGTGCGCACTATCATACTTTCATGTTAAGTTTCAGAATTACTTGGTGAGTTCTGAGGTATCCAGACGCAGAAATAGAGCCACGTCGATGGGACGGCTCCAAAGTGCTTTGTGACACCATCGAAGCAGAGCCAGTGTTGTTCTTGACGTTCTTCTTTAGCTATGGGTGGTGGGCGATAACTGAAAATGATGTTTGGTTGATAGTTTGGCCAGGGCGTTGGAAACTGCGGTTGTGGTACTCTTGGATTGGAATCATTTTTGTTTCTGAGTGGAGGTGGTCTTTATTTGCCATTAGGCGGCAGTCGGTGAGGATGCGCATGGCTGTGGTATGCCATGCTTTTAGGTTTCTTCAGTTTGAGTCACTTAGGTGATGTGTCCAGATGGGTGCGGCGTAGTTCAGGACATATCTATCTATTGCTTTGCAGGTCGCTCTCAGGATGATCAGTTCTACGACCCAGAGCGACTCGAGATACCCACCTCGACCAAGGATCGTCCAACGATGACTTCAATTAAAATATCTAACATTAAATTTTTTTCATTACAACCTTTGCCTTCCTCTTCTTCAAACTTGTACTGAAAATGGCGATTTTTCTTTTAGTCAACCAATAACAGTTGAACGAATAACCCTTTTAACATTTACCTTCTAACCTATTGTAGTATATATTCGGTCACTTAACGCAAGCAAATTGGATGTTGATTGCTATCGGTTGGCCTTTAATTCTCATGCAATGAAAATCAGCAACTGAATAAGCTTCGGAATTATTATTTTGTTTATTTAGCTAATCGATCGATCTCAATTTATTTTTTAGTTCACCTTATCATAAAATAAAAACTATTTTTTTTAGTTATACCATTTGAGGCAATTGATGCCATATGACATTATGGTCAAAAAATGAATTTAGAACCATTTTTCAACAAAAGTTATTTTAAGATGTCATAACAACAAAGAGATAAGTAATTAAAGTAGTACCTACTGAAAGAGTAAAAATCCTTTTACCTTTAATTAAACTTAATGTTCCTTCAAAATTTTAAGATAAAAACATTTTTCCTGATTTCTTTTTAGCTTCGATATCCAATCTTTTTAGCTTTGAGTTTATTGTATTTAAAAAGAAGATTAAGGTCTTAAAAGTCTATCAAAAAAGCTATCTCTAATCTATCAACAGTTCCGTATGTTGATTTACATACTATGTACATCTGCTTATTGTTCTTTTTCGCCTGCGTTTTCGATTGACTGATATCATTTTTGTCTATATAAATCTTTAATTAAAGTCGCAGGATATGAAGATCAATGGACTTTGCTTCTAATCAGTATAAAATTCGAGTTGAAATAACTAGATTTTTACCTCGCTGTGTTTTATTTTCTGAAACAAACAAAAATGGAAAATGAGTAGGCAAGTAGAAAATTAAATAAGATCAATGGAAACTATTTATTTGAATTGGACAGTTAATTTTTTTAACAGGGTGCCTTCTAGTTCACCTTGACTAAATATATGTTGCACCTTTTAAGCTATTCATTTATTTTTATGGTTCAAAAGATCTCGCGTATTCCACTTCCACTGTTGCTAAATTATTGAAGGTATATCATCTTCTTAAATGAAATCGTCTTCCAGGCCTTTTTTTAGCGAAAGGACGTTTTTCCAACATTTCGCAAAGGCTGAACCATTTGTCCCATGCTGTTAAGTTAACGATTTCTTCGTACACCTATAATTGCTTCGCAAATAATATCTCGAAAAAAATATGATAGAAATGCTACCATATGGAGTTCGGATTGGAGACATTGTACATAGTTTTAAGTGGTAGCCGCTTTGGCAAAGAAAGCGTTGCTCTCTTGGAACAGAGTATAGAACTGTAGGCGACGACAGAATACGTTTTATTTTTCGTGCTCCTAATTTGTTCAACAGACTGTGTTTAAAACATATTTTATTTACCTATGTGTATTAGTCTAAGTTTGGTAGCTCAGTCGCATGATTTACCCGATATGTCTCCACTAATGTATACGGTATTAAACTAGTATATAAGTTATGCTTTTTGTAATAAGTAGCAGTCAATAAAGACTCTTTAACTGGAGTGGAAACCGCTTCATCTTTTCTTTTACTTCTACAGAACCAAGTAAAAACAAAGATCTGCTGCATTACTATACGCTAAAAAATGTGATGCTTTGTTTTTTATTAGCTCGATACGTAACATAAGTCTCTTTTGGGGAAAAAGCTTTGTTTTTGTTTTTTTTTTTGACTTAGCCATATTTTAAAACTCTAACACCTTTAACTATACAATACTTCAGATGGTACGTACATCAGTGGTCTGGTTCACCAACGACAGAAAAGAACCACAAATTTGTGATTATAGATGTCAACTTCAATTGTAATCCTGGCCTTTGCTTCACCGCATAAAGTTGTAAAGCACAAACTTGGTAAAATGAAATCGAATGATTGTTGTACAATTTTTGTGGAAAAATGCTTGCAAATTACAATGTGTAAGTTGGTGAAATAGGCCCCAGACTGACTTCCATGCATATTTCTTAAAATGAAAAATATGATTATTACTTTTTGTTGTGTTTGTTTAAAATAAGTACTAGTTTCTACTGTAATTTTTTAAATAAATACGCTATATTTTTGGTATTTTCACTGGTTGGGCACGGGAATATTCAAAAGAGTTATCTACTATAGCACGCACAACTTCTTTATTAGGGTTTAAACAATAATTTCCCTTATAGGGACCATCTAACAGACCCCTAACAAACTGGTCTAGTAGTCTAGGGTGCAGTCAGTACAAAAATCGGTCGCTTGCAACTAAGCAAAAAGACAAAATTAACAGATCCACTTTTTTCGATTTTTGTACAATGGTAAAACTTCGAGGTCGAATTTATTAACGAATACTTGCTTTTCTTGAAAGCACATACCTCTGCCTTTTTGGTTTAAGAAATCGTACACGTGGATATCTGCCTACCAGTATTTCAACTTGCTTTTCAAAGGCTTCGAGTCTGTTGTCTTTAAAATAAAGCAAACAGCTCAACTTTTTTTAACTATGACTTTTAAATCTTAGGGGTTGAGGTTTTTGGTGGCAACACTTCTAACTCATAGCTGCTCTTTGTTATTAAAGAATTCTCAGAATATGATTAAAACAAATTCACTATTTCTAATAAGAATTTTAGAAATTTTTATTTTTTAGATATGATATAACAATATAACAATAACAAACCTGTTGATGACAAATAAATACAGGACTGCATTGTGATATTCAGTATGAATCTTTAGAATATATGTATATACGTAGGGTTGATGAATACGTTCGTATTATACCAATTAAGAGTATTTCACTGTATTAAAATTTTTTGCATTTGGCATTTGAGTAACACGCTGATGACTAAAATGGGTTTTATTAATAAAATGTAAGACACAGTCTTGTTAACCAGGATGATCGGTTTTTGAAAATTCAATTTTAATTTTTATGCGCCTGGTCTAAGAAATCACAAATATGAGGTGAAATTCCTAAGATCGTCCTAAACAAAAGTCGATTTTTAACATATAGGAACTAAAGTATTTTTTGTTGATTATAAAACTACAATAAGAACCTCAATTTCACTTCGAAAGTAAGTTTGAATTAAGTAGTCAAGTGTGCGAACACATAAGGAAACGTGCGTTATATGGCTTTTCATGGATTAAGTGAATAGTCAATGCATACATGCATATTTAAATATGTACATGAACAAATATTCTTACCTATGAACTTTTTTATTTGCAGGAATGAATAGTATTGCGCAAAGTAATTTGGGGAACATGGTATTGACCAATAGTGGTATGGGAACCGGCGGTATTGGCAGCGGCGCAATGGCTGCATCTCAAGGTGTAATGGTTAATGCCCTTAAGCAACATATAAATCCCGGTCCGATGATGGGCCCAGGAAAGGTTCCAGGAGCTGGTCCTGCCAATCATCAAGGTATTCATCATCAGCAAGCTATGCAAAATGGACCTCTAATGACAACTTCTGCAATTGGTGCTGTCGGTCGTATGGTCGGTCAGCAACATATGATCCGTGGTCCCAATCCCCACCAACTGATGGGCGCGGGGCCAGGCGGTGGTCCTCGTATGCAAAATCCAAATATGCCAATTGGTAAGTTGAACGTAATAGAGAACCAATCGACCACAAACGAATTGTTATCTCGAAAATTTACGATTCGACCAGGTCAAATAAATAATATGGGTAGTGGACCGAATGGACCTTACGGGTATGTAAATGCTGGCCCCCAAAGTGTGAGTGTGAATGTAAATCCAGCCGGTGGTGGTGGTCCGTCACCTCAGCAGCAAATGTTGGTCAATCAAATATCACAACAGCAGCGTGTACCACCAAGTATGCAGCAGGCTATGCAGGGAAATCGACCTGGGGGCCCCATTGGTACCAATATTGGTCTCGTCGGCGTTGGGAATGATGGAAGTGGAATCGTTGGAGGCCCCCAACAACAGCAGCAGCAACAGCAGCAACAACAGCAGTTGGCTAATCCACAACAACTTAATCCGAATCAAGCCCCTCAAGCTGTCTTGGGCGGATCTGCTACAGGAGGAGTCCAGCAACGTCCACCGCAGCCAGGTCAAATGCAACAACAGCAGCAGCAACAGCCTCAACCAGGCACGTCGCAAGGGCCCACACAACATCCATTACCGATCGCTCGTAAGAAACAGATTCAACAGCAATTGATGATTCTGTTGCATGCTCATAAGTGTAGTCGCCGCGAAGCTGCGAACCCAAACAGAGAGAAGTGTAATGTTTTTCACTGTAAGATTATGCAGGAAGTTTTGGCCCACATGGCAAATTGCAAAGATAGTAAAGATTGCACAGTACAACACTGCACATCTTCCCGTCAAATACTCCTTCACTATAAGACTTGCATGAAATCAGATTGTATTATTTGCTTTCCTTTTCGGCAAACACACCAACTGGTTGGAGGACCTAACGCTGGTGGTGATAATAAACAACAACAACAACAACAGCAACAACAACAGCAGCAGCAACAACAACAGCAGCAGCAACAACAACAACAACAGCAACAACAGGGTGTTCCAGCTACTGGAAATTCTCAGCAAAACGTCGGTAATCAAAACAATGTACAAGGTCCAGGAGTAGTCGGTGCTGGACCCGGTGGCACACAGATGAATATTAAGGCAAATCCTGGAGATATGCAACCACAGCAAATGCAACCATCCAATCCAAACCAGGAAATACGCCGCTTCGATGGCATGGGAATGCAAGGATCTGTGTCATCTGCTCCGCCAAATATTATGCAAACAAATGCGACTGCACCACAAGTATCTCAAGGCATGCGAATGTCAGGACCGCCAGTAAGAGTAGCAGGTCCCCCAAATACCAATGTACTTTCTAATAACATGCTAATGAACAACAGCGATTTACAGGGTGTTAATAACCCTAACCAACAGCTGCTTGTACCAGGATCTGGTAATCACGTAGTGGCACTTGGTGCTCAGCAAGGAGGCCCGCAGCAAGGTGCGCAACCAATTCCTGGTATGCAACAGCAACAGCAACAACAACAGCAACAACAGCAGCAGCAGCAGGCTCAAGCAAACATTCCACTTTCTGTGAACGTCCACAGCTTCAGCAATTCCAATACCGTTGACGGTGGAAGTTCCAACAAATCACAACAAATGGCACCCAGCCAAATGGCCCAGATGCAGATCCAAGCCCATGCGGCAGTGGCAGCAGCAGCAGCCTCGGCTAACGCAGCTGCGAACAACGTGTCAGGTGGACTTCTTTCACAAGGCTCCTCACTGCCAACCTCATCAGGCGCAGGTGCAGGTGACAATGAAAAGGATTGGCGTGAGTCGGTGACAACCGATTTGCGCAAACACCTAGTTCACAAGTTGGTTCAGGCAATATTTCCAACATCTGATCCCGCAACAATGCTCGACAAGCGCATGTATAATCTCGTTTCATATGCAGAAAAAGTCGAAAAGGACATGTATGAGATGGCGAAATCGCGATCAGAATACTACCATTTGCTTGCTGAAAAAATATATAAAATACAAAAGGAACTTGAAGAAAAACGGCTCAAGCGAAAGGAGCAGCAGATGCAACTGCAGATGCAACAACAGCAACAACAGGCGGGATCTGGTGGCCCTAGTCCACAACAACAGCTGCCTGGACATCAACAAATCCGACCTAATGTCTCTATGGTGAACCCCTTAAGTGGAAGCCAGGGAGGGAATCCCATGGCAAGTATGATGCAACGTGGTCAAGCTCCTGGTATGATGGCGCAGAACGCTGCTCAACAAGCAGCAGGAGTTCGAAGTCATTCACCAGCCGGAATGCTGAATGCGATGCAGCAAAATCGAATGCAGTTTTCTAATCAGGCAGGCTTACAGGGTCCTCTAGGAAATTTGGTAGTAGGACCTCCTGGTCCAAGTCCAAATGGTACGCCTACATCACAACAAAATTTGGGTATACAGAACGCAGTTCACTCGCCGTTCACCAGCGGAGGACAAACTGTAGGCGGAGGTAATCTTTCTCAGCCCGCAACATCCCAAGGATCTCAGCAGCAGTTTATCAATGCGAACGGAGGTGTCAGTCAGTTCAATGACATCATGAAAGCACGAATGCTTTCGCAAAACGCAGCTGCTGCTCAGCAGCAGCAGCAACAACAAGCAACTAGTCAAGTTGTTACTTCGGTAAATCAAAATGTTGTCATGCCTCAATCTCCATTCAATTCTGCTGGACAGATTCAAAATAACAACGTAAATGCTTTTGCGTCGACAATGCAACAACAACAGCAGCAGCAACAGCAACAACAGCAGCAGCAACAACAACAGCAGCAAAAAACAGTAAGTGGTGGAGGAATGCCACCGACTCCAACCAGTATGGAATCACTGACTAATGCGAATACTACAATGGCTCCGTCTCCCTCACCGAGCTATGTTAGCAATGGCCCAATTGCAGTCAGCACTCCAAACCCGCCATCGGTATCGTCCCTGATGCAGCCAATGAGTGATCGTAATACACCACCTTTGATGACTTCACCATCGACTACAGGAACAACAGTAACCCCTGCCACCACACCAAGTATGGCACAAAAGCAACAACAGCAACAACAACAAATGTCAATGGGCAAGGGCGGGGGCGTAGGCTCAAATAATTCAGCGAATTCACATCCAAACTCTCGACCGTCCTCAAGTAGTAACCTTTCATCACAGATGGCTGCATTAGAAGCCGCAGCTCGGGACCAGGATGATACTCCACCATCTCCAGACACAAACACTAATGCCCCCAAAGGAAAATTAGATTCAATAAAGCAGGAAGATGAAATAAAAAAAGAATTCATGGATGAGAACGGTGAAAACAGTCAGATGGATACATCATCAGGTGGATCAGCGGGTGTTGGAAAGAACGTCAACAATGACGGAACCAATGCTGTACACATAAAAACAGAACCGATGGACACAGATGACAACGGCGGACAAGCCAATAACAGCGATCATCTGTCCTGCATCAAAGATGAGAAACCAGTCATCAAAGAGGAAGGTTCAACTTCCGGAAGTGGTGCCCAGGGAGTTGACAATAAACTTCAGATTAAAACCGAAATCAAACCAGTGGTACCTGAGCCTCTGGTCCCCAATGCTGGCGAGAAAAAGAAATGCGTATTTAATCCGGAAGAACTGAAGTCGGCCTTATTACCAACTCTAGAGAAACTTCTTCGCCATGAACCAGAATCTGTACCATTCCGATATCCAGTGGATCCATTAGCACTAGGCATACCCGATTATTTTGAAATTGTTAAAAAACCAATGGATTTGGGCACAATTAGAAATAATGTAATGAATGGAAAATATAGCGATCCCTGGGAGTATGTGGACGATGTTTGGCTAATGTTTGATAATGCGTGGCTGTATAACCGTAAGACCTCGCGTGTATATAGATATTGCACCAAGGTAAGCTTCAAATATAATGAATCATTTTTGTTAGTCTTTTCTAATGTTTGAATTTTGTTGTTTAGCTTTCAGAGGTGTTTGAGCTTGAGATCGATCCAGTGATGCAAGCTCTTGGATATTGCTGTGGCCGCAAGTATACGTTCAATCCACAAGTGCTCTGCTGTTACGGCAAACAACTATGTACTATACCTAGAGATGCAAAATACTACAGCTATCAAAATAGGTACGAGTTATTTTTTATGCTTTTTATTTAACTAGAGGCTTATAAGGCTTACAGTTGCAACTTAACCAGATATTCAACTTGCCAGATTGAATTTTGGTTTGCCATTCCATCTATATAATATACATATAAAGAAAACCGTTATCTGCTAAATGTAATTTAATTAATCAACCTTTCCCTTTGCCTCTTCTTTTTCATTGCCTGCACATTACATACCTCCTGGTTATGGTTTCGTACATTCACCACCACCCATTCAATTTATTAATAAAATAATTATAACGAATGCGCTCTAAATGTATAACAATCGCTCGTCAAATCGCTCGTTTCCTTAATAAAATCAATCACACTACTACTATTCATCTCCACCACTACCAACCACATCACCATCGCACTCAAATCAATTTGTTTTAAAATGAACAAAAATAGTCTAAAGGATTACGGTGTTGCATCTAACAGATATACATTCTGCCAAAAATGTTTCAACGATATTGTCGGAGATACGGTTACACTAGGAGATGATCCGCTACAGTCACAAACGTGAGTATTTTCTTAGTAAATTATTACTTTTTTTTATATTGTATCTTTTATGGTATTTAATGAATCATGAATAAGTAAATTATTTGTTAGTAAAATTATGATTTCAATTGAACATATTATTATTTATTTATTTATTTTCTTAATTCACTGGCGTAAGACTTGTGTACTTATTGCAGTTTACTTTTTTAAATTCTGTTTGTTTTGATAAAGTAGATGTGATGTTATCTGTGTACCAACAGAGTCTTAGGCTTTCACTCTAAAGGGAAATTAACAATCACCCTCATTGTCGTCGTCTGTCGAAAACGACTGGCGACATCTGTTAACATTCCATATACATTTCAGGCGAATTTTGCCGATCACCACCTCGACAAAAGTCGTTAATTCTTTATCGCCAATGCCAAACAGTCATGTCGTGTGTTTTTAGAGTCGTGGACGACGTCGACAAAAAGGGTGAATATGAATTGACAAGACCGTTTTTTATTGGTATTTCTTGCGGTTTTTTAGATCCTATTTGTCGTAGTTGTAACAAAGCAATAGAGATAATAAGTCACATCTAATATTTCTGCGTTATTTCCAACTTGTTACAACAGATATTTTTGTACACAGATTCTATTCACATTTTATGTATATCCTTCCAGTTCTTTGAGCTCTTTTATTTTTCTTTGTATTTCTAATTCTTCATATTTTATATGAAATTAAAAACAATAAAATATACAACAATACAATACAACACGTTACGGTTACGTCCGACAAATAATACCAACTTGTTTTCGCGATCCATTTAAATACATAAGAGATACGAATTTGTTTGTAGAGAGAAGAAAATTAAAAACGTTTTAATGTTTG
This sequence comes from Chalcosyrphus nemorum, assembly GCA_949716465.1. NCBI lineage: Eukaryota > Metazoa > Arthropoda > Insecta > Diptera > Syrphidae > Chalcosyrphus > Chalcosyrphus nemorum. The sequence continues at coordinate 358,385 of OX454332.1, forward strand.
TAATTTACTAGGCAAATTAAAAAGGATCAGTTTAAAGAAATGAAAAACGATCACTTAGAACTAGAACCGTTTGTTGACTGTCAGGAGTGTGGTCGAAAGCAGCATCAAATCTGCGTTTTATATTTGGAGACCATTTGGCCGGGTGGATTCGTTTGCGACAATTGTCTAAAGAAAAAGAACCAAAAACGAAAGGACAATAAATTTAATGCAAAGAGATTGCCTCCCACCAAATTGGGCGTATACATTGAAACGCGGGTGAATAACTTTTTAAAGAAAAAAGAGGCCGGTGCCGGTGAGGTTCATATTCGCGTTGTGTCCAGTTCGGATAAGTGCGTAGAAGTAAAACCGGGAATGCGACGGCGATTCGTAGAAACAGGGGAGCTCAATTCTGAATTTCCTTATCGAGCGAAAGCCCTGTTCGCTTTTGAAGAGGTTGACGGCGTTGATGTGTGCTTCTTCGGAATGCACGTTCAAGAATATGGCTCAGAGTGTCCGGCCCCAAATACAAGGCGGGTCTATATTGCGTATTTAGATTCAGTACACTTCTTTCGACCACGACAGTACCGTACAGCCGTCTATCACGAGATTCTTCTCGGATATATGGATTATGTAAAGCAACTTGGTTACACAATGGCGCACATATGGGCGTGTCCACCTTCCGAGGGTGACGATTATATTTTCCACTGCCATCCAACCGATCAGAAAATACCAAAACCAAAGCGCTTACAGGAGTGGTACAAGAAGATGCTTGATAAGGGAATGATCGAGCGCACTATACAAGACTATAAGGATATTTTAAAGCAAGCTGTGGAAGACAAACTGACGTCCGCAGCTGAGCTTCCTTATTTCGAAGGTGATTTCTGGCCAAATGTACTTGAGGAAAGTATTAAAGAGCTCGACCAAGAAGAGGAAGAGAAGCGAAAACAAGCCGAGGCTGCCGAGGCAGCAGCAGCTGCCGCAAATGCGGTAAGTATTTTCATTATTTTAAAATCTGTCATATGAATATGTAATATTTGTGTTTTTATTAGATTTTCTCCTTGTCTGAAGAAAATGATACAAGTAGTGATGGTAAGAAGAAGGGCCAGAAGAAAGCAAAAAAATCGAACAAATCGAAGGCAGCCCAACGAAAGAATAATAAAAAATCAAGTGAACAACAAACAGGCAACGATCTCACAGCGAAAATATATGCCACCATGGAAAAACACAAAGAGGTATTCTTCGTTATTCGCCTGCATTCGGCACAGTCAGCAGCGAGTTTAGCGGTTAGTACAAAATAGATATTTTTATTTGTCCGTCCGAGAATTAAATGTTTTTATTGATTCTCCTCCAGCCTATTCAAGATCCTGATCCGATTCAGACATGCGATTTAATGGATGGTCGTGACGCCTTTTTAACATTGGCGCGTGATAAACATTACGAATTTTCATCATTGCGACGAGCACAGTTTTCTACACTTTCTATGCTGTATGAATTACATAACCAAGGACAGGACAAGTTCGTCTACACCTGTAACAATTGCAAAACTGCCGTGGAAACACGTTACCATTGCACTGTTTGCGATGTAAGTGTAATTACACAAATGCGATTTTCTATGGAATTATGTTTAATGTATCCTTCTTCTTTTTTTTAGGACTTTGACCTCTGCACTGTGTGCAAAGATAAGGTTGGTCATCCACATAAGATGGAAAAACTTGGATTTGATCTGGATGATGGCTCATCTCCAGCAGATCTCAAACAGGCCAATCCACAAGAAGCAAGAAAACAATCGATTCAGCGATGCATTCAGTCTCTTGTGCATGCTTGTCAGTGCAGAGATGCAAACTGTCGGTTACCTTCATGCCAGAAGATGAAGCGTGTTGTTCAACACACCAAGAACTGCAAACGGAAAACAAATGGTGGATGTCCAATATGCAAACAGCTCATTGCTCTCTGTTGTTATCATGCGAAACATTGTCAAGAGCCTAAGTGTCCCGTACCGTTTTGTGCCAACATTAAGCACAAACTTAAGCAACAACAGTTACAACAGAGGTTTGTTTCAGTGATCTAATGGAAGAACATATAAGTAAACTTGATAATTTTTGTTTTAATCTAGATTGCAACAAGCGCAATTACTTCGTCGTCGTATGGCTGTCATGTCAAGAACAGCGGCAAATCCAGCCTTACAGTCCGGAGTTCAGGTGCCTGGTCCAATGACCGGCGCACCAATGATACCAGCTGGAACTCCTGGAGGTATGAGTCCTCACCAAGCCGTGCCATCGCCTGTGTCCACATCGTTAGGTGGAATGAGCAGTCCTCATCAACAAGGAATAGGAATGAAACCGGGAGGTCATTCTCCGTCGCCAAACGTCTTACAGGTGGTTAAACAAGTGAGTTCCTATGTATGTAGTTCTCATCTTTATACTAGAGGGGATGAGAATTAAATGAGCACAATTGACTTCACCTAATGAATCAAAACTTGTATTGCACTTTAAAAGGGCAAAGAAGTGTAATTTTTCTCTTGCGCTCTTTTACTTCTGAACTCGTCGATTGTGAATAAATATTAGTGGCTTTTAAAGTTTTAATTGTTTATAACCTTCTTGGAGTAGAGATGAATAAATTGAATAATCGTTTGCTTTATCCATTGACTTACGGTGAACAGAAGAAAAATTTGTGTTTAATCTTTTACATTTTCGAAACCCATTAAAATCTTTATGAAACAATTATAAATAAGCACTTATCTATGTATATTTGTGTCTGTAGGTTCAAGAGGAAGCTGCGCGTCAACAAGTTCCTCACGCAGGCGGTTTTGGTAAAGTTGCACCAACGCCACAAATGGCGCCGCCTGTTATGCAGCGTCATCTCGGTGTAGTTCCTAATCAGCCCCAGCAAGGCGTCGGCATGCCAATGGGAGGTCCGGTTTCTGGTAGCAACCTTCTCCCCATGGATCAATGGGGTAATAGGTACCCGAATAATACAAATCAACCAAACCTAAGGCCACCAAACCAAAATCAAGTAATGCAACAAAATACTATGCAACAACAGGTATGAAGAAAATAATCAATTTGTCTTGGAATGCATATTAAATGTTTTGTTTTGTAGAATATGATGGGTATGGTGGGTGCAGGCTCGTCAAATCAAATGGGTGGCGCGATGAATGTCGGTGGTGGCATGCGCCCAACTGGTGGTCAAGCTGGCACGCCAATGTCAAACGGACCTCAGTTAAATACTCAACAGCTCTCCCAGATAATGCAAAAGATAAAGAATAATCCGTCAAGTGAAGGCCATCACCAAATATTGCAAATGTTAAAATCGAATCCACAGATTATGGCGGCTATTATAAAACAACGCCAGCAGAGTCAAAATTCGGGCGCTGGCGTAGCCGCCCTTAATCAGGGGAATGGTCCTCCACCACCTCAGCAGGTAATGCAGCAGGGTGGGCATATGCAACACATGTTAAACCAACAGCAGCAACCGCAGCAAAATCAAGTTGTAATGCCAAATCAACCAGGTGGACCTCATAATAGAATGCCAGCGGCAATGCAAAATGCAATGATGGTGCAAGGTGGCAGTCAAATTCAGCAACAAGTGCCGGTAAGTATACATAAATGAACTTGTATGACATGAAATGACACATTTTGCTTTAATAGGTACAAAATAATCAGTGGTATAAGCAAATGCAGCTGCGTCAAATGCAAATGCCTAATTACCCAGCGCCGCCCTATCCGCAACGGCCAAGAGGCCCCCAAATGGGCGGATTCCAAGGCGGTGGCTCAAATTTCCCTCCTGACCAATTTGCAATTCAAGCAGGCCTCAAATCGACCCAACCACAGGTTGGTGGTGTGGGTGGAGTAATGCCAACTGGTCAACTTGTGCAACAAGGTGTCCAGGGAAATCCGAATGTAATGGGCCCTCCAACGCCCCTCTCTATTCAACAGCAGTTGATGCAATCAGTTCGTTCTCCCCCTCCGATTCGTAGCCCGCAGCCAACGCCTTCACCGCGCTCGGCTCCATCACCGCGGGCTCAGCCTTCTGCGTCACCCCGAGCCCAGCCATCCCCCCACCACATGCCAAGTCACTCGCCTGCGCCCCAACCTGGTGACATGCACAATCATATGCATCCCCATCAATCGCCACTTCCTGGAGTACCGCAAGATGGAGTCGGTGGTGTTGGTGGCCCTGGTCCTGATGCACCTTCGATGACCGCTCAGGATCAATTAACAAAATTTGTGGAACAACTCTAGTATAATTAGAAGTAGCTATTTTTCTATAAAAGTAAATATATTTCTATACATACATGCGTATATAAAAGTAAGCAAAAGGATAGAGATAAAACTGAGAACCCTTATCGAAATTTTATCACTTCCATTTGAAAACGTAAACCACAACTTAATGCTATTATCATTCTATTGTAGTTATTATTACAATTAAATTAAGTAGTATGTTTTCCAATCGATCCCCCAATAATTATGTGTAAATAAATATTGTATTTAGTTTAAAAAACAACCACAAACACAAACACAATGTATAATAATAATAATAAAAATAAACGCATACAAATTTGTATACATCTACATGTATTCAAATGTGTATGTGTACAGAAATATTATTAATGACGTAGCTTATAAGCAAAACCAAAATGCGGATTTCTGAAATTCACCTCTAAAAAAATATACTGTTCACTAAATTTTCGTTTTATTAATTTTACATCTGATATTCATATATTTTAAGTTATTAGTAAAACGTATATTGTAAATTTCAGAAACTAAAAAATGTTCGTTTAACTGCAATTAATAATAACACTAATTGAAAAGGATAATCTAATAGAAAACAAGTTATGTATTTTACAATGATTTTGGTGAAAATTCAAAGAAAAGAAAAAAAAAACAGCAAAGATTTAAAGATTTGAAGAAATACAAAACAAAAGAAAAAGTGTTTCGTGTTGTTTACAATTCTTGCAATAAATAATGAAAATGAACATCTTTTTAAGTAGAAGTATTGTAACGACAGAGTATAAGTGTATAACGGTATATATAGTATGTATATATATGAATTATCTTATATATATACAAAAAAACAAGCATATAAAACAAATAAAATTCATGGGGTTATATTTAAATAATTGATGATGACGTGCTTTATTTTTTAATAGGTTTAAACAAATTTCACGCTAAGCTAATCCGTATAATAAGAAAATAATTATAATAAGGTTATAAGTACGATCCTCGGTTTTCTTTTGATACGATTAAAATATAAAATACATATATTTATATGAATTGTTTCTCTTTATCATCCTTTCGTCGTGATACATGTCAATGGAGGAAAAAGATAATGAAACAAGAATGAAGAATAAATTATTTTTAATTGTAATTTAAAAAGAAAAAACGATTGAAATGCACTGTCTTGAAAAAATGTTATAATTTATGAAGATGTTAATAAAAAAAACTGAATGTATAATAAAAATAAATTAAAGATTTATTCCAAGATTTTTGTGATTAGGGCGGTGCACGTCAGTTAAAAAAAAAAAAAAAGAGAAAAAGTTAAAAAAAGGTAATGAAATATACACACATATTATGTACATACATACATATGTAACATGAATATTTATATAATATAAATGAAAAGAAGAAAATGAATACACTATAGAGCTAGAAACTACTACATATAAATTTAATTTCTAAATAATATCACACAGCACTTTAATTTATATATACGTGTGCACCCAAATTTGCGTTTGTCATTAAAAAACAAAACAAATTTTCTTAATTTTTAGGCTACATGTAGATAAACTAATAAAGAAATGATGATTGAATACTGTAAGATAAAAAAGTAATCTAAAACAAAAACGGTAATTAAAATGAATGTTGAGTAAAGCATTGATTCTATATATAAAAACAAAATAAAAAAAAATAGTAAAAGGAGTAAAAAAAAGTACCCCAGCTGAAAAATTTAATAAAATAAAAATAATAAAATAACTTCTGCTTTTATTTGCGCAATCGAATCATAGGAAAACTTATATACACGGTTACATTTAAAAAAAAGAAGGTTTTCTTCAAATGAAAGTATGCATACATTAAACGGGTCTATGTATGTGGATACTTGAACTATTCGTACAATATAGGGAAAATACGTAAATGTAAGAAACATTGTTTTTATTATTTGTGTATAGTTATTGCCTATTATTTTCTAATTATTGTAAAGTGAAGATATTGTTTTTTTTTAAGCCCTTATTTCTTTTGAATTTTTTTTTTATATACTTCTTTCTAAAACAATATTAGTTCAATGTTATATATATATATATTATTTTTATTTACTAATATTCCCTTTTTTTTGGTAATATATAGCTTCATTTTTGAATCGATAATATATGGTGATGAAAACACCTACACATACACATAAATATAATAGTAATTACTTTTCATGTATGTTATTGTTCTTTTTCTCATTTTTTCTCTGTATAGAAAATATTTCATATTTTATATATAAATAAAATAAGAAAATTACATATGAATCAATTAATCAAGTTTTTTGTTTGGTTCGCTTTTGTTTTGGTAGTCTGCATAAAACCAGATCAGATCACAACGACATTGTGTTAGCTGAAAGTTATAGTGCATGCGGTACTGCATGTGAGCAGTAAAAATAATGGAATGGATCTAATTTTTTATTATACACCTTTGCTTTTTTTTCGATGTAAATTAAGTAAATTTTCAACAACATAAGAGCGTAAACTACGTCAATAATATTTACAGGATTCTCGAGGGCAAAACTATTAAGATTAAACTTAAAGGACAAAGTTATATTTAAAGTAGATTACCTAGACGCATGTCATGGAAAAAATATAATGTTGGGCCAAACTTTATATGGGACAAAATAACATTGAAAATTTAGAATACACTGGGTTATTGGTTATACCGATGGAGTTTATTCTAAAAAAGCTATCGTATGATTAGGAAGTTCAATTCTGACAGTTCGTTTGAAAGACATTTATACACTAGTAGCAGATGGACTTCAAATGGGTTCGACTTAACTAATAGAATTGGGTCGAGTTAAAAAAAACTGGGGATCTATTATGCAGTGCGCCGCGTGGCGAAAAATTTTCGATTTTTTGCACTCCCTTCCCGGTGTAATGACAACTATTTAGCTTGGAATATTTTCATGTTTTCTGTGATGCTTCCGTAAAGGTTTCCATTCATCTGCCATTTATCAGTAGAAAAAAAGTAATTTGTTTTGCAGATTTGTTAAAAATTTATTTTATATGATGTTTTCAATACGTGCACAAACTGAAAGGGATGAGAAGAACTCAAGTTCAACCTTTATTTTTCAAAAAAAAAAATTTGTTTTGTCCCGAAATAAGAATTTAACTATCCTCTTTCTAATTGGGGATTTTCTTTAATAAATTCCGCTTAATGTGTAAACTTCTGTATTGTTTATCTCCCCTAATGCAACAAATATATCATTCACCCAATTGTTGAACTCGAATACGACAGTCGAATCCGCCCATAGTCGTATCATGCGAACAAATATACGGCTTCGTAATAACTAAATACGACTATGGTCGGATTCGGCTGTCGTATTTAAGAATCTAAATACCTTCTTTCTTTGTTTGTGCATGGGTATGTTTTGTAATCGTTTCATTTGTGGCCGTTGTGCACAACTTTTAGCTCGACAACATTTGAAGATTAATCTTTTGACTAGATGTGTAGAAATATTCGGGTCGAAATCTCAAATCGTTTTCAACTCGATTACTCGACACTCAGCCCTATTCTGAATAAAATCGCCCGGAACTTTTGCAATTATCGAGAAAAATTTTCGAATTTTGTACTGTCTTTTTTCTAGGGGAAACAATATATATTTGACACAAAATATTGAAAATGTAAGTATGTATGCATGTATGTATGTATGTATGTATGTATTCCGAGGGATAGAAGAAAAACGCAAAGAACTCGAAAAAAATTACAGAGAAATGTACCTGGATAGTATTCTAAGCTTACGAAAAAAACTAAAAAATTCTCTTATACAACCAAGTGTCAAATCGGTGTGAAGGTCTGTACTAAAGAACGAATTGCAATATTTTACAAACTTTTGGAAATAAAGTGCTAAGAGAAAATCTAAATGCCTCGCGTCGAAATTAAGTAAGTGTTATAAGATGTACTAGAGACCTGCTAGGCCATTTTTTCCCTAGCTCCATACTCCATGTGCTTAAATTCTAAAAAAGTAATTCTTCCTTTGAAAACGTTAAAAATATAAACGAGAAGTACAAATAAAATTTCAATTAGCAAGTAAGTATACTCCACAAAATTGCGGTCTATACTACCAGATATAAGTACGTATCTGCGATCAAATCATGCGATTTGAGTAAAAAAAATCACGCTGAAAAATCGTTAGTCGCCTAATGGCAACCCTGCACAGCGCAATTGATATTTCTTTATCAACGCGTCTTCACTAGCAATAGTTCATAAAATGCGAGACAACATTCTATAATAGTATTGCTCCTGAAGGCCACAAACAGTATTCTATGAAGTTTTGCATTCTACGAGTATGTATCTATGAGGTATGTATCTGCGGATAGTGTTCCATGCGTTGCCATTTTTGGTTTGGGGTGTATGTCTTTCACGATGACTGGTGGCGAATGTATAAAATAATTAAATTTATTAATACCAATTGAAGTGTTTATAGAATGTTAAAAGTGCTTCAGTTGTAGAGATTTCTTTCATTTTTCATAATTTCCAACCTTTGGAAAACCTTGAATGCGAGAACTCATCGAAATTTCTTGCTCCACAACACTTGTACGACTGAAAAAGTAATCCATCAGTAAACCCACTAAAAATTATATAGAATAAGAGCTGGCTCCCTTTCTATTACGGGAGATGGTGTTTTATGAAATATTACTTGTGGAGTCGCGGTGTAATGCCTGACATAACATATGTACGTAAAGAGCCTGATAAAATGTTCTTATATACATATTTCTGTATAGGACAATAATGTTCAATATTCAAAACAACAAAGTCACGTTAACTATGTGCAACAAAAATATTTAGTCACGTGTGCTTAGAAAAAGTGATTAGCCACCCATAAAAAAATATGTATACTTATATATTGTATAAATCAACCATAGAGACTATAATCCATAATTAAAAGTATTCGATCGTTTATCGTTAACATCACCTAACCCAAAGGTAAACTGTGAAGAGGTGACAGACCGAAAAAGATTAAAAAAAACTTATATAACTGCTTTTACCAAAGTCCACTGGATTTCCATTAGATAACTTACTTAAAATTGGTATCTTTAAAGATATCCAAATATAGAAAATATTGTCAATGCCATCTATGGATTCCATACCCATCACACCCTTGTTCCTTTTTAGTGTGAGACAAATTTTCCCAAGATAAAGTGTACTAGAACCTAGATTTGATAATCCACGATTACAATTTATTCAAGGGAGCATGAAAATGGGTTTCACAATATTTTCCATTTCATAATAATTATTATACGCGCAAGGGATCCAAATTCATAACTGCCAACAAATAATCAATGTTTGAATTGATTTCACAAAGTATGTACGTTAAAAGCCCTAAACTTTACATTTTTGATCCAAAATAAAACTTTACGGCTAAATGTTCTGGTCGATTGATAGATCGATGTTATAGGAATATACTATACTGTCGATTTTTCCCAATCTCATATCCATAAGCATATGCATATGTATATGTGCATATCAATGGCTTACTGTATTTTTTTTTGTTTTTGAATATTAATAGGTAAATACAACCCAATATCAGACTAAGGAAATGTAATATGAATAAAGAAGAATAGAAAGATGGAGCCTATTTTATTTTTCTGTCAATCGATTGCTATAAACAGATAATAAACTGGTTATTGCGGGTATCGAATTACAAGATAAGCAATTGGGTAAGTGTGAAACAATAAAAAAAAAACGTTTATTAACAATGATCAATATTAACGAATTGACAATCTAAGCTTAATGCGATTTTGATTTAGCCCAAGAAAGTTAGATTATATTCGATATGCTTTAACTAATAATCAATTGATTTCAAATCAAAACGCTCTGATTAATATGACCAACAATGAATATTTGATTTAAATTTGGCACGTTCTGATAAATGGCATATGGGCCGCAACACTCCTACGAAGCGAATTCCAAATAAATTTGTTGAACTTATCAATAATAACTTGTATAATTGTATTTACGTATTTACGTGTGAAGCATTATAAAGGTTTTATTACGAGTATGCCATTTCTATGAATGACATTTTATGAAACATGTTGTTTTGATCAAGGTACCATTTTATAAATATGGTATATAATATATTTGGGAAATTTTGAGTGCGTTTAATGTCATTATTTATTGCGGGGAAATCCTAATCTGAAGGCTCGGAAATGGCACTGAAACAAGCAGGATTATCTCCAAGTGGCTTAAGGGAACCTTTGGACTATGATGACAGCAAAAGTGATCAAAGCTCAGGTGGCTTGCAATAATATTGATAATAGAGAACTGATTTTTGTTATTTAAAAAAAAAAGTTAACTGAGATAATCAAGAGAAACTTGAACTTAAACACTGTTAAATAAATGTATTAAACAGGTTTAAAAATAAATTATTGACGTACAAAGTTGATTAGTAATTTTTGTTATTCTTTCTTTTTTTTTGATAAAGATCACTTGAAAATCTAAACAAGGCAGTTCATAATCTTTGCGTGCTTGTACTTATACTGATTTATAACATTGTTATAAATGACAATAACATTGATTTTTTAACAGGAAGAAAATCTTTGACCTCCTTACGGTAAGCTAAAGGTGGGAATTATAAAAAGAACAGCGAAAAATTACAATTTTATTGTAATCACTAAACATAACGGATTTTTAAAAGCCAACAAGAGGGTCCTTGCGATATAACAAAGTCAGAACAAACAAACTTATCTTACATATTAAGGTCGTTGTGGGTAAATGTAAGCAGGGGTAAATGTAAACACGACTAATACTGGACACCACTTTGGCCAACTGAAATCGTTTTACAACCAAATGTAAATGTAATATGAGGATGCTGAAGGTAAAGAAGGCGAGGATAACAAAAAATAAACAAGAAAATTAAAAAGTGTTGAACTCAAGCGGATTCCCAGTTTTATTCACTAGAAATTGAACTCAAGTTTGAAATTATTGCCGAGTTGAGAAATTGCTTTTATTCAGTTAAAGTTGATTCAAAATTCAAATTTGGAATAGAGAAAGATAAATTTTGTGTCAAAATTTAATCTAAAGATGAGATTGACAAGTAATTTTGTCGTTATTAACACCTGTCCCAGAATTTTTTTTAGGAAACTATGAGTACGTCAACTTTTGAATTTCAACTGCTGAATTGAGAAACAATTGTCAACTTACTCTTCAACTCGTGATTTTGTCAAACACGGAAAAAGTGTATACCTTATACACCGAAAACGCAGCGAAATTGCCAATTTGGTGTCGATCGCACAGCTTGGACCTTATGCGGCTACTATGTGAACAACTGCTAACTTTACTGGACCAATAGTCAGCGATTATATCTCTGGAAGTATGAACGATATTAATTCTGACAATATGCAGTTCCAGTAGGATGGCAATATGTGTCATACTGTCCATGAAACCATTGATTTACTAAGGACTCGATTCGAAGACAACGTAGTATCGCTAAATGGATCAATGAATTTGGCACCACTTGATTAATTCTATTAAAGGTATCTGCATACCGTCAATATCCGTTCAGTGGTTTAGTCTTGCAAATACAAAAGGCAGACAGAGTTACTCTATTGGATAAGAGATTCAAAAGTTTTAATAACATTTACGTTTATTTCCTAATGTGATATGTATGTTACCGCCAATCTGTATGGCTATTATACATATCTGTAATGCTTAGGTATTCTATAGAATGGATGAATTAAACACTTTGTCGGTAACCTATGCATACGTACATATGTACCTACATAACTCTTCGAAAAGGCCGTTATTACAGCACTTTCCTGTACTTTCGAATACATAATGTCATTCATTTTTAATTATTGTTCCTGTCTTTGATTTTCTGGGTTAAATTATTTCATAAATAACTGCTCTTTGTCGTAGTGGCATTGAACCATGGAACTTTATGCAGAACTCACATACACTAACCACTAGCAATCACAGTCATTGATGCATACATATATCTATAATCTATATTGCTGGGTCTTTTCCCCCACATGTCAGCACTAACAATTCCGGGTTTAAACTTTCCCACCATATGTATCACCTATTAAAAGGCACTTCAAATCGCAAATCAGGGAATTTCCAACTGCTTAAATTTAATGATAACAACCCAATATTGCGATCAATTAAACACCATTGCTACCGTAGGTTTGTACGGATCAACGATTAGCAGTTATCAGTTAATCAAAAATAAAGGAAACCATGATAAATCATGGGCTATAAAAGAGGCAGCAGCTTTTAAAATTCACTTATTTTGTAAATTAATTCTTAACGTTCAGTGGTGTGTCCTAGATATAGCCCGGATTATATTGCCTGGACATGGGTCGACACTTTCCCTTGGGACTGTTAGTAGCAGTTCTAGCTGTACTAGGATGTGCACAGTGTTTAACTGATGATTCGTGGCAACACGAACATATAGGATCATCAGCCTTGGAGGTTTCTCCATTAAAGAGTGACATCGCTTTTGCATTTTTTAAGGAAGCTCAACGATTGGCCGCATCGAACTTCAGCAGGGATGCTAGCTCGGATTTGTGCCAAAACCACTTGGAAAAAATTTACGCTGGAATTTTAGACTACCAGGAATGGGCTCTGGAGTGTAAGCATTCGCTTAAATTTTTTTTTGATAAATATTAAAGAAAGTGAAAGTGCTCTCGTATTTTCGACTATCGCTAGTTTTTAGTAAGAAAACCTAACATTCGCGTGTGAAAAGTGCAAGCTACGGACAATATCATACTATTTAGTTCGCAATTGGTTCAGTACTACCTTCTTAAAAACTGAAAAGCAAAGTGTAATTCAAGAAAATTTTAATTTTTAAGTTCAATATATGCAACTAATCAACGTGCAGTATGCAACTTATCAACGTCTGCAAAACCTAATCTTGTGTTATTTCGATGTTTTTAAGTCGTAATTCGTGTAATCGGATAAACCCAATGATTAATATAGTCCATTCAAATAACCTTATCGTTAGGTTGTAACCTACTAAACGATCAGAGTTGTAAATTATTTCGTGTCATAAAACAGAATACAAGATCAGATTGCGATAATCACGGCAAACTCCTTGAAATTTTATGAACTTACCCATAAAAGCTTGTAAAAATGTTACTAAATTTTGATTGTACAATAAATTACAGTCCTAGTATTGTGAAAATATTAATATATTTATAGTAAAAACCAATAAAGTTAAATTCGTTATCGCAACACTCTATTTCAAATAAGTGCATTATCACTAAGACCTATCAGCTTCGAAAGTATACTATGCAATTATATCCTTAAATTTCGGTTTTGGCTCACTTTAGAGTGCTTGCTTTGCGTAGGTTTTAATCGTGTTCAACACGAGAGTACTTTTTATCACTATGTGTCTCTACAAAATGATGCTACTTTTGAATGCAGTCTCGACCATTAGATAGTTTCCTTTTAACTCTTTACACATCAATCCCTTAAAAAAAATATATATATATGTGTGCCTTAATTGTTTTTTACAGGGCCGGATTCATGGGGTCGCATGCCTGTGGGTCTTTTCTGGGGCCACACCATTAGTATGGGTGCATTTGAAGAATGCATAGCTGCATCCAGGAAGTTTACCGAAACCGATACAGTCAGAGGAAAATATTGTCTAACGAAAATTCCTATCAAAGAAATATACAAGACAGTGAAACCACGTGACGATATCCCTCAACCACGAATTTCCTATAAGCATACCGATCCTGAATTTTTCGAGTTGGGCATATGCATACCCAAATCCTGTTCAGCTGAATTGGGAGATACTATTTTGAAAAATGTTATAAAACAAATTGTCCATAAAGAGGTCAATAGCACAATTGTGAGAGAGGATTTCTGTAGAGCCGACGATCCGATTGAACTTCGGGGAATCGATATATTTGCTATGTATGGCTTTAAGTTTATGGTTTAACTAAGCATTTTGCTAATACAAATTAATTTTTCAGAGTTTTCTTCTCCTGCATTATTGCTTTTATGATCCTTAGCAGTTTTTATGATGCAGCTCAGCAAAAGAAAGGACGTAAGTTGAATACATACAGACGGTTTTAATCAATTTTGGTGTATATTAAATACATACATGTCCTTTTCAGAAAAGGGACGACCACTTTTTACTGCTTTCTCTGTTTACTCAAACGCTCCGAAAATTTTCACGGTCAAGAAGTCGAACAATCCGAATGTTATTCACTGTATGAACGGCTTACGATGCATCTCCATGATGTGGGTGGTGTTTGGTCATGGCTACATGACATTCTACGAATTACCTCACATCAATAAGAACAAGTTCTATACCGTAAGAACTAATCTTATCTAATTAATGTAATTATTATAATAATTTTTATACTATAGTGGATTGAAACACCGTATTCGATGTTGGTACAAAACGCCACCCTTTGTGTAGACACTTTCTTCTTTATGAGCGGTTTGCTGATGTTGTGGGGCGCTTTCCGAGAAATGGAAAAGACGTAAGTAAATTCTAGCTCATATCAATTGAAGTTTAACTCAATATTCTTATAACAGAAAGGGCAAATTAAATATCCCAATGATGTATTTCCATCGGTACATTCGTTTGACTCCTGTTGTTGCGGTAGTGGTTTTGTATATCATGAGTTTGTATAAATACTCGGGACGTGGACCAATGTGGATGAAAATTGGTACACAAGACAAAAGATGCGAAAATAGTTGGTGGGCAACACTGGTATACGTTCAAAACTATGCTTACCCGTATCATATCGTAAGTATCCCAAAAATGCTTTTCGATGCCGCATAAATCAGACGGTGTACTTTCTTTTTAGTGTGTCAGCCAGTCTTGGTATTTAGCAGTAGATACGCAGTTGTACTTCATATCACCCCTGTTCCTTATTCCTTTGTGGAAATGGGGCAAGAAGGCTCTTGTTCCCATTGTTCTCTTTGGAGTAGCTTGTATGGGATGCACTTTTGCCACCTTTATGCACAATGAATTCACCCTCTTCCGTGTACAAGAGTAAGTTATAACGTTTTGAATTAATCAACTTATGATAATATTTGTTAAAATATTTTTAGTGATCACGTTGACAACCGCCAAAGGCTTACTTACTACCCTACACATACTCGAGTGCCAACGTGGCTTATTGGAGTTATCTTCGGTTACTTCTTCTTTAAGTATAACCGCGGAAGGCAGATCGCTATGAATAAGGTTTGAGCGACGGTTTTAATCCAAAATCTAAATGACGTCTACATATGTCAATAATTTTCAGGCACTAGTTATTCTGGGATGGATTGTTGCCTTCGCGACGATGCTGAGCTGTCTTTGGGGACCATATTGGAGAATTTTACCATCAAATCCTAACTCTCCGATTATTGAGGGTGCGTTCTATGAACCGTTGAGTAGAGCATCATGGGCTTGTGCAATCGGTTGGATTGTTTGGGCCTGTTACAATGGTCATGGTGGAATTATCAATGACTTCCTGTCCTGGAGTTTCTTCCAAGGATTCGCTCGTTTGTCTTATTGCATGTATGTCATTCACAGAATTGTTCAACTTGTGAATGGTGCTCGAATTCAACACGATACGATGTTTGGAGATTACGAAGCTGTAAGTGGAGTTAATTCATTCGGTTTTATTTATGATGTTAATGCATTCGTTTTGTTTCGTAGATTTTACGTTTCTGGCACGATTTCGGTATTTCACTGACTGCCTCAATTTTCGCCACTTTGGCTTTTGAAGCTCCAATTCTTGGAATAGAAAAGGCTATATTTGGCGGACGAGATGCGCCAGCGCCAAAGAAACCAGAAGTGCTGACATCGGTTAGATCAGCCGAGCCAGCTGTTACTAACGCTGAACCTGTTGAAACTAAAGCTGAAGAAGCTTCCAAGCCTTAAATTGTATTAATTAAGTTCATTGTTAGCACGCAAGATTATTTATTATTTTACATCGATTTTTGTTTTTAGAATTAGGTTGATACAAATGATAAAGAGAAAGTTTGTTTGTTGAGGAACGAAAGAATAAAAGAAACGAAATGAATTTAAAATTATGAGTAGTAATCTATTTCTTGGCCATATAACCTTTAGTCCGTGATTTTTTAGACATTTCAGACAGAAATTTAAAAATAATGGGTGTGTTCAAAAAATGGAAATTTACTTAATTAATTATTATATTAATTAAATTACGAACCAGCTCCTTCCCATCCACTTGTTTGCGGCACCTACCGTGAGGTCGTCCTCTACAGCGCCGCCCATCCCATCCGCCATCCGGGGTGGATTCGAAGACGTTCTTAGATGGAACGTTGGACTCGATCCGCTCTACATGAGCCGCTGCATGCGAGCTCTTCTGACCAAGTCGGCCATATAATTCGGCATTGCATATTCTCCTTCATACACCATTTATGCATACGGGGCCAAATCACTCAAGATTTATGCATTTTGTCTTGCTTTCAGTTACTGCTAAACCCATCCTTGCTGCTACGATCTCAATGCTTGCAAATGCCCCACTAATGGGCCGCTGAGTTCTTCCGATTATATGTACATATATAGAAAATAAAACAGTACTTAATTCACAAGGTCCTTTAGCGAAGTTTCTGCACCAAAATTTGTAGTTTGTCAACTTGCAGAGATAGAGTGGAGGTATTATGAAATATAAACAAATAAGTTGAAGTGCAAAATGTTGAAATACATAAGACTGATTTCATAATCATATGTATAATAAAACCTATTAACCGGCTCAACAACTTCTCAAATGGGATTTAGAAACAAATTTCGCAAAAATTCTCCACGATCACCAACGTGCTTAAATCTTGCAGTCATTGTACCAATCTTGTAAGGGGTGTGAAGAATTATAAATTAAAATAGAACATTTAAACATGTGTGATGAAATTGGCTTTATTTGGTCCACAACCACACACTCTACGCAGTAAACCAGGCTGTATTTCGGCAATAACGCGTCGACCTTATAAGAACATCATTTTTAAATATTTACTTTAGCGCTTGAAATTACTTGTTTCAAATTTGTACATACTACAAAATCTGTATTTAATATTCAGCCTGCGAATATAACTTTTGAAATGCATTTGAACTGATACCAACTTTCGTTAAGTGAAGAATGGAGTAGATCGTGTGGAAACGTTTGAGTTAATTCTATAATTTTTAAGAGCCCTATTTTATGCGGGGAATAATAAGCATTTTTTATTGCATACCATGTGGCTGAAAAAGTTATAGGAGATAAGAGATAAAAGAGTTTACTTACTTACTTAAAGGGCTTCCGACCCTTGTAGAGTCCCTGCCTGAGACATCGTTGCCTTCCATCCTCTGCAATCCCGAGCATGCTGCTTCCAGTTGTGAAGACCAAGTTTTCTGGCATCGGCGACAGCTTGGTCTTTGTACCGGAGGTTCGGTCTTCTTCGCCGCCTCGATCCTGGGGGCTAGGATTCGAAGATCCTCTTGGCTGGAGCATTCTGCATACGCATCTGCGTATCTTGGCTTTTTGGACTACATCCACATCCTGGTACACCTCATAGAGTTCGCGGTTGTATCTTCTCCTCCATTCGCCCTCCTCGCATAAGGGATCTAATATACGACGGAGTATTTTTCGCTCGAAGGTGCCCAATATTTAAAAGAGGGATAAAAGAGTTTACTCGGCCATAAGCAGCCCATGGCCTAGCTTTTCACAACGTGACGTACGTGTTGTGCGTCGTATATTTTTCTACACTACACGTACGAGAAGGGACCTACCGTTTTATGCCATATCCGAAGGGCAAAGGGAGTTTTTAAAAGCTTTCTTATGAGGCATGACCGTAATACTCTTAAGTGTTTGTCAAACGCTCTTAAGGTCGTGAAAAAAAATTGTATGTTATTTTCTGGATTTGAACTTAGAACCCCTTGCGCCCAACACATTAACCACTGAGCCACGGCACCCAGAAAATGAGTTCTAAAAATTAAAGCCTTCACTTAACGGAGTTAAGTACAAATCTGTTGTTTCTATAGATGTTTAGCCTCGGTTAGCTTGTGATGCGGTTTGATCCATTATTATAGCAGTATCGGTCCATATCTCCAGTGAAATACGTTTTATGTTATTGATTTTTTGAAAGCATTAAGTTTATATAATATATGTACATTTTACTTTTAAGTACAGAATAAAAATACGAAATACGATTGCTTAGGTACTTAGTCCGCAGCTGTTTGGGCTGCTGCATAACAAAATGCATAGTAGTTGTTGGAATTGGGTTGATACTGGTTGGCGTTCTGGTTCAATTTGTTGTGCATGCAGATGATATTATAGTTTTGGTTGTAGAAGCCCCCGCATTTAGGAAATGATCAGAAGGTAGAAACTCACTGCCAAATCTGAAATGTTGCAGAATATGTAAGAATGATAGGTTTATAAAGGAATAAGAATAGAAGAATGAATTTATAATAAAAACCTCATTCGACCAAAATCAAAACTCTGTGCATAGTCAACTTTTTGTAATTTATGTTAATAGAAAACTAGGCCACATAATAAGTATGACTTAAATTTAAAAATATTATCGCATTTATAGTCCTAACATTACTCAGCCATATTATTGTAGTTAATCTTATCCAAAACTGGCTAGGCATCAAATCATAATCAAACGAATGGCAACACACAAAATGATATCAGCTGTGGAACAGGTTAATAAACTAGTAGACAATGCTCAGACTTTCCCAATAATATGTACATACACATGTAGGTAGATACAATAAAAGTCCAAAATCTATAACATTTTTTTTTAATCAATAAATTTACCTATCGAACATGTGTACATACTTATGTGCAGATATTTTATTTTGCAGGAGCATGCTTGCTTCATTCGAATAGCACTGACGGATATTGGCGCCCATTTGGATAGAAATGAAAAGATAATAATCCACGATCCACTGTTCGAAATCAATATCAGAACTGGGAAACAAAGTACAATCTTTAAATTTACTAGCGTGTCATAGTCTTATCATTTACTGAAGTGGCTGGTGTGGTATTGGTAAAGTTTTAAGTCTCCGAGCATGCTTTTAGAATAAGTAAAATGTTGTCACTTTGAATTTGTTTCTACAGGTAATTATTGTGCCCAGTAGATGTTCATCGAGTTGGCGCTTGATATCTGAATCCAATTATCGCAGACGCAGCTGCTTGGCTGTATAGATAGTTATCGTTTTGCCAACGATATTGCTCGTTCGTTTTCATCGTCGATTCTATGTATTGCGCTCTCATTACCTCTCTCAAGAGTAAACTCTTAAAAAGAGTAGACGCTCTTGGAAGATAAGATAGATGTACCAGCTCTGACTGTGAATGTACAGCGACCCGTTCCTATACTATAGGACCATGGGATGCACCCACCTCCATGAACAGAACACTATGACTGGCTGTCACTCTGACAGCTCCAAGTTCTTCATTGATGAGATAGTGCCTGCCCTTGTCTGGTCGCACAAAAATTGGACTGGTACTCAACTTAAAGAGAGTCAAAATGCACGATCGAAGTACGAGGAGGAACGCGATTACAACTTTTCAGTTACCAGGATGCGAAGTATACAAAACGGTTCTAATCTTTTATTTCTCTCAGCACGAAGTTTCTATACAGATTCCGAAGAACTTAATGTTGCAGATTGTACCTTTTTGGTCTAGCAATCAGCAACGAACAACTTCTTGTACTTTTACTTAAGATGCTACTCGTAATCTCAGAGTCAAATTTATTTATTTCTTTTAGATATAAGACAAAATTTAAATAAATAGATAAATAAATATTCCTAAATTTAACAAATACATTTATGCAGATTTATGAGAAGTTTCAACGCGTTCAGTCTGGCTGATATCGTTTTCCTGCTTCCGAGCTTCTTTCTTCTTAGAACCACCAAGCAATGCTTTTTCGATCACAAGAACAGGGGATTCGAATGCTAAAGTCAATACAATAGCCGCCATAAGCGAAATACCGAAATTACTCCATGTCAAAAGTATCTGAAATACAAATAATAATTAAAAATAAAAGTCTTCTATATTAGTTTCTTGTTTCATACCTCTGCGTAATCGGAAAAGTATACATCAGTCCGAGTTATTCCGAAGTTTATACTCTGGACCCCCAAATGAACTAGATACAGCGAGAAGGTTAAGCGCGCCAGTGGCTGCCAGTAAGGATGGGAAAGAAAAGAGTTTATCAATCCTCCAAATCCAAAATGGCATGCAAAAACGAGCCATGACAATGCTATTGCCCACGAAACGCGCTTTAGCGATTCATACATTGCTGCTTCAAAAACAGTCGTCGATCGATCCGAATTCAATGTGAAATAGGGTCCATAAATAATAGCAAGGATGACAGTAAAACAAATAATCCATCCTACGAGCTGCACCAACTAGAATATAATGTATTTGATTTAGCTTTAAGCTATAAGTATGATGTTTTTAATTTGGACCTTTGAGGGACGCATTGATTTGTTCTTATTTTTGTACATAAAGTAACCAAGTCCTACTCCAACTAGCCAAACCGAGTATCTGGTATGAGTTGGCATATATGTAAGCATATTCTGATTTGTCCCTGTAATTCTAAACGAGACAATATGTTGATTAATTAACTACTATAAGCTATGAATGTTTTCATTTACCCAATAAATTGATTGTAGCCTTCTGTAAAGTATGTTGCAATTACGCATCCAATGGACAAAATTACTAGCACAAACATTACTGGTGCGAACTTTCTTCCCCACTTCCACAGCGGAATCAAAATCAGTGGTGAGAGGACATACAACTGAGTGTCTACGGCTAAATACCAGGTTTGTCGAACGCACTGCAAGGTACAGAGAATTATCATAATTTAGAATGTAAATTCACATGAATATAGACTTACGATATCTTCTGTAACATAGTTTTGAACATATAGCAATGTAGCCCACCAATATTCGTTGCAACCGCCGTGAAATAATTCATATATTTTCCTATTAGGTCCTGTTCCAACATACTGATTAATACTCACGAAGAACAAAATCACAGCTGCTACTGGTGGTGTCAGTCGAATATAGCGATGAAGGTACATCGACAATACATTAAGTTTTCCTTTCCTAAACACAAAAGAACCGTATTGCCAACTCTTGAACAGGAATTTGAATAGTTAGTACGAGTATACCTCTTTTCTAGCTCACGGAACCCCAACCAAGCTATAAGTAAACCACTCATAAAAAGAAATGTATCCACAGAAACGGTTGCATTAATAATATGCATTGTAGATGCAGCTTTATACCACTGTAAAGAAATATGAATATTCAATAAAATTCTATAAATGATATTAAATATGCAACTTACTGGTATCACATCAACGATATTTATCAACGACGTAAGTAGAATCATCAAATAGTTGTGGCAATATAATACCCAAATCATAGAAAGTACGCGGATACCTACCAGACAATCAATTGAATTGGGTGATTTTGTCGTATTAATGGCAAATAGTTTTTTTCCATTTGTTAACACAGAAAACGCTAAAAGGATAGGCACTGCAGGCTCTGTCAGCAGAATAAACAATTGGGTTTTTAATAATACATATATATATATTTTAATTTGTTTGTTCTTACTTTCAACATAATATGCATATGCATCATAAACCGTACTTAACAACATCAGTACCCCAAAAATTGAAAATATTACACTGCAAAATATTAGGCATAAACTTCATTTTCTAAGAGTGGAGTCTCCCCGATAAATAACTTACATGCCAACTATATTTACTGCTTCAAAATCCGGCTTTTTAGCTGTCTGACAACGATTAACAGTGATTCCGGAAAGTGACCCATTGAAAATATTACTAGTAGCTTGTTGAAATATTCCATTGAGGACATCGGGCTCGCATGAATCGGGTACACATATTGCTATGCTGATTTTTAATAACTGTGCCAGTCCCATTTCCCCTACCCTGGCATCGAACCCGAGGGCCGGAACTTGCAGAGTTTGTTCCGATATTAAAGGAATGTTTGCAAAGCAATATTGGCCATTCACTAAGCCAGTGGCTTCACTTAAGACAACGGATGTCTTTATGCACTGATCAAAATTACCAAGGTGTTGCAAGTGACCGTAAAGAATACCCGAAGGAATCGTTCCCCAGGCATCTATAACTGTAAAATAGAAAGAATTGAAAATTGTATAGATATTGAATTGGGAAGAATATTAATAGATACATGCCAAAAGTAAAACAAAAAAGTTAAAAACATTACTTTGACATATGTGCACATATTTTTCATTGCAATTGACATTTGCATTTGCCCAACATGTCATCTGCAGTTTATATGAAGGAAAGTCTTTCTAAACGTCTTTCCCAAGATCTGACGTCTGATCCCAAGATTAGGGGTGTCAAACTCCTTTAGTACAATTTTTTTTTTTTGAAGCAGGCCCATTGTATTTCTGAACTTTGACAGGTAACTGTGACTATATTGTTTACTGTTGCCTGTTGAGGATACATCATACATGAATGGGTTCGTCAAGAAGCTAAAATTGTCAAATCGAGGGTGATAATAATCCGATCCACCGAATTGCAATACAACTACAGAAAGTCACTGATTGGTATGGATTTTGGACTGGCGTCGGCATTGGTCCATACTTCTTTGAGAATGAATTTTGCCAGGCCATCACCGTCATCGGTCGATTATAACCTATTTGATTTGGCTCCAGTTGGAGGATATGGACAACGACGCCATGCGGTTTCAACAGGACGGCGCGTGCTACGTGTCCATAATGGACATTTTGCACGAGCAAACAAAAATTTATTATCTCTATTACTTATTGTCTTGCCCGCGGGCCATATCTTTGTCATGCCTGCCCAAGATGATGAGTAACCTACAAACTACGGATGCGGTGCACAAACAATGCTAGATGTTTTTAGAGAACTAACTGTATTCTTGAAGCACTAAACAATCTATTGTACTTTGGAAAATACCAACTTGACATTTGTATCAGAAGAAAGTTGATGCCGAAATCATTGCAACCTCATTAGGTCCGTTCGTGTACCCTGCAAAAATATCGAATTTTTACGGAATGCTGTTGGCGTACGTGTAGTTTTTTTAAAGAAGAGAGCGCTTACGAGCGAGTTAGAAATTTCACCATTCTACGAGTTTTAGTACAAGAAATTTCTTTGGGCTAGTTTGTGAAAACTGTCAAATCAGTGTAATCTACGAATTTTATTGGAAAAAGTACGCGAGCAGCCCTATTATTTTAGTCAGACCACAATATTAACAACAAACGTGGTGTTTAATATTATCGATATTTTTACCCATAAAATAAATAACTACACTTTTTTTATTTCACGTTAAGACACAGCAGTTACACAATATTTACAAATACACCTTGTTACTAACTTACATGGTAATACATCGAGAGCTGGAAACCGATTCACTATCTCTTGCAGCCCGGAAATACATTTCTCTGGATCGTACGTACGATTACTTCGAATTTGGTCGAAAAATGATTTCGTCAGGATATCGGTGGGAACAGTGGCATTGTTCACAAAAGACATCGCTTGTGTTTGAAAAATGAAAATATTTAATATTACTAAAACTAAGCACAGTCCTTTCGCCATTATGACTAGAAAATAATTCTGTTCGTGTCCAGGTGTTAATTGGGTCTTCACTGACTGACTGTGTAGTGACGGCGCTTTTATTGAGTTTTAGACCTCAGCTCGTTGATATGATAAGGCAGATAAGCCACTATAGGCCATTTTTATAAACGTGAAGGAAAAACACGAGACGCTTTATCGACTTCGGTAGGCAATATATGTGTTATAGTGCCAATTAATGATGACTGGTCATACAGACTCAGTCTACAATTGCCCCTATCGATAATTTTATGATCTGTCATGTTTACTCAGAAGTATAAATTTTACAATTATTGGGACTGAATTAAAAATAAACTACTGACATACATACACGCTTTATCTACTCGTATGTTGTACAAGTCGGTTCTTAGTAATTAAAACTAAACATATACATTTATGAATGGATACTTATGGAGGTAGGGAACACATAGTATTTGCGAGCTCAAAGCAGCCGTCCAAGGTTGAAATCCCAATGGATGATAGCTTGATGGATATTTGTTTATTTATTTCTTACCAGGTCAATTGACTTACTGGCACTTACGGCACTGTTGGCAATATATGTAAATTTTATGAAAAAATAAAGAAAATTGTACTTCTAACAAAAATTTTATTGTGCTAATAAATAAATACTACAACTACTTTTAAACTGCCAGATATAGTTAAGCATATTTGTGAGACGACTCTATACGTTCAGTTTTAACATCAGCATCTTGTTTTTCGGACTGCTTCTCTTTTGCAGCATTTAGAAGAGCCTTCTCTAAAACAAGCACAGGGGATTCAAATGCCAGTGTCAAAGCAATAGCAGCAATGAGAGATATGCCAAACGTGCTCCAGACAAAGAGTATCTAAAATATAAATTTAATTTATAGTCAATTTGAAATGCGTATATGTTAGGTCTATCTGTTACCTCTGTGTAGTCAGAAAAGTGAACACTCGTTCGAGTTATTCCATAGTTAATTGTCTGTACGGCCATGTGCACCAAATACAGTGAGTAAGTTAATCGTGCTAATGGTTGCCAAAAAGGATGAGAAAGAAATGAGTTGACAACTCCTCCAAATTGGAAGTGACAAGCAAAAACTATCCACGATAATGCTATGGCCCATGAAACGCGCCTGAATGATTCAAACATCGCAGCTTCAAAAACTGTAGAGCTGCGGTCAGAGTTGATTGTAAAATAAGGACCGTAAATAATAGCAAGGATAGTGGTAAAGCAAACAATCCATCCTAAGAGTTGCACCAACTGTAAGATGAAATATACATATAATTAAATGCCGTTAAATCATGCTCATAAGCTGTATCGGGACCTTTGATGGACGCATTGATTTATCCTTGTTTTTGTACATGAAGTAACCAAGTCCTACACCAACTAGCCAAACTGGATATCTGGTATGAGTTGGAATATATGTAAACCGTGACTGATCGTCTTCCAGTAGTCTAATACAAGAAAAATAATTTTTCTTACAAGATTTCGTAACATATTTCAAAAGTGGCCATTTACCCTATGAATTCAGTGTAGCCTTCGGCAAAGTATGTTGCAATAACACATCCCATGGACAAAAGTGCTAGAATAACTACGACTGGGACAATTTTTTTTCCCCACTTCCAAAGGGGAATTAAAATCAGCGGTGAAAGCACATACAGTTGAGTATCAGCAGCCAGGTACCATGACTGCGCAACACACTGTTGATTAGAATAAAAAGTGAAACTGAACATTTATTTATAATATTTTAATTAAGACTTACGATTTGTTCTGGGTTTGCATAATTCTGAACGTATAATAATGTCGACCACCAATTTGTTTCACAGGGCTGGTGAAAATCGTGAAAAGATTGTCTGTAAGGTCCTGTTCCAATATATCGATTAACGCTGACATAAAACAGGATTAAAGCTGCAATTGGCGGTGTAAGTCGAATGTATCGGTGAAAATACATTAGAGGGATATTAAGTTTTCCATTCCTAGGAAAAAATAGTTAATCTTTCGTACTCAACCATAATTTATTAGAATAGTACGTTTTATCAAGCTCACGGAATCCCAACCATGCTACGAGCAAACCACTCATAAAAA
Source organism: Chalcosyrphus nemorum (assembly GCA_949716465.1). NCBI lineage: Eukaryota > Metazoa > Arthropoda > Insecta > Diptera > Syrphidae > Chalcosyrphus > Chalcosyrphus nemorum. Next base: position 384,194 of record OX454332.1, read on the forward strand.
GAAATGAGTCAACCGAGACAGTCGCCATAATAATATGCATTGTAGATGCTGCTTTGAACCACTATGGAGCAAGATGTTAAATGACTGCTGATTTTTCTTTGTAAATATAAATAGCTTACTGGTATTAAATCAATAAAATTCATTAACGGCAGCATTGGAGTTATTGAGTAGTTGTGGCAAAACACCACCCAGACCATTGAAAGTACTCGGATACCAATCAGACAATCAATCGAAGAAGGAGATTTTGTTGTATTAATCGCGAATAATTTCCTTCCATTTGTTATAATAGAAAATGCTAACAAAACAGATACTGCAGGTTCTAGGAACAAAAAAAATTAATAATAATTTCTGTTGTGTTTTTTATAGATTCTTTGACTTTACTTTTGAAATAATCCATATAAAGATCGTATACTGTACTTAACACCATCATTGCTGCAAAAACTGAAAATATTACTCTGTAAATGTAGAAAATTTAGTAACCGGCTAAAATGCTTAATTGGAAAATGCTTACATGCCAACTATATTGATTGCTTCGAAATCAGGCTTCTTGGCTGTCTGACATCGGTTCACATTGATTTTCGAAATTGCCCCATTGAAAACAGTATCAGCCGCTTGTTGAAAAATTTCATTTAAAACACTCGGTTCGCAAGTGTCAGGAACACATATTGCCACACTGATCCTTATTAAATCCGCCAATGCTCGGCTTTGAACTTGAGGATCTATTCCCAATGGGGGTAAATCCAAAGCTTGGGAAGATATTAAAGGGAAAGACGCGAAGCAATATTGCCCATTTACTACTCCAGTTGCCTCACTCAAGATCACGGATGTTTTTATGCACTGATCAAAGTTGCCCAAGTCTTGAAAATGGCCGGAAAGAATACCTGATGGAATGGTTCCCCAGGCATCTATGACTGTAAAATAAAATAGAAAGAATACAAAATCTCAATTACATTGCATTAATGTCAAATAAAATAAGGCTTGTTCCACTCAAAATCATTGTTTCACTCATTCAGTCAATTTTTGGCTGCGATAGATTCTATAAGCAATCGAACCTATTTTTGTTATTGAGCTTTGTACCATTATCATTTTCCGATAGTCAGTCAGCTATCTATAGGTTAGAATTGAGTTAACGACAATTTACTATTGTCCTAAGAGGCATATATAACATAGGGCAAGTATTAAATTCGTGCAGATTTTCGATCTTACGGTTTTGATGAATCTGAAAATTATGGAGGAGTTGGAAAAAGTGAGGTTGTCGTTGCTGCGAATGGATCGACGAATTCTGATCAGACTTCACATCTTCACATCTTTGGGGTAATATAAAAAGTAATTTACTTAAAAACATATGAAAATGCAACAATCCGATGTATCAAACTTAATATACCCTTAGAATAGGGTATAAAAAACGTTTTTCTCAAGAATGACTCTCTTATTTGGATTGAAAAATTCTAATCAGGTGACAAATGGCTCGACAGATCGTATAAAATATCTGACATATAAATTAATTTTAGGCCATAAGCAGCCCATACGTGTTGTGCGTGGTATACATTTCTTTACATATTCCGTATCCGAAAGACAGAGGGTTTTTTATTTTTTGAGATCTTTCGCATGACCGTAAATACTCTTGGATGTTTGTCAGACTCTCGCAAGAGGTGGGACTGTGAAGAAAACATTGATCGTATTTTTCGAGATTCGAACTTGGAACCCCATGTGCAATAGACCAAACAACTAACTACTGAGCCAAGGTACCCATATCTTATATATATCACAAGCTGATATAACTGTACTCATGTTCAATTTGGCCAAAGGGGCATATAACGGTATTTTTCATGTTTTAAGACGTTGGAGGCAATTTGTTCGAAAATGGTTGCAACGATTTTGTTTAAATTTCATATTAAGATTGGCTTAGTAAAGTACTATACCACGTTTATGGCAAAAATTAGCTTATCAACTTTCCTCGTAAAAAGCCGAAACCATTTCGATTAAATTTCATATTTGAACTAATTTTAGAATTTTTACTTTACCTATAGCCAACTTAATAGAACGCTCGCGCCCCTTTTCCCGCAAACGGCTAAAATACTCCACATTTTCGGACAAAAGTAACGATATTTTTCTTACTTTTAGCCAATTTAACAACTTTTGCAAGTATGTATTTGCAAAATACTCCAAACCTTACGGTTTACTCGCTGATTATTATCAAGATGAAATATGCAGCCTACAGTGAAAAAGTATTATTTATTGATCAAGGTTTGGGTAAATATACCATTTCGATTTACGATTAACATACATGTATGTTAATTTTTCAACCGTTACACCATTCAAATATAAGATCGTGTACATATTTAATTTACTCGCATTCACTTCTCAAACACAATAGTGGTTACACTTACATGGCAAAACATCAAAACTTGGAAACCGATTAGCTATCTCTTGTAATCCCAAAATACATTTCATCGGATCGTACATTCCACTTCTTTGAGCGGAAACTGTTAATGAACTTAGATTATTTTGAATTTTTTCGAGAAACAATTTCGTCAGGATATCACTTGGAATAGTCACATTGTTCACGAAGGATACCGCTTGTGTTTGAAAAAATAACGAACTTAATGATACCGCTATTAAACAAATTGCTTTCAACATTTTGGTATAACAAATAAGGGACACGTGCTATAAGAGTAATCCTTTCTACTTCAGCAGTTACGGGTTGTAAATAGTTCTTCACTGAGTAGCAGTTGAATTATGATGGCGCTTTTATTAAGATTTTTAACTGAAACAGCTTTGGTTTGATAAGGAAGATAAGACTACACATTCATAAACGTTGTTGTGTACCTGCCAATATATTTTTTGGACATTCACAATTTAATCGGTTCGTAAATAAAAACATTTCATCAAATACCATATTAATGTCTTATCTTTGTGATATTGGATTATAAATTTTATCGATGCAACTCAAGATGTGTTGTGATAGCTATTAATAAAAAAAAGAAAAAACAAATGTATTTGATTCACTGAAATACATATTAGTGAAATCAAATCCAAGTAACATTGTGTAATAGATAAGGAGGTGAAATCCAAAAGCTTAGCTCGTAAAGCGTTTCCTTTTAAGTTATCGGAATCGTATATAATACTCGCACATCGCCAGATAAATTTGTCCAAAATCAGTCTATCGAATTACCCAAGGTCGGACATTTACTTCTAAGTTTTAGAAAGTATTAGATTGTTTTAAAGTTGTAGGTACTGTTTTGATACTCTTTCAAATGATCTTTTTCTCCGCTACAATATATTTTACCAACTCATTTAGTTCAGTCTTATATTCTAATTTTCTATTATAGATTTCAAATGCCAAAACTGTATCAAAATTAGTACTATTTACATCAGGCTGTTTGTCGAAATAGTGGTCATGGAGACAGCCGTGGATGTTCGCGGAGACATATGGGTGGGTTGGCCAAGCCGGTGCCAACAACATCTGGCACGTCTATGGGACTTGACGAACCGGTATCTCAGAGAGGCATTGGGAAGGAGAGAGGAACGCGTTAAGGATTAAGTGTTAGGGTAAGATAGGGTATTAGGACGAACATTAGACTAGGGCATAGATTAGCTTAGCATAGGTTAGTTGAATTTGTCCCTTCCTTCCCGTTCTTTCTCGGGGATATTGGCATAGGTCATTGTACTTCCTTTTTTTTCGTCCGTTCGCAGTCAAAGTAGAGTAGCTTTCTTCCTTTCCTTTTTTGCTAGGCACGTATTAGTGTAATAGCTACTAGCACGCATTTATGAGCTTAAATTCGGCACTAGCATGTAAAAAATTCGGACTTATAGGCAATGTCCATTGTAATAAACAAAAAGGTAACAAAAATCTATAAAAAAGTATATGTAATAAATATTATATTCTGCAAAAAGCTAGATCAAAAATTAGAAGTTGTTGTACATAAGTAAAATGAAAATCCTGTGAAGAAATTGACCGAAAAGGAAATATTTCGTTTTTTTCGGCATTGCGTTTTTATTTCAAAAATATATACACAATTGTATTAAACAAAAGTCAGTTGAAATGCGTAAAGGAGCGTTCATTCTTTGGTGTAAAAACATACACAACGAAGCGTGAATACCACTTATACTATACTTATAGCATTCGCATTTACAATAACTGATGAAACAACAAATTCTCTCACTACATGTATCGATAGCCAGAAATAGCAAGCAACTGTCAAAATGCTTTTCAAAAACTGAAGTACCTACTTAAATTATCTCATGAAAGCGACTTAAAATCTAATTTCCTAGAAAGTGTATCAGCTGATTTATGTAGAAGTACCTAATCGACGTTGATCTCAAATATAGGCGATTTACCGCGAAAAAATATTATTTACGGATCGGAACTTTAAAAGCACGCATATTAAGTGTGCTATCAAGAAATTGCTAAGTAAGTGTACATATTTAAAAATAATTATACTTTGATTTAAATTCAATCAATATTTAGTCTTATTAAGGATTATGTATTATGCGAATGAATAGGAAGAATAAAAAGTTTTTATTCTCTAAATCACGGCTAATTGTTTTACTTAAATCGTTAATCCTGTAAAGAATGTTAATATGAATACTTTGAGTATTTTTATATAAGAAGTTACATACACATACATGCATACATACAGGTGTAATCTAAAACAAACCTTATTTAATAAGCGTTGTAATCGCTTTCGTTGTTCAATTGTTTTTGTAAGATAGATTTAATTTAGATTTAAATAAGTGGAGTTCCTAGTCAAAGAGACTACTGGTAATATTCTATCAGCTTGTGCTTATCTACCTTATCATTTAATATTTGAGTCATGAAATGCCAATAAAAGGTTCGACACTTTTCATTATTGCTCAGTAAGATCCGTTTTGGCATTGGTTGCAAAAAAACCAACCGTGTAATTTTATTATTTTGATTTTCTTTTAATTAAAATGGTCAAAATAATCCTCTCGTTATTTGCTGTCTTAAGTTTACTCACAATCCAATCTCATTCGTTGTCTGTTGTTAATAATGTAACAGTGCCAAGTGATATCCTGAATGATTTATTTTTCAACGAAATTCGTAATATCGATGCGGAAACATTTGCAATCTCTGCCAGGGATACAAATGGTTATAATCCATTAAAATGCATTGTTGGGCTACAGCAGATCATTGCTCAGTTGCCAGCTTTAAGAGTTCTTCCATGTAAGTAATTTCAATGTTAATTATTAATGCAAACAGTTTTTTTTAAAGAAATATAAAGACTTGTTTTCTTGAGAGTTAAAAGATTTTTTCAAAAACAATTTCTGTTTTTCTACACGGATTATAAAATCTCTAGGATAATGTGAAAAAGATTCACGACCAAAACATCGCTCAAAATTCTAGGCTTTGGCTACAAGATCAAAATAAATTTTGTACATTTTTAATCAGATACAATTAAACGTCAATATGTACTTTGAACGCTTTTTTTCAAACCAACTGCGTCAAATAAATCAATTTATTTTTTATTTTCGAATGTTAGAATTCCTACACAACTTTAAAGAGTTGATTCTTAAGAAATATGTATCTTGCATTTTTTGTAAAGGTTGAAATTGTTTAAGGATATACATACCTATATATATAGGTCATTATACACGATTTTTAAGAATAGGTATAAAAAAAGCTGACCATAATTGACCAAGATCTAACTTCTCACGTTTTGGGACAAGTATGATTTTTGGCACGAATAGGAGCGACCTGCAGTAGATTTTTAAGAAGCTTCCTAATGGCAGTAATGTTCTTGAATCTTTGTCAGAGACTCGAAGAAGGACATAAACTTTTTGTATTTTTCTGGATCCCCCGCATGATAGCACAATGTACATCACAATGAAACACCGAGTAACAGTCCCTAGTGTTTTTTTAGCTCCATTATTTAAAGTAATTGTATTTTCGAAAATAGTTACACATTTCTATAAATATTGAAGAAAACAAAAGTAAAAACAAAGGATTTCTAAGTTCAGTTGAAAAATTATTCTACTTATCTTGGAGCACTGCGCAAAATTAACTGCCTCCTTCACTTCTCCTAAGATCTTCACTTAAAAAAAAGCTTTTCTTAATTTTTATTTTATTTATTATTCTGGTTCTTATTCTTTTTACATATAATGTGAATATGTACGCGCAAATTATATTTTGGATAAATTTAATTCTCAAACCAATTTGCGAATAGCTCCCTGCCAAATAGCTTCTAGCCAAAAAATGGCAAATATTTTTTTCCTATAATTGTTTTTTTTTTCAATTCTAATTATTTAATTTCAATACAATCGTGCACTTTATACCTCTATTGACAAATTATGAAGTTACTCTTGCATTTCAAAATGTTTGTTTTTCTTTTGTAAGAAACAATAAAGCAATTAAATATTCTTCGAGTTACATATGTACCTTAGACCAATTGATAATATCCAAAGTACATATGACTTGACCTAAAAAAAAACATAATAAGATATCGTTTATGGGCTAAGGACCACATGTACTAAAATACGAAACTAACCAAAGGTATAGAACCTATTGAAACATCATACCAGACTAACTGAAGTCTGTGACCGACTTATGGACTTATCAAAGTACATAGTAGCGCTTTAGTAATTAGCTAAAGAAATCAGCAATATCGACATGATACAAACGATAATAATAGTTTTACAATTTGATAGTGCCAGTGAGTAATGTTCCAATTATATTGTTATTCCCTAGTTATTGACGCGTGGGGGAGTTTGCCTTCGGGTTTGCTTCAGTTCCATTTGGTTGACATTGGTAACTTCGATCAGTGTTTAAGGACTTCTGTAAACTTAAATTTAGTAACTGGCGTTGTACATGGACAACATTGTTTTGCAACTATACCACTTATATCACAACAATCATTGAAGACCCCTTTGATAAAGAATGATTTTATGATCGAACCCAAAGATGGAATTGCTGATTTATTAAAAATAAGCATCGGGATATGTGTTCCTGACAGTTGCAGTCCCGAAGTTCTTACATCAGTGTTTCAAAGGGCTACAAATACTGTTTTCAATGGAGCACTTTCGGGGGTATCTGTGAATAGTTGTCAGGTTGCAAAGAAACCTGATTACGTAGCAGCTGACATTGCTGGCATGTGAGTATTAATAATAAATATTTTTTTTTATTCCATTGAATAGGATTTATTTAATTTGATGTATTTTTTTGTAGAGTAATATTTTCTATTTTCGGAGCTCTAATGGTACTCAGCAGCGCATATGACTTCTTTATGGATTATTTCAATAGTAAGTTAATTATAAGCGTCTATAAAACCTTAACCATTAAACTATATACATATGTACATAAATTTTTACTATATATTACGCACAAACACCGAAAACAGTCAGGGACCGTAACAATAAGTCCGACTTGTAAGCCCTTATTGAGCGTTACGTAAAATCTGACGCATTTTTCAACCAAAAATATATGCTACAAATTTGTTGTTAAAAAATTTCCGGCAGCCGGGTTTTCTTTTCTGAGACACCTTATCAGTCGTTATTGCAGCGTTGTAAGTTTTACACTTAGTCCGATACCTATTGGGGGAATGGGAAAGGTATGTTATTCCCTGCCCTGCGTAGCCTCTTATTGATAATCACACTTACAATACTGCTGTCCGTTCAAGGGCGGATTCAAAGAGGGGCACAGTAGCCCCCCCACCCCAGACAAGATTCAGATACAACAGACTAGTCGAAGAAACTCTAGCTATTAGATAACAACTGCATTATTTCTGATTGCTCATTCCATACCTAATCAAAACATTTCAAAACGGGTTTGACATTTTTGAACGTTTTGCCATATCTTCTTGGAGTTTTGCTGAAAATGACTGATCAAGGCGACAGTCGTACTACACCTGCGTTTTCACTGCTCTAACCTGTAATGTCGTGGCAATTTCTTGTGAGTTTCAGTTCGCTGATATTGTAGGAATCACACTCTCTTTGTCTCGATCATTACAAGCCATTGAAGTTGATATATTTTCTGCAACTCAGCTTGTCGATGCGACCAGGCAACTTGATAATGTTGAGGCCCTCGCTAATGAAATTGCATAGATCGAATGTTCAGACTCAATCTGTAGAAGAACATTCCTTGTATTAAATTCCGTCTAGGTTTCCTAGAACTCAGCTGCAAAGAATAGGAAATCGGCAAAAACTTCCATAACTTAAGTGTTAATGATATACATGAAGTTTTGCAAGGTCCTTGAGAAGGTATAAAAAGCAGGGATCGAAAATACCGGGTATTTCGAATTTTTTTTTGTAAAAAAGGCCAGCAATAATTAAGGTTGTAAATTTAAAAGAAGTATATCTGGTTGATGCTGATGAAGCTCCCTGTCGATTCCTGGTATGCCTTTAAAAACTTAACCCATTTTGAAAAGGGGCCAACTAAAACCAGTATTTTTAGCCACATAACATAAGTGGCCAAATGAAACAATTTTTACAACAAAATTACTGGTTGAGTTGAACATTTATTTTTCTAGCGAAAACAAAAAAAGTTCATTTGGCCCAATATTATTTCTGGTCAAAACAAATCGATTTAATGGACCCAATATTTTTCTAGGCCATCGAATATGGGTAAAACAGGCTTTTAATTTTTTTGGGTGAAATATTGGTCTCTTATTATATCTACATAATATTTTAAGCTAAGACAAACTGCATTTAAAATTGTAAAGATAAAAAGTAAAAACGATGATATACATATTTACAAATATATGTAGGCATGTACACACGTATTTGATGAACGAATATTACAACTGGGAGCTTTAAAAGTAAAGGGTTTTTTCTACTAATTTGTATTTACCCAAAAAAATATTGTATTGATTGGACCCAATATTTTAGACCCAAAAAAATATTGGGTTAAAATAACCAACTAAAATATGTATCAGGTTTCATTGGCCCAAAAAAAAATTTGGCCAAATAAAAATAGATTGTAGAGAAAAACAATCACTTTGGACCTCTTATTAAATTGAGCCACAAATACCTGTTTTTTCCGCCTTTTCAAAAAAATGGGTCAATTGGGTTCGGTCTCTGATAAAAAGAGGATTTACCTTGTATCCTGGATCCGCTCTTGTCTGTTACATATAAACCACTCTGTAGCTTTACGGAATTTCATTGTCTTTTCTGTTGGCATTCTGAAGAGCTGCTCTAGGTCGTTAAGGAAATCTATCTCCAAAAACATTAGGATAGCTCAGCAACGAAAGATAGCTCATAGATTAATTAATATGTATATTTTTTTTCAGAAACTCCGCATCCCACATTATTAGCGTTTTCCATATTTACGAATGGAAAAAAGCTGTTTGCAATCAACACAAAAAAGTCACCAAATTCCATTGATTGCCTTACCGGAATACGTGTCTTCTCGATGGCGTGGGTCTTATACTGTCATAATTACTCAATCAGTGTTATTATACCCTTGGTCAATACAATTGATATACTAAAGGTAAGTAGATATAAACTAAAACTAAAATAATTGCTAATATTTTGCTCATAGTGGTTCAATAAAGCATGGTCGATGCACGTAATCAACGCAACCGTTTCTGTTGACTCGTTTCTCTTCATAAGTGGCCTGCTTGTAGCTTGGCTAGGATTTCGGGAATTAGATAAAACGTAAGTCAATTTCATAAGAGCCAAATATATTTATTACAAAAATAATATTTTACAGAAAAGGAAAACTTAACATAGTAATGATGTACGTTCATCGATACATACGGTTAACACCACCTGTTGCGGGAATGATTCTTTTTCTAGTTAGTGTGAATAAGTTCCTTGCCAGTGGAACATTCAGAAACACATTTTTAATAATAAACAGTGGATGTGAAGAACATTGGTGGGTGACGTTGCTATATGTACAGAATTATGTTTCACCAGAAGTGATGGTAAGATTGTTCAACACCTATTAATAGCATAAACAAAGTAATATGTTTTAACAATTTCTAGTGTGTTGCACAAACTTGGTACTTGGCTGTTGATTTTCAACTTTATATCCTCTCCCCTCTTCTTTTGATTCCCATGTGGAAATGGGGAAAGAAATTCGCTCCCGTATTGGTTATACTTGCGCTTTTATCCATAGGATGTGTCATTGGGACATTTTTCGCGGAAGGCTATACCGATCTTATGGGGTAAAATGCATTGCTGTATTCCAAATTTCGACTCATATTCATTTTCTCAAACAGACTAAGAGAAGACAACATTATGCTGCTAACATACTTCCCCACCCATACAAGATATTCTCCATGGATAGTTGGTCTTGGCCTGGGGTATTTTATGCACGTTAATCGCCAGAGGACATTCCGACCATCCAAGGTATTATGCAAATTATAACATGCTTTTATATTTTAAGTACAGTTTTGATGAACACTTTTTTTTTTACAGATATTGAAAATTCTAGGATGGATAGTATGTTTCACTACTATTTTAGCCATCATCTTCGGACCCTATTTTACAATGACGTCAGATCGTGATTCGACTGTTCTGGAGGCAGCCATGTACGAAGGTTTAAAAAGGGTTTCATGGTCTATAGCCTTAGCTTGGATTGTCTTCGCATGCCACTTCGGGTTTGGTGGTCTTGTGAACTCATTTTTGGCTCACCCCTTTTGGCAGCCTCTTGGGCGATTAACTTACTCCTTGTACCTTGTTCACATAGCTGTTATTGGAATTAATTTCGGATCAATGCGTACTGATATGTACGTCTCGTACTACAGTGAGGTACGCTATCTACATACATTCGTAAATAAAATACTCAAACCTACTTAATAAATTTCATTGTAATAACAGATTCTAATTTTCTGGAGCACATTTGGAATCTCAATATTAGCTGCAATCATGTTAACGTTGGCTTTCGAAGCTCCTGTACTGGTGTTGGAAAAGGCAATATTCAGCCGAGAAAGCTCGACAAATAATGGTAAAGCCCCCATCACGGTCACCTCTGACAACACAATCGATGTACCACCTAACAAAAATGTATAGACATTATTAATTCATTAAGATATTGATATGTTATTTTCATATAAATAGAGTTTATTTATTTATTGTTTTTTTATGTCAAATCAATTGTAAATATGCAAATAGAAATCTTAAATTTAATAAGCTAGCCAGGCTAGAACTACTTATGTATGTACATATAATGTGAATAAAGTTGACAAAAATTTCAGAATTTGTTTCTAATTTGTGATATGCAACTTGTACATGCCGATGAGGTATATTTGTCTACGAAAGTTCAAATTGCATTTGACCTAATGTATTGTATTAAAACGATGTGTCATTTGAACATTACCTGATAGACTCATATATTTATAACTATGAACTCCTTGATTTTTCGTTACTGTTTTTGTTATGAGAGTGGAAAAGTTAGCTTTTAAAATAAACCTAATAGTGAGTGATTCATATAGAGGTACTTTTTTCATCATCATTTCATTGTTTAAAGAATATTTCATTCAGAGCATTTTGAGTGGCATTTAGCGAATATAGAATTTCTCAATCGGACTCGGCCTATCCATGTAAGCTTTGGGCTTTACGTACATATGCAGCTCGAAAAAATCTAAAGGATCATACGATCATACGATCTGGACGGCCAATTAATTATAATTGGTCTTGGTAGTAGCCGTCTTGATAGTAACAAATGTCCTGGAGATCACGGGTTTCAATTTGAGGAAGCGAATATCCTATTAAAGAGCGCCATTGACCGTTGCATTATTTTGTCAAAAAATGCACAGACATAAAAGTACCTTTAAATGAATCACGCTTTATATAAAAGTATGTATTCTTTTGAGTATTCCACCTTGTCGTTTTTAGGCCAAGCAATGTTGAAAAACGAACGTTTGTGGAATTGGCGTGACCCATAATGAATAAAAAAAAGAAGAACAGAGAAGGGAAAAAGAGAATATTGTTATTGAATATCTACATTACTGAAGCTGTAAACTAGTTTATAAGATATTATATCTTACTGTTTAGGTAAAAATTAAGTACTTGAAAGCCAAAGTTCCACATGTTATCGCCGACATACAGCCTAATTTACAGCGAAGGGTATGTGGAGATTGGACCTCGAGATTACGTACCAGTAGCGGGTGCATTATTTATTTACATATTTAAACATTTAAATAAAATAAATAAATAAGTATTAGGCCATAGTTAGTAAGTTAATTCCTTTAACCCCACGGGGGGCATAGGGCGTTAGCAACGCCTGCGCGCCATCTTGTTCGTACTTCCGCAACGCGTTTGAGCTTTCTCCAACTCATTCCTAAAGAGCTCGATTCCTCCTCGACTGTTCTGCGCCAGCCTAGGGCGTCCCGCTGTTCTGCCTTCTTTGATGAGCAGATTCCACTGCATGGCGTATTTCGCAATGGAGTTGTCTTCGCGCAGTAGGGTGTGTTCCTGGCCCCTTCTCATATAAAGTTATTCGTTGGAGATACGGTTCGGCCAAATAGTCCTGCAGATGATTCTTAAACATTTATTGACGAAGACTTGCAGCTTACGTTAATGGTGTCCATCTTTGAGCGGAACAGTGACAGTTTGGTTCTTGAAAGGATTAAACTCGACGCACGATTCCGGTAAAACTTACCGGAAATTTATTAACTCAATACAAGAATACAAGCTTTTTATCAAAAATACGTGGTTTCAGTGATGTATAAACAACTTTTGGGTTAGGTTAGATGAAGTGCCTATCTCCCGTTTTATTGTTTGGATTCATTTTGACCAAGTTAAGTCCATTCTGTTGCCAATTTCGAATCCCAAATTCCATTATTCTTGGAACCATTTTGTTATCCGAGTCTATAATATTAGTGAGTTCTTCAAAAAAGTATTGTCCTAGGATTTGCTTTCTTAAGGTGCATAACCACGGGCAACAGCAGAGCAGGTGAAGAGGTGATTCTCCTCCCTAATCCATGCTACGGCAAAAATCTATTGCCAGGATATTGACCGACGATTCCAGTTAATATCCCTGTCAGAGTAATCACCTTTTAGTGACAGAAAACTCGAGCTTAGATTTTGAATTTCAAGACAAAGAAAGTAATAACTGTGCAAAATTTGTAAGTAGCTACGTCTAGCAGCTCTGGAGATAATGTGCTCACAAGGATATATACACTTGCTTTTTTATTATAAAAAGATTAAAACTGCTAATTACAATCATAAAATTGTTCTAATTTTATTCTTACTATCAGCTCTCACTCTAATTGTCGTTTAATTTCTTCGAAATCAGGTATGATGAATCATTTTTCCAAATAATTACATACTTAACGGTTAGGATTACGAAAATAGAAATATACATAGTTTCGTTCTATCTTATCACAGACCGCCAGACAGCTGAATAATTTTTTTTACCATAAAATAATGGTTTGAAATTAAATAGTTCCTAATAATCTTAGCTGAAAATCTCTTTTTAACATAAATGTATATAGTTTAACGTATAGTTCTGTAAGAGCATCCCAAACTTTGGGGTAAATGTATTACTTAGAGATGATACTAAATACATACGTGCTTCTCTTAACGTTGACTAATCGTCCTTCTGTTTATCAACCCTTTTTATTTGGAATCTACTGGATTGAGTCACAAGTTTTTTTTACTGAGAAATCATTCATAATCCAAATACGTGTATATATATCCCTAATGTCCACGTGATAATGGCTTGTAATCTAATAAAAATAATATTACACTGCGATTATAAACAGATTTTAACTGGCTACCATACTGATGATTCCGTATTTATATCGGTATTGAAAATAATTATTTTTGACGTAACACAGTAGCACAGAACAGAAAATACCATACACATACATGAACATAAATATCTTCATTCATACAACGTTGCCTTAACGTAAGGCTTATAGTTCTTATCAAACAGAATAAAAGGACAATTATCTGCAGATTAGTTCTTAGTAGAACAGAACCTTTTATTGGGCTAGTTGCCAGTTGGAGCCGGTAAATACTCACGACTTGCAATGTCGAAGACGTTTTTTGTAATTTTTATAGCCCTGGGTGGATTCGTTTTACAAACGCATTCAGTATCGGTTGTAAATAATGTGACAATTTCTAGTGATTTTCTGCAAGAAATATTTTTTAATGAAGTTTTGAAAATAAATATACCCGACATAAATTTAAAGCCTCTTAAATGTATTCTCCAGCTACGAGAGATAATCAATCAATTTCCAAGTTATAAGTCTGCTCGATGTAAGTTTACTAAAAGTTTAAACAAAATTTGAGTAATACCTACTAGATTTACACTTTCATACCCAGTGTTCGTGTTACGTTGTAAGACATACAAGGGCTTATGAAATTGCAAATGACAAAACCGAATAACGAACTTGTACAAAAAATTTAATGCTGCTTGGAATTTCCGGCTAACGATTTCATCTAAGCACAGATAAAAGTGTAATTAAAAGAGAAAGATAGATAAGTTAAAACTAATTGTTTTTTTTTTAAATAATGTTGATTTAGGTACATATTATATATTACTAATTTTTTGTGTGTTTTTTTAATTTTTTTTATATTCGTCAAATGAAATTGTTCGCGTTTATTTTTATTTAAAAAAACCTTAGAAATATACATGGTCTTAATACTAAAAATAAATAAATAAATCTAAATAATAGGAAATGTTTACAATCAAATACAACTAAAATTAAAACCTTTTTCCCCTAATTTTACGAAGAAAAACCAACTTATCTAACATAAATGAAATAAAACAGAAATAATAATAATAAATATAATAGAAATACAAAGATAGAAAAAAACCTTCCATCAATCAATGAACGATCCTAGACTGAATGGAAAAGGAAATTGAAAGGCCTGCTTAAGCATTGTGTAGTACATGTATGTGCAAATCATTTATGCCGAACTTACTATATTCATTGGCCTCAATTTAAGAGTTTGTGATAAACAATGAAGTGCTTTCGAGTTCAGGACTTTTGACAGCCAGAAGAACATATTCTTGATAAATACCTACTCTTAGTTTTATAGTTTTCAAATATCTCAAAGATAATTGTCACCTAAGTAAATGTAATATTATTTAGTTATTTTGAGAATAAAGATGCTATAGAACTTAACAAACACATTGGTCAATTGAACACAAGATTTCTCTCTATTTCTTAATCCTAGAGAAACCGTAGGCTATAAAACCTATAATTTCGATCCGCATCTGGAAAATATATATATTTCAGTAAAATAAAATTAAAAATTTTAATACGTGATGGATCCACATACCTTGCTTCTATAACGGATCACTTGCATTCATAAATCCGACTACCAAAGTGTATGCCACTTTTTATAGGTCATGAACTAACATCAATCATGAACTTCAACATGAATTATGAAAAAATAATATTCGCACGGGTCTTACATTTGATTTAAATGATAAGACACTAATTTTTCCTATCTGGTATACCACCTGTTTCCATTTCCATAGCACATACACTTGAATTTTTGATAAGTTTAGCAAATATATAAATACAAACATATGTACTAAATCAAAGCATAACATGCATAAGTATGTATTTTCAGTAACGTGACTCGATAAAGATAAGAAAAAAAAATTAACAATTTACTAGACTGATCATAATCGAAAGTACTTAAGAGGCTATTGAAGATTAAGTTTAATGACAGCAATGACAAATACATTTCAAATCTAAAGTTCAGATCTTCATGATATTACTCATTGCAGTTGTGGATTCATGGGGGAAATTCCCTTCCGGTCTTCTGTATGGGCACTTAAAAGACTTTGGTAATTATGACGAGTGTATAAGAACTTCCGTGACTTTGAATGCATCTAGTGGAGTAACAAACGGACAATACTGTTTCGCGGCAATTCCTCTCTCATCGGGGCAACCGATCCCTGAAAAGGATTTGGAACTGTTTCGTGAAACTCCCATGGATGCCAAAGCTATTCCTAGTTTTGTTAAGATAAAACTTGGAATTTGCGTTCCTGATATATGCGATGCAGACACAATCACCAAGGTTTTCCAGAAAGCAACTGCTAATGTTTTGAATGGCGCCCTTTCAGGGATAACTATCGACGAATGTTCAGTTGCCAAGAAACCAGACTACAAGCCCATTGATATTTTTGCAATGTAAGGTTATCATTATAATTTAAATCAATTTTAAGAACCTGCTCAATCTTTTTCAGAGTATTCTTCTCTCTGTTTGGGCTTATGATGCTTCTAAGCAGTCTTTATGATTGCTACACAGCGTACTTTGAAAGTAAGATGGAATTAGATGCCTTGTGATCTATTTAACATATCATATTTATATTCTAGAAAAACCTGTTCAGCTATTTATGGCATTTTCTATAATAACAAACGGAAGAAAGCTTTTCATGATCAACACCAAAAAGTCTCCAAACACCATTGATTGTTTGACCGGAATCAGAGTGTTCTCTATGGCTTGGGTGCTACATTGCCACAATTACATGCTTTACGCCAGTATGAACATAACGAATCTCATCGATGTCATATCTGTAAGTATATAAAAGACCTAAGGATCTCAAGTTATTAATTTATTGAACGTGATTTCAGTGGTATAAAAAAGGATCCACTATGCCAATCCTTATGGGGACGGTATCAGTCGATTCCTTCTTTTTCCTAAGTGGATTACTTGTTGCGTGGTTGGGCTTGCGTGAACTGGATAGAACGTAAGAACATCATAATTGAATAGAATACTGAAGATACATAGATATATTCACAGGAAAGGGAAACTAAATGTAATTATGATGTGGGTACATAGGTACATACGGCTCACTCCACCGCTGGCGGCGGGAATTCTATTTTTGGTTACGTTAAATAATTATATTGGAAGTGGTCCATCAAGGGAGAACTCTTTAAAGATGCACGAAACCTGCTATGACAATTGGTGGGCAACATTACTGTATGTACAGAATTACGCAACACCAACAAAAATGGTATGCCATTAATTTTTTTCAAAGTTGCTAATCCAATTGCTAATTTAATTTTTTTTCCAGTGTTTCATGCAATCGTGGTACCTGGCGATTGATACTCAATTGTACATTCTTTCACCTCTAGTTCTAATACCTTTGTGGAAGTGGGGAAAGAAATTCATCCCTGTGTTGATCATCCTATGCCTATTGTCGATTGGCTGTATTATTGCCACGTTTTTCGTGGAAGGCTATATAAGTCTGATAGGGTAATATATACATAGTAGCATGTAACTTAAAGCAAACTGTTAAAAACATACTTATACAGATTTTATGAACTGGAGCGGGTGGAAAGGACTTATTTCCCAACTCATACGAGATACTCCGTGTGGTTGATTGGACTCTGCCTTGGTTATTTTATGCACATTAACAGACAGAAGACAATCCGGCCATCTAAGGTATTTCTTTCATTAAACCTTTTGATTAGAGAGAAACTTAATCTTTTCTTTCAGATAATTCAACTCCTTGGATGGATTGTATGCTTTGGTATCATTCTCTCTGTGATGTTTGGACCATATTTTAAATTGAATTCACCGAACTCTCCCACTGTTGGTGAGGCTGCTGTTTACGAGTCTCTGAAACGAGTTGCATGGGGTTTCGCTTTATCATGGATAGTTTTCGCGTGCCACTTTGGATTCGGTGGTTTAGTCAATTCTTTTCTTTCGCACCCATTTTGGCAGCCACTAGGACGCTTGACCTACTGCTTGTACTTAGTTCACATAGCCGTGCAGTCAAATAATTATGGAACAGTACGAACTGATGTGTTCTTTTCAGACTACACATTGGTAAATTTCCGTTTTGATTTTTGTTTAGTTTGAGCTTAAGACTTTTTTTTTCAAAATATCAACAGATTCTTAATTTCTGGAGCAACTTTGGAATTTCTCTTATGGCTGCAATTGTTCTCTCGCTGGCATTTGAAGCACCAGTGCTTGTAATTGAAAAAGTCATATTTGGCGGCGGAAAAACAAAAAAAGAAGAGAAAACGTCTGCATTGCCTTCACCTCTCACTGATACGTCGATTGAGGTGCCCGAAAATAAGAACGTGTAATAAATACTTGGGGATAAAAATCACTTGTTCATAACATAGTTATAGTAATTTATTTATTTAATGCTAAGAATAAAGGACCAATCAATTATATACATACTTATATTAAAAAAAATCGGTTGTATACCTTGTATAGTCATGCATATATGAATATGTTGTTACAACTATGTCAGTATCTGCAATTATAAAGTAACATAATAATAAATGAAATGACTCGCAGGCTGAACTGAATAATAAGGAGTGATATCTACAGGAAAAGGTCTTAAGGTCGTCCAATACAGTGAATACTGTCATTTTTGAAGTCATTCGGTAAAACGAAATTGTTCGTTATATCGAGCGATACTTTGCATATCTCTTACAATATTCATTAAACAATTAGTGCATAACTGGCGCGAGCAAAATACACAGTTATATTATGAATATAATTGTTGTATCGGATGCTAAATTTGTACGAGCGCGTTCGCTATTAAGAGATGTCAATGCAATTTTTATATACAATACGTTCGTTATATCGAAAATTCGTTAATTTCCCAAAACATCGAAATTTCAACTCGATCTGGACTCAATCCCTTGGGTCTGCATATAAACGTAGTAATAGTATTGCATTGGCATGGTTTTATCCTCAGTTACTTCAAGTTTCGTTAAAGGCTCAACCATAATGGACTTTAGTGGGATTATCATTATGTTAAAGCCCACTCAATTTCTTCCAACCGTTCTAGCTGCCCATAATGAACGTAAGCAAACTTCATAGCCTATCAAAAAAGGAAAAAATAAAAATGAAAATTATCTAAACAAAAATAAAATTATTCCTTCTTACAATGGATGTGGTAAATCAGTGGCCACAAACCATAACCGCTTAATTCGACTTAAGAAGAAATTGAGTTAAATATACCACAATGTTTCCCAATATGTTTTGTAAATTTTTTATTCCAAAACACGTAAAACAATGTATGAATAAAAAGGCAAACCCGAAATCTCAATATTCTATAAGTTTTCGCAGAAATTCAAAACTTCAAACGGGTTTTTTTTATCAAAACTGGAAAAATCGACTTGGGCGGTTATGTTTATGTGTTGGCGACCCACCATATTCCTTGTTGTTGTTTTTACAATGAAAAATTGCTGAGCCAAATGGTCTAATGAAAGAGTTCATGTGTTATGCCTTCCCAAAAGAAATCGGAAAGCGAAAAGCGAAAAGGTTTTTCAGAAGAAGTTTCCGAAGAGCCAATGGAACGTGATTGGCAGTGTTTTTTTCTCTTCGGAAGATAAAAGGAATACTTCTTTTTGCCCAATGGAAAATGACATAACACTGACATATATTTAGTTTATTGAGCGAATGCTAAATATTTAAGAAAAAAATTGTTTTATTATTATATTCAAATCAATACAACGAATTTGTATCGAAAATTTAAATTTCTGCCTTACAGTTCCTCAATATTCTCAACATTTATACAACAATTTGTAAATAGTGGTAAATAAAATGAATATATTCAAATGATGTTAATAAGGGGTTAATATTCGAAATTCCTTAATATATGCAAAATGAAAGCCACCCCTTGAGTTCGAATATTTTTCTAACATTTCTGCGCGCCCTCTGCCTCTGAAATGTAGAAGTATTTTTTTTCGAAATGTCAACCCCGAATTGACAATTCCTTTCTTTCCGGTGACCGCTCTACACAAGACGCTAAAGTACGTGAATTATCGTAAAAATCTATAAAAATCTACAACATCCTTTATTAAAATAACGCCAAAGTACCGAAATTGTGTTTTAATATGTGCAACCTATGAAATTATACCCACTTTATGTGAAAATTGAATTTTTGCACTGTGTTATTTACATTTATATTCGGTTGCATTAGCTGTCAAATCTAGTGTTCAAAATGCATCTTTTGCCTCTGAAACATAACTAATGTATTTTTCAACTTCCTCTATTTCAGATGTTTATGCCAAAGGCTCATCGTGTCGCTATCTATGAATACCTCTTCAAAGAGGGTGTCATTGTGGCCAAAAAGGATTTCCACGCCCCAAAGCATCCAGAATTGGAGACCATTCCCAATTTACATGTCATCAAGACCCTGCAGTCATTGCACTCGCGCGGTTTAGTTCGGGAACAGTTTGCCTGGAGGCACTACTACTGGCATCTGACCAACGAGGGTATTGAGTACCTCAGGACCTACTTGCACTTGCCCCCCGAAATTGTGCCGGCCACTCTTAAGCGTCCAGCCAGGTCTGAGACTGCTCGTCCACGTCCAACTGTGTCTGGTCCCCGTGGTGACTCCACCAAGACTGGCGAAGATCGTTCTGCATACAGACGTGCTCCAGGTGGTGCTGACAAGAAGGGAGATGTCGGAGCTGGAGCCGGAGATGTCGAATTCCGCGGTGGATTTGGACGTGGTTCTCGCCCACAATAGTTTTTACGTTAACAAAGAGATAAAACAATAAACAAACGTTTGTATAAAAAGTGAAGCCTTTGTTTACATATTTGACAAAAATTCGCCTTTGAAACTAGGTTTTGATAAAAAGTGGAGCAACTATTTGGAAATTGTTACAATGCCTAAAAAGAGGTGTCTTAAGTGAAGCAATTTTGCAGGAAGTTTAGATAGACAAAAGTAGATAAAGCAGCAAAATAGAGATGATGGTGATTGTGTTCAAATAAATGTGCATTTTGTAGATAAAGTAATCTTCGTATGGGAAATTTAACTTCAAACGTAACTGCTACTTTTTGATACATAGACAAATACACATTTGGTTTGTATCAATCAACTTGTACATAAATGTACCAAGTACTACAATGCTAAAAGTGTTCAAACCTATTTTGAAAATCATGAGCGCTACAGGCGGGAACTTCAGCATCATCCTATCTGTTGGCATATCTTACTAAGGAAAACCTATTATACGAAGTATATCGGACGGTTGTGGTATTGTTTCTTTTTGTCTTGGAAGTATCGTGCACTTAAAACTATTAGAAGGAAGCCTATTGTATCAGGGCAATACATGCATTACATTTCCATTCAGGAAAAAATTTACTACCTGCCACAAACATTTTGGAGAACCATACTGCCCGCACAGTCATTTAAACAAAACAAAAATTGGCTACCTGGCTCACAAAACAAAAAAATTCTTTCGATTTTTTACATTTTACTGCTTGTACAGAATTTATCATGTACCTTCTCTCTTGTATGGGGCAGACCATACTGTTATACCTGCGTTATTTTACAGCAGCGGCCACCGGCTTGCTCTGCATTGTTAACACCATAAATATTCCATAAGAGAAATATTTGTTATGTACTTATTACCTACATATTCTTCATTTTCTGTGATGTACTTATACAAAAATACATACATAAGCCAAGATTTTGAATTGAATAAAAAGTACATCGATTTAATTTGAAATATAAAAAAATAAACGTGAAGGTGAAATGCAGTGTTGCAAATGAATTTAAATATGCAAAACTTAGAAAGGAATTGGTACAGGCATTTTCTAAGAAAATGATATCGCCTTGTCATTCCATACTGCCCCTTATTTGTAAGAGGTTGAATTGAGATAAATATTAGCCGTATTTTTTTTTTTTTTGAAAGTGTATACCCACTTATCCATACAAAGCAAAAACAAAACGAAAAGTTAACATAAATTACTCAGTAACCAAAAGTGAACATAAAGTGTGGAGAAAGTCGAATCTTAGATGGCGTAGACTAAAAAAAACTAAAATTATAGACAACAACCCTCAATTTTTACGCTTATTCATTAATAGTTGTTTTCTACAGTATAGTCTATGCCATCTATGATTGGAATGTCATTTTGAAGATAAATATGAGAAGTGAGTAAGGACGTTTTATTCAGAGGTGGCTATACACTTTCGAAAAAAGCACGCCTATTACTGGCTATGAAAGATTAATCATGACTAAAAGAAGGCCAGCAAAGCAATTCAACATTATTACGGTTGAAAAACATCAATACGATGACTTGTTGCATCGATATTATGTCCGTTCACGTAACCTCTTTAAACAGCGAATTTTTACGAAAAGCTGTTCGCGTACGGAGAATTTGCGTAGTTTTTCGCAGAAGAGAGCACTCACGAGGGAATAAGAAAATTTTTTCTTTTTCAACCCGTTTGTTTACTTTTCGTAATTCTAGCTCTCTCTGAGAGAATTTCACCCCCACTCTTCGAAATTTGATAATCGAATTTTAGTGCAAAAAGTACGCGAACGGACCTATTAAGTATCATCAATTATCAATATTTTTATATAAGAAATATGAGTTCTGTCAAATGGTAGTGTTGTTGTTTGCTGGCAAATTAATTTGAAGTAAATTCATACAAAAAAAAGTGACGTCTAAAAAGCAAATTTTTGTAAATTTAACTTTTTCTGAGAAAATTTTACCCCCACTCTTAGAAATTTGACGAGCTGAACATTGAATTTTAGTGCACAAAGTGCGGGAACAGACCTATCTCTTGGACTAAAATTCGCAGCGGGCAAATTTCTTACTCTCCTGTGAGCTCTTCTGTGAAAAATAACGAAACTTTGATGTACGGGAACAGGAATTCGCTATTTTTCGTAGAATTTTGTAGATTTTCGTAGTTTTAGTCACTACGGGAACAGGCCTTATGAGTTTAATCAAATGGTTGTGTTGTTGGCTGGCAAGAAATGGACAGCTTTTTTGTTCAAGCCGTTCCCGTGCTTTTTTTGAGATTTGTCTTTCTCTGAAGGAATTTTACGCCCACTCTTAGAAATTTGGCAAGCTGCGAATTTTATACATTTAACAAAAAAAAAAAATACGAATCCTCACCATTTTAAAAGGAAGATTTCTATTTTTTAAATCCATTAAATTTGTTTAAACTCTAATTGGTCCACCCTGTCATTTGACAATTCAATTTCTTATCACCTCAAGGTCAAGTAGGCGGTGGACAAACGTCAATTTTTTGTTGAGATACAGAAATCTATTTACCATTAAATACAAATTAGACTTTTCGCCAGCCATTCCAACGCATTAAATTTGCTTTCATTTCGTAGTACGGCGGTATGACGTATCACTGAGTCCTACAATTCGCCGGGAATCATGGGTCAAGTTCAAAGCATTGCGGACAGTGTCGTTCCCGACACTGTCGACACTGTACAGATACAAGTCGTTAAACATGCTAAAGTGTTCTCCGAAATAGGAATGCTTTCCTACGAAGACTTTCAAAAGTGTCTCGATAGCCTAAATACACTGTAAGTCATTAACATGAAATATCGGCTATGTCATTGTATTCATTTCTGTTATCAGATCTCGAAACTGTTTGGATCCGTCGGGGAAACAACTTGTGTTTCTCGTTAAAAAGGGTACAGACACGTCTTTGTTGTGGAAAGCTACAGTGAAGATTGCCTGTGTTAAAGTCGACCCCAATACTCGAAAGATTGACCAGTATAAGCTACTGAATCTGAAGCAATTCCTTTGTGTTTTTAAGACTTTCCAGTCGCATCTTCAAAGCTTGATTTCAAGCGAAGAGCAAAGTGTAAGTGCCATTTTAAGAGTAGATACAGTTTGGAAGAAAATAATTTCATGCTAATGATAGGAGAGGAGAGGATCCCTTTCACCAGATGAGGCAAGTTCTCAAATAACAGCATCCATTCTAATGGACCAAGTTCATACCATGATGAACTCGGAAAAATCCAGTCCCAGTTCTTCACTATGCTCAACACCGGATCATTTTGACGAGTGTTCTATTTGCTTGGATCGAAAAACGGAGGTCATACTTCCATGCACTCACAGTTTCTGTGCACCATGTATTGAACAGTGGTAAGTGTACATTTAACGAATTTTGTACTATGAATTGAATTTAATTTCCCTCCAAGGAATGTGAACAACAAAACATGTCCCATTTGTAATGAGCTGCTGGCTAGCACCGACGATACGTGGGTAATGTCTGAGCTGCCTGGAGTTGACGAAATAAACGATAGGATTTGTGATGAGCTAATGAACCTCTCTAAGCTAGCAAAGTAAGAGCTGCCATAAGGATGCCCAGAAATAAGATGTTATGCTTTTTTGATTACAAGAGTTATTCCCCGTGAAAATTTAATTATATTTAACTTGTATTTACCTTATATTATGAAAGTTTAGTATGTACTTAAAAAATATACTTATTATTAGCTTCTTTAATTAGATTATTTGGTACTTTCCAACAAGAGTATACCGTCCAGGAAAATGTAAGTATTGATTTTACCCAGCATTAAACGCAATCGTTGACAAATATGCATCATTACTTCGCTTGGTCATAGACATGATATGCATGTAGCTTAATGCGTAAGTTCCAAACTATTTGGATAATATAAAAACATCGATAGATAATAATTTAAATGGCAATAGAATGAGCGACTAGTGCCCTTGTGGGCACATAGCCCCTCAGAGTTGAAGGATTCCAAAATCTGCCATATATATATTTACTGTCAAGTCGTGAATTTTACTCGTAAATAATCCAAGGATGTTATTAATCTGGATCTAATAAAACTCAGCCCTCCTTTTGTTCCTAGTTCAGTTCATTTAAAGTATGGATGATACCTTCTGGCTTGTATCACATTACAGTCGATTCCTCTTTACGTAAAACTCTTAGCAAACAATACTAAGGTGGATCTAAATTAACAACTATTTCATGAGTCCTGCAGCACAACTAATTGTATGGCCAATAAATTTGAAAATATGACAACATCTTTAAAGGTTTTTAAGGTAATCATTGTCACCAAAGACTGCCATCATGGGCGCCTTCTTGCGATATTTGTCAGCTCTCTAATAATTGCAGTTCTTCTGTTTCGACTGATCTCCACTATATTCTTCACGGACTGTTGCGTAATCTGCGGTCCGGATTTAAAGGTTTCCATTGCATCGTGTGGATAGCTATGAATCTGTTACCATTCCGGAAAGCATGACCAGTTAACTGGTACACTCATCGGTCTATGGTTGCGTCTATTACGATAATGCTGAAGTCGCTACAGTTCGAACTCTGAGCTGTTTTCAACCGTCGGTGCTTCCCCAGGTATTCTCGAAAAAGCAAACTCCATGCGATCGACACATAGGAGATCCCTTTAAATCTTCTAACGACGGCAGTCTGTAGTATAACGGTAGCTATCATAAGATGTTTTAGTAGTTTTCCGATCGAGAAATATCCTGATTGTATTCATGATACAATCAACCGAATCAGTCGGTGATATAAATCACTTGAGTCTAATGTTTCAGCTAAATAATAATTGATTCAAATAAAATAATTCTGAGGCTTGTAATGATGGTAAATATATTTTCCGAGACTATCAAAAATATCGCAGTATTTTTGCATATTCCTCTTTCAAACAGCCCCTCAGTTAGCTCTTCGCTTTATTGATATTTTGCCTTTAGCCAAATGCGTCATGCTCAATCTAACCCGGTTGTTGTCCGTAACCTTCTTAACCCAAACCTGAAAAAAAAAACACAAAATTTACTTATACTTTTTGTCATGAAAAAACTGTAAGAAGGACTCACGATTTCATTGCCAATGGCGGATATTGTGGCTGCAAACTTGGGAAGCTCTTTCCCTTCTACATACACAGGTTGTCCTCGATGGAACCAACGACGTTCATACAGCAACTTTCCGTCTTCTATCCTCGTTTCCACAAAAGAGCTGCTTGCTTCCGCAATCATAACACCAGGTGTGTTGTTCATAAGACTTGCAATTCCATTTTGAGCTATTGCTAGGCAAAACTTTAAAGTTTAGAAAATTCTATTTGGTTTTGGGAAGTAAGACCTACTTGGAGTTAATGGCTTTCCTCGACTGATTGTTTTCAAATCATTATCAATGTCTTTATCTTCAAGTAGGTAGACTAAAAGTTGTCCGGTAGCTGGTTTACGTCTCTTTTCGACAACTGGCATGGGTTCGTTAGGTCTGCGTCTAAGTTTTCTTGTCACTGTTGGCTTAATCTGAGTTTGGAGCGAAATATTTATCAGCAATTATGTAATGGACTACTAACTACTTACCTCCATAGAGTCACTGGTAAGTTCGAGACTATGGCGCTCGTTCTCGATAAGTTTCTTCTTATCCTCGAAATCTGTTAAAATGTTGTCTTTTAGATCAGTCTGCAAGAATAAAATTAAAACTCTTAGAAACTCATAGACAATACAAAAAGAATCAGCCTATCGAAAGATACTCTGACTGTTACAAATGATGGGGACTGTCAGGTTTACATTGAGAGTTGTGAAGTAAACAGATGTAGAATACATGTCAACAAGCCATGGAACAATATACTCCTCAAGATTGCGGAATATTTCTGGCCAAAACCACTAAGGCGAACAACTTTTTACAGGCGTGAGCCGACATACTGTTCACGGCACAATGGACATAGTTAGAAGGACCATCTTCTGTTTGTGACAAAATAGTTCTGATTGAGTGACCGAAAAAAAATACAACTTCCAATCAGATGAGATTGTTAGCGAAGTAATCAATCGAAGACTGAGACGTCTGTTCGGACAACAAAACATTGAGTGAAAAAGATCTTATGGTCAAAATATGTATATAAAACCCTCGTTATTTCTACTTATGTATTTACGTAGAGAGGTGTTTACTCCGTAATTTCAGTTAAAATGTGCCTTAAGAAACATTGTAAGAGAATTCAACTCCGAGCAGTATTTTAACATTACCAATTCCGAAAAAATTATATCTTAAGCTTCTGCTCAAGAACTTGAAATAAATCTAAGAACTTACTTTTTTCTCCTCATATTCCTTGAATGCAGCTTTCTTTTCTAATATGTAGTCTCGTTCTACGCACTCTCTTAAGTAGTCCCGGTAGATTTCGTTTAGCCTTAGACGCTCTTTGTACTGGTTCTCCAGTTTCTTCACCCTCTTCATGTATTCGGGATGACGATGTGATTTCAGCTCCTCGACTTGCTTATTTAGACTGGCCAATTTGTCTTGATACATTCTTGATTTACAAAAAAAAAAAAAACTTGATATAGTGTCTTCGGAAACACAGCCCTACTTACTGTTCTTTGATCTCCATTGGTTCGTCATTGCTTCGATGGTGGTTCCGAAATTCCGTTTCACTAGCTTCTTCTGTGTCTTTGTGTGAATTTGTAAGCTTTATAATATTTAGAAAGTAACAGTTTTAAGTAGATTTACCTTCTTCACTGTCGTACAGGTTCGGGTCAAAGTTGGTGTTTCGGGAATCATCATTGAAATCGATTCGGTCGTCGTCGTTCACGTCGTAGGAATTGTTGTTTCCGTAGCCGTGATTCGACATATTATTTGAACAGGGTTTTTTTTTTATAGAATGTAATTTTACTTAACAATTTTTAAGTATTCTTCAGACGCTCTTCTCTGGCTCAACGTATAAGTAAGGTAAATAAAATCAAAAGAAATGTCAAAGGGAAAGGAAAAGAATTAAGATGAAAGCTGTTGTTCGAAGATGGTTCGACGTCACAATGTCGGTAATGCAGCATGTAGTGTTTGCCAAGTTCAGTGAAAAATATATTTGTGGTATTCCATTGGCCACCGTTTGAATAATCAAGTATATGTCTTTATATTATCTTCTTTATAGGTCGTCATATTATCGTAAGATAGTTTATGACATACAGTAATGTCTCACTAATCCGAATCACCTTTAATCCGAATATCACGCTAATCCGAACCTATATTTGTTCTCATTATGAATTCTACAATTCGAACCTACCCCGATTTTTGTACGCTGTAATCCGAATTATAACGAAAAAATTTACCTACAAACGCATTTATTTATAACTCATTAACAGTAACTCATTCTTATCATTTAATCTTGCTTCCCGGCTTCTTGTTAAGCTTTAATAAAAATATCTACGCATGGTTTTAACGAACAAAAAATATGAAATTTTTTCCTTGAATAACCAGCTCATCCTGTACTCATTGTAATAATGTAAGAATAATATTGATGTTATGGATAGGTTAACCTGCCAAGGTTATTTAAGAACTTTGTTCCCCAGACTACGCTCAATCTGGAAAATAAAAGTAAAAAGACAGTTTTGTATGACCAGATTTAAGAAAGGTCCTAGACGATCCCAATTTTGTGGAAATTGAATTATACAAGTAACTATTAAAATTTCGGGAAACAGGTCGTAGTCAAGACACCATCTACCAGTGATTTGTAGATTTAACTTTAAATATAGCTGTCCCTTTTTCTCTGCACATTATACTCTTTCCAATTTTTCGCATCTTTCACATTTATTTCTCTTGAACATATTATGGATGAGCTATAATAAAATACAAAAAAACCCATAAGTCTCTAAGTACAGGCACTTAAAAAAGATTAATATCAGAATTAATGACATTTAATTTTCATAATTGATTTTTTTTGTGTTTTCACCGAGGGTCATAAAACCGCCTTTTTTAAACCTTTTCGGATTTCAACTACCTGATTAAGCAATGTCTTAATTACACTTATGTAATCGAAATCTATTAATGTTTAAGATTTTTTATTGATCTGAGTCATGCTTGATGCGAAGATATTTACATAGCAAAAGGTTACCAATATTAAATATATTAATATGGACGGGGTAATCCTCTCAAAACTCTATCGAACTGTTAAAATACGCCCATAAAATGCGTGATCTGTATTTAATATCAACAAAGTTAATTTATGCTATTATTTTTTTTTTATTATTATTATTTATTAATAATTAATAACACTCAGCCCTTATAAAAACTATAAACTTTCCGAAGTCAAATAAAATAGTATTAGGGGTTATAAAATATTAGGCATATGATAATATTTAATAAATAAAACACAGGTACCTGTTCGCTAATTACTTAGTGGCAATTATCCCTAGTCGCACTCATTACCTATATTACCGACCCAAAGAGTCTGGCAGTACCTCAGGTAGAAACGTCATCCACCATTTGCTCATATAAAAGGGCTATCAAATTTTTGACAGATCAGTCTTTATCCATATTTCGTTATGATCGTGTATCATTTTCGGAGCAGAAAGTCTTTATAACATATTTTTCTTAATTTTTAATAAAAATCTATTCAAAGCTAATATTCTAATACAAATAAATAACCAGCATCTGACATTTAATCATGGACTTCGGAGCATTACTTCATGTTGCCAAAAAAAATAGCGAAAACACAAAGAATGGAGATGTAAGTATCAGCCTATTTTCTACCTAATTATCTGGAATTTTCGTAGCTCTGGCAATATTTTCGAATCCAAATTGATTAAAAATTGTTAATTACATTAATTCCTGCATCGATTAGTGAACTTCTCAAATAAGACTCTTTTTCTAACTCAATATTTACGTTTTTCATTTCTTTTCATCTAGGGCAAATACTACAGCACAAAATTTGCACCTCCCAAGAAGGAATCAAAAGATAAGAAGCTCTCTAATAATATTCAGAAGTTTCTGGCTAAAAAGGAGCAGGAGGAGCGGGAACGCACGCGACTTGAGAGAGAGAAACGCGAGCAGTTGTTGGCACTGCGCGATGAAAAGTCCAAGAATAAAATCAAGAAAATGTTAAAGGTCATAAAGTCTGCTAACAAATCGGTGCTGGACGATGCAGTTGATACAGAACACACTGCAGTGACGCGACAGGGAGGAGAACAACCAGATCAGGACGATTATGGTTACGTGTCCAATGAGGCGAATGCCTTCTACCAAAAGTACATAGAGAAAGTGAAGGACGTAAAGGAAGATAAAATGTTCGCCCCTAGTCGACCAGCGTCAAAGACGGACCTCACAAGTACAAAGGACCGGGTGAAAGCGGCAATTGAGCGTGAAATTCTAGAGAAAAACATGCCTCACACTCGTGTAAGAACGGCAGCCCCAAAGCTGGCATCCGCTCTAACTGCGGGGCCAGTTTCAGGATCTTTGCGTCGCAAAGATCTCTACGACCCCACGGCCGAGCGAGAAGAAGAGGAGAGAAAGAAGCGGGAGGAAGAACAGAAGAAAAACAAAGTTAAAAAGCCTCCTCCTCCAGCATTGGATTTCCAGGCTCTGCTCAAGTTGGCCGAGAAGAAACAGTTCGAACCCGTAGAGATTGTTACTGAACCAAAGAAAAAGGAGCCTGAGCGACTACTCACGAAAAAGGAAAAAAGGGAACAAGAGGAGCGACAACGTTTCTTTGAAGAGAGAGAACGTCGGAAAAGAGAATTGGAAAAGGGTGGTAAACCGGGTTCAATTCCCAAAGCAGTGCCAGAGCGACAGAAAATGGAGCCTAATGGCCGTATACCGAAATTAAATCAACCCAGTTTGGCTGCTGCTAAGTCCTCATCTTCTAGTAGTATAGTTGCTAGTAGTTCCAAATCCGCCGACGTAAAACCTTCCTTATTCAAGAAACCTGCAATTCCTCAATCCAGCTCAAGTTCAAAAATCTCACAATCATCTTCAAGGTCGTCTTCCTCTGCAACATCCAGCAGTAGCAGCAGCAGCAGCACAGCAAGAGCAGGAAATGCAGGATCTTCATCCAAAGATAGACCGTCTTCAGTAAATGGTGGATCTTCATCAAGAGATAAGCCGTCATTGATGAACGGTGGATCCGCTCCCAGAGATAAGCAGCCTACTATGAACGGAGGATCTGCTTCAAGAGATAAACCAATTCAAAAGCCTAGCACGGCTAGGCCAGTGCAAAGTTCATCCAAAACAGCCTCTTCGTCAAATGGATCTTCCAGTGGGAGTGGGAAAGTACCATATAATGGGCCAACCAGAGAATTTCCACCTAGAGATCCCAAAGCTTTACCAGCGTCTAAATCGCGACCGCAACAGGTGCCACAAAAAACACGACAGTTTCCCCCACCTGACGTGCGACGGCCCAGCAAGCAACCAGAGAAGAAGCCACAGTCTCTCAAACGTAAGTTCATTGCTCTTTTACTCTTTAATTCAATAATTCTAATATGTAATTATATTTCAGGACGAATTTATGACGACGATGATGAAGATGAATATGATTCCGAGTTAGATGACTTCATCGATGATGGACCCGAGGAGGAAGACTATTCCCAGCATATCAAGGCTATTTTTGGCTACGACAAGTCGAGGTTTGTACATGCTATACATATATATTAAGCCTGTGGAAGTTAGAATACGTTAAGACAATCTAGAGAAAGAGAAAAAAACTAGTTTGATCCATGTTAGAAACGATCCACAGATTTATTAAATATTTTACTTTCTGTAAACTTTTAAGAAACATAACATAATAAACGATTTTCTTATTTACAGGTACCGAGATATCGATGACGACGACGCCGGTATGGAATCATCTTTCGCACAACAGATGCGTGAGGAGTACATGAGTAAAAAGATAGGTAGGTTAAACTATTATTCCTTCTCTCTGAGCGTTTTATTAAATATAATGTTTTTTTTTTTTTCTTACAGGATTAATGGAAGATTTAGAAGATATGCGACAGGAAGCCGAAGACAAAAAACGCAAAGCAATGATGAAGAAAAGAAAACTTCATTGAATTGGACTGAAGAGTGCCTTTGTGTAAATGGGAGACACGCCTTCTAATCATGTTATGTTCAAAGTGATATTTATAATTAATAACTCTTAAATGTACTATTATTAACTATTTTGCTTTATTTTCTATTCAAAATATTTTTACCTGTTAACCAATTGTTTGCTTGTGCTCTTGTATCGAGTACACATATGGAGTATTTCAAACGAAATATATATTTAGGTTTATAAAATTTTTGTTCTCTCATTTTATATGCAATTATTGTTGAATAAACAAGAAAAAAAACAAAAGAAAATATGTCTATTCATTTATAAAATGCAAAAAAAAAATATTTTAAATATTTTGTATTAAAAGAAAGGTACTTTTGAACTTCATTAACTCTAGCTAGCTATAGGCAAAAAATATATAAAAGCATTGGTATATCATTAAATAAAAACCGTAAAATTTATTTGATTTCATTTACGTAAATTGGCCTTTTTATCATGTTATTGAAGTCAAGTCTTCAGAACGATTCTCTAATTAGGAAAATCCGATCAATAAACACGTTCATTGAGCCTGGGTCACGCAATTCAGTCAACAATTTGGTCAAACTCAAAAAACCCTTAAATTTTAGAAGAACCAATTAGAGCATCCAATTAGATAATAAATAGATTTATTACTGCGGAAGTTCAATTCAAAATCCTACTCATTTCGAAAAAATAATCCAATTCCCAGTACACTCTGGCTTCAAAAACAAAAAATTAATGGAATTTGACCACAACTTATGGCAATTTGAACTCAGACAATGGTTAAAAATAAAAAAATAGAAATTTCGCTATTCCATAGGTCCGTTCGCGTACTTTTTGCACTAAAATTCGTAGATTATCAAATCTCGAAGAGTGGGGTAAATTTTTCTCAGAGAGACCTAAAATTACGAAAAAGTAAACGAACGGGTTGAACAAGAAAAAGTTTGACAGTCTTCACAGTTTTCATAAACTAGCCCACAGAAATTTCTTGCACTAAAATTCGTAGTATGGGAAAATTTCTTACTCTCTCGTAAGCGCTCTGTTCTGCGAAAAACTACGAAAATAAATTTTCGTAAAAATTCGCTGTTTTAGGAGGGTACGCGAACGGACCTATGAGGTCGACACTTTAGACACTTAAGATATAGCTCCGAGCTATTTCGCAAGATTACCAAGGAATGTAAAGATATTTGACTATAGAAACGGTTATATTAAATGCTACTGAGCCAAACAACCAAATCTTTGGACTGCCATTTTCAAAAAGCGGCACTAATTTCTCAAGACAGTATATGTATTTATATATGATTAATCTGATAAGAAGACTCCAGCAGAATCGTGAGATGATGAGCCTCTGGGGTCCACATCTATGCCATTGGTCGAAATTGACAAACAAAAGGCTTTGTTCTTATGAGGCTCAATATTAAGTGTTGTTTCATCAAGTTTCCATATCCTGCATGCTTTAGGTTGAAATACTGCCATCAGTAAATTGGCGATTTTGCTGTAGAAACGGCTGTATAGGAATTTGGAGCAACGTGACCATTGAACGTTAAAGTTCATAGAAATGCACATACGTTACATTTAATGTCTTTTCATTAGTAGCTCACAATGAGCTAATTTTAGATAATAATTCAACTTCAAAAATACGTTTCCAATGCGATCGATTAAATGGACTAAAATGCAAAACATTGCTATTTCGTGCTGCGTAATAATCGATTCTACTACATAAGTACGCAGGTTAACATCGTACGCTTTACTATTGGTTCGTAATTTAAAAATAGCTTGTAATCTCTTGGGAAATGTTCCTGTTTTTGGCGTTTATCCTAGAGATGATAATAAATGTCAGAAAGATGGCTGATTGTGAATTGTTGTGGTAAATTTGCACTATCATTTTGTAGTACATCCACGAAATGAAAATTCGCATCACAAAGACGCTTCTACGGCGATATTTGAGACTTCAAGTACGTCTTGTTCGACCTGCATTAAAAAGCCTGCCTTAACGGTTAAAATTTCTATATTATGCACTACTTTTTCTAACCATAATGTAGTCTACGCTTTAGAAAAGGGAAATTTAATTTCCCTCTGGCATGACATCTCTGCACCACACAGGCGCAGGTATTTTCAAATGACAGATTGTAGAAAAACTTTGCATGGTTTGCATGTTTGCATCATAACCTCGTGTGAAAACGGCGACTGCGTTCTATTCCTCGCAAATTCAAAGGATTTTTCTTATAATCCCTGTGATTTTATAATCTAATAGACCAACCAAAAAAGTATTCATTCATGAATTAAAAACCCTCTGAAAGAAGCCCAAATTTGTGTGTTCTTGTACCGATTAAAGTAGAATGAGTGAAAATCGTGAACAACTTTTGGAATCAATAAAGAACCAAGGAGAGTTGGTCAGGAAACTAAAGTCTGCCAAAGAGCCAAAGGAGAGGGTGAGTACTACTGCCTTGCTTTGCAAAAATATGTCCCCTCCCGTCACTAACATGTCCTCTAAAAAAAAACCTTTGCCTAAACAAAGAAAATTCCGTTCATTTTGATGTGCTGGCAAACTTATCTCAAATGCTTTCACTGACTAACAAAAGAAAAAAAAAGTACCACAGCTTTGCACGAAGATGTAAGAGGCCATTAATTCTGATATATCGCAATAGTGGACTAACATTTCAACAACTTCGGATTACTCATTGTGTGCACCCCACTTTTTCGCGTATACAAGCAACCGCGCGCGAGCCCCTCACTGAACACTTAAGACAAAAAACCTTGATGAAAAGTTGCGTTTCCATTACAGAGAGTCTAGTTTTTTTTTTTTCCTATGGGTAATCAAAGTTTTGTGCTTTATCACTTTTTCAGATGCTTTATAATGCGTAAATTTCTCTCTTGCATGTGGTCCATATTCCATATACCAAATATGCTGGAGAGAGTGTAGGACAAACACGTTTCTTTGATATGTTATGTGGAACATGTGAGATTAGAGCGACCTTGAATTAGTTTATTATTTGTTATGTTGACGCGGTTGACTTTAGTTTCCAGTTAGTATTTCATTTCATTCAAGTGGGCTCATTTAACATTCACATGCCATACGACTTCCTGGTGCTGTCTGTGATTCGACTTTGATATCGTCGGTACTCTGTGAACTGTAGTCGGTTTTTTTAATACTTATTTCCTTTTCTATTGAGAAAAAAATGGGGCTCGCCTTTGCATTGCAGTTACAACAGTGCAGCATGGTGGTTTTATTTTAGCGAAAGTGTCCATGAAAGAACTGGTTTTTAGTTCCCACATTTGATCTTGTGAGACAGAAAGAGTTGGTGCGCACTGTGTACGATTATATAATCCTTACAATTGGGATTTGAGCAACAAACGATCAAACAGGTACCATAGTGTCTAGCACATTGTGCAGCGCTGAAGCATCGTCTATAATGAATGATTGTAACAATTCGGTTGTGACCTCAATTTGATTTGTTGGAAAATAGAATGGTGTATCTACCTTTGAAGGTATAGTATAAAAGCACTTCGATATGTCGATGTAATAAACGTATTGGTTAGCATACATAGAAATAGTGCTTGATTGCTTAAATTATGTATTTGTTTTAATGTAGATCAGTTTGCAGTTTTTCTTGGTAGTCCCCATGCAGGTTGTGTACGTTGACATATGTATATATACTATAGATTCTGTCCATTTCATGCGTCCCGTAAATAATGTTCGAATTGAAAGGCAGTATGTTGCTGGCGGCTGTAGAATTTTCCACGAGTTGCCTTCGTTTTGTGTTTGTTTTTATCTCAATAGAGTATGACTTAAGATTGGTGACCAACATTTCACTTTTCAACCTTTTTCTAATACATTAAAGAAACAGGACTAACTAATGGCACAACATACACTTCATAGTGATGGATTAAGTGGAGTCTATTTGTTCAGTATTCGAATTATTATATATATATGTATCCTTGGATAT
Source organism: Chalcosyrphus nemorum (assembly GCA_949716465.1). Classification (NCBI taxonomy): domain Eukaryota; kingdom Metazoa; phylum Arthropoda; class Insecta; order Diptera; family Syrphidae; genus Chalcosyrphus; species Chalcosyrphus nemorum. The sequence continues at coordinate 419,523 of OX454332.1, forward strand.
ATGTATATACTCATACGTCTACCATTTTGGATTATATATGTACATATATCTATATGTTAGGTCAGTAGATCTGACCCAGTGGTATCACAATAAAATTATTGCTTGTCTTAATTTGCCGATATATGATCAATCATGCCAGCAACTTGCTCTTTAAAAGATATGTGCCACGATAACCCATGTGTTTTTTATTTTTCTTTCTCCTAAAGTAAAGGTCGACCATCCATTGTATATTTTTTATTCCATGGATGAATAATTTTCAAAAGCTATACTTTTTTGTTAATAAACCTTTCCCTCTTCAGTTGTTTTTAGTGGTGTAGATCGCCCGAGGCGTAAGAAGTATAGTTTCATTGTCATATAACAAAAAGGAAGAGAATAACTAAAAACGAACTTTCTAAAATCTTTTGAGACGTATATTAAGATTAATATATATCTAAATATATTCGCTTTTTGTTTGTACTCAACCAATAACAGTACAAATTCAATTATTAAGAATGTTCTATATAGATGTAGTACAGCACGCTTAAGATCATTGAACTCATTCAATATCGAGTTTATGTGACAGCCTGCGAACACACAATTAAATAGGTTAAATCATTTATGAAGAACAAACAGGTCAATCAGGTATTGGGTAGAAAAATTTACTTAAGCGTAAGAGAGGTCAAGTGTTAGGTTATAAAGTTTTATTATATTGGGTTGTATTTACTTGGCATTAAATATAATAGTTTGTTAATAGGTTAATTGTTACCATTAAACTACATCTTATACAGTAGTCCGTTAATTGTTTTATTTTGCTCTATGATTCCTTACATGTTCCTAAACCCACAGGTGACCTACATGTCACGTAAATGAAGTTACAGTACCAATCGTTTTCAAGAACTTGAAACATTTCTTTAATTATGTCGATCGTATGCTATTTCAACCAGAGGAGTGACAGTATCCAATTTCCTCACGTGCGGGATTGCAATTTGTGCATAAAGCAGAAAAAATCTTTTCTGATGATGACATCCAATAGTGCAATACAAATTAAAGAAAGTGTATTGCTATTGTATCATTTTTCTGTAGAAGAAAAAGATGACTAGAAAACCCGAACCAAAGTACCTACACAGGATCAATAAAAACAAAACCACCGAAGCCGGTTAGTCATCTTTCTTTTAACATTGGTTTTGTCTGTTGAAAGCCTATTCGTCATTACGTCACTTAAAGCTTCACAGCAATGATGATGCAATATATGTGGAAGCGTTTCACGTCGAATGCGAATAGAATAAATCTTAGAAGTGTTTTATTCGCACCTGTATACAAAATAAATATATGATGATGCATCCCAATGAAATGGATTATTATGTCAACCAGAGTTTTTGCCTAATAAAAATGGGGACGTTATGTATTCAAATATTTGGTGATAAATTTAATCGCTACGTCAATTTTAATATGGATTGCATCATTTCTGAATTTCACGTGACGTACTCGGTTGCATCTAAAGGCGGTTTCAAGTATTTTTTATTCTTTACGTCACTCGGTGTTTTATTCTGTCTGTAAATAGCGGATCTTAATTTAACAGAAATTGAAATTACAGTACGGAAATATTTGTTGTCTAGTGGCTTTAATATGAAACTAGTGAGTCAAATTATTTTCTCTGTTCTTTGGTTTTAAAGAGCAACAATCATCTCGGCAACAAAACTTTAATATAGGATATCTGTTCTCGATTATCGAGTTTGAATGAAGGTCCTACCTGTTTAAAAATCGAACTCACGTGGTTGGGGTATAGTCGCCAATGTTAGTAATTTATGCATATGTATGTTCATTCTTCATTGTTTTTCTTTGTCACACTGCTTTTAATTAATTTTATTTGCGGCTTTTGTTTATTTTCAGAAGCACTCATTCTATACATTCTTTATCTAACAGTTCTAAAGTTGAACGTATTCTTTTATTCGGATCAACTGCGGTCATGTGTGAATTTAAAAAAAAAAAAGTTTTAAATTGTGTGTGGTGTTGGTTTACTCAATAACCGTAGTTTTGGAATAGTTTGTGATGATTTAAAAAAACCAAAAAAAAAAAAGAAATTGTGAAAGTGTTTGTTGCATTTTAGATCGAGTCGGTGAAATAGGACGCAACATTTTCTCGCTTTTAATATTGGTTTGCAAATGGGACACCTTTTTATGTTAACATTTTATAACACACCTATTTCCATTCCTCTTGGCACTAATTTTGTTTATGTTAAAGTTTGTTTGTTTATACTTTCGTGTTCAAACTTACAAGAGTTCTAATCAGTTTCATTATTGTTGTTTAGGTTTAATCCGGGTCCAGGCAAAAGCCAATTAGTTATAATAGTAGTAAAAATGTTGCGTCATTTTGGCCGCCATCTAACATATTCGCGGCAAATTCGAAATACTTTTCAAAATCAACATGTCAATAGTTTTCATAAATCAGTTGAACTATCAAAAACTCAAACTAGTCCGAATAAAAACAACAATAATAATGATACTGATGATGAATCCATTGCTCGGCAAATGTTAAAGGTTAGCACTGCTTTATTATTTACTTTATCGTATATAAAAACGCATGCTTAGAAAACGAAAATTTAGAAGTTAATGTATTCCTTTTGTAGATCGATGAAGAAGTATCCCGCTTGTTGGCTCTCAAGACCCAACTCTCTGAGGAAAATGGACCGCCAGCGAAGTTTACGTTAAAGACACCGAAAGGCACACGGGACTATAGTCCCGAGCAAATGGCACTAAGACAAGGCGTTCTTGATAGAATCATAGCAGTTTTTAAAAAACACGGTGCTGAGTCCATAGACACTCCAGTATTTGAACTTAAAGTAAGTATATAAATTAATACAACAAAAAACGGCTATAGTTAATAATCTTTTATTTCTTTGTAGGAAGTGCTAACTGGAAAATATGGTGAAGACTCGAAACTCATATACGATCTTAAAGATCAGGGTGGAGAAATTTTATCATTGCGTTATGATCTCACAGTTCCTTTGGCTAGATATTTGGCTATGAGCAAAATATCGAGCATCAAAAGGTATCATATTGCAAAAGTATATCGACGTGATAATCCCTCCATAACTCGTGGTCGCTATCGGGAATTCTATCAATGTGTAAGTATATTTATTTCTCTGCAATCGAACTATATTTTGTCACAAAAACGATATTGGGAGCACAGCAAAACTAACTTTTTTTTAAGCCTAATGGTACATTTAAGTATTATATTAGTTCAATGAAGAGCAAGAAAAAAATATTTCTGTAAAACTTAAATGTCACTAAATTAGACGAGAGATTGGAGGACACAGTTTATTTATTTTCTTATTCACTTACTGAAGCTTAGTACCAGCTGTAAAGCTCAGGTACACGAGAATTAAACGGAAGAGTCTAGTAAAATGTTTTCGCTCTGTCTAAGACTTAATGATCATAAAAAGTAGTTTACATATGTATGCACCTTTAGTTTGAAACTTATTGACAAAAATAGTTTGCTGCGGTCTCCTCTCTTTTGTTCTTAAAAGTTGTATTAACTAAAAAAAAAAACAAACTTTTCTGATTTCAGGATTTCGATATTGCTGGCACGTATGACCCGATGTTGCCAGATGCTGAATGTGTTAAAATCGTTGTCGAAGTATTGGAGGGCTTGGATATTGGAGATTTTGTCGTAAAGCTTAATCACCGGCAGTTACTCGATGGCATGTTTGAAGCATGTGGAGTTCCTACAGACAAATTTAGGTCCATTTGCTCAACCGTGGACAAATTGGATAAGGTAACTTAATACGAACATAATATAGAAGTTAGGTTATTTAATTACTGCCTACAAAATTCAATACACCAAGTGTTTTACATTAGTAGTGCAGTGTTTCTAGCTTATCCCATAGGGTATATTAGGTTAAATAGCATAGAGCATTAAAGATAAATAGTTGGCTTTATATGAAAAAGCTTTGATAATAAGGCTTTCCTCGATTCAAGCTGTCGGAAACCTTCTCAATGTCGATAAGCAATAAATATAGCCAAGATCTGTGCTTAAGGAATTGGTCCTAACGATCTGTAAGATGTGAATGTGGTCGATGCGCGATAACTTGCGCTTTATTCGTTTTAAATGCATATTTTTATACACGGGTCACATCTAAGGCTAATCTATAATAGAACGGACGGTAATAGTGCTAATTCAAGTGATTTATTAGTCAAGTCTTCGTTCATCGTTGTAAAGTGAGCAAATCAACGAATCCATTTATCCTACTGTACAAAAATTTGACAGTCAACTCGTGAAAGTCTTTAAATTTATTCATTTTCCCAACACAATTAAAAAAAAACCGTCAAGACCGAACACATGCGCCCATTTTTTTACTACCTAAGGAGTTTACTGCACTGAAGAAAACTTAACGTAGAAACTAGTAGTTATGCCTTTAGGCCTTAAATTCTATACTCTAAATAAAGCTATAATTAACCATTAATTTCGAATGCGTTCTTTCCTACATCTTGGCGTTGTGTTGCATAATGTAAATAATTTATTCGAAGAATTCTCAGTTTAAACATAAAACACAAGTTAAAAGAACATTTGCAAGAAAAAAAGAACATAAAGCAGTTAGATGAATAGTATTCTCATGCATCTGGCTGATATAAGTTCCAAATTCTTATTACAATTTATAACTCACTAATTTTATTGTCATAAGGTTGACCTTTATTTTTGTTAACTTTTTGCAGAGCCCATGGGTTGAAGTTCGACGGGAAATGATCGAGGAGAAGGGTCTGGATGAAGCAGCAGCTGATAAGATCGGTGAATATGTCCAACTTAGCGGGGGAGCCGAGCTAGTTGAAAAATTGCTGCAAGATGAAAAGCTTAAATCAATCAAATCAGCTGTGAGTGGCTTGGAAGGAATGAAATTGCTTTTGAAGTACTGTAACGCCATGGGCCTTAGCAAAAGAATTGCCTTCGATTTAAGTTTGGCACGAGGACTAGATTACTATACTGGCGTTATTTACGAGTGTGTGCTTAAAGCAGAACCAAAGGTTGTACAGAATGGCGATGAGGCTGGAACTGTAGGATCTGTCGCTGGTGGTGGTCGTTACGACAACTTAGTTGGTATGTTCGATCCAAAAGGCAAACAAGTTCCCTGTGTTGGTGTCTCCATAGGAGTGGAACGAATATTTTCTGTATTAGAAGCCAAAATAGCCGCTAGTGGCTTTAGAACACGTACAACTGAAATCGAGGCGTATGTAGCTTCTGCTCACAAAGGACTTCACGAGAAAAGATTACAAATTTTAAATCAGTTATGGGATCAAGGAGTAAAGGTAACGATATTTTTAATCAAAAGATTGACAATATATTTTATGTTTTATTTTACTTGTTTCTAAAGGCCGAACACTCCTACAAGTTGAATCCAAAACTCTTGGCTCAATTACAACACTGTGAGGAGCACGGTATCCCATTGGCTGTGGTATTTGGAGATTCGGAATTGGAAAAAGGCATCGTTAAAATACGAGAGATCGCTACACGCAAAGAAGAGGAGGTTAAAATCGAGAACTTGGCCGATGAAATAAAAAAACGTTTGAGAACTTAAGCAGTAGCTAAGCATAAGCATTTCATAATAAACTGTATTTATTTATTTATAACGCTTTAACAACTTACTGAACGGGCATTTAGTTTTCCATGTTGTAGCAATTTCACACTTTGCCTGTACATCAAACCAAACGAAATAAATCACAATTAACGAATCAGAGAGACAACCAAAGTCAAATTTTGTTTCATTGAATTGAAAATGTTTTCATTTCAAATAAATTAGTGTAGTCTATTTGTTTGAATGATTGTTTTCTCTGATTTTTCTCAGATTTTACAAGGCGATCCAAGACGATTTTGTCGCCATGCCGGATCCACATCGAAAAGCCTTTTCTATAAATTTTATTAATCAAATATCAAGCAACAGGCAATCTACAAAAATGAACGCGTTTCTTAAGACTGGGTTTCGGGTAAGTTTTTGCATTTATATCTTGATAAATTCGAATTATTACAACTACTTATGCCAAAAACTACATAATACTGACTTCGCACGCAGAACAAATTTTGTCGTTCGCTTCCAATAAAGGCAATATATTATTCGTTTTAAGAAGTGAAAAATAAACGAAATAAAAAAAAATTATGTGTTAAGGATAAATATTTTCTGAATAAGTGTTGTGACCATCAATTGGAGTTCATTGTGCCCAACCCTGGAAACGCTGTAAGGAAACTATGCTGTTAGAGCCACCCAGATAGTAATATGAATCTCAGTAGGTCCATCAGCTTAACGTCGCTTAAGTCTTACAGCTCCGAGAAAAAATTACTGCCAAGAGTTCTCTTTATTTTAACAGATAGGGCAGGACAGTCATACAGCAGAAGACGAATAGATTCGATTTCTTCATGGTCCCGGCAGCTTCTGCTATTGTCATTATGCAGTGCACCGAGTCGCTCTGCGTGAAGGCCTTTGGCACAATGGCCGGTAATTACGCTAGAAACGACCCGTGCGTTATAAAAACTGACTTTGACCAGAGTTGATGATCTCTTCTTGCTAAAGGCCGTCCATAGCGTCTGTTTGCACGAGCGATGACTTCATCTTCTACCTTTTTCGCTAAGGAACTGGTTGGAGCTGCTACAAAAAGCGTATCCTTGCAAGCTTATCCGCCTTTTCGTTTTTATCGTATTGGCTCTGGAAATCTCGTTTAAAAGTGATTTGCAGGTACTCGATATAATTATATAGAGCCTTAATGGCTGCCTGGCTGTCTATATAGACAGTTATCGTCTTTCCAGCGATATTACTCTTGCGTATTAATTCAGCAGGCTGTATTGCAGTCGTCGTTTATTCTAAAGGAGCGGTTTTTTCCTTGGGCTTCAAAGTAAACTCCGGACAATGTACCACTGAGCCGGTATAAATAGAATACCAGCTCGTTTTTCTTCTTGGTTCTCCAGTTCTTCCAGTAATTTTTCTCAGGAATTCTTTTATCGAATTTTCTTTCGAATGTTAGCATCGGGACATAATGGAGGCGTGACCGTAAGAGCTCGATGACCTCAATCGACCTTCCTTCAATCTTATGGCAGACTGCTACAATAAATGTCAAGCGGAATGAAATGAAACTGGCCTCAAGTAAAGTACCGTTAATAATAGGGCTTGGAACAAAAAAAATCGATTTCTCCTCTAATAGTGAACCTACGGAGCTTAGATATGAAGTTTAAAGCAAATCGGCCCAGCCGTTTAGACTGCAGTCTAGCGTACAAAGACGCAGATAGGATCCCAAAATTTTAATGTAAGTTCTAAATATTCATGTCTTTACATTTTACAATTTGGTTAGTTTTACACATCTATCTACATAACTACAATAATTTGTTAATGAGAATAGATTTGTTGCCAAATAAACAAATTCACAGTAAACTTTGTTTATTTTATTGTTTACTAATTTTAACTAAAGCTTCCGACTTACTCGTATATAATGTCAAAATCTATCAAAACCTTCAAGTTGTTCTTTCAGCAAAAATCTCACAAATAATTAACATAAGGCAGTGTCATTGCTTTTCGTGGGATACAAGCATAATTCGATAATTTGGTGTACCTAGAGTTATTTCCCACGACCCTTTTGCATTTTGCTACCAGTAATCCGAAAATTAAACGCAAGCGAGTATTCAACCAAAAACATCCCCTTGACAAACACGTACATAAGAAATCAAAACGGGCGAATATTGAAATTGTCATATCTAGTGCATCCGCTGTGTTATATAATGGCCATCAAAGCGGATTTATTTTGAATCAAGGGTTTCCACGAGTCTCATCAATTTTTTTTCGAAGGATTTTTTTTTTTATTTTGTCACACAATAATTGAATTCTCGAAAGCGTTCTCCATGATGTTGGTCATTGTCAGTGAATCAAGAATCAAGATAAATTTAACCATAAGGATATTCTTATATAAATTTTGCTTCTTGCTGTCGAATGTAAAACAAAAGTGAGAGACTAAAAAAATAAGGCATAAGGAACAACAATCATTACGCCTCAGGTTGTGGTTCAAATGGGGTGTGATAATACACATACTTATCTTATCCTCTTTTGGGATTGTCATTCCATAAAATGTGCTTTTGATAAGCATACAATTGCCCGCAGCATATACCCCTAGTTGTCTTCGACTTTTACTAGCTGTTTGAGGTTATAATAGTTTATTTCTGGATGAAATTCCCCTGAGAGTAAATAATAAATCGTGTTACTTGAGACAAGGAAGTTTCTGTAAACTTGTATACCATAATTAAGTATGTACATACGTCGAATTATCTAAATCTCTCCTTTGTGCTTGGGTATATGTATATAAACGTTTAATAAATATAAACCAGTGAAAAAATGCTACAATCCGCCTGGAGCGAATCGTATGATACCCTATCCCTATCTTATTTGGTCGTGTCAGTGGGCGGTGGAAAATGTATTGACAAAATTTTTTATTTTGCCCTATAACTAATATTTTTACTCGAAAATTAATTTTTGAAGTAAACGCCCCTAAAAAGTGGGCGTTATAGATTAAGTGGATATCTACATATTTGCCCAAGTAAGTTTTTTCGAGTTTCATATGAAAATAGTGATTTTTTTGAAAAGTGGGCGTGTCAGTGGGCGGATTTTAAAAATTTTTACACTTATATTGCTTACTTTTCCAAAGACCTCGTATACAAAATTTCATCAACCTAGCTCAAAATTTAAGGCCCAAAAAGTGGTGACATACGGACGGACGGACATAGCTCAATCGACTCGGCTAGTGATGCTGATCATTTATATATATACTTTATTGGGTCTATCTGTAATATTTCTCTATGTTACAAACTATGTATCAAACTTAATATACCCTTAGGATAGGGTATAAAAATAGTTTTTTGTGAACTGGTCAGCAAGAGGCGAATCAATGCGGTTCTTTAAATACCTTTACCCACTTTGGGTTAGGGTTGCAAGCGATCTTTTTGACTTGACTGGTACCAACTTCCCATTTTTATTTAGGGTGAAATAAATTATTTCCAACCATCCCTGACCCACACAATGAATTGTAACTTTTTTAAGGGAGAATGACACGGTCACAAAAAATTACTCCTGGTAGTTAATACGATTTCAGATGCGCTCACAACTTCCCTGTCATATCTTTTACTCTGAAAATAATAATAAGTTAGGATTTATTTAGAAAAGCAAAAATTCTAATCCTATTTGCCCAGCTAAAGGGGATGGATGGTAACACGTCTCGTATGGTTGTATTTTCCCAACAAGAAGCCTTTGGTTAAAACATAGGTTCATAAATTTATCGTCGAAGGCTGGAAGCCAACAAGCAAACGTAAATGACACTGGGAACAATATCAAAGAGGTGTAAAGAATGTAAGCGTCAGCGATGATAAGAAAATAAGGATTCAAAGTATCGCATCCCCTATTTTTTTTATCTTTACTAATTGGTTAGGGTGATCGAGCGGAGATTCAGTGCAATGAGTTTTTAAAAAAATAAAAGGACTAGGCAGATCACAATAATCCAATTAATGTACAAGAGAAACAGGCTGATACGCCAATCATAGGTTAAGAACCTTGAACCCCCTAATGAAAAATTGTGCAACGGGATTGGAACATACCACAGACCACAAAGAAACTCTACTTGCCCTAATTGTCCTAAAAGAAAGTCGATTAATGTCAGTGATTTCTTGTCCTGTATTCTTTAAATTTATTTCTATCTCAAGTTGTCAAAATTGCGGGTGAGTACGGGTGAGTTGGCATTGGTTTTGGAAGCAGTCTTCTAGACGTCTGAAACAGATGAAGTTCGAATTAGAGGATAGTACAAGATCACCATCTGATGATAACTACTATTTGGCTACGCATTGCTGTTGTTGTCATGTCGTTTGCTGTCTCATAACATGTTTGCTCCCATCATTGCCAATGGCTAACTTTGCATTCAGGTTCACTATCACTTTGACCATGATTGTAGAGGATCTGCTTTTCTTGCCCAGACGATACCATTATTTGTGTGGATACTGTAATCAAAGTCGCCTTCATGTTGTAAGTTCCTATTCAAGGCATTGTGTCAGTTTAACGCGGATTGCTGGCCTAGGTTATGTAGTCTAGAATTAAGACCCTAGACAATTTTGCATATATAATTTTAGTCTACATGTACGAGTATAAGGATTTCTAAATGTAAATATTGATGAATGAAAACATTTCAGGAAATATCCCGAGACCTGGAAATATTTTGCTTGTTCGTAAGTTGAATTGCATTGCAGGCCACTTGGTTTTAAAAGTTTTTGTTCTAAACAAAAGAAACAGATGGTTTTTGTTAGTTACTAAAACTTGCTTCCTGTATTTATTATTTCGCAATTCTTAACACATACTCCTCTCATCTGCAATATGGGATTAGCAGCTTCTTTTTTATTGATTTATGGCATATAACTGAGCATAAAGAAAATCATGGACGAAGCGCAAAATTACCAGTCCTTACCATAGAAGGGTCACGTGGCGTCTACTTCTTATCGTGGTGACCAACTTTCCATACGCCACGTGCCAACAAGTAACTCATCTCTAAAAGTGCAATGAAAACCATGGTCCTAAATTTGTTTTCATTATGTGGAATACAATTCATCATCGCATTTTCTAAACGGTTATTGTAGATCGACGGGCCTTCCCCTTCGTCCTGGTAATCGTGGTTGCATTTTAAGAGTTCATCTCATTTCAAGTTCATCGATGCATTGCTAATCGATCCGCATTTTATGGCACTTTCTAGATTATAACGAAGAGATTTGGGCACACCGCACACTTCTTTACTCTGTAATTTAATTAGAAATTCTGCTGCTACTGATACAATCTGAAGCACGTTTCACACATGACTTTTTATATTTGCTCACTTCCCAGTCAAAAGGATTTTTAAAAGTCTCGTGTGCAACGTTTTCGAAATAAATCTAATACCCTGCTCGTAACTGGAACTGGAAGTCTTGCAATTGACAAGGAATCTTTCTCTGTTTTAGAACTAAAAAGGAAAAAGATGAGCGGAAGGGAATCTATTTACTTAGTTATTGAACAGAGAGAAACTTGGAGGAGGATAATTTCCTGTCAAAACATCGTTATGAACATATTTTGAAATTGATTTGCCAACAAGGAACAAGGGTTCTGCAAACAATGGACCATTGGGATGGGACTTTCTTTCAAGTCATTTGTAATGTGAAGGTAAACAAAACGAAGTTAAAGTATTCTCCTTGATGCTGTAAGCATTTGCGAAAAAAAACGGATGCTTGTATAACGTATATCTGATTTATAGGACAAATTTAAAGTTCCACAAATTATTCCGTGGAGAAATGGAAACATGCACGCTGTCTCTCTCGAATGGAAGGGGATATTTGCAGCACAAAAGTTTGTTGTCCCACATCTTTCATACTGGACGTAGGGGATTGCTTTCTAAATAATGGCTCCTGAGGGATGTAACCCTTTCGTATCCATGTATGGGTTGATACTTTTTGTTTTTTAAGAAATCTGTGTCTGCTGTAATTTATCACCTGCTGGCCTTAATTAGAACGGCCAAAGGAGATGGTCACATGGTAATGTCCTGGCCATGCTACTAATAAAATCCATTAGCTACTACAACTATCGTAATTTTGATATATTGGAGTTTTAAAAACTATGCATTTCGATCTATTTTGGGGTTGTTTACTGTTTGAATATTCGCAAATATAGTTGAGAATAGTATGAATTTAACCCCTTCTTAGGCTATGACGTGCAGTCGGTAGTACTCAGAGGGTTGAGAACCTTAAACTGGAATTTCTGTGGCACAACTTGGACCGAGACACTTGCGACACAACGAGTGGGGTAAGAACGTGATTAGAGACCCCTTGTGTTGCTGTCAGGCAATGAAAAATTATTTTTTGATTCCATCAGATTGCATGGTACCCTTATTGAGTCTCAAGACTAACAAAAGGAAAAAAAAGGGGTTAACTTGTGGCTTACCCGTTAACGTGTTTAAGATAAATAGCCTTCATCCGTTGTTGTTGTGCACTTTGTGTGATATCAAATTTAATTAAAATTTATTTGAATCCGAGAAAGTGAACTGAATACTTATGAGCAAACAACTATAGTACGGTAGGTATCCAGTGGAAAAAAAAAATTGAATCCTTAGTCCTTAAATTAAATCATTGTTTGTGCAATTGCTCACCACAAGCAAAATCACGACTATTAATCATTCGTCACATTCACATTCCTTTTTTGTTTCCTTTCTTGAAAATGAATGGCGGAAAAGGGGTTGGTTTGGTTTTGAATAGCCCGATTAGCATTGGTTGTGGATTGGGTGTCAACATCTTTGAACATTTACGCACAATGAAGTATTTAATTTAAATAATTTAACCGTGACATACACATACAAATGGTGGTTACCAATTTCCAGGAATTCAATCCCACGGACAGCCGAATGTAAATTTAAGAAATTCCTCAATGTTTCTTTTCATCCTCAGATTTGGTGTAAATAGAGATAGTGTTGGATTACACGAAAATTTTGCTAGAAGATAGTAGTAGCGGTTATAAAACCAAAATCTGACGAATTTTTATTCAAAACAAATTTGAATTCAAAACAAACTCATGGCTCTCAGAATAGTGGTATTGACTAACTTTTATGATAATTCACGATAACATGGTATGCATCTTAGCTATGGGAATGTTAAATTTGTTCTTTAAGTTTCTTTCCATTGAAAAAAAAAATAATTATAGTTCCCTGAGGATCTTAATTAAGAGTTGATCATATGTAACCATTAACTATAAATAACGAATGTCCCATTTGTCGGGAGAACATGAGAAGCTGAGAGTTTTCCAGATGAGTGGAAGAAGGGAATGATCGTCAAGCTTCCTAAAAAAGGCAAAATGCAAACCAAATGCAGTGCGAAAACTGGGAAGGTGGGCAGCCTGCTGTGGCCAAGATAATAGCTAGAATCATCCTGGAGCGAATCAAAGAACACCTTGAAGACACACTCGAGCAATGTGTTGAGTATCGATCACCGCTTCACCTGTTGTTCATAGATTTTGAAAATCAGTTTGATAGTGTCAATCGGTAATTTCTTTGAAGAGGCATTCATAATAAACTAATAGCAATTATCAATGCTACATATGATGGGTCCATATCACACAGAAAAAGACTGCCTGAGGAATTCGAAGTCCAAGGTGGAGTTCGACAAGGCTGCATGGTTTCTCCAATACTTTTTTTTATTGCTGACTATCGATGTGCTAAATGCGGCCTTATCAACTGGAAATGGAGGAATACGATGGATTCTTACATCTGAACTCAAACACCTCTACTACGCCGACAATGTATGCCTACTGTCTCACAGAATAATGAACCTTCACTAAATGACAGCAAACGTGGAGAGGGAGGCAACCGTATTTGGGCTGAAAATTAACTCGGTAAAAGCAAAAAATGATCAGCCTCAAGCTTCCTAAAAAAGGCAAAATGCAAACCAAATGCAGTGCGAAAACTGGGAAGGTGGGCAGCCTGCTGTGGCCAAGATAATAGCTAGAATCATCCTGGAGCGAATCAAAGAACACCTTGAAGACACACTCGAGCAATGTGTTGAGTATCGATCACCGCTTCACCTGTTGTTCATAGATTTTGAAAATCAGTTTGATAGTGTCAATCGGTAATTTCTTTGAAGAGGCATTCATAATAAACTAATAGCAATTATCAATGCTACATATGATGGGTCCATATCACACAGAAAAAGACTGCCTGAGGAATTCGAAGTCCAAGGTGGAGTTCGACAAGGCTGCATGGTTTCTCCAATACTTTTTTTTATTGCTGACTATCGATGTGCTAAATGCGGCCTTATCAACTGGAAATGGAGGAATACGATGGATTCTTACATCTGAACTCAAACACCTCTACTACGCCGACAATGTATGCCTACTGTCTCACAGAATAATGAACCTTCACTAAATGACAGCAAACGTGGAGAGGGAGGCAACCGTATTTGGGCTGAAAATTAACTCGGTAAAAGCAAAAAATGATCAGCCTAGGACCAAACTTATCAACTCGTATATGCATTGCTGTACAAACGGTTGAGAGAATAGAGAGTTTCCAATCCTTGGGAGCATTGTCCCAACCGATGTCGATCGATATAGCTAGCCTAATAGGCAAAGCAAAAAATGATCATCACTGGCTGAGTAGATTGATTACCAATTTTTGAGAAAACAGTTCCAGTATATGTTGAACATTTTGCAAAATCCGCCTACAAACACGCCCACTTTTTTAACAATTTATTAAGTTTTTAAAAAAATGTTTCCTAGCAAGTATATTGGCGCGAAGAAGCTGTATGAAAAAGGGGTAGGATATCACACGATCCGGATTGTAGGAGGTAAGGGATATCTTTTTATGGATTACAAAAAAAATATGTATATTGAACAAAAACAATTTTGAACTAGCAATCATCGAATTAAGGGCATGCCATGGCTTTCCGTATTAAAAAAAATTGCATGCTAGGATGGAAATTACGTTCGGTTGGTTTTATTTTGAAGCTGGTAAATGATTAAATTCTAATTTACGTGGTCGTTTGAGAAACTTTCGTTGCTACTTTTTTCGGATAGACGCCTTGGATGGTGTTGACATCCCAATAAATGTTGCAGCAAAGCATTTTTATTGAACCTTAAAAGAAAAGACGGAACACGTTTAGATTTGATATGTTGTCTGTCTGTCCACCTGCTCGTCAGTCTCTCATGTCATAACTTTATATTACAAACTTTTTGAGCCATTATATTGAAGCCTGTAGAAGATTTCGATTTCTGGGCACTTTTTGGAGCAACTTGTATGAAGGCCAAAAAAGAAATTGTATTTTATATCAAATATAGGAGAATTCCACAAGGGCTAATTGTAAGAATTATTTATTCCTGACAAAATTTGTGGAACAAAAAGACGTCAAATATTTGGTTCTATATATAGTAATAATTATGTAATCTACTAAACGTAATTAGATATAAATGAACTGAAATAATAGAGAAATTAGGATTGGTGATTAAGCGATAATGAGCTGATCACTCAATTAGTTCGACAATTTAGTAAGATTGCAGTTAGTTATTCTTAATTCAATTAAGGTCAATTAAATTCCAATGAAAAAGATGTGGATGTAAAGAGAATACTAATTCAAAATTACACAGAACCTTAATTGCTTCTGTGTTGGAATACTCATGCGGATGGCTTACCTTGAGGACATTTAGTCCATTTTCATCACCATTCCCGTCCCACCCCCAAATGAGAACAAGGACAAAAAATAGACTATCATCTGAAAGAAAAAAAAAAAAAAAAAACAAAATTGCTTTTAATACCCGGATGTATAATGTAGCAATGTCAAATACTTATTTTTGTCTGTTTAGCTTTCCTTGTGTATTTCGGTATGGCAGCGGGGTGGGTTAAATGGATACGTATGTATATACTCAATGCTCCGTTTCGGCTTTATGCCTTGGTGAGGCCATCATGGTGACACCCCTCAGCTTCAATGTTATTTAACAGTTATTTATTTTGCGAACGGTTTTAGTTGAGTTATTCCTTTTTTTCCCACCGCCACCACCATATCATTCCCGCAGGATATGAACAAAAGAGATGACTTATTCCATTTTTTATGGATATGTCAGCACAGCGTTACCGTTTGTGATGTGATGTGGCGAAGTGATTTGATTAGATACCCCTCCCTGGTGTCTTTAAGGATACCACCATCAACGGAAGCAACTGTTTGGGTGATTTATTGTTTGTGGATGTTTGGTTCACTTCTGGGACGATTGATTTGTCTTCTATTGTTCGGCTGCTTTTGAAGTGAATAACAGAGCTGTTCAAAGTATTAAAGGTAACTAGTGCGAGTAACTGGACAATAGGGTAAATTTAATACATGTGTTAGATATCTAGGTCTTTAAAGGATTTAATTGCCGTCAGCTGGTGGGTTTCCGACCCACCCCTTTCGATCTGACTGCCAATAGATTGTGCTTTGTAATTAATCGGTTGCTCAAATAACGCAAATTGGTGCAAATCTGGTAAACAAACAAGGTGATGAAGGGAATCGTAAACAGTGGTCTCGGTATTTTCTATCACATTGTACACTGATTGTGGGCTGTGTCTTTTCTCCCATGATGGAAAGTAAAATGATCTAAAAGAATAAACTTTACTAAGGTATCATGGGAAAATCTGAAAGTATTACATTTTTACCAAATAGATAAATATTATTGGGGTTAATTTGGTCTCATGTGAGTGTACCTACTCCTTGAATAATTGAGGAGAACTATTAAGAAGCGTAAATCTAGAGTAAATAGATGGCCCGTAACAAAGATTCAATAATTTCAAAATTTCAATTTCATAATTTTGTTTGCTCATGCAAAATGTCCAGTATGGCTCGGGCTGTGTGGCACGTAGCGCTGTTCTGTTAAACCGCGTGTTGTTGCTGCCCATAGCCTCCAATTTGGACCAAAAGAAATTGGTTATCATTGACCGACTACGCTGGCAGTTGTCGCTGATGCATTCGCCAAATTTGATCTTAAAAAGTATGGACCAATGATGCCGCCAATCCAAAATCCACACCAAGCAGTGACTTTCTCTGTATGTGTTGCTATTTAGTGGATCTCGTGTGGATTATTATCGACCTTTCTGCTTGTTGACGAACCCATTCATCCAGAAATGAATGCCAAAAGTTGCTCGAACAGTGGTCCTACTATCATAAAACAATTTAATCATTTGCACTGTTGTTGAACGCTATAACTCTTGATATTTATTTGGCAATATAGATTAAATGAAGAACATCCAGTTTGACAGTTATAGCTTCAAAAATATGGTCGCTATCGCCTGTCAAATTTCGGAAATCTCTATTGGAAAACACATATCTAACGTTTTTCAATATGGCCGCTGCTATACTTAAAAAAAAAAAAATTCAACTTAAGGAGTTTGAGTTTGACACTCAACTGATTTGACGGTTGACTCTTTTTACGTCAATCGAATTAACCTATGAATTTCCCAACATAAATCTTGACAAGAGAAAATATTTTTAACTGGTGAATAAATTAATATTTTGATTAGAATCCGAGCATTTTATAAGCAGCACAAGAAAAATAGAAAAAAAAATTACAAGATATGTAAATTTCGCTGCGGAATTGATCCAATATTGACATCTGTGGTTGACGGAATTGAGCTGTTTACACGATTGATATAATCGCAAATTTTGGTTGAGGGAATTGGGGACAATTTGGTGGGAAACCAAAGTGGGAGTAGATGGACATGAAAAAATTGCGCCTTCACACGATTAATGTCGATTGACGACGATTTGCGTCAACGTTTACATTTTTTTTTTTAGCTCCAATCGACATTAATCGTGTAAAGGCACAATTATTTTACGTCAATCTACTTCAATTTAGTTGACTCCCAGATTGTCCCCAACTTCCTGAAAGCACTCGAATATAAAAATTAGGCGCCTGCCTGGAAATAATGAACCAACGAATCAAAAATATATATTTTTCGGCTGTCAATAGTGGACCAATTTACTAACTTCACATCTAGACTATAGCCCGTCGAACAACCAATGTTGCTATCCAATGTACTCTGGTGACTAAGATATTTTTGGTTTTAGAGAACTTTGAATCCGACTACATACTACTTTTAAAAAAAAGTGTAGGTAAGGGCCGGTATGAGGGGCTCCGTTATTAAGATGTTCAGGGTATATTTCAGACTGGCTGAGGCTGAGATCCTCAAAGCAGGGTACGCCGATGTTTTTCTGTGCAGGAAGTAGTTAAGAGATTTTCATTAATATATGTATATAAGGTGTTAGGTCGCATAGTTCCCGATTGGTCTATGGTCCGTAATAATAACTACGATTCTAGCGATAATCACCCTTATTGTCGTTGTCCTTTGTCGAAAAACACTGGCGACATCTGTCAAGTCGAGGCGTTTGAAATTTCACGATACGACTCTTACATTCCATACGATTCAGACGATACCGGCTCGACAAAGGTCGTTAATTTGTTATATCTAATGCCAAACAGACGTTTCGTTTTTTTTAGAGCCTTAGACGACAATGACAATAAGGGTAATCCTTAAGTGGATACCTAAGAGCATTGCTGTACCAGTTTTGAGGAAGTAGAAACTGCCGCAATGGTTTCGATATTGGCTTGACTATTCGAAAATTTTGCAATATTGGGGTTGAATGTAGAAAGATCTCTTAGAATGCGGCATGCGTCTCGAATCGCCACGAGCTGAACCTCAAAAACGTTAGCAGCGTCTGGAAGACAGATAGACCGGTATAATAAGTTGATCGGAGAAGAAGCCTGGGCCGACTCCGCAGTCCATCTTTGAACTGTCTGTGTATATCCATATATCATAGTCGTTGACTGCATTTTTTACTCTCTGTATTATATTGAGTTTTCAACTAAGTTTCGAGTTTAGAATCGTGCCTTGATGTTTTGCACAAGTTAGGGAGAATGGAGTCCGAAGACTTTGTTTTGTGCTAAAAAAAATTATTTTGGTTTTGCACTAAGAGTCGGCCCATTAGTAAACTTAATTCAGAGTACTCTCCATGATATTTATCGTGGATAAGAACTTTTCTGGGTACATTACTACATCCTCACCACCGTTCGTAATATCTCAAGAATAGTCGTTTTCGTAGGCATACAGGGATTTCGACAGTCTTCTAATGGTTTCACTACAAAAGACTTATATGTTTAAAATATTTTGTGTGCTCCGGAAGACTTTGACTCGCCACTAACATTAGATTATTAACTTATTTCTTCTATCGACGAGTATCTACAAAAATGCAGAACAGACGGAGTTAAGGTTTGACCGGAGGGGGCTTTTCCTTTTAATGATCTTAGACAATTCAATGCTTTATTACGGAAATTACTGGAATTCGATTTTAATGATAGATGTGACTCCCAAACCCCACAGAATCCCTAGGAAAGCCGACTGGACTCCGAGGTGTGGTAGAAGAAGAATCTTCTGGTAGATTGCAATTTATATAGGTTCACGTACATCGACCGGAAAGCTGAGGAAATTAGTGCTGTTTTCAAAATGTACTTTTTCGTGGCTGAGCAAGGAACAACTAAGGTTAAGAAGGAAAACAAAAAAAAACTCCTAAATCTGGCAGAATGGACGATATCTGACTTAGACTGGGAACTATACAAAGCCAGTCAAACAAACTATAAAAACGTAATGCAAAAAGTCAAAAGACAATCGTGGCAACACTGTTGAGATAAACGGTACATCATAAATTGCGAGATTAAGGAGATCTCTGCTATCCCATCTTGTTCAGAGTCCCTAGGTTGCGGATTTGGTAACAGAGAATAGAGAAGTGTGGATAATTAGATCGTTCTCCCCACGTTAAGTCTCCTGGGCTTGATTGAATTAGCCCGATTATGCTACAAAAAAACTCTACCGGTAATTATGAAAGTACTCATAGAGGTACACATTTACTCATTGCCTTAAACAACGTCACATACCAAGAACATGGTACATCCCCCCATGTGGTGGCTTAATACAGAAGGTTAGTCACACCACCGAGACAGACTTCAGGCCTAAAAGCCTTCCCTTTTATCACCAGAAGATATCACCTTCTTTATCGACAAGAAGACTTAGCACAAGATATCGCTCTGCTGGGTCCTTGGATACTGGTGTATTCTAGGCAACGATAAAGCAAAGATATAACTTTTTAGAGGCTGCGGTGACTAGATGACTTGAGGCCATTAGCCACTTCTTATGCCGCTTTCTATGTCTTCAACACTCCAGGATTTCGAGGAGCTCTCCGGCGTTTCTACAGAGAAGATGCTAAAGCTGATCAAATCATCAGTGTGGTTTATATGCAATAATATTTTTAACAACCCTTCTACGTACCTAAACTAGTCTTACTCACAAATTACTTATTTCAAAGTTTGCCTTTTATAGGCACTTTCATATTTTGCTCTTTGGAGCCCTGTCTCTAGGACCTTAAAAAGAACTGAAAATGGATAAATGGATGTCTTTATAAACAATTAATTGTATCAAGTTTTGCACGTGGATTTTTGTTAAACATCTACATAGGTATCTATTTACAAGGACACAGTCTCACTTTAAAACCATAACTAATGCTGTGTTTTTAAGATTTTTAAGTAGTAGTTTTTTACACTATGAAAGTTTTACATATCACAGACATGGGTGGATGTCTTTCATTATCTTTTAATTAAAAATAATCAAAGTGCATCAAAGGATTCAAATATAGAAGGGAGTAAGATGTATAAAAAGGAGTGACTCTCAGTTCTTTGATTTCATTTATTTTTCACTAACAATGTTAAGTATTTTTGATCAGAAAATAGGTATAAAACAAAAAATACTTTATCAAGAATTCCAATCACAAGACAGAGGGAATTATGAAAAAGGACAAAATGAAAAAAAAAAAGGATTGAGGGCGGGAGTATAGCGGCAACAGAAAAAGAAAAACATAATAAAAACAATTGAATGAAACTTTCTATTACTATCCATTGCTGCAGACAGGTACCTAGCCAACGGGATAACCTTTTTGGTCCTACGTTGTTTTGTAATTTTTGTTGTTTTGCGAAAAGAACCATTTCCAAAAGGACATTGCTCCTCCCACAAGAGGATAGGTCCTTTTATTAGATAAGGCGGACACATATTTTTCATTCGAGAATCCCCATTCACCTAATATCTCACACCAAGTTGATCCCGCGCACATGTCATTCTGTCACTTGGAGCAAGAGAAGCAACCAACACAGCATGGTGTGAACAATTGTTGATTGGAGGGACGCCAAAAATATACATCAGCGAGAGAGTGTATAGTTCACTCAGGAGAAAAAAAAGCTCTCAGGAAAAATCAAAGAGAGTAGCAGCGAGTTGTTTACAATCTGATCCGTCAAATACCACGTGTATTAAATTTCTCCATTTATTGGAAAGTTCCCCGGCTAAGTGTTGCCGAAGAGTTTTATGAGTTTAATTCAAAAAGTACTTTCTTATTAACAAATCTAAAAATAAGTACTCGAATTTCAAAGATTATAAACTACTAAACGTTGCAAAGTGAGTAACGCTTTAGCTTAACATAAGTAGTTACGAAAAAAAAAAAAAAAAATACAAAATCGTCAGGAAACAAATATAATAGGTACCTGATATGATTCATAATATCAAAATGCATGTGTAAGGTGAGATATGTACATACATTTTTAACATGAATGATCATAAATTTACGTATGCACAAATTTCCGCAACTACAAAACACATTTATTCCAATTTAATGAAAGATATAACATGATAAACTAAGTGGCATGAGAGAATCTCTTTAATTAGAATTAGAAGTTTAATCGAATTTAATATCACGTGCGAGAAGTGAATAAAACATGTGTATATCTAAGGCTCACTAAATATGTCAAACAACAATTACCTAGATTGACAGACCCTTATCTAATATTTAGTAATTTAATTTGAGATTGATTTATATCAAAAAACTAATTTAAAAATAAACATAATAATTAAAAATATGAATAAACACAAAAGAATCTGATTTAATTACTTGTAGATACAAATGTAATGTGTACATTATCAGTGTTATCATATAGCCACCGGTCACCACCGGCCATCGACTACCCCTTTTTGGACTTTCCAACTGGAATTTCTCATAAAGTTAAATGAGAGATAACAACAAGAGTGTTCTCTACCACGCATGTTGGCATTACCATGCTGTGGAAGGAATCTTGCCGCTAACCGCCCTCAGAATTTGCTCAAAACTCATTGGAAGTTGCCTGACGATTGGTGTTTCATCCCCTTTGCTTATAAGGTTCTCAATTATTTATATACGCTTTGCTGTTGGTTTTTTTTCTATACTTTATCTCTCTTTCTTGCATCCAACTGCGACCTCTCTAGAGACAGTAGGAGGAATTCAGTTCAGTTTTGCCTTTGCTTCTAGTGTGCAAACTAAATTCCATTCGATTCATTCGTCGAATAGTCGTCGACGCTGTAAGTCGGTTGTTGGAATACGTTCGTTTCTTTGCGATACTTTCACCGTGAATTTGTGTAATCTTAAGTGTAGATTAAATATAAATACAAGAGTAAATAATTACTTTGAAATATATTTAACTAAGCGCAAGTGAAGGGAAAAGCTAATTTTCGAAATAAGAAAAGAATTCGTGTGTATCTTCTACGAGTATATATGCCGGCTCAAATTAGTAACGCAAAATTCAATAGCAATCACAGCAGTCTAGTCTGATCGTTAAATTAAGTGTGAAATATTTTTGCGAGTGATATAAACAACTTGGGGTGAGAGTGATTTATACTTGTTCTGACCCATATAACGCACACATTGAGTTACTTTGTTCCGATTCCGAAAGTTTATCAGTTTGCCAATTTGCTTGAATTTGTCCTAAGTAAACAAATAAACAAACAGAATAAAAAAAAAAGATATACAATCGAAAATTACGTGATTTGACGTTGAGTTAATTGTTTGAGAATTTATATTTTAAAAGTTTGCCACAATTGTCGCAGAAGCATCTATATACGTAAGTGTTTAAATAAGTTATTAAATTGATTACACAGAGCATAATCAAGCGTCTAGATCTTAATTGAATGCAACTATGTAAGACATAGTATTTAAAACCGCAAAACTAATTATACCAGCCTTTGCTCATGTAATTGGTAAATTAATTTCGAACCAATTAGAAAGTAAAAAAAAAAAATACAAATAATAAATACGTTCAAAACAAGTCTGTTGCCACAATATTTGCAGACGTTAATGTGCGTGCACGGGTGCTTAAGTTCAGTTAATTTCCTTGGGGTCTTTAATTAACGAGTTCTCCTTCATTTTCACTCACTGCAACTCATTATTCTGTGCTCTGTCTGACAAATGGGAAGCAGAAAAGAAAAAAAAAAAAACTCATACTTGTGCTGCACTTTGCACAAGAGGAATTGCTGATGAACTCATCACGCATTTGAATCGAAAATGAATAATTTAATTAATTTAATGTAAATGTCATGCAAAGATGGAAAATAACAGACCTGCGGTTTTAGCACTAACATACGTAGAAGTGCATTTAATTGCAAAAAAATGTATCTCATTGTACAAGAGCTACGTATGGACGGATGTGGTTTGTACAGAACCTGTACGAATTGAAGTTTAGCACTAAAGAAGCCAGTGAAAGACCCTATCAGACAGCAATGACTAAGTATGTTTCAAAACAAGGAATACATTTGTTTGTGTTGTGACTATGCAGCTCTATGCATTCGTCATCTATAGTTTGTTGTGTATATTCGAATTGGCTAGGGTTACATTAACTTGGTCCACTCATTCATGGTTATAGGCAAATCTTGTCCTTGGGAGTATCAGATGTGTCCACTGGCAAATCTATAGTAGCATTGTATCATATTTTACATATGTGTGGTAATTAAAACGGAACAAATCAGTATCGTAATAGAGAACAGATAATGTGCAACCCACACGGAACAGCATTTTCGTTCTAAAAGGCTTCAATTCCAGATTTTGCATTCCAGCTGAACCCGTTTCTGATAGCTGGTTTTAAATGGACAATCGAAGATAAAAGTAAAAAATGTTGGCTAAAACTTTAAAAAGGGAAAAGAACTCATGCACGTTACAAATAGATTATTAAACTTACTATTATTAATGGCTGAGTTGTTTTTTTAATATTCACTTGAATCAGTTACTTAATGGACGATCTGTGATCGTTTTTTGCAAACTCATTTCCCTCTTTGAGCGGCTGACAGCTTCCTAGAACTAGGTTTGTACATATGTATGTACATCCAGTTAAACACCTTTCTTTTAAACGAATTTCTTTTAATAAATCTTAGCAAACTTTAATTATAAAAATCACTTAAATCACGAATGACTCTTAGGCTATTGTTAAATAATTATTGAATTTCGGAATACCATGTTTTTAAACAAAATATTTATCTATTTATTTCAATATTCATTTACCTACATAGATACATATATCTGTTTAGATAACTAATCAATGATAATACTGAACTAACACGATTGACATATTAATCAGAATTTAATTTGATTCATCAAATAATGTAGGTATTTCGCAATCCTCAATTAACGCAAAGAGAAAAACAAAAACATAGTAACACATTTCGTAAAAACTCAACACCGACGAAATTCTGACAATTTGTCAGAAAAGAATGAATGGGTGTATTTTTTATGGCTTGTCAGAATATGGAAATATTATTACCGCCATCTATAATATTGTTTGCACGATATGGTCATTTATTGGCATAAATTGTGACGAGTGTTACTAGTGTAAATCCAGCAAGACTGGATAATTCTGATTATTTTCGGCAGTAGTTTCATGTAAGAACAAAAATTTGATCTATATCAAACCATGGGCGTTCTGAATGTGCGTACACATTTCAAGATTTCTTACATTAACACATGTACCTAGATAAACAGCTTTAGCCAAAAGATTAAAATCACTTTTTGACCTTACAAATAGTAGGTACATATTTAAGTACTGTAAAATTTCGAACTTAAATTTTAGTCACATTCTAAAAAGCAAACTAACTGCAGTAAAAATTTTCATACAACATATGGATGTCAAATTTAAATATTTTGTTTATAAAGTTCGTAAGACTGATATGCTAGTGGACAACACTCATGGTCCCCGTTGTCGTATGTTGCGCACAGACGAGAATATGGCTGCTGTAGCCGAGAATGTGAGACTTCAAAAATGAGGCTGGGAACAACGTTTCGGTCAACAAGGGGCGTTTTAGACCCATGTTAACGGACTTTTTTGTATTGAAAAGGACAACATGGATTTAGACGACCTCAGGTTCATGCAGGCTGGCGTTCCATGCCACACGCCACATGCCATAATCGATCTTTTGCGCACCAAACTCCCAAATCGTGTTATCAGCCGACTTGGCGATGTCAATTGCGATTTGATCTTTTGGAGTTTTTTTTGTTGAGAACCGTGAAGGACCGCCAATCGCCAATTTCATTCAAACATCCGTGAGCTACATCCCGAAACCATCAATAAGGTCTTGGAAAATCCAAGTGACAGAATGCGCTACTGCGAAGCCAGCCAAGGCAGCCACTTGAACGACGTTGTGCTCCATAGTTAATGGGTATGTTTGCTCCTACTCTTAAAGCCATAATACATGGAAAAAAAAATACATTTTGTTCATTCTATTGCATTTTTAAAAAGAAACTTGTATTTGGCCCACCCTGTATGTGCATTTATAAACTGGAACCTTTCATTTTACATGTTCCACGCGACACCTTTCGTACATTAATTGTACTGTTTTGGCAACCATAATCACCATGTTCTCAAACTCTTGTCTCAATTGGATATAATATATATAATGTATATAATTTCCTAACAATTATTTCGCGATTTACCATTAACTTCTTGAATGTAGTATTGCCTATGTTGCCGATCTCTAGTTTTTTTACCCAAATGCCTAAGATTTCTAAAATTATAACCTGTAGGTACTGTCAACTAATACAATTGAAATTTAATGTTTGTAAAAAGATCATGAATTTCAAAGAGATTTTAGTGTACAAAATATAAGGTCCGTTCGCGTACCCTCCTAAAACAGCGAATTTTTACGAAAAGCTGTTCGCGAAGGGGAATTTTCGTGGTTTTTCACAGAAGAGATCGCTCACGAGAGAGTAAGAAATTTCCCCATGCTACGAATTTTAGTGCAAGAAATTTCTGTGTGCTGCTTTGTGAAAACTGTCAAATCTATCAAATCGAATTTTGTTGGAATACATTTAAATTTATTTAAAAAAAAAAATCAAAATTCATTCGAGCACTTTTTTTTATTTATATGTCATTACACTGACGTTTAAAGTGTGGGCAAATTTTCTTGTTCAACCCGTTCGTTTACTTTTTCGTAATTTAAGCTCCCTCTGAGAGAATTTCACCCCCACTCTTCGAAATTTGATAATTTACGAATTTTAGTGCAAAAAGTACGCGAACGGACCTATAGCAAATACGAAAAACTTCGTATGAATGAAATTTAAAAAAAAATCAATTCTACAGTACCTATCTACTGCCTTATTAGTAGGAACTTAAAATTATCAGATACTTTTTTCCAGCGCGGATTCGTTGCATTTTGACTTTTCAATTTAACGCCACATAATCATTTTTCTTTTGTTATCATCAATAGTCCAATTATAGTTTCTCTACGTGGGCGGCTTTTGGTTATTTATCAAAATGATTCATTTACTTTTAAATGCTCAATAAAAACTTCACTTGATAATGCGTTACACTGTCAGGATTGTTTATTTTTAATTAAGTTAAAATTAATTAAATTAACTTTGACTGACCAGTTAGCGCTGTTATTTAGTTTTTATAATATTCATCAATTTGGCAATATTTTTTCGTTTAAAAATGCCTTTTTATGAATGTTTTTAAATCAGTCCCTTCTTGATTTAGTTATCATATTTAAATTTAGAAAAGATCGCACAGAAAGACTAATAAATAATTTTTTTTACGAACTATTTACTATTGTACTTGATTTTAAGCTCAAACCTTTTTTTTTAGTACTTATCTAGAAATCTTAGTTAAAAAACAATTAACATGATTTTTTGAACAATTAAGAAATATGGTTTCTAAATACATTTGTACCATTTTCTTTAAATATTTTGATATTTTTTTTAAGTGAAAATAATTATTTGAAATGTAAAATGGTGTTGTGGTAAGACGCAACCTATTATAGCGGCCCACACAATCTCTAAGCAGTGCATTGCATAAATTAATTGATTTCCAACACATTGCAAAATACACTAATAATGCTTAATTACAACTAATAATGCACACAAAGTTAAGAGAATTACTTACAAAAAATGCAGCCGACTTGCTATTGCTATATTGGGGAAGTCGTTAATTTTCAATTAATTGTTTTTCTCCTTATTATTCAGTGCAACGAGTTTTTTTTTTTTTTTTCATTTCATACGTTAATTTTTCATTCAATTACTGCTGCTACTTGCTTGCGATTTCTATATGAGAGCGTATTTGTGTAATGGGTAATGAAATACTCTACTGTAAGTGGAAAAAATGGTAATTCGCTTTGGCGTTTTTAAATCACTTGATGGATAATTCTGTCAAAACGACAAAATTTGTATTCATTTGAAATCAAACGAATGTATGGAAAAGTTGAGACACGTTTTTGAAAATAAGTATCTTCTAAATTGGCGAAAATAATGTAATTGCTAAACACTCAGGCTTGTTAGATATAACAATTGACGAATTGATGAGATTTACTTTCATAATCGTCAAATTTTGTGATATGTTTTGTTTCTCTAAAAATTCTTCATTAATAGTCCATTATGATTTTTGTTATGTTGTTTACTTAAATGTTTTTAACAATTTTCTTGTTATGTTTTAATAAAAGTATCGCCATTAAAAAGAGGGCGTGTCACATTCAAATTATACAAATGTGATACTTTCACATATCCTGAGTGATAGCGTTAAATAAGAACTTCGACTGATGCTGTTCAGTTGTATTAAGCCAATGCAGATAAAAGATGCTGTCTTGTCACATGTATGTACTTATATCTAAACATTTACCCTAATTTCGAATTTCCAATAGAGCACGTACATAAGTTCAGCTGTGATGCAGTTTATCTTACAGATCTGATAGCTGGATAGCAAAATACGATCGATTTTGAATAGTGTACAACTAGTAATGATAATGGTGTGCAGGTTATTTGTGCTAAGTTGAAACTAATTGATCGTAATGAATCAAATTAAAACCTTGTAATCATAAAAAAAATCAGAAGCTTGTCGAGTTTAGTGTTATTTTGTTGCTAATGTAAACGTTTTACAGGAAGGAAAAAAAACTTGTTAAATCACATGTGGCTTATGAAATACGTAGAGCAAAATTAAAATATTGCATTTTATGCTGAATTTTTACATTGGGTTTTAAGGAAACAAATATTCTTCTCAATGTTTATCGGTGCATGCATGCGTTTTAACATGTAAAGTTAATGGTAAAAACAAGCCAATAAAATTGCTGTAAACTTATAAATACTAACAGCCTAGTATACTCTAGTGTATTCCATGTACATATGCATATGTATATTTAACTTATAGTTCCATTTTTACTTTCACATATGTAGCGTCTCTTAAAACATTAAAAATATAATAAAACGCCAGTGAGTGCACCTAATTGATTCAAAAGACCGAAATAATGACAATAATCAAAATAAAAACATTCTTGTAAATTTTAATTATTACTAAAACTGAATGGAGAACAT
The DNA here is from genome assembly GCA_949716465.1 of Chalcosyrphus nemorum. Lineage (NCBI taxonomy): Eukaryota > Metazoa > Arthropoda > Insecta > Diptera > Syrphidae > Chalcosyrphus > Chalcosyrphus nemorum. Next base: position 447,714 of record OX454332.1, read on the forward strand.
GAGAGAGCTAATAATAATAAATGGAAAATAATTAGTTTTTCGCTGTACACCAACACACGCCCGCCCCTGGGTAATGTTATCGTTGCGGGTATGAGGAGATAATTTAATTAAAATAATAATTGCTCATTGCAGCACTAAGTAATTAGACAAAATATATTTTTAAAAAGCGATAAAAGTGATCTGACTCGTGTTTTAAATAAAATAAAATGTTGTTTGTGTTTAAATCAAAATAAGTTGCATAAAAGCGATAATATTTATTATTAAGGTGCAACAATATGTCAATGCCAATATTGTGTCGTATTCCTTGATCCCTTAAAAATTTCACGTACATATATCACTGCAGCACATGGACTGAAAGGGTTTAAAGCAGGCTACACACTATCAGTTTTCAACTGACAGTATTGCTAAATTGATGGAAAACTGATAGTGTGTAGATAGAACTGATCAATGAGGATGGAACTGATGGCGAGGGTTGAATTTTTTCGTGGATTTTGCTGGTGCAGGTACACTTCATGATATGGCATTTTGTCGAGCGAGGGTCATATTTGATAGTCCAGGCTTCTGTGTCCTGCATCTTTCGAATTAGATTACAGTGCGTAAAAATTTTTGCCTGCGCCCAAAGAAGAAAAACCCAAAAATAAACAAAAAAAACTGGAACTGATGAGGGTTGAATTTTTTCGTGGATTTTGCTGGATTGACGGTGAATGCTGCATGTATGTGTATAATGAGAGGTAGATTTCATGATTTGGGTCGAGCGAGGGTCATATTTGATAGTCCAGGCTTCTGTGTCCCGGATCTTTCCACTTTTTCACACACTTTTTTTTTGTTGTTAGTGCAATAATAATACATACACACAGGCAGACAGACAGACAGACAGACAGACAGAATCGCCCGACCTACTTGTGCGTAAAAATTGTTGCCTGCGCCCAAAAAAGACAAAAGAAAACCTTCGAAAAACAGACGAACCACCTGGAATGATAGTGTGTAGCCTGGAATGGATTGATGAGAACTGACAGTCCAGGACTGTCAGTTGAAAACTGATAGTGTGTAGCCTACTTAAGAAAATAGGGAGTTTTTTCCTTTATGAAACACATTATTGTTGTGTTTACAGGGCCATTTGCACCCTCATAAAACGAACAATGTTTTCGCTACACTTACCCCTGATTTAACGAAATAATAACAAACCATAAAAGCTTCTTAACGTGGGTGGTAACGGTCTTTATTTTTTTGATTTTTCTTCTTGAGGAGAGCAGTGATTTATATTGTTAGTAGGTATATATTTTTCTTACTTAAAACCATGAGACGGTTGTGATTTTCGAGGGTTAAACATTTTAAGGAACATAGAAAGCACTGCAATTGCTTAATAATGTATGTTGGTGTTCAAGAGGGTTTCCATAAACTGTTTTCAAGTTTGACAGAAAATTAAAAAAAGGCAGAGGTTTGGAAGTAAGCCTTATTTCTTTCACCTATAATATAGGGCAAGTATGGCATTTGTAGAAAAAATCAACCTCGAGGTTTTGATGGATTTTGACATCACCATTATAGAGAATTTAAAAAAAGGTGAGTCTGTTCATTCTGTCTGTTTATTGTACGCTTTTTTTGAACTGCAGCCTAAACGACTGGGTATTTTTTTTCTTCAAACTTCATAAGGTCTGTAGCGTTGCGTACTTCACTAAGAGCAATTTTCATTTAAAAGGGATTAGCTCGAGAACGGCTTTAAGGATCTTTCAGTTCATTTGTTGTTTGCTAGGGGTTTGTATCAGTCGATGTTAAGGTTTTGTAAACAGAGATTTTGTCCCACCATTTCCTACCAAGAAAAGATACCAAGACTGCTAAATTGAAACGTCGCTTCGTTCTGTAAGCTTGGCTTATGATAAACAAAAGTGCGATCCACGACTTAATTCCTGACACAAGAGAACAGTCGAAACATCCATCCATACATTAGTCGGGAAGGTGATGAAATAGTAATTTGAGTAAGTAATGTAATGGGATAACATGCTGAACATTGGTTACATTTTAAGAAGGTTTTCATGCCTAAAATTCATGAATTGCTCTTCAAATTGGTTGACCGTCCACCGTCTTCACCAGATGACTTTTCCCTGTTTGCATAGTTTCAATTGGAGACCTGGGACTTTCATGGAACGAGGAGGTCCTCACATACGTAAGAGATTTCCGGAACAAGAATCCAACTAATAGGTGCATTCATATTTGTAAAGCAATTCTTCAAACCAAATGAATTCGTTATAATGCATGGTCTAGCAAATTGACATATTTGCACCATTAACGTCAGTAAATGTCAGTATAATGTCAGTGTCTTTCCATATTATGACAATTAGCCAGTTCATTCTGTCATAATTAATGTCACAATTTAGTTGATTGTGTTTTTCTGCAAAATCTGTTGCTATGTACAATATTTATGTGGAAGCATAGCTAAAGAATAATATTTTAGGTACCTATATAGAAATCGCACACTGGGAAATGACTAGTATAAGTATACATTAATTTGCCATTATCCTGTAAAAAAGGGTAATTTAAAAGACTTGTGTTTTATTACTGTTCCTCTCGCAATTCATATAAGATTTAAATTTCAAAATTAGATAACTAGATATGTAGATGTGACTTCTTACATAGTATCATTTAAGTTCACTAAGCCTCCGCAAAAATAGAGCAATCTCCAGCTTCTTTAACAAATTTCATTACGGAGAAATTGAGAATGTCAGCACAGGTGGTGTATACGTACGTTTTTCCAGCTTCGGGGATATTTGCTGGGCGAAAAAATTCAAACAAAAATGTTGTCATATTAAAAAGATGCAATAAATCAATTGAAAATTCCAATTCATATTAACACACATCGGTATCGAATTCTCTCAAGGTCGTGGCGCTGAATACGCTTATTACATTTTGTGTATTGTGTAATGGCTACTTCTTATGCTGAATCTCAATAAACATTGTCACGATCTATAAAAAACAGAAAAAATAAACTCCTCCATTGGCGATACTCAAAAAAGAGGTCTTCACAAGACTTCTTTGCTTTAATAAATCGCTCATCCTTTATGAAACGTGTCATGCGAATTTGTTTTATCTCCATTCGCTTGCGCTATGTGTACTCCGGTACTATGGGGCTGTTGCTTTCCACTCCAAACGGCATACTAAAATGCCATCTTAAAGACAATGTGTCTTCGTTAATTACTATTTACAATTCCAGAACGAGTACAAAAAGCGAAAATCCAAAGACGTATAAAAAATCTGCGAACTCACTTAATTCGACTAGTGTGGTAAGCAACAAGAACTTCATCTCACTATTTATGTAATACGTGTATGTATATCTGGTGGAATAATTTATACAGTGAAGAAGGCAAAAAAAATAACAGAGATCTTGCTGTGTTTTTGCATTTTCCGCAAAGCCTATGTGTGATGAGGATGAGGTAGCATAACGAGCGACTGGACTGGACAAAAAGAAGAAAACTCGTAAGCGTAGTAATTATGCTGTTTGCTAATGGGAAGCAATGTGTCACATGCGTTTGGCGGCAGTGACAGTCGCTTAAGTGACACGCTGACTGCCAGATGAGACAAATTTATGAGGGCGACAGGGGTAGAGATAGACTTAAGACGACTTGCGTGGGATCCGCTGGGAATTCTTGAGATTTTTTTGAAACAAAAAAAAAAAAAAAAATATACAGTCCGGACAGATTGAGATTGTTTTCATTATCTGTTAGTGAGCAATATTTGTATTTGAAATCTAAATCTCCATTAAACAAAACAATAATCTCTGGTGGCTATACATATGTATATTGCAGATCAACGAAATTAAAAGGGAAATGTGAAAATGAAATGTTGTTGTGCTGTTCGTTTGTGTAAACAAGAATCGTGTTAAACTGTGAAAACAACACTCAGTCGGATTTAATGGGGGGCGCGACTTTGTGCTAGATAGCATCCTCGCGCGCCCCTATCTGTTAATAGTTTAACAATTAATGTGTTTTGTTTTTAGTTAGAGAAAAAGCAGATAGGAAAAGTTATAACTAGACGAGGAGGAAAGACTATCTTTTGAATAGTTTTTTTTATTGTTTTAAGTACCTAACTAGTTTTCAGCCATTTAGGGCGTATAACCAATTGGTGTGCATTTTGTGGGCTAAGTAAGAATATAAAAGAAATTATACGAATCCTAATATAGTTTTCAATACTCTGAGATGAGTAATGCGGTTTTCATCCCGGCAGAATCACTCCTCAGCTATTGATTCCCAGAATTCTATCGGGTTTAATTATCAAAATCTACTTTTTATTTCTTGTTTCTTGTCTTACATATTGGTAGCATTTATCAAAGATGTTCATATTGTTTGTTTCTCAATAGACAAAGAGGGGAACTCCTTTGTTATATTTTTTATATTTCGGAATTTCGAAAGCTGAGTAGAGTAGTAGTAGTAGGGTCACAATCTTTCCTATCAGTGCTGCCACTAGACGCATAGCATATTTTAGCAGATCCTTTAAAAAAGGTAGTAGATTCAAACAAAAGGTTGCCAATCCCACTTGAAGGGCTTCTGACCCTTCTAGAGTCTCTGCCTGAGACACGGCTGCCTTCCATCCTCTGTATTTCTGGCATCTGCGACTACTTGATCTTTGTACCGGAGGTTCGGTCTTCTTCGCCGTCTTTCTCTTGGCTGGAGCATTGTTGTCCATTCGCTCGCTATGGCCGAGCCAATGTAGTCTGGGTATCTTAGCTTTTTGGACTTTTTGGACGAGTACTTCAATTTTAAATTCAATATGTTTTTAATGAAATTTAAGTTTGAAGATGGGGTAAATAGTAAAAGGACGTAAAAGCTAGTAGATTTGCTAGCTTTGTGCTAAAAGTGGCAGCGCTGATCCCTATGATGCATACTGGGGCAGAATGACCAAATTGTTGGCAATAAATCAAAAATAAGATGCTCGTATGGGTCCATTCTTATTTTATTTTAATGGTCAAATACCCCACTTTCAATAATCTAACATTCTTAAGCCTTTATCATAAACAGATTCAGCAAAAAATGCATTGGCGCGAGACAGCTTTGTTAACTGATTAATAGAATTTATTATGAAGCAGTGTAGAAGTGTTTTTTTGATTGCATCCAAAGGCGTCCAAAGTTCAAGACTATTTTTTCTTGGTAGCTCGATTTACTGTTTTTGAAAAGCGAATTGGTTTGTAATTTTATTTAAAAAAAATGTGCTTTCTGACAAAAAAAGGAATAAATTTGACGGTAGCTCAGGACACAGAACAAAAGTTTTTACATATATCCGTCGCTAAATACTCTGTCATGCCGTCAGTATGGATTTTGCAGTATTTTCAACATGTAGTGTATTTTGTTCCTAAAAATGATATTATTCTAAGAAAATCGTCAAAAAACGTTTTTTTTTTTTTTAACAATATCGCCCCTAAAAAGTGGGCGTGGCCATACACAATGTATAGAAGTTTTGTAGGGTAAGTGAAAATCTACATATTTGCTGAAGAAAGTTTTTTATTTGAAAAGTGGGCGGATTTTAAAAATGTATATACACTTCTACTGCTCAAAAATTAACCAGGCGAAATTTCAGGTTCCTAGTTTTATTGGTTGATTTAATGCCAACTATAAGATTGTTTTGCCCCAGTGTGCGATGGTCCGGCTGTATGGTTTTTCGGTTTGAGCACAAAAGTACCAACAGGCTTGCTGGTTTCATATCATTTTGTTACTGAGAATGCGTTCCTTTTTTTCTGCAATTGTGTAGGAACAACGTTTTCGAGAACTATTTACTGCTCTGCTTTGTTATATTCAATATGATTATCCATTTATTCAAACTCCCCGTTTTAATACTCGATAAAAATAGTTATTAAAGTTACTAAGCTTACATTAATGTTATCTGACTTTGAGAGCACAATGATTATTATTAATACGTTTTGTTTCCAAATCTATTTACCAGACATATTTTAATTAAAATCCAGTGTTAAGAAATAAATCTATGTCAGAAAGCGACGACACTTCAATTATGCTCACGTCCATGAAATGAAAACCACTCAAGAGTTACACTCATCCTTTTAATTTAAATCATAATTTGAATGAAAAGGCTTTGTTCCAAGTGCTCCATCTACTGCCAGAAACACACGCAACCACTTCGATGCAGATGATAAAGATGATTTTCAGCTGATATTCCAGAAATTCAATATGTTTCCACATGTCAGTCGTATCTGCTTATGCATACATACGTTCTGATGCCCACCCTTTATTAAAAGTGACTTTTTAGTCTTGAAAATTTCTAATTTAATAAAAACCCCTTTTCGTATAGATATGAAGATGAACGCCATGAACAATCAGTTAGACACAGATAATGTGTCACAAAAGCTTCCCTTATTTTAGTGTGTATCCTACCACCGGGATGTGGACATAGAAAACACAAAAACTTAGTTTAACTTCCACATAGATATGTATTCTGGCTGGCGGATAAATGTATTTTTAGAAAATAATACTCAGAATGAATTCGTCTCACTTTTGTTTCATGGTGCTCGCTTCGGTTCGGTAATGGCTGTGGCAATTAATTAATTGTGGCAAAGTGTGAAATCACATTCCTTTGCTTCTGAATTCGTTTGAAGTGTACTGTGAGTATCTGCGGCGGCGGGTGGCCCCAGCCATAGCCCTTTGAAAAGCACTGCAATATACAGCCTCAATGAATATTTATTGTAAACCGAAGGTATTTCTTCCGCCATTGAACGTCGTCGTCTGGTACAGAGGTACTGCTGTGGTACTACTATCCCAAACCCAAGCTCTTCAGAGTTTAGAAAACACGTCAGTTCGCACCCAGTGGGAAGTGAGAACGCTTTGCATGGTTTATGCCATGCACATACACACACACAGTAACACAAGTAGACTTTGTTTGTTGAGTAAATATTTGGAAAAGAAACAAAACAGTGGAAATGTGTTTGCGTACCTGTTACACGTCAGGCACTCAAATCTTGACACTAGTGTTTTGAAATTTTTGACATTTTATGAAAACAAATAAAATGCTTGATGTGGTGTTGGTACAACCAGATTGTTGCAGATCCAACGAGTGGGTGGGAATACACATTTTATTGGTTTTGCTATACTTTACTTGAGTTCGTGAAAAGAGCTCCTCTTAAGAGGTGCAATAAAATTTGTTTTAGTAATGAAGAGAGCATTTAATAATCTATCGTATCTTGTATTATAATAAATATCAGTTAATGTATTCATCTCTAGATCTGTAGAGCATATCAATTGTAAAATAAATTTTAAAAGTTCACGAATCTGATAGCAAGCATTCCATTAATTTAGGAATTCTGTCTAGGTATCGTATAAGTTTTAAGCCCACACCTATTGCTACAAAGAACTAATGGTGGATACTTTTACCTCACGTAGTAAATGAGGACAAGACAAAGTATATGTTATCAACAAACAAAAATTTATCTGTCCAAAACATTGGGCAGAACGTCACTGTTGATAGCTATAATTTCGAGGTAGTTAAGGAGTTCACCTACCTCGGAACAAATATTAATCCTACAAATGACACCTTTGTAGAGATCCGACGAAGAATAACCCTAGCAAACCGCTGCTACTTCGGTTTGGCGAAACAACTGGGTTCAAAACTCCTAACTCGACGGACCAAATTAATGCTCTACAGAACGCTCATCTTACCAGTCCTGCTGTATGGATCCGAGTGCTGGACGATAAGTAAGAAAGCTGAGCAAATATTGGGCACCTTCGAGCGTAAAATACTCCGTCGGATATTAGGTCCCTTATGCGAGGAGGTCGAATGGAGGAGAAGATACAACCGCGAACTCTATGAGCTGTACCAGGATGTGGATGTAGTCCAAAAAGCTAAGATACGCAGACTACATTGGCTCGGCCACATCGAGCGAATGGACAACAATGCTCCAGCCAAGAGGATCTTCGAATCCCAGCCCCCAGGTTCGAGACGGCGAAGAAGACCGAACCTCCGGTACAAAGACCAAGCTGTCGCGGATGCCAGAAAACTTGGTCTTCACAACTGGAAACAGCGTGCTCGGGACCGCAGAGGATGGAAGGCAGCGATGTCTCAGGCAGGGACTCTACAAGGGTCGGGAGCCCTTTAAGTAAGTAAGTACTTTTACCTCACGGGCTTATAACTTTTACTACAATATAAATAAGCTACATCATTTAGCTTCTGTCCAGCGCAACAACAAAAAAATGTCACTTCACAGAATGAGAAATAAATCAAGGGCCATCAAAATACATCCACCCAAATTACCATCATCACAAAATGCATTGCACGCATAAGCGGATAAGAGGCAATCATTCAATTATTGCAGCCGTATTCAGCATTTAACAGGGAAAGAAACAACGTGCACACAAATAAAACAAAAAAAAAAAAAATAAATAAATACTTAATGAAATTAAATTAATATAATTGGATTCGTTCATTGTCATTTGCAGTTAATTTCAGAGAAAACGCATAGCAAAGCTTTATAATAACCTCTCTGCACCGCATAATTTGCATTTTGCGGTCGCCCAAAATACGTGTGCAACATATAAATCCCGCAATCTGGTACTGAGTGGGGTGGAAAAAATATTTACACGAATATATGTATCACTTGCCACAATTTGCTCTACAAAGCATTTTCATTCGATTTGCACTTATCTGCACTTTACAGTGCACTTACTCCAGCGCAGTGCATCTAGTATCTCATACGCAGTAAGGTGCATCGAAATGACCAATTGTCCATCCAAATGGAAATTATTTACATACTACTGAAATTTCAACCACCCACCCCATTGGAAGCGCAAAAGTGAACATAAAACGTTGGCATTGTAGGGATGATTTAAGTATGGATAAACAGAACCATAGGACACATCATTTTTTTAAGTTTTATTTTGCATCTCAATTTACCTGAGATAATTTAGAGTTTTGTTAAATCTACAGTGTAACTGAGTGAAAGGGGATTTATTCCTGTATTTAGTTATTCTAAGGAAATAGCACACTGGCCGTCCATTAGGACAACAAAGTCTGAAGCGGCTAAAATAGGCGTAGCGGGCACCGAATGTAAAATAAAGTAGATAAATATACTAAGCTGTCAACAAGACGGAGCGTTCAAAACATAAGAATCGAACAGAAAGTTGCGGTAAAAAGCGATTGTAAATTATGTAATTCATTGGAAGGTACTTCTTTGTCTATGGATTTTTTGACAGATGAAGCGTAAGTCGTGTTAACATGTCATTTTGTCATATAAAGACTTATCTCGGCGTCTACAAATTATTGAGGTGTATTACGAAAATCAGCTTACGAAAATCATGTGTTTCGTGCACGTAGAGCAAATAATCGGCATAGGTACCTAACGCACGATTAGCTATACCATTGAAATAGGATGGGACGATATACAAAGACCACATGCATATCCACCATACAGTAATGAAAATGTTGGAGCGGTGTCTGAGAGTGTACACAAAGACAGCGGGCGATGCCGGGCAGAACGCAACTGTCAATGGCGCCATAACAGGCTATGTCTCAAATTGAAGCCCGTGATTTCTAGTACATCTGGTACCAACAAGATAGCGCTACTTGTCCCATAGTCCGTGAAACCGTGGCGATTCGGTGAACATTATTTATGTGTATCGTAATTCGGACCGGTAAATTCGCCGCTCTTTCCAATCGCTGAAAATAAAATATAAGAACTTATTAATCCAAGTCCTACTATAAGATGTTGAAACATGGCGGCTGAAGCTAGGCGCGCACATGCGATTTTCTGTCGCGGCGATTAAAAAATCGTAGTCGCTGTAGAAAATGGCAGTCCGAGCACCAGCGACAGAAAACGCCACGATCTTTTAATCGCAAATTATAGGTCACATAGTTTATATTACGAGTGCGCGCACTTGCGATTAAAGAATCGCCGCGACTGTAAATCGCCAAAAAATATGTGGCATGCTGCATTTTTCTAGATCCTGCGATTATATAGTCGCAAGTGCGCGCGTTCGTATTAGACGCCATGTGTTCCATTTTGCTGAACAGTATAGAGATAGAATATAGAGATAGAAAATCGCTAGTGCGCGCACTGTTTTATATTATTGCGACTACTAATTTTTGATCACGGCGACTTAAATCGCCAGTGCGTGCTAACTCCTTTAAATTCATGTGATTCATTTATTTTTGCGACTATCGCGTCGCTGAAAAAATGTAACAAATCGCGGCATAATAATCGCTGCAATAATTATGAGCTCTGTGCGCGCATTCATGTTGCAAAGAGTGTGTTTCATTTTGTGCGACTAAGAAGTCGCGCGATGAAATCGCATGTGCGCGCCTAGCCTAAGAGAAGGTGGATGGGGGTATTAACCAACACGTAGCGAGCGGGATTGAAGACAATTAGCTGAAGACCATGCTAAATGGAGAAAATGATTGGTTGGTTGAGGACCAGGTTCAGACCGACCGAGATCGATCTATTTTTACGAGCGGTTTCAATGTAAATGGTTCATAAGGATGCATAAATTTTAATTTTATTTTATAATAATCTTTTATATTCTGTAGCTATATATAACAACGTATTTAGTTTAGGATTCTTGAAATTGCATAATTATCCGTTTTGAAAAAAAAAGACAGTTTTTTAATGTAAAAAATATCAAAATTTTAGTATTGCGACCATTTTAAGGTTCTGTACAGTCTATACGGTTCCACGTCGATCTAAGTTGTTTGTTGATATAAAGCATAAGTAGTTATTTGAACTGTTATTTGATGTGTCTATTACATTGAACAGAATGCCGCATGACCTTATTACGAGTGATACTATTAGGGTAGGTGCGTTTCAAGATCTGTGCTATCATCTTCATTTTTCTAATTCATTACTGACAGGCTACTTCAAAACCTTTTACAATTTCCTAATATCCGTTTATTTAAAAAGGGAAACAAAATCCACTCGACTAGAAGGCGTTCCAATTAACCGTGCACTTCAACAATAATTAACGACATTAATTATAACTCCTAAGATGGAATAATACTCCGTTCACTTCAATCTACTGTGCATTGCTATGCAAACATCAAACTTGTTATTGAATATGAGAAATGCAAACATAATACACTTTTAATCACGATAACCTTTTGCAATTGCAATTGCATGTTCAACATTCTGCGAGCTATCGAGCTAAGTGCTGGGCAGCACAGCGCAGCGCAGCCCAACAGCGGTGTCTTATAAAAGTTCAATTAATTAGTGTAAAATTCATTGCAATTGTGTAAACGAAACGAGTACTCTAATTAAAGACAGTCGGTCATATAATTAAGTGACAGATAGTGTTTTATCGCAGTTGAAAGAAACGTCTGACTGAACAGTAGTTCAATGAAACTCCGAAGACACTATTGAAACGCGGTTTATTGCACTATGCACTCAAAACTGAAGCATTTGGCCACTTATCGAATGAAAGTGTGTGCAATGCTCTCCATAGATAAAAAAAACTGGAACGAGTCGACTTATTGGGGAAGGTAAATTACAAATAATAATAAAACAAAAAAACAAGTTCCTACAGCTTCATAAAAACTTCATTGCCGAGCAGCTGTGAGCAACACATAAATCCTGCAAAAAAAAAAAAAAAAACAAAAAAAGGTTTACCAAACAACATTCCGGCAAATAAATCTTCTTCCGGTGGAAGGAAAACACACCACCTGACATTCGGCATACAAGGACAAGTGCTAGCAGATTTGCTCCACTTCATCCCCTTTTGTGTGATGCTGCTGCTTGTCTCTGAGGGGTATAGTAGGTAATAAATACCAATCAATAGCATATGTCACCCCCGACGAAATTAAACGATCCAAATATGATTTAAGTGTTTTCGCAATAAATTTTCAAGGACCAGTCACTGGACGAGTAGCTGTGGCGCTTGTTCCTGTGCAGTAACCGAAAAGTACACTTATGTGAACGTCCAATGCAATCCTACGGATACAATACACCTTGTGACAGATTATGTCATGACAGACTTATTGAATGGACTGAGGCAAGCTTTCAGAAATCAAGTCAAAACCTCTGGCGCTCCTTCACATAACAATCACCATAGTAAGCGAAATCTGGCTAGGGAGTTTCACTGGAATGGTTATTGTCCTCAGATACCTACATCATTAGGACGGACATAGATAGGACTTTGGTTAAATATTTTGGATTCTGTGGGCTGAAGTTGAAAGGAGTACTGGTATTGTTTTCGGTAGAACTTTGTGTACAATTGGTTGCTTAAACTATGCCGAACATTCTTAAAAGTTTTAGATTATTTCAAAGGCATGTGAATAGTTATTTTTTGGTGGAAGGTCATTTTTGTAACTATGCTGACTTTGGAGATAGAGAAATTAAATATTTTATCTTACTCATAAATTGGAAGTTACTCAGAGGACTGTCCCAACCACTGGGAAACTTGTTTTTTTTTTTGCTGAAAGAAGAGAGAATTTGGTCAAGGCGGCAGGACATCCTGCTTCCCATTGTGAAGACCAGGATTTTCGACATCTGCTACAACTGGTCTTTGTACTGCTACAAGTTGCTTCCTCGAATCTGAAAGGATGCCCTGATTTTTTACTCATCCTTCTTGGCGCCATAACGTAGAACTGGTAAGATGAGCCTTAATTTGATTCATGGAGTCAGGAGTTTTGGACCTAGTTATTTTGCTGAACATTATTAGTAACGCTTTGTCAAGGTTATTCTTCGCCGGATCTCCACGAAGGTGTCATTTGTCAAAATGTGTAAATATGTTTATTCGTTCCCAGATGGCAACTCCATAACTGCCTCGAAGCTGTAGTTATCAACAATAACGCGTAAGGTTTTGAAAAGGTAATTTTTTGTTTGTTGATAACATATATGTACTTCGCATCATTCACTTCAAGATCAACTTGTTCCGTCTCCTAGTCAATTGCCGTAAACTCTCTACGACGGCTTGAAGAGATTTTCCAATGATTTCAATATCGTCAGCGCATATCCTTGTCAAAATCCAGTTCAAGGTTGGAAGAGCTCAGAAGAGCTGTTTCGAAGTTTCACAGAACATCGCTTTTCAGTATTGCGCTACACATCTGGATAAGTTCTGCTAGTTTCCCGAATTGGGCCAACTCAAGCCGAGTTTAGTCTATTGTCAGTCTGCCGGGCCGGAAGCCATCCTGGTACCCATCGATTAGTTTATTGCAGAAAGGTTTTAGACACAATACGTAGAATGTTGGTTTTTTCACACAATACGGTGGATAGGACCTTGTATGTTCCATATAATAGGGTCTTACGAGACCTAGAATAGCTATTGACTGACTGAACTTAATAATTTGGATTCCTTTTTCTAGTTTTCATTGGTTTTATACATTCTAGGAACATTAAAAACGCCCCTTTCACTGCTTGGTGATAAACTGACTCACAGTCACGTACCTATCTATTCTAATATGTAGTTATGCGGTAATCCGTCTAACCATTGCCCTACGAATTATCTATTTTATTTCCGAACCACCCTCGTTCGCTTAGTCATTTCCCCCGCAACCACCAAACAAACATCACACGTTATGGGCACCTCTACAATTATTCAAAAATCCGGCCGATAATGACTTTCATCTGCCAATATTAACCCGTTTGCAAGTGAACATTGTCGCTCCTCGCCGCAACAGTCACGTTCGTCGAGCTGCGTTTAACGTAATTAATTCCCGTAATGCGTTAGTAAATAAAATTCTCCATTTACCTTCACTTGCGTACCTGCAGAGTAGTCAGATCGGCGAAAAAAAAAAATCGCCAAAGTGGAGTTCATCCATTGCACGTTATCTACAATATGCAAAATAAATTAATTACCAATTATCGCCCCCATCATTAAATAATGTACGTGCGCTGCAGCAACTGTTGTGCAGTAGTAGCAGCGGCATATTGCATTGCATTGCATTGCTTGAATCTCGTTCCACTTTGCGTAACTATGCATGTGCCTGGCGGTGCCGGCAGAGGGCAGCGCATGATGCGTGTTGTGCATTTTATGCGAACACGAAAAGTGTTCAACAGCCTGTCAGAATCGTGCCATGAGGGGTTGATGAGGTCGCTGCTGCCGTTGCCGTTACCGCTGTTGGCTAGCACGATTTGATGTTATTACGCACGAACCTATCGATGTGCAAACAGGACATGTGAAAGGACACTCAGCGTGGCCATATGCCTGTGTGTGTGTGTGTGTTTTGAAATAATTAAATTTTTGAAAATACGACACCTCGTGTTTGTCATCTGAAACTCACCACTAATTAGTGTCATTAAATACGCTCGGTACAGCAGCAACGACGTTCCAGCGCGAAAAACCACCGAATAAATACCGCTTTGCATACATTTCACTCTCTGTGGGTGTATACACATATAGTAGGAAGGATATCCTTTCACTCCTTTGGCACCACACACCGTTTGATGTTGGAGCCCTTGCATCGCATCGCGTCGGTGGATATATTCCCCGTCAGCATTTACCGACATACCAATGGATGGTGTCATTCAGTTATCCTTAATTCGGTTACTGCGGATCCTGCAACATTTTACCCAGTGGCCACAAATGTTGTTTCTATGGTGGTGGGGGATTTGTTTCCGCCTAAACGCACATGTGAGATGTGTGTTTTTGAAAGGGTTGGCATTGGCATGGTTTGTGCATGTTGTTGTTACTCGTCCGCGAGCTGATTTAACGCTAAATTATGTGATTTGTTACTATGCATAAATTTTGCCATGTACCCCATCCACCCACGGTCTCACTGTTGTTGTTGTAAGGGATCGTAAGACAATTAAATAAAAAATAGAGATGAAAACAAAGCAACAAGAAAAATGTCCCCTAAAAAAGAACTGTATGATGTGAACCCTGAACTGAAGCTACTACCCCTGCCTAGATCTAAAATATAAACAAAAGAAAACTTTGGACAAAGGCAGAGAAAATTGGCCATGGCCAGGCTAGAACTTGTAGCGCGACTGGCAGTGAAACGTGCGGAAAATTCAAATTACTTATATATTAATTTTTTTAGCAGTGTATTTCATTTTTTTTTTATTAAAATGAAAATGCTGTTCTAGGGCTTCGGTGTATTTTTTTTCTATTTTATTCCCATTTCCATAAGCGTACATATTGCTTAAATGGTTTCTGATTTGAATTTAACTGCATGATGAATGACCAAGACCACCGGTCGGCCGCATAATGTAGAAGTAAGGGTAGCACTCACGAACGGTGAGGTTTCCTTGTGTATTTTTTTTGCCTTGACTTGTTTTGTTGTTTACATTGATCGCTAGGAGGGGGTAGCTCCTTGGCATGTGACCGAAAATAATTAAATCTGACAATTAAAGGATTTTCGTTACGTATCCATTTATTTTTCTTTCTTCTAAAGACAGCATTGCATAACGGGTTATACTTACGAGTACGTGCGGTTTTCGTGTCTCACCCTTTAATGTGTGTGTGTGGAGCTGGACGTTCTACGTGAGTGTCCTTTTCTTAATTAACTGCAATCAATATTCAGATTTGTCGTGTTTGTCAAGTTGTACTCCAGCTAGCCGGTGGAAAGTGGAAAATTGACGGGTTTGGCTGGAGAAAATTGCCGGCTGACACGACAACCACCGGAAACTAGTTACGAGAAATTGCCGCAAAACTGTCGCGTATACGAGATTTATGATGAGTTTAAATTGTTACTTTTTCTGGTGCTGTTACCGTATTCGAATATGTTCATAATTCTGTCTATAAATTATATGCTGTAGTACATTTTGAGTGCCTACAACATACCAAACACATGGCGGGTGACTTACACCCGTAAGTGTATTCAAAAAGCAGTTTAGCTTTTAAGTACTGCTACGTGACTCAGATGGGAATAGATTCAGATGACTGTTTTTCGACGGATTTCCGTCTTCATGTTCATGATCACAATAGACAATAAAGCCTAAGAAATAATTGGAAAATAAGTGGGATTTGGACAATTGTAAAAAGAGGAAAAGTACTTCTTGTAGATTCCGTAGATCAAGGCTCGAGTCGCAGAACTGTGGTTTTCTCCAATAATCTTTGATAAAGATTTTGAATACTTTTTCCTGTTTGAATACCTATGACATAAAAATGCATTTTGTATCTTCATTTATGATAAAATACGACCCGATAACTTTGGCCATGAACTTCTTGTTTTCCAGATAACTCGGTAAATTCTTGCAGTAACCAACAGATAACTTATATAAACAAAAACTTCTGCTTCACCTTTATGAAGTTTTATTTTGGTTTCCAGATTTTGCGCTATTAGAACACTCACTCCGACTTGATATGGCAAACAATTTTATCAAATTTGAATTTAATTCGTTCGCCTATTACTAATCCTAGGCTTAGGGTTGCGGTATGATAAACAGACAGATAACATTTTTGAAAAGAAATTTTAGCTGATGAGCCACCTTAGTAAGACGTTCATGTCACGCTGACCAAAGCAATTGTCTTATCACTTTCAAAGAGATTAACATGTCGGTTTGACAGTTTACTACATGTTATAAAATGTGTTTTTCTACAGAAATGTACAGGGTGGCACAAAGTCTTTCACTAAAGCTATACAATGATCAATTTTGACATGATATTCCGAAATTCAGCATCATATACGTTTATTTAAAAACGCTATGCATCCCTCATTCTGTTACAGATCCAACTGCCAGAATGCCATTCAGTAAAAACTCTCGTCCAATTCAATCTGTGGGCAAACAATACCAAATCACAGTAAAATGGAATAAATGAAAAGAGTCGCTTGGTTGTATTCAATTTATTACATGAGCGATGAGCCCAACGAAGTGGGGTCTAATAATCGCAGAATAAATCATAATATGTAATATTGTAATATTTGTGATCCCTCTTCCAGCACTAGCACTACCATAACTAATGTGGTGGGTAAACTGGTTCCAATTAAAAACGATTTACCAGTTCAGCAATGCATGGACGACAATTGTGATATTATTTTTTTTTTTTGTTGTCTCCTCGGTTCTCTTCTGGTCGGCGGCGTGTAAGTGCTGTCAAGTCGACCGCTTTACGTGTCATTTTTACTTGAATGAATATTTAAAAACGTCACGATAATTCCGCCCTTGTTCGTAGAAGAATTAAGTATAGAAGAGAGAACAAAAAGAAAATAAACAATAATCAGTGTAAGTTAGTCAACCAGCCATGTGTAATTAGCTGACAAGTGAAGATTGTATTCACTCAATAGCAATTAATATGACTCGGTCTATTTTTGGCCGGAATTAATTCTCCTTACAGCTGTCAATTAAATGTCATAAACATTAATTGAAAATCTATTGTTAGGTATGGAGATGAAAAGATCCAAGGCATTTTGCTTGGGTGATTTGTTACGATAATTAAAGATTTTTTTTTTCTTTTGTCAATCACATTTGCCGACTTTGTAATTATGGTAAGATAAATGGGTATGTGATTTTAAATAAGGCCAATAATCAATTTAATTTGATCGTTTTTAACGAGTTATGCAAATTTAAATCTAGTAGTTTCTACAATAATTATATACATATGTATTTTCAATTACTCACCTTTAAGTACCCCACTTATGTCTAAAGAAGGCAAATCATTATTATAGTGGTAGTTCACCATTTCATTTTTATTCTCAATATTTTACAGTTCAAACATAAATTATATATAAAAAAACCAGCGTGTGCGCCAAATGTGATATCAGTACCCTTTTACTTATATACAGGGTTCTGGCGTTGGTTTGGTGAAGTTGCATGTGAATTGAAACTCAAGTGGTATTATAGGTTCCAATATCTATTCTCCTTGGTTTTTGTATTCGTTCGTAATTCACAGTATTTTTTTCGCGTTCGTATTGAGATGTACTAAGCGCTTTCTGAGCTATTTGTTTACTATTTTTACTGTGAAATTGAATGAATACGGATGAAATACATACTGCTATACCGTGGACACCTTTATTAAAGTGAACCTCTGCTAAATTTTTTTGATTCGGCTGTGAAATCTTACAGACTTATAAAGAAATGCCAGTGCTAGTCAGTCCAATCAATAATTATGAATTACAACTGGATCGATTGGTTTCGCTGTAGCAAGAGTCAGAATTTCAATAGGGGTCATTATGCCTCATGAAATGTAGGGCGTCACTTCTTTGCAATTGAGCTGCTGAGTAAGGCATATTTACAAGAAATTTTACTTTGCATCGAAGCTACAATGTACGATGATACGATGTTTGTTGGATCCTGATGCTGATAAGGTTCCTTTTTGAAGCACCAGTCTACGTATGTACGTAATTTCTCATATCACTTATTCAGCTTGCACACTCAACTCTGCTTCCTATTTCAAGTTCTAGCTAAAACTGAGAAGCTTGTTAGAAAACTTTTATTTTTCAATGTAAACTAGGGTAACCAAATGCAGTACCAAGCCATTTTACATGCACATCTAAAGCGTACTGCGGTTAAAAATTACGAAAATTAATACCTATCGAATAAATTAACCCAATTCATTTGCGAAATCAATACTTACAAGTACGTAAGTACGCCTTCTTTCATAGAATTTTGTTTGAGTGTTCTCCCACTATAATTGTTTTGCATTTGCATAATAAATGCCACTTGAAGGGGCTAAAACAGTCAATTTCCCATCGGAAATCATACACGACCAGCCGCAATAGAAAAACCAACAAGGCTTCAAGTGTCCTATCTGCACATGACATATACTCCAAAAAAGATATTTATTACTGCGTTCCGGACCGTAAAACGCTGCTGACCACTGCGCCATCTGTACAAACAAAAGACTCATTCCAACGAACGTCATTCACGTTCTGATTTTCATTTAACCATCATCGTTTTATACTTTTCCATAGTACAGAGAGTCACCATCGCCAACCGCCACCACCACCACTAGCACCACTAGCACCACCAACTTGGGGTCGGTTTATGGACGATTGCTTCATAAAAATTCAATCAAATCAATTTATGCAAATTAATCGCTCGGAAATCGGCGCACACATGTCTAATTCAATAAGCGGCGACGACGACGAAACCCTTGTTTGGAAGCCAGAGTGTCTATTTTTGTGCATAGATTCCGGTAGCGGCATGGGATTCCATGAATTCGACTTTGAGACTGGAAACGATTCATCGTAAAGTAATTAGCACATTCCGTACATGTGGCTCTCTCCATCTGTCTGTCACAAGCTTGCCACATTGTGTGACGAGCAAACATCATACATAATGAAGACGAATGAGAGAATGGTCATAAGTTCTTGGCCTGTTGGTCGTCGCTAAATTAGCAAATAGTAGCTCAAGTGCCGTAAAAGTGGCAAATGGGGACATCTTTCTACTTAATGCTCGCCCATAAATGCGTTTAATATGTCCATTGCACCACATCCAGTTCATTGCACTTTAGGCTTGTTCTTTTTTTTTTTTTTAAATAAGAAAAAATAAAAAAAAAAACAAACGAATAAACACACACGTTGAGCGTAGTGCAAACAAACTCATGTGCGGTATGAGATAACCATCACGTAGTGCACAGACAGCAATTAAAACACTTCCAAAGCTAATACTTCGGCTGACACAGACATGACGTAGATAACTGGCACGAATATCATCCATTTATCCATGTATCCATTTGGCCATTTTCGAGTTGGGAGTATAAGAAAATAAAACCAACGAATTGGGAAAGTATCCGCGGAATGTGAAGTATCCTTTCTCGCCATAAAGTATGCACACCAGCGAACCTCAGAATGCAGAATGCATGCCGGTCCGAGAGCACGGTGATGGTGTTTCATTGCAAGCGAGTTTCTGCCTGAAAAGGCCGAAGGTATTTGCCATGCCTTGCGTTGTGCTTCATAGGAAAATGGGCCTCCTGCGTTACTGTAGTGACAGTAGTGTAGATTGCACCAACTAAGAGTTTGTACTTAATTTTGACTCTGTTACTTTCGCATGAGTGCGGATGCTTTTTGCTTGGCTTTGATGTTTGTTTGTTTTTTAAAACCAGTTACTTGGACCCAAAAGGACCTCTAAATTATGTAGAATAATAAAAAAAAAAAAAAAAACGTAAAACTGTCGTTGCCCCCTGTGAGGTTTGAACTCACGACCCCTGGTTTACGAGACCAGTGCTCTACCACTGAGCTAAAGGGGCTCGATGGATGCCTGTGTCCAAGTACACATATAACAACTCTGTTCATATCGTGTGTTGTGTCGAGGAAGCTATAGATGTGTTTGTTCTCTTTCGGTTGCGCGTTTGTGCTCAACTTATAGTGTAGACACAGAAAAGTATTCGAAGACCATTGGTGCGCGCGAGAAATGGAATGTTTAGTTGAGAGCTTATGCAAATATGAGATGTGTCAGCGTCGGGTACAAAGATTGAAGTTTTGTAATGCAATATTCTAGGTTAGATGTGTAATTGAAACTGTAGTTGGTTTTAAGTATTACATGTGACAAATAAATAATCGTGGCTCGTTGGTCTAGGGGTATGATTCTCGCTTCGGGTGCGAGAGGTCCCGGGTTCAATTCCCGGACGAGCCCAAGGATTGTGGAAACACATTAAGTTTTTTTAGTTGCACGGCTTGTTTTTAAAAATTGAAGCACTAATGAGCTGAACCGCAGGTTCTGCAAAGAATGTTCTCATGTACATATGTATGTAAACAAAAAAAAAATGGTAGGCATGTGGGAGAGAAAAATAACTACGGCCTAAAAGTATACTCTTAATAAAAAGGGTTCCGCAGAAACGATGATCAATGAATGATCGTGATTATATTCTGAACAGATGGAGGGTGGGGTGGTTCTTTTTTTATTGGTCTGTTGTATGAAGTGTGAGCAATATGAAATGGTTGAACACAAAACTCTAAACATGAGCGCTTCTATTCGCCAAAGGCAAATTAGGGAATAATTATCACGCATTACGAAGGTACACATGTATGTTCATATATGTTCGGTTTTTGAAAATTGTTACTTATTGAATTTGTTTTCCATATTAGAAAAGCATGAGTTCTTTGGAATGAAGTACTGTATTCAAAATTCCCTCCTAGAGACGTCCACTTTTTGAAAAGACTATTTGTTAGTTGGTCTTAAAAAAAGCAGAAAATTTTTCATTCAATTGTTTAATATACAAGATAAAAACTACAATGCATTACATTTCACATGCTTCTTATATGCTCGTTTATTCTGTTGCCTGCGCTAACGAAACAACTACAAAAATACCTTCAATTCATAACCGTTTTTTATGTTAAAAAAATTCTTTCAAAAATATTTGGCTAAATGAAAAATGCCTCCTTTTTGGTTCACGAAATTAAAAAGAGTGACCAGTCGTAGAGGCTTGTCCATTCAGTTGAATTCAAGTGAAAACAATACTTGAGAAGGGTTGCTTTGCAGAGCACAACATTTTAATCGGCTATAAGGATTCTGCTTTTGATTCTATCGGAATTCACGTGCCTGAGTAAAAAAGTTCATACAACTTTCGTAAACAAGCATAAATCATTCGAAAAGTAAAAACCAAATCTCTTTTATTTCTATTTATTTGCTCACACGAACCATCTGCACAACCGAGGCAGCGAATCAACTTTATTGTGCTGCAAAGGCGAAGAATGTGCTTTTTCACTTTCTTGTGATTTTTGTTTTTCGGTTTCTGTAAGATTACAAACTAACCCGATCCGCTGTTGTTACACGTTTCGACAATTCATCCCTCAGGAGACGCCCTTAAACTGGGATAGGATATTAATGGTGCGATGGTCAGAAGCCTACTCTTTACTGAAGGTATGAAGTTGTCTATGGAAAACACTTAAAAAAAAAATCCTTACTCACTTTTGCAATCAAACAAACTTTCAAGGGTTTTTTTCTTTTTTTATTATCTGCTCGAAATGTGATGACACTTAAGTCTCCTTCTTTCTCGAAAAGGGTTGTAATTATTTCTCAAGTTGAAATCTTTATTAGCATCAAGTCGTTGGCAGTGATTTATAAGGCGAAAAACCGCCATTTAATCCCTTTGAAATAAATCTTATTTTAGCGGAAAAAAGCGACGCTATTTGTGATTGTAACTCTTTTTGTTACAAAAGAAAAGGCTAAAGGACAACTGGACGAATTTAATTAAAATGACTCTCAACCGCTTGTACAATATACGCTGAAGTTCCTTTTTATTTCTTAATTACTCCCTCGAGATGCCTAATTTTGATTTTTTTTTTTCCTTTTCTTTTAAGATGATGACGATGGACGTCACCAAAACGGAACCCTCTTCGGGTCCTAATAATCCAAACAACAATAATCAACTGTGCGCTGGATGTGGTAAACACATTCAGGACAGATATCTACTGCGAGCTCTTGACATGCTCTGGCACGAAGATTGCCTCAAGTGCGGTTGCTGTGATTGCAGACTGGGAGAGGTCGGTTCCACGCTATATACCAAAGGAAATCTGATGCTATGCAAGCGAGACTACTTACGGTGAGTTGACACCACATCACATCAGTGTCTATGAGGTAAGCTAATTCATGTGGTCTTTCCAGATTGTTTGGCAACACGGGTTATTGCGCTGCTTGCAGCAAGGTTATTCCAGCTTTCGAGATGGTAATGAGGGCAAGGACCAACGTCTACCATTTGGAGTGTTTTGCGTGTCAACAATGTAATCATAGGTAAGTTGTCCAAACTCCATCACATACGATATTTTACAGCCCGTTAGTAGGATAAATCCTTTTTTAATCTGCCATAAAATAATCCCTCAATAGTCCTTTAAATTTTATTACTCCTGCCTGCATTTATATTTATTATTCAACCCTTTTTTTATTACCATTTCGATTTGTGTGTACTGGCGGCGGCGGCGGCGGTGGCGACCGGATTGTATTGTTTTCGGAATAACAGAACCAATCGGGGCGGGATAAAGTGGTAAGGCAACTACGATACCAGCCCCGTGGGTGCACTAATGAAAAATCGCTGAATTTATTTCGGATCCAATTCTTGAAATGTCACTCATGAGAATATCGCAATTCGGCAATTGAATGGCACAGAACGAGCAGCCGGGAGCAAGATCCGCATTACAAATTCATACAAATAGCTGCAGTTTTCTGCTATAAAAACTAAATAAAATATTTAAATTGAAACGAATCGGTCCGGTCATCCATTGTGTGTATGTACAATTTGGGTAGTCGTTCGTCGTAGTCGAGACAAGGCCACTCAATTGTATGTATGTTTGCTTTCATTCAGGAGGAAGAAATGTGTATGAGTGTGGTTGATTTTTTCCTGCTACCTGAGCGCTGGTCACAGCTAATCAATTTTTAAAAATTAATTCAATTGCCATGAACTCATTGAAGCGTTTCAATCAACATGCAGTCAACAGTATCAATGTGGGGGAGTACATATCGATGACGGCTCTTGTCGTGTTAATTCAACATGCGGGTATGGTCTCCATTTCCTCAACTCCTCGGAAGGAAAGTTTGCATAATTTTCTGACGATAGGGGCGCGTTGATGTGATGCTGAACCAAACCAAAACCCACATGTTACAAAGTTCTTTGCCGGATGCAAAACAATCGTTTTTTTTTTTTTTGTTGTTGGAGTTTTTACGAAGCAAGCACCCAGCTTTGTCCTGCCACATGTTGATACACAAATCTATGGTTTGTTTCTTTATTTTAGGCAAACTGTCAATCGATTTTAAATCAAACCATTGTTTTTCACAGTCGTGGTTGAACCCTTCCGGTGGTAAATGGTTGAGGGATGAGAATCTCTCTCTTTATTTCGAGTCATAGCGGAAATTACAAAAAGGCTTACAATCTAAAGGAGGGGTCTAACAACGCGAATGACTGAAGCAACTGATTCTAAAATGCAGATTTGTAAAAAGGACATTTCCGGTGAGTGTCCCTGACAGTAGGATGGGTCACGTTGTGAGCACTTAAAATAAAATACAAAAAAAAGAAATCATTCCACGGACAGAGTCTGAATTATTTATCCATTTAACTTTGTCAGTTGCGAGGAAAAGTTTGCTTGCTAAAGTTTTTCCTCTGTGTGAAACATGTCAGCTATTTGATCTCAAAAGACAATTGTGAAAATGTTTATCTTGTCATATCTGCAGTTCAATGAACATTTATTCATTCATACTTATGTTTTTGATCGTTTTTAAAAGCAACAAGAGGAAGTCTTGAAAAATGTTTGAAGTTTCGTTTGCCCTTAAATTTTCATACGCAAACTCTATCCAAAGCAAGTTCTAGTAACAAGTGCAGTAATATTTAAGATGTAAGTGAACACAATCAAGACCTAACTGAAACAAATCAAATTCTTATTCTTTATATCCGAGTATAAGACTGAATATATCCGACCCACCCTCATCCGATTACTTCAATATTCTATCAGAAAATCATTGCCATTTTCAAAAAATTAAGGATTGAAAGCATTCTGCATCAAGATATGATTTAACGTGAGGAAATTCAGAATCCCAACCTTGTCTTTTCAATTTTCGCAGTACCAGAATTAATAATTTACTTTGAACATGCTTGATGTACTTTAACAAGAATGAGAAAAAATACTGTGAATTACAAACGAATGCATTATTGTACATACAATTTTCACCGATCAATTTGGACACCACCTGTAGAAAATTAATATTAATTTGTCCCAACTGCGTTTCAAATACTACAATGCATACTTCTTTCCTATCCTTTCATCTCTCTTCCAATTTAACAAATGCCTGTGTCAACAAAAATACTAACACCAATTTTTAATTCTTTATATCTATTTATTTTTACTTTTTTTTGGTTTTAGATTTTGTGTTGGAGATCGTTTCTATTTATGCGAGAATAAAATCCTCTGCGAGTACGACTACGAAGAGCGACTAGTATTTGCTTCGATGGCGAATCACCCTATGCTAAAGCGCCACGCCAGTACTATTGGACAAAATTCACCCGCCGGAGGCGCCGGTGGTGGACTTTTGGGCGGCGCAAATGGTCAAGTCGGTGTTCAGAATGGTCCACGCACCTCCGGCGATCACAACAACAATAATGGACCTCAAACACCAACTAATGGAAGTCCATTTGGAAATCCTTCACACATGAAGAGTGCCCTGGGGGCGTCCAGCTAAAAGAAAGCCCACGATGGGCTGCCAAAGCGGTACCAAAGAAAATTTTATGCTCGGGACTGACAAGTGATTAGTCAGTATCCTGCATCAGTCCAGCAACAAGGGACGCATTTGTTAATGGACCCCAAAGGAGAAATTAAATGATATATAGTTAATTTTTTCATTAATTTTATTTATATAAGAAATTTGATGTAAATATAAAAACAAAAAACAAAAAAATGATTAATGTGCAATGTTCGTTGGGGTTAGATTATAAATTCTTCATTAAACTTCGAAAAGTCTGTGCCAAATATTAATATACGAAAAAGAACATTTTATATTTATCATCCCCACCGAAGTTCAACTGTGAAATCCTTGAAATTATCTTTTTAACTCAAAGCTCACAAGATTCCAACGGCCTCTATATATTATAAAGAGAGTGCTCCAATAATTATTAATGTAAATAATTATGCTGTACGTTAAATTGTTATTTATTTTTTAAGTTATTCTATGAGGCTGCAAATAGTCGTATGTAATCATAAAGAAGAAAAAGAAAAACTACTTGTTATTCTGGTTAAAGAAAACTTTTTTCTCAGTGTAAATCTGTTGGTGTTGTTGACCAAAATTACACTTTAAATATTGTATATACATAGATAATCAATTTTTAATCATGTGTAAATCATTATCGTAATTCAAATCAAATATTAGTGTATCAAAAATACTCTTCAGAGATTAAATTAATATTAAAATATTTTATTCAGTAATTTTATAAAAATAAATAAAAACAAAGAAAATGCAAATGCATGTTAATATGTGTATGTGTAACATAAGAAGGAAGCAGATGGTATAGAACTATGCAAACATCTATGAATATCCACACCAAAGAATGTCAACCGTTAGTATTCATGTCTACTATGGATATAAACAAATTATTTAAATAATAAAATAAACAATATGCAATTCAAAAAAAACTATTTATTTTTTTATTTAATTAGAGGTTATTTGAAAATGCTGGTTCTTATAGTTAAAATCATGTAAACAAAAACTTCTGGGTATTTTATGACTTCAGGAAAGGTATAAGAGAGCAGGTAAGTGTTGAAAAAGACCGACTAATAAAAAGATGGAGCATCGAACACTCCGGACATATTTAAAAATATAATGATATCAGAAGTAGACCGAAGAAATCCGCTGTGATTTCGAGGCAGATGGCAGATCCGCCCACCCGTTTCGAATAAACGAATTAATCTTATTTACTTTACTTACAAGTGTACGATTCCCTCAAACGAATTCAATGATACATACCTTAGTCAAAGTTTCAGTGCATTGTTTCATATATCCCTGGCAATAAAACAATAGCAAAAAACGGTCTATATTACAGTACTTAGAATCTTCTACGAACTAATGAATATTTGGATTTAAAATATATTTAATTTTGAAACCTATCTCCCTTCAAATAGAAGAAATTTAATAAATTTAATTGAAAATCCCCTTATACACAAATGAATCGCCACCACTGTTGGCATTTATTACAAACTTAATTAGAAGGTATACATAATTGTAGATAAGACATTATTCACTGAATATATCTCACTTCTTCCAACTCGAACCGAAGAGCTAAATCACTAATCTAGGAGGACTTAACATTATGTTCTATTTCCAAACAGATACTTCTTACAAACAAGATTCACAAGCAACGGCAATCCACTTTCATCCCCACTCACTGCATAAATAATCTTCATTAATTAATGTTGTTAAATTATTGTTGGATTTAATTTCTTCCTTCCTCTGCCTCTCGCACCCCACAGAGATTTAACAAATAATGAATCCCCACTTAAATCCACAAGTACACACACTTTGTGACAAAAGGTAGGAAAGTCCTTAAAATGATTTCATTTACGTCCCTAATAGCCGAGATTAAGTGCGTGCAGGAGCACTTCGGTGTGATTAAAAGGATTTGAATTTTTTCTCCAAATTAGAACTAGGATATGCCGGTGCGCTCATACACACATGATGTAATTGGACTTGAAACACAGACAAGGGATGAAATGAAGTGTCTATTTGCATATTTGACATACATAGTAAAAGGATGGTGTATGTGTGGATTGAAACGCTTTCTAATACCAATTAAGGAGATTCAAATGGTGTCATTAGTCCCAACTATACTAAGTAGTACATCGGTTAGCGTTAAACCTTTAAACTGAAAGAAAATTAAATTGCTTATATAAATTTCCACTTAAGGCGAAGCACTTTAAGGGTGAGTTTGTATCTAAAAATGATTCCCACTCGTAATTAAGCTGAAAAGAGTGGGGAAGACTACTCAAAATTCAGAAATTTCATAAGATTAAAAAGTTTCTCTTCATGGGGCGCGTTGGGAGTTAAAAGTTTTGAAGCGTAACTAAAGGTGGAACGTCTTCATTATGCATATACGCGTTATTGTGCAAAGCTGCCACACACAATTCAACTTTCAAGTGATACAACCATAAGGAGACGGGTAGATATGAACCTGTCAAAGCCCATGAACCCTACGGCGTCACCAGCAATAAAGTCATTGTGAAACTTGCCACCAAGCCTAGAGGAGATGAGTTGTGGTATTTCAATTTATAGATGAAACTTTTCAAAGATAATGGAACACATGCATTCAGACAATAAGACCGGAGCATGAGTTACATTTCCGCCTTACGAAAAGCCATACATCATCAATTCTGAAGATGGCGATTAGGCCTTATCGAACGAACGAATATCATCGCCGAACGCCATAACAATAAAAGCCATTTTAACAGCAGCCAAAACGAACTACCAGCTTGGCAGGGTGTGTATACTGCTGCTCATATATGAAGCCCTAAGGAAATATTGAAGTCATTGCTCCAACCTCTAACTCAAAGCACTTTCCATTTGTTTTTATTCACATGCAGTGATGGAGGTTTCTTCTCCGTTCCATGAATACAAAGGGCGATATGATAGTGCGATAGTGGGTACGTACGTCATGTGTAAGGATACTATGGAATATGCCTCCGCCATTGTCAAATAAAACTGATCGCTTATGAAAATGGTAAAGTTTTTCTTATCAGTTTGCTGTTGTTTAAAGATTTTTTTATTACAGCTAATAAAAGTTGCTCGTTTGGCAACCATATGAAAGGAATAGGAAGTTTAATTTCAATAGTGGGGGAATCGCCAATCGGTGATATTTATTTTAATTCCTCTTATATTGCTTTAGTTTTATTTAATGATGAGATAAATTGCAAACAAAATGGTAAATTAGACAGAGGAAAATGTTTATTGTTTGGATTTCAGTTCTTAGACAAGTGCCATTCGAAGACTTACCAGCACAATAGTAACAACCATAATTTTAGAAAATATACTTTATGCTATTATTTCAAAAGTAAGGTCATGAACTAGCTCTATTCGCGTTATTTGGAGCTTAACTGTTTAACTTGTTTAATGTATTTAAACATTTTTTTATTAATAGGATAAAGAATAGTGATAACGTACACAGTCTTTCAAAGAAGCTTGTCTTAAATTTATTTTTCTTTACTGTACTCATGTATAGATGGAATGAGTGTTGTTTTTGAAAGGGATACTAGTAACATAACACAAAAGGGCCACAAATGACTACTTTGTTAGCGGAATATTTAAAAAATTATTTGCGAGAATGTGGGATGCGGTAGTGAAGATTACGAGATGGAACGAAAATAAAGTAATAAACATATAAACTATTCCGGAAAAGGCCACAATAAGTCTAAGGTTAAAGAAGAAAAGGATTGAATCCATCAGTACAAAGAGAAGGCATTTTGCAGAACTTGGCATCAAAAACATAAGTATGTAGTTACATACTATGTTAAAAACAAACAAATATAAGGCCACAAGCAGCCCATAGAGGGCCAATGCCTATCCTCTCAGAACTGTAACTGCGTGGTATACAATTCTGCACGTATGTATGTACATACATACGAGTAAGTCTTATATCGTATCCGAAGGGTTTTGGAATTTTCCAAAAATCTTCCTCGTGATAATTATATTCATGCATGTTTGTGGATTTTATTTAGTAGACATGACACAGTCCTGGATTTTATTTAGGCTTCTGAGAGGTATACTTTTTTGTACGCGTGCACATTATATGTATATCCATAAGGGGAAAACGATATAAATTAGTTGACACCGATGTATCCTTCTATTAATTGCCTCGTCTATTGCTTTGAAGTGACTGTCAATCTAGTCATTTGATAGACTATTATTTGACAATTGTAATGAGGAAATAATTCTCCCCCGACACCAGTCTTAAATATGGAAACAATGTCTCAAACTCTGACATAAATTGTGTAGATTAAGCAGCATAAAAACCGACCACGCACATATTGATTCCACTACACGGAACACATGTTTTTAACTTCTGAAACCTTAGCACTTCACCACTTCACGGCCTTATACCTAAGTATTCCTGAATGAGGATCGCAACACCACAATTACTTATTCGACTCAAACTTATAGTATTCATTTCGAGGCATGTCTAATAATGTTTTAGTATACTAACTAGTACCTAAGGCCAATCTTATGTAAGAAAATCAATATTTTACTAACTTTACTTTTTTAACGAACTGGGCTATTCAATTGTTAACAATACATATTCAATATATTAGTACCTACATAAGATATACAAACATGGGGATGAAAAAAAAAAAAAAAAAAAAACATACTACTCTCTTGGGCTCGTCCGGGAATTGAACCCGGGACCTCTCGCACCCGAAGCGAGAATCATACCCCTAGACCAACGAGCCGGTTGATCGACCGCTGCCAAATGCTGTATATAAGTCTAGACGCCTAAAAAAGGCGGGGAAATGAGATGGTGAATATGTTATAAGCGTTTGAGTATCGCTTTATAAGACATCGCTCCACGAATTAATTAAAATTTAATTATCTTCTATTTCACGTGAGTTTTACCGTTTCAAAGTAACCCCTTTATCACTCATAGCATCGCATTGCAAATATGTATTAGATTCAGAATTTGAGTATCGTGGTCTTTGAAGTCGAGAATCTGTATCAAAGACATTCCAACAACGAAAACTGTCATCTAACTTGGATTCCAAAAATTATATTAAGGAGAATTCCAAAAATGTATTTAATTAATTCATTTTACCCCGGCAAGGCAAGGACGACGCGACGCTTAGATGGTTAAACGAAAGTATTTGTCACAACCCGACACAAAGAAAACTCCTCATCCAACAGCGACTGATAAATAACACTGAGTAAACTGTAAACACACCCCTCTTCGGATAAACTCTCAACAGTGCTTATCACAACAGACATTCCATTTGAAAATCCAGTTTCTCGCTCAATGGGCGATGGCAGGAGTTGTTGTGCCTAATTGGGCTGATTGGCGTAAAACACCAGATGAAATTGGTCGCCAATTTGAGTTGCCGAATGTCGCGTCGGTTTGTATTGTAAAACACAAAACTTTGCCAAAATGTTTTTGTGCCGTTGTCACGTGGTAACGATTTGTTTCGTTTCTGGCTTTGGCGGCGAACGGATGCGGATGTGGCTGTGGATCCTCTTTGTGCTAAAGAGTATCACAAGTGCGCTAACCGGGGGTGGGATGGGGTTCATTAATCAATTTCTGGATATAAATGTTATCTCCAATCAGATTTTACCAATGATTAATGACAGCGCATTGTTGTGTGTTAGTTTTAAATTGAACGTTCTCGTATACATAACGTTCTGGGTCCTTCTGTTGCGCGTTTCCTGTTTGTGGCGCATGAATCACGGAGTGATAATAGAAAGGATCATCGGATTACAAAGGAAGCTCGATTCAAGTGAACAAACATACATAGTTATGTAGCTCGCTTTGTGAGCTAGATATTAATTGCACGATGGATATTTGAAAATAAAATATTTTGCTAAAATCTACTGTGGGTGTTGGAGAAATGATTTCCTCTATTTTGTATTTCAATGAATAAAAAAGTTTTCAGATGTTTTTGTTATAAGACAAATTGATAGTTAATTCCTAGTTATAAGTAATTAGAAAATTCAAGGTACATATAATAATATTGATAATATTTATATTAATGATTTAATTTTCTATCTGTCAGCACATACAAACATACATATGTACATATCGATAGCTTAGCGCACAAATGTGTTACGTGCACTTTTGGTCAAAAATGAGTTAAGTATACGGTATACCATCCGATTAAGCTCTAAAAAATCTTCGTGAGCTTAAATGTTTTGACGTTAGCTCCAAGTTATGTCTTCTGGAAGCTAAAGTCTGTCATTGAT
The DNA here is from genome assembly GCA_949716465.1 of Chalcosyrphus nemorum. Classification (NCBI taxonomy): domain Eukaryota; kingdom Metazoa; phylum Arthropoda; class Insecta; order Diptera; family Syrphidae; genus Chalcosyrphus; species Chalcosyrphus nemorum. Next base: position 478,912 of record OX454332.1, read on the forward strand.
ACAATAATGCAAAATAAAAAGAAACGTAAGTAAGAGCAAAATGTTGCTTACGAACCTTTCGGACAATAAAATCGGATTCAAAGGCACATTTTAACCAGAACGATAATCAATCGATATAAGCTAAGCAGGGAAAGTAAACGTGGGGGCAGGATTTACACATGTAGATTAAGCAAGCTTAGCCCCGGACAACTTCCAGCAGTTTTTTCTCTTTTTTTCTAACTAGAACTAAAGACCACCTAAAACTATGAATGTATGTAATCCAGCCAAGGGCATGTTGAAAATAAACGTTGGCCAACTAGCCGTACTGTGCCTATTGACGTCTTTAACATCTCAAGTTGACACCGACCTACTTAGCTGGAGACACTCCTCAACGCCCCGTACCATGTCTTGCTCGTAGTTGAGCTGTTTATCTACAGATATCCAGGCCACGGAGCTGCAACACCGCTCCATATTGAATCACACATGCCTGATCATAAAAGAAGAATACCTCTTGGGAAACAAAGCCGCTAAAGCGCATCCTCTCATCGTACATACATATTATAAGGGTTAAAAAGCCCCAGGTTGTGCATCGAGTCATTGCTCTTGCGATGTGCTTTTGAGTCATCTTGATCAGGATATTGTCCACTCTTATCAGATTCGATTTTGTTGTAATAGAATTTTATGTACTAAGCCTCTCATGTCTGTATATGTGAAGGTCAGCCCCAAGACTGGCCCAAGACTGGCCCTCTCAAACAACCACATCCTTTCCATCCTGCTTGCCCCAGTGTTGAAAATGCTAAAACTGTTTTGCGTACTGAAATTCATATATCACATCTATTTGGTGAAAACGGATTCAGCTGAATTATTTTCATTTTTAAACCCTTTTATTTGTTAAAGTAAGCTTATACATATGTAGGTACATACATAGGTAAAGTAAAAACTAAAAAAATCGTGTGCAGCAGGATTCAGAATATACTGACTTTGTATAACAGATATTCATGTATGTATATATTTTAATTGCATCTTATATACTTTGGTACAATTGAACAGTTTAAAAAGTAAAAAAGAAAAAAAAAAGAAAATCCTTGCGCACACTTTGGAAAGAATCGAAAACTTGTCCTTGTGCGGGCGTGGCCTCAGAGAATTATGTCACCGCCCCATGTCTTAAAATGTAGAAAAAGAAACTTGCGAAAACTTTGGAAAACTTCCAATAAAGCATTTCTCCTCTTCGTCCTCTAAAACAGACCCGAGATATTTTGGGTGGCGGATGAAAGTAGCAAGAAAGATTGTGTTTCTCGTCATCCATACAAAGCGTGCACTCTAATCAGATACAGACGAACTATTTGTTCCATAAGGAATCAATCAGAATTAGTCCTCCGACTCCCATTTGCATTCTACCGCACCTTCTTGTATATCGTTTGTGAACTTCTAATCCTAAGATAAAAACCCTCACATACACTTCTATACTCGCTGCCACTTGCGATTTGCAGGCAATTTATTTTCCTTGAGTAAACTTTTGCTTAACTAATGACTTAATTTATCTGCTTCAACCACCCGGGGCCTTTGTATAGAATGGTGTGGAATATCTCTATGTACAACACGTAATCAAACACTCCCTACATCCCTTTTCCCTTCTCCATCGGTAATCCTCCTCGAATTTGCAGCGTCTTAATCGTTCCCCATTAATCGAACAGTTTGAGGCAGAATCGGTTTAATCGGGGGTAATCTCTATTCTTACTTCTCAATTTGTTGTAAAACAATGCCAGGACACACATTCGTAACCACCCAGCGCCAGCACACAAGTAAATGACAGATATTAGCAAATCTATCATTGTCATTATCCTTCGATTTGTTCCGTTTCTTTAGATGTGCTTGGGGATGGGGTGTTTTAGTTATGTCCTGGTTTTCGGGGAATATGGGCGACCGACCCTGGTGACGGCCAGTTACAAGATTGGTTGTTGTTTCGGCTGCCTGGAGCGATTCATAGAGATGCTGGGTGGTTAATTAATCGAATTAAACGATTCGTATTGAGTGCGTATGCATCTGACAGTGATTGCCAAGCTATTATGAGATGCTGTAGCTACGGGCGATTTGGATAAGATTTATAATTCGAAAATATGTCAGTTGAGGGCAGGGAGTGCGTGGGCGGAGAAAGAGTTTTGATAGCCTATTAATAGACTTAACCCTGTCAGGGGCGATTCCTCTCAGTTAGCTAGTTTAGCGGCGCTAAACCAAGATTTTAAATAAATAAAATCTTTGAAATGCATTTTATACGCAAAATACAGCGAATGACGAGGTTAAAGTAATTATAAAGATTAATAATTGTAATAATCAATGACATACTAAATAACAAAACTACAAACCTATTTACAAATTATATTTTCTTACACACAACACAATACCTACTCCCATACAAAAAAAATCCCTTGAAATGTTCTAGCGTTAAAATGTGCGATACCAAATTCACACACACAATCCAAAATTCCCATAAAAAAGTTCCCCGCTTGTAGTATTTTAGCGTAAAAAATTGCGCTACCAAATTTCCTACAATCTATTGTAAGAGCGTGAGTCCAGCGTTGCCACTTTGGTCCAGAGCAATGTAGCATACTGGCAATAAAAATGTAGCATTTTTAAAAAAAATGTAGCAAACGACAAATTTCAGTTAATTTCATTTTGTTATTTTTTCATTATTACACGTAGTATTGTATTTTTATTGGAAGACGCTAGGGACCGATTTTACTGCTTCATAATTTGAGATATGTAACGCCAAATTTTCATGTCTTGTTAACAGCGTTTTGTTGCACACGAATGATTTGTGGAAAACACGGCAAAACGGTTTTTCTGACCTACACTCTAACCACGAAAAATTCTGTTTCCCACTCTTTTCTATATTTGCGTACCATGCGTACCATCCATGTTCCAAAAACATTTATTTAATTTCTACTCTATTTTCAATTTAACAACTTACCTTATTATATGTACAAAATGTTTAATCTAAATAAAATAGCCGGTGTTGTTGAAATTTGAAATATAAATAAAACACAAACAATTTAAATCTGACATTTGGAAAATGATGCTAACACCAACCAAAGCTCATAAATTGCAGTGAAAAAATGGGTTTACATATGAAAGTTAATCATTTTGAGATATAGAGAAGAGAAATCGAAAAAAGAAGATAAAAAAATTACGTTGACGGTTTTGTACAGTTTCGTATAATGTAGCATAATGAGTGAAAGATGTAACATGTAGCACGCTACTCGAAGATGTAGCAGTTTTGCTACATATGTAGCAAAAGTGACATCGCTGAGCGTGACTATAATCGAAAGAAAAGCCCAGTTAAATAAGCAGAAGTGTTAGCGCAAACAAATGCGATAAAACAGGTAGGTACATTTTGTGCGTTCTCTTTTGTATGTTTCTCTTTCTAGGGAAATTGCAGTAAGAAAGAATGCGTCGCAGGGTTCGGACTTCAATAATAAAATTAACAGTAGATTCTTACAAAAAGTGCAGCAGATCCATATTTTCCGCAGCAGACTTGTTTTTGTTGCAAAAAATACCATAATAATGGGGTTTACATTTATACACATATATTTCTTTACGATAAAATAAGGTTAAAACAATTTTAAATTGAATAGTTTAAAGTAAATCAAACCACAAATCTTTGTACGAAATTAATTTTTAATAACTGATTTATTTTCAGTTAAATTCAGTTCTTTTCCATCAATAAATTTATGTTTTTCTAGATTGTGTTACGTTTTTCATCTAGAAAACATCAAATTTTCAAAGGTTTTCACATTTCAAAAATCGCAGTAGATTGCAAGTCAAGCGCAGTGGCGCAGCAGATTTTTAATATTTTTCAAAATCGCAGTAGATCTACTGCAATTGCAGTAAAGTCCGAACACTGAATGCGTGTGCTTACTTGTGGCGTTTTTTAGTTAAACAAAAATTACATAAAGAGAGATTAAGAAATTGTGGAGAGGATGTTATGTTCAATAAACAACTACGGAAAATATTTTTTACTTCGTGGTGAATCTGTTAAAGATATAAAATTTAACGTATTTTTTAAACGCTTATGCTAGTTTTCAAATTTTAACAACTCTTGAAGATATAGCCGATTTATGGTGAAACGTAGGTAGGTTTTATATATCCAAATATTAAAGATTTTTTAATAACTAAGTCATTTGCACGAATGGATCGTATATGTTAGCTCTATGCTGCTATTAAAAACTAAATAAGTTTAAAAAACTTAATTTTTTTTACTCTAGTTTGTTTTTTGAAAATATTTTTTTCTTAAATTTAAAAACTCTAAATGCTGTATTCCATCCGTTACATGCATTTTGATTCAAAAGCTTAGTATGTCTAAACTAACTGAAATATGAAATTTTATCCATTTTAGAGAAAACCCCGTGTTTGTGAAAATGGCGCTACGTGAAGTAACTCTAATAGTAGGGCTAGAACAGAAATTTGAATGTTCCCTTTAGAGGCCATGCAATAGCTCCCTAACATGAAGTTTGAAATAAATTAATTCACTCGTTTAGTCATACAGACAGACAGCCAGAATCGGCAGACACACTATAACGAGCTTCTCTATCAACGCAATTTCAGAATTGTCAAATATCTCGAGTTACGGTTTTTTTCACAAATTCAATACATGTTTTATATCGAAAGTACAAGTTAAAATGGACTGGAATCTCAGCACAGTATTACTACGACATAGTACCTACGTACTAGACATTACATTGTTGATATCAAAACCAGTATAAGCCTATGCAGAATATGAATAATATTGCCCTTTATTTTATGACAATATAAAATGTCCGGAACACTATTGCACGAGGCCCTCCTCGCACTTGCCCATTTTTTATTTTATTTTAAACTTCCCTAAAGCACGTAGCTAACCCAATGTTTAAGACCAGGAATCGCCACTGAACCCTGTACGAATCGATTAAAGGTCGTTTACGGTAGAATAATATTATTTGAGTACAAAAAATGTTTACGTGGAGGAGTCAGAAACTGATATGTTTGTATCTTAAATAATGACTGTGCAATATCTTTTGCTTTTCACAAGTTTACGTGCCCGTTGGCTTTAGAGTGCATGTAAACTTTTTGTGCGAACTTTGACTATAAACCAGCACCAGCATGAGTTCCTACGCACTGTTGCCATTTTGACTGCTTTCCAGTCAGATCTGACTGGATTGATGTTAATTTATCTGGAAGATTTTTTAGAATCCAGCCGGCTGGTTTTTTAGCTGAATATAGTTTTTTTTTGACTGGTTTGTAAAATTTCTTTCCTATCAATAGTTTTTTAATTTTTTTAGAACTTTTACCGTGTTTTGCTCCGAACTTGGAAACATTTTTTTAACATTTCCACTTCTCACTTTTTATTTATATTAATATTAGTGTTGCCTTTATCTAACGGGGAAGTGGAAAGAATATTTACTCACTTTATCGTGAAATAATGCTAGGAACTTGGATTAACCTCTAATACAAATTCTGATCACTAGAAATCAGTTCAGATTTAGCGATCGCTGCTTCAACTTGCTTATACCGACTGAAGTAACAAATGAAATTGGTACAAATATTGTTTACGAAAGCCGCAATAAAGTATATGACACAGATGCAAATAATAATGATGATGAGACAATTGAAGCACTCAGCGATATTAATGTATAAAGTTTGTGTATGATTCGAATCAATGAATTAGAATGTAATAAAGCTTTTGGGTATGTTATCTTATTATTTTTTTAAATGTTTTTAATCATCAAAAATGAAGGATTTTGTAGTAATTTTTGTTATGAATAATGTTAATTTGTATCCTGACTGAATTTTTTGGCTGGATTTGTGTTATTACTTCGTTGACTGTTTCTCTTGACTGAATTTTACTTTTTTGACTGGTTTTTTTTCCAGTTAAATCTGACTGAAAGAACAATTTTAAAATGGCAACAGTGTTCCTACGGCTTTTTATTTTTGAACATATGGTTGTTGTCATGTCATGGAAAATACTAATGAGGAAGCAGAAAGACTAAACCTTCTACGGGGATTGGTCATTGCATTTACTTACTTTGTATACGTATTTCGTTAAAGGACAAACCTAGTGTCCAGGATTGGTTTGAATAAAAACTATTTGAGAGAATTTTTGAGAGAATATTGCCGGTTTTACAAGGGTTTGATTTCATCGCAAAAGCAAATTTGTTTAAAGCATCTTCAAATAAAGATAACTTTCAAATCATGCTTCCATTCAAAGAAAGCTTCCATATCATTCCAACTTATTTTGAACATCGGTATTCATTTCGTATAATGTATAGAAGAAGTGGTCATAATCATCGTCCTCATAATTGATGAATTGAGCTCGCTATATATCCGTGTTGTCCAACGACATGGCGGAAAGCCCACAACGCGTCAGAAGTAACTCTATCCGCTGTAGACAAAGCATGTGAGATGGTCAATTTGGAGTTGATCGCAACAGTTTGGCCTTTATCAGTCTATTCTTTATATGAGCAAAATAATGCAAAAAGATCTCGGTCTACATGCTTATAAGATAGAGCTAGTGCACACACTTAAGCCACGGGACCATGGCTTGTGTGAAAAGGTCGCGAATTGGGCTTTTGACCAGTTTCAAATCGACCCTTAATGGGTTTTAATTTGGATTAATGTGATTCGATGGCATTCAATTAATTCTTGTTGGTTTATTAAAAGTCCTTGGTATTTGCTAATAGACGTCAAACTTCCCAGGCCGATAAAATCATATGCCTGAAAATGTTTCTAAAAACATAAAGTCATCAACTATTCTTTGAAATGTATAAAGAATGTTAATCCAAATGCAATTCTTATCTTTTCTGTTTAAGAACAAGGTCTTGAAAAAGCATTCTTTATGTTGGAAGCCTCTCGAAGGATTACCTTAATTTTCTACATAACCTTTTTCATGCTTTTCCTCTAATTACACGAACATATATCAAATACTTAACAATACCCATCCTTCTCCCAATAAAACACACACACGACTAAGGCTCGTGCAATAATTTATGAGTTAATGTACATGCAATTAATTGCACCTGCGGAGATGCAAATCATGCCGCCAAATATCTCCTCCCACGAAAACAAAGAAACATTCGCGACTTTGTCCCATTCATCATTTAATTTTGTACATCAGCAAGTGATACTAATGCTAATAATAACCATCCCCTACCGAACGCGGGTAAGCAAAAGGTTAAACACGCACTTTCAACTACCCGCTCCAAGCAAGCCCATTTGGAAATTGCAAAGTGTTAGATTCGCACCAATAAAGCAAGTTTAGATCAAACACACGTAAGGCCATTAACAATATTTATGAGGCGTTATTTAGCCAGATGCCTTTGGCGTGTCTCTCCAGCCCGCACCCGGTGTATACGAGAAATAGGAAAAGGCAGTAGGACGGCTCGACAGGGAATTTGATTTTGTGCAGTGCCCTCTTAAAAAAGGAAATTAAATTGATAAAGTAATCGCGCTAACGTTCCACGGGTCGATTGAAAGCAACCTGGTTCCTCGTAGCTGGAGCAAGTTATTGTATCTTCAATAAATGGAATTACTTCTTGGAACCTAGAAAAGTTAGAGCGCTCAAATGCGAATGTTGTATCTCAGAGCAGATTGTTATTCTTTATAACTCGTGAAATTAGTATTTATGGGGTGTTGGTGGCGAATCACCTTGCCTGATTCGGTGATAATAAAAATAAATTATTGTTTGCAGTACGAGTGACTATGGAAGGTGGGGGCGTAGAATATTACTCTTTTGTGATAAAATTGTCTGTTTTGGAATGGATTTCATTTGTTAGAACACATGATTTACAATAGCATTCAGGGCAAGCCATAGTCAGTAAATATATCAGGTATGATTTACAAGGACACTCCCATGTACATAAGGGCTTGTATGTTTTGTGGAATTTTTATGTAAGTATAAGCGAGCTTATGAATTCGAGATTCGTATGCATAAGATGAAGTTGTTGCCTGAGCCCATAAACGATCATCATTACTAATGTTCAAAATAACAAGATCACTCATTTTGATGGAAATTAAGAACAGAGATTGCTGTAGCCGTATCAGGAGAGCACCTAAAAAATTAGCTCTAAAATATTGGTGCCCTTCACCATTAGGTACAAAATTCAGACAATTGACCCTTCCGGTCTAAACAGCATCACATGGGGTAATTGTCTGGTGGACGGCGCTGGAGATAGAAATAAATTACAAACTTTTAAGCAAGGTCCAGCGCTCAGCCTGTGTACGCATAAGCGGGGCACACTCACTACATTTTCTCCACTGGACATCAAGTTCCATATATTACCTCTTGATATATTCATCAAGCAAATGACAGCGAGCGTGGCCATTCGCCTTGATGGAACTTCACAGTGGTCAAGGAAGAACTATGGGCAAGTATCTATTATGGATAATTTCAGAACATCCCGCGAAAATACTGACTACACTACCTCATGCCTAAACTTTGACTAGAATTTTTTCGTCACCATGCCTTCCTATCTCCTACGGAGATGCAGAGCAGTTTAACATTCACTTGTGTTGGGTGTCGGTGCATAGGGACTTTCCAGGGAACTGTAAGGTTTATGAACTCGCCAGAATAGGAACCAATTGTGCCAGAAAAAGGCACTATAGGTGTGTATACCAATTACTGCATGTAAACAAAAATTCAAGCTGGATGCAAGCGAAAGTACAAATCTTTGTGGGACAAGTGGTATACACTTGTCCAGCGATTAAATAAATTTGACATAAGCTGAATTTGAAACGTTCTAAGAATTTGATTTCTCTCAACAGGTTGCACATAGGCATTACAATAGGTGTCATCATTGACGAAGGGGATGAGACTATTCCTCACCTTCCTTGTGTCTGTCTAGCTCTCTCCCGTAGAAGGATGCTTCATTTAGGAGATTCATACTATAATGACTTATGTAGGTGCTCTAATTAATATTGCTCGAAATGTTTCTAACGAGTATTGGTGATTTGAGGATCCAAACTCCGTGGTTTGTCAGCTGGCAGCCACTTCAAACCAACCAACCAACCAAGAACAGAGATATTCAGCCGAATGTTAAAGATCCCCATGAATAATTGAAATACTATCCTGATATACATAAGTTTGACTTCCAGCAATAAAAATGTGGTACCTGTACAAGCTGCCGAAACCACCTCTTACATATTGTAACCGTGCTGACAGAAATTGAACCTAAACTCTAATTTTCGAGATATTAGTTGGCAGAAGGTTGGTAATGCTGCATACAACTGAGAGAATGATTGACTTAGTTGCAAAAAATTATAATAAGTTCCATGGTAGCCTACTATAAAATATATTTTTAGAGAGGCTAGAGCACTGAGAGCGATCGTCTTTTTAAAAAACTTCTCACGAGATGAGGCATGAGAGTTGAGGCTGTGAAATCTCTCAAAATCAGGCCCCGAAATTCTAGATAGCAAACTGCGAAATAATTGTTAAATTCTGGTCAATAATAGGATTCTTCTGTGACAAGAAATACATACATATGTATGTACATCATGTAAAAAAAATTCTATGAAATGACAGCTGAAATAAGGATGCTTCGCATGACAACAGGAATAGGAAAGTTTGATAGAATAAGAACTTCGGATATTCGAGATAGCTCTTAAAAGAACCCATCACAAGCAAGATGGAGTACGACCGACTCAGTTGGTATTGTTGTGTTCAAAGGAGAGACGTCAAAAGCGTAAATCAGCGATCACACACAATCGCGAAAAGAAGGCAGACGAAAAAACATTTGGATCACACAAATGTAAAAATACCAGGATTGATTGGGCTTAGTGACGAAATGATCCTGAGCTAAGGTCAAACCAGCAAACCCCACATGCCTTATTTCAATGTGAACACAAATTTGGTTGTAACTGTTGTGGGATAGTTGCTCATAAAACCTTTAATAATAAAGTAGTTTAATTCCGAAGTTAGACTTATGTTTGACTTAAGCTTCTAAATTAGTAGTTACTTTAAACCATTTTGAGCCATTCATATTCAGTGTTCCACTAGATGCATTGCAGTGGTTCTCTCTCACGTAGTAAACATTTCGTATTCAAGTTATCATTACCAGCCATCTTTGTATCTTCTTCATGAAGATTTTCGGAAAACACGAAGAAGCTAAATTTCTTCACCTCCGTGAACCAAATCCATGTGTTGTCACATTAGTATGCAGATACTGAACAATTCACAATTACAGTTAAGAAAAATTATTCTATTCTATACAATAGTAAAACAAAATATGATTTATGGTATGACGGGAGGACATGTGAATGCCAATGTGGGGTCCGTTCGAAGAAAAGCCGGAAGATTTGGGTATGCCTCTCGCATTAAAAGTAAATAAAAATTGAATTCTCTTTTTTGTGAGGTTTTCATAGAAAATGAAATTTATTGCGGAAATGATAACAAAACGAAATCGTCTAGGAATTCTATTACATTTGCTTCTACCAGATATGGGGATTACAAACTTCCAACAGCAAGTTGTCGGATGTGCACACAAAGAAAAAAATAAATAAAATAAAGGACAACAAATATCCGGAAGGCATGATGTTGCCTTCAGTGACTAGTGTTTCCTATTTTAAGTTTTGCCTTCTATGATTCACCGCCCATAGTCGAGGTACTTGTTACGGGATGTCTCTATGACATATATTTAATAAAACTTTTTCCAACCGAGCAACAGTAGCATCGAACAGCATTTGTGTTTTTACTAAAGCATACTATTTCCTGGTTATGTGCGTGAGTGTGTGTGTCTGTTGGCAGGCAGGATTCATGTTTCGCCTTTCATGTACCCACATCTGTCCGAGACATTCATTATCCGGTCACACAGGCAAATGACAACGGACAGAATACTGGCCAAGGCGAAAAGATATTAATTGAATAATTATAATGGTCGTCGTCTTGTTATATGGGTTATGACATGGGTAAGGGTAAGTGGGATCTTGCTAATTGTCTGCAAGGATACGCACGACATCATCCGGTATGAGTGGGGACTTGATTCATAGTCATACATACATACATATGCATGCGTAAGAGGGGATGAAATGTTTGCCATAATTACTATCGAGGTTATTGTTATATCATTGTTTTGCATGTGTACGCATGTAGATGTGATTAGTGAGTAAACACCTGTGGCGCAAAAGTGTCTCTTACGGACGTTTCTAGTGTACTCAAAGGGTATGTTTGTTAATGGCAACTGACAGGCCTATCGATATAATCTTCGACCAACCCCAAACCACTAGTAAAAACAATGTCTGTATGAACCCAATCAATGTGGAACATTTTAACCTTAACTTTCAAATTGTTAAATGTATTTACTTTCAGATATTAATGTTACATTATGTGCTATCTTTAAAGGGCTATTGATGAAAAATGTTGGACAAATTTTCTATTCGACTATCTTCTTATAAAACTGGCAAATAAACTCTAACTAAAAAACGAAATCCTAGTTTATTACCTTCTCTTTACACGGTCTAGATGGGAAATAACAAATTATTTCAATTTCGCACAAAACCTACCTAAATATTAACGAAAATATTGTCACAGAATGTTCAATTTTTTTTAGATCCACCCACTGACATGCCCACTTTTAGAAATATTAATTTTTTTCAGTATTTTCATAAAATAAAATTTACTTAAGCAAATATGTAGATATTCACTTGGTCTACAAATCTTCCGTACGTAGTGTATAGCCACGCCCATTTTTTAGGGGCGATTTTTTCTTCGATTTCTATCAAATTGTATCAATTCTTACGAGCAAAGTTAAGTATACGTTTAAATAGAATTTAGGTGGGTCCGCTGATAGATTTCTACATATTTCAGTCGTATAAATGTTACAGTCCATTGCATTAAGGGTATTGAAAGAATGGAAAGAATATTTTTTTAGGCCTTTTGCTGTTGGCTTTTTGGTCTGGTAAACAGAGGCTTGTGAGCCAAAGTAAATTATTGATTGAAATTTTAAGATCACCCTGCAGTCTGATGGCACTCATTTTCTTAGAGCTACGGCGATTTGACAAGCCTGTTATTGACAAACTTTCATAAGCGGACACATTTCAGTAGGCATGTAGTACGTACTTAACAAAATGCCATTATCATAATTTTGTATATTATTTTAATCTTGTTTTGCATATTATAACAACCACTTCAAACAAACATAACCATTTGGTAGTCTTAACCAATGGCATTCATAACCCTTTCGTTTATAATTCTAAGTTTCCTCAAACGGGCCGTAAAGACAATTTAATGTAAAAATATTTTTGGCAGCTAATTTTCCGCCATAAAATTGAGATTAACTTCAGCATTTAATTTGTATATTAAAATGCAGACCGTGTGGTACAGCACACCATTCTAATTTGGACTTTTTTTTTCCAAAAAAAAAGGGTTAAGTTTAAGAGTCAAAAAAGGGTAAGAAATTAAGGTACGAAGTGGCATTCGTTTCCAAACTAGAGACTGTGATATCTTGTGTTTAAAAAGGGGTTAAATTCTTTATTAGAAATTAATGAAAATAAATTGTAACTCATACCGATGACTGTACGTGAATAGCTCATTCTATTCGTTGTTTTCTCTTTCCGGCTACTCGAGTTTTATTTTTTAAGGCCGGGGTAACGAGAAAAAAACTAGAGGACGGAATAAAAAACAAAATAAATCACAACGTGCCAAGCTAAGTAAACAGAATTTCCATAATAAAATTACTTTTTCATTATTCTTCCATGCGGTTTCGTGGAGATTTCAAACCCTCCCTTTCAAATCAATTTTTTTTTGTCCTAGCAGCGGATGGCAAACCACCCGTAATTACCCGCAATTATAGGAAAGCAAAGATTTTTCAAAGTCAGCGGGAAAAATATTAAAAAAAAGAAAATATTTATCTGCCCCCAACCATTGTACGATACATTTATTTTGAAATTTTGAAGACTTTCCATTGGATTGTAGTAGAAAAAACATTCAATTATCGATTTGTGCAGAAACTGTTCCAGTTCCATTTCCTTTAAACTAACAAACCACCCTCAATAAGACCAATCAGGAAAACGATAACATTTATCAAAATTATCACACAAAACCCTAAATACCTTTACTCAAAAATGTGTAATGTTATATAATTTATAATAATTGAAGGTAGAATCTGGGGAAACACCAACAAGAACCCTTTTTTTCCTGTGATCATTGGCGGGGGTCACAGGGGTGTGCTGCTAAATTTCTCGCCTTTCGTTTAATTAAACAAAACTGACACCCTCTCATTTGTTTGACAGCGCACAAGTACTCGTGGCAACTCCTTTTCATAATATAATAACATTATATAATTTCCAGACCAAAGGGACATTAACAGAAGTCATTACAACTCCCCGCCGCCGTGCCGCACCATCAAGTGGTACCATTGTGATGAGGAGACAATCAGTACCGTCATCGGGAATGGGTACGAAAATGGAAGATTTTAACAACGTGTTTCGTTTCTTATCTCTTTTAATGGGAGTCATTTGGAACCGGCATCGGCATCATAAAAAAAGCAAACATTTTTGAATCTTTTGACTAGGTCTTCATCTATTTGATGCCAAGGAGGATGAGTGGAGGACGAATCCTTGCGGTGATGTGATGGCAGCATCAATTTTATGGCAGAGGTGGCATTGTTCGTTATTTGTTTGTTTGTTTCGACAAAAGAAAACCTTATTAATGAGAAAAGATTTTTCACATTTTTTTTCCTTTTATTGAAGATGATTTTTTTTTTTTTGCAAAAATACAAGATAAATTTATTTTAATAAGAAGGGTTTGAAAAAAGGTCCCAAAAAAAGTAAAATCGTCTTTAAAATATTAAATTGATTGTCTTACAATATTTAAATTTCCCTTGATAAATAAAAATGAGTGTGTATTCTGAATGATCTACAAAAGGCTTTTGATCACGAGGAAAGGGAGGTGGGAGGAACCTAGTAAGACGTTCAAATTAAGATCAAGAACACCACAAGTCCGGAAGATGTATATTAGTCATATGTCCTAAGACTGTTACTATTCAACTATTCCATGGACATTGCTGCATAGGCACAAGGCACAATTATAGGGTTATTATAAGACCAGCCAACATCAATACCTAGAGAACTATGTACCAATGCAATAACCGCACAGTACTGCCGCCGAACTTTTCAAAGCAGGTGGAGATGAGCTGGTAAGGAGCATGCACCAGCTTATTTGCAACATCTGGTCGGACGAAAGTATGTCTGATGAATGGAACCTCAGCGTCGTTTGCTCGATCCTGAAGAAAGGCGATCCTCTGAACTGAGCCAATTACAGAGGTATAAATCTTCTCAACATCGCATATATGTATGTACGATGCCGTAGGTATTATGTGAACATCTAAAACCGATCGTCAACATCCTGATAGGTCCTTATCAGTCCGGTTGTAGGTCCGGAAGGTCCACCGTCATCAAACTCTACGGCAGATTTTTGAAAAAACCCACGAATATAAAACTGATAAGCACCACCTCTTTATCGATTTTAAAGTTGCCTATGATAGCGTGTATAGTCTTGGCATCCTTGTTAAGATCGTCCGACTATGCTGAATAACGATGGAGAACTCCCGCTGTTCCATCAAAGTCGGTAAGAACGTCACTGGACCATTTGATAGGACTTAGACAAGGTAACGCGATGCGATCTCTTTAATATAGTATTTACTTGAAAGAATTGTAAAAAACTCACATGTCAACACCGGAGGTACAATCTTTTTCAAGTCTGTACAATCCTTGTTTAACCCGATGACATTGACATAATCATAAGAACTCAGCGGGCCGTTAGTAAGGCATTTAAATGAAGCAAGACGAAATATATGCGGTCTACAAAAAAGGACACTCAACATCGGCACAGTAGATAGATATAATTTCGAGGCAGTACAGGACTTTGTTTACCTATGCTCTTTGGTGAGCTCCGCGACTGACATCAGTTGGAAGATCAAATGAAGAATCACTCTTGCCAATCGGTGTCTTAAAGCACCTAACCTTTAAATTGCAAAAAAGGTATTACTTACGACATCTATCGTAGTATAGAAAAAAAAGTTGTTGTTGCATATATGTACTAGAAAAAACTTCGATGTGGATTTTATACAGATATTTTCGCAAATCCCTAGGGCCAATTTATATCACACTAAATAGCCACTAAAGGCTTTACACTTTATTTGTGGAGGCATTTTTCAAAACGCCAACATAAAGTTAATGTTCTGTAAGAAATTTGGATAAAAGATTTCCAGATTACACCTTACCCAAACAAGTGCTGTCAGTATGTTGTGTTCGCTACAAATCGGATCGATACATTTTCCATTAAAGATTCTTCTAAATGCGAAACAAACCCCACATAGGAATCCCCGTTTTGAGTTTATGAATAGATTTCCAACGAAAGGACATCCACAAATTTCCTGCGAGAATGTGGCAAAGCGAATAAAAGTTCTTCATTTATCTGATTGAGCGTGAATAAATCCAAGAGACGATACTCCAACACACAAGGCTATTATGTTTTGTTACATGTATTGCGACTTCGGTTATTGAATTAGCCCAATAAACCAGAAAAACAACCGAACAGCCTTGGTGGGGGGGCAACCAGGGTGTCTATGGTGGATGCTGAAAGGCGAAAGCAATGAGCTGTAAGCCAATGTGTGCCGATGAGAATGGAATAATTTTTGCACACAGGACTTAAGGGTTGTTAACTACCCTGTCGTAGACTATAAACGCTTCATCATCATCAACATCAGTATCATTATCCAGCGATACTTGGTAACGCGCTCTTCCTTCTTGTTTTTTTGTCTCTTAGGAGGATGCATGAATTCTTCAAAAGGACGAATTCTTATGTGGTATTCTGAACCAGTAGGGGAGTATTTCTCATCCCCATTATGAAGTTGATTTAGGCAAAATACCCAAATGTGCTATAAGATGGGTACTTTGGTTTGGATTGGAAAAAATAGGCTGACAACTAAATGATGCCACAAAAATGTTATTTAATAAGTTCTGAGCTGCGTGGGTGTATGTAAAAGTAAAAAAAAAAACAAAGAAGTTCAAATGGCTTTTGAGTAATGGTAAATTTAAAAGGTCTCGATATGTTATCCCTGGATACCAGAGATGTAAAAATAAGAGCCAGGCTTTGTACATATGTATAATGTATATGTCTTTTGAATTAACAGAAGAATTAATTAAGCACATTGTTGAGGTTTCATCGTATAACTATTCTGCTAGATGCAAACTTGAATCTAAAAAGAGCTCTTCTCTATAAACTAAGCAACTAATAAGTTTCGACCAAGGTATCAACAGTTCTACAAAAAGTGTACGAAGAATGGGATGGAAGCATGTTGTCTACTTGTCTTCAGTCGAAATCTGCAGTGAAACAAGAATGTCATATGTCAGATCTTTGTAAAAGATCTCGGCCATATTTTCTAAGGGGAATATCTCGGAATGGATAACGTATTATCACACATAATAAAGTTGCATATAACAATATTATTGGTGGTATTACCATCTTGCTCTACGTTGATGATATCGTGTTGTTCGCAGAAACCTGGCAAAATGAGGAACTGAACGAAGTCAAAGAATGTAAATACTGAGGGATACTCGTAACCCAAAAGGTATTGATTAGAACACTCCTTCAAATAAATTTAAAAGAATTACAAAATGCAATCAATTGTAACTGGCGAGCAATCTTTGGAAACTTAAAAATCGCTTTGAGTTTCAAAAACAGCACCATTGGAGAAGTCATAAGGTGTGCTGTACGGGACAAGTTTGAGGATCCGTTTGGTTGTCGTTATCGGTTGTGAGAATAATGTGAATGTGTCGTGAACTACGCATAAACGAAACAAACTTAGGATATGCACTGGAGGAACTTCTAATCCACGTGGAACTTATTTTAAAGGCAAAGCCGACTAGGCCCCTTTTTTAAAGCATGCCATGCATGAGCTGAACTACATATTTTCATGATCGTAACAGTTAAGAGTTAATCCAAACAGTATTCAAAGCCAATGGCGATCTACAGAATAAAGTGATGGATAAAGTACACTATCCAACCAAAAAACAAGAGAAGACGGCCTTCATTTCATTGGAACCAGTCCCATTCAGATGATCTTTCAAAGAAAACTGTAGTACAAATATTGCTTAAATTTTTAAAATCTTCTTTAAAATATCGCCTACGAATTATAAACTGAGCTTTCTACGATAAAGTTATTAAATGCGAAGAAAATATGAATAAAAGAAGAAGCGATGCAAGAGCCATCCCTAATTGTTGTACAACTACTGATGCACTACTACTACAACATAAAAGTCTAAGTGGGCGGAAAGATATATGTACATATATTCATACATACATATGTTTTTTGTCAGTTTTTTTGGAAGAATTAATTGCATTAAAAAAACACACCCATTCCCATATTTAGAGTTAACAAAGCAAAGCTAAAAGCCATTAGTAATCGATTAATCCCTGAACATGACCATCTGCAATGTCGCTCTTACGAATTCCGCTTAACAATACAGTTAAAGCTCAAGAATTCATTCGATCCCATTCGGATAAACGATGGCCTCAACAACCAATCCGGCCCAACAATTCCAACATACATACCTACATATGCATGTGTATGCAAATAGCGATTAAAATTGACACTCGTAATAAAACATTGGTCCCCCTGGACCCACGCTGGCTGTACGGCATTCTCTTCCGTTCAATGTGTTCCCTATTGTGGCAACCAATTCTACTCAACTGTGTCCATGGAGCCGGAATTCGAAAACCTATCAGAACATAAAGCGCCCCATTGAACGGACGTTTGGTCATTGTATTAATGGATGTTTATGGTCAGTGATGTTCGGTATGTAATTCGGACAGACGCACGCCGCTTAAAAATGAGTTTTATTGTCGATTATTGTTAAATGACTTCTGCAAAATTTACTTTGTATCGAAATTTACATCACAAACCATAAAACATTGGTTAAGTATTTACCCACAGATCTATAGGTACATACCTATACTATTTCGAACTTTATTTTTAATTTCAATTCATCATAAGTAATTTCCTCCTGAAGAATCCTTGTTTTTGTGTCTTCCTTTGCATAGATTTTTTAATGCAGTCCCCATGGAACGAGAGAGATTCAAAGCATCCTTTAAAATACCATCGAGGACGGAAATAACAAAATAAGCAAATTGTCTACGAAATAAAAATTACTTCCGAGAAGATTTTCTCTGGAATTTGCCTTTTCCCAAGGATTTTTTTTTTTGCTTCTGTTAGGGATATATTTTCATTTCTTACTGAGCCTGTCTGGGGGTGGACAGAAATCATTGCAAGGGATGTTTGATTTACAGCAAAAAATAGGGAGGAAAGTATTTGACCTGTTGAGTCAAAAGTGGCTACGCTTATAGCCAATAAATTATGCAGGATTAAAGAGGACTTTTTTTTTTCCTCAAGATTGTCATATAAATGAGTTGGGTACACAATGAAGCTAATAGGTTTTATTAATGAATTAATTTTGGTTAAAGCTTCAGATAATGTTATGTGACGGCGAAATAAGAAAGGAAACACAGACGAATAAATTATTTATTATTATTTTGATTTAAAACTTCGAATTGAAATATTTGTTTTTTAAAATTTATTTTTACTTAAAATTTTTGTTTGTTTCTTATCCTTTTCTTCAACCGTGTTTCATGGGGGAAATATGAGTTTTAGTTTTAGCCCTAATATAACGGTACTTTTTCCGGGACCGATTTCATATAACACGGATATCGTTCGAAAACGGATCTAACGATTTCGTTTCAATTGGCTTACAACGTTATTAACCAAAATTGGTGATGAAGGTCCTGAGCTTTCAGCCGATTGCACAATCAATGCTCAAATTTAAAAGAAAATCACCGTTCAGAAATGAATCGCACCCTATGACCCACAAGCTGTTATAGGATTACGTAAGTAAGTGGGTGAGTGGATTCAATTATACATATGTACATAAGTCGTATTTTGTGTCCACTGCCATTCTCCATCCGCTCCTGCACGATCTCGAAACAAGATGCTTAAAGCCACTTAAAACGAATAGTTTTGCATATATACAGTAATGTCTCGCTAATCCGAATCCGAATCCAGACCCCTATTTTTTCTCATTTTCTACAATCCGAACCTACCCCGTATTTTGTACGCTGTAATCCGAATTTAGTTAGTCGTTACTCTACTTTTGTAGTATATTGGTTTAAAGGTTTTAAGGAGCATCAAATATGGATTTATACGTTAAATAACCTGTATTCATTATTCCGAATAATTCGATAATCCGAATACACCCTTGCAATAATTCATTCGGATTAGAGAGACATTACTGTATTTACATATCTATGCCCAAATTCCATAAGAAGATCCGACAGACAGTGTGGAACTCATAATCGTTAATAATGGAGAGAAATGCCTTACAGTTCCGCAGTACCTAAGACCATTGCGCGATCTAATTTTCGCACCACCAAAAGCCAAGAGCTAATGTAATCGAAAAGAACTTATGCCTGTGAGTACCTAACCTACAGACAAATATATCAAGTACTCTTGAATATTCCCAGACACTCAGTTCATCTGTCCCAGCCACCTTGTAATCCAATTAGGTACATCATGTTCGTCCTCGATTGTGCTTAATGGACCATTCTAACCATTAAAATTCATCTCCGATATGTTCCTGGCTATTTGGTAGATAAGGGGCAACTTTAACTGCGTCAAAATGTCATTACGGGCAGAAACTTTTTCGTTTACAGATAAAAAGTTTAAACTGCCTGCGAGTGAGTGGGTGGGTGGATTTCTCCCCACAATGATTCCTCCCGTGTATACTCTTAGTATAGGTTTGACGAAGTATTATAGATTCTGCAAAATTTCCGGCCATACAAACGCGTCCCTTGTAGTCGTCGTCCTTCGACTAATACAGCGAACAGGTGATAATTCCAACGATAAATAACCACTCGTTCGATTCGTAGTGCAACCCGGTGCGGACATCACCGGCTTCCGTTGTCGATACCTTTTTCATAGACCCAGCGTCGATTAAGCGAAAGTGCCACTTGTACTTTAAAAACGTCGATTTCAACCCCCATTGTTCGTCGTCGTCGGCCATCTCATACTTTTTGGTTTTCAACCGGAAATTTGTTTCTTTCGGAAGTTAGGTAGGTAGCCGTAACTTTGCTATGAGTGTTTGTGTGTGGAATCCGTAATGGATCATCGTGATTGGAGACAAGGGTAGAAGCAGCAATAAGCTTTAACCTGGCAATCTATAAGGCAAACAAACAAGCTGACTGCCACTGGTCTGCCCACTGGACAGGACAATTAATTACCCGCCTGTAAAGCAGCCTCGGTATCCTTTGCTTCGTTCCGGCCCCCGGTTTGCATAACTAATGATACAACTTTGTCCATCACATAAATTGTGGTGGAACCAAGATGTGGGTGCGGTGAACGAATTTGGTAATTTAAAACAAAAAATACCACCTCAAAGATATGTGTAGATACGCACAATGGATTTAACTACGATCTTTCTATTAATTCGAATCACCACCTCCAACTCCGGAGCATGACAAACAATAATAGTCGAACCGAAAAGTAATCTTCGTGGTCATTCCAATGAACCCTTGTAATGAGCTACTCGTATCATAACACTGAGCATAAACAGGACATGGGGAAACATGCTGTTGCAGTTAATCCCGTGATCGAATCCCTTGTAATCATCACCACGATAATCATTATCATCGCTGCTGCATTGACTATGTATACTGTCCCAGCAACTAAATAAGCAATAATAAGAAATGGCAGAACACCCGGGCGGATAAAAACTTTCTCAATAATCCTGTAGACTCCATTATATTTCTGGCGAGGCGAGGAGTTTTTTTTCGCATTCCTTCTCTGGGGCTGGCAAATGGGGTAGTTATATCCTCATTAAACGATTTGCAACAGGAGCAAGAAATACTCGCAAGAAAAGGCCGTTAATTTCTTTTTATGAACCAGCTGGGAATCATTATCCCGCTGTAGCTGTAGCTGTAACTGAAGCTGGAGCTGGAGTAAAACCAAGACAAAGATAAACATCACCTTGGAGAGGACACGCAAACAATGTCAGCAGGAAAATAAAAACAAAGAGGATGGCAATGGCAATTATCTACTTCATTCCGTTCGAGAGGTTGGGGAGAACTTTTCCTGAATTGCAGAATCCTTGTAATTCTCCGCTCGCCAAGTGGTCGTAGATAGGCGATTGGTCATCTACTTGACGGTGTAAGCACCTTTGAAACTGTGAATTGCTGTTCTGATTAATTCTTTATTGAGCTGGGATTGAAGGGGAACGTTGTTGGTTGGCCAAACCACCCTAGTTACAATGTCTTAAACAGTACGATTATGCACGCTGCATAAATGCGACAATGCGCATAAATTAAGGGTTCGTTTTAGTAGAACTCTTTCGAGTGTCTTAGTCATGTTAATCAAGACAGGATATGATAATCATTTGTCAGAATGTGGCGGGACGAATTTAAAATTAAAACTCAGACAAGTGGAACTTTATCCTGTTCGTTAGTCACCAGAGACTGTGACAGTAACGATTTTCCAACTGAACGCAAATGTGCTCTGCTCTGCTCGGCTCTGCTAGGGGGAGGGTGCAAAGATAGCTGTTCTTGTCGTAAATGTTAATGGCTCACAGAACAGTTCTTAAACTTTACTTTATGTGAGGATCTTTGTCGTTGGGTTGACTTAATTATTAATACCGCATCAAACGGAAACTTTTCGGCTTTGTGCTCTTATTTACATTGGTTTGGCTGGCAATGCAATCGTACAAATACAAATCGAAACGAAACTATAAATGCCGAGAACTCAATTAAGTGTCAAAAAGTTTTTGCTCTAAGAGGCCTTCAATTTATTTTACTTGGTTTTCTTGATTTTCTTTGAAAAGATAAAGTTTTTCGTTCTTGAGATTGACACTTGTTCTATTTGGTTGACAAAGTGAAATGGAATCACTTAGGCATGTTATCATCGCAGTAACACCTGGCTCGGTGTAGCATGTTCCCGAAAGTTGTGCTGTGAGTTGAATATGCCACTCATAATTAAATCACATTGACTCGCTCTCAGGCAGTTGAATGCGGGACGTATTAATTTCAAGTGCTTATTTTGGGCCCCCCGGGGGAATCGGTAGTCGGATAACATATGAACTTTTGAAACTACGATATACCTTTCGGGGAAAGTTTAAGTGTCTGCCAGTCGGCAGGAGAAGCATGTACGGCATAATCCCATCCGCTTAAGTAATTAAAACTGAAAGTGGGGAATTAACGAAAATAATTTAATCGCAAAGATAATGGCAGAACAGAGTGTAGGTGGTAGAATATCTATCGGAGATATGTCCGGGCATATGGGGATTCACTAAAGCATTTTGAATGTTTGGATAATTTGTGAGAATATGAAATTTGTCGGTATCAATAAGGTCTTCAGTTTGAAAGCTTTTTGTATGACTCGGCTCGATATTTTTCATTTACATTAAACCATAGTACAGGGGTGTTACAAACTACGTGTTTGAAATACAGATCAGCCTTAGATTTTCTTAAAAGTGGAGTATAATTGCTAAGCATAGAGCCGTTCTTAAAATGCCATTGAATTATTGAATTCAGCGGGTTAGACAAAAGTAACCGAGTGGAAATTTAAATTAATGTAGTTGGACCTAACCTAACTAACCTAACTAAATGTCTGGCCACCACTGTAATTACCAAATTTCGGTATATGCACTCGCTGTCAAGATTTGATAAATATTGAGCTTTCTTCTTATTACGGTATAAATATGTCATAAAAAACATTGAGATGGCTGTTAAACGAAAAGAGGCAAGGGTGCGTAGCATAACTTAGACCACTTATGTCAAAAAAGAATTTGAAAGACGTGTTAAAGATTGCAAAACAACATAAATCAACTTTCTTTTTGAAAAAATGTACTTTGGTCTGATGAAACAAACTTCATGGCCATGACTGTATATGAATCATGAGTGATATTGTCACGCCAAGTGGCTTCGCTATAGATCACAGATCCCAGATATTTGAACGGTTGTCTATAAAACGCTTTTCCAAAATCAATCACCATATGCAAATCCTAAAGGAATCCATCATGATCTTTATTTTTTGGACTGCATCGCTTGTTGATTTACCTGAGATAGTTTTGCATTAGTCATCAAATAGCCGTATTATTGTCAACAGTCGGCCATATTCTATGCGGTAAATGATCTTAACGTAGTAAGATCAGCAACGGTGTTGCTGAGCGATCGGTCTTCCCAAGATCATTTTGCAATCTTTATCGTATGCAAGACACATAGGATGTCTTCTGTCTTCTACTGAAGAATTGCTGGTATCGTACCCAAGTCCCTTATTAAAGTGTTCGTAGTCTTCCTTTGTCTTCCCGACATGTCCGTTCGAATTTCCGCTAACAAACAAATGACCTTCCGTTGAGGTGTTTTTGATATTTAGCAAGAATGCATCTTTTTCAACATCCCATGTATGTCCGTCTATGGAGGACTTTAGGTTAAAGCGTTTTTTTTTTGGTTTTGACAAGTGCTTGGCCCTGATTATTGTTTTTGGTTTGATCTTACTTTTACAACACCGTTGATCTTCAGCACAATTCCGCCAAAATTTTCAGATGGTCGTAAGGCTCACCTGGCTAGTTGTGGTTCCTCCTTAGTTGCCACTTATGACAAAGGCTATTACAAAGATTAGCGTTAATGAAACTCTTATCACAATTCTCAGTTCTCATATTTTGCGCCATTACAAGTACAAGGAAGTATATTTTTTGTTGACCCACCGCTATTTAGAACTCACTCGTTAAACTTTGCCGCCAAATTCCCCAATACCACAAAGCAAATACATATATTTTCCAACTGACGTACATACTTTACAACATACAACCCCAGGCATCAAATAATTTGTTAGGTTTATTCCTATGTTAACTGCATCCAATTAAAACACAGCGCAGAGAAACAAGAGAGACGAATTTAAATAGAGCCCCGATAAAACAAAAGAAATTACAACATTTTTATGGACTAATTTACCAAACACTGTAAGTAGAGATGCTCTCGGTGATTGTGCCCCTCCAATTCATACTCAAAGCAGAATTAGTATTTAAAATTACTGTGAACCGCCATCGTCTCTGGAATAAAATTCCCGTTTTCTTCAGGTTATAACATCCACGCACCCACCCTCTGTGACATCCCCTGCTCTCACAGACTCCTTCCGGCTTTTTAGTGGTTTAGACTTTAGACAATGCTATTGAATTAACAAAATCATTTCTTTTATTTTCCGCAGTCTGCTTGTTATCCTTTCGTCCTAATTCACTTTGCTTTAACAAGGAGAACGCAAAGAAGAAGGAAAAGAATAAGTGAAACTCGCCTCGCTTTAACGAGTTCGCCCCCCCAAAATGCCGTGAAAACCTTGGAACGACTGTTTACGTCAAGGATGCTTGAAATCATTTCCCCAATTGTTTTTCCGGTTTTCCTTAGTGCCTGGGTACACAAGCTTTTTATTTGTCTTTTGTTTTTTAGCAAGCCTCCATACTCCCTTTCGTCGTCAATAATCACCAAGTAGAGACATTTGTTTAGTGACTTTGAAGCATTATTTGTGTTTGTAATTACACCCACACTAGTCACATCCTTTATTTTTCTCTTACCCTTCTTCAGTCAATCACAATTGAGTCAAAAAGGTATTCTTTTGTTGATAAAAGTTACTCTGGTAAAATTAGCAACTCCTTGTCGTTTTCCAAAAATATACGAGTATTTAAGATCTCAAAAGTTTTCTGTGCGTCTTCCTTAAACTCTCATAAAAATAACTGAGGAAGAAACCACCCCCTTCTCCATTACAACTTGACTAAAGGCTACTTGAAGTGATCAAGGAGGATTCACTTCACACTTAGTAAAAAAAAAAAAATATTTTATGGCTCAAAAAGGAAAAGAATACAAAAAAAAAATAAGGAAACAAATCACACCCCATTAAGAGCGTAAGGAAAATCCGCCACTTTTTCACAGATTTAAAGAAGCTTATCGACTTAATTTGAATATTTTCTGGCAGCGAAGAAGAAAAGAATCGCTCGCGCTAAGACCTTTGTGTACTCCTTGTTCTTTTCGGATGGTGGCAAGATATGGGGATTTCTTGAGTAAATGAAGGGAAAATGGGACAAAGGAGAGGACAAAACGTTAGGATAGCAGATAAGTAGGGTGGGTGCTTGTATTTTCCTCAGCTTGAACATGACAGTAATGTCAGTTTAAGCAATAAAGTTAATGCATCGCGATGTAAATTCGCTACGATACAGAGTACATAATATTTTAATCACTTGTGCTTTGTACCGAATTGTGGGCTGTTTGGAATCACAGTTATGGAGTGGATTAGTATGAAAATGTTGCTTGACTAGACAATGATACAGGATGCACTAGTGGGGATTTTAAACAATTCAAAGTCTACTTCGTAAACATTGTTAGTACTTAGAGATGGCACACTGTTCCAGGGGCTTTCTTTACTAATTCCAGTAGGTTTATGGTCTAGGATGCGCCTTTTGTTAAAATTTGTGCTTAATGCCTAATTACTCTACCTTACACTTAACAAATCTACACCTCAAATGTAAATAACATAAAGATGAGTGTCCGACAAAAGCAAGAAGCGGCTGCTATAGTGTAATCTCTAATTACACGCAATATCTTAATAAATAGCGCTTTTCGTGTTCGGAACACAACTTTTCAAGCGAAAAATATGGAAGGCCTTCATCGGGCTTTGGAGGAAATATCGTCCTTGGCGCTGACGAGCAGCTGTCTCCAAAATAGCCGGTCAGAGAAGAAGAAATGTTGAGGAGATTCGTTCTTAAAGTTCATTAATAATGCTCAAGATCAGCTTCTTGTTTGCTGAAAGTTTTCCACAGATAGCGACGGTATTGGGAAGGACTTTTGTATGAACAGTTTCCCCGGGAGTCGGTCCTAATCATAATGAAGTAGTCAACATTTCTGTCGAAGAAGTTAGGAATGCAGTCAAATTCTCCAAAAAACGAAACGAAAGGCTGTTGGGCTAGACGAGATACGCTCTGAGTTCTGGAAGGTTATCTCCTTCCTTTGGACAAAGTAAAGGGCGGTACGCGAAATTGCGATAATTAACCTTCTATGTATAAAGATCATAATGGAGAGAAAAAACCGTGATTCCTTAACTTAAAGGACTTGCATATGGTATTGGTTGTTTTTGAAAAAAGAATTTGATAGACAAAAAGGCGATCTGATATCGATGGCGTTAAGCTAAGATGAGTCCCAGAATCAAACATGATCATGGATATATATGTGGGCCAAAGACAAGTGTAAGAGGCCCCTCAGGAATCACTCAAGGCCGGTGTTCACAGCAAGGAAACGTCCCTAGTCATTTGATTTTTATTGCAGTGTTGGAGACGGTGGATCCACATAAGTGAAGATCAAAGGCACCTGCAACGAGCACTCTTGATGCATTGGTGCTGCTCGTTCTTTGATCCACATCGGCCTATTCCAGACATTTACTTGAATGGAAAATGGTTTCTCAAGTGCAAAAAGTTTAAAAATCTGAACTCTATGATCATTGATATGGTGATGTCATTAATTACAACTTATTGCATTTTTGAAATTAATTAGCCATATAGAGAAAAACAAACTAAATTAAATGTCTTTAATGAAATTCCAGAATCTGGTCGATGAAAAAGAGTCCATCCAGCTGTATTTATGCCGCAGCAAAGATATACAGAGCTCTACACTCTATTCAGCATGTTTAAGGTGCTCTACCGAAAAGCGTCTCGCCTAAAAACTCTACCCTAGACTGCTCTACATCCTGGCTCTACATTACGCTTACAGTACACAACCCACATTTTTCACTACCTAAATTAAAAAGTTTAAATTTTTAGAAATAAAGGGGTGTATACCTACCTATATGTATTTCAAAAGTTGGCTGCAATAATTCTGAGGCAATAGTAGGTACCTTCATGATACCTATAGGCACTTCATTAAGTCCAGTAACCACTTCACAAGGATGATGTGATAGGCATAGGAGTAACTTAAAGTCCAGTTTGCATGACAAGTGCAATGATGAGCAATCTCCGTAAGTTTTGAATTGTTAATAGGATACTCCTTCTCGTAGACAAGACAAAACCCACAAGATTAAGACACTGTACACAACCCATAGACCAGCATATAATTTGTATCTTGTATCTTGTGTGTGAATAGACATGAATTAAGAATGTTGTTAGACAGTCACGGGTATTACGTAAGCGTAAGGGTAACATTGTGTTCACTGACATCTTCTTCCCACAATTTGGTACGCACTCAAGTGCTCCAAGGAGGGAGTCAACACAATTTATTGCCTTGTAATTGTGTTACGACGCTGACAAATGGGCGTTTGTCGGCTTAACTCCATTAAGTATCTATTAATGGTATATCGTGAACATGAAACATCAATTGTATGTTTCTAGTTAGCCATGGTGCATTATTGCGCAAAGGAAGCAACATTATAGAACAAGATAAACATTGAAAACAAAATGTTACAAGTAGGAGTTCACAAACTAATTTAAACAGAAAAGTTTCATATTAAATGCGCACTACTCTGCTAGTGTAGGGAATACATTAAAAAAGCTTTTTTTTGAAAGCTTAATGGAAGGATACCTGCAATAAGGATAGAGGGAGGGGCCTCGCTGAAGACCATCCCCAAAAAAGAAAGCAATCCGATTCTCTGAGAAATGATGCCATTTAAAAAAGTGAAACCGGAAAAAATGTTACTTCCACGGGGTATATGGTAAATAAAGATACCTACTTATATTTAATTGATTCAAATTTAAAACGAAGTAATGCGAAATTTGATAGAATTTTCCTCACGTATGAGGGAATGCAACATGTTTAAGGCCCTGCAGCTTATCATAAGATCGCAACAAGGACAATTCCCCACAAGAACAACAGAGTAAAATGGACATGTCGGATTTGGATACTCTACACAGATGTTTCGAAGATGGACAAGTAGGTGCGAGTGAATCATATAGACTTGTTCGCTGATATCTTTCGGCAAATTAATCGTTATCCACGTTCCCTATCGCCAGATCAAACCACAAATGTAACGCCAAGTCAAAACATTGTCATATTTAATGGCAGCTTCTATCAAAGTCATTACCTCGGCCACGACATTTTACAAACTGGTCCATGAATTCCAAAACTAATAATCCTCGCTACGTGGCCAAATCAAGAAAACCCTGGTTTTAGTTTCACCGCACATTGTCGTCTATTGTCCGGCAAGACTCAACCCTGCACTGATTATTTGCAGAATAAGTTCAAATTCCGCTTGGAGCGGTGTAGGCAAAATTCTTTTCAAACTTTTTTATAAAAGCACAATTCAGATGGTCTAATGGACTGATAAGCAGTGTCGTATTTAGAAACATATGAAAAGGCTACAATCCGTTTGGAGCGGATCGTATGATACCCTATCCCTTTCCTATGCATATACTAGCTCCTTCTTCCACCAATATACTTCCTTAAGTAACTTTTATTCAAATATTTTATAAAACTACTCAAAAACACAAATTTTCTCAATAAGTGGGCGGATTTTGTAAATTTTTCAACATATACGAGTACCTACTGTTGCTATTATTTCGATAAAACCTTCAAAAAATATTTTTTTTGATAAAAACGCCCCTAAAAACTGGGCGTGGCCATACACAATGTACTGAAGATATGTAGGGTAAGAGAATATCTATATATTACCTTGAGTAAGTTTTATCGAGTTTCAAGTAAAATTACTGAAAAAGGTATTTTTTTTTAAAAGTGGGCGGATTTTAAAAATTGTCACACTTGTATGCCTACTTTTCCAAGGACCTCGCATACAAAATTTCATCAAATAAGCGCAAAATTTAAGCCCTAAAAACTGGTGACATACGGACGGAC
Organism: Chalcosyrphus nemorum; assembly: GCA_949716465.1. Classification (NCBI taxonomy): domain Eukaryota; kingdom Metazoa; phylum Arthropoda; class Insecta; order Diptera; family Syrphidae; genus Chalcosyrphus; species Chalcosyrphus nemorum. The sequence goes on from OX454332.1 coordinate 507,773, forward strand.
GGGCGGACGGACATGACTCAATCGACTCGGCTTCTGATGCTGATCATTTATATACATATATACTCTATGTTACAAACTATGTGTCAAACTTAATATACCCTTAAGGTAGGGTATAAAAATGAGACCAAACTAGGCACAAAAGGGAATAACTGTAAGAATGTGTTTCTTTGTTCAATCTTTATTTTTATTCCTTCTAGTCTTGGAACAATCACAACAAAGGTGTGAGATATAAAATTGATTCTGGCTTTATTCTGGAGCTATATTCATATGATTATGTGTGGCATCATTCAAATGGCCGCATCGGCGCCCTGGCAGAGCCTTCTAGAGGTTAATACAAATAAAGATGCCTCGAAGCAAAGGAAAATAATCGAGTGGTGCACAAAATTTCAATTTATAGCGATACCTTTCATATAAAACAAAATAGTTTGGTTTAGTATTACAATCTTCATATAAGTCTATAAATATTACTGAAATCGAAACAAACTATCGCTACAATGGTTTCTGTTCTAAATCTTTTGAAGTACGTACAAAAAATATTGCCTTTTCAGTAGGTTATTAAAATGTCATATTTTGGTTAAATTTCTTCAAATAGTGCTCAAATCTGTAACTCTTTGGGGGAAGAAAACATTCTTACAAAGCGATGAGCCAGAAAGTCATTGTACTTTATCGAGCTTTAAGTTGTCTTCTGTACCAAAACAATCCAAAAAGTTAGATAAAAACAAATTCGTTTTAATTGACGTCAAAGTTAATTAAAGGAACTGAAACTCACTTTGTTTTTCCAGTTAATTCAAGTGGAAAATGAAATCATTTCGTATTCGCGTTGTCGAGCGAATAACCCCTTCCGGAGTGGTACACGAACAGAGACTTCCACATTGGTTGTAATCCGTTTCCGAATTATACGCGGCATTCTTCTTAGCTCATAACTGCCATTCAAGATACATATCTTTGGGCAAGTGACACAACAACAAAATCACAACATTTTTCCGTGGGGTTGTTTAATTTCATTTTAAGCACATGCAAGAAGCAAAGGGGGTATAATTGTAATAATGTAAATCCTTTATAAGGACATACTTCTGGGTGTATATTGTTGTCCTCCCTTTCACAATACAGAGTGTTTGAATGTTACTTGCGTTTGGTGGCTGAGATCGCGTAATGGCTCCCCGGGGAACTATAAAGAACAAATTAATTGGGGTTAGAGTTAAGTGAGTGCTTGGTTAAATATTTTGATCGTGCGCCCATGGCCAATGGATAAATAAAACATATTTGAAATCGGTTTACAAAAGATTTATTGGATAGAAAAGCCTTCAAGGACCACTTCTTTAATTGCAATTGTTTTGTTTGTAAACTTTTATTTGCTTATGCATGCCAAATGGTGTCGTACAAGATATAGATGATTTGTGAGTGAATAATATTAGAACCATTATGCGGCCTACGTACTCAACTATCGGCAGAGTATGTACTTCTGTACCAAGCCAAAAGACAGTTCCGATCTTCATATATGCACATCCTCGTGAAACAAACAAACGCACATTTAGGAGGTAGCATATGGATATTGTAAATACCATTAAAAAATAAGTTAAAAGCAAAGCCATAGGACTTTTAGTGAAGTAGTATAACTGTGAAGACTATGTGCTACCTAAAGCACAATCTTTTATTAGGTACAAATGTACAAATATAATTTAAAAAAAAATAAATTACATGAGTAATCATAATCAGTTGGTCAATTTTGAGACCCGTTGCTCACCAAAAACCACGGTGCCTAAGGCATTTAATATCTCTTCACTTAGACACCCCGTAACTCGTTATGCATTCATTTTTCTACGCGGTGGAGTCTACTCACTTTAGACAATTTGTAGCTCGCCAAAAATGCAGCAACATATCTAGGATTCCTTAAGCGGTGCAGCAAATACTTTACTCCCACTAATCTGACCTCAATACGTACACCCGCCCAAAACTGGAATACATCGAGCACATTTGCTTAGGTGCACCTACATAAAACTGTTTTGAACTTACTATAAATGGTCCAGAAGCATGTTTTAGCACTTATAGGTGATAAAGTCATTGAACATCTAGAACATAGAAGAAATGTCTCCTGTCTCTCTTTGTTTTATGGGTATTTTCATCATCGCTCCAGCAAAATAGCCAAATGCGTTCCCCTTCTTCAAAATTTCACCTGCAATACGCGTCACGCTTGAAGTAGAGAGATTCGTTTCTTCTATAAGCCGAATGACAAGTAGGAATGTGGAAGGATCTTCTAGGTTATGTCATCAGAACAACCTTCAAACAATCAAAGCTGACGTGCACCAGTCTTTCCTCTGTTCCTTTTCCCCCTTTAATTCATACGGCCGTGCCCTGAAAATCCATCTTTAGGCTATTCATATCGCCTTTGATGCCCGCAAATGATAAAATAGGTAGAATTTTAAGAAATACTTTCTCAAACTCTCTAAGACCGTAGTAAAAGTAAAAGTTTATAATTTTCCAGAAATGAACTCTATTACGTCACTTATTTGAAAGGCACATATTTAAATTCATTGAAGAGAAGGTCTGCCAACCACACCAAACCAAAATCCAGTGAAAATATACACCCTTTCTAGGATTAGTCAGTGCTCTTCTTCCCAAAAAATATAACTACAGGGCAATTTACCCAAACAAAATACTTTCCGCTATCATTATAATCACATCACATCCCGCACACACACATTAGATATATATTCTTTTAACTCGAAACTCTATTATCTTGGTCCAAAAGTTTCCATCATGCTCTTCTGTTTTTCGATTCAATGCCACAGTTCTCCGGTTATAAGAAGCTTAACTGCTCCTCGGAAACTCCTTATGAATGTGCACACTTTGGCAAAACTTTGTTCTTCTCTAGAAACTTTGCGTATTTAGGCACAGTTGATTTAGTGCTCTCTGACCTCAGTTTAAACATAAACACTATTCATATTGACTGCAGACTACACCACTATACCCAGCCCACAAATCCGAACCCTTTTCAGTGGTGGCCCAAAAGAAGACATAGGAACATAAATGGGATTATGATCTTATCAGAACGTAAACAGACGACGGAAATTATAATAACACCTTATGGTGTACACCCATAGGAGGGCATAGCATTGTGTTTATTGCCGCACTGCCGCCGCCGGTGTGGCATGGCAGTCCACCAGGACAAACTTTGCCAAGACAAACAAGTTGCAAAAGTCCTTTGTCAAGATTTATTTCTTCGCTCCAAAGATTATCGACGACGACCAAAACCAAGAAAAGGACAAGACAAGTACGTAATTCTTCGCCAGCCAATTTGTACCGCACATGGCTTCGGCTTCGGCTTGCGCTCCATGGGAAGGAAATCTTTAATTAAGAGCGGATTAGTTGGACAAGGCGCAAGATTTGCATCTGAGGTTTCCCATAAGGAGATTTTGATTTAACTTTCAACTGAAAATATTTAAATTCTCGGTTAACAGTTGTACCCTCCTAGTGTAGTTAATATGAGCTGCCAACACGCATAAAGACTAACGACTTCATTAAACCATCAGCTTCCGTTCAAAGAAACCATTATAACCGACATTAGGCAGAGAATCTGATTGAATCACCTCATAACAAGTGAATCCGAAGATGGTGAGGTGGTGAGGCAGGTGAAGTGAAAGATTGTGGCTCTGTCTGTGGTGCACACAGAAGCATCGTTTGCGGAGAACCCATTAAATTGAGTCTTTCTGTGGTGGTGCCCCGTATTTTGCACCCCCACCCTCCATTGGGGTTGTTTAATATCCTTTCTTATCGCCGGGAAATCGTTCATTCATTGCCTTAAGGGGCAAGGAGAGAATATGTGCCGACTCGTTTATGTGGGTCCTCCTTATACTGCTGCCTTTCTCATCGTTGGCGTTGTAGTCCTTTGGATTGTGGTGCTACTGAACTCCTCATGCAATCGATGATGAGTGCGGAAAGATATGAATTCCCGAACAAAACCACATTACTCCGAAAGTAAGTGATAAGCAGTTATTGCCTTTCGTTTTTGGAAGTGATACCCTTCTCGTGTATGCATGCGTCCATACTGTTGTTCTCCCTGCAAATGGCTAATTCAATCATCTGATGCCGAGATGGTTCCGTTTACACTTAATCAGATAAATCGGATGGAAGCAGGCACTTTGTGGCTGCCCACAAATGCTTACAACCTAGGGAATGGGTCGGCACTGTTAGTGCTACTTTGCCAGCAGTTGGTGTATCCATTTTTGTGTAAACATTTGGGCTGGTGAACCTTTGAGCTGGCTGCAATTGTCTTTGGTTCGCCCGCATTGAAAATTTCACAGCTCGTCTAGCAATAGTAGAACATTTGTAAATACATACATGGATGCATGTACCTACATCTGGACATGTGTGAGTTGAAAGTTTAATTAGTGCTTGAATAAATTCTATGACCTCTGGGATTTTGCTTTACATTTTGTGGTGATTTGCTTATGAAGGGGTGGTTTGAAAAAATACCAAAATAAAAACTATATAGTGTAAGTACTTAGTCGTTTCTAGTAAGTTACAAGTTATAGTGGTTATAGTGAATGAAGTCTAAAGTCTAATAGAACGATCGTTGAGGATCTAATGTTGTAGTGTTTCTAACAAAAAATAGCTGCACAGTTCGCTACGCCATCTATTGGAGATTCATCCTTCAGAGTAATAACAAAAAACCCACCTGGAGACTGTACATATAAAAACAGCAAACTCTGTATAGCATTTTACTCTGTTCGAAGGTAGGATTCTTTCAAAGACGAAACTGAGCCCGTATTCAGTACCAGTGTAGTGTAGGATTTCCACCCACTAAGCCGACCTTCCCTTCTACCCCTGATCCACGCGGCACTGTCAAGCCCGTAAGGGGGGACTTCAGCTTTTTATATTCGGCTAGTTCGTATTGGCAGCTATCTGCAATGCGTTCCGTTGGCCTTCCTGTCTTCGTTGCTCCTTCATGATAATTACCACGGTTTCACGTACTACTTCCCAGGATTCTTGTGTGCTAGGCATCAGTTCGAGGATATTATCTGGAGTTAAGTTCACACCCAGTCAGTTCGCCATAAGGTAAAATTATGTGCTCCGCATTTTCCACTGCTTCTGTGCACGTTGGACAATTCGGGTTGACTTCATGCCCAAATGTGTGGTGGTATGCTCTGAAACATCCGTGACCAGTAAGCATCTGCGTCAGTTAACAATTCAGTTCTCCATGTAGGCACCATTTCAGACACTACACACGCCGCGTCGTATGAGGTTGTTCGGAAGGCACTACAAATTCTCAATTCATTAATTCTGTATACTGCTTCTATTTTTATTCTGTATGATTTGGTGCTCACTGCCTTGGCCTATATTAAGGAGCCATAGAGCATCATCGACGTCGCTACTCTTGCCAAGAGTAGTCTTTTCCTTTGTTTAGGTCCTCCAATAGTGGGCATTATCCTTGCCAAGGCAGTCGTGATTCTCACTGCCTTCTCCGCTGCATGTTGTAGATATCGCTTAAAGGTTAAGTTTGCATCTATAGTAACACTAAGGTACTTCAGTTCTGGTTTAGACACACTACAACGTGATCGTCCACGGTCACTCTTATAACCCGTCTGCAGCAGAGTAATACTACTTCTGTCCTTTCCTCTGCTAGTCCTAAGTTGATGTTTACTAGCCAGTCCTGTACCGTTCCGATGGCTTGGTTGCAGTCATGTCCTAGCTTTTCAAGGAGTTTGGCCACTACAGCGATCGCTATATCGTCGGCGAAGCCATTTATTTTCAGGACGTCATAGTACATTAGGTTCCACAGTAGTGGACCTATTAGGAGGTAACCCGGAATGTTTCTCCAATTTGCGGTGTTAAAGGCGTTTTTAACATCCAGCGTGATGATTGCACAGTACTGTTTGTCATCCTTCCATCGTCTTCCTGCTATCGATTTTTATGATTTCGTCGATAGCATCCAGTTCTACATATTCCTCAGATTTGAAAGCGGCACTCTTACTGGTGCATTGCTATTTTATTTTCAATTTTCTTAACAAATTCAACACATTTATTTAAATCTCTGAACCATCTACGTTAGTATTATAGAATCAATAACAAACACAGTGACATATGAAGAAAATTGTGAAATAAAACGAATAACTATGCAAACCTATAAAATACCACCCAGTAGGAAATTAGGCAAGGAATTCTTCCGGCTCTGGCATGTAACATTTTCGACATTTCAATTTCCCTGAAAGCAGCAAATTTTCCACTTTGGCGACAAAAAAAAAGTAAACCAAGGCTCTCGTCTGTGTTCTAAAACAATTATGTAATCATTAAGCCACACACCATCCACCGATGTCTAGTACTACACGTTTCCATTTATCTAAAACAATTTTCATACTTTATATCACAAAATGATCCCTGGAGGCGTCTCTGCTACTACCACAAACTGTCCACATGCAAATTTCATGTGTTTTACATGTTTCTTCAAAACAGAATAAAACAAAAACAAAAAAAAAAAAATACCAAAAACACTTCCGCCGGCGCTCATATCAAGGACCACTGTCCAGTTGGTCGGGTCGTAGGAAATGCTACAGCAGGATGGATTACTCTGTCCATTCGAAGTTAGGGACGACCAGAAGAGCTCGTATGCACAGTAAAAATAAATTTTCATCGTTAGCCAAAAATAAAACACAGAGAACAACGCAACACCAATGGGCAGCTCGTTTATCCTTTCATATCTGTTTGGGGGATCAATTTAGCATCCACGTCCAGGATATGAAAATCTCACAAAGTTTTCTGCCGAATTTAATCCAATAATAAATGGAATATTTCTGACCTCGGGCATTAAATTAAATGTTATCAGGCGAGTGCAGAAAATTATCAAAGCGTTTAAGGAATGAGCAATGCCAACCCTTCTTGGCATTCAGGATTTCGTAAAATGGTGTGAAAAGGGTGATGGAGAGTGGAAGGTGACCATTGTGAGACCTACTCATAAATACAACCAACACTTTTGCACGGGACGGTATGAGATGTAAGGCAATTAAAGAGAATATACTCAATCAAAATGCTGACCGCTATTCTAAAATTGAGCTGGAGGACTTTATAAGTAATCTCCTGTACAGAAAGCGCAACATTAGGTCGTTACTTATTTACTTATATACAAAATAATTGAATTTATGTAGAAAATTTAAAAATACTATGTATTTCAAAAATTAACAAAGTATTTCAGATAATAATCTACATCTTTGGAATTTTTCAATGTTTCACAAAAGCATATGTTACTCTCTTAAAAAAATCCTTATCCTTTTGGCCGAAAGTCTTTTGGGTCATGTTGTATGGTATCTGAATTTATAAACTGCCTATTTTGGAGGTGATTACCCAAAATACGAAGAATGACCAGCTCACACGCGTCAACCTTTAACCCCAACTTACTAACATGTAGTGTAGAAAGAATTGTTGGTCTACCGCAGGGAAGACATGACTTTCCGAGGATACCTGGAGCCTGATTGACGAACGAAAGCTTGCATAGCCACTACCCCAGCAGCAGGAGGGAGGGAGCTGGAGTCCCTAGTAGAAGTATAGCGTAGTGTATGACGTGACAAGTGCAACTAAACCACAATATTTGCTAGCGATATCTATGCTTCCAAATCGGACGGAGCTGCCCGAGGTGTAAAGTTCTGAAAACGTACCACGACCCCCAGTAGGGATGAGATCACTACCGCGTTCAATGCACTAAAAATGAACAATGTGGTTGGACTTGAAGGTATTTCAGCCGAGCTCCTACGAGCAGCGCCAACAACATTGGCTGAGCTACTGTTCTGTCTCATCGGAAGAGCTGAAACTGAAAGCCTTCCTAAACAGTGGAAGAAGTGAATGATCGTCCAGCTTCCTAAGGAAGGAAACTTAATGGAGTGCGAAAACAGGAGAAGTACCTACGTGATGCGTGCTGTAGCTAAGATAACAACAACACCTAGAAGACACAATAGATGCGAAACAAGCAGGCTTTTGCTTTGGATTCTCCTGTGACAACCACATCATACCCTACGGATCACCATAAAGCGATGTGCTCAACATCGATCGCCACTTCACCTGCTGTTCATTGATTTTGAGAAGGCATTCGATAGTGTCAACATGGAGTTTTTCTCGTGCCTGCAGAGAAGAAGGTTGTCAGACGAATTCGAGATCCAAAGATAAGGTTGCATTCTTTCACCAAACTGAGGAATTTGATGTCCAGACAACCGATAGATAGAGTACACGATTTCCTAGATCTAAGGAGTATTGTCTCGACTGACGACAATAATATAGCCAACAGAATCTCCAAACCAAAATCCGCGTTGTGTATGTTGTTCAATCAGCTTAAACACCAAGCTAAGACTGTTCCGCTCCAACGTCATACCCGTGCTGTTATATGGATGTAGCACTTGGAGAGTGACCGTTTCTACATAACATCTTGAAGACTGTTTGGCTTAACCGTATCTCTAAATAACACCGAGATGAAGGTACGGCAGTTTGGAGAACTGAGGGACATAACATTGCCAGAAACCGTACACGATGGTGCGTAGGCATAATAGAGGCCCTAAGTCGCACGAGGGAATGCAGGACATAAACAAACACCTAGAGCATAGTATCCACTTCTCATCACAGGTGACAACATGATTTAAGGAAGAATCCATACGGTGCTTCTTGGTCAAAGATACATCAACCTCCAAATGTCATAATCGGTGGTGTTTTTATCTTTCCTATAGTTGAAAGACACGGCTTATGGTTGCACTTGAACCTTTGACCCATTCACCAAAACTAAAAGCATTCATTGTTGGATTTTTTCTAGCCTGATATTCGTCGAGTCCTACTTTTCCTACAAATTGTACTTTTTTGAAACTCTGCAACAAATTCATCTAGAACTTCAAATAATTGCTGGAGGAGGCAGTCATCACTTGCCACGTTCATTTGAATAAACATGTTTTTTTTTATTTAATCTCAGCAGTTTGGAGTTATTCGCATTCATTTATGCTTAATCTGTGTTTTATACAGACGACTATACATACACAAACTGTTTGTTTTGTAAACATAAACAATTGTCGCGAGTAATTATTAACAAAAACAGTTTCTATTTGATAAGGTTTGAAGCGTGTCCTGTTTTAAAAATAAATACAGGGTCGATGTGTTATGGTTGTCCAGTACACATAATATGTATGTACACAAGTTGCTCTATGGTATCTCTACAAACACACATGTGAGCAAATTTTCAACAGTTTGCTCATTGTGATTATATTTGATTTTAACAATTTAAATTTGTCAACCTGATGATGATGGTATTGCCGGTGGTGGCCTTCACCGTTGGTGCTTGCGAATGAGTTCAAAATTGATTTTAAATTAACATGGGGGTGGTCGTTTAAACATTGCGAGGACTCGCAGCTAATCAGATTAATTCGGAATATTTTAACAGCTGTTACAGCGCCCATAAACGATAAAATGAACATTGAGTGATTTTCCATAAATTACAAAAAAAAAAAAAAAAAGAAATGGTGCATCGGAATATTTTACAAAATTAAATTTTATAAAGTCCTTTTGAAACTGTTGTAACTAATTTTGCCTTGCAATAAATTTCGTGTAATGTTGCTCTTCAATAGAGATTAGAATCAGAAATCGGAACAGAGAACAGTCTAACCACAGGCAAAGTGTTCCTTCTTCCGATGGGAGATGGCTTTAGTATTTGAATTTAACAGAAAGGCACGCGCCTCCTCCTGGAATCATTATCCCTTGAGTTGTGCTGCGTATAATGGTACAGCAGATCGTTCTTCTTTGTTCAATTAACTTTTGGGGATTGAACAAGATTGGTATCTGTTTTGGTGGGCCGCATTCTAATGTTGTGCAATTTATCATTTCACCCCACTTATCTATCCTTCGGCGAAAAAAGAGAACAATAATGGGTGAGTTTTCTTCTTGTGTCAATATCACCAATAGAAGGCTACAGGGCGGGGGTGTACGATACTCTCGGGGATGTGACAGTTAAATTTTTGCATAATGGCTGTAACACCATATTAATCGATGTACATTAATCATATTCCATTAATTTTGATGTTACGTGTACAGAAGTAAAAAGACACAGCTTTCCAGTATAACGTCTGCCTGGGATTAAGGCATTTCTACAGCACCCTAATGTACATATGAATATAAACATACATAAGTAGTAGTAGTGTGTTGCAAACTGAGAAACTGCAACAAAGTTATGACTCCAGTCTCTTCTATGTGGACTTATTACAGTAGGTAGATTGGGGTTGAGGTGGGAACAAGTCACCTTGTCCCTGCGGCTTCAATGGGGTTATTGTAATAGTAGGTAACTTCATTTACGAAGTCGAAGTTGATTGATATTCTGGCACAATGTAGCTTGAAATTCTGGCTAAGACTACCTTTCCAGACGCCTCAAATGTTTTCCCCATACAAAATCTCATAAGGTCAAGCGTAGTTCAAAAGAACAAAAGATTTGAAATGCATGGAATCTCCTAAAGCACTACTCTCATTCCTTCACAGTGATGTATTATTGCCGCAAATCTTGCTATTATGTCAGCCAACGAATCCACTAATATTTATTATCAACTCAGTTAAGGTGAAAAAAGGATTCTAAGGAGAGCAGCCAACAACAAAATGGGAGAATGATTAATGATGTGTAATATCTGACGATGCGTGCTCGAAGACGGTACACCGCCGCCCGCCGCACAACTTACCATGAACAATACGCCTCTTGCTCTACATATGTGTTTTTAAGTAACATTAACGTCAGAAATAATTTATATACTCAAGTAGAGGTTCCTTTCGTACAGCACTAAGGATAACACTTGATGGCAGGCGAAACTGTATCATAATTCCACCCTTCGTCTGATGTTGCTGAATGTTGCCAAATTTATGTATGCCTGTAAGTAAATTTGGTTATATTTTTTTCTTCGTATCTTCATCCAAAGAGATGACAAAATATGTCGACGATGATGATGTCTTGAGTAGTCCCTAGTGGAAATAGAGTTTTCAAAAGTGTCATAAGAGACAAATAAATATGAAAAATTGACTGTAAAGGTTTGGTTGGGTTGTTTTAATAGATCACATCTGTTTGAAAGCCGAATATACAATACAGAAGACTTGAGAAAATCTATTAATGAGTTTAGATCTAGAGGTCTAGAGAACTGGAACTAGAGAACTAATAACATAGATACATTTTTCTCCTAGGGTCTTAGCCCACATTCCTTCAACTGGAGCATGAGTTAAGCTGGACATATTGGGAGTGAGTGAGTTAAGATGGTTAGATGGGGGTGAGTACCAATTGCCAACACGTATTACTCTACTCCGGAAGACCATCTGGAAGCCCCGGTGGATATGGAGTCGTACTGCTGCTAACACCTACTGCAAATGCCTAATTTCCTGGCAGCCGCACAGTGATAAGATTTTAACAGCCAGATTCCGGACGAGAGTACGTCGCGTCACCATTATACAGTGTTACGCCCCTACCGATGGTTCGTCTAAGGAAGAAAAGAAGCACTGTATGACCAGTTGAGAGCTGTTTAGAATGCAACACCCAACATCGACATTGTCATTGAACCTGAATGCCAAGACAGCGACAACGAAGGGCTCAAACATATAATGTGACAACACGGACTTGGCAACCGCAATGACAACGCCGAAAGGATTGTTGACTTTTGCAACACAAATCGTCTTGTCATAGTTGACACCATTTTTAAGCACAAAGCCTGCCATAAAATCAGTTGGGTGTCAACTGACAGGCAAGCAACCTCCAACTAAATTGACCATTTTGTCATTAGTCGCCGTGTTAGGAGTAGTCTTTAAGACGTCCGAAACAGACGAGATGCCTTCATGGGGTTGGTACGAGATCACCATCATCTGATAGCTACTCATCAATTACGCACAGTTGCTGTTCGGAGATCTAACGACACAGGAATACCTAGGCTTAGCGTAGACCGACTGACAGTGCGCCAAGAATTAATGGACCATCTTTCACGTTGAATGGAAACAATCAGCCGCTCACTGCACGTCGCCATCCAAAGCTATTGGTGCGCTGGGAAATCTGTTTTCACATCAGGTGCTGAAAGGATTGTCGGTCGATCACAGGAAAGGCAAAGAGCGCGGCTTTACGAGGCTACCTGGCGAAGGATTTGCGCACAAAAACAGGTAAGAGCTCTAATTGGAGCAACTCCAGCAGTAGGGAGGATCGAGCTACCGCATGAAGATGAGAGAAGTGCAGCGTCTTGTGACACGTGACAAGTACAATTAGGTACATCAATATGCTGGCTACGGAAGCAGAAGAGCAGCAGAGAGGCGCGACAGCAGAACCGTTTATAGAATCACTAAAGAGTTCATAGGTGTCCGAAGCTCTACTCAACAACAAGTGAAAGTCTTAGACAGTTCGTTGTTAATATCGGATGAGGATCAACTGAAAAGATGGAGCATTTTGCTTCGGTTGTGAACCGAGTATTCCCCAGCAATATGCACCCAAGTCAGACTGAAGTCTCCGTAGAAAGAAATTCTCGAATTCGCACCACAACCCCCAGTAAGGAAAAGATTATTACCGCAATCAAAGCACTGAAAACCAATAAGGCGATGGGATTTGAGAGCATCAATCTGCGACAGCAATATCGGCAGAACTACTGTTCGCATTTGTCGCATTTTTGATGAATGTAAAAAGGGAACGTCATGCTCCCTAAAAACGGCAACCTAATGCAGTGCGGAAACTGTAGAGGTATCTGCTATGGCCAAGATAATAGCAAGAATCATCCTGGAGCGAAAAATCAAAGAACACCTTGAAGAATTACTTGACGCCGAACAAGCAGGTTTCCACTCTGGATCTTCCTGTGTCGACCACATCAACACCCTGCGGATCATCATCGAGCAATGTATTGCATATCGATCATCACTTCACCTGCTGTTCATCGATTTTGAAAGGCGTTTGATAGTGGGCTGTCTGAGGCATTGCAGGACAGACAGTTGAGAGTGTAGAGAGTTTCCAATACCTTGAGAGTATTGTCTCAATCGATGGCTGAACCGAACTGGATATAGCCAGTCGAATAGGCAAAGCAAAATCTGCGTTTGGGATGCTATCCACAGTTTGTCGAAGTATTGCAATTAGCTTAAACACCAAGCTATGACAGTTCCGTTCCGTAAAGCTTCAAAGCTTTAAAATAGTGGTCATCTTTAGACATGGTAGCAATAAAAAGCTTTCTTTGAAACTCCCATCAGTTCAAGAAAACTTAAATCCAAAGAACATTACCTTTATCTTATCCTTATTATTAAAAATTAAGTAGAAATTTAAGTGTCAGTTTTAATTGATAAGAATGAACTTCTTAAACCCCATTCGTCCAAGATGCCCATACCTTCAATCAACGAATCCACTTTCACTCCAAGAATATTAAAACATCACAACCCTCCTCCACATACCTGACTTTGCATCTTTCTTAAAGGCTTTCAGAAAACCCTTCGTGGTGGTAAAATGAACATGGTATTTCAATTTTCATCCAAAGTCAATTACTGCGAAGAAGTCTCCATGCTCAACGGAAAGGGGTAACATATTAATATTGAATGCGTCTTACATAGTTGCCCCTGGCCTTATAACTTATGCAAGAAATTTTTAATTGAAAATTGTTCGAAAGGGGTTAATGGATGTGGCACTCTAACTTGAACGCGGGTTTTCCTAAGTGAAAAGTACTGTGAGAATCTCAACCAAGCGTTCCATTAATTTTTACAATCGCAAGAAGCGCAAATAATCTTCTTTGTATAAATTTTAATCCTCCCAAACAATCTGTGGACTGAAGAAGAATCAAATGGATAGTGTCTATAGAAAACGTATTCGTCGACGGAAGAATTATGCTCGCAGGGCATAGTGAATCAATTTGCAAAGTGTCACTGTCTGCCACAACTGTTGTCATTGGAAATATTCTACGAGTAGATGCACCCAGAAATGTAGTACCTCTGCCTATGTGCATGGGTTGTGTGCATATGGGTTCGCGCAATAGCCATCCCTAATCTCTGGCGGAAGAGAAAATCCTGTCATTAATCACGACGTCATTTGGTCGTTACAAAATCTAATTAAGGGTAAACAGTGCGACTCGGGCGAAACATTCGGTGCATCCCATCACAGTAGACGTTGGGTTGGTTATATTACCCCTATATCCGGAAGCTGACCGCTGGTGAACAGGACAGGACATTTTAATTTGTCTGTCACTAGCAGGCCTAGTTGCCGAACGACGACGATGAAATGCTGTTTAACCGCAGTATACGTAGGCAGCTCACAATCATTGCTGGTTTGAAATTTTGGTGGTGTTGAAGTGACAGTAACAACTTGGCGCGAACTTTTCTACCCGCATTTGGGCCATTGTTGAAAGCACCATCCGCATACTGCTAATTTATGGTTGCGTTTCACGAGAGAAACACAAAACAAAAGGGTGATAAAAGAAGAATATGCATAAAGGATTTGCGCCTTGAGAACAAAAGCCAGAAGTTTCGCGTCTCCTGCAAAGGCTCAATTACTCCCCGTGGAAAGGATCTTTTCCTTCCTGAGTGTTCTGTCAGTGCTTAGTGTCGCAATGGGACTTTCCCTTCAACGAATAATGGAAGGATGTATTTTTCTCAAGTGTTGTATAATTTCATATTTTCGCTTTTGTTTCATTGAATAATTTATCTGCGACTTGTGTCTAGAGGTTGCAAATATTATTCATGGTCCTCTGGAATTATAATAATGGACTGACTCACAAATTTCGTTTCTATGCCTTTGGTCTGTGTTACATTTGAATGAATGGTAATGCCTCCTTTATTATGTACTCGTATAAAGAATTCATTCACTTTTCATCGTTTGAATTTTTATCACATTCTCAAGTGATTATCTGAATGTCGTATCCCATTTGATTCCATGTGAAGCGGACATTCAAATGGACACATGATTTAAATATCTCAAGTAGAAGAAGGAATTTCCTAATATAATCTTTGCCAATGGGATGGACATTCAAATTGAGAGGAGAGTCCTTTTTGCCGGTAACCATATACATAATATGTGTAGCATGGGGATGAATGCCTCGTAGTATTTTTTCCTACACAATTTATATCCAAGGTTTCCTGTGATGTTGGAGTGGGTTTCATCACTATGACATCAGGTGGCATTGGTAACGATTGTGTTGCAACTCAACCTCTCGTAAGTGATGATTTGTAGTAGGTAACTTTTTCACGTAGAATATTGCAAGCATGGGCAAAACTTTCAACACGTTTTGAAGGGAATGTTTTGCCATGGGTTAAGAACAACAGAACGCATAAACTGTGTTTTAAACATCAAAAAGTTTCGTGCTTACTGAAGAAGAAATAGACAACGGAAAAAAGGCGAACCATAGTGGGCATTAACTGCATTCAAGAAATTGGAAAACTTTTCGTTTTCCCAAACTCTAGTGTCCGGAACGTATGACCTTTTATATCAGAAACCACTCAATGTAATGAGTTTGCAGGTACGATTTATGACTATAACTTATTCCTGTGTTGTACCACTCTAAACTCAACTACCAAAGATATAATGGCTATTCTTTCATAATATATAGGGCAGTCGGGTTAATAGTTTCAAATACTTATTTATGAGTCCGTGTTGATTTAACTTAGGTGGAGGTTATGAGAGGCTGAAGTTTCTATCAGTCAGTTATACTACGTTCAATGTTGAAATTTATTATTAATATCCTTTGGCAACTTTTGTTTATTAATATCCTTATATAAACTTGAAAACTAGTATTGCGGCTTTTTATAACATATAGGTATAGCAAACGTAATACATTTTTAAAAGCATTGGCCGCGTTCCCTATTCAAGGATTTCAGTAGACACTACTCGTAGAAGATAAATCGTACCGATAGAATAAAAAATTTCTCTTGATCTCGGTTTTCGTGGAAAAATTCAATCCGATCCCAGAAAATTTTGTGACTCATAACACATACAAAAGAATCGCCCTTCTTACCGCAATTAAAAATTCGTTCCGTGGTTCAGTGGTAAGTGCGTTGGATTACTGCACAAGGGCTCCTGAGTTCTAGTAAAGAAAAATACCATCATTCACGGCCTCACCTCTTCCGGGTATCTGACAAACATTCAAGAGTATTTACTGTCATGAGAAAGCTTCTCAAAAAACCCTTTGCCCTTTGTGTACGGCATAAACTGTAGGTTCCTTCTGCACGTGCAGAAATGTATAACACGCACAACATGTACAGTTGTAAGATGTAGGTCTTGGCTCTCTAGGGGCTGCTTACGGCCTAATATTTATTTATTTACATTATTTTTTGCTTTGACTTGCTAGTTTGATTTACTACGTTTTATGGAAGTACTAGTTGCGTTTATTACATTATAGGAATAGACCACGTCGCTAGGATCTGCTGCTAAAATCTAGTCAACAGATTCGATAGCAACAAATCTGTCATCCCGGTGCAAAAGTTTTCTATCAGCTAGATTAGCGAAGTGTTGGGAACATCTTTTGAAAATGCTAACCATCTGGAATTAAATTCTTACTTAGGTCTGCAGATACCTTAGATGAAATACTGTCTATCCGTAAGTCTGTTATCGCTGAACCATTTCCTTTGGATAAAGTGACAATAATTGCTTTAACAGATTGACAGAAGGACATCGTATCAACTCCATAAGTGCTTCGTTGTTCCTTTGCGTTTCCGTCATATACACATAAGAAGTGACAAATTCGTAAATAAGAAACGTTGAAAATATATAAATAGATTATAATTAACCACGAATCTTTAGATTCTTCATAATGTACTGTAACATCCTTGACACGATTTATGCCAAAAGGGATTTTAAGTAATCTAAAAGCATACATGTTTCGAAACAAAATACTACCCTCCGGCTAGAGAAACTCCTGAGACCGGGAACCTCATATGATAACAACTGATTTAAATGCAAATCCCCGCACCCAGACACTGCGCACCCCACTACTACAAACACTACCACCATCCGCATTCTTTTGCCATACCATACCAACAGCCAGCGCAACGCATCACCACTTCACCAGCCACCGATTTCAGTGCAACTGCAAATAATCCTCCAAATCGTTTAAATCCTAACGCGATTAGTTTAATTGCCTTTTGTGGCAATTCTGGTGTCGATTTATTTCCATTGGGTAATTACCTGCCCATCCACCCCCAGTGGATGAGAGTTTGACAACCAAAGTGTCCTGGTCCTAGTCCTGGTCCTGGCTCTTGCCCTGGCCCTGGTTCTGGCCAACATCGATAGTGCTGGTGTTGGTAAAATTGGCTGGTCGGTGAAATTTTGAATTTGGCGGCGTTTAGCCGCAAGGCCATATTTCGATTTCCATTAAAGCCGGGTATCCTCGTCCGATACTGATGCTACCAACCAACCGCACTGCCTGGGAATTAACTGAAATTTATAATCGTGCAATATTGCCGAACGGAGCGGAGGGCAACAGGACGAGGAATCCATTCGGGATTAAATCAAATCGAAATAAACGATTTTTAATGGGGCCAGCTCACATTCCACTCCCTGCAGTAGGCATGTAGGCATGGATGGACAGAGGTCATTAATTATTTCTTCAATGATAAGCTTCTGGCTCATGCAAGAGAGGAAAGGATGCTCCCATTGTCCTTTTTTTTTTTTTTTTGCACAGCACCATAGAGTAATGAGTATGAGCGTTGGATTGTGGAAAAAAGAAGTTTGTCTGGAGCACATGTGTTGCTTACTCAATTAATCCTTAGAGCAAACAAATTATTGTTGCGTGTGAAGGAAAGATGATTCATACTTACGTAGCTCATTGTTATCATTCGTGTTGATATGTTAGGTACATCAACTAAACCCAATAGAGACATCGAACATAATCTCCCTCATCCTCTACCGGTTAATAAAAATAAATGCCCTAAGCTTTGTCCTTCATTTCTCAGGGCTCGGCGAAACTGATTTATTCTCCGATTATCCTTCGAATGAAAGGACGAAATAGCAGGGAGATATCGAATTTGATAAGTCCATGGAATTTATTTTGATTACCCGGTGACATTCATTTCTATTTCCTGTTTTTTTATCACCCAACTACTCCATTTCACTGAGCTGGGAGATAATCCTCACAAATGACCGCACCAGGGTGATGCCTCATTCTGGACAATCATAAAGCTTTGCTCTGTTTGCGAAACAAAAGCTAACCTTGAGGGCAACTAACTTTTTAACTATTTCCACATAGAGTATGTGGTTTACCTTCAACATTCTCGAAATATAAATAAATGCACTGCGTATGTATGTATACATACATACAAAACTTATCTACCTTTATTTATGTTTCTGTGATGTGGATGTACGTAGAGTACAAGTTTGGGACTCCCCATCGGCATCACCATAAATCCTTTTCCTAATTCGTAGCCATTTTGAGAGGATTGAGAATTTTGTGGCACGCAACCTTTTAATTGGGCTTTTGTGAAGCGATGTCGTGTGCCACTTTGTTCATCGGTTTGTCTGCTGCTGTCCCCTCTTGGATCAGAGAATAAATAGATACAACGACTTTGCGACATAGCGAGGCAAATAAATTTTAATCTGAGAAAGTTTGTGGAAGGAGTCCTGTTTGCCAGTTAGCTAGTCCGTAGAAGATCGTCAACTCATGAATGGAGCTGTTAGAGGTAATTTGGTGCAGCGTTCTGGAAATGCAAAGATAAAGGGTTGGTAATATATAGCGTTCCTCCTCTTGTACGGTGTGGTGCTGTTAAAAGGGTGAAATATGGGACACCGACGGCGACGGCAGGCACTGCGATGTTGCAGATGAGCATTCAAGCAGGTGGTTTGGTAGAAGATTGGATTGAGAAGGATGAATTAGATTTTGAATAAACGGAAGTATATACATATGTACGAGTATGTATGGTGATACACCCGATTGCTTCAATTTAACAATTCATATGAAACTTTCGATTTGTATAGATATCGAATTGATGGATAAATAGGTGAGAGCAGAACAAACTGAGCACGGTAACAGCAACAACAACTTCAACTTCATTGATTTAGAACTTAGGTTCTTCCTTAGGTAGGCTTAGGTAGGAAGTTGCTGTAGTCATTGTGTTCTGTTGATGAAACAATTTTTTTTTCTATATCGATATCTATACAAATCGAAAGTTTCATATGAAAATCATTGATTTCACAAAAATTTCCCCGGTTGTCAAAGTTGCTGTGTCAATGTGTTTCTACTATTACTCGTGAAGATAATTCTTGTACTACAATTGCAAATGCTTTAAAAGATACCAGTGAACATTTTAGGCATTTTAGGCGCTCAGTTGTTGTTTGCCAATGTTTGTCAGTTGATGTCAGTGTTTTTGTTTAAATGTAATATTGCGACGGGATTGACGTTTTGCATTTGAAAGTTAATACGCTTGCGCAATATAAAACAGAGTTGGACGCTGTTTAAGGCAACACCTATCCATCAGTTGCTACCGACAAAAATTGCGCAGCTTAGTTTAAACGCTTGACTTATGATGACTGTTCGTGATGACCAAAAACTGCGAACGCCATCTATATTATTAAATCTGTTGATTATATTTTGGGTGTCGCTTGCTCACTTTGGATTATTGGGGCGCTTTAAGCGAAACGTCAAATTGGTTGCATTAATTTATGTCTGAATAGCAAACTTGGATTCAAGAATAGATGAAGAACAGTCAAAACAGGGGTGAGTACTATTGGCCGAAAAAGTGAATTGTTGGCATCGAATTTCTTGCAATAAGTAATACAAAATCGGGAACGTATTACACACCATTAC
This sequence comes from Chalcosyrphus nemorum, assembly GCA_949716465.1. Taxonomy (NCBI): domain Eukaryota; kingdom Metazoa; phylum Arthropoda; class Insecta; order Diptera; family Syrphidae; genus Chalcosyrphus; species Chalcosyrphus nemorum. The sequence goes on from OX454332.1 coordinate 527,497, forward strand.
ACCAAGTCTTACAGAGTAATTAATTACTCCATACCGACCCTAAATTCTATAGAATACTCTCTGGCTTTCTTTCTATTAAATATGAAAGATAGTTTTCTATAAAAGGCAAGCAAATGACCACAAATTAAGAAGAAGAATAGGCTGTACCATCAAGACAACGCACCTGCTTATATTTATACTTATCACGAATTACACTTTGGTGGACCACCATACTACTCACCAAATCTGGCTTCCAGCAACTTTCCGCTGCTTCTTAAACTTTAAACTTAAAAACTTAGAGCATCAGTAAAAAGTATTTTTTTTTTTCTTTAAAGTTCAGAAATAACGCTCTTAATAAATTAAACCATCTTCAAGTTTTTTAAGGGCTTGTCACCTTTCTACAGCAAGCATGCACAAGGGCTCGTCAAAAAGAAACTGGGTAATTACCATCATCATGCATGCTTCTTAATTCGCTAATTAACGCTTGGTGGATTAACGTCTAAAGAAATCGGTAAATTAAAAGGACTTCTTACGCTCCCATAAGCTTTGTTGCCCCAACTCCAACATTTTCCCCGCCAAAGCACCAAAATGCACATCATGCATAAAAGTCCACTTAAAAATGCAGTCCGCGTGTCGTGCGCTTGTAAATAATACTCAAACAACTTTCCAGATCCCACTGGAACATCGTCTTTTGGCGACATAATACAATGCTCGTCGAAAGTTCAAAGAGGTGAACCATAAATCAAATTCACTGTGCTTCACCTCGCTCTGCGGAGGGATGAGCTGAACACATCATAATTCGACAATTTTCACATTTCGACCGAAAATGGATGGAGCTACCCTTCGACTGGGGAGAAGTCATAAAAAATGTACAACAACGGCAAAAATTGCTTACCAAGTCATAACTCTATTTATTTTTTTGGTTGATTTGATAGCAAATGGCTTGTGCTGTTTTGTGCATTCATTTGTTGGCAATCTAAATTTTGAATGGAAGAAAAATCAAGGTGCCGATGGTGTATCAAATCGTTCATGTTTCACCCCTCATGCTCCTGTGAGGAATAACCCAATGCGACGTGATATGTAAAACCTCCACCCGAACGTGGTTAGCATCTCGAGTGGTTTTTGTTATTTTAACTTTACAATTGCTTAGCTTATACCCTTTGGAAAAGTTTAAAGAAACTCGGGGTTGTGTTTTCAGAATTCCGTATCGTTTGAGAGAAAAAATGTTTTTTTTTCCACAGTGTACCATTGGAAATTACCTCATGCCTTTAGCATCGCTCCCATAATCCTTTCAGCAGATCTACCAAGAACTACGGGATAAATGTGTGTATAGACAAATGCTACCGAGGGAGAAATGTCTGGGCCTCTGAAACAATCCTTTGTAATATACAAAATCCACGGATAACCATTACAAGAATGCTATTCTCTGGTGGGTGGCCGAAGATATGCAGACCCATTCGCCGATTTAAAATTTTATGAGAATCATCACTTGTTCTACACCACATCCGACACTTCACCGCAAATCGATTGATGATTCTTCAGGGTGATAGCTTAGGCCAAAATGGAATAATTTACCCTTCGTTGGCGGATCGGAAAATGAAACACAATGGGAGAACGGGTTTGAGTACCCTTGTCTAGGATTCTTTAGCAAAATGAATAAATAAGGATATTATCCGGAAGTGTGGTTATTACCAATTTGAGCACTTTGGTTCGATGAAAGTAGGAGTGTTAATTAGACTTGGTGTTTCTATTGAAGACCGAATGTGGTAAAAGCCTTTTCCCAAGCAAAGTGATATTGGTTTTACTAGGAATTAGCTAACATTATTAAAATATGTTCAAGAAAGTCATTGGCCTTAAATATTTAAGAATAATAGTCAAAGTAACAGCATTTGGTATTTAGGAATATGTCAAACCTGTCAGCAATTTTTTTCTGTATTCGGAGAACTCGTCCGATTGGATCTCCCAAGTTAACCTCCTGGAGAGTTCTGCAGCAATATAGGATAGTATTGTTCGTACTATCTCCTATTTTCATGAAATTTGGGTAGTGACCAAAAAAAATAAGATCGCTCATTGAAACAACTGAAATACCATGATTTATTCTTAGTAATCAGATGAGAAACATCAATGTACGCCAGGATGTCGTTAATATTAAGCAGGTACTACTCACAATGGAATGGAAAAGATGAATACAGTGCAAACAGCAGTGCCTGCTCGCCCTGTGTAGGTGGGTTTCAAATGAGTAACTTCGCAAAAAACCCTATAGAAGTACTTCGTAGTTTATCTGATAGTAATGGATGAAAGATTCACCGGGTTAAGTGTAGGTGCAAACTCATCGCCGCAGTGTCTGATGAAGAACAGGTGGATAGCAGGACCAACCTTTCTAAAACTTCTAGAATCTTAGCAGCCCTAAGTTGGTTTCCCAAAGAGAAATAAGTCCAAAATACATATGTACTGAATGCGCAACAGATTAACGGGCCACCTTTCGACACGTCGAAATTTCCAAGCTTACTAAAAGTGGTTAGAAGTGTAACGTGATTACATAATTCGTTTCATCAACAAATGCCAGCGCGAACCAATGACGCAAGGCGGATTGCGTGCGGAAGAACTCAGAGAAGTCGTCAAACACATAAGGATGCTTAAAGGACAACATTGCTAGCCTGCGTCAGAACTTGCTAATAAAAAGTCTTTAGGTTAACGCCGTACCTCGGCGACAACAGACTTCTACGAGTTTTAGGTCGAATTGACGCCGCCACAACTGTGCCATTTGAAACCAGACGACCTACGATCTTCGCTTTTGACAAAAACGAGTGTCAACTGTGTCGGATTCGGAGAGCCAAGCCGTTTCTACCACTATTGGGTAAGCTGCCAGACTACTGACTCACCCTTTATGTCAGGCCATTTACCAAAAATGGAAATTTTACAAAATCAGCTGACAAAGGCAAAGAATATTATCAATATCCGGCCGCAGACGAACTTGCCAGTTTCGGTTGCCACGAAACTCTGGATATGGGAGAGGCTTCGAGTGGAAAATAAACATTTTATTTTTGAAACATTTATTCCTCAGCCGTCAAACTACAAATGAAGTGCGCATGTCATACACATTTTGTTTCACCTTTAAATTGACGGTTCATGTGTGCATTAGTTTTATGCCGATATTTAACAGCTTTAACACTGGATGAAGATTTTATGCCATTTCTTTCTTCACACTTCAACTTCCTCTTCTATAAAGTAAGTTTCACCCCGGGGTAATTGCACCAGTGTGTGATGGCCCATACCCATGCGCACACAGGGAAAATCACGCACAAAGTCAACATGTCAATTCAACTACTTTCAGGTATACATGCATTTTTATAACTAGACTCAGGTACGTTAGCTGAGTCGAGTTAAGTCAGTTCCAATTGAATTTGACCTACGTTTATATGAGTTTCAACTTTATTTATAAGAGAATAATTTTACTAAGATTCAGTCATTAAACGACCGTTAAAGTATAAATAATTTTTTTTTTATTACCATTCCTACAATACCTAACCTATGTATACGTAATTTCCTCGCAACATATCTCACCCTCTAACTCATCCTAGCACCTCCTTTTATGTTACATACTTGACATCTAGGGAAAGAAAATTTATGTTTAAAATTCGTTATTCTGTTCCTTGAATAATTTGATTAATTTGTGTTAGTTTTTTCTAGAAAACATGATGAATATATAATTCTAAAACTATTTTACTTGGAGCCCTCTTTTTGAGTATTTTTCTATTTCAAATGATTATGTCAGCAGATTTCTACTGTAAACATAATCGACCACACCCTGTTAAAATAAGTATTTCCAGAGCGAATATCACAACCACATTCAAATTTCAGGTACAAGATGTAAAATGTTTTCCAGTAGTATTAGCTATATTTGGTTTGTGTACTTAATTATTTCTCGTGATGCCATCTACATGTAATTTTCTAAAACCTACATCAATTTTTTAAACCATTGCTAAAGTGTTTTCGCTGCTACTTTTTAGAAATACATAATTTAATTTATTAAATTTTCACCTTCATCTGAATTGTGAATGCTTAACAATTAGAATACCAAAACACATTCGTTTTTTCAATGAAAAAAGTGATTGGATAAAACTAACATTTCATACAAAGAAGAATTAAATAAAATTCGGCGTATAACTTATTCCATAGAAAACTGTTTACTAGTTTTTGTCCTACTATTGTGAATTTATATCATAATCTTCTCTCTCGAACTGAATTCGAAATATTGTTTAACTTGTTTTAAGTTTTAACAGCTTCATATCATATACTAGAAATCGATTTGTTTTTTTATAAAGGGAAACTTTTAGAACTGATGTTATTGCATTAATTATGAAGAACGAATAGAAACAATTTTTAAGAGAAAATAGTTTAATATTATATGTAACAACCATATAAGCTATTTCATTGCTGCAAAGTATTTTTATCAAATAAAGTGACTTATTGGATTAGACAGTGGCGTAACTATAGGGTGGCAGGACTGGCAAAATTCCACGAACCCCCGACTTCACAGAAGTGCCCAGTCAGTGAGGCTGCGAGTTCAGAAGTAGGGGAGACTGGGTACGGTTGAAACAAGTTTTCTTCTATCGACCATAGCATTGGCATTAATAACATTAGCCATGATGGAGTTAGGTGAAATGAAAGATAAATATTTTTTTTTATTAATGCACAGCCTTTTTTTGAGTTCTTAGTATGCTTTTTAAGCTATACATACATTTTTTAAGAATTTTTTGAATGGAGTCAATTGAAACATGTTGAAATAAAATGAAATCTTACATTGTATCGTATTTAATTCATGTTTTATTTGAAAAAATGCCACACTTTAACAATATTTTATCTGCTCGTATAATATGGCTCCAAACAAATGAGCCAATAGTACTCCTCGTCTTCTGAACATGAAGATTCTTCTGAGGTTTTATTTTTTTAGGTTTTCGTAGTCTTTCTTTGTGTTATATTCCAGTTGTCCAGAAATCCGGCTTGTAAGTTGGTCTATGTTAACGCTATTGGCATAGCCGATGCCACAATTCCAGGAATGTCGTAGATCGTCATTGTTTTTCCTGGATGATTTCTCATCCAGGCGTCACAAGGCGAGTTCACTGCTTTTTTGAGTGGGCCATAACCGAAAAAATCAAGAGGCTGAAGTTTGTGCGAACAATCACATGATGTACTGTTGTTCTCCTCCGGAAGCATCTCGCTTTCGAATCAATCTTAAGAGAGAGCTGCAATAATTCACTCCATGGGTCTTTACCGAATTCCGCAATGAACTCCCTGCTTTCACTTTCATAATCCGTTTTGTAGGCTGACAAGTCCACATTTCCTCTCGTAGTCTTCCTTACACGTACTCGGGGCATCTTTAACACACAAAAAACTGTAAACGCATTGTTTCAACCGTCCCCACAAAAAGTGTTTCAACCGTCCTTAGCCCCGTTTTTTAACAAAAAAAGATCCAAAACAACAAACACAACTCAGAAACGTTTCTGGATATCACTTTATTATATTCAAAAATCTTTTCTGCATACAAAAAAATAACACTCAACACTCTCACTTGAATACTACTCACACAACAAAGAAAAATAAAAAAACAAAAAACTTACTTTTACTTGTCAAAAAAAAATTAAGACCTCCCTGTCCACAATCGAGCAATGCGACGATCATACCAAGACTCAATATCGTGAATAAACTGGTTTCTGCTTAATTCTCTCTCAGTGCTCATACACATTGCGCGAACTATTTCTGAGATATTTGCATTGTGTCAACCGTACCCAGTCTCCCCTAATCTAACATTTTTAAAAAGAATTAATTAAAAAATAAAAATTAAGTTCTTAAAATTAAACCTTTGAAAATTTTTCTGGAAGAATTGGTAAGATATCGACATGAGTTTGAAAAAGGAAGAGAAGGCAGAAAAATGGTCCATCAACCCTGAATTTTCTAAAACTCGTGACCCGTGCTTTTGATGAAATTTGCGAAAACGCTAATCTGAATTATTACTTTAGAGTAAACCCGTTAAGATAATAAAAATAATATCAATTATTGTTGCTCCTTACTGCCAAAATTGCAATAGTTCCAACTGTCAAAAGTGGCACTTTAGTGAACTAAATACTCGAACAGGTACTACAATTAAAAAAAATACAAAAACCTGTTCATATACTCACAGAAAGGAATAAGGCTATAAGTATCAATTTTCAAATACGCTACCTTATCCTTAAGGTTTTGATCATATGTATAAAGTGCAATAACGGTGCTAATCCCGTTACAAGTTTAAATATTTATTCAAGAAATAATTTCTTTTAAGATATTTAACTTAAAAAGTATGCAAATAACAATTCAATTATTTATTTGTTATACCGGTCGGTACGAACTTGACATATTCTTCCAATCTTGCCGAGTATACTTGCATGTATTCATGTACATAAATATGTACATCAGTACATACGGCTAAGTTATGTTTCAGCAAGAGTAGATGTCGGCTGTAAACATCTTATTTGATTTCTTTTCTTCTTTATACTTAGAACAGAAAGAGAAATACATGAAAGGCATTCAAATCATTCATTTAAATCTGATCATTTGCCTTGTGCTAATTTTCAAAGTCCCAAGCACCTAATTAAGACTTGAATATTATTACTGCATATTTACCCAGTACTTTAAAATAAAACCACGTCATAGATAACAATTCCAATGATTTCCAAATTTAGCCGACCAATTTTGGATCCACGATTTGAAAGAATGCTATCCATTTCCGTTGGTTTCCATTCACACATTTTGACTTCACTTAGAAGGCATACAAGGTGATTCATTTCGTCTTTATTCGGACTTTGAATTGCTTACAACGTTTTTGACCTTAAAACTGTTCCGAAAATGAATTACGAATCCCATTCCAATCTATTCATTGTCATTCAGTAGTGTCTGCCTAATTGCTGTTGTAAAATCAATTATACCTTATACTCAACGGGCGCCTCCCTAAAGTGAAATTAAAATTCCACTTCAGGCCGTATGAATAGAATGAATGCTATTCGTATCTATGCCCACTCAATTTAGAGTCCATAAGTTATCTGCAAAACGTGTGATTTTCATTATCGACTTCCTTCCGTCGATATCGTGCCCTCTTGTTTCGGAATACCAGAGTAAACTGTGAAACACTTAACGCATCCTGCGCCTATACTTTACATTAAAAATATACGTGGCGAAGTACATTATACCAGATTGCGATCTACATGTAGCTGGAGTAGCTTGTGCCGACGTACAAGTATTTATAATACTTTCCATCTGGCAGTGTGCAATGTGTTACTCTAAGGTCATTTTCAATTTCTTATTACTACTGCCACTGTTCGCTGTGATTTGCATGCAAGTATGCTCTGGAATTTCTCTTTCACGGGTAATTATATGGAACAGCTGAATGCGAATATGTTTAACGAACGAAGCCATTTGCATTTCATTCGGGAAGCATTGGAATCTTTTACCAGGTTTGTGATTCTTTCGTCTGGCCCTACTGTATCTGTATGTGGCATGTATTTTTTGCAATTCTAAGAAAAATTCTCGAATTCTTACCCTTTCTCTGCCACCCAAGAAGTTTGATTCTTTTTCGAACTCCTTGTCCTCTAAATGTGTTTCTAGATTTTTTAAATGTTGTCTGTCCACTACTAATTTTCGGAATCCTCGACAAAACCAAGGAGATTAAATCACATTCTTTTTTGCTTTTGAACCCCTCAACCCATTACCCATTCAGATCAGGTGCGGCAACGTACAACATAATGGGGCGGCTTCTTAAAGGTTTTGTTTTCTTAGACTTACCTACAGCTACATGTTATTCTCCAAAAGGCCTATGAAAGCCATAACCAGATACTATATTTCGCATTAATTATTCAAATCAAGCAGAAAGTTGCGATACAACGTGGAAAACAATAAGATTATACGTGTAATTGTTGCTTATTTGGAAAGAAAACAACAACGCTAATAGTGTCTTGTCATCATGCAGAAGAAACAAAAATAAATACAAATGAATAAGTGATAGAAATCTCTATCTGCGAACCATTTATGAATGCAATTTTTATCATTACATACCGATACCACGTCAGTGATTCGCATTCAATTGGACCATAGTGCTGCCAAGTCTCCAATGTTGCTTGGGGTATTTCCATTACCTTTTGTATTTCTTCACCGTTTCTTCATTTTGTGTATTCGATTGTGGTCAACTGATGTAACGAGCCTTTGATGAAGTGCCTGATTAGGCACTTGAGTGCATTTGAATAGCCAACCACTTGATTTACTGATGGACCTTATTTGGGGGCGTTTGTCAAAGAAAGACAAAGACAAAAGGAAGTCCGAAAGAATTTCGTTTGAATTTTTAATGGAAGCGGGCCAAGTTTTTCATTCGAAAAAGCGTGCACCGGATAATTAAAATCGATAGAAACACGTGATTTGGTTATCAGTGGTAACTGTTGACGCGGCATAGTACGTAAAAGCAATCGACTGTCTGATAATGGTAAGGAATGATGGCCAAATGATGTTCATTTAAGAAATAAAGAAAGTAAATAGAGTGAATAAGAATTAAACTGAGATATCGTGCTCCCAAAATTGTTTTATTAGCGAGCCATTTACATAGGCTTACAGCCGTTACCCTACTATTTTCCGTTGAATGTATAAAATGCGTAGGCAATTTTTTTCACAGGAATTTTAAATTTTAATAATTTTATTCGTTGTTGGTAAAATAAAACAATCGATATATATTTTTAAAGTATTTCATTCTATCATTTATTTCGTTTGCTATTTAGTAAAGACGTAGAAGTATAGCCATTTTCTTTTTATTTGTAAGAATGTGTGTATTAAATAGTCATTTAAACTTAATCTCATTATTTTAGTAAATTATACAGTTCCAACGAAAAACTTTACATTTCATGTTGTTTATGGTAAAATATTTACATTAAGTATATTGAAGCAAAATGCTCTTAATAATACATAGTTCTCAATTCTATTACATACATTTTTAAAGTTTTATTTATAATACTACATTATATACAAGAAAACCGTTTATTTCGTAATTAAATAAGCAGCAGCCATTAAAAAAAAATAAGGAAATGCTCAATAGCACTAGCAGAAGTGACGACGTCGAAATTACCTCATTTTATTACAAAAATGTTGGTAAATAATCATTTAAATATATTATTAATAAAAATAGATTTACAACAAGTCAACAAAATATTATAATAATCATTTTGTACATCGTTTACTTATAGCAACGTTTCATTGCGATCAGAAGGTTTTGAGTTTAAAGGGTGCGTAGTAGTGGGTCTCCTTTAAAATCAGTTCGACTTTCATAAATGGCTTTAGATCCAAGGCTCGTCATTTTAACATCACCTGATGTCCTTGGACTACATATCATCAAATCAAAAGAAAGTTCATCCTTTTGAACTGGTTTCTTCTATGTACACATTGCCTAGTTGGGTGGGCTTGATTGTTTGTTTATCGCCTGAAAATATAAAATTACAACCACTTACATAAATGGAATATTTTGTCTGCTTAAAAGGAAGAGGAAGACAGGACGGGTTTATAGTATACATAAGTCTGGGAATTCTCTACGAAGATCGTGCCCTTGCCGTTTCCTAGGAAATCGATACGCAATTTCTCAGTCAATCAAATCTCTGTTGACAGCGCGTCGCACGACAGGTTTCTTTTCGACACGACAGCATCGGTTTCGGAACGCATTAGCATATCCGTCACCTATAAATTCATACATACAGAACGTTCACTTCTTTGCATTATTGTTTGGCAAACAACCTTTTTGCATGTAGTTTCGCACGAAAAGTCATATTTAGCTGTAGAACGTGACGTGCAAGTGTAATTCGCTGTAAGTGTGACACAAACACCATATATTTTCTTTTCGATGAAGGAACGTCTTATATAATTAATCAAAAAGTCAGAATTTCGCTGTATTATGGTATGATTTGTGACAAGACTGAAGTAATATGTACATATTTCAAAAATGCGTACAGAGGAGTGCATTCGAAGAATTTATTTCAAAGTTTTCGATCTAACTGCGCTTGAAAACAAGTATATATGTATACAAAATCTTGAGCTTGACGTTAACCAGACTACTTAATTCAGATAAAGATTGAAATTTTCTTTAAAGCAGGAGGATCTGGGCGTCACGATCGCAATACGTAATGACTATCGCACTACTTGAGGGCACAGAAGTAATTGCATTAAGTCTCTGAATCTTGCTGTACGTATTTACACAAATACAAATATGTAATTTGTATATTCATTTCCCTTTTTGACATTAACCATTTCATAGTTTAGTTTTATTAGCTTTGTTTAAAATATGTCATTTACATGTCATGACTGTGAAATATCAACACTTTTGTGACTTGTTTACTTACCAATCAAAAGCATTTGTTGCGGCCGTACATTCTGAATCTTTAACGAACTCGCGTCTTCAATGTAAAATGTACCACCCTCTAGACTCTGTACTTCGGCTAGCCTCGCCATTAATTTCGCTGACAACTCCTCGACATCTGAAAGATCATAAATGATATAAAGAAATTAGCAACTTAAATTCGTATGTGTTTAATTTTTTTATGATTTCGTCTGCAAATCTGAATGGATTATCGTTGACATAATATGACAAACAGCATGTTTTGTAGCAGGGGTGTTCAGTGTCACACATTCTCGAGAACTCTGATTCCTCAAAAAAATACAAGAAAAAATTATGAAAAAAAAAACCATCCCAAAGGAATAAGTAATTTACACCATCTGGACTGAAGAGTGTCTGGTTAATGGCTCGTGTTATTTATTTTACATTTGCATGAGTTGTGCTATTTTTAGGGTACCTAACCAATTCTTCCGATTCGTTTCGGAGAATAGGAGAAACTAAAAACGATCGTGAAATAATCAATGCACGATCCATTAAGTAAACAGATGAGGAACTAACTCACAGCAGGCTCTCGAGTCGCCCACACCACCTACGGCCACGCGTCCAATTGATTACTCTTCTCTTGGAAACCTATTCTCAAAAATTAGCTGATGCGCAAAATTTTCGAAAACATTTTCAAGAATTGCGATTTAAGAAGTTTTTTTTTACCTTCGTCGAGTAAACAGATCAACGAAGAACATATTAAAAATATACATACATTTACTGCCAAATTTATTCTGGACTTTTGGATTTTAGTTTATAAAGAGAAAACGGTTGTTTATACGGTAATAGCAGTCGCGAAAAGGCTAAAAATAAAGAAAACATTTTTGTTTGGTTTCACAGAGCTTACACTAAGATTGCTGAATGAAATAAATTCATCGAAGTAATTTGAAATATTTCAGCAAAGATCGACAGATCTTTCCTGTGAACAAATTTGCACCTTGATTTTTAATTTTTATACTTTTTTGTACATATGTATGTGCATTGAAATACATACATATATATGTTTTTAAGCAAAACAGAATAAAATATGGAAGAAAATTTTCGTGACCTTTTGACTATTTTGACTTTCTCGAATGATCTTTAGGTATCAACAATTAATGTGTATGCATTGAACCACGTTAAGCCGTTGAAGCTTCAAGTGAAAAGTGTGGTACTTTAGTGTTTAATTACTACAAAACGCAAAAAGTAATATTCTTATAACCTGATTATTCATTTCTTGAATCATCACTATTTTGAAATGCTTCTTTGCCTAAAAGTATTGTTAGAAGTTTTTCAAAATTATGAATGAAATGAATTAACTTTCATTGTTGGTTCCAATTCCAAATGATTCGATTTATTTCCTTAACTTATTCATATTGCGTGTATCTCACTGTTTTAGCTTACTTGTTCCTTTACAATTAGTACCATAATATATAGGCATAGGGTGAATTCAGAAGCGTGAAATTTTTACATTTGTGAATGACTGTATTGAAAAAAAAAATTGTTCCCTAATGTAGAGTTTCGTTGCGAATAATGAAATCAAAACTGTGGATGATCACCGGCCGTAAAAAAAATTATAAAATGTTTGAAAAAAAGAAGAAAAATATAAAGTAACTCCTAGAGCTATCGGGCGGATATTATGGAAGACAGGGGTTCAGAAGGCGCATCAATGTTTTCTGATAAATGACACCCTTGTGTCATTGTTGTATCTAGCATTCAAATGAATCATTCAAAAATTTGATTTCCGATCGTAAGACGACCAAACAAACAATATTGTCCTTAACTGGTATCAAAATAAGGCTTATAACTTGTAGAATTTTTAGCACAGATATTTTTTGTGGCCCATCTTACGGTCTTCTTTATTACGCGAATGATAAGTTTTGTCAAAATCTAGAGCTCGAAAATTTTCAGGAAAATATTACTAGTCCTACGTATGTGTATGGATGTATTTATGAATATATATGTACCTATGTGTGTATGTATGAAAACTATAGGTGTATGTTAAAGCAACTAGTATTGAGGAGTTTAGTGCGATAACTTAAAAATACCTATAGGAGGCAAGCCTAAACAATTTTTCGAAAGTAAGAAAGATTCAATGTCCATTTTCTGGATTCAAACTATATCGGGTACTGTCGTTTTCTATCCGCTCATAGGACAGTTATGCAAATACATAAAACAGAGGCTATCTGCATTTATTTCAGACCTTACAATGCTATAACTTAATATACTTAAGCACTCCTAAAAAAAACTTTGTATTTATTTATTTTATTTTATGTTTGACCCAAGGACAACTTAAAAGAAGGAAAACCTACTTCCGGTAATAAAATAAAAACCTCATTTTCTCCGGCACAGAAATGTCTTCTTCTTCTCTTTAATTAAAAATAGACATGAGCACACCTTGCATCCGCTTTCAGTTCCCAATAAGTGGAACCGGATGTGTCAAAGATGGGATGTTATTTTCTTAATCTTGAGTGGCACGTGCTAAAACAGAAAAAAAAAAAACAAAATCCAAAACGGATGCAAATCGAACTACTGAACCAAATCAACCCTGAAATTGAAATCCTTCTAGCACGCGCAATACACTAAGGAAAACAATAAATAGAATGAATTTCTGAAACACAAAAAAAAGAATTCCAGTTGACTGTGTCTCCATTTCTCATTCAACGAGCAGCAGCTGGATTCACCTACTCTACAGCGTGGAGGTACATAGTTCGATAAAAAAAAAAAAAAATAGAAAACACGAACTCGAGGAATTATGAGCTAACGTTCGGTTTTGTTATTCCAAAAATAGCCAAGTGTAAACAGCGCACATACTACATCTATTCTATTTTAATGTATATCATTTGTTATATTTCGACTGAGGAAAGCTGATGCTCTTTCTGTGAGCGTAGATACTATGAAAAGGTATACAAGCGATAAAAGAAGCTAGTTTTGTTTATGAGCTACCTGGTTTAATGCCTGTATCTGCTTTATTGGAAGTCATTACCCCGATTATTGCTAAGACTGTACGAATCTAAGCAAAGACATAACTCATTGTTATTTTCTGCACACTTCCTGGCAGTTAAATCTATCTGGTGATCATACAATCGCTACAGCCAACAATGTTTTAGATGTTTTCCTACACATTTGTTTATGGCATTTCTATGGCTGTTACCTACGGAAGACATACGCGATTTATCTTCATCAGATATAACACGAACTGGACACTAACAATGTTAGGTGTTGTTAGAATGTATAAAGTACAGGGTGACACAGGAGAAATAGCGGTTTTAAAACTTAATTTAATCTGTCTACCCATTTTTATGTCTTGATACTAATGAATTACATCATTTTTTACTCATATTTTTACAAATGACTAATTTACTGTCGAGTCTCGAAACATTTTGTACAGTATTTCTTTACTTCTAGTTAATATTATTGTAGACCATGCAAACATAGTGCCGGAAAAAGACACTTATTTTAATATTTTTACAGAAAACTCGAAAAAAAGTCACTCACTCTACAAATTACCCGCTCAATATGCATGTAGCCCCGTCTACCATTTAGCGTCATTCTTCTTAAAAAAACTGTTTTCCTCGGCTTTTTTTTTTTGTATAATATCAATTCGTTACAACAAAGTTCAGTATATGTACATATGTATGTTAAAATCTTTTAAAATCCAAAAGTATATTAGTGAAAGAAGAAAATGAAGCATATCCATGTGATTTCTATTCCATTCAATTCAATACACAGAAAGCTTTCACTTTATCAGAACAGCTTTCACGTGCCACCTGCCGAACATAACTGTTCTTTTTGATTTTCATATCTTAGTCAACTTATCAAAAAATTCCGTTCAATATATCACAACATAGCCCAATATTTGAAGCCTGCACTGTAATTTAAAACTCATAAAAAGTACCAAGCTATGGACAAAAAAGCAGAATCAAACCTTCAATATTTTAGCTATAGGTAACAAAATGTTTAGTTTAACTGAATGTAGTAGTTTTGCAGTCCATAGATACCCAAGTTGAAATTTATCACATTGATTGAATAATAATTTTTTTCCTCTCACAGGTATGTGAACTGTACTTCAGAAAAGAAAATTTCATGCACACATCGCAATAAACAACCCGAAATTTAATCAATAAATTGGAATCCTGGGAACAGGTCAAACAATACTCCGCAGGTCACATCATTTGAGCATTTGTATGTACACAGGTAACTCGCATTCGCTTTCCCTTTTGATTGTTTTGGTTATAACCCGCGCCGGAAGTTGTTTGAAATATCGGAAGACGGTAAGTTTTTAGTTTCAGTCACACTTACCCTTATCCAATCGGCGTTCCATTTGTCGCCATTGCCGCAAGTGCTGTATAAGAATGCATGCAGCAGCAATGAAAAATAGCAGACATGCTATAACCGCCAGGATGAGAGACGTCAGCTGCCAGTCGATTTGGAGCTCCTCTTCTTTAGCACGTTCATTTTCAACAAGTAAAAGTTTCTCCTTTCGACGCTGAAATTACGAAGAATGATCGATTAGGATACATGAGAGATAAAAATTCTTAGAGTGGAGTAGTACCTCTTTCCAATTTGGTTCAGTTTTCGCCAGAAGCATCCAGTCAATCTCTAAATCATAAATTGAGCCACATATCGTGTCTCTGTGTAGTTGGCAGGGTCGTAGAACAATTTTCTGACCCGAACATTCTGTGCATGGAATGCATTTATCTTGAAATGGATCCCACCAGTGGAACGATTGGCAAGGCGATCCTTCGCATGAGGAACATGTTGTCGTTAAGAATATCACCACGACAGCCGCCAAATAGGCTGTGGCCGGTGCTGATGTCACTCTACGTCCTCCACTTAACGTATGTTGTAACATAATCTATGCAAACAAATAATAACAACAACAAACCAATTAATTACATACATACATATATATTATTTCTAAGCAAGTTAAAAGAAACAAACGCTGTTACTTAGGCCAGGGTCTCAGGATTTCCCATTTTAATAGTGAAATTGCGCAAACACTGCACCCCCAAAGGCAGTTGGACTTTTCATATATGGCTTGAAGGTATAATTTGCCTTAGAGACAGTCATAAAACTATTTCCGACTGAATTAATTAAAAAGTTCATTCGACATCGAACGTACGGAATACAGGAGAATACGGAATTCGAAACCAAACTACCATAGTGGTTGCGCGCAGGCACAATTTGATGATAGCTGCCGATCGCACACATAGTGTACTGTAGTGCCATCCCTCTTTTCGCTCGTCGTCGCTCTATGGAACACGCGCGGTAATTTTAATTAAATATTTCTTCCTGTTGATTTCCCGCTTCTATTTGAGCAAGTTCCCCCTTTTTAGTCGTCGACTTGGACGTCGTGGCTTAGTTGTATATGGTGACAGTATGAGGTGCATGCAAGTGCTGTCCAATTGGAGTCACCTAAAGGCAAATTGGCTAGAATGGCGATCATCTACCCGTATCGAATCGTAGACCACGCTGCCTATGTACAACCACCGAAACGGAAGTATGTTGCGTTGAAGTATGTTATGATAATTATCGTTAGATTATTAGCAGAACTATACTCAATGCTCCTATGACGACGATGACGACGACTACGACGACTACGACGACAGACCAACGATTGAAGCAAACTACATATCTCTCTGAAAACTGATTGCTGCAAGTTACGTGCGTAATTTGGTAAATTTTTTGACCTCTGCGTCTGAAAATGACGGGAAAATGAAATTAGGGTTGTCTTATCCACGGCTTATGTGTGACGTAGCGCACAGCACCCAAATGAATGAATTCAATTGAATAACACACCAAACACAGCACTCAGGGTGTTTAGTAAAAAAAAAAACAACAGAAAAAAACGGGGAGCCAATGTTCAAAACACTGGTTCGCGACTAGTAAATTTTTTGGGGCTGCTTTAGATTTATGACCCTCATGAGTGCAATGTCATTCATTCCCATTAATCAAGCCCGCCAGCTATGGACGTAAATGCACGATCGCTCTTTCACTCTCTTGCTGTCTACATACATATCATGTATTCAAAAGAGTGGATTTTGGAGATTATCAGCGAATTTCGCAGGCATTTTCCAATGTCTTGTCTTATAATCTAATTTATAAAATGTGGCCACGTAAACTTGCATAAGTTAATAGTTTAATTGTGTCTATCCGCCCGTAGAAAAGCGAGTGAGCGGGAGGGACGCACTTCTGAGATTACGCCAAGCTACTTTGAATACTCGTACATACGAGGAGTATTCGTACGATACAAGTGCGAGTAGCCCAATTAAGATGGTTTGTTGTTAGGTATATTAATTTTCACTGCCCTCTATGTACGATGTGTACGTAAGAATTTCTTATACTTTCACCGAGAATCTTTCACAGAGTTACATTATTTATTTAGTTTTTTTTTTCTTTACTCGCCTCCACTGCGGATATGAAAAGAATACTTGAGGAAGCTTGATTGCTTTAAGAAAACTGTCGGTTCAGTATATTCGTATGTATGTACATAGGTAAGTTGGTCATCAGTATTCAGGTGGCGTAGCCGAATGAATCTTAATAACAACTGATTGTTGACATGAATGAGTTGTAAAAAATCCTTGGAATGTGATCTATGTAAGCGTTGTGTCAGTTTTGCGTCATAAGCAATATGTGTTTATATGGTTATGCGTCTCTAAAATCTTTTTTTCTTTACAACTCAGAATCTGTTTGAAATCTTACGATAAGGGTTAACGCCTTAGGACATACAGCTGCTAGATCGCTTTAGAACATTCGGTTATGATATTGAATAACTTAAGCCTCACCAAATGATCGAAATTTAAACAACGGCTATTTGAAATTTTTGGAATTCTCCGGAAATCTAGCAAGCTGAGTAAGAACATACTAGATTTTTCGTAAGCAAAGTTGAATTTTGAATTACCTAGGAAAAAAAATAATACTTTTCAAAAAACATAACCCCTTTTTACCTTGTACTTTTGGAAAGTTGGATAAATTCTGAATTTTTGGCACAATATTTTAAGGACAAAAGTAATTTTTTTTTTTTTTTATAATCACCAACATGCCTAAGAGGATATGAATACCCTTTTACTGTTTAACAGTACTTTTCAGTTGGATAATGGATAAGTAAATATTTATAAATTTTGTATTTTTCTCATTCTGAAACCACTTTAAACACTGTCATACGCAGACTTATCTGTCAATATACATAAGTCATTTTTTCACCTATAAGACTAGAGCCATTATTCATTTTAAAAAAAATGGTTGTTATATTCGTCACGTCGCTTTATAACACTTCTTTATATCTGATGGTAGAGAAGTGTATAAAGAACCTAACCAAATGTAAGAAAAGTAGTCGTTATAAGAGGTTTTTATATAACTTTCATATAACTTTTTAAGTCAGTCGTGCTCTGACTGGGTCATTCATACTTATTATCTTGAGTTCGAAAGAGTTCCAGGAATCCAATACTTGTCCTTTATTGTAGGTGCAAGTAGAAAATAGGCGGAAGATAATAAAGATAACTAAAGTCATCAAACTTGTAATAAATATCATTAAGTGTCAAAAACTATTTGGCCTAACGAATTGACGGTTTGCAGGAAGAAAGATCACATAAACATCTACCTAAATAGGTAAGTTCGGAAGAACCATATTAGGTCCGTTCGCCTACTCTCCTAAAACAGCGAATTTTTACGAAAGATGGTCGCGTATTCTAAATTTCCGTAGTTTTTTGAAGAAGAGAGCACTCACGAGAGAGTAAGAATTTTGCCCATGCTACGAATTTTAGTGCAAGAACATTATTTGGGGTGGTTTGTCAAAACTGTCAAATCAATGTGTTTTCAATTTTTTCTTGTTCAACCCGTTCGCTTAGTTTTTGCACTATAATTTAAAAATTATAAAATTTTAAAGAGTGGGGGCTAAATTCTCTCAGCTAAGCTTACGAAAAAAGTAAACGAACGAACGAACGAAATTGTCGCATAAAATTTTTAAAAAACCAAGATACTCTGTACTGAAATTGTCTTACAAACGTTCTTGTTCTCGAGGGTTCTGCCTCAAGTAAGTGAAGGAGTAGACATTGCCAGTATAAATATACCATGGAACCACTCAGTACCCTAATAAACAATTTTTCTGATGACCTACACCATATTTAATGCCCTTACTCTTTTACCATGTCTATATTGAATTATGTACTTACATACGTGGGTAAGGAATTGAGTTAAATGTCTACCCTCTTTTTTAGGTTATTCATAGATTGGTTCAATCTTTTCGTCTTTATTCTGTTCAGAAAATATGTTCATGATATCTTCAGTTTTTCTTTAGTTCCACCCTTTAGTTTTTGACATAAGTACAACAAATATATGCATATAAATATTCCATAAACGCAGCAATGTAAGATCTAATAATAAATATTAGTCTTAAGAACTGTTAAGCATAAAGATTTGTGAGATACCCAAATATCCCCCAAAATAGCTATTGTTTAAGACACGATATCCCCTTAAACTTTTACCTTCTCGTACGTGAAAATATTTATCCGTCGGGATACCTATTCCATCGCACAGAATACCGATGATTGTGTTGTTTCGAAGGGCAAAGGCTATTCGGAAGCTTCAAGTACAAAACTGTTAGAAACCATCCGATTGAATTACATACATATAACATATGTATACCGTAGATTTTCCAAGGCTTTAAACAATTTGGTTTTAAAATAAAATATCATTCATCAAATGATGGTAAATGCAGTTAATCATCAGTATGTGTATTTTACTAATTCAGAAATATCTTTAATCTGGCAGTGGCATTGTAAAGCTGTTTAAGACCATTCGTTTGTCATCTTATTTTCGAAGTCCAAGCTAAAAAGATATCAACATCGATGGTTCATTCTAAAAATGAGTCTTATTTCTTGTCCGGCAGGGAATACCTGACAGCTGTTATTAGCATATCTTTTGTTCTGCGAATCAGAAAAGAAAAAAACCTAGTCAAATAGAGGTGCCTCTTGAATTGACGGTAAATAGCGAACTCCCACCACTCTAGCAAATTCTATCAATCAGCAACACCTACTTGAAGAATACAATTGTGGTATTACTTTCAAAACCTGTTTCCATCGCTGGTATTTTTGCACAAACAAAATATCAAAATGCACATAAAAGACCTCTCTCTCATCATATGGTCGCTTGTTAAAGGCATGTTTAAGTATTGCGCTACATGCAAATAATAAAATAAAGAAATGGTAATTTTCTGAGACCTCAGTCAAGGTATATCGCGCAGCAAGAGCTCTCTTTTATTTGATCCATAAAATACATATTAACTACACGCAAATGAGTAGGTGTAATAAAAGAAACATAATATCAACGCATGCATTAGTATAATAAGGGGATACGAACCTTTTTGTGTCTTTCGGTCGTAGGTTGGTACAGCATCATCGATCTTATCCGAATGCATGGATCTTCAATCTGAAGAACTTCCTCGTTTCCTTTTGAAATGCTGTCGTGTTTAGCCGAGAAGTGAATTTTGATGTTTTTTTCTTTTTTTTTTTTTGGTTTTTTGCTTATGTTGTATGCATTTTCATAGCTTGTTCTTTTGTTGTTCGTTTTTTTCTATTTTCTTCGTTTCAATACAGTAGATTGAGAGGCACACAGAAAGGAAGGAAAACAGCGGGAAGTTGTTTATACATTCATGCTAAATGCATAAAAACAAGATCGGTTAGTTGTGCATTGAGTCCAATCGAATGGTATTTTAGAACTTTTTATAAGCAGAAATTAAAAAATAAAAATAAAATAAAGAAGATACAATAAGAACTGATGATGCTCTTTCATTAGACATAATCCATCAAATGATTGATATGGGGTGGGAAGAGAAGAACAACTCGAATAGGAATGCAGCAAAGTAGAAGAGTTCCGTCAATTATAAATAGAATAGAATACGTTAAATCGAAAGTAGGAAAGTCGAGAATTTTCCGATACAAAGTCAACAAGAATCAAGACCGTCACGAATCGGTCGTCATTTTACTTCTTTTTTTTTTTTTACACTATTTAATCCTTGATGCACTTACTGAAAACACATACTATAGACAGAGTAATAGAAATTAAAATTGGAAAATATGATCAATTGATTTTGTCTATTTCCTACATTATATAACTTATCACAATTTCAATTAATAGGCGGCTCTGTTTACACGCGGATTATCTATTAGATATGTACATTAACCCAATGAATCTATTTTTTGTTTCACTACACATCCATAACCGACAAACAATGGCAGTCATTCATTTAATGGTTTTTATTTTTATTTTTTTTTTTAAAGGGCGAACGTAATATTTCACTCGTTCTCTTGTCAAACGCAGATCACTTGCTCTCCCCACTCCACACTTATATACAATCTGAACATAAATAAATTTGTTTAACGAAGGAACTTACAATTTAAAAATAAAAAAAAAGAAACTAAATTAAAAATTTTGAAAATATATATATTTTTTTTTTTTTCGTTGCGTAGCGTCGCGGACCTTAATTCGTTGACATGTACTGTGAAACTGACGTTAGAAATTGAACGCTACGCCAACAATACTCGACTCCGAAAGAAGATTTCCGAATTGGATACTGGTGCTCACAGTCGCTCGCCTCTTCTTTTGATTGGTCTCTCTTAATGTTTGTGCACGATCGACTCGGCACATAGTACATACTAACTAGCTCTCTTAAACACACGAATGGTGTTAGGTGTAAAATGAAAGGATGGATAAAAGCGAGCTACTAAAGATGATCCCATATTTGTAGGAAATTATCTTTTACTTTCGATTTAAATTATCTACCAGAAAAATAATACAAATCAAAATTTATAGCATCACGAGGTTTTTTTATTTATTACTTGGGCACTTTGCCCAATTTTTTGTTTTTGTACAATATTGTATTAACACTTAGAAAAAACAAAATATAGTATAATTTTAAAAAAATATTAGGAATGAGAATATATTCTAAAGCCAAAGTTTAATTTTTGACATTTAGCTGTTATTATATTCAACATGAATGCTCAGTAATTTCCAGTAAAATTTGCATAAACTTTTAATTTAATTTATTATTAGAAAAGAGTATACATTCTTAGGATGTATCTGTTTATTATTTGTGCACATACTTAAAGTACGATGCTAGACAAACGATTGAGAAAGTATTGTATCAACCCCTCTTAATAAGACAGTACTTGTACTTATGTAAATTGTAACGATACAGAAACGGTTACCATGCCCTCTAGGCAAGGATGAAGATGGAAACAAACTATGTGGGTAAGCAAAAATCTGTCCTTTGCATGCTATTCAATATTTGTCGAAGTAATACAGGCAGGTTGAGATATCAAATTAAGATTGTTGCCTTCTATTCTGCTAAGTATGTGCACAATGTCTTTACTAAAAGGTGCTTATCTTGCACGCTAAGTCGGGACTCCCAGTTTTGCAATTTCTGGAATATTCATGGAGTGATATAACGTTCAATCGTTGTTCAGTACAGGACATAGCCAAATCCACCCAATTTTCGATGAATAAAAGCAAATCATGCTTGTCTTCTTTACTGTGATTATACTTCTTCTTCTTCTTCTTCTTTAACGACAAGGTTATGATCCGGAGTAGAAGGATCACAGCCCTCCCACTTAACTGCATCCCTACTGGTCCGCCTGTGGGGTTTGCCGGTTTGACCTTAGGAAGTACCGGCAGGCTTCCCGGTTTTGGATCACTCCGTCACTGTGATTATACTAACTAAAAAAAAGTTGAATATAAATCAATAAAACAACTACTAAAACGTATTTTAAAAAATGAAAAGATCCATTCCAGAAAACATGTTCATAAAACTACAGTTTTAGCTAACTTGAACATTAACAAAAACAAAAATTCTCCTACCTATTAGTGATTGTAAAATTCCATCCTCTTAATTGTAATTTAATGTTTAGCTGACTGATCATAGTTGCCACTAAAACCTTTCGGTAACCAGAAGTATTTACAATACTTTTTAACTCTCCAAATTCTAGCTTAGTAGACATTGCAACCATTACTAAGAATCAATTTCACTTATTTCCCATCATTTGGTGTTCATTTATTAACCCAAGGCTCAACAAAAAATAGCTTCAATATGGCACAGCAGCTCCACTGAAATAAAAATGTATAGATATCATTAAATTGCAATTTGTTAATGGTGTTAAATATGTTTAACGTTTTCGAAACTATTACATATTTTGATTTTCAAGTGCACAGCGTACACTGGCCGACCTGTCATCAGAGATAACCAAACAAATTCGATGCCTATATTAATGAATTGATAATATTTGCAGCCGGCTTTAAGCCGCTATTATCAAATAATATATTCAAATATGCGTGCTCACTGATTTCCAGTAAAATTTGCATAAATTTTCTATAGATATACATTTTCCAAGGTCTCTATTCGAATTCGTATAAATATTTCCGGTTATCATATTTGTTTGCGTAAGAAATTAGGTTTGGTGCGTTTTATGTGTCATACTTCTCGCAGGTGATGCTTATTCGAAATTATGTATTTGTCTTTTTATCTTTTATTCTACTTTTGGTCAGCCTAGAGTCTCACTTTTATGGCTTTCTATGAGCTGAGGGATTGCTATGTCGCTCACATCTGTATAGTTTTCTTTTTGCATACGAACCTGGGCTAAGAATACAGTGTGGGGCTTGAGTTTGAGCGAATGCATTTCCCACACTAAGCACATCCATGGCACCATGCAAGATCACCTACAGTGCTGACATATTCAAGGAGAGAGGTTTAAAGAATTTGGCTTGTCTTTCAAATATTAGGGTGTTAAAATATTAACAAATTTCGTAGTTTCAGTTTTTTTTTTGTATTACTAAAATATAAGATTTAAAAAGAAGGCTTAACTCGCCACAGGTACACGAGTTGTACAAGCCATATATGTATTTCTACTCTTTTAAAAAAGAATCATCAGTTTTACGACGTATCCTAAGGGCAGAGGAGACGCATTAAAAGATTTCTTCGTATACTCCTGCAACATTGAATCCAATGTACAGCTGTCCAACGCATTCCTTATTTTATATACTACTCAAAAGAAATCAAAGAAATAATTTATGGAAAAAAGTTGCTCATGTCGAAATTTATATCATTACTTAAAATAAACAACATAACATAAATTTTAATATTGAATTTTTTTTTATTATTAACGAATATAAATACAGAACGCATTTCCTTACAAATCTTAGTATAAATTAGTTTAAAAGCTCTAAAAATCTAGGTACATTGGTGTTATTGTTCTTGCCCAGAAACCACATTTTCTATTATTTATAAAAAAGGCTGTGGAAAATAGTTCATAAATACAATACAGTGATGAATTGAAAAAAGTAAAAACTTCAAGCTTATTCTAAGAATTTCAATAAAATGCAATTAAAAATAAATAATCATCAAGTTTGCGGTTCCTTTAAAGTGACTAAATATTAACATGAATAAAATATTAAACAATTATATAGATACTCTATCGTGTAATTTCTATATTGTTAACGCGAATTCTTAATGGATATGTTTAAACTTCTATAAAAGCACTTTGTGAATGCAACTCCTGGTAAACGGATTGTTATTGTGTACGCTCCAAATTATCCACTGTAAATATAAACAAAATATATATTTTAAGTTAATTTATAGTTTTATTTTTGGTTCCCCAGTAAAGTGTTTCAATAAGATTTTTTTTAGAGTATTCCTACAGACACCACCACCAAGTAGCAAAATTGTTGTTAGTTCTTACTTGACGACTGTCTATATAGGTATATCCTCCTTTCCGTAGACCGCAAGAGATTATTCCTAATAACCATTCATACTGATGAAGCTTTTAAAACTATCAAAGACATTAACCGATTGTTCAAATTATATTATACAAGGCCAATTTCATAAAAAATTAAAAAAATAATAATGGGTATTTAAACTCTTAATCTTTAATGAGGATGCATTGAAAAGTGCATAAGACTATGCTTTTGCTATTTCCTTTTTTTACATGTTAGTTCAAGTAAAAAGTTGTTGTAAAAAATTTTAAAACTCCATGCAATTTAAGATATTAAAAATCATGAACCCTATCCGAGGAAAATGTTTAAATGTTAAGTAAATCATACCTTTTAGTTGAAGTAGTGCGTGAGTATGGATTTTGTAAAATCTTGGGATGAGTTTCCATCACTCTTAGTAATAAATTATCTAGATAATCCTCTAGTTCCTTAACCCTTTGGCGTTGAATAAGAGCTTCGTGCTCCATACCATTGGCTAGAAGCATTAGTTCCTGAAAGAATACATAATCAGTATTTTAAAAATTATATTAAAGAAATAAAATATAAATAAAAGGGTACGGGTATGTCATGTGAAATCATTATTGGTTTATGCCATAAGGTCAACAAAAATAAAACGGATATTTGGATGGTCTTGACAATTTATGGAAAGGCACGAAAACAAAGCGAGAAATTAATAAGTCCAAGCTCAAGAAAGGAGTACCTTCATAATATTTTAGTAGTCATGAAAGAGTATTGCTTAGACGAATACAGCGTTATAAAGAAAAACGATTTATGTATACCGGAGAACCTATGTATTTGGAATAAGAAGCCATTTAACTTGGTCCATAAGATTACAACAGAATAAAAAAATGGACAAAAATTTTGCCAAAATGTTAAGCCAAATAAAATGCTCATAGAGACTTGTTGGCATTTTCTGGGATTCGAACCTTGAGCTTCATGCACACCTCAAGGCGCTAAACATTGATATTGTCAGTCAGAATAAACTTATCTGCAGTATGTTCATTGCTCTAGTACTCACCTCTCTGGATTTTCCTTCATACTTTTTAGCTAAGGCAGCTGAAACCTCTAGTCGAGGAATGTGCGACTTTTCATGCCCAATTATTATCCGTTCATTCACCTTTGGACTACTCGCCAGCTCATCTTGAGAATCGTGTCTGTCTGTAAAGTGAACAATGTTAACGAATTGTTTTGATTGATATTTAAATTGGACTCACCTCTCTTGAAGTATTTAAATTTACTAAATCTTTGTTTCTTCTCAGTCTTTTCCTTGCCTGAGTCGGCTTCTCTGAGCTGCACTGGGGAAGAATTTTTTTCGCTTAAGCATTCCATAGTCGCACTTCGTGGTAAAGCGATTGGTTTATCATCTTCGTTATTATATGGAGTCTTGTCATTAAGATTTTCCTTAGACTTAGACTTAAAGACAGGTGTAGTTGGAGCAGTGGATGGATGTGTACTTTCATCCATCTGGAATTCTGGTGTTGATTTCTCTAATACTGGAGATATTTCGGGTGATTTTGGAGATTGATGTGATGTTTTTGCGTCTTCTATGAACTTTTCAACAGCTTCCTTTTCCTCATTGTTTGTTGGCAGTGGAACTCTCGAGTTTTCCCATGAGCGTCGTTTCAACGAGTCACTACTACCTGCTTCGAGATGCTTTCCATAAAGCTTCGTCTCCCATTCGTCAAGCTTTTGTTCGGATTGATTGCGAGGAGGTTTTGTTGGTGGTGATGTGCGAGCGCGCAGGCTCGAATCATCCTTTGGAAGCAGCGGTGATGGAGCAATTGGTTGATGTGAATGCACACCTCGGACATTGAGTGAACTACCTGAGCTCTTGTGAGAAAGATTATCGAATACAAATTCATCTTCATCTTCACTAATAACTCCAGGGTCTGCATCTCCTACACGTTGACCGTAACGTCTTGAACCAGGGTTACTATTTGGAGTTCCTATACTTGCAAAACTTCCGGTAATAGAATCACCATCACCTTCGACACCATCCTTGGGCTTCTTTTTACCATTCAAGTGCATTTTTGATCCTAAAGACTTGGCAAACTTTTTGATACCTTTGCGCTTTTCAATTGTTCCAATGCTCAAAAGACTTCCACCTACAGAAGACGCCAGCTGTCCTATGGAAGACTTGTGTTTTTCCTTTTTGCTCAGGTCAGTCAATGATCCCGATTTCACTATGAACGTTATTCTGGCCTCCAACTCTCCCCTCTCCTTCTTCTTCTCCTTGCCAGGCTTGCTTTCCAGCTTAAACCACTTCGATCGTGGACGATCGTAAACATCCATTTCATTTAGTGGCAAAGTCACTTGACCCAAAAACTCGTCAATGCTAAGATTATTACGATGCAGACAAGTTAGAACCAATTCGGCACGATTACCTTGGTCCGGAATTTTTCTATAAAATACACAAATCAATAATACAATGAAAGAGTCAATAATATTTTTGTATCACTTACAATTCACACTCTTCGTGCCAGTCTACATTCTCGGTGGCTTTCTCCTTGACCGATGTTTGGTACTTTTCTTTACCCAATCCAATTGTGACGAAGCAGTTGTTTGTGCCATTTTTGCCCTTTGTCAACAAGCCCTTAGCTCTTTGTACTGCAAATAGGAAAAAAATACATTTACTCGTAACTGTTTCACTGGAAAATCCAATTCGTGTCTGCCCCTCTGGAGCTAAATTTCGCATAAAAACAATGCAAATAATTATCGTCTCTGCTACAGATGAATAATTTCATTGCTGCGGAATTCTACATATACATTTTTAACCACATATTCACATTGTGGCGTAAACAATAGATTTAAGCAATCTTTAAAAATCATTCGTATATGGATATCGCGAAACCACTCCTTTATTTCCAAAACGAAACCACCGATGCATTCATGTTTGTTTAACGTTTAAATTTTTGCAAACAATCCAACCATACACATGAAAGGTCATACTTAAAAAAAGATTACATACTTTTTTGTGATTTTTTACTTCACACATGGTGTTACTATAATGAGATTATATTGAAATGAATGAAATAATAGTGAGGAAGTAATGAAAAAAATAAACGATAAGCATGTTAGTCGTTATCGAGATTTTATACTGGTCGCGAACGTTTTAAACGTTATGAATTAAGTACGTGTACAATAGTAACACTAGTAGCTAAGCATCTCAATGAACATTGAATCATATTGCGCAATTTGCATTTGTCTATATAAATGTAAATAAAATAAATACTAGGCCATAGGCGTCTCACAACTGCACATACAAAATGGACCTACAATTTTATACCTTATCCGAAGGGCCGTGTGTTTTTTTAGAAGCTTTCTTTCCTGGATTCTAACTTGGAACGCCATGTACAGTAATCCTCTAAATCACTTATCGCTCTAAACACCAAGTCAAGGCACCCACAATGAATATAAAATTATATATGTTATAAGGAAGGTCTAACTTTTAGTCTGATACATTTGTGTCTGGTGGAGGTAAGAAAAGAATCAATCGACAAAAAAATAATGGAATCAAATCTACACAAGGCACAGATAAGATTAAACTATTAAATTGATGCAACTCGTAAACAATGACTCACGTAAAAAAAAACGTGCGTGATATGACCCTAAACAATTACAATCGCATAAAGTAGATCAAATCATTGGGAAATGATTCATTAATAATAAAACAGACTGTCTGATAACTTCAATATCGGAGTTGTGAGGATTTCATTTGGACATTATTACTTTAGAGAAAAGATTTGCCTCCCAATTCCTGCAATTGGATTCCAGCCTAAACGCCTAGACCAATTTACTTAAACAGGTGGTCCCCACAGGAGAAATCGGAATTTTTCTTCTAGGCCTAGTATTATTAATAAAAATATTCTTACTATAGTTAAGGCCTATTTGAAATTAGAACTTCTTCTTTGAAAAACCTGTGTTTTTTAAGACTATTCTCAAAACCCGTGCCAGTGTCATCGCTGTTTGTCGAAAGGCGCAAGCATTCTCGGTATCCAATGAGCATAAACATTTTTCATGTCTGCCGCATTTTTGGTCGCCTGAAATAATTGGCGAGGGTCTTATTGTCAAAATAAGCGAGCACGTTTTTTGGCTATGGTACCAAGTCAAAACAAAAAATCAAGAATCGAAAACATGTCTTTATTCTACACGATACTCAAAATTGCAAGAATTTCCCATTTTGGCTGCTCGTGACTCGTTGTTAAGTGTCTCAGACGACGAACTTATCTGTGGCATGATTTATTGATGCATACTCAAACTGACTAGCAACAGCATTTTTTTTTTTAAAACATTGTATGCATGTTTTGTTATGTATGAATCTATCTAAACCAAAATTAAAAGTCTTTCCAAACTATCACCGAAGCTGCAAAAACGCCCAACGACCAAAGCGTGCAAATTATTATCGGAAAAGTGTTGTTGAAATATTTCTTTTCGATAAAAAAGAAAACGATAACAAACTAAACAAAACTTAACAAATATTCGCATTACGCAAGATCCGGCTTGTTATCAAGGAGAAGCAGTCCTCTCCGCAAAGTCGGTTAGACGCCTTGTTGTTGCTATATAGTGCCTTTATATTATATTAAAAAAAATATAGTTAAATTAACGGTTTTAACGTTCACAGTATTCCATTATATTTATATAATTGCACGTACAAAATGACAAACATATGAATGCCTCACCTCAAAAATTTATAATTTTTATTTCCTTTACGATAAATGCATTCCCTCTGTTAACAACAAAGAACGATAATGAATAATAAATTGCTATCCACACAAAGTTGTTTTTTATTTTTAATTAAATTAAGCTCAATGCATATTTTCGTCATCAAATATGTAGCAATATTTTATATACTCGCTACATCGCACTCAACAGATACATTTTTTGTGAACTCATCCCCATTTGTTGGTCGATTAACTTATTGGCCTAAAGGCGATCAGCTAAGCTTGATCGAGAAACCACAATTTTTTTTTATAAAATATATCAGTAGGTACATGCATCCATTATAATTGCACTAAGAAGCAATAAGCTAACAAGGTAGAACCAGTTTCATCGTTTTCAGTTTTCATCAAATAACAAAAATTGCTTTGACGTCACCATCAAGTCACACAAGCCAATCAATTGAAAACCAAACTAACGCTTATGACCGATTGATGAAGATTCGTTTTATTTGAATAAAACGCAAATTAAATTGTTTATTTTCGCCAGTCTTTCGCTTCGAAAAAGCAAAAGACCAGCGTCTCTGGGAATACATTTTCAATCGATCCATTCTTTATTCGGTCAGGAAATTACTTTTACTTTAATCGCATACAAATGGAGAGCGACTGCAAAACACTTTCTCGTTCGACTACATGTAAAACAAGCTCCAGCCGAATAGAGACTCGTGTCGTGAGTTGACACCTAAAGCGCCTACTGCGTTCATCACTTTAAATGGATGACAAACACAAGCTCGGGTCAAATGTCTTAATTATAAGGCCATTGTGTGTTATCCAGTTGTCGACAGTGACTCTTTTTTTTCTTTTCTTCTTTTATATAGATCAGTTTTTGTGCCAACAACTTTCCGACGAACTGGTTATCTATCATTGAAATACATTGTTATTCATTTTTTCTTTCTTTTTTTATTTTATTTAACTAATTGCCTTCCAATTTCAAATAAAAGGTAGAGCAGCCATTTAAATATTACATCATCTCACTGAAATAGCTGATTCAAAACTTAAATGATATATGTTCATCGCTATTGCACACGGGAAGTCTCTCTTTAACTCAATACTTTAACAGGCCATGTCGTTAAAAAGGCAATCCATCGAATGACAAATTTCTAGTTATGATTATACCCCTATTCCTCTAAGGTTTCGTTAGTTTGCAAGCATAATTTCATGCGCTTATTAGCCTGTGCATTCGAATTCTTAGTGACTTAAGAGAAGAGCATTCCTATGCGAATGGATTGTTTGGTTTGGTGCAAAATCAAATGAAATGTAACTGTTTCGCTTTGGATTTCATGTGAAACCGTACATCACGGTGGGGTGGACAAGAAAACAATCTAGCGAAAAACCAGTTGCGCCAATGATATAATAATTATTGGAATGCCAATAAGAAACGTGATATATAAAGGAAGACATAATCACGCAAGAAGGTGCAAAAAGAGATAGAGAGAAAAGAATGCTGTTGCTTTCGACTTGTTGATTCCGAATGCGATTTATTGTAAGCTATAAGTAAAATAAATTGTACGCAGCAAATCACCGGCATTTGGGCCTCTAACAGCATTACATACGTGACACCTGAATAAAATAGTGGATTTGCGATTGATGTTCGATGTCCGAGAAATACAAGACGAAACTAAACAGATACTTCACTGGATTTCTCTCATACCTACGTGCCTCGGAGAATCGATGAATAAAATATTGCATTTCAATACAAATGTGATTTTGTAACGAAAAACTCTTTTTAACGAAACTACAAATGTGGATTAGAACTTATGTACGGAAGTTTCGGGCACAAAAAGTTGAATAAACTGAGAAAAGCCAATATATTTTTTGTTTCCTTCCTTAATTACTACGCAACTTACCAGAGAATAAATAGACCGTAAGAAAACCTTAATGACTAAATCGTTAAGAGAATCAGAAAACTTTCTGCATTTTTTCCAGCAATCGCAGACAGTCTTTCGATAGAAAAAAAATAAGAATAATAAAGTAATTATAAGTATGGTTATTATTATGCCAACCTACAATAGTTCCGCTCAATTGAACCGAATTTGTAAAAGGAAGGAACTCAATGAAGACTTGCTTACGGATGCAAATATTTTTCTTTCCACTTAACCCTACCTTACCTAATGGAGCCCACCGCAGGCAATTTATGCAAAAACCATCTGACACGAGAAAACGCACTTCGAAGACATTTGGAAAACAAATCAGATGGGAACAATTAAATTAAATAAATAAAAGCCAAAATCTCAGTCATCCGTAGAAGACTACAATTTCCCAACACGAAGGGTCATTTAACGTTTTATCACACCGTGGGAAGTTGCAATATACATAAGTACATTCATTTTGGGCTAAGTTTTCTGAAATGTTATGAAAATGTTCTAGAGAAATCAGAGACAGCTTTTGTCCACATTTCTGGGATGATTTTTAAATTTTTCGATCTTTCTCTTAGACTCATGCTTGGACGATGCTTGCACAAAAAAGAGCTCTAAAGTAAAATAAAGCCACAAAGTCTTGCTATACGTGTCGTGCGTTACATGTACATCCTTGCACGTTTGGAAAGGAGAGCCAATGTCGTATCCGAAGGACAAAAGGTTTTAAGAAGTTCTCTATATTTCAAACAAACAGACGCACAAGGATTTTATTTAAAAATAAACTGTTCTGAAATTGCTTCTCACGATATTGAAAATGTCGCCAAAACTATAAAGTTCATTGACATTCGCGCCTGCCCTTGCTTTGGATGAAGAAATTATGTATTTGTGGCGGTACGAATTCAGGTCGCTTAAAACGTAATTCAATTGTATGTAGCAGCTGGTACTTGACCTTAGAGTTCAAATTAAAGTAAACAATGTATGACTAGACATTATGCACAACTGTTTGTGTATTTTTGTTTAGTTGTTGGTCTGTACGCCAAGTACAAACTTAATTAAATTAGCGATACTTGCGAGCGGTTTGTTTATGATATTGGCCTTTTGCCAATAATGAAAGCAGTTCAAGTAATTTTCATCTCTTAATTATCTAGAATGAAAATGGCTTCTTAATACTACTCTGCATCTCTCTTACCACAACTCACAAAGTTGAAAAGATCATGTGGGGTAAGAGGCAAATGAATTCGGTGGCTTCTGTCTTACTGAAATGTAAATATACACATCAGGTGAACAACGAAGATACCAACTCTAGTCTCAGTTCATTGAATCAAAACAATTAATGAATTGTTTACTTTTAACAAAAGTGATAGCATGTTCTAGTGCCATTTATTCCCAACTGATGTTCTTCTCTAAAAATAGAAGATCCGCAAGCATCGAACAAAACTGCCTCCGCCTGAGGCTCTTATCGTGAGAACTGTGAAAGGTATTTGTAAATTAAAAACAAACACCCACAGTCATACAACGTACACAACACACATCCACAGCCGTACCTATTTGTTGATGTGGAATCAGCAAATATGTTCACAAAAAAATAAAAAAAAATAAAAAAAAATTGCAAGGTGGTAGAGCGACAGTGTGTGGTGGAATTTTTGTATGACTAATGAACGCGAGAGACATGAATTTGATTTCTCTGTTTCTACTGCTGCTGCTGCCGTAGAAAGCAAAAAGAAGGTAAAATACGTGCAAACAATGCGGAGCAGACGAGTTCTTCTTACCTTTACTTTGGCAGCGCTTGTCATGATCATCAGCTAACTCCAACCAATGCCATCATTGTGAGGGTCTTTTCTTTTCCAGAAAAGAAAAAAAACTAAAACTTCCGTGTTATGGCACTTTTATTTTGTAGGTCATCATAAAGATGACTAAAGAAACTTTGTCCAATTGCAGAGAACACTGCAGAAAAACAAGAACTGTTCAAAGTGCGAGGGTGTCGCTAGTAAATATATAAAGGTGCCAGCACTAAAAGTACAAACTAACACTATTCCGCACTATTCCACACATGATGAGTTCCTTTGTCAGAGATGAGCAATGAATGATGACTGCCTAGAGGGGCTATGCCGTAATCATGTAACTCCGAGAGGGCAAACTTTCTTTAAAAATAAAATATAAAAAATGGAACAATTGCTTACCAGTTACTTGAATATGCGTTGGACTCCACATAGCCGCGGTGAACCTTAAGTCAAATTAAGTAAAGATGATTATGAGTACTCAATTTTATGATAGTAATTTTTCAAAACACATTTATGGCAGTCAGATTGGAATTTACAATCAGAATTTTTCTTTCACCAGATTTGAAGAGCGACACCACCTTCCACTGCCAACTAAACAAAACTGATGAAATGTCAAAAGTGGTAGGCAGGCGCAGGTCCACCAACTACAAAAATCAACTGTCAAGTCCAGAGATGCTATTTCATTTTGCTTTTAGTTAAACATTTTTCTCCATTATATTAAATAACTTCGAACAAAAATAATTTCTAATTGGAGCGGTGAACAAAAGTATGAATAATGGTTAATATCGTTTATCTGAGAATTTTACAAAAAATGACATTACCTTATATCTTCCGAAGAGGAAAAACACAGAATATCACGTTCCATTGGCTTAGCTCTTCGGAAACATCTTCTGGGAGAACATTTCGCTTCCCGATTTTATTTAGGAAGTAACTCAGAATTCACTAACACACATAAACTCTTTCATTGGACTACTTTTGTCAATGCGATATGGCTCAACGATTTTTCATTGTTAAAACTAAAACAAGAAATATGGTGGTTTAACACACACAAACAGTTGAGCGGAAGGCAAATTGCTTGTTCCATTGGAATCCAGAAGAAGAGAATTCTTGAGTGAAACAAATAAGAGTGGTCGATTGCAATTTTTATTAGGTGCATGGAGTGGAGTCTACTTATAATAATATCTTTATTCCATTTATATGAGCGGAGGGAATACGAATACAACTCGATTCCTTATTTCAACAGTCAGTAATTATGGTATAGTAATCTATAATGTATGGAAATTGTAGTAGTAAGTTATTTATGTCGTTTTTGACCAAAAGGGTACCTCCTTTTTTGTTCCGAATAGATAAACATTCCGAAACATATTCCATTGACTGTTCGGAGTTTTGTTCCACGAGCAGATTTTATTTCAAGGAGCTCTCAAAATAATCTATATAAAACAAAATTGCTAAAAACCAATATTAAAAAAAAAAATAAAACTATTTTGTTACTTATGAAACCAGTGGAAAACGATATTAAAGCCAGAGCAATATTTTTTGCTTGAGTGATAAAAGCCTACCGAACATAATTTCCGAACCTTAGTCCTATCGACACGAAAGTATTCTATGTAAGAGAATTTCATCATATGGTTGACGTCAAATGTCATAAAATAAATACTTTTTTTTTCATAAACTACAAAATCCGAATTGTTGATCTTTGCATCCCATTAAATAATTGTGAAGAAAAATTATAATTTTCTAAAACTAGCATTTCCAGAGCTGAAAATGGTGTGCGTTCCTTGCTTCATAATTCCCGTGCTGCTGTACATCTGGCACCGATTTATCCAACCCATCATGCTGAAGTACTGGAACCCTTGGGAGAAGAAGGATGCACAAGGCAACGTTATTAAAGCTGGTCCCGAATTCCCATTCCAATGCCGTGGTGGTGTGTGTCCTTTCCCAGGAGCAGCAAAGAAAGATGAAGCAATTGCGCCTGTTGCCAATGAAACTGATTTAAAGACGGAAGGAGTTGAAGCACCGACTGCCACTACAACACCTGAGGACTCGAAGAAAGATAACTAATCTTATAATGTACTCCTTTTCCTTAGTTATATATTATAGATATTTTTATAATATGCATATGTGTATGTAATTGAGCGCACGTTTAGAATAAGTCAAATTAAACTTGAAATGTACGTGTTAGTAATGCGTGAGACGAAGGTCAGGGCGACCCAGACCAGCATAGTGAATAAAGCATTTAAATATTGTGTGGACCTTGGACAAATCAATTTGCATTTTCATTTATCAGATGTGATTAGTAATTGCTATTTCCTTATTTCTTTTTGATGAACTGCATTAGCTCAAATTTTAGAGAACTTGGCACCTTTTTCTAGTTTCATACATTAATGTAACAAGTTTAATTGATAATGAGCAAAGTTGTGCAACCTGTTGCCTGGTATTCAATAATTCTTGTTATCTTTTTTACCTGCTTATCGGTAGATTTTTGCCAGTCATTAGGTCTAACAAATTTGGGAGAAATAAAAAGAAGCAGATGCATAAAGAAATGTGAAACAAGGGCAAAAAGAAATATAAAACTAGTTATCGACTTACATATGTAAGTATTCCAGATACCGATAAATGGCCGCGTATGACTAGTCCTGGAAGCATTGTGCATCAGCGACGTTATAATAACATGCTCATAATGAAGGCTTTTAGGCTTCTAGAGAGATGAAGTCAAAGACGAACTTTAAGTGAAGGAATAATGGCGCCGGTGAAAAACACTGGCATTTTCATTAAGGAGTGAAACACATTCCCTGCAGCTTTATTGTTTGAAGAGGGTCCGGTCCATAAACCTCTTGGCAAATTTGCAAATCTTCCCTCTTCCTGGAATTTAGTTTGTAATCAGTTTCTGCTACGTCAGTTCAATATTCGTACGTAATCTTCCTGTTTCCAAACGTTAAATGGTACCTACAATGAAACATTTATTGAAGGTTCACGATGTATTATGTACACATATGTCGTAGCCATTAAGCGTTTTTCTTTTTAGTTCAGAGCAAAGCTCCGAAACTCTCCAGGGCAAGTTATTCCACTCGGCCAACTCACTACCGTCAGCTTTTTTCAACATAAAATTTAATTCAAATCTCAAAATCGGGAAAAAGAATTTATGAGATATAAAAACCAATTATCGTATTGTATAGTGTTATTTTCATAGTAAAATAAAATTTGGTTGGTGTGGTGTCAGTAAATGACAGTGTACCCTATGTTATGGAGAGCACTCCATTTAGGTGAATGAAAATGCGATTTCTTTACTTCAACGAAAACTCACCACTCACAACCTGACAGTTGAGTGTTCCCTTTTTTTTTTTTGTGTATAACGATCTATGGAGCGAACACTCGGATAAGTTTGACTTATCTTAACGGCAAATAACAATGGAAAATACTTTTTCAGAAGAAGAATACTGTAACGAAATCGAAGAGAAACTTTCAAAAAGGAAAAGATTTGGTATCGATGATGAAGATTTTGTTGAAATTTTACAATTTTATCCTTGCTTGCTGGACAAAAGCCAAACTCCGGCAATGAAAATTAAAAAGCAAGAAGCGTTACAAGGTGTGGAAGAAAATATCAAAAAGTACCATGACATTGAACTAAACACCTCTCAAATCAGGAAGAAAATAGAAAATATGAAGGCCCGCGTTAAAACAAAAGTGGAGAAAAAGAAAAGAGGGAGTTCTTCCAAAATTTTCAAAGCTCACGAAGAGAAGCTACTGGGTTTGATGGGTTATAAGAATAATTCAGCTTGGCATGAAATGCATGGTATGTATACTTTAACAATAATCATATAATGTACAATATACAAAACATATGTAGAGCAATGTGATGTGCAAAGTACCAGTAAAGATTCAGATGATGATGAAGATGTCACTTTTCAAGAGGCACCTTTAACAGGACCATCAAGCAGCATTCCACAGTTTCAGCACATCGTCTTAACACCTAAAAGAAGGACACCGAACTATCAGTGCTCAGTCTATGAGCTCCAGAAAGAAGTGCTAATAGAACAGAAGGAATTGAACAAGCAGCAAAAGGAACTAAACATTAAACAAATGGAAATATTTGGACTGGACAAACAGAGATTGTTATTAGAAATAGATTTGCTAAAGAAAAAATTAGCCCTAGAAAGTTCAATAAAGCTAGAAACATAGCATTTTGAATGGTGATCATTACTATACTTTTGAAACTGAATTGAACTCAAAAATATGTACATGTGCATAATATGTATCATAATGCTTATTATTTTAGTTCCAGAAATAATGCTTGTAAAATGCAATAATGCGCAAATGAAAAATAGTAGCTAGAAGAGTATACGTTTTAGGAGAGATAAATTTTTTAGATAAATGAGGCTACGTTTCAATTTCTTAGCCCAATAATTGAGAGGAGGGTAGAAATTCAAGCTAAGATCGTAGAAAATATACAATGCAATCGGAGAGCTTGGAAATCTAGGATGGCAAATCACATTGTGTATTAATAGGTAAACTACAAAACGTTGGATATACACATATGTGTGCCTTTTAGGCCGAATTGCAGGCCGTTCTGAAAGAAAAAAACAATTTAAGGTGGAAGACCAAGAAGTCTGACAAAAATGATCGAGATGGCATGCGCCTCGGCAAACTTGGCTCACCACACACAATTAATAAAATACATACATATATAATATTAGGCTATATGCCATAGAGGGCCAATACCTAGATTAGCACAGCTGTACATATTGTGCATGTCATACATTTCTGCACGTACAGAAGGGTCCTAAAGTTTTATGCTGCATCCGAAGGACAAAGGGGTCATTAACCACTGAGCCGTGGCACCCACTCACCAAACACTACGAAATACTACGGAATAGGCAAAGTAGATTTAAACAAATTTTGTTTTTTAAACACCAAATAGTTTTGACGCTCTTAAAAATCCCATATGATCGTTTTTATTTCTCTTTAGCAGCTTCTACGCGAACGGGCCTATTGTCGTTTTCGATTAGATTTTTTCATTTTCTCTAAAAAGTATGATAGCCAGGTATTTTTAAATATGTAAGGGTAACAAAGACCCGCAGGAAAGCCAGTTTTGTGGGACATTAGAAATATTCACTGCTTTTAAAGTATTCACTCACATTTGTATTCATTCACAAAAGGGAGCTCACATTTTATTGCCTTTCATAAAATGAATCTGAACCAAGCTCCTATTTACATTCATTGCAAGAAATGAATATCTATATATATCTATCTATATGAATATCCTTACACTTCGTTGCCTGGCACTGAAGTTCGAAAAAGACGATGAGTGTTTCGAGTGTCTCGTGCGATCTTCTATCTATTTATGTACATATGTATATACAGTGTATGCAAAAAATAAAGGCTTCTTTTCTGTCGCCTTTGTTGTTTGTATTTTCAGTGTATCAGGTTTTCTACCTGCTTTCTATGAAACCATTCGAAGGCTCGTACGAAGAGCTTTCCAGCATCGAAAAAATAAATAATTTTCTTTTTTTTTTTTGTAAAAATATCGTAGAAATTTTTATTTTGAGTACTATTTTACAGCATACTTAAACAATGGGATTTTTAATTACTTTTTTTTAAATGCCTACCACTAATGTATATCTTCAGAATCTTCTTCATCTATTAGTGAATTTTTTAACAAGTTTTCTAAATTAAAATTACAGTGGGGTTGTCTTTTATGTTTTCTTCATTTTTTTTTTTTTAATAAAATCGACGGGGTTAGTTACATAAAATATAATGTTCGTTTAATTTATTTAAATTAAAGCTTCTTCTAAAAAGTAATAAAAAAAGGAATTAAGAGAAAACAGGCAAAAGTTTAAATACGATTATTTATGCTTTCTATATACTAAAAAGAGTTCTCTTAAAAAATTATATATTTAAAATAAAATTCAACGCTAATATTACAATTAATTTAAATTACAGAGATTCCTTTATGTAATATTATTACATAGTAATATTTAAAAATGTCATGTATGCCTTTCTTTCCGAATATTAAATGAATCAAGGAAGAATCTGTGAAACGTGCTCTCGACTACCACTCACTTATGCTAACCAAATAATTGATTATAAGAATCTTATAAAAACTATAGTAAGCTGTAATAGTTTGGAAAACAATTCCTGTTGATTTGATTTTCCAGTCAATACCTATATATAATGCTCTGTAAGATGTAACAGGGAACACACTTCCCGACTAAAAATAAAATACTTTACTTATATCTAAAAAAAAAAAAATAACATAAAACTTAAATGAGATACTTTTTACAAATGAATTTTCGTTATTCAGTTTTAGCTATAAACGTCCTATGCTTGTGTGCTGTGCATTTGTCTTCGTTTGTTTTTTGTTTTTTTAATTTGTTTTTTTACAAATATTATTTCCTATAATAAGAATTTTAATTATACTCTTAAATATTTGATATATAAATATGTAACATGCAAGGGTGGTCGAGGTCAAGTGTCATAGTCTCTTCAGTTTGTGAAGAATCTCATTCACAAAATATTTTGGCAACTAAAATCTGAAGATTCATTCAAACTAATTTTAGGGAAGGAAAGGCTTTTATGAGGAATCTTTAACGATTGTTGCTTGTTATTGTCAAATGTATATGGCCTCAGAACCCTTGTTTGCTTGGTGACCACCCGACATGTACATATTATTGGGGCCCTGTGGCGATTGGACGCCCTCCGACCAGTCGGACGTCGACCGGGGTGATGCACTTGACCAATGACCAGGGGATTCCGGCGAAGGTGTTGGATAGCTGTCCAGTGTTTGAACAAGATGCTGCGGCGTATGACCACCAGAGTGTTGGCTTGGCGGCGTTAGGTACTGATAAAATGCCGCATTGTGCTGAGATGATGGCGACAGTATGTTCGAGGGCGAGGATCCTGAATTTGAGCTCTGTA
Organism: Chalcosyrphus nemorum; assembly: GCA_949716465.1. Classification (NCBI taxonomy): domain Eukaryota; kingdom Metazoa; phylum Arthropoda; class Insecta; order Diptera; family Syrphidae; genus Chalcosyrphus; species Chalcosyrphus nemorum. Next base: position 566,918 of record OX454332.1, read on the forward strand.
TTGATGATGGATTCATTTGTCCAGAAAATGAGTCTGCAAAAAAAAAAAGAGATTCTCTCTAGATGACTGTTGTTAACAGAAATAGCGAGATTTCCTTACCCGGAGATCCACAAAATCCATTCAAGTCCAAGCCAGCTGAACCGAATTCTAAGCCCCCTAATTGCATAGATTGTGGCATTATTGCACTGTTCTGTTGTTGTTGTTGTTGTTGTTGCTGCTGCTGCTGCTGCTGCTGAGGTGCCATCATACCCATATCACTGTCTGTAGGAGAAATAAGCCCTAACTTTACGGGCGAATTCTGTTGCGACATACTACTTGGCGACTGTTGAAAACTCGCTGCTGACGATGACGAATTACTGTTCGGGGCCACTAGATTCGGATTTGCACCACTCTGTGGTGGGCCGTGCTTCTGGTGTGTGGCGTGTCGCATCGCTTGAATGTGTGTAGGTGAGGTGGGCAGACTTGGTCGTGATTTAGCTGGTGATGGTGAACCTGTAACTAAATTTTTAAATAAAAATTCAAAGACATTAAAAACTTTGTCCTTACCTAGGTAAGCATGCGGGGAGAGGGCAATATTGCTTTGGACTGAATGTGGCGGCGATTGGTTCGAGTATGGCGGACTAAGTCCTTGCTCGCCCATCTGTACACTGTGCCCGTTCGCCGCGCGTTGGGCATTCATTATGTCTTGAAATGGGGACCCCATTGAGTAGCCGTAGTTCTCCATGTTGTTCATGTTTTGCAGCGATTGTATTGACTGCGCATTCTAAAAAGGAAATTTAATTATTGTAGACATTTTGTGAATTGATATAGTTACCGTCAGACATACTTTTATGCAATCTTCGTAACTGGGCGGCTGCTTGTTGCCGCCCAACAGGTCCACCTGATGGTGGGCGGCCATAGCGTTTGAATACAGACTTGCTGTATCATAAGGACTGGTTAGCGGTGATGATTCCACAGAACTCAGCTGTGCATCCAAATGCTGTTGATCGTTTAGCATCTGGGCATTAACCACTCCTCCAATGTTCACACCACTTTTTTTGGAGGCGCCTTTCTTCACACTTGGTTTTCGTCGCAAACTACCGCCTAGATCGGTCTCAGGCGATGTTGGAGTTAACGCACCAGCCGTAAGCTTTGGCTTCTTCGCTTTGCTTTTCGGCTGTTTACCTGACGTAATCACAGTCGGCTGAGTTATCATTTGCGGCTGTGTGCTACTAGGTGGAGAGCCGATCATTGTGTTCGGCGTGACAGCTACCATTTGGGGACTTCGAGGAACATGTTCGTCCAACAGTCGAACAATGTCATGGTGTAGACGCTCGCTCGCAACGTCTCGCGGCAACCGATCCATATGATCTGTGATCTCTCGGTTGGCGAAATTGTCAAGCAATGCTTTACATGCTTCATAGGAACCCTCTCGAGCTGCAAGGAAAAGCGGAGTTTCATCCTTGTCGTCTTGTGCATCGCGATTCGCGTGATGCATGAGCAAAATGTTCACAGCTTCTGTATTGTTCACTGCTGCCGCCCAATGCAGCGCTGTTTTTCCTGAATTATCGGCCGCATTTATGTCTGCATCGGCTGTAATCAAGTCCTCGACCATGCCTTCTATGGCGAGTCGAGCAGCTAGAATTAGTGGTGTTGTTCCATCATGCATTCGAGCGTTGAGATTTGTTGCTCTATTCCTTAATAGAATTTGGAACACTCCCATTGCGTCGGCAGCAACGGCAGCGTGTAGTGGCGTTCGTCCTGTGTTGTCTTGGCAGTTGGCATCAGCGCCTGCGTCCAGCAAACGCTTGGCCGCATCGGCTCTGGCATATCGAGCTGCTAAATGCAAAGACGTTTCTCCAGTCTTGTCCATTGTTGCGTTAAGTTCAGCACCTTGCGCCAAGAGATCAGATATTACCTGCGCCGTTGTATCGTCTCCAGTGTCGATGTCCTCTCCGGTATCAATGCCACCGCCGCGAACTGCAGCAACCATCAGTGGCGTCATACCACACGGACCACGAACGTCCACATCGACATGTTTGCCGTCCTGGTGAGCTGGTGGAGTCATTATCGATGGTCTGACATCAGCGACTTCCAGATGCTGTTGCGACCAGACACGTGGATCCGCCTCCTCATAATCAGTGACAACCGTATGATCGCTCGAGTACCCGCCCTGTTCACAGCGTATTCTTTTCGGCTGTGGCATTTCCGACTCATCATCTGACCATTGTTGCGAATGACCCATATGTCCCATATGATTGCCCTGGTTCATGTTTACGTCATTGCTAATACCTACGAGCGATGGGTTCTTGTTCAAATTTCTCATCTCTTGTCCATCAGGGCCTCTTCGTCGTGTGTGTCGTCTTAGACCGGTTGCAGGTGTACGGAAGCCTTCAGGGAACCATGTAACGCCATGCGCTCGCTTTCTCTGGGTCGCAACAAGGACACCAAGTAAGGAGAAAGTCAAGAAAACCACGATTATTCCAAGAGCCACGTACTTTACATTTGTAGGGCTGTCTACAACGTCTTCTCCAGGATTGTTTACGCCCTTCACACTAAATATAGGAAATTTGCGGGATAGTGTGTGCTTAGACGCTGTTGCAGCCAAGAATTCAGCTGCCTCTGCAGCTTTGTTAAAGCACTCCTCGCATTTCCTATTGTCGATTTCCAAATACGCCTGCACACCAGTTTGTCCTTTTCGTTCGGTGTGAATAATATGGTGCTTTCTTCCGAACGCTGTGTTTTGCAAGCCTGCGATCTCGGAATTCCCTTTCCAGGGATAAATCATATCATTGCCCATTCTATCTTTCTTTATTCGCAATGTTGTTCTCAGAACATGACCCATATCACGCAAGAATTCCACTAAACCTTCAGTGAAAGTTTTGATGTCCATTAAAACCACGACTGATATGGCGCCATCGGCCAAATTTGGTTGTTCAGTTTCGTTTTCACAATCGAGACCATCCCAATTACATTCAGCATTGTTGCAGCCATAGTCACAGTTTCCGTTGGCGTAATTCAGCTTACAGTATGCATCATAGATCGGGTTGCAAGGTTGCAACTTTCTTTCGCAATCTCGTCCATCGTATAAACATTGGGCATTGTTGCACTCTTCATTGCAGGTACCATCCATGAACACACGTGAACACTCGATATTCGCTGTACAATTCGCCCAGGGGTTGATACCAAGAGAGCAATCATTGCCGTCAAAGTTACAAGCATACGTATTACATTCAGGGTCACAGACATGATTTCCCTTCTTTTGGTCACATCCACGAATTGTGCATAGTTCTCTCTGATACTCCAAGTCCTTCGTATATTTCCGGAGGTCCACACGATCCGTGTCGGCTACCCAACCTACGTAGTTTGGATCGTAGGTAGCACACACTTTTCCCGACCACTTGGCTGGACAGAAACAGGCGAAATCACCGAGCAAATTTTCACAGGCTGCACCTTGTTGACAGGGATTGGGCTTGCATTCGTCCATAACATCTATTTGGCAGTTCACACCCATCGTTCCCTTTGGACACTCGCATCGATATCCACCAGCGTTGTCATCAATTAAACACCGTCCTGCTTGACATGGATTGGAATCACAATCGTGGCCGGAAAATTCGCAATTCTGTCCATAGAAACCCTCAGAACAGACACAGTGATGTCCTGTTTGTCTGGTTGAGCATATACCACCGTTCTGACAAGGTGAGTTCGCACAGAAGTCCACTTTGTTCTCACAGTGCCGACCCATGTACCCCGGTTTGCAGTTACAGTGGTAATTATTTACTAGCTGCACACAGTCAAGCGTCCCTGCGTTCGAGCATGGGTTCGATAGACATTCATTAATATCGCCTTCACAACGAGACCCGACAAAACCAGGCGGACAAGCGCATTCAAAACCACCCACACGATCGATACATGATCCGTTATTATGGCAAGCTCCTGGCACGCAATCATCTTGATTAATCTCACATATTATACCCAGAGTTCCTGGCGGGCACGAACAACGGAAATCGTGAACAAGATCATGACAAGTCCCACCGTTTTGGCATGGATTCGGACTGCAATCATCGACATTTAGCTCACAGTTCTGTCCTTGGAATCCCTTGCGACAATCGCATTCATATGTTCCGATCAGATCATGACAGGTTCCACCATTTTGACAAGGCTGCGACTCGCACTCGTTGATCTCTTTTTGGCAATATGAGCCTGTATATCCCTGTTGACAGTAGCAGCGATGTGAATTACCCATATTGTCACAGCTTCCGTTGTTACACAATTGCTTTACACTGACACCTTTCCTAATCGCTGCATCTTTGCATGAGACCATCTGGACATCACACAGCTTGCCAGTCCAACCTGCTGCACACATACACTGATATAAGTTATCTCGCTGAACACATGTCGCGCCGTTTTCACAAGGACTCTGTCCACACCAGTCCACAAAGTCTGTACATTGCTTTCCTGTATAACCATAGGAGCAGTGGCATGTGTACTCATTTCCATTCTCATGGCATGTAGCTCCATTAAGACAGGGCAGCGAATCACATTTATTGATCTTATACTGGCAGTTCGACCCAGTAAAGCCTGGGAGGCATGAGCAATTGTAGCTGTTGATACCGTCCAGGCAAGTGCCTCCATTCATACATGAACTCTCCGTGCAGTCTTCGTCGTTTGTTTGGCAATTGATTCCCGAAAATCCTAGTCTACACGTACACGTATAAGAGTTGACGTATTGGTTACATGTTGCTCCGTTCTGACATGGCATGCTCAAGCACTCGTTTATGTCCACTTCGCAATGCTTGCCTTCGAAACCGTCCACGCACAAGCAAGTATAGTCACCAATCCCATCCAAACATGTACCACCGTTTTGACAAGGGAATGAGGCGCAATCATCCGTATTCACAGTACAATCCCGGCCTTCATAGCCCTTCGCGCATAGGCATTTATAAGAACCGGGAACATTTAGACAAGTCGCTCCATTCCGGCATGGTGATGACAACTGGCACTCGTTGATATCTTCATCGCAGTATCGACCCGTATATCCTAGACTGCAAGTGCATGAGAAATCCAAGAAATTAGAGCTAGGTGTACATTTGGCATCATTCCGACAGCGATTCGTCGAACAAGGGTCTAGTTTAGACTCACAGTCACGACCAGTAAACGGAACCTTGCAAACACATTTGTATCCTTTCACAAGATCTATGCAAGTACCACCATTCGCACATGGATTGTTGATGCAATCATCGATATTTGTTTCACAATTTCGTCCAGTATATCCCGGCATACACTGGCAAGTGTACGAGTTTAATGCGTCCCGACAGATGCCGCCATGTTGACAAGGATTCGAGCCACATTCGTCAATATCTAACTCACATCTTTTGCCACCATAGCCCGGGGGGCAATGGCAAATAAATTGATTTACTCCATCCTCACAACGACCTCCATTAATACAAGGATTCGAAGCACACTCATCGACATCACTCAAGCACCGAGCGTCAAAGTAGCCACGTGGGCACTCACACTTGAACCCGTTAACCAGATCCATGCAAACACCTCCATTTGCACAGGGATTCGATGCACACTCATTGATGTTGATCTCGCAGTGAATACCCGTGTAACCAGGTACGCATTTGCAAGTGTACTTGTTTATGCCATCTATGCACGTGGCTCCATTGTTGCATGGGTTACTGTGGCACTCATTTACATTTATCTCGCAGTTCTGTCCGGAAGTTCCTGGTAAACAATGGCACACGTACGTTCCAATAAGATCCTCACATCGACCACCGAACTGACAAGGATTCGACTCACACTCATCTATTTGAGTTTGGCACAAATAACCTGTGTAGCCAGGATCGCATAGGCAAGTGAATGAATTATCTCCGTCGATGCATTTACCTCTATGGCACGGGTTTGACTGGCAATCGTTGATGTTAATTTCGCACGACAGTCCTGTATATCCCGGCGGACATTCACATGTATACCCGGCTATGGAGTCATGACAAATGCCTTTATTTCGGCATGGTTGCGAGTGACAGTCATCGATGTTTATCTGGCAGCGCGATCCAGTGAAACCTAATGCACACGTGCATTTGAACCCGTTTATCATATCGCGACAGGTTCCCTCATTGAGGCATGGATTCGATTGGCATTCATCAATATCAATCTCGCATTGGGTTCCAGTAAAACCTGGCATACAAACACACCTGAAGGTACCAGGGTCATCCAAGCAACTTCCCTCATTCTGACAGGGATGAGACTCGCATTCGTTAATATTCGTTTCGCAGCGCGGACCTGTAAAGCCCTGTGAGCAATTACATGCAAATGATCCAGGCGTATTCACACAGATTCCATTATGTTCACACGGCGAACCTTGATTACATTCATCTATATCTTCCGAACAGTCGATTCCCTTATAGCCCGATGCACAAGAACATGCAAAGGAACCATTTATGGGACTGGTATCACAAATAGCATCTGGATGGCATGGGTTTGATGTACAAGTATCGTCAAGATGGCATAGAAGTCCCGTCTTTCCAGGCGGACAACGACAGTGGAAACTGCCGACGCCATCTATGCAAGTAGCTCCATAAAAACATGCAGCTACCGCACAATCATCGTGGTTCTGTGAACAATCAGGACCCTCCCAACCGTTAACGCAAATGCATGAATAGCTGCCAATTGTATTGGTACAGGTTGCTCCGTTCTGACACACAGAAGGCCTGTGAAGGATATTTACAAGTTTAACTACTGTCCTAAAGGTTCAAAATTATTGCAGCTTACCGTAAGGCACATTCATCTACGTCTGTCTCACAGAACTCTCCCGTAAAGTTGGGTGGACACTTACATCCATACGCGTTAACCTTATCGATACAAGTCGCTCCATTTTGGCACAGATTTCCAGGGCAGTCATCAATGTTCTCTTCACATTTTGGTCCTCGAAATCCTTTAATTGAAAAAGTTATTTAGCGGTCAATTAAGTACTAACTTTTTGTGTGCGTTTTACGACAAATAGATTTTTATAGAATAAGTTAGTAAAAAAAAAAAAGGTAGCTTATAATTGGGAAGAGGAGGTTATGAAAGGAATGAAAGTGTAACCTGTGATCCATTTCAGAGAAAATGAGAAAAAAAACGAAAGACTATTTAAAATTCAACACAATTTGTTCTTAAAATGAAAATTTGTAATGCGGTAAGAATAACAACATCAATGCAATAAGTCTGTTCCCGTACTTTCTGCACTAAAATTCGCAGCTTGCCAAATTCCTTAGAGTGGGGGTAAAATTCTCGCAGAGAAAGTCAAATCTCCAAAAAAGTACGGAAACGGGTTAAACCAAAAAGGCTGCTCACTTTTTAGACGTCACTTTTTTTGTATTGATTTACGTCAAATTATTTTGTCACCCAACAATGACACAACCATTTGACAGAACTCATATTTTTTCCCAAAGGAATTTCTAGGACTAAAATTCGCAACCTACTCCCTCGTCAGCTCTCTCTTCTGTGAAAAACTACGAAACTTTGACATACGGGAACAGGAATTCGCTATTTTTGCATGCATTGAACAGTGAACTGTTACCAGGATCGGTATGTTGTTGAAAATTGTACCTTTTGTAAAATAATTCGTGAGCATTTCAGTTAGCAGTTAGTTTTAACATTTGAAGTATGCCTTCTACTTTCCTACTTCAGTTGATAGACATAATATGGATTTGATTTCACCACGCTCTAAAATGACAGTTTAGACTTATAATACCCTATAGAATAGGGTATACTGTATACAAGTCAAAGCAAAGCAAACAAGTGGTATGCGCGTGCAATCAATTTCATAAAAGGCAGACAGGCTTAATCAGCGGGGGTTCTATTTGGGCATTAACTACATACCGAAGTTTTGTCTCTTGGGACTCAGTTTATGTCAATTAAAAACTCCAAAAATAGATAACCATCAATTAAAGTGAAAAGCGCACCAAGCACAGATTGACGCGATATGATGGAGGGGTTCTGATCGAAGTTGGATAGTAAGGATCTGTTGCCACCGTGAATAGTGAAAGAAATGCATGTTTTGTGAAAAGTAGTTTTTCTTTTAAGATTTCCTATATTTAATTGGATAATTAATATTCGCGTTCTACTTTTGCGATGGAGCCTAATCAATCATCAAGCGACAAGGGCTTGGCGCAAGGTCTTTCGGGCGCTGAAAATGATCATGCAGATGCCTACATAACATAACTATATGTAGGTATCCTACCTACATGAAAGACAAAATCCAACCAATAACAAATCTTTAAAAAAACCTTTCCCCTTACATCCACACAGGATACGATCCTCCACATGTTCATAGTCATGGAACACAGGCATCGCACTCCCCCCGATTGTGCTGCAGTGCACATTTGGTGCACACGATGCGCACACCGATATTCCTATGCTTTGCGCTGCGAGCGACAGAGATAGTCAACAAATTGAAAAATGTATGAGCGCATTTATTTTTATACACTCTCCTTTCCTCCCGCCCTCTACGCATTTCTTTCATATTCAATCGCCTGCCTCGGTTGCTTGCTATGCTAACCACTGTGCTGTGTGGTGGTTTTTTGTTGTTGTTGTTTCTGCTTTTAGATTACGGACAAACATTACAAGAAACTTGGCCGCAGGGCGATCGCGCAGTGGCGAGAGAGTGCGCGCGTTCCCACGGTTTCATATCTGTAGCGTTTTTTTTTTTTTTCTTCTTCCCGTTTTCCCCTCTCAATCGATGCCGATTATGTATGGACGACGACGACGACGACGAGTGTGTGGTGGACCAGACGAAAGTTAGAGCGAGAAAACCTATGGAATTCGAACCTATGGTGGGTTCGTAGAACATTCAGTTTGGTGGTTTGGTTGTGTACGAGTGTCTTTTTTTTTTTTATTATTATTATTTTTCTTCTTGCCAGTTCGTTCGTTCATCGTTTGTTCGCTTTCCGTCTTTTAGCTGAGAGATAAAATATATTTAGCTGTCTTTTGTTCTATTTCTTTTGCTTCTTCGTTTTCTTCTTCTTCTATTCATTTGAGATTCGACGGAGGCTCAAGGCGGCGAAGCAGCTTAGCAAGTATGTAGGTACTACTCTCCTCCTAGAGGAGAGAACCACACCAAACCGGCTTTTATTATTATTATTCTTATTATGCTATTATTGTGGCTTTTATGTGTCGGTCGCGTTTCGGAATATGTGTTGCACTGGATGTTTACACTGAAACAAACAGTCCCAGGAAAACATGCAGGGAGCGGGCCGGATATTTGTAGTTTGTAGCTTGTACTGTTTGCATTAGGATAATTTTGTGGAGTGTGAGGGCTTGGAGACATTATTGAAACATTGGAAATGTTTCTTTGAACAAGTGCCGTTGTCTTGGCCCTTGTAAAACAAAGACTGCGTTTAAAGTAAAGCGTATAGCACCCACTATCTTTAAAGATACAAATGTAGTATGTACATACGTATGTACATATGTACTTATATGTATATTAACACTATGGCTTATAATAAGTGGATGGCTAGAGAATGGTCAGAATTTTTACAAATGGTAATCCATAGGCTCAATTTTATGCGATCCTTTTTATCTGACGTAAAATCAAATTTGATATTAATGGGTTCTAAAACTGTACTCGTATCTGTAAGGTTAAAAAAAATCTACCTTATCGTTTAAGATTTCGTAAAGATAAGCCAAGTCTTGCGCAGGATGAATAAATGTGCGAATCGACAGCAATGCAGGTAATCACTCTTATTCTGGATTTCCCTCGATTTCACTCGAATAACGAATTTCATTCGAATAACTCTTTTGTATTCTATGTTTCGAGTGAGAAGAGTTCATTGTCGAATAAACAAATCTACTGAAATTCATTTTCGAAATCAAGTCTGAGGCATTTTTGCTATGATTTTTTTTATAAAAAATCAAATAATGCGAAATCCACTTGCCAACTAACAAATCCTTCGAGAGCACTCGGCCGACTCTTGTCTAGTGTGTGCACTCTCCGCTAATTCGACTGTTAAATCCGCCCCATGTGCGTCCAAACAGTCCAGTCCGACCAAACTATCCGCCGCTAGAAAGTCTACAGTTCGCGGGCGCTTTTACTCTTTTTAATCGTATGACCTATGTAAGGTAACACTTGTGTGTGATCAATCTTTACACTGTGCGTGATATTATTAAATTGGTGACGTCTACTGAACCTCTGGAAGAGCGAAACTAAATGGTTTGAAATAGTATCGAAAGCTGAGGTGATTATTGATTACTAATCGCTATAATGTGAATATGTATAATACAAGTTTAAAATAAACTGAATCTTTTTTTTTTTCAGTGTAGAATGTAACGCATATTTAATAACCCCCTTTCTGTGCTTGTCTGTCTTTCAATCCAAAACAAAAGGGAGTAAAACGGGTCAAAAAGAGACAACAAAGCGAAAAATAACAAGAAATAAAACAACAAATGCAAAGAGACCATAAATGTACATATACAAGCCGCATATACATAGATTTTCCAACGAATTAATGAATACATCGACCAACACACAATGACATGAAGACAACAACACACCGACAATAAATGCTCAAGCTGACCTGTGCGAGGTCCGATGACTGTGCCCAGGAGCTATTTTCAATGAATGAAATGTGAGATATGAATGCTCGAAAATCGCCGAACACGAATACAAAGAAGGCTTTTTGCCCCGCAATCACATTTTAAATTTTCAGAAAATGAACAAAGCTATTTTGACAAGCGATAGGTTGTAGGAAAGAAAGGAGGTTAAATGAAATACTAGGAAGAAATTGGGATTCCAGATGTAGGTACCACTGTCGATTAATTTATTGATTACGATCCCAGAAAAGGTCGATGGTCGAATGAAATTCAATGAGAACAAGAAGAAAAATATCGAAACCATCTTAAGATGCTACGGCTTCCATGTTATTTTAATTGCAACTATCACTATTGGAAATGATTGCCAGTAATTACAGTCGAGATCTGAAGAGTTACTTCCTAATCACACTTTAATGAGTTGAAGATACAAATTCTAAACGATCTGAAAGATTAAGGTGCCTCTTTAATATGTCATACAATTTATAACGCTTACCGCGCACTCATTCTACATACATATAAATTGCATCTGATCCTATTGAGTGGGGGACTATCTAACAACTACAGACGTTGCTGAATTAGCATACCAGGTAATTGCGCACTGTGCTCTTCAGCGTGCTCCCAATTTGATTACATTTCGTTCTTTGTGTGGTTGAAAATGTGTATGCACAAGTTCCACGAACAAGGGTCATTTTAATTCATTGAATATATTTAGTTGCATTTGTTTCTCTATGCTTGCGGTGTGTTGTGCTGCTGTCCGAACATGGGACTACATTAATTAATTGAGGCTGAGCTCCACTTCCCACTCTAAGCTCCAATCGATTTAAGGTGTGCCTCAGACCAGTCCATTCACTCTTTCTCACTCTACCTCCAGTGTGCAAATGAATGGGAAGTCAACGATCAATCGCCCAACGATCGATCAAACATAATGAAGAAACTTGAAGCCAATAGATAGACAGAGCTTACAGCCAGCGTGCTGGAGACCGGGTCTCTTCGGCCTCTCTGATTCTCTCACTGTGGGCTCCTCTGAGGGGCCAACAAAAATTGATTTTGAAATTATTTGCCATTGTAATGGAGTTTCCACTTTTCTTTTGGTTCGGCTTTTATTCCTTCCTTGTCTATTTACCTATTTATACGTTCGCTTAGCCTTTTATGTGGCACAGATCGTTGAAAAATTTAAAATGAATATAAATGTTAATCCCTGCTTGAAAGGCAAATCCATCGTGATGCACGAGCCACCGCTGTCTGTGGTTCTCAAGTGAAGGTGAAATGTATAACATTATTTGCTATACCTACAACAAGAGATGATGTACATTTGTATCGTGGTCATTAGTATAAGGAGCAGGAATCGTAGAAAAGCCATGACCCCCTTAGGGCGTATCTGAAACTAAATTCCCATCATTCTAAAAGCTGAGTGAGTTTTTTACGATGACCTAAGCGACAATTTTTCCAATCCTCTCTCTGCTTTATATTCACGAGCAGTCGAACACTCTGAATTAAGAAAGGGAAGTTCACATGGGTAGAAATCGGTTTTCAATATTTGAACTTTTCTTGATTTCTTGAACAAGCCAACGTAAGGCGTAATTAACATAACCAAGCCGGCACAGACAGAGATCTTACGTAGCATATACCATGCATCGCATACACACGATGAATCTACAAAAGGTTTCATTTCTTTTCAAACGAAAGAAGCGTGATGCCTTCGGGGTGATGCATTAACTTGCCAAAAGGAGTCGACGGACTTGGAATAGAGCGGCGGCAGTGGTGAGCACAATTATTTTCTTTGCCTCATCTTTGCTCTCACATTTCTTTTTTTTTTTTACCATCGCCATCGCCATTCCTCAACTCTCCCACACATTTAATATAATTACAAAATTACTCGACAGTTACACGAATTTAGATTTCTATTGATTTACTCTTGCATATCGTCATCATCGTTTTTGAGATCACAATGTCAAAATGGAAATTTGCAAATCAACGATGATGTCTTCCTGTGAAGGAAAAAAATAAAAAATAGCACGTGTATTCTGTATATGAGAGATTGTCGGACTCAATTTTTGACGCATCACGGACGAACGCATCAAATCAATTCAACTATGACAGGTGAAGTGCGAAATTTACATACATACTTCAAAAGAAAACCCGCTATTTAGCAAGTGGGTATAGTTTTCAATTTTGATTTGGCCGCAGGAATGTGCTGTCATGCAAATTCAGTAAATCACTGAAACTTAAGATTCAATTCCCATGCTACTCAGACTGTCGATTAAAAATTTTGCTGCCCATGGCGAAGCCTAAAAGTCTTGGTATATGATATAGCTATTGTAAACTAGGACGATAGCAACAACTGTCCTTCAAAGTAGACCTGTGAAAATGTGGCAAAAATCCCAGCTTGTAAAACTTCAAGACTTCAAGTTTTGACAAGAGCTGTAAAATTTATTGTGCTTGTACTTCAGTACTCTGGTACTGGTACTTGAAAAAAGGCAAGTACATACCAGTATTTTCCAAGTACTTCGTCGCAAGTGCCAAGGATCGCGTACTTAAGTATTAAAGTACTTGAGCACTATTTTCAAATACTGTATTAGTTCTCCGATTCCCTTGAAACGTGGGTTAGAAAGTACTGTTTAAGTACTTAAAAGTACTATTCAAGCATTTGGAAGTACTGCTCAGGTACTTGCACCTAAATTCTTGAAAAATACTTGTACTTGCACTTTTCAAGTACTTGTACTTGAGAGGATTGAAGTCCTACAATACTTAAGTACTCTACAGGTCTGGTTTTGAATTATGTATATTTTGAGACGACATAAAGAACAAGGGTTCTTGAAACGTGGTCTATACGATATAAAGTTTTTTGGCAAAAAAAGAGGTATAGTAATTGTTTGGGAAAGCAATATGTTAATATAAAGTTTTTTAAGTTCCAGCCAGTTTATTTAGCATACATTTTATAAACCAGTTGGAGTTGGTATCTAAGAGGTTTATGTCAGTAAAAACGAGGCTACTATTTTTAATACTATAGTTAATATATTTAGTACAGTGGTTTAGGAGTATTTAAGTATTTCTAATTGAGTTAACTATTTATCATGCAAATTCATTTGTTTTTCAAATTCCTCAGACAATATGTAAATTAAAATGGAACTTTAATAAGGTAATAGAAAAGGTAGCAATTAACTGCAAATATGTAAATATATTCAATAGCTTATAATGATTACTTACCAGGTGGACACTTGCACTCGTACTGGTAACCACCCGACTGACGACATGTTCCACCATTTTGGCATGGTGATGGCGAGCAAGGAATGTACTTCGATTCGCAATTCTTTCCCGTATATTCTGGCTGGCACACACATCTGAAAAATACCACAAAAGAGAAATTGCATTTATTATAATGTACGAGTACGGATTTGATTTATAAATGGCAGAACAGTGCATCAGAAGGGAACCTTAATAGGCTCTTTAATTGTTGCCTACCACAACATCCTTTGAATTTTACAATAAATGGCAGTTGACAGGTAATTGTGGACTTCTTCAGAAGCTTGCGCAGTGAGTTTGATTTCAATCCGACATCTGTGAAAGCAGCACCACTGAAATTGTTACCTTTCCAGATATCACTCTAAGGTTAGGGGATCTAGATCGTGATGTGAAGAAGACCATCACCAGTGCCAGTTCACAGGGTCAATTGGAGGGTGGCAAAGAACTACCCGTAAACACCTTATGCAAAGTAAAATGAAAAACATTTATGCAAACTAGCTCTCCTCGGTCCGACAGACCAACAATGTGCAACCAAAACGTGCATGTGCATTATCTCAGTCTTCCCGCATCCCAGGTTACTGTATTTCCCTCTCTTTCGGCTAAAGGCCGGTTTAAGCCACAGAATTAGGCATTGGTATAAATCTCATTTTTTTCTGTGCTGTTTTTGCCTTTTTGGTAAACTGTGCTAAATCAACCATGAAAATATAAGGTACGCAAAAATGGAGAAAGGTAGTGTATACAACCGACGACGACTACCTGAATTTAAGCAGATTGTTTCTACTAAAAAAAAAAAAAAAAAACCTGATCTGTGTGTAGGTCCAAAGAGTTGCAATAATACGACAGAGACAAAGGCTACACTGCTTTCGTTTTTTATGTGTTACTTTGGATTTATTGTAATTTTTGAGGCCTTAAGAAAGGTTCACACACACGATGGCTGGGCTGAATGTGTACAAAAGTGGACACAAACTCTGGTCATATGAATTTGGTTTAATGGCAGTTACCGCTTTTTTGTGTCTCTCCTCAGTGTTTTATTACCCAAGTGGAGTCATTTTTAACGTCGATGACGATGATACAAAGGGACGGCGTACATTTTTTTTTTTGGTCATGCTGACCTTTCAGCGCGAACTTTTAGGGAAAGGATGAGTTTGCTCAGTGATGTTGGAAAGGGGTACTTCCTGCACAAGTTACACACTCAACAAATTTTTTATGTGCCTATGTTCCTACTCATATTACTGTTCAACAAGTGTCTTAAACTGGAAGTGATTGATTAAATTAGGTGTAAAATTATTGAAGCGAAATAGTCGTTTGGTTTATAGTCACCACAGTCATGAATTCATTCGAATTCAACGAACAATCCCATAAATCCTGAATAGAATAGAGTTTCCATAAATTTTACTTAGTAGGTCGTAAATTTTTGCACAAAAACTAGTTAGTATTTGCATTAGGAATTAAATAAATTAAAAAATGCCTTTGTTTATTATTTCTCTTACTTACAATCCGGTTTTTGAATAGTGAGGCGGATATTCACCATTGCAATTTGACCTTTAGTTTCAAGATACATTTGGTGTGCCAAATATCGGCACAGAACTTTGCTGTTTTATGGTCTTATTTAGCGGGTTACATACATATATGAATGTACATCAGTCAATTAAAGAAACATACAGCTTTTTACTACCTATACCATCTAAAAAAGATAGCATCGTTTACGGAAGTGAAAGGCAGAAATTAGTTTCTTCAATGAAATGATTTCAAGCGTTGTGATTGTAGGTACTGAATGTGAAACTTAAACTTCTAAGTTAGGAAGCAATAGGAACAAAATCATAAACTTGATTGTTATTCTATCAAAGTTGGAATTTTAGAAAAGCGTTGCTAAACGAGATGATCATAAACGTTCAATGGTGGTTTGACATACCGTCATACGTATGTTCTTTGCTCCGCGACTTCATACAGAATAACCAGGTGACCATAACTCCTTGCAGAAAGCAATATAATGTTTATATTTTCTATCTGGTGTGCTTCAAAAGAGAAATTTTTGAGCATTTTTGAGGTACATACAAGTTGGCGCCAAAGTTGCCACCCGATGTTATTTTTTTATGAAAGATAAACTCTTGTTTTGCTTTTGTATTACGTTTAATTGACGCCTTAATTTCATCACATCTAGGGCTTCTGTGATAGATCCTTACATTTTGGATAAATATTCTTTTTAAATCCAAGTCAAGTGTCTGAACATAGACTCGTGACTTCAAAAAACCCCACAAAAAGGAGTCTAGAACGGATAAATCAAGCGATCTTGCGGGCCAATGCAATTTTTGTCTTATTGACGTGTATTTTGAATCGGTTTACTTCGCAAATGTTAAAATAGAACAGACATTTGTGGCCATGACTTTTGCGCCACCTTGTATGGTATGCATTTTTCAAACGTCAAACGTATGCTTCACAGTAGAAGTTCCGATGGATTCTCCAAGGCGATTGAGGCCGTTTCAAGATTTCTCTCATTTTCCCCCAATTAAAAAATACCATCACTTGCTCTGCAAGATAAACAGGTTTTAGTCCTACGAAATGATCACTCTAAAGGAAATCTCGATATTCATTCATACCAAGGGAATTCGTACCCAAAAACCGGTAGATTTGGTTTTTACTTCATTTAATCACTTTTCGGTTTTACTACCTAGATGCGGCTTCTTTTGCCCTTCCAATTAAATAACACTATTTATTATAAATGTTTCTAAAAATTGATTACACGATAAAAAAAGATTAGCAAAATCCAATAGAAGTTCGATTTTTAAACATTTTTAACATGGAAATTGAATTGACACATTTTCGAATGCACTTATATTACTATCTGATTCCAAATCTTCGTATTAACATTACGACACCATTTTGTATGCTCCGAATAGAAAATTATCAGACAGTTGAACAACCTATCTCACAGACACTTAACATAGGAACGGGATTAAATTTCATGAAATTTGAACAAATGTTGACTGTGCAATATGGGAGACAGCATTTGTGATGTTATAGCTCAGTGTGTGAACACTGCAATAAGGAATGAGACTTAGAGACTTAGACTTTGGTGGTCAGATAAATGGGCATACTATTTTTTTTCTTCCTTTTTGATATTTTGAATGAAATATTCTAACATATGCTAAATATCGCTTTTATTTCGATTCTTATCGAAATCCATGAAGTATCTAGCGAGAAATAGCCATTTATCTACAATAAGTTAAGTACCGTTAGATAAAACCCACTCAAATTTGCAATTTAAAAAAAAAAAAAAAATCGTTTGAGCCGTTTTCGGGAAAATTTAAATTACAATTCACACTTCGGGGGATTTGATACTCAAAAGTACAAAACATTGAATAAAATTTTATTCCAAACAAAATCTCTGATCAGGTCTCAATGCAATCGTTTGGCATATAATGACAATTTTTTTTAAAACTGTTCACATGAGTCGTGGCGGTACAGTCGTGTTGGAGGTCCTGTGGTTTTTACAAATGAATGTAAATTTAACATAATTCAACATTGAGCTTAATTCAAGCTTAAGGATACACATAAAAAAGGAACAAAAACTAACAAAATGTAGCCTTTTACTGTAGGACAGGGGTGTCAAACTCAAATTCCTTTAGTGTCGCACAAAAGATTTTCCAATATGGATTTCTGAACTTTGACAGGTGATTGTTGAGGCTATATCTGTCAAATTGACTCTTCTTTCTTTAATGTCTTGTTTTAAAAAAGTGGGGCTTTTTTTATCTTCGCCTATGTACGGAGCACCGTAGCCAAAGTGGCTAGGACGATTCGATTTAATTTAGACAAGTGCTAGGTATAAGATGACGGATGATTTGTCAGCAATTTGTTAGTTGCTCAAATAATTTTAAAATGTGACAGATAGCTTTTCATATTAGTATCCTTGAAGAATGGCTGCAACCTAGAGTGGGACAAAGAGTTTATAGAATAAATTTTATTTCAAGCTATAGCAACAAATTTGCATTTTTCATAGATGACTTTGAAACTTTAACTTGTAGTTTGAAATGTTTTTCGTGAATTTAAATAACCATGTCTCCCTATATTCATTTCCCCACGGAGCATCATCAATATACAGACGAGAATCATTTCATAACTCAGTGTTCATTCCAAGAATATTATAATAAATCATTCACCACTACGACAATAAACGCTCAACTGATTAAGTCAGTCACTGGGAATTAACAGAAAAGAAAAAAAAAAATCTCAAAAAAGTCTTTGTAAAAGAAACAGCCACCAGCCAGAAAACCAGATTTTCATTGCCGTCGCGCGCAAAAAGAGGCGGCTGCTAACCAGTTCACAGCTGAAGACCAAAAGTGGTTTCATTGTACTTATTCTCATAGGATACGGAATAGAAGAAAGACACAGCGACCATTCCACCATTCCATATAGTTTTCTCGAGTAATTAAAAGCAAATTAATTTATAGCTGTTGAGCATTTTGTTAATTCTTCTTCTTCTGTGCGCTTTCGTCTTCGTCTCCATTTCACATTGTTTGAGGAAATTGTTCACATGAACTCGAAAGCGATAGAGTCGTCGTAGTCGTCTTCATCGCATCAACCTGTTGTAGTTGTCGCTTCCAACGTGGCTGGCACATCAACTTTATACATATGTAGGTAGTGGCTGTGCTAAATAGGAGGGCATATTGTAAATGTACTTACTGATATGATCCATGGGTGTTGACGCAGGTACCGCCATGTTTGCAGGGATTTGTTTGGCACTCCTCGACATCTTCGGAACACATCAAACCCTTGAATCCTTTCGGGCAACTGCATTTGAAACTTCCGCCCGGAAGTGAGCTACAGGTTCCTCCATTACGACAAGGAGATGATGCGCAGAGATTTTGCTTTTCGCAGTGTTTACCTAAGACCAAGAGAAAAGAAAGAAACAAACAAAAATAACGATTAATCACAACTCCAACTCGCGGGATGCTTTACTAATTGCCACCCACCTGTGTAACCGTTGGAGCACGAGCACGTGTACTCTGACAGAGTCTTCAAGTTGCATGTGCCGCTGTTGAGACATGGCGATGAATCGCATGCATTCTGCACCGGTATCTCACACAAAGACTCTGTGAAACCGATGGGACAGTGACACGCAAATCGCGGGGTCCCATCGCGAAAAGTTACCTTGCAGGTACCACCATTCTGGCATCTGCCTGTGTGGCAGGGATTGGCGTACTCACAAAAATCACCGACATATCGTGATGTGCAACTGAAATGATAAAAATGTTTTTGTATTAAAATTAGGCATCAAAAATGTCTCAATTAGGATTGTCAGTCGAATAGATATTTATTATTTGGAATGCGAACCCTTCCGCACACGAAAAAAAAGTATGCATGTACATATATAAAATTACATCAACTTCTTGGTACACCTTGGAGAAGAAGTAAAGGCAAAAATTCCAAAGCGTATATAGCGGTTAGGCCACAAACAAAGGAGAGTCAGACAAGAAGGAAAATTAATCATGGACTCAGCCAGCAAACCAAGAACCACTGAAGATCAATACATGTACATATGTATGTAGGTCTATGGAATGATGCGTCTTTTGTTGCATCTCACCTTCACATCTCCGTGGTGTTTCTTCAAAAGAGATCAGCTTTTAGTTTTGACCGCAGTCACCACAAAAAAGTAATTCAATAGAAATGGGGGCATGGTAAAAATCGATCTTTACATAGGATTATGACTGTTCCAAGTCAACCCAGCATTATCTCCCATTGAAGCATGTTGTACGTATACATACAGTTCAGCAGCACAAAACGTCAATGAAAAGAGAGACTGTTCATACAAAAATTACGAGTGTTTGACGTACGTTTCATTTCTAAGCGCGAAAATTTAATAAGCAAACCGGATGAAATTGTTTACTGTGCGCATTGTATCCCACAAGTATTGAATGTCATCAAATTACACGAAAAACATGACACAGATACATACATACATACACAACACCATGTGAGGAAGGAAGCAGCAAAGGGTTTGCAGAGTACACGTCTGTGCCATTGACTATTTTATACGCACATCCCAATTTGAATGCGAACGAGCGCGAAGAATATATCAGAGGATAGGGTTTTTAAGTGATCTGTCTTAAAAGATACAAACTTTTATATGATGCTGTAAACACAGATCAACAGCATAATGAGAGAATTGTGTGTAGCTTACTCATTTCCGCAACGATTTCCGTGCGAGAATTTTATTCATTGGATGATCCTTTGGCGAAAAAGAGACAGCGACAGAGAGGAACTCACATTGAAAACAGCGACAGCGGACATGCAAATTGCGGGGAATGACATAGGAAAGGAACCTCTAGATGGGCAGAGAAGTGTTTAATATAATTTTACAACATACAACATGCATGCGTTCGCAAAGTAGTGTCCCGCCATCTTTTATCTGTTCGTCTATTGCAATAATGAACTGTATGACAGAAAAATATGCTGCACCTATTCTTGAGGTACATATGTTTTTCGAGTACAGACCAACTTGATATTTTGTGGTGTTTGTTACACAATATTAAGTTACAAAAGAATAGTATCTACTTTATATTTAAATACCACAGCATTCTTGTGATTGGGACTTATTCCTACAATCAGGATCTCAATGTTTATTGGTAAGGTATTTAATACATTGTTGATAAACAATATTATTATTTCTGTAAAGTACAAGCCTTAACCCCATGTGACACTATATTTTAACTGTGTTTTTAATGCTCTTGGTATTACATATATTACAGCAGTAAGAAAAAAATTAAAACTGTAATTTGCAGTAGGTGTCAGTGTGTACGCTATAGACGAACTAAATTCTTCTAAAACTTCGGGTCGTTTGACACATTCGCTCATCTGTATTTTGACGTTTCAGCAAAATTAAATACGACCTCTCAACACATTTTTTTTTCACAGGCAGCTCGTTTTGACATTTGTGCATTGAGCTTAGGTTTTAGGTCTGTTCCCGTACTTTCTGCACTCAAATTTGCAGCTTGCCAAATTACTAGGAGTGGGGATAAAATTCTCTCAGAGAAAGACAAATCTCCAAAAAACTACGGGAATGGGTTGAACAGACAAGCTGCCCACTTTTTAGATGTCACTTTTCTTGTCAACAATAACACAACCATTTGACAGAACTCCTATTTTTGCCCAAAGAAATTTCTTGGACTTAAATTCACAGCATGGCGAAATTTCCTACTCTCTCGTGAGCTCTCTTTGACGGAAAATAAATTATGACAGTGTACAGTGACTTGCAAAAAAATTGCTTTGCTTTTCATAAATACAAATTTGCTGTCTTTTTCATTAAGTTCGCATCCATTTTGAAGTCTCTGCGGTATCCATCGTTTACAGGTTGTTAGAGTATCCTATTACGCTAATCGAAAGAAACTTGACTTTTTTTCACGATTGTCCTTATTTTTGCATAAAGGTACATATTAATTAAACGTGGTTATAAAAATTTGTATCAAGTTAAGTATTACCTTGTAGAAACAACTATTTAATCATCCTAATGAACCGCAGCCCAAGCAACAGAACCCAAGGAGATGAATTTTCTTTCTGCATATTGGTAGGTATCAACTCGGAAGAAAAACGTGACTCGAATTTGGAACGAAAGCAAAGAAAAAGGTTTACAACGAATCAAGAGCCACCTGTATTTGGCCACACAATACACTCCACTAAAATAATCTGGCATCTACACATATCGCCAGATAAGAAAACTTTGTTCAAACAAGCGGACATCTGCTGCACCCCCAACATTTGTAATTAGTATGCCTTGTTTTCTGCCGACTGCACTACAAAAGCAAGCCACCTAGTGTGTGCGAAATGTCAATTTAAACAGCAGCAACAGAACAGACAGAAAAAAAAAAAAAAAACAGAACAAGATACTATACACTACAGCGAAACTATGACAAACTGGCAATGATATTGGCGTGATTCGAGTGAAACTATTTCTCACCGTCACCATAATATAACATGCACACACATTCCACGCGTTACCATTGGCCCCCCTCTACACTCAGCATCCGACTTTAACACTACATACTCCTTCTTCTCAGAGATTTCCTGGTGATTGCTGGATTGCTGCACACGGTAAAACATTTATTACGATCAATGTGCTCGCACGGGAGAGGAGGAGAGGTCCAACCAACCAAACAAACAGCCTTAGATTAAGCACCTGGAGATTTTATGATTTCAGCCTAAAGCACCTCTGGGCTCTCGAAGATGGATAACAGTGAATGGCGATAGTGCTGAGATGGCGGACACAGCAAACACACAAGTTTCAGAAGAACCGACCGACCGACCAACACACTGTATGTATTTGTGTAGAAATGTAAAACGGTTTTTTCATGTTGAATGGCTAAATATTGTACATACATACTTATGGTCCACTGTATAGAGTTCCGTAATGACTAACAAGAAGTTGTGTTAATTACAGCCAGCAAGCAGCAACTTAAAATAAAGAGTAAGAAAATAAAAAGACCCCAAATGGAACTGAACCAGAGACCCTAGATGGCAAATGGAACGGGAACGGGAAGCAAACAAACGGATCGCGTATATTATTGAATCAACGACAGTCGACATGTAAGGTAAATGGAAAGTTGAAACAGTCATATCCGCAGCAACCAACCCGGTGGTGGTTGCTTGATTTGCACCATGGGAATGGAGTTTCGCTAACATCCATCATCACCTTATGAAGTTATGAATGAAATTCCCTTGCTCCAACGGATTGGTTTCGTTTCGAGGTATTTAACATCAGTAATGCGCCTGGGAACAATGCAGATAAAATTGTGCACAATATCGGTTTTTGACAGCTGTTTTTTTAGTAGCTTCTTTAATCGGGACTTCCCCGCATTGTATTTTCCTGTTTAGGGCCCTCAAGGCTAAATTTAAAGCCGACTATAGGGAGGTTTGAAGGAAATGGGGGAAAGGGGACATTATGATATTGTACCGCTTTTTTGGGAACACAATTTAAAAAAAAAAAAAATCAGCTTTACTGCGCCTAATCAATTTACTTAGTACTTATGTACATACATATTCATATCTATTGTTTACCAAATGACAGACAGGCTTTTTCGCCGACATTAATATGGTTTCAATTACTAGAGTTTAAAAGTTAATTCCTCGACTTTCCGTAAGAAAATCCTTACATCTATTATGTGACCAAATAACAACATCTTCTGGCATTCATATACACTACACCACTCCTCAGTTGCCAGAGGTCGCCTCTATTTTTAGTTGGCCAAATGTGAGAAGCTGTATATGAAAACTGTCAAAAGACTCCCAATTTAACCATAATTAAGGCAAAATGTCTCCCTAGGGGCACGAGTGAACCCAAGCCCAACCTCAATTAATGCAGTGGTCGCGCTGTTGTTGGGAAGAGAAACTACTCTAACTCCGACGCCAAAGAAAAGAGCCACAGTGTTCGCTTTGTTTCTTTTTCCTTCTTCTCTTCTTGTGCCAGAAATGATGCCCAAGATGCCCGCTCCAGCATCCCCAGTGATACTCATCTTGAATATAACTATCTCTTCGTATATCTACCCATGACTAAGTAGAGCCGGTAGTATATGCGAAACCGAAATCGAACTCATGTTGAATTTCAATTAGTCGCCGTTCTTTCCAACTTCATAAGGATAGCAGCAGCAGCAAGAGCATCATGCAACAGGGAAAGAGGTATCACGATCCCAAGGTAGATACTGAGCCTTCCTCTGCCTACACTCTCACTCGGCAGCAGCAGTAGTTACTGTGAATACCCTGTGAAGAGTGTATACTACTACTCCCAATATGGGACCCAATTGGAATGCAGCTTGTGCTAGGAGACGATCATGACCGGCTCTTTAGCGCTCACAACAGTAGTTGTGCAAACTTTGGACCAAAATGCTGCAACTCAACTGGCTCTTAGGCATCATAAAAAAGTGAAGCCGACAAAAGACATTATGTTGGAAATAATTTTTCTCACATTCTCGACTAGAAGACCAAAAGGGAATTTGTTTCTGATGGCGTGTTTATCAACGGAATAACCGTTGTAGCCCATTGAATTTAAACTCAGGAAATTCAGTGTGCCATTGCGCTTGCTCCATCCAACTGAGTAAACAAAAGACTAATGCCGATGTACACTTGTGAAAATGCTAATGGAAATTCACCATTAATCTTATTGCAAGCATTATGATTATTTCCATCTAGAGTGAAGCTAGGCTGCCACATCTACTACTCCTTGGCACACCATAACAATTGGTTTGATTAAGGGAATTATGCACAGTTGCCAATCAGGCAAAAGGAGGTCTCGTGATCCAAAAGAGTGCAACATTAGTTGAAAGCGCACTTCCATTCCTGTACGTCATGCAGAGACGATGCGATCATTCAAATTGGTATTCAAATACTATTTGTATGAAGGGCATGCCGTTACATCAAAGTGCATATAAACAAAAGTTTATTTCGACAATATGAGATAGAGATAAGAGAATTGGAAACTTTAATTTACATGGAAATCAGTTCGCTTTTGATTATCAGCTTAGTCTCAATTTTAGATTTATAAAGACTTGTCAGATACTCGTACAGTGGGAATGGCCACATCGATTTCCCATCATCCCACATTTGTCGTTTAAATTATGTATACAAATAGTCATTTAGGAATCTTAAAACAGCGGACTCTGCACCCACGGATTTTTCTTTTCTATCGCACAGATATGAGAATTATCATAAACTGGTAGTAGTTGCGGCCTGCGGCTCTAATTAACAAATATAAATTTATGGGAGTCAAATGGAAGTCTCGAAATCAAGAGTTCGATGATTTTGAATTGAAAACAATAAATAAACATTTTACTGTGAAGGATGTAAAAAAAAAAAACTAAGATTCTACACTTTTGTAGTTTCTTGTTTTCCCAATTCTTGTAGACGATTGAGTCGATTGGGGAAGCCAAAATAGGTCAAAATTCTTGTTATCTTGTAAACTGTTTATGTACAAACATATGTATACATATACGAGTATTAAGAAGTGCATTTGTAGGTATGTAAATTTCAGTTTATTTTTCATCAGGAGGTTCAAAGTAGGACATCATATAAAGCTACATTTTAAATGGAAAATTTATTGATATGGTGCAAGACATAAGGCAAATGAATCTTAGTAAAATTCAACTTAAATTCACAAAATAGGAAATAAAACACAGTTTTACCACCGGGATTTTCAAAACCACTCTAAGGTTATTCGAATATGAATTACTGTAATAAAAGTCGTGCTATCACAACACTTGCAGTTCGCAATGACTTTTCAATCTGATTTTTCACCGGAAAGTAATATGCCTTTTAAACTTTGCTTTGCGAACATAATATGCAAAAGACCTTCATGTTATCTGTTTCCTGGAAAAAAAAATGCAACCATCCATTGATTAAAAACCTTATTTTCAACCACATCCTTTCGACAAAAAACCACAATAGGATTAACTAAAAACATACTATCAGAGGAAACGACTTTAAGATAGTAGAAAGAGAATATTTAAAGACTCTCAAGGAACGGTAAAATTACATAATTATACTGTACGAACCTGTTAACGATAAAAAGATGCAAGTGATTCAATCTGTCAGATCTAAGACTCTCTTGGGCTGAAGAGGAAGTCGCGCACTCTGTCGTAAGCAAAAACTACGAAGTTTGTTCGTTTCCAACAAATTCATGAAAATTCGCACACAAAATAGAAGATATTTGTAAAGTAAGTTGGCTCGTATTTTTGGACGGGCAACAGGAATGTGACAGATTGGGGACTATTCGTATTCATCTCTCATACAATTTACTCCTGTGCGTCTGTCGTCATGATTTATTATTTATTGTGTTTGGTGTGTAATCACCCTTAGTTCACTAAATGAATCTACATATTCTGAAAGTGTTGATGTTTGACGCGGATTTGTCAGAAAAGAAGTAAAGGTATTTGGTTCGCATTGTTATTTTTGGGACACCTGAGACTCACGAGTGTCTGAAATAGCCCAACTAGAAATTTAAACCGTCAATTCCGATGGACATGCTAATGCGACTTCTGTTCAGAATTCTAGTGACTTACTACTGAAGTTAGTTTTGGCCACTTTGATTGGTTGAGAGCCTGAAGAGAGAGCCTTCCCATCCACTGAAATGAATAGCGATGAGTATGTTGGTGTCTTGAAAATCAAATTCTACCATTTTTGGTAAATAATCAAAACACGGAATTGCAGAGCAACCAAATCGTGGTTCAATGAGCATAAACTCAATGTTTTTCAATGGCTTGCTTGTTCACCAGATCAAAACTCGATAGAAAATCTGTAAGGCATGCTGACGCGAAAAGTTTATGCCATAAATTCTTCTTGGGCCACAATCCCTCAAGATGTGTTAAAAAACTTAGTTGATAATATGCCAAATTGAATCTTTACTTTAGTGGAAAACAAAGGAGGTCCCACTAATTTCTAATTATTCAAAAATTATATGTTTTTAAGGTCTAACAAAATTTTATCCAAATAAAACCGAAATGGTGATATAGTTATGAAATATGAAAAAAACTGTTTTTTTGTCTTTTCTCTTAGAAATGATGAAGGAAATTTTCTAATTTTCATAAAATTCTTTGCATTCCTGTTACCCTCTCAGGTGATAACCGCCATTTACAAAAAAAAAATTATTTTAATCTTAAAGAAATGCAAAAACAGGGGTGGTGATATAATTATGAAATGGAGTGTATGTACCTACCTACAGCGGTAACAGGTGTTGCCCCTACATCGTTGGATTTTGCAAAGTATCTGCATGATTGACTCAGCAAATCTTTTAGAAATACACTTCACTTATAATGTCAAAATATGTAGTTTATCATCTTCTCTGTAGCCGAGAACTAACAAAGTAAATATAATGAGTGAGAATAGCAAGTAAAAATCCTATTCTGTTTTGACACATGGAACATATGGAAATGTCAAATGCATTTGCAGTGAGTTTTTCCTTTCGGAATGTTAGTGTTCACCAATATATGTTTGCATGGATGTACATATGTATACCTTAGTGAATACAATTCTGTTGTAATATCCTTGGGTTTCTCTTAGTCGTTCGTGAAAGAAAAGACCGTGAAAAAGCTTCTTTAAAAACAAGGGATGACTACTAGCCACTGAGCCCATTTTGGAATATATGCGTACAATACTGTTCCAGTCCTGAACTGTCTTTCTGACGAAATTTATTCATAATTAAAGAGTAATCGGAAAGCACATCATCATAACTTAAGATCTGCAAACCAATAAGAAACCAGTCAATATCGTAACTCCATTTCCATTTGGAACCTAACCCAATGTATGTACCTGTACCCACCTTACATAAGCAAAATTGCAGTTATGACCCTTTAAATTAAAAATTCCTTTCTTCTTTTTAATGTCTCTTCAAATCAATAAATATCAAACGACTGTTCCTATTGGATATCATCGATCCTTCAGCCAAAAAAAGAGTTGGATGCCTTTCAACCGGTATACATTCTTACACCTTTTACAACAGTCTGTGCCTAGAATAGTTAATTAAATAATTGCATTATTTCGTACCTACATTTTCTTCCCTTTATAGGTAGGAAACATTAAAAAGGCAACATAATGTCTTGGATTGCGGACGAAAGTATAAAACAGAAAATGAGAGACAAAAGAATATACACCAAAGAAGACAATACAAAAATATACAAACACACGTTTGGAAATATCAAGCTGGAAAAACAACCGCGCGTCTACCTAGCCTCATGGATTGTATAGGTATATGTACATGCCACAATACAGACTCAGCACAAAACAATAAAAAAAGATGATAAATATTTTATGCATCAGCATTAGAGAGCAAAAGAGCCCTGGGTGGAATTGCCACGTTGTCAGGTTTCATCACAATAATGGTCTTATATGTACAAACCAAAGGAACTCTCTACAGCTGAACGCAATATTGAACAGGAACATACCTACTGCAAAATTAAAACTCATACAAGAAAAAGGATACGTTCCCTGAAAGACGAAAGGTATGCAACAGCAGCAGAACAAAGTATGTGGGTGTTGAAAAATGAATGCGGGTTTTTGCAAGATCTGCAACCCTAAATTCCGTGCTGAACGTGATTGTTATCGCATTTAAGGCATCAAATTAGTGAAAAATCGTCCCTGAAACGAAGATGTCATGGATTCGTTGGACCTTCACAAAAGAATTGTAAAACGAGTTCTGTTTTTTTGATTTGCTTTATATGCCATATTCTTCCTTCTGGTTCCCTTTTAGTTGTGGTTTTTATCTTCGCATATTTTAAGTTGATAAAACGAAAGAGACGACACATCTATGACCAATCGTGCAGCAGACTAGTCCTCCCAGTCAACTGATCGTATAAATTATAAAGTCATACAGGTTTGGAAGATGAATCCAATCATGATGTGTACTCTTTTGCCGATGATAAAGCACCATCACTAAGGGACTCACGGAACATGCTACGTATTTCTATTCCACCAGCCCACATCCAACTTACTTTATGCAAAATCATTCGCAAGAAGACTAACCACCAACCGACAGTCATCCGCGACGACGACGACGACGACAACAACGATTGCCAAGACATGATACAAGTCTCTTATGTCCATCCAATAAGACAAGTCTGTCGCCCACGCGCTATTTTCATTCCTTTTCCTTCTACGATGGATGCTGCAGCAACCGTCATACGAAATTCATGTTCAGAAGATACCACTAATAAATAAAACTAAAGCAAGACAGCAGATAGAGGTTACACACGAAGGAATATATTGTAGCTAGTCTAGAGAGAAGGCCCTTGGCTTGCGTAGGAGAACACGTTTCTACATATTTATTAGGTAAAGCACATGTGTGCCTGCTCTGACTAAGCCTCGTTCGAATCCGATGCAAGTTCAACTCTTTCAGGAAGAAATGATGATCAATTATTGATTCCAAATAACATGACAGGGCAGAGAGTGAAGGCGCACAAGCAGTTATCTCGATCAAGACCATATATGAAAGGATGGTGAGCACCATAAGGCATCATCATAAACTTGCAAGCATTACAATCAGATAAGCGCACAGAAAGCCTTATTGCAAAATTAGATATTTATCGGGAGTCATAAGTACAAGAAGGAGCAGGAGAGAAGAGCATCCAAGGTATACTTTTTTATTTTTGATTCCATTTTAGGGCACAGCAGCAGCAGCAGCATATGTGCGTTGCTGTTGTCTTCCCCGTCCGTCAGTCGACTAAATGGAACCCGGTTCGTCTTTCTCTTCCTTCACCCCATCCAACTGGGTACATTCGCAGCATTCGTTTGCGCTCTGTTCCATCGTCTCATGTAATTTAACGAACTAAAATGAATAATCGTAGTTTTATTGTATAAAAGCTGATTGTTGGTGCGACTGCATCCATTGACATGGCACATGTAATGACAGTCCGCCACAGTAAGCTCGACAGTACAGGCACACTAATGCACTTTATGTTGTTTGCTTTATTTGTTTAGAGCAGTTAGGAACAGCAGGGACACAATGACAGCCTTTGGATGGCTCGATTCTCTACAGATACGCTTACAATCTTGCGATTGCATGTAGGGAAATAGAGACTCCTGAGATTTGCTGCAATTTGGTCCGATCTTTCTCGTTATTATTGCAGTGGGCGCGCGATAACATGTTCAATGTGCTACACTGGAGTACTCCATTCCATGTACATATTATTTTAATGACCCAATTTGACCTACATATGCTTTGATCCGTGCTGATCTTATCGATGGGTAAAAACGAACTGTGGAATTGCTTTAAAGCGAATATCAGTGACTAATTAAAGTTTTCCTTAAAGAGATCTGGCCTAAGCAAACGATATGGTTGTTTTCATTAAAATAATGTTCAATTGTTTTGGTTTGAAATGCTCTTTCCGTGGTTAATATGTTGGACTACTGAGCATTAGTTTCTTGTTTCGAATTGAAGATAATACCAGAATTTTCATGGCCCCTCCTCTTGCGAATGTTTGACAAAAATCGAAGAGATACGGCATAAGACTGTCGGTCTCTTCTGAACGGGAACTGCACGTATGGATGCTTGTCAGACGTTCGCCCGAGGTGGAGCCATGAAAAAGCTTTTTGGTATTTTCTTAGATTCGAACCTGGAAACTCATGTACAATAGTTTAACGCACTAATTGCTAAGCCACGGCATCTATTAAGCTCTATCGTTATCTCCAAGATGTTTAAATGGGAAATTCATTCCTAAGTGCAAAAAGTTCAAATGTTTGGAATCTATGATCTAAAGCGGTTTGGCAAAAAAAACTCCCAACTCCACGGACCAAGTTAATGTTCTATAGAACACTCATCTTACCAGTCTTGCGGTATGGAGCCGAGTGCTGGACGATAAGTAAGAAAGCTCAGCAAACATTTCTATGAGCTGTACCTGGATGTGGTTGTAGTCCAGAAAGCCAAGGTACGCCGACCACATTGAGCAAATGGACAACAATGCTCCAGTTAAGAGGATCTTCAAATCCCAGCCCCCCGTTCGAGACGGCGAAGAAGACCGAAGCTCCGGTACAAAGACCAAGTTGTCACGGATGCCAGAACACTTGGAAGTAGCGGCGTGCCCGTGACAGCAGAGAATGGAAGGCAGCAGTGTCTCAGGCAGAGACTCTACAAGGGTCAGGAGCCCTTTAAGTAAGTAGGTAGTGTTGTCTATAGCGAAGCAAGATGGATTGGGTTAGTATACGTAAGGTGGCTGTCCTCGCAAAAGTAAGGACACATTCAGACCAAGAGTAAGTCCATTTTAATGCAACATTTTGATCACAGCGAAGGAATAATCGGGTACTCGGGAACATTTGCCTATCTCAGTAAGGTTATAGCTGAGAATTAATTGTGACTGACTCAGTCAAACCTGATTATTTGGGTGGACTGGCAATCTAAGAGTGTGCAAACGAGTATTGTCTTTAAATCTTTGTACTGTTGTGTAATTGATATTGCCTGGTCATGAAATATGCTTCCTAAGCTGCAGCTGTTTGTCCAGCGCCCACGTAAGATAATGCTGCAGGACATGACGGCAGGAGTTCAAACACCCAATGAAGAGAGGTAGGCCTATATCATGTTATACCCACTAAATGGCAAGCAGTTGTGCAGATTTCCCCGACAGATGTCTCCAGTTCTAAGCCAAGAGAGATCCCCGTAGTATCCCAAGAAATACGTACAGCTATGAGACATTGACTTCCGTGATCAACCACTCTATGCATAGTAACATAAAAAACTATGAATTGGCCTCGCTTAAATGACATCCATTCGCTTACAGTGCTAAAACACTCGCTAACATGCTACTTTTATCGGCTAGGTACCAAGTCAAACACCCATAATAGCCCACTTTGATTTCAAATCGCCATAGACACAAACTACACACACTTGAATACAAACTCGTAAAAAAAACGAGTGCAATACCAATGCGGAAATTATTGACGCAATTATACTGTATCGATCAACATCAACATTCAGTCCCACGTTAACCTTTCTCCTTCATGCACCAACCTACCTACCATACAGATCATGGCAAATTTGAATAGAAAACCATAATGCAAACAGAAAGAGAAATATCCCCCGAGCCCAGCATACTTGCTGAATGCTTAGTCATTACATGGCCATAATTGTTTGGACGCCGCCGTAACGACATATAGTTCAGAGTCGACTAACCTTAGCAAAACGAAAAAAAAAAATAAATGGAAGAGACCTCATACTCGGGCAAGAAATGGCGCTCACTTATCGATTCCCATTGTGTGCTGGCTGCGATTGTTTTGCTTGCCCGCCGCCGCCTCATCCACCTTATATACATATGTACATATGTATGTATCCGAAGAAGTTAGACCCTGCAGGCTAAGAGAGATCTGGTTTCGGGTTGGCCATACATTGTTAATTCTCAATGGGCAATTGCTGCAAATGATCACGGTTCAGATTGGAATACTTTGGAACTGGATTACAAGCTGAAGAGGGAGAACGTCGCCGCTGCCACTGCCAACATCGACGATGATGACGAAGACTACGGTGAGAAGTGATTCTCATACTGCGCCAAGTATTTTGGCACTCGGTACATTTGGGTTACTTGGTTTTTTGCTATTGATATACCCTCATAATCTTTTCGTGTGCGCACCTACACTGCTTTTGGTTTTGTTTTTTTTTTTTCTTTGTAACACTTTTGTATGACTCTTGAGGAGAGTCTGCAATGGGGTTCTTAATCGCTTTTCTACTCTTTGGTCGCCTTGAGGGGCTACGACTTAAGTACCTTCACTGATACCTACTATACTTAAACTCGATCATAATTGCCTCTTATATTACTCTTGTTCCACATAAGCATCGCCATCGTTGAAAATTTGTTTTGTTTCACTGCGTGATCATTCCAAATAAGGTGAGGATTTAAACAAACGCATGAAGGAATTTGTAAATGACTACGGACAGGGACAGGACCCTTCCCATCTTCACATTTTGACTAGGTATTACCAAAAATTTTACCACAAAAAGTATAAAAATATTAGTCATCCCTTTGTGATCTGAATACAAATGTCGTCTGTTCACTTCAAATTAGCATTCCTAACGAGTTTGTGCAATTTTGCTTTCTTTTGTTGTTTCAAAATTTTTATATTTTTTATGCTAGATGCTATCAGAGCAACAACTTATGAAGAAAAACTCTGTTCACATGCTTTCTTCCGGACCTCGACATTTGTTTTAAAGCTTGATTAAATAAATCACCAATTAATATTTAAAATATTCAAATTAAATCGATTTTATTGCTCTTCTCATCTGACATTTGAAATTGCTTGTCCCGCCCAGTGAGTCGAGTCGATTGTTGAGTTGAACGTTTTCGTTTTTTAATGTGAACAGATTAAAATAGAACGTGTAACGAAGTCAAACCACCACCCATTGGTCGTGAGCTGTGATGCTCGCTTGTTTAAGTAATTCAACATTTAAGTGGCTTTTGCTGAATTCGAAATGTGGTCGCTTAATGTAAGTTTTATGTTGTCTATTCTATTGAAATTATACAAGGCAATATACATGGGAATCGTATCGTTATGATCGTATTATTTTAAAATAAAATTTAAAGATGTCATATTAGAACTATAAACATTCCTGTTTCCAATAGTTTGATCTAATAGAGAGTAGCAATTATTCCACGATGTCCTGCTGTGATTTTTTACAGTTTTCTTTTTCGAATTTAAAAATATAGTTGTACATTTTGGGGAAAAAAAGTCTTCAAAATTTTATACTTACTTGCAGTATGGTTGTTTTCCGTTTAGCTGTTGAACGCATGTTCCGCCGTTTTTGCAGGGCGAGGGAAAGCATGACACAATACCTAAAATAAAATAAAGAAAAAATTGCATAAGACATGATTATTGGCAGTAGGATTATACTTGTGAGCTCTTTAAATGTGATTTGTCCTTGTTTAAATTATATATGTACCACATAACTGTATGAATCAATTCATTTGCCATTGTGAATCATTCACTAAAAACCGAGCCTTTCACAGTTCCACGCGCCCAGTCCCAAATCAAGCTGATTCATGTACGAAATGAAAACGAATCATCATGGTGTTGGTATTCATGAATGAGTGCGTAGTATTCATTCAATCTCAGTATTCACAAAAGCAGTGAAATGTACAAATGATTCACGAGCCTTCGAATGGTTTCATACAAATTAGGTAGAAAACCCAGAATACTGAAAAAACAAATAACAAAGGCGACAGAAAAAAGTAAAAACAAAGAACACTGCAAATCCATACATACACAGATAGAAGATCGAACGACCCACTCGAAACACTCATTGCCTTTTTCAAAATTCACTGCAGGCAAGGTAGTGTAAGGGTAGATATCTAATCATTTTTTGCAATAAATGTTCATGGAAGCTCGTTTCAGATTCGTTTTATGAGAGGCAATAAAATTTGAGCCCAGCGAATACTTTTAGAGAATGAATACGAACTGTGTGTGAATACTTAAAAAGCAGTGAATATTTCGAATGGCTCACAAACCGAGCCCTTCGCTACAGGTCTGATAAATTGCTGAAGTTAAAAAGAGTATCCACTTACTTCAATACTTGTTTACATTTAGAGTTTTTTAAGAAGAAACCTGGGATACATTATGTATAACCACGACTATATGTAAGGGAAAGTGAGACATTCCTATCAAAATTAGGTTGTACTATGATGTAGTGGTACAAAATGAGCACTAGGTCAATGCACATAAAAAGTGTAACAAGTAAAATACGACAGTCTGTGCTGCTGCCTTCCTAAATAGTCGACGAAAAAAGATCTATTTATTGCGGCACCTAGCTTATATTTTGCTAGCATCATGTATCGTCGAACTGAAAACAATCGTATTGGATTTCACAAAATGTAGTAGTTTTTTGCAATAATAATGCAAAAGGTTCATTTCATAATTCTCCTTGCGAAAGCCAGTTGTTTTCACACCTAAGCCTGACAGAAATTGAAAAATTGAATAACTGCACAAAAGTCGTGAATGAATTGTCTCATTGCGACTGCCAAATGAAAATCAAAACAATAACGACGACATATAATAGAATCACTGCACGAAGGTGCACAGGTAAGCTCTGTTTTTTCTTCTTCTTTTATTTCCATCACCATCTTTTCATCATTTGGATGAAATTAATCTTAATGAATGAATGAATAAAGGAAAAGAAATCCCTCCTCTTGTAGGTACCGAATGCAATTGCATGCGACTGATGCAAGTTTTATTGCCCCACAATACTATGTTGAATTCTTAAACCGATATCACAACATATCAGTTAACAATCCTACCGCAACCAAGTGCATCTAACGGCCAACTTAACGAGGGAAAGTTCACTGCACCGCGTCAACGCATTAAGTGACCACCGCCAGCCACGTCGCATCAATGATAATGAGATGATGCTCTGCCGTACGAGCATGATGCAAGGAAACAGCAAGTAGATAGAACTGAAAGGCGCATGTACACACCACCCTTATAATGCCTGTTATTATGGGTTATGTGCCTACATAATGCTAATGATGCCGTTGCTGTACTCTTGATGATGATGTGGCTGTACCGGATGAGAGGAATTTATAAATTTCAAGATTGACAGCGGCCGCGCCGCATTCGCATTGGTGGGATAGTTATTGATGTTTGCACGGAAGCGTCCGAAAGAGTTGTTAATTCTGCCGACGCCGCCGCTGTCATGGTTGTTCATTTTAACTAAAGCATAGTTTTTCTGTTTTTGTTTGAGTATGAAATCAGGACAAGAATAAAACAAGAAATGAATAATGCAGCTAATAGTAATTGACAAACTTAATTCGAATTTGCCACTGCGCCGGCAAATTAATCACTCGGGTGAACAATTAATTGAGTGTTTACCTAGGTGTCTGTACAATCATTCATCAGTGTTAATTTGTTCAACTTAATAAGCTCAAGCATCGTGAACGCACCGATATCCGAGTTGAGTTGCTCTACTGTAAAACATACATACGAAAACAAACACTATGGATAGGCTAGTGAGCACATTTTTCACGCTCTACTAGTAGAGCTTACCGAATTGAGTTTGCGCGTATATATTTATTTTCCAGCGCCACAAGGGCGAAAAATAGTTTGATGTTTCGCTAAAGGCATCATTTTTCCACCCGGTTGGTGGTGGTTTACATCATATGGTCGATATGTCGCTTTGCGGCGAATAAAGTGTCGTTTAATCGAATGTGACATCATCTACATCGCGTCCACTAATTGATGGGTGCAAAAATCATGTGTACTTTGGTTCGCCTATGTCTGTCTATGCTTAGGTTTGCTTCTGACTTGTGAGTAAGTTTTCGCAAAGGAAAGGGAATCTTTCATCTCCTTATTCCTGCGGCTATGGCATTTGGTGATCGAAAAACGTCCAAGAAATATATAGCATCGTCTAATTGAGGTCAATTAGCTTGGATAACAACGATCTCTCTCTCTTCATCGACTACTCGAAGAGGCTCACCACTTTGGCTGTCGCTTAAATTGACATATCATAATAATTACGCATGCCAAGTGATGCGTCACGTAAACTAGAGTGCTTCCTCAGGTCTCTTGTTGTTTTCCTCGACTTTGTTATATCGCTCTTCTAGACCATTTGCGGCTTTTTGTGTGTGAAAGAGTTCGCAAATGTAGAAGTAAATGGACTCGAATTGGATAGGAGTTTATTTTTTGTGGATGGTTCGTTAGGTTATGTGTTGTGTGCGAGCTATTCAAAGGCACAATTAAGACTTATTGTTCTGTTTTAATTCCCATTTCGGTTGGCAGATACTAAGTAAAACTTATGTAAGAAAATTCGACCGTACGGACAGTTTTGTAGGCGAAATGAATTGACATAGGCCTTTAACGAGGTGGGTTAGATAAATGGTGCTACTGGAAACTATAACACACACCGCGCCAACCATTTAGTTAATTAATGTAATAGTGGTTTTGGGTCTATGTAATTTTTTATTCGCGGAGTACAATAGATCTTATAATACAACGCTTACAAGGAATTCGTAAACCATTACCTTAGCTAACTTAGCAACAGAGATAAAATTACTCTAAAATCTTTTGGTAATAAAGTTTGTTTCAGAAGTAAGACCTAGTGATTTATAATGATGAAGGATAGTCACAAAGGATCATATATCGTTACACTGCATCCTATGCGAAAGTGAAGTAAATTTACCTCCTCCAATTCATCCAATTCACACATCTGCAGTTTCATATCTCAACTGCACAGCACTAGGATGGAATTAAAAATAAAAAAACATAAACAAAGAAAACATAATACACCGAAACACCGAGAAACTCTTGGACTGATCTAGAATTGACTAGATCATTGACAGCTGAAGTTCCCACGGCGAATTGGCCGTATTCGAATCCGCCTGTTAAATAATGGCCAATATAAAAGGAGGTGTCAATAAGTTCTGGGGAGAGTTCGGTAAGAAGCTTTGACAGCTAGTCATAGAGAAGAGACTAAGATGAGCTTATAGAAAATTGTACTAGATTTTTCTAGAAAAAGTGTAAAAATCCTTTAATCTCATTCCTAAAGCACTCGCTTTCGCCTCCACTGTTCTATTCTACGTTTGTCTAGTCCGTGTCGTTGTTCTGCGTGCCTGAATGAGAGGATAGCGCTTCATGACTTATTTTCAAAAGGTAATGTCTTTACACTGTCACAATGTAAGGTGTTTCCAATAGACTGCTACTTTTCCCATGATATAGTAGTAATACTTATAGATTTTTGGCTCGTCCTCATATAAAGTTCCTTGTAAAGAATACGGTTCGGCCACATCAAGAAGATTCGCATACATTTAATTAAGAGGGCTTGCTAGTTAATGCGGTCCATCTTCCAGATACTACAACCATGAAGATGAACAGATTCTACGTTGGAGCAATTGCAGCTTGGTTCTTAAGCTGCTAACATTTTTTTCCATATTATGGATAGAATTCCAAACGCAGCTTTAACTGTCTCGATTGTAGTGTTTACATCCAGATCGGTGCTACCACTTCGTTTGACTTAGCATCTAGGTTGTGGCCCATCGGATGTGAAAGTTAAGAAACATAGTGCTTAAAGTAAGTTGTCATAGTCCTTAGAATTGCAAAGTTGGCTTCCGTTAATGCACTGCATGGAGTACACCATTGATAACCACCAAGAATAATAGTTGTGACAGTGTGCAACCTTAAGGTACTCCACTTCGAACTATCTCGTAAGATGTGAAACTGCCTTGCGATGAAGGCCAACCAGTCGATACCCTTCGTAAAGTAAACAGTAGATATAGCGGAGACCTGTACTATGTATCCATAGTGTTTATGTGGTCGCTGCAGGAGGAAACTACCAATCTTACATCAGCTCAGCCGTTCACTCAATCTCTTCCGACTACTCCCTTCAGACCTTAAAAATTTGTCCAAAAGTCGTCAAAAGAAACATTGCAGCTTCTAATTTAGCCACAAATAGAAACGTGAACAGATGTGTATACATATTTGCCAAATACCTCCTAATTAATTCGTTCAAATTGATATTGTTAGAGTTGAATTAGATCCACTTTCGCGCCTTATTGGTGCAAATTAACAGATTAGTACAAAAATGATGAGTTTGCTAACTCGTTAAAATTAAAGCAAATAATCAAATAAAATTGCATATTTAAACAAATCGATGATGATCCTTTACATACTATGGTTTTAAATTTAATGCAAATGCATTTTCTATTGAACAACAAAAATATCAATCGGTACAAGAGTCATTCAAATAAACAATGAAAGTGATATATATTATTGTTATTACACTGTTAATGTATATATCAATGTTTATTTCACAACTAAAATAGTGTGGGAACCTAGTCGTAATTTATTTTTGTTTTCCGTTGCCCCTGCTTTGCTTTCATGTGTTATTTTAAGAAACCGCATTCCTCTTCCTCTTTTCTAATCTCTCTTAACTTTGGGAACTCGGCGGGTAAAGAGTTTCCTCGCGCCGCACCGCACACTCCGCGCGCGCACTGCAAATCTATAATAGCTGATTAGGAAATGATCCCTGTGAATGAACATGTTTAGATGTGAACGAGAAGCGTTTTACAAATTAATGCACAGCGTTTTGTGATAAGAGACTCTTTAGATTCTTTGTGCCGCGAGCCGAACTCAAAAAAACACATTCCATGGAATCTATCAATATCAATGACACTCGAAAGAAAGAGCATAGGGATATATGCTTATGCTAGCTGACATCATAAAAATTTGTAATGATATGCAGCTTGACGACTGAGTGCGAAGATGATGATGAAGACCATGCATTGAAAGAGTGGAAATCAACCAACACTGACTGACTCAATGAATGCTGTCTGTAAACAAAGTCTGGCCCTTCAAGCGCTAAACGAGTGGGGTCTTATATTTTGTTTTTTTTTGTTGCCTTCTTCTTCTTCTTTAGGGCCAAACACAAGCTGTGCCCTCTTGAACACACGCATAGCTCACCATCAGTATTGGAAGAAGGGTTCCACAATAGTCGATAGCCTACTCCATAAGCTTCAAGTACTTGCGGCTTGGTGTTAACATTAAAAATATTCGTGGGAACATTCACCCTCATATTATTGGTGCATATTATGTCGCACCACAAAGTAAAGACACAATTCCGGGCGGCTAACCCTTAGTCGCCCATATCCTCGCAATTAGATTATTTCCGTTCAACCACCGAGTGCACTAAAATCCACTTAAAACGCAGCCGAGCGAATGTGTAACTCAAAGAAATCCAATAAACCGATGCAAACTATGATCATATGTAATTACATACCCGGCGCAGCTCTCTCGGCTCGATTTACCTTTTCCTTAATAGGCTCGCAATTGCGTGTAATTGGACTAGTTTTGCATGGCATCGTAAGATTTTAATGTTTATTGGACAGCTTTTGATGCCGCTCGTGGATGAAACGCAAAATGCTGGTAGTCGACGGATGATCTTGCAGTTTACTGCTTTCCTCATTGCTTGCACCGTCCGTTATTAAAATAATCTAGTTTAGTTTTGTTATTCGGCTGCACCCGAGTGGTTTCTTAATTGAACTGCTTTTCCACTTCAAGTATGACTTCAAATTACTTAATCAATCGCAATTACGTAAACTGTAAATGCATAGAGTTACTTTGTGACAGATATGTACCTTCTGTGTCATATTGAAACTTTTTTTTGTAAAAGTAAATTTCAAATCAAGGTTATAATAGGTCATATCTATAGTTATTCCTTTGACCATCTAGTGCTAGACGGACAGACGCATATCACAATAAAAAGATGAGCTATTCTCTACTCCATTCCATTACCCGTCCCAGGGGAGCAACGAGCAACGAGCAAAGAGATGGACACAGCAAACGAACACAACCATCTTTCGGAATTTTTCAAC
Source organism: Chalcosyrphus nemorum (assembly GCA_949716465.1). NCBI lineage: Eukaryota > Metazoa > Arthropoda > Insecta > Diptera > Syrphidae > Chalcosyrphus > Chalcosyrphus nemorum. Next base: position 606,526 of record OX454332.1, read on the forward strand.
CATTCGCTTGTTTCCTCTTGGTATGGTTCGTCCAAAAAAGGTAAAATCTGGTTTTATGTTTCGTCAGACAGAATGTTCGCAAGTGCTTTCTTCTCATTCTGGTTCATTGGCAACGGACAGTTCTGATTTCTTTGTTGACGCGCTTCCCTTTGAAGTTTTCCATTTTCAGACTACCTATCCACTGCACTGTGCTCTCTTCTCGTCGTTGATGTAAAACTTTACGAAGCCAACAACTGGAGAAACGAAGATCATAAAAAAGAAAACAAACATAGGTGGAAGAAGGTAGAGAAACGCAGAAGACTGCAAGTTAGAACGCATACTACCTATACACTAGAAGACACCGAAGACGAAGACCAGAGAGAAGGTTATCATAAGCCTTCTGAGCCAAAGAATATAACAGATGCTTGATTAGCGTAATAATAACTCGATGGACGACGATGAGACGAGTCAGCCAGCAGAAGCAGCAGCACCAACATTGGGAGGGATTCAGGTAGAAAATTTTCGTTAGGAATTTTTATCACGATGATGACTAAGTATTATTATAGCAAGAGTGCTGCGGCCGGCGCGGCGGAGCAAGATTTTACTTCGCCGCTATGTGTGTAAAGCGATTATTTGATTTCTTGGAGTTTCTTTGAAATTAAATCATAAAGAAGTTATACTCGGGTTGGGCGGGCAGACACGTGAACCTGCAACAAAACCTGATTTACCTGAATCACGTTCATCAATTGAGAATGAGAGGACATAGAGAAATAAAGAAAATTCAATCGCAATCGAATGACATGGCTCAGCCAACGAAGAAAAAGGTGTGGTGTCATATGCATTGTGTGACAAAACAGATTTAACACGATTTTTTGTTGTATGTTCTACGCCTTTTTTTTTGTTGTTTTGTCTTTAATTCGATAGCTGCAAGGTTGCAGTCAACAGAGACAAACAAACTTGTATTCAAGAATTATTTTTAAATCCACCGATCGACAGAAATAAAAAATTGCCACGATTAAAAGGCAATAAGAAGATAATAGATGCATACAAGTTTTAATAAGTTTCCTACTCGTTGATCGTCTGTCGACCTGTCTTAAGCAAAAGACAAGAGGAAGAAGATCATTATCATCTTTGATGAACTCATAGTTAAATAAACTTTCTTAAACCTTTGTTGGAAGACAAAATGCCTTCAGCATTTTATGGTTTTCATCCGACCACGCAATTTATGTATGTTTTTGTTTATTACCATTTAAACAAACAAAAAAACTACCTATAAAGCATTTCTTTATTTTATTTTGAAAATGTTCTGTAGCAAGGAATTACCAAAATTGATCGTTAGATGGCGTAACATGTTAACATTTTTATGTTAACCTCTTATAACTAAATCTGATTAGTTGAAGTTGTTTGTTTATGCGTAGGGCAAAACCAAGAACAATTGGAACACATCCTTTTAATTTTTTTTTTAAAAAATATCTGAACAGCTTTATTAAATGGTCGTGTATCTTTAAACAGCTAACTACATATGTATGTAGGTACCTTAACATTTCAACTGATATGACTCAACTCGGTACTTTTCATAGAAAAAGCACTGGGTAAGTGTAAGCTTTATAATATGATACATATTTCACATTTGCATATGTATGTGCAAAATTGGTTTAGCAAATGGCGTTTAAAAACAGCGCAGTAAATATTAATATTTTGTAAGAACGTGCTCGGTTCATAAAAGCAGCGGTATGACGTTGTATAAAAACTTCAGGGTCGTACAATAGGGTGTGGTAGAACAAATTAATATTAAATAAACTGGAATTCAGCACCAATAAGAACTTATAGCAACTTATTCATAATTGCAATTAATTGCTCCAGAAGGCGTTTTGAAATCAACAGTCTTGCTTAGTTGTATAATTGCTAAACTATTTTATTAGAATTTTGTTCAACAAACTAGAGACAATCTTCATACAAATTAATTAAAGTTGTATCTAAAAAAGGGTAACAAATAAGCTGTCGTTTTTTAAATGCTAAGTTTCAAATCAAGTGTAAAAGTACAAAAAAGTACAAAAGGATGCATTACAAGTGGGCCAAATCTTTGGCCATGTACATAACAACTAACGTAAGTCGATTTAAGATAAAATTCAGTTGAATACAACACAGTCCAATATTGGAGGAAAAACTTCCAAGCTATGGACAAAAAACATTTGGAAATTTGTGACCACAGAACCTAGAAATAGGGCATCATAATTTTTTAAATATCGCTATTATTGCTTAATCAAGCGAGATGAATTTTTTACTAATTTATTCCAGCAAGGACTTGAAGCACCTTATCACCCGGTGCCTGATTGACGTTGAGTTTTGGGATATTATAAACTTCTTCCAGAAGTGATCTGAAGATTCAAAAAATGCATTGACTCCTTTCGCCTAATAACTCGCTTCTACATGCATACAAATGTACATAAGTATATTGAAAAGAAATTCATTGACCCTACTATTCGCATTTGTTTCATAACATTACCATTGTATAGCAGAGTACAAAATTATATGCGGGGAAAACCATCCAATTTAGTTTTAATTCCTTCTTCACTTCAGTTAACAGACCACAGTCTCCTTGACAAAAAAACCCAGAAGTAAAAATGTAAAAATGAGTGCACCTAAATGCAACGCGCACAGGAGGCAATGTTTTCTTCCCTTTTGTAGAGGTATATAATAGCAAATGCCTACACACGCACACATACTTTGGGGTTTATTCAAGAGCTGCTGTATTTACTGCGAAAGGAACAAGAAAAGAGGGTGCAAAGCAAGGAGAGTGAGAGAAAGGATGAGATGTGGATGTGAAAGGTTCTGGTAATTCGATCTTGTGTGTGCATTCAGGGACAATATGGATTCCATTTTCGGGTGTATAGTATAGTGTACCTACACGCAGCTGTCACTATTCACCCTTAAAACGATACAAGAAATTGAAGGAACGAAGAGAAGGCAGCAAAAAATAACAGGGGACATTAAGAACTATGCAGACGACCTGTTGTTTCGATTATGTACATATGTATAAGTAGATATAGTCCAATTTGGCACAGTAAGCTAAAGGTACTCAACGGCTGGCAGGCTATGTACATATATCTTTTCATACATCTTGTAAAAAATCCGTTTAGTAATCGTTAACAACATGGAATTTAATAGGACATTTTGCTACTGGAGTTTGTTCCACCATCCGCGATCTACCAATTATGACTTAAGTTTAATGAGTAGCTAGATGCACGATGAGTTGGGTGTTGTACGAGGAGCTACGACTACGAGTACCACAGTGCACAGAGGAGACACAATAGATTCCCAATGAAAGATAGTTAAAGGAGCGCTGCGCGCACACGAATACTTGTGGGAAGCGCGCATTAATCCACCTTAATCTCGACCTAATAACCACAGAGAACCCTGTAAACCTGTGTTGAATAGTGGATTCTCCCATCTGGTATTTTGTTCACAATTTTAATTGGTTGAACTTTCAAGGTAGGACCAACTGCTGACTTGTTAAATATTTGCTTTAACATTTATGATTTCCGGATACCATTTTTTTTTTTTGCATTAAATAAGTGCTATTGTTCGAAAATTGAACAGACAAGACCTCAAACATGGCACACGCATATTCATCACTCTGCTTAACTGTAAAATACGAAACATAAAGGTTTTCGTGGAAAAAAAAAAATTTGATAAGACACATTTCCCTCCCTTGCTTATTTGGATAATGATAAGGTCGTCTTTGACTTGCTTCAGGCATGTGTTTGTTTAGTTTCATCTTTTAAAATGTGTTTACTTTAAGAATTGCCCCAATGTTAATTTGTGATTCACGTCTTTGAATATTTTTTTAAAGAAATGTCCCATTGAACAGATGGTCAATATGACTTTTACTTAAGCACACAGAATTTTTAAGACATTCGCTTGTTCAATTATACATTTGTATTTGTAATGATTTGTGTTAAGTATTGAAGTCTACTCTATGCTTGATATTTTACCGCCTATTCAATTCAATGCTTTTGGTATTTCGTAAGGCATAGAATGTTTTTTGTTTGTAATATGAACAAGTTTGACTACATACCTACATACAAAATTGAGTGGGGGATTGAAAATATATGTACAATAATTGATTTTAGGGATAAAATAAGGACCGATTACCAGCTTTAAGATCAAGGTTTATTTACATATGTATGTAAATCTCATTAGTATCTTAAGGAGTTGCAACTTTGCTTGTCCAAAAAGACATGGACCACGGCCTTGCTTCTTACAACTGTACATGTTGTGCGTGATATACATTTCTGCACTTACATAAGGGACCTACCGTTTAATGTCGTATCCAAAGGATCGAGTGGTTACGAGACGCTTTCTCATGACAGTAGTACATACTCTTGAATGTTTAGCAGACCTGCCTTCTCAAGATATACAAAAATCTCTAGCATTATTTGATTCATATTTAAAGGACCGACATTTTTTTTTAAGTACATTCATACATTATTCATAATTAACCTTGTTTTGTTCAAAATCTTTAATGTGCAAAGAACTAAGAGGATACGAAAATGGGTAAATTGGATGAGAGGTTTTTGCGAGGGATCAGGTACGTAACGATACCTCAACAATACATATCGGTCTTGAACTAGAAAAACCTCCCATCATCCATTTTTATATATTTAATCAAGTTCATATGTCATTTAACATTTAACAGCTCCACAGGGTGGCACAAAAAAAAGTTAAAAGATACATGAAAGACGTTTTTTCTGTTTCATGAAGGATATATCTTCTTGATTCCTTGATGACTATTCTGGTGTTCTTATGACGGAAGTAAAAAGCGAAAATTAGATTATATGAGATATCAAGATTGTAATCAACGACCCACCAGTGGAGCGTGCGCAAATTCATGATAATACATATAAACTTCTTTCTTTTTATGCAAAGATATTGTGTGAGTTAGAATGCTATGCGTTAAGTCTATTTATGGGAAATAAAGCAGATATCTACATTGGTATAAGGTCTTGTGATCTCCCGAATAGTTCGACCTTTTTGAACCGGCCAGGAAATCAAATCGCAAGCCCAATAGTCTTACTTTTGCACTACTTTCAAATTTGCAAAGATTTGGTTTCTACGTTTACTGAATCAGCTTACAAGTTGCTTATAAAATTTCTTGCTAGGCAAGTTATTGAATGATGTCGCTGAACTATAATGGAAAAATGGTTTCGTATGACCTATAATATAATAGTTTTTGACTTCAATTCGTTAAGTTTTCGAGCTCACTTCCGAGTGTGAATCTTTTCGCTCTTTCGTATGAAAAAATGAAAACTATTTTATAATTTATAAAATGCATCAAATTTAAAATTAATAGCAGTGTTGAATGTTATTTATTAAAAACACTTAATTAACCAGGCAAAACGACTTAACAGATGCTTCCGAACACAAACTTTTATTATGGTCACTTGTGGAAAGAACTGCTTTGAACTTAATGTAAAATTTTGACATTAGCTTCCGACTATTACATGTTGTTCAACCTTAAGACTTTTAATAAAATATATTCTGTTTATCTACATTCCCTACTCTTGTTTTATCTATTTGATGGATAAATTGGGCAACGATAGGCTCTACATGTTGAGAATCCTTGAATATTTCCGCCATTCTGACTTTGTTCATACATATGTACCTACATATCTATCAAATTGATAGCATTGAAGCTGTTTTATAGCTAATGAACATAGATAATGCACAAAAACACGAACCTATCACCTAATTCTTTAGGCTTAAATATTTTAAGGCAATGCAGCGAAATGAACCCCTAAATCTTATCGAATCTTTAAAATTTTATACTTTTAATTTTGCCGTACGAATAGAATGCATAAGACTCTAATAATTGAAGCAAAACAGTAAATAAGACTCGCACTTCTTTACTCATTATTTCACTAAGTATTCAATTCAAAAACGCAAATTTCACTCATTGGACTGTAGTTTAACCCAATTGACATACGACTTATTGCATATGCGTACCTACTTCGTTTTTAATCTACAACCAAGAACCGCTTTAGCATGCAATAATTGTATTCATAATACAAATTGCATTCATTCATTTTGCAACTGCAGCTAAGTATTTTTGAACTATACAACCTCCAATACAGTGAATCACTCGTATTCTGAGTGGAGAACGTAAACGCCAATGTAAGGAAATAAACACATCACCTACAATTTTATTCCACATCAATCCCAGAACACCATAATAATTTCTCCGCCGGGGAACAAGAACGAATCCAACGGCAGCACATAAAAACTCCTACAGTAGTGGTAGTGGTGGTGGTGGTGGTGGAAGGAAGGCAAACATAAAATGAACACCTGTCCCTAATCAGAATTGTAACTGCTACCCTAGGCATTATGAGTTTAGAAATAAATTAATTGTAACGGTTTTTGTTTAGTTATTTTTTTCTTCAGCGCTTTGTCTTAAATCATATCTTCAAATCGAGAACATATTTTGCAATTTTTCTTTTCTTTTTTATTTAACCATCAATCCATTCCTTTTGATTCTTCAGCTCGATCGGAGACAACATCTCGTGTCGAATACAACTGAATAACCAACATATTACGTCTGTCTCTCTTGCACACACCCAAAGGAAACTGGTTTAGGACCTTTAATCGAATGGTGTAAAAGAGAGACAAAAGATACAAAAAGTCCGACGACGACTACGAGGAGAAAAATCAAAATGGTGATATGGCCACAGGAACATACATTTTTTTTTTTGTATGGACGGGACTATAATGGTTGGGTTTTTTTTTCTTGGCTTTTCTTACCTTCGGCCCTGCAAATAATCCCAATTAAGAATAAGGTGAGTAATAGTGTTTTAATCCAAAATGTATCCGATTTGGCTGAGTTCCCGGCCAGTAACCACATTGTAATCCAGAGTTTTTATGTTGACTACTTCTTTGGTCACTTCCGTACGCGCTGAGTGCTTTAGCTCTGGGCTCTGGAGAGTGCTACTTATTTTCTTTCTGTTAAACATTCACATTTAAACACAAAAAAACTTAAAGCCACCACAGAGGAACACATTGGAAATTATTAAAAAAAAAAAAAGAAAATTATTCAAATTATAATTCGATATTCAAATCTCCTGCATTACCACCGGTTCACTAATTATTCGATTTAATTTTATTTTTTTTTCGAAGGAGATTCTTTGAATATCCTGTTTTTGTAAGCCACTATTAGAATAACTAGAGCACTGAACTATTCCAATTTGTATGTGTATGTACTTTTAGAATTCAACACAGCAGACTGTGTAACAAAAGGATATCGCACCAACCACCTTACATTCGAATTTAGCAGTTGAATTACTCGCACGCATCCTAATTGTTAGTGGGTCGCTGCAGTACTGTTTTGTTTATTAGATTATAAACAATTATTGTGTATTTATTATTCACTCACACTCCAAGTAGTAGGCAATTGGATAAAAACAACAAAAAAAAAAATAACTCAACTGACAAAAATTCATCCGCGCAGTTGGGCAGCGCATGCGTTTAATTTCGCGTCTCAAACCACTTTACACGAGAGAGGAGAAATTCAATGGCGGCAGCCGCTACAGAGACGATCTCTGAGGAAATGTTCGACTCTCGAACAAGATGGCCGGCCAGTGCGTTTCATGCCGTTGCAGTTGGCGTTATTTGAGAACAGATGCGAAAGAGTGAGAGCTGTATACAATGTTGGAGAATGTCAGAGAGAGGAATATTTTGCTCTAATGCAAGGTGATCGGACTCGCACACATGTCCATTTGTATACCAATTAAATTTTTTTTTTTTCAATATGAACATTTTATGCTGGAGAGAGCATTGAATTGTATTGCATGGTAGTTTTATCTCATGCGAAAGTAGTTGTTCGATTAGGTTGATGGTGCGGTTACATTTACGTGGCTTATATAAATTTGATTTGTCACATGTAACGATTTATATTGCAGAGAATATTTTATGAAACATTAAATAGAATCTGATTTGAATAGGTTTTGCAAAGAATTAAGTACAAGGCTTTTGAAGAACATTTCTTATTGCAGGCAATCAATCACCTAAATAAAAATAGGTTTATCTTAAAGCCTTCTTATATCCTCAATTTATTTCTTCTGTTTTTATAAAATCTGTCTCCAATGATTGCTGCATAAGCAGGTTTCGAAAGAAATTATTATTAAATGTGTATCTTATTTCTGTATTTGGGCCTTTTCAGCGAAATATTTTATCCAATTACGTATTCTGTTATACATTTTCATGGATACAAAACTTTGATTTTATCCAAAAATCTTTTACGATTTCCATTCGATTCTGTCAGAATTGTGATGGACAAATTATAAATTATTCTGTCTCTAATTTAGATAAATTATTCTCCTTCTTAAGATGTAGGAATGATGCGAGCTTAGGTAGTTACTTCTAGTTTCTGGCTTAATAATTTCGTAACGAATCTGGTTCGTATTTAGTATAATGCGGTAGCAAATACTTTTTCGATGTTTATTGTGAAGTGAAGTGTTTAATGTGTTGGTAATACATATAAATGAGGTCCATTGTGTTATCGAAAATGTTCCAAAATATTTGTTCCTAATCAAAATGATATCTCTTATGTGCATTGCTGATGTCATATGTTTGGTTGTTGCAAATCGTGGTTCATTATTATTTTTTTTTTTTTTTTATAATCTGCACATGCCAAAGGGGATATGAATACCCTTTTACTGTTTAACAGGGCACGGGCGTTAGTTAATTTTGGAAGAGAGAAGAAGGGATAGGAAAGAGTTGGTGTAGTGGTATTTGAAACTCTCCATGGGTGGTATCCAATTCGATTGGGGAGAGAGTTGTGTGTGATTTTTGCATTCGTTTGAATTCACAGTATTTTTTTCGCGTTCATGTTGAAATACACGAAGTGCTTTCTGAGGGAATTATTTAATTTTTAAAACTGTGAAAATTGAATGGACTTGGTCGGGAATTGATCACCAAACCTCTCATTCAATGACCGAATACACTACCACTACGCCGTGGCCACCCACTATTTAAAATGTTGATGGCATTTTCTGAGATTCGAACTTATAACCTCATGCACAGTGGTTCAAAACACTGCCTACAGGGGCGCTGCATCCACTGTTAGTGGAATTATTTTATCCTAATATCTCATCCCTGTCGGGTTCCATTATAAATGAAGTGAAACTCTGTTCCGATGGATTCTTTGAAAAGCATTAAATTAAGCGCACATGATCCGAAATTATGTAAATTTGCGATTTCATTCATTCAGAAAGAAGTAAGAAGTTATTTCTATGTGAAAAAGTCTTAAGAGTAAGATACTTCGACAGGATTATATGCAACATTGGAATCACAAGCAACGTATTCAGTATTTTGTTGAACTTGTTCGGTCTGTTATCTTGTTTACAAAGTTTTTAGCTGTAACCGTTTCAACCTGACCCTATCTTATTTTTTTAACGATTATGCGAACTTCAAACCTTCGTTCATGTGAATACTTCGAATCCTTGAAACAGCCTGAGCTTTCAGAACAGCAGTTTTTTGTTCATCCAAAAGTTCTAATATTTTAAATGTAAGTATTTATACATTTCTTTCTTATACTGAGTATAATATAGGCAGTCTTAGTTTTTCGTTTGCCATTGATGGATAAATTAAAATTAGAAAATAAAACATTTCGATATAAGTGAAATTATTAGATTCGTCTAATAGATTTATTTTTAGAGATAAGTACGTCTCATTTTTTCGTTATAAATTAGATCAGAATTTACAAGGAATAATAAGGCAGCATTTTTCATATAATTATATTCACATACACTTATTATATGATACTTAATTGATACGTGTTTCTCTTACTATTTTTTATTTTTTTTGTCTTTGTTTGTTTTATTCTTTTTTTTTTTTAACTAATTAATTTGGCTTATAAAAACATTTACAATCTATCTACTTTCCGTTATGAAAACAAATCATAATTTCTCATTAATGATATTTGCATTTAATTTTTAAAAATTGTTTAATTAACTCTAGAAATCACAATATGGTATAAACTTTCATTTTGAATTGATTTGTTTTGCTATAAGTCTAATTGTGTATTAAACATGCGTGGCGAGTGCACCTTTTTTCGTGTTACCATTCGAAGGGAGGATGAATTGACCCGACGGACTTTGGTTGAGTGGCTGCGACGGTGACTGTGTCGTTGGCAATGGCGCTACGGAGTGTAAGGTGTTGCTACTCGCAGTTAGGTTGCTGTTGCTTCCGGTTCCAATGCCAATGGCACTGGGACCAAAGTTTTTCAGCGATGTGCCAACGGTATTGCCACTAATGCTAGAGGGATGGTTTCTAGGCGCATGATATGGTGGTGGAGCAGGCGTTGCTGCCGGATTAGCTGTACTTGGCGGTGGCAAAGGTGGGAGTATTGTACTCGATGTTCGCAGGTATGGATTTCCATAAATGGCACTGAATCTGCTGTCTATGGCGAGGCCATTCTGCAGCAGAGGTTGTCCTGTAAAAACACATATCCGTAAAAAAGCACTATAACCAAGTCTTGTTGGCTTTACCTAGAAAACCATTTTGCATTGCACTCTGTACATATTGTGGTTCGTTCCGAGCCCTCGGCAGACTCATATTGCCTGATGATATGGGATTGTTGTAGTGGGGTAGGGTAGTTGATGTGGTTAGTGTATTTGATGCAGATTTACTAATGTTATCCGTTGGTGGGCTGTAGTCGAGGGCATACTCGAAATATGGTGCATAACCGTTGTTATCCTTAAGGTCCTGGTTTTTCAGATTTTTCGCCTGGCATCGGTTATATCGATCGCTGAAATCACCAGAGAACCTGTGAAAATAAGAATGATATAAGTTACGAGAATAAAGACCAAAAACAGGTTGTCTAACCTGTCCTCATTAGTGAGCTTAACAGGACCGGCTAGTGGAACTCCCAGTGTTCCACCTTTCGTTGCAATATCTGGCATTGGAGCTGAAGTTAAATTAATAGCCAGGCTCTCAGATCCAGAACAGGTTTCTGAGTAATCGACATCATATCCTCCAGAGCGGATATCCGTTTTCATATCATTTAATTTGTCATTTGCTCTACCTTCTGGAATAACATCAGCCGGCAGGGGTTTCTTTTTAGCACGCTTTAGATACACCACTATTAGCATCACCAGCATGAGAATGATAGCTACAGATGACACCGATCCCATGACTACCAGAAGGACAGGAATTGACCCTAAAAATTAGCTAGAAATAAGTTCTATTCTAAGACCCTATGATCAACTCACTTTCTTGTATTAAAGTTATGATTATTGAGTCGCTACCATAGGCATTTACAACCGTGCAGTTGTACTTCCCGAATTGACCTGATTGACTTTCCCTAATAATGAGGGACGCCTTTACTCCTTCTGGAAAATGTTGTTCTTCAACTGAATATGTATCATCAGCACTCGCATTAATTAGCTGGCCTTCAAAAAGCCAAAGTATAGAGTCGGCTTTTGGAACACTAAATGCCAGACAATCAACTTTCGCCCTGTTTCCCACTGAGCCGAATTGAACCTTGTGCGAGGTGATGATGGGTGCACGCTTTACATACACTGTTGCTTCGGCTCCGATTTCGGGAAAGCCGATGACGTTGGCTTTGCAATAGTACCGACCAGCAGAATCGGAGTTAACCTTCAATGTGAGGTTAGTTGAGGTACCTACAACCTAGAGTTTCAACAGTTATTAATTCTGCAGACTAACATCAACAAAATTCTTACTCTTTCAGAGTTTTCGTTTATCCATTCAATTTCTGGAGGCGGATTTCCATCAACTTCGCAACGAAGGGTGACTGTACTTCCAATATCAGCTTCAACTGATTCCGGTTTATGTTTAAACACAGGACCATCTTTAATTAAAGGATAGTTTTATTTTTAAATAGCTTTAAGTTAATTGTAATTTTTTTTACTTACAGCTTATATCTAAAGTTTCACTTTCTTCACTTTTACCAACGGCATTAAATACTTCGCACTTAACAATAGCATCATGATATAATCTTGATATGTTGTGAATAATCTAAGGAATAGAGCTAAATATTAAAAACAGACTCATTAAAAATAGTATTTTTATTTTACCATTTTGGTGGTGTAGTCACCGGTTACGAGTTCATCATTAATGAACCACTTATATGTCAGGTCTCTCGGATTGGCATCAGCTTGACAAGATAGTATAACCTCAGCACCTTCTGGAATTCTTCCGCCCGCCAAGGATCCGCCTACAACAGAGACGGATACTTTTGGCGCATATTTTACCTAAAATGTGAAATTTAACATCAATTTTCATTCTCATCGAATCAAAAATATAATATTACCTCTAGTAAGAGTTTTGCAGACCGATAGGTTCGATCTGCAGTATTTTGTGCTTGACAAGTAAATGTGGTATTGTGGTGCTCTTTTTTTGGAGCCAATTTTAAAATGGATTTGGCTGTGGATCTTCGAGAATCAGCCAGTGGTTCTTTGACATATTCAATGCCATTCGTCAGTACATTGCCAAGACCATCGATCCAAGTAATCTATGAGTAGAAATGCATCGTATTTAAAAATATGTAATTAAATAAAAAAAATTAAATATGGGATCAATTTTTTCTCTTTTGTGGATATACACATGTATATTTTTGATGTAATATCATTCATTCATTTATTTCAATTTAATCGTTCTGGCTATTCTAAAACTCAACTCGTTGGTACCATGTACTATTTGAATATAAACTAAGGACTTTTTACTGAACAGTTTGAGTTAGTTATCTATGTATTTTGCTAATTACATATATTTGACTGTGTAAATTTTGTTGGTCACTGTATTCTATTTGTTTCTAAGCATATCTACGTCGGTAATGCTGTTCGGTTCGGAATCAACATAGGTACTGTGTCTTTGCTCACTCGCGTCAAGCTAATCCTAGAACCATACACGGCAATATTTTTCGGATCATGTACAGACTGAACGAAACGTACAGAGTACAGACATTTATTCGATTTCACAACCAAATCAGTGTCTCTTCAACTGTAATTGAGTGTGCGAAACAAAAGAGTAGTTCAAAACAGAAAGTCCTACCTCTGCTGCTGGTTTTCCGCCAACAGAAACACACTCCAATTCAATTTCTCTGTCCTCCGTTGTTACGAGGTAGTCGCCTTGTAATATTTTCGGGGCTTCTGGCGGCACTAAAATTGTCAGCTTGGCGAATCTCGAACGGATTCCAGGTTCACCTAAATCACAAGTGATTACCGATCGGAAATTTAGTCAAATTATGCCACAAGTTAACGTACCTTGAGGGCCGGGGCCCACCTGACACTGATATTTCGCATCGTCATCCAACATAACTGGATAAATGTCCAAAGAGAAATCGCCTGAAACGACAATATAAGTACGGAATTAGGTAGGTAATTTTCTTAATTTTGGGCGGTGGTAATTGTATCCTTACCTTCTTCATCGCTCCCAACCATGGAGTAGCGTTCGAAACCGCTTAAATTTCGGTGCTGACCCAAGCCAAAGTCGTCCTTTGTCCACTGAAGGGCTCCGATTTTGCCCATGACGCGGCATGGAAGCGTTACGCGTGAGCCGACAACAGCCGTTTGATCTTGTGGCTCCATGGCGAATCGTTGTCCCTCCGACGAAGCTGTTGCTGATGATTTCTCTTCGCTTATGCCCGTCACCTTGAGGGATTTCACCTCAGTCACAGGGAGGAGTAGAACCACCGTCAGGATGATGACGAGCCAAAGACGGAGCAGCGGAGTCCTCGTGTTGAGCGAAATCGATCGGTGATTATGTGGCATCGTTAAAACTCAGCACATCTAGTGTCAGGCCACCGTCTTTCGCTCTGAAGCCTGTAAAAAGGAAAATCAAATTATAATCCTTATCGAAGGAGGAGTGCACATTTAATGTAGATTGCGTCTCGGATGCAACATCATAGCTCCATACGTTGTTGGATTTACGGTCAAAATAAAATGAACAATATAATACTGTTCATATTGTTATAGAGGGTGTGTCCGGCTGCTTTAGGGTCCTCTGCAGTGGGTGGTGGAGGGGACATGCGTTTCGAATGCAACTTGACTATTTGTCTGCTTTCATGGGACTTCTATTTGGGTTAGCTACGTCGACGACGATGACGACGACGACGATGACGACGACGCCAATTCAAAGTAACGATGCCAGACTGTGGGGTTATCGATATCAAAATTTATTTATCGCTGCTGGGTATAATGTACACAAATTGAGTGGCTGGAAGGGCGAGGCGCATTGTGTGTGTGCGCGTTGCCATTAAGACGGTTCTTATCGTTAAAACTTGGCAGTAAGTTAGGTTGTTTGCTTTTAAAAATTAAGTGCGAACGATATCGAGTTTGACATCATTTTTATACGCATCTGTACACTGATGGCAGACTTGTGTAGAATCAGATTGGTGGAGGTAATTTTCAAAAGAATGAAGTATCAATGGAATGTTTTCATTTGTTGTGATGTAGGAGCACTAAAACGGCAAGTACAATATAAAGGAAGAAAGTTAACGAACACTTTAATATTTTAGGTATGAAAAGATTGTGATACACATCTTACATAGTGCTCATATGGTACCTATTTTTAAGCACAATATTGATGGGTACTTCCCGAGAACAACACAACAGTTTGTTGTCAGGCAACATTCCGAGCACATGGAGGGTTGTTTTCTAGTGCTTTGCTTTTTATTCGACTACAATGTTTTAGTGCTTTGATCGTAAAAGACGTAACTACAAATGCAAAAGGTTGGCGTTTTTTTTTTTTGTATTGAAAAATGATCCGAAAACTATGGAAAGTTGATTTTAAAATTTTAGTAAGTACAAGTTGAATCGAAAGTAAGTCAGGAAGAGTTTAAGAGGAACACCAAACTAACTAAACTTTTGTGGCAAAAGGTCCTTATCAGTAAAGAACATAGAAACTTCATCATTTAACTTCATGCTGCAGTAAATGCTAATTCCCTTTGTGAAACTTAATGCCAATTCCAAGTGGAGAATAGCACAGGAAACGGAAGCAATGTACACTTATCTAGGACGAAGAATTGGAAAAAAAAAGTGTCCTCTTCAAACATGATAAAGATATAATGAATGTGAACCATCCCGTACCAGGTTGTACCCTATGCGATATGCAAGGTGCTTTCGAAAAAATTGGGTAAGTGCGAGGAGGGCCTCGTGCAATAGTGTTCCGGACATTTTATATTGTCATTAAATAGAAGGCAATTTATTCATATCCTGCATAGGTACACCTAATACTGGTTTTGATATGAATAGTGTAATGTCTTGTATTTAGGTATGTCCTAGTAATACTGAGCTGAGATTCCAGTCCATTTTAATTTGCACTTTCGATATAAAACATGTATTGTATTCGTGCAAAAATTGGAACTCGAGATATTAAATAATTCTGAAATTACATTGATAGAGAAGTTCGTTATAGTGTGTCTGCCGATTCTGTTTGTCTGTCTGTATGACGAGTGAATCAATTTACTTCAAACTTCATGTTAGGCAGCTATTGAATGGCCACTAAAGGGGACATTGAAATTTTTGTTCTAGCCCTACTCTTAGAGCTCCTTCACGTAGTGCCATTTTCACAAACACGGAGCTTTTTCTAAAATGGTTTCAACGATTTTGAAAAAATTTCATATTTCAGTTAGTTTAGGCGTACCAACCTTTTGAACAAAAATGCATGTAACGATACTTTGCTTACTAAATGGTTTTAGTAAAGCAAAACACTGGCAATACTTGACATGCAAAGGAATACAGCATTTAGAGTTTTAAAAACTAAAAAAAAAAAAAATATTTTAAAAAAAAAAAAAAAAATTAAAAAAAAAAATGGTTTTTTAAACTTATTTAGTTTTCAAAAGCAGCATAGAGCTAACATATACGATCCATTCGTGCAAATGACTTAGTTTTTGAAAAATCGAAATGGAATGCAGTAGCAGCAAGAGAAGAGCTTATATGGAAGTCCATGCGCTCTTCTAAAATCTATAACTCGGGAACTACTTAGCGGATTTAGATGAAACTTGAAACTTGAGCAAATCGTAGTATCAAAATGATCTACTGTCAAAATTATTTGGATAACATAAAAACTGGGGGAGATACAGTGGGGTAACTAGATGCTCCATTTTTTTAATTTTTCTCAGAAAATATATAAAATACAGGAATTTTCGTACTTATTTCACAATCTACACAAAATTCTACGTATCTCCAATTTTCTTCATATTTTTATCAGTTATGGTCTGGCCGCTAGGGGGGGGGGGGGACAACATTTTTCAAATGTTTGGCGAGCTTTTTTGTTCAACAAATTTTGCCAGAAAAAAATATTTCTTACATATATGGAGCCCTTGCAAAATTCTCTTTAATTTGATATGTCACATGATGGGGAACAAAATAATTTTTTTTTGCCCTTCATACAAGGTGCCCAAAAAAGGGCTCCCAAAATGAAATTCATAGCCGCCATCTTGTGCAGGCTTCCACATAATGTATACATAGCGAAAGTTTCAGCTCTCTATGTCTAACGGTTCAAAAGTTACAGGGCTGTGACAGACTGACGGACAGACGGACAGACGGACAGACAGACACCGTATCAACCCCATAAGTGTTCCGTCTTACCTATTAAGGTCCGGAACACTAAAAATATGCTGCGGATGAGAGTAGTCCTAGAAGTACTCGGTGTTAAGCCATCGGTGGTAAGATGCGTGGACAATATGCACTTCTTCTCCTATTTTTCTTTCTAATTTTTTTGTGGTACGCACTTTTCTCGTAGCTCAGGGATAGGGAGCGTTCGACAATGGATAAACCAAATCAAGTCTCTTTACCTACAAACATTTCTTCCATAGCTTTCTGTGAATACCATAAATAACGTTGTTCCAATTAATCTCCCAAAGCGTAGCATTTTTAATTAATATTCTCTCTAACTATGCATTGAAACGTCACACATAATCCCGTCTTATCACGTATTTATCGTATCAACGATACGAGGATTATTTCCAGTGCACTTGTCAAATAACCTCCCATCCTTGCTTATCGCCAGTCAGTTGGAAACGAATTAACTGTTTATAATGAATTAAAGCACTTTAAAATGAGACTTTAAATTATGCGGCAAAACCTCAAAGTTAATCCTTGTACAATGCCAAAGGATCATATTGTTGTCGGTTCGCATGCACGCACGTACGCTACGCTACGCACCTCCAACAAATACAAAATTCAATCAAGTCGATTTAAATCGTCGTCCTTACATGTTATAGGATGTGGCAAGTTAATTATGAATGACACCGGTCGCTGCAGCCTATAATTTATTTTGTAATTATAAATTTTTGATTGATGTACAGAACCTTTACAAAGACAACTATTATTATTCCAAGGGACTGCCTAGAAAACTTGCAAGTGGGAACTATGTGTTCACCACACTCCACTCACTTCTTGTGTTCTTCCATTAGTGAAGGCTTAAGGGGAATTAAATGAGAAATATTGAATGTCCCCTTTACGAATGTGTGCTACCATGTGTGTATTACTTTTACTGCAATCCTTCCTTATATTGAAAATAGTCTGCATACATATGTACAAACAAATTGTATGTGGCGGGCGGCTGCTTCGCTGCATCCAAAGGCAACCAACCACACACATGTGCATTAAGCATAGTGCATTCAAAGAGAACACTCCAAAGAAATGAATGAAACGATATGTATCTAGGAATCAGTCATGAGGACACTTGGAGATGTTCTCTCCAACTTGTGATGACGGTACTGGCACTGGCACTGGCACTGGCACTGCTCCTGGTATTGCCATTGCTTTGCTACTGGTACCTCAATGCCGAAGAACATACAATATATTATTGTCGATTGTGAGGTTCCATCCAAGTGAACAAGGTCGCGTACGTGTGTGTTTGTCTGTGTGTTTGAATTAAATGTGGTATATCGATTGATATCGACTACTACGTGTCTTAATATGGAAAAATTGTCCTCGTTCTCGTCCTCGTTCTCGCCATCATATCATCGTCATCGTTGTCGTTGTCTTTGTCGTTGTCGTCTTTGTCTTGGCTGCCGTTTTCGACCTCATAGTAAGGATTAAATGACATTTCTCATTTAGAATCGATTTTTGCGCGATTGACACTCTTCTATTTTCGATTCCTTTATTTGTCTGATTGTTTACAACACCAGAATGTGCTGCTACTAGGGCATCGAAAAGGAAGAGAAACAAAATTTGACATAACAATAACATGTATTTCCTGGGATGGGTCTACAGACTGGCGGTGGTGAACCCTTCCCCAAAATTAAGTACATGTTTTGATGTTTGTCCTCTACACAATGCATTGTTTGTTTACTGAGGAAAAGCTGAAACTCTTTTTCTTCTCTGCGTGTGAACTCCTTCGTCATTACTTCCGCATACCACAAGAGCACCAAACTCTTTTGGTTTTTCTAATTGCGTTCGAATGATTGGGAAGAAACGAGAGATGCACTTCCATTTGTGGTTCAAGTGACAAATTGTTTTAGTTTTCTAAACAACATGGGTTGACAGAATCTATTAAGCCATTGACAGAGTGTTTCCTACGTAAATGTCTGAATGTTATTTAAGAAAATCTACGCGCATACCACACCGCATGTTGTTGGTGTTGATTTTGATTTAGAAAATATTCCGATTAAAACGAGTTTATTATTCAAAATGTAGAAAGGGTCCACTCGTTTTGGCATTGTCTAAATTTGGATGCAACAGAAATGGTATTTGGGCTGTGTCCTTCACAGTTAAGGCAGAGGATAAAGTGATCATTAATCAAAAATTAATGCATTTATATTGTATCGGTTGTCATTAATGAAAAATCGAATTGTTCGAATTGGTTTTGTTTAAAAAGTTGAAGGTGTTAATGGAAGTTCCGTGTCTTGAAATACATAAATAGATTCAGTGGGTCAATAAATCCCTTTTTCTCTTCGACCTACTCTAATTTTGTGTAATTTTGATTATATTCCACAAATAATTTAGTTTTACAACGAAGTGGTAAAAAAGGACTGCGTACAAGGCCAGTGAAAGGATCAAATCTAAGAAGGCAAAATAATCTCTAATATTTCTCCACAAATACATACATAGGTAGTATACCATGTTGCGAAATCGAGTGGACTAAATCGTTTTGAGTGCAATTTTATAGATACCCCCTGTGATTTTTTAGTGTTCCGGACCTTAAAAGGTAAGACGGAACACTTATGGGTTTGATACGTTGTCTGTCTGTCCGTCTGTCCGTCTGTCCGTCAGTCTGTCACAGCCCTGTGACTTTTGAACCGTTAGACATAGAGAGCTGAAACTTTCGCTATGTAAACATTATGTTTAAGCCTGCACAAGATGGCGGCAATGAATTCCATTTTGGGAGCCCTTTTTTGGGCACCTTGTAAGAAGGGCAAAAAAAAATTATTTTGTTCCCCATCATGTGGTATATCAATTTAAAAAGAATTTTGCAAGGGCTCCATATATGTAAAAAATATTTTTTTCTGGCAAAATTTGTTGAACAAAAAAGCTCGCCAAACATTTGAAAAATGTTGTCCCCCCCCCCCCTAGCGGCCAGACCATAAATGGTAAAAATATGAAAAAAATTGGAGATACGTAGAATTTAGTGTAGATTGTAAAAACAATACAAAAATTCCTGTATTTTATATATTTTCTGAGAAAAATTAAAAAAATGGGGCATCTAGTTACCCCACTGTATCTCCCCCAGTTTTCATGTTATCCAAATAATTTTTACAGCAGATCATTTTGATACTACGATTTACTCAAGTTATAAGTTTCACCTAAATCCGCTAAGTAGTTCCCGAGTTACAGATTTTAGAAGACCGCATGGACTTCCCTATAAGCTCTTCTCTTGCTGCTACTGCATTCCATTCCGATTTTTCAAAAACGAAGTCATTTGCACGAATGGATCGTATATGTTAGCTCTAAGTTTAAAAAACTTAATTTTTTTAAAATTTTGTTTTTCTTTTTTTTAAATTTTTTTTTTTTTTAATTTTTAAAACTCTAAATGCTGTATTCCTTCGCATGTCAAGTATTGCCAGTGTTTTGCTTTACTTAAACCATTAAGTAAGCAAAGTACCATTATATGCATTTTTATCCAAAAGGTTGGTACGCCTAAACTAACTGAAATATGAAATTTTATCAAAATCGTTGAAACCATTTTGGTAAAAACTCCGTGTTTGTGAAAATTGCACTACGTGAAGGGGCTCTAAGAGTAGGGCTAGAACAAAAATTTCAATGTCCCCTTTAGTGGCAATGCAATAGCTCTATAGTATAGAGTAAATTAATTCACTCGTCATGCAAACAGACAAACAGAATCGGCAGACACACTATAACGTGCTTTTCTGTCAACGTAATTTCAGAATTGTTTAATATCTCGAGTTCCAATTCTTGCACGAATTCAATACATGTTTTATATCGAAAGTGCAAGTCAAAATGGACTGGAATCTCAGCATAGTATTATTAGGACATACCTAGGTAGTAGGCATTACATCGTTCATATCAAAACCAGTATTAGTTGTGCCTATGCAGAATATGAATAATATTGCCATCTGTTTAATGACAATATAAAATGTCCGGAACACTATTGCACGAGGCCCTCCTCGCACTTGCCCAATTTTTTTAAATGCAAATTAACATAGCTAAGTCAAAAAAATCGCAAACTGATTTGACCATTTCGCAAATAGGTACACATGCCAGTACTGATTTCCTTTTCTATTAAAAAAATATTTTTACAATTAATTGAGATTTCGGAATCGAATGCAAACGACAAAACCGCAAACATAACAAATAGCCGCAGCCCGTGTGATAGTAAACAATTTATTACCTGGCGGCATTTTGTTTTTCCTTTCCTCTAACAGAGCACCTGATGAATGCTCTGCACATCAATTCGCTCAAAAAAAATTCCAACAGATTCAATATGCTATTTGTATGTGTTTGTTAGTAACAAAAAATGAACAGGTCTTAAATTTTCCTTATATGATTGAAGAATCAAAGCAAAACCCACAATGATACATTTTAAAAGTGACGACTTAAGTCATTTATCATAAAGGAGGTGTTCGTAAAGGATAATTCGAATGGAATTTTGGAATAGTAAAACGAACAATTTATACTTTCTAGAACTAAGGTTAACTGAAGATATAGCTACTCAAACAATCTACAAGCTTAAGCTAAGTTTTCTAGGCATGACAACGGAAGAATACATATGCAGTATATCTTAGGACAAAGTTTGGTTAAGTACATCACAAGATTGCCCTATGTATGAAGCACGCTTCGTATGCCAAATTCTTATATACTTTGTTAACCTTAGGTACGTAGGTAGGAGGTGGTTGTATCGGCAAATCTATAGCAGACACATAATTAGCCACATACTCATGTAACCTGAAAAACTAGGAGGAAATCTGTAAGGGTATTAAAAAACGGTTTCCCTAGAGAACGCAGTCTAGCCCTACCTAGAGCCTGACATTCACGGAAGTGAATGGTTGTTTCCTGTTCGGTGGCGATATTGCACAGCATTTAACCTAATGCCTATTCTGGCCGTATAATTCCCAGTGGGCCAGTGGCCAGTACTGATCGGAAGAATTCTTGCAATATCAACATCGTTTCTATCTTATAGTTTTTCTTATTTTTTTCTGTCTAGATATGGTACAACACTGCAAGCCACCACGGCTCCTACTCCCACCACCTTGTGTCCACTTTCGATAGGTAGTGCGCAAAGATTCTGTCCCTGATGACACCAAGTGGTCCGCCTGCTCATTGCCCCCTTTGTTGCTGCGACCAGGCACCCAAAGACTAAACCTATGAGCCAGTGTGGAGAGTTCCTCCTTACACTGATCTACCTGCTTCTAGGATCTGGTGGCAGATAAAATAGCCTTGATAGCCGACTGGCTGTCAGTAAGGATGGGTAATGTGGTAAGGGGTGAGAAAATTTACTTGAGTAGGCGGCAAGCCTCACGTACAGCAAATACTTCAGCCTGGAGGACACTGCACGAATCCGGAAGCCGGTAAGAAATGGGGATTTTGAGGGCTTTGGAGAACACCCTCGCCCCAACATCACACCTGTTTTGAACTCGTTTTTCACTTTCCCTTATTCCCACTCCTCTCTGGTTGGCAATATAGCTCTGACACTGTTACTAAAGTTCACTTTGGGATTACTTAACCATACTTTAATTTATTAATCAAAATTAAAACTTTTTTGTCATATAGAGTGGTACCTACATATATATGTACATACAAAAAAGCTGAATGGATGTACATATATACATATACCCTTCGGGAGATTTCGAACACGTCATATGCATATGCGTGAGAGCCCAATAAATTTGCCTGCGTTTGTATTTCATTTTACATTAAAGGCAATACACTTTACGTCTTCACACCTTTTTTACAAATTTGAACTTTATCCGCGGACGGGCCACCACCATAGTAAATATTGACTGGAGTAATTACTGCATTCAGAGTAAATCCATTTATCTTGGGTTCTGCAAAATATCGCTTCAAAAATATGTTTTTATTTACACCTTTTAATATCTGAAGGCAGGATGAATATCAGTAAAAAGATATCACATTGCTGAAGGTCACCCATAATATGTACTGAAGGAAATAAAGCAGGAAAGCATTAAGGATTTACCAAGAACGACTTCATCAAATGGAATCACAAGAACCGAAATATGCTGTAAAAGAGTATGATAAGCCCTTTTGTCAGGAAATAGAACCCAATGCTTTACGTCGATTAGGATACAACATTAAAGGGTGGCAAAAGCACCAGTGATTTTGGTACCTCAGTAAGGATGTCGTACGACTCCCTATATCCTCCTCTTTAAGTTCAGATGATTGGTAATTGATGCGATTAGGAACGTATGTACACCATTGACTTAGGTGATGCCACCTACACTGGTGTGAGAGGATATGTTCAAAGTACTAAATCATGGTGATGAGACAGCTCGAACACTTTGCCGCATAGATATGACAAATCATTGACGTTATCCTTGCACTGTGGCAAATTTGACCGATATGAGGGCGACATGAAGACTATGATGAAGTGACAAAACATCCTTCAGTTATAAATAGATAATTTCTGATATGGTGCAGTGCTGAAATAATTTCAATTTAAAAATTGTATGTACATACAAAATTGTCGCAGGAAAGTTGGAAAGAAAGTAGATTTCTTGTTATTCTTTTAAACATTAAAATATTTCTTGGCAGCAACTTATGAGATCTATTGCATAATGTATTTATAAAAAACCAGGGAAAAAAATGGATAGTAGTTGGATGATTGGGGATTATGTTAAAGGCTTAGATGATACCATACAGAACTAGAACCACCAGGATATGCTATCCACAAGAGTGTGGTTAAATAGGTGATAAATGAAGACATTATATAGATTTTCCTTAGAGGGATGTTATCTCTACCTCCTTTGCATAATATTAATGCTGCTCTCTGTATGAATTTCGCTTCGTTAGGATCATTAAGTAAATATAGGCTTCAGTTTTTTTTTTATAATTTTTGCGAACAAGGGTGGACACTGACTTCCCTAGGACACTTAACGCTATTCATCACTCCTATTTCAACAAAAAATAAAATTCCATGAAAACCCCTGAGCCTAGTTTTTTAAGGGCGATAATTTTTGTGTGTTTAGTATTTTTGCATCGCGGAAGGAAATTACAGGCGCTTTTTGCCACGGATGTTGTTCAGACTTCCGCGAAAAGTCAATTTGTATATGCTTCCTGGAATTTGAACCTGAACATCCAGTTTGATAGTTCAATGCTGAAAATTTAAAGATATTTCTTTGAGGATATTTACGTAATGTTTTTCAACCCTTAAAGCGTTGCAGCTCAACCAGGGACATGTGACAGACATGAGGATAAATGAGGGCCCTAGTTCGACCATGAAATGTTAAAATGTATTTCTGATGGTTTAGCAAATGTCCGGTATGGAAATATGACTAGCACTCGATATGTGCGTTAAGTAGCTAGGTTTAATTGACAAAAAATTAATCGATTGTTCTATAATGCTTACAGCACCAGCGAACTGTTAAGCTGTTTAGCATAGTGAAAGTATTTCTTTTGAAATTCGCGAATAAGTTTACGTCAACCATCGTCTATGTGGCTTAGGTGAGTTTTACCTGTGATTCTTTAAACTAACTCTTTCAGTAGAACATAAAATCTTTTTAATGACACGAACATTGGGCTTTGTCAAACCTTTCTTTTTACTACCGCCATTAATCCAATAATCACTCCAAACAAAGAGAAAACGAAATAAAATTCGTGTCTTGCTCTAACCACATAGCATAACCCACCGCAGCATCCAAATGGGCGTTTGTTTTTCTTTGATTTTATATCAGCAAATAATAATAAAAAAAAAACTTGTCATGTCATAAGCCTCATATAATTTTTTTTTTTTTGTAATTCGCTCGAGGACAGGGCCTAATCTGCATACATATCTTAAACACTAGACATCAGTGGGCGTCAGTTTTGTTTTCTTTTATCATAAATTAAACACACAAAAAATAATATACTAGCTGAAGAAGCACGGTTAAAACCAAGAAAGATGCAGATTTATGAATAACCTCTCTGCAAAATGTGTAAATACCAGATATTTTGCATACGACACACACAACTCCACTGGCGAACAACATGCATTATGAAACTTAATATTCATGTGCTTTTGAGAGATAAAATGAAAATTTGATAAATACCCATTGTTGGAGAATTTTGTACAGCACCGAGAATTAGCTGGAAGTCAGGACGAATAGACAGCGATTAACATAATTTAAAAATTAATTATTAAAACACACCCTTCTACATGGAAAGGGTGCGCAAGTTTTCTGAAGAGTATTATGCAAGTTGCTGCAGGGTACATGTATAATACAAAGGGTTGAACAAAGTCTTGTCTATCGTTACACAATGACATTAATGATATTTAAGTCTCTTTATAGCCTGGATGATTGATAAACGGATGGAAGAAGGAAGGAAATTATGTTTATGTTATCCGTTTTACGTCATACATATTCAGGTTTGAAGAACCTTGAAATCGGAGCAAATATGTTCAATATTGTTGCGGCTTGAGGTAGTTATGGGAGTTAACTGTGTAACAAAGTTAAAATTACAATAGACAACAGCGTTTGTGCCATTGAGGGCGTTAAATTGAAAATAGCGCCAAAAATTGAATAAATAAAAAATAGATCATAAGCAGCCAACGGACGGCAAGGTTCTCAAAACTATAAGTTTTGTGGGCGATACCATTTTTTACATGACTAGACGGGACCTATAGTTTCATGCCTTATTTCAGGAGCAGATGGTTTTGAGAAGATCTTAACAGTAATGACAGAGATGGATCCAAACTGTGTAACAATATAAGCCGTGTTTTTTTGGAAAGTGTATAGCCACGTCAGTAATTTCTTCCACAAAAAGTGAAGATAATTTAGTCGGTAACCAAAAGTGAACATAAATTGTAGACAAATCGAATCATAGATGGCGTAGACTCCAATTGTAGACAACAACCATTAATTGTTTTACGGTGGCGCCAACTAATATTCGAATGTCATTTTGAAGATAAAAAGAGCTGGCTATACACTTCCCAATAAAACACGGCTATAATAACTACTTTACAACCTGAAAATAAATAAATAAATAAATGATGCGAAGTGCAAGATACGATGGGTTGTCGCAGGAAGGAAATACATGTGCATATTAAATGTCTAAAGCCCCAACGTGTGATTGTTAATGATTGTGAGCATTTCGTTTTTTCGAATTCGTTCCTGAATTCTTCCACCTGAAAGTACAACACAGTCATGTCCCCTCTTTTCAATTTCCTCAAAATCAAGAAAAAATAATAAATTGTTAAAATTTTTCAAAACGATAGTTTTTAAAAGAAACACTATGTCCATTGTACATACATCTCTTTCCCATATCACCTCACCGCCGACGTTGATTTGTACATCCATATATCGACGTCT
This sequence comes from Chalcosyrphus nemorum, assembly GCA_949716465.1. Taxonomy (NCBI): domain Eukaryota; kingdom Metazoa; phylum Arthropoda; class Insecta; order Diptera; family Syrphidae; genus Chalcosyrphus; species Chalcosyrphus nemorum. Next base: position 632,450 of record OX454332.1, read on the forward strand.
ATTTTTATGGATCAGCGTCAATGCTTAAAGAACACAAGGTACCTAAATATGTATCTACAACATTCAGTAGACTTTTCTAAAACCCTCAAAGCAATGTTTGTACTCGTCCGGTATAAGCGAAGAAACAACACCGAACGAGAAAATTCTGTTGCACTCTAGGGGATTTGAACCTTGAACCTACGCATAAATTAAAATGTACGTTTTGCAAAAGTATGTGCAGGTATATGTACCTATATGCAAATGAAATTAAAATAAATAAATAAGGTTTTAAACCTTGGGCCATTTGGGATCCTTTGGTCTTACATAAATGATATTTTTTTGTGGCGGTAACTTGGCAAGTTTTTTTTGCACCGTAGTTGAAGTTTTATATCAAACTTAAAATATATATAAAACGTTAGTATACTTCAGCTGTAGTTTTAGTTTAATAGAAACGTTTATAAAAACAACATACCTCTTTGCTATGAAACTAAAAGGAAAATCAACACTAAAAGAATAAAGTTCACATTACCACAGGATGTGTTAATTTTTCGGAAATTTCCATGAAATCCAATTAAATGCTAATTTTCTCTAGCAACGGCAGTTTACTGGAAAAAAAAACCAGCAGGGATAAGTTAGGAGCAACACTCACAACGTATGGGCCATCACTTGAAATACGCATGCAAGCTTTATATAGTTCCACTCAGAGTCCCGCACACTTTGCTCCTCCGGGAAAGCAATATAAAATTGACATTAAAAATGAATACATACTTCCAAGAGACTTCACTAAAAGTTTTCGAGTTTATATCTTTTTTTTTTTCGTCGTTTTTTTGGTTCCTTCTTTTTGGGTGGGCCAAGCAATGAATTTTTTAACAAAAGGTCGTGGGAGTTTTTGCTGTGTGTTTGTGTAGTGTTCTCTTGTCTTGTGTCCTTCTGTATAGGGAGAGAGAGATTAAGTATAGTTCCTTTTTTTTTTTTTTTATATTTATGCAGTATGTCAGCAGGGATCAGGCAAAAAGGAAAGCTTCTATGACATTTTTTATGGACTACTAAGTAGTTTTAAGTTTGTTACATTTGAATAGGTGCTTGTAGCATACTATGTGGTGGTAGTATACCTCATTAGACGTCAATGGATCCTGTTTATATTCAAGAAGTTGTAAAAAATGTCTACTTGTAAGGAAGAAGACGTAATTATTTATTGGAAATACTTAAGGAAGACTATGACTAGATGTGTATACGTATTTCTTCTTATTTTGGATAAAGTGATTGTTGAAAATGCTATGAGTTGGATTCAATTATTGCTCTGAGTAGTTGTGTCTATTGTGTGTCCTTGTGAATTATTGAAGTTTAAGACAAATTTGCTATTCATTCAATTTATAAAGTACCCACTGTGGAGTTGTTTTCAATTTTACTGGAAGCATTGATGGGTTTTTCAGAAATTTTGCTGGCTAATGAGGGTTAATTGATTTCAGATGGTTGTTTTTGATCCATAGTTTATTCAAATATCCTTCTATTTATTTTGAATTGAAACGAGAGTAAGCTTCATTGTGTGGTGGTAATCAGTGAGATCTTGTGTGAGTTACGTCTTAGGTTTTGGTTCATTCTTCATCAAGTGTGCTCTATAATATAAGAGCTTGATATGTTACGAAGTGGGAAAATAGCTCGCAATTGTTTACTAAAGAAATCTGACGAGGTGACTAGACTTATACTCCTGCAGAAACAGCGTAAGCGTTATACGATGTTTGTAAGTGTTAAAATGCTGTAAGTGAGGTAAAAAAAAAAGAATTGCTGTCTTAGGACACTTAGAACACTGAACCAGGTTTGGTGGACTTTTTAAATACAGAACTTCCTGAAAACAAGAATTGCCTTCACTGGATAAGGCGCTATAGAAAGACGAGCCACGAGACTGGGCACTCTTTACAATGATTCCTGCAGAAACTGTAAGGGAAAGCGGTACATACGTTCCGGCCACATCATCACTTGATCTAAATAACCGGCATGAATGGTTAAAATTAATTTCTGTATCCTCGTCAATGGCCGTCTCTATCCATTAATCGTACCGCAGAGGGCTTCTGACAATCTTTTTCATAACAGATACTGCTAAGAGTCATAACTCTTGGATGGGTAACAGACGCTCGAAAGAGGAGGATGACATTTTTTGGAATTCGAACTCCATGCACAGAAGTCCAACCACTAACTACTGAGCAACAGCAAACACTTGGTTTAATAAGGTCCTTTATAAAGTGTCGAAGTAATGAAATTCATTGTCCCTATCTTTGTCGAATGATAACGATTCAAACGATCCAGAAATTATAAGGCTCTGACGGACTTGACACTCAAACCCCGTGTTGATTCCATAAGTGTTCCGTATTTTATTTTTAAGGCCTCCAACACTTATTACGGAATGGAAAAATGGTTGTAACTTGTGATTAAAAAAAAGAAAAAAAGAATCCTAAGCACCCTGTGCACTATTCTACATTTAATTCAAATACCTTTCAGGTCCAATGTTGAAAATAATCTCATTTTTGTGATTGCTGTTAGGTTTTGTTTTTTGGCATACTTAGCCTGAGGATAACATCCATTATGGTAAGTAAAGTTTGTGTACATAATATGGAGCTTGACATGTGGGTTGAAAAATGGTTACAAATTAATAATGGAATGCTTTGTGGTTCAACAAATTATAAGTGTATGTATACGAGTTTATTTTTGGAACGTTTTATCTAAATTAGTCTTCAAGATGCGTTGCAAATGTAAATCAAGCTGTGACGAGACACAATATCATACGCACAGTAGTGGATATGAAACTGAGAACATAAGTTTCATATGGTTAAGTACTGGTAATAAACATTTCATTAGGTAGAGAGTTCTTATCCTGTTCTATTTATCCTTAGAGATCATGATTACACAAGAATTTGGTTAAAGCAAATTAAGAAAAAATCGAAGAGAGAAACTTTTTTTGGCCAAAATTATGCCTTAGAGTTTTAAAAAAATAAGGAACAATAGCTTTGAAGATATTTGACACGTATTAGTTAAGTCCCATTGAATTAATATGCTCATGCTTTCAAAATTACGTCTAACGGTTTTTTTTCGACCGTGGACTTTTTTCGCGGCATTTTGAACCACTTTCCTTGCAAATTGGAGGAAGTACATAGGACTTTTTTGATGATTTTTTTTTTATTTTGGTGCTTATAAACGTTTTTATGCTATAAGCTTTCATTATGGCTTCTAACATGCATTCTGAGGCGACAAATATGCGAGGCATTAAAAGTGACTGTTGCACAGATTGTAAGTAGCATGGTTCCATGGCTAGTGCGTTGGACTACTGTGGAAATTCTAGTACAGAAAAATATTCAACATTTTTTCACGGCGTCATATCTCGCAAGCGTTTGATGCGGCATAAAAATGATAGTTCTTTCTCTACGTGCAGAAACGTATATCACACACAACACGTACAGTTATTAAGCTAGGTTTTGGCCTTCTATGGGCTGCTTAATATTTTGAATAGGATATTTCTTATCAATTTTATGTAGATACACAACTATGACAGTTAAAATATACAAATACCAAGGCAACAGCTCTTGCGATCGTCTGACAAACACTCAAGACTATTAGTGTCATGACAAATCTGTTCATAGACCGTCTTCCCTTTCAATGTGGTAGGTATAAAACTAAAGCTCGAAAAAATAGATCCGCCGATTTCCTCTGCCTGCAATTTAAACGACTGGACCAATTTTCATCCAACTGTGTATCGTCATGGTCAATTTTCACAAGGTTTTCTTATAAATCTTCTAAATCTTAAAAGATTCTTGTCTTTTGTCTTCTATGTATCTCGACAAGTTCAAATTAAAGCTAAGATTGTGGTTTGATCATTTACGTTTGAGTCTTAAGATACGTTGCAGTGTTAGCTCCAATTCTCCCAATGTGTTTTATTAAGTTCGCTACATATTTTAAAATAAAATGTAACAAAAATTCAATAAATGAGTAGATACAAATCGTGAAATACCCCGCCATGTGTTTCGATAAAATAATAAAAACGGCACAAAAGAAGGCGCTTTATTGGTATCCTTCCTTCAAAAATATGGAAATGAAATCAAAAAAGGATTTTCCACAGGCGAAACAAATCGAACAGCTCGTAAACACGAGTTTTCCAACTAGAAATTATTACTCAAATGAAAAAGAAACAACAAACTTCTATTGCATTTCTACCTCCCACGCTGTAGACCTTGGCATAACCTACCATCGAATTTTATGTTAAATCTTGCTACATGTGCGTGATAGCTGACATACACGTAATATTTTAGAATCCTTTAAAGTAGGTACACCGAGTGTGCAAGCCATTACCATGTTTATTGACGTGTGAATGCCAGTGCCAGCCAGCACATCTCGCAAATGAACACGTGGTTGTAAAGTCAAAGCCAAATTAAGACATCCACTGCAAATGCACTAACGAATGCCAGGTAAAGGCATACTCACGCGTACAGATTCTAAAAGCTACAAATTTTCTTTATGTAAAACCCATAAAACTGAGTGATGTAGTATACGATGATTGTTTGTCTTACGCCTACCGTCTTAACCGAAGTTATCGCTATAATAAATATATTTTTTATGTTTTTTTCGAAAAGGGTGAAGCTACCGCGATTTGTGAATTAATGATTCGGTTCTATTGCAAGACGACGACGCCAAGCAAAAGGGGGCGTTTCAAACATATATATCTTATCGCTAGGCACACATAGAGTGTGACCGACTGACGTGTCAGTCATCACTAAACCACCCACTCACCATAAATTTATTTTGTATCCAATATCCAATGTGGCTTTGGCTACTGCTACTATGCACTGTAATCCTTAATTTTATGGTTCGCAGTTCAATCCAGTTTTCGTATTAGTTTCTTCTAATGCACAAGCACAACTTCAGTTTCACTAAATTCTAGTAGCATGGCGCCGATAAACGTCCATCCATAAGTACGTTTACAACAATTAACTACAAAGCTACAAATAATAAGCCCGAAGAACGAACGATAATTTGCATAAACTCGTTTACGTATCTTTTTTTTTTTGATTTTTCGTTTATTCAATATTGATGCCACAACCACAGGTGAATGTGATATGCACACATGTATGTATGTATGGATGTATAAGGGGACACGACAGGTAAATCCTGTAGAGTGGAACAGGTTTATGCGAAGAACACCGACACTACCGACCGATCAATTGAATTTTCCATTCACTTGCGAGACTGTTACTACATAGAGTGCCGTCGTCGTCGTCGTCGTCGTCGTTCCGTTGGTCATCGGTGTGATGAGGTTGAGGTGGTGATATGTATGAACCGGACCGCACGCACTACTAAAGCTCCACAGGACACACAATGAATGAGGATGATGGTAGAGATGATGATGACACCAACACTCTATGCGGCATTAATTTGTATCCACTGCCAGCGCTTCACACACAGAGAGAGAGAGAGAAGGTGCTCCTTCATACTCCTCGGGAGTCAATGTTGGTGCTGCTGGCTCTCTGCTTTTAGATATTTTGCTGTATATCTGGAATCTAGGTGCTTCCACTGGACTCACTCGTTTCCACTGAATCGCATATTCAGCGAATTCCACTGAACTCAAACTACTACAGGACCAATGGAACAGATATGTACTTAAATTATGCACTTGAAAAATCCTTTTTTAAAAATTCCTTCTTTATTTTTTTTTTTCTCAACACTAAATGAACTGATAACTTGGTATTACATTATTCGAAAGGATTATTAATAAAAAAAAAAATCAATCCTCGTAGGTATTTAGGGGGGATATGTACCGTTGAAGTACGAGGACTCGCTAGAACGAACTGATTTCGGGCACGGAGGAACACGTACTGGCTGGATAAAATTGTTGCCTCTCCAAGTTTATCACACACATCCGAGGGAATTTTCCGAATAGTCTTCGAAGTCGATGAATTTTCCCGTGGTGCCCTTGGCTGTTGGTAAGGCGCGTGCCCGAGCACACTTCTCCTCCTACTCAATGCTCCACGGCTGGTTTTCCGTTGAGATTTTCTGTGTCTCCATTGTTTGATCATTCGCTTCGCGTACTTCCAGAGTTATTTTTAGTTTGAATAACGATGAGTCTGACTGTTCCTGGTGCGCTCAGTTGTGTGCTCTCGGAATTCTGTGGGCATCGCGAGTTTTCTTTCTCTTAACAAAAGAGCACATTTATAAGAGATTTATATGCGTTGATTAGAGCTGTTTTATAGGGTAAATGCAAAGTAAGTAATCACTGGGGAAACGCAGAGAATTGCTTGACAAGAAGGAAGTGTTTTGTGTTTTTGGATAGAGTGTAGGACTGGGTCATATGAACTTGCTGTTATTTGAACATTGATAAATTCTAAATTGGACATTGTTTTAATTTTAAATGCTACAAATTAAATGTTTCTTAAATTTCGGATTTGATCGAAATTCAAAGAGAATTACCCAAGAAATAGGCATAAAGTTAACTGTTACACGTATTATTAGCCAAAATCCAAAATATCAAATTTAATTAAAATCGGTTTGTCAAATTACAGAAAAGATTTCGGGTGCACGGAGCCTTTCCGAGTACTTTGGGCTCTGCTCTAGATGCAATGCTGAATCTCTCTCCCCTTGATACTTACATATGTATATCATGGGGTGTTCGCTATAAGCTATTCATAGACTAGGACGTAGGTTTTTGGTGTGAAACGCACTGGAGCTTTGATGATCTTGCACGACGCCTATCATATTATGGATATGCCGGCTGATGCTATGACTCCAGGGCTTCAGTTGCGGTGCCTGTATGAGGTCGACGTTCCAGGTATTCAGGACTGGTTATCGCCAACGTCTGAGCCAAGGATGGGGTGTAGTTGTAATTTCACGGATGATTCCAAAACCGATCAAGGTTCAGGGGCTGGTGTATTTGTGGAAGACGATAACACAAGACTGACAATACTCATTGGGTAAGCATATCTCTGTCTTCCAGGCGGAAATTTTTACAATCCTAATGGCTACAAGTCACATTGTTAGGAATAGGTGGAGGGGAGTCTTTATCAATACGATATGAGCTCATATTCCAAGGTTTTAATGCCTGGAAAAGACTTGTAAAATAGTGGGAAATGGCTATTATGACCAGATTCCAACAATGTCAAAACCGAAGCGATAAATCCAGCATTAGACCAGCCTATGCTAGATAAGATGTACGTTAACATAAATTCAGAAATGGGCAGCTAAGTACCATACCGACTTCTAGATTAATCTCACAAGAAAGGGTTTGTCTTTTTTGTTATCGATTTTTGTCGTGGACAACATTTTATGCAAATTAAATCTTAACAGCATACGTAGATGATTTAGTCCTACTAGTCTTCAGCTAGTTCCTTCAGATTTCACATCATCGTAGCTTCTGCAATTGACTCCAATATATTGCCGTGAATGTGGAATGATCATTAGACCTGCAAAAACAGAAGTGGCCCTTTTTCATAAAAAAATAAGAAGAGTATTGTTTGGTTCCTTCGAACCGCGGCACCTAGGATGCATACTCGACCATAAATTAAAAATGCACGAAGACGAATGAGGACCAAACCTATTGTGGACAGATTTCTCGTGAGCATATGATCATAATAATTCGTAAGCTCATTTATCAGAATGTTTTAATGGTGTCACATTCTGAACGCTGAATTCTATGTAGGATCAGTCAGAATTTTTTTGTACAGTACAGGCCTTAAGTAGTCCCATTGGAATAGATTGCCCAATATATTTTCTCACGAGCAAGTCGCAACTATTTAAATGTTAATTTATTACGTCTCAACAGACACAGTATTCCTCTTATCATGACATTTTCCAAATAAGTCCCCAATCTTTTATTTGTAAGACCAGCTTATTGCGTATTCCACATATGTTGCAGTCAATGAACGTTTCTAATGGGTGTTAGAACTGTTTCAGTAATCCAACTTCATTTACCCAATCTTGAATCCCAATCTGAGAATTGGTTGACATTACAATATGTTATTTCGGATCTGATTCTATTCGTATGCACACCGAATGATTAAGAAGCCACCGCCGACGAACAAAAAACAAAAAAGAGTCTCCCTTTTTTTCGAAAAGAGTTAATGATCAACGAGTTATGGGCTCCCTAACAAGATTAGAAATCCAAAACGATTCCTTATCGACAGCGGGGGCGACTTGATAAAATTTCAACAACAGCAAAATAAATTATAGGTTTTTCATTGAACAAGGTCAAGAATAGTGTCTCGAATCTGACCACGAACGCCTCTAGATCGGGCATATCTTCCCAGACGTCTACCAACACGTGTTGAACATTTAAATTTGTTTGGAATACTATGCATCACCCGACGCTATTTTTGTGGATAAGTCTATTTTCTTGGGGCCATGGTCGGCGTTGCGGCGTGCATTTATTGTTTGTGTTCCTCTACATTTCCGTGGCATGCTGATGTACCGATGACTTCCGGGCAGGGAGTGATTTCCTCGAAAATATACCTAAACGTGTTGGATATTCGCCGTACACGCATGTGACAAAGAAATAATACTTTAAAATTAATAGCCGCTTGCATAGGTACATCTTACTCATACTTAATTTTTAGACTACAATTTCTAAAAATATTATTTTTTTATAAGAACCAGATGCTGGGCGAAGGAAATGACCCGACAAGGACGGATGATGAGATGGTATTGTTTCCATATGAGCTCAATTACTTATGTGTATGCACGCCTAATAATTTTCTATGACAAAGAGGCCTTGACATTTGAGGGAAATGAAGCTTGTTGGAAAAATGTTCAACACCATTTCTCATTATAATGGAATGATTATCTCCAGGGCTGATTAGTTTACCTCCTACTCATAAAATACAATTTGCGTGGAAAGGTTTTTTTTTTATACTTCAAAATCGTAATTAAGAGGTCGGATTCTTGCTAATTTTTTATGTGTCAAAAAAATGTCCATTTCATCAACGTATGACGAGCCATAATGTATCCTACCCACATGTTGTGTCCTGGAAATTACGTCATTTTTTAGTGACTAAGCTAATGACACGCAAATTCAATCAGTTAGTCCTTTTCGCTTAAGTTTTTCCGGTATGACTAATACCGCGGAGTGGTTTTATAGTTTAAAAAAAAAATTGAAGTGGTTAGCACCCTCATGTTTAGTCAGCTGTCCTGTGTCTGTAAATTTTTGGTGGTGAATTTATGACTAATTAGAAGTTTTTGAGTAACAAAATGTATTTTATGTAACGACGGGGTTGAAATTAGCGAAGAACGGGTTGAATGTACGAAAATCGGGGTGAAAAAGCACCCCTTTTTCAAATAATTACTCTTTTCCGACACCAGGCGGGTTCGAAAGCCAGAGGCGCGTTAGATAAAATTGTTGACGAATTTATGTTTGACTTTTAAGGTCAATAACCCAAGAAAAAAACTAAGTATTTAAATTTAGGGTTTTCGTGTGAATGGCACGAACGTATTGACTTGGGAAATTTCAATGAAATCTCGTTATAACTTTCATTTCCGTACAGACTAGAGTACATATACTGACATTTAATACAGGCACGCGGAATTGGACGACATATTTTCGACTGTCCTAATGAAGCTAAATGTTTAGGGGTAAACTTAGTAAGAAAACTTCTTTCGTCGAAAAATGTCCTTTTTGACAATAAGATTTCAGCTATTTGTAATAGATTGCCTGATCGGGAAGCTTCACAAGGCTGCATACTATCACCAATACTGTTTCTATTGGTACTTAGTGATGTGCTGAAAGAGGCCTTATTGACAGGAAATGGAGGAATTCGATGGACTTCTACATCTGAACTTAAACACCACGAGTACGCCGACGATGTATGCCTACTGGCTTAAGCTTTTCCAAATGACAGCAAATTTGGAGAGGGACGCAGACTGCGTTGGGCTGAAAATTTACTCGGCAAAAATGATCAGCCCAGGACCGAACTCATTCACTCATATACCTATGCGGTTGGGAGAGAAGAGAGTTCCCACTACCCTGGGAGTATTGTCTCAACTGATAGTCGAACCGAACTGGATAGGTATAGCCAACCGAATAGGCAAAGCAATTAGCTTAAACACCAAGCTACGACTGTTCCGTTCTAAGCTGCAAACGATTATCAACAGGTGCCAACGCTACATCTTAAGGATATTCTGGTCAAACCGCTTTATCAGAGAACGGGCCATGAACCTATAGGGACAACCATACGACTGTAACACTCTCCGAAACGGTGACAGATCCATAGCTAAACAAGCGATGCAATGGAACCCGCTTACCCAGGATAGCAGGACACACGGTGGTCCTAGGAGTATGTGGCGCAGAACAGTGGAGAAGAAATCACGACAACTGGGAAAAAGTTAGGAAATGTTAAGGCACTGCACACGATGGGGCGTAGGGCCACAAGGGGATAGAGGACATAAGAAAGTAAGTAAGCTTCACTGTTTCAAAGCCCATTCACTTGGCTTAAGTGACCATACAATTTGTAGTGCTTGGGAGGAGTGATCATTATCTTTGTTCCTTTACTGGCTTTGATGTATTTTGCTGATGTGCACCTACTTTATTGTGTATGTAAACGATTCTTACCTAAGGTAGCACGGACGTACAATCAAACGGGATCTAGACCTTCAGAAAGCGACCATGTGCCGAGACCCAAGGGGGCTTAAAATTTGGGTTACAATAGCGTAAACGTGATAACCGTTAGTTTCTTTACGCCATTGTGCCGTGGTACAATATAAAGTTGCATTTCACTAGTTCAACTATTGCCTGCATTAACCCATCTAGTACTTTCCACGTTCGTGTGATTTGTTTTCTATTTAAACAACAATTTTTGCATGCTTCTGACATTGTAAGTCAAACTAAGTTTGGCACTTTCTTGCATCTGTTACCTACAATATCAATTTCAATTCAATTTTTCAAAACCTGCATACCCTCGAAATTTTGAAAAAATAAAATATGTCACGAACGCAACTTTTTAATAAGTCTCCCTGCATGCATATCTGAACATATGGCATTGTAGCGGGCATTTCAAATGAAAATGAGCTTCTTCAGACGGGTTTCTGAATCACAGACGGTCTCCATAGATCATGCTGTCATCGTTCCAATTCAATGTGTGGTTATCGATTTCTATAGACGCACGAGTCCAAAAAATTAATTTACATAAATTTTGTGTGAAACCTATGTTGCTTTTTGATGAATTGGTTCTGATAAGCTCTGATAATGGTAAATAGGTGAGTTTAGACAGAAATCGAACTTAATTGAATGGAAAAACGCTGTAAGATACAACAGATATCAATCGGCGATGAATATTATTTCCATTTAACTGGTATAGCTGGCCTGGCAAGTAAAATCAATGCAAGGATTCGTTTACCAACACGATATGGTTTATGGGATTTCTAGAAATTGTGAGCTCGTAAAACTGCACAGCAGTTCTTAGTGGCTTAGTGGATTTGCATTAATCGAACTCGTTTAGGAGGCACAATCCAGTTACATACTGTTGAAGGAGCCAAGAAGTTTCTTGTTAAAATACGCGTGTCCGTCGCGAAAAGTGTACACAAAGTAATTACTTTCATGGGTCAGCGCGCCTCGCTCCGCCCCACACAATGTCCGCGGAAAGTAAGAAATTCCTGTCAATCGGCGTCAAAATAAAAAAATTCAGCACAATACACATGAGAAATAAATGAACATTATCATATTTTTATTCAGAGAGACCCAGTGTAGGTCTATAATGATGCAAATTGAAAACGGAGACATTCGTAGGTATGATATTCGACTAGTCGACCATAAACGGCTGCAAGGACTGGTGCGCCACCCACAAAAATGGGAGAGAAAAGTTTTACACTTGCTCAAGCACAAATTTGATCTGCAAAAGCACTTAGAGGATATTTCCAGTCATACTCCGCAGTCAAATCCCATGATGCGGAAAGGACGTCACAGTCCCGATGACAACGACAACGGCAACGGCAACGGCAACGACGAACAACGGGCGAAATTATATCCTTTGATATGCTACAACTTCAAGACCATAAAGCGTAAATAATACCTATCAGCCAAAGCATACCTTTGCATCTAGCTGCACATCCTTTTCAGCTGCATTGGGGAGTATTTTGCTGTGTTTTGACAGGTAGCTTACACAAAAGCGAACGTAGGTACGAATACGAGTACATGGTGTCTTTTCACCGGAAGGAAAGACGACGTCCTTCTGTAGTTTGTGCACCCTACAATTTTCGAGCATGTCATCCAAAATTGGCGAAACTTTAAAACTGATGCTGTTTTTCGTTTTTTGGCATAGAATAGATGCGTTTGCCTCGAAAGAGGGTGTCGGGCATTAGAGGTATCAATTAATTTGAATCTTTGAGTGGAAGCTGTCACTATTATTCAGTAATCTACTTACGACATGCTGCCCAGCTGCGATTATAGAAGGAGCTCAGCATGCGGCAAGAGGCGACATATCGAGTCATCGACCCTTTTGAGATTTTCATCGTTCGCCGATGGTAGGCTGGCTGGCTCCTTAGAACGTTAATCGTAGAGTACGTCAGCTTAGCACGGCATTCAGTTATATAGCTCTATTTTTGGAGCCGAGTAACGACATCATGGGGGAGTCCGAAAATAGACTATGGGGGAACCCTCCTGTATACAATTAATAAAGGTGTGACATTGCTTCGTAATGGGGCAATTCCCTCGCATGGGAATCCTCTTGATGTGCGTTCAAAAGAGTAGGGGGAGCTTCTAAAAATAGTTGCATAGTTGAGGGCCCTTTTATTCTTTGGTTTAGTAAGTTTCCGGCGGCATCTTTACTTCCTGCTCTGCGGAAATGGAGAGTGGTAGATTTTCGATGAAAATTTATTTGATTCGGCTGCATAACGTGTCTATTTTGGGGTGTCTCTAGGCGTTAGCGTTAGATATGTGCGTCACCTTAAGAAGGTACCCGTACCATTGTACCGAGGGTCGAGAATAGTGGCCAATTAAATGAAGATAATGCTTCGAAGAAAAAAGTACCACAGAGTGCTAAACATATGCTGCGCATACATATTCATTGCATCCTGCCTAAGTCAGTGAAGCAATGTCAATCAACGCGGCCAGAGAATTACGACATTCGTGTACTTCTTGTGACCTGGGTGGCGGCGGCAATGGTGGTGGGAGATGACATCCGCCGCAATGTTTACCAAACATGATTCTTTTTTGTTATTCCATTCCAAGGCATAGGTCTAATTTAAAATTTGTTTCCTCTTGAGGTAATGCACATTCTGTATCGGGTTACGTATGGAATTCAGATTAAATGGAACTGGAATTCTGAGTGCAGAGTGATAAAGCGCCATGCTGAGCGTCGTATTGCACTCGAACAAGCTGTCATCTTTTCGAGCGCACTTGAAAGGAACTGCAACAAAATAGGGTAGTATACATATAGCTATTCTGTGTAATCATTATTCCTAAATGATTGTGAAGTACTTAAGTGACCATGTGAGAACGTTTCGCAGGGTACGCTTGAATATGATCCTTCACAGTCCTTTCGGTCTTCTTCAATTTGTCGTCGGAGGAATTTTTGTATTCCATTGAACGCGTGTGTATTTCATTTAGCTTGTACTTATCGTTAAAGTGATTTTTACTGATTTATTTCTTTCCTTAATGGCATTACGGATACGATGACGACGAAATGGAAATGGAAATTTTTGTGTGAGAGCATTTGGTTTACCCAAAGAGCCTTAGGACCTTGGACGGAACAGACAATACTCGATGATTTGTATTTTATTATCTGGTGTTGAGAATGTACGCGATAGGGGGCTGTTCATCAATGACGGATTAGTACACTCGTGCGTTATGTGCATTTTAATTTTTCAATGACTCAAGTACGTAATGCGCAATGGAATGTGTTGAAATTACACGATTTTTATCTGCACATTAGTGAATATAATGGGTTTTATTTCGGTACTTTGAAGGGCTGTAGTACACAGTACGGGGACTGCAAAATAAAACTCGTATTAAAAATTTACCAATCCAGTTTGAATTGAGTCCAAATTGTAGCTCAAATTATGGAAAGTGGAGCTAAGAATTCGTGTGTTTGGAACCAAGAGAAGCAAGGCGGTTCTTAGTGTTGAATCTTTTAATTTCATGCGTGTTAGCTGCTTTTATTTATTAAGACAGGCTCTCGCAGGCGTACGAGTAATTTTATTACACATCTACGCTAAAGGAATAGTTACTAGGGCTGTCCTTAATTTCCAGCAGAAAAAGCCTTACAGGCCCCCGACCATTACCAGGGAGACGCAACCACATAACACACTATTTTGTACTTAAGGCTAAACCTCAGCACCAAGTTACCCTCAAGGAGTTTATTTTTAAACGAGGAAGCCACCACGGTCATGTCAATCTTCACCAATAGGCTAAAATTGGCGAGGGAATGTTCAGGTATGTCCCTATTGGCACACACAGTATGACTGAGCAGATCTCCATCCACTCGCCTTCTGATCTCAACATGTGGTTTTTCAGATTTTCTGGACTCTGCAAAGCATCTACCTATTTTGGGCACTGGAGTGAACTATCGTATCCAAATCTGTGGAAGTAATTCCGATAACCACCATTTCCAGACAGGAACTGTGCAAGATAGTAGTTACAGTTCCCGCTTGCTCTCTTTGTCCATGGATTTAGTTGGGAATGAGTTTGTGGGTACATCTGCCTTTAGCAGAGTTATCTGGTTTGCCACAGCGATGGCGAGACTCCTTTTGAAGCAAGGATGTCGATTGGGACCATTCCAGCTAATACGCAAGCTGCCTTGTGGGAAATTGTTCGAAAGCCGCTGATAACTCTGATTGCACAGTGCCTGTAAGCTGTTGATAGCTTATAGTTTACATTTGTCGCCAGTGTGCCTGCTCATATCGGGGAAGCATAAAAGAGGACCAAGGTGACTATTCTGGACAGCAGGATCCTTCGCGACGGTAGAACGCGTCTTCCTGAAGCCGTGCTGGTGGTCAGACAGGGCATGATTTTCCTCCGCCACCGCAAGCAGCCTGCCGGGTATGATACGTTCCAGGATCACTCCCACTGTATCAAGCAGACAATATTGGACGATATGATGTTGGGTCTCCTGGCGGCTTGTTGCCCTTTGGAAGTAGCACTATGTTTTGCAGTTTCTATGGTGTGAGGAAAACCTCTTCCTCCAAGCACATTTGTTACAAAGATGTCCGGCCTCATCTTAATTGCCTTGTTTGGGATGCTATCCGGTCCAGGTGCTTTATTTCTCCAATTTTTTTTGCATGCCACGAACAGTTCTTCTGATGTTATTGCTGCAATGTTCTCTCCGTTGATCTCCCTCGTGATGGAGACTATAGTAGTTGGTCTATGAGGAAACTGGTGCTGTCAATTATGGGCTGTCATTTCTGGTGTGACATTTGAGTTCTTTTGCAATGGCCAACGAACGTATTAATAACACAATGTAACTAAGAAGGCTGTAAATTGCTGTCCCAAAGGGCTAATTTTCGAGAATGAAGGAGATGGTCAATTTTTACAGATAATTACTAGAAAGCTAACATATCGGTCCCTTCAACCCAATTTATGTCTCATAACAAACTGCTTGAACAGCCTCCCAATCTATTCTTGTGAACTCTTTCAGTGAAAGCGATTGAATCTGCTGGACATCACAATAGACAAATCTTATGTGTATCTTGTACGTGTAAGAACAAACAACGTGTTGCCCTTGGGCAAGTTTAAATTAATCAAAAATCTACGAAGACGAGTGCTTGTCGGCTCACCCTCCAGGTACATACATTCTATGTATTTACGGTCAAGTGGTGCAGATAACGGTCGTGATTTTTGGGGCCGGGCTGTAGCTTTGGGAGAACATTTCGCAAATTTTATGCTCAATACGTTGACCCTAATCTTATGGATCGTATATAAGGCGCACTTCGTTCGCATGTTTCCGGAGTCTAGTTGCGACGGTCATATTGAAAATGACGCGAATTTCTTTAACGATATTATTTTTATCGGTTCTGCTCGGTGTCGTCCTGGTGACGGGTAAGAAATCGTTTTTATAGGATTGACTGTGAAATTGAGTGAATCCGAATTTTAGAAGGCAGATCGGCGCAACTATTACAATCAGTGGGGGGTCAAGAGGCCAGAGAAATAATTCTCGAAGAAGATGAGGACTTAAGTGCTGATGAGGAAGAGGCACGTTTCCTTTCTAGTGGTGGAACAGGCTCGTCAACCGCTACCGCCATTAACAACTGGATTACCCGAGAGCAAGAAGCGCTGGAGAAACTACGTCCTCAGGGTGGTAGTTCATCAGGTGCAAATGTGATCTATGTAAATGCGGCGACATCAGGAACGACATCATCTTTAACGTCTTCTAATGGCGTTGCGGGTGTCCTTCTACCGCAGGTTATTAATGCAGCCGTCGGTATGATACGTGCTTAATTAGGGTGAAATGGATTGTAAGTTCATGTTAATATGTATTATAGGAGGACGAAGAGGAGCCCAACGTCGCAGGAGACGTCGCCCTGCAGGGAATCGCAACAGGAGTAGAAACCGTGGGAACAAACCTCAGGTATTCTTGGTTCGTCCTTGAAAAGGTGAGATTAGCCGTGTCTCCAAATGCTGTCATAATACCCGAAAGATTAAATAAATCAACTGAAGAGTTTGTGGAGTCTTTGTTATTTGCGAACGTCCAGGCAATAGAATACAGGCGATTCTAATTGGAAGCCGGTCAATGGATCGAAACGATGTGTGTGTCAATTATTCAAATAAGCCGATGGGATACGAGTATATTCAGCCAGAGCTCTTGGATCAAAGCAGATTTGAACATCAACCGAATAAACTGTGATGGCACCATTGGTCACGATGGGTTACGATGGTTTTGACCATTCCTAATGAACTCGTCATTTGGGACTAATTGATTTATCCACAGATTATGTTAGAACCGGTTCCTCAGTGCCCTTTTAATTATAATAGCTTCATATGTCACCCCCCTTGGTGTAGCTCCACGAAACCCATCTCTTCTCGTCTCGTGTGTATCCGACCGACAGCGACAGCGACAACGAATCTCTTTTCGATTTTCTATTCCAAATTCGAATCGGATTTGTTTACCTGAATCATTGAGTACCCCTAAAATAAAAATCCAATCTCGATTCAGCAGGTGTTTTTCCTGGTTGTTTACCTACCGGTACCAATGCCGCTTCTGGATGCGATCGCGCGGTGAACACTGATGCTGTTGACCTGGACGTTGTTATTGTTGATATTAGGAATGGATTGGTAGTTGAGCCTTGTGTTGATTTTTATATGCGTATGTGTAGGTAAGGTAGATAGATTCTGGGGAAGAGAACGAAGTATGTATCTGGAATGATTTATTGACGGAAAAAAGATTGTGGACTTGCACTAATTATCTTGTCCTAGTTTGGTATTGAATTCGAATTGTACGAAAGGGTTGTCTCTCGTCCGGTTGTCCTCTTCAAATCGGTAGCCGTTGGAGGACTTTTGGTAGCATTAAAGGTTAATTTGCTAACCTTTCGATAGGTTTTTTTTGGATGAGAATGGTGTGAGTTGGTGGCGGTATAAACAAAAGTAAGGAAGTGATTGAATGTGGTAATGATTCTCACAGATTTTAGTCTGGTTAGAAATAAAGGATGTACATAATTATAGGAATCAAAGGTAACAAATCAGTGTTAAGCTGTCTGCTTTGGATGAGTAGAGTATCATTTGGAAGGGTGAGGATTTTGTCGGCTACATATGAACGTATAGTGTTGTCCCAAAGAGTGATGATCTAACACAACCTATTGGGAGATTTTAAAAAAAGGTAGGTTTCTTAAAATGTTCTATTTTCCGAGAACATTTAATAAATTTTAAGAATCTCGTTCACAAATTAGTGTGCCTATTTCTAATTGGCTCTCTTCTTCTCTGGTTAGCTGCAAGACCTTAAGAGGCAGGTCAAAGGTGCAAAAGATCTTACAAAAGATTGTCTGTTGGGAAAAAAAAAATTATTAAGTACTTTCCCGTTTACAGGATAAATGATGGATTGCAGTAAACATGGTCCTTTAAAACAACTGATCCTTTGCCAACTAAATTTTTTGAACAGATCTCTTTTTTTGGAGGCGCTTTTCCTCCTCTGGCTGTCTTCAAGATGGACTTCTGTCTCTGATATCTGAGAGTACATCATGGTTTATTGTCGGTTATTCTGCTTCATAGGACAGTCATTTAAGCGCGAGCCTATGCGGATGATGTACTCGTACTTTTGGTCGGATCCTGCCTGGAGACTGTGCCAATGTGCAAAAGTCGCTCGACATGAGCATGATTCCATGTGGCACTATTTATGTTAGTGGTTGGTGTCATCGTTAGTTAGACATTGTTTACTGCGACTCAGAAAAATGGTCAGCTGGATATAAACATAGTCGTACAAGCTTGGCTGATGACTAGGCCTCGGCTAAGGACAACATGTTCACTGTATAGTGCTAGACGCAAACAAGAATATAAAGATACTAGGGCGAATCCTCGTCACAGCCGCAAAAGACCACGGATGGATTTTTCTTTCGCAGTTACAAATCCTTTCGGTTGTTGCATATATGTTGGGTGTTTGTTGCGAACACTTTTCGACGATTCAAAAGGAAGTTTCTCGGTCCGTGAAGGTGTTAGAAATCTAACATACTAAGTAGAAGTTCCATATCCGCCAACTACGGACGTGCCGGGTCGTCTGAGAAGCACGTGTTTTATCCCGTAAGTGTGAAGCATTTTCTTTGGGAGAATCCTGCCTTTGATTGACCTGTCACCCTTTGGGAGAGAGTGACCAATCCACTGCCACTTTCGTCGTTCTTTGATAAAGCTGTTCGTTAGAGAAACGGTTGGCCAGAATATCCTTAATATGTAACGTAGGAACCTATTGACAAACGTTTGTAGCTTCCTCGTGATAGTGACTGTCACTCTCCAGGTACCACATCCATGTAGCAGCACGAATTCAACGTTGGAATAGAACAGTCGTTGCTTGGTGTTTAAGCTAATTGCTTTGCCTATTCGGTTGGATATATGTATCCAGTTCGCTTCCGCCATCGGTTGAGACAACAGTCTCAAGGTATTGGAAACTCTCTACCCTCAACCGTCTGTCCAGCAATGCATATATAAGACGCAGAGTTCGGTACTATGCTGATCGTTTTTGTTTTTGTCGAGTTCATTTTCCGTTCAACGAAGTCTGCTTCCCTCTCCACATTTGCTGTCATTTGGTCAAGGTCCATTTTTCTGTGAGACAGTAGGCATACATCGTCCACGTAGTCGAGGTGTTTGAGTTCAGACGTAAGAGTCCATCGAATTCCCCCAGTTAATAAGGCCGCATTTTGTATTGGTGAAAGTATGCAACCTTGCCGAACCCCACTTTGAACCTCGAATGTATTGGTACATGCCATTTTCTTTATAACAGCCAGACTCAAAGCAATTCTTAAATTAATGGTTCTCAGCTAGAAGGAATAAAACAACGCAAAGAAGTGTATAACTCGATTGAGGACCAAAAGACAACAGACCTGCTATGTATCTGTGACATGAGTAATGTATTCCAAGTCATTTTGAAGGTTTAATTAACACGCAATCAGTATTTGCGCTTTGAGCATTGTTTAATTAATTTTGTTAACTGTGTCCACGGCTATATGTTATTAACACTCAAGTCAATATAAGTTCTATAGTACATTCGAACATTGGCAGTAAAGTAGATGTCATGTGCAACATGATCAGTTCGTTTAGCTCACTTAGCGGTCTAGATTTCGCTAAAGCATTCATGTATAATTTTATCCAGTCATGTTGCAGGAATTACCTCAATACCTGGTTCTTTTGTACCATTCGAGTAAAAGTGTCAAGCCTCATTTGTGTTTTCTAAAAGAAATATATGTACCTACGATCAAAAAACATGCACTACTTGCCGACATACTTAACTTTAGCGTTTCACTTCATTCACACAAAGGAATGGTGGTTTAAAGATGGTGCTACGGATTCCTAGAAAATTGGGTCACCGACATTGTCAATTGATAAGTGCAACCTACAAAGGCGCTGTAATTAATTTACATCTCACACAACGCAGTCGAGTGTGTGGAAACTACTAAGCCTAAGAAATAAATTGCTGCAAAATGTACATGTGTACGAAAAAGAGACTCACTTGTTGCATTGTTTTATTCGCAATTACAATCCATGGCACAGCATTCCTCACATGAACACACATTCATAATGGCGCTGTATCCGTACATGGCTGCTATTGTGCTGCGCATTTGATTTTGTTTCGCAGGTAAGCTGCTGCTGCTGCTGGAGGCGATTATTATTGTATTAAGACAATGTTCCCACCCTGCATTAGCATTAGCAATTTACAACAACAATTGAGGCCTAAATCACCTGAATAATACGCTGATGTGCTTTCGTTTTCGCTCTCCTTGTAGTTTCCTTGTTGGGTTATGTTGATCTGCCTAAAGTGGGGTGCTGCTGATGGTTTGGCGAAGAAAGTCGCAGTCGGAATGCGTTCCACGCGACATACTGGGTTTTTAGGTGACACCACGCCTCGGTATGTCTGATGAGTCCCACGCGCTGTCCCGTGACGGGCAAACATTTCCATCCAGAATATTAATATGATGATGGGAGGGTGTGGAAGAAAAGCCGACTTGACATGTGTCAAATTGCTACAACCGCATGCCTAAGACGCCCATTCACGTTCGTTGCGCGCGCAATCTGTTCGTCAACTACTGACCCTATCGGTCGTAGTTGTTGGTTGCTGTTGATCGAACGACAAAAGAAAATTGCACCGCACGATCAAGAAGTTTAAATCACTGAGGTTCTCTTATATACTGGCAACATTCCTTGGCAGCAGGTGTTTAGCATAAGTAATTGATATTCTCTGGCTTGCCAAAGAAATTCTATGGCTTACCACTTGCGCGTCGTCTTGTTGGCCTGTTCGCGACGCTGCAGAACCTCAGGTGTGTAATGGAGTTAAACCAGTCTTGGAAATGCTCCTTTTTTGCTGTACTCTGGTGTGGTGCTCCTTTGGCTGCAACAAGTCGAGCGGTTAATCTGGCTGCTTTCCTCAATTTGGTTCTCTAGCGCCCTCTCACCACCATCTCCACACCAGCAACAGCACCAGCACCAGCACCAAGCCAATTAAATCAGAAGCTTATGTTCCCATAAAATGAGAATTAAGTCGAACGGCCTGTGATTTCTCATAATTTTTACATTGCCATTGCCAATCTTTTTTCGTGCATGTGTGCGCCAGTTTTATCTCTCTCTTAGGTCTCAGCTGTGTACTCCTCAGGTCGATGCGATAGGTTGACCATGTATTCCGCGAGATGATTTGTTTGTGTGGATGGGCTCGGTACGAAGGTGAATTGATGTTGATCGAGATCAGGATGCTAACTAGTCATCCCAACGTACTATTATTATCAACATTCTGGTCGTAAATAGTTGAATTTGTTCTGGTTTTTAAGTACCGTTCATTATGAGGGCACAATCGTTTGGCTGAATGTCGTTAGGTGGATGCTTATGAAAGGATGTGCGCGATCACTTAATTGGTTTTGGCGAACACAGCATGAGCTAAGCGTTTGTGCTTCGTTAACCCTTCATAAAAGCCAGTGTGATCACGTTTTCTTATGGCATGTTTTCTTTAATGAATCTAGGAGTAGACACCAGTCTGTTCACATTCATGTACGTATTTCATATAAGCAAATGTATTTTACGATTTCTCCTTATAAGACAGGTGTTTTCAGTTTGATTTGTTTTGAAACTTTTGAAATTATAATATCTCCAGAGATGTCCATATAATATATAATGCGGGGTAATCCTTTTAAGAAATTTTTTCTTCGATTTTTTCCCATAATCCCAATTTTTAGGTAGAGACTTTTATTATTGAAGAGTATTTTGAGTAACTAAAGTCTTTTCTAGGGATATATTCAGTTTGACACATAGTTTGTAACATTGAGCCCACTACCACGCCCACTTTTGAACTCACGCTTTGGATTACTTTTAGAAGAAATTTGTAAAAATCATTTATAAACATTTTTCGAGTAGCTATATTGGTGGAAAAAAGATGTACGTATATATGTATGTATGTATATGGCAGAGGAATAGGGTATCACATGATCCGCTCCAGATGGATTGTATCCTTTCCATATGCTCTTACGCGTTATCCAAATCCTGTATTACAAGTTTGAGTCGATGATGTTAACGAATGCATTGCATATAAAAGCTAGGAAAGTGATAATGCTGTGCATGCCGTGACTCAGTGGCTAGTGCGTACATAAGGTCAGAGTCCAAAAAATAGAAGGAAGTTATTTAAAAGATTTTTTTACAAACATTTAAGAGTACCTATTGGTATCATGTTTAAATTCTGAGTTCTAAGTTTATAACTAAGAGTCTAGTTATTTCAACTCATAAATATGTAGATATGTACATATGAATTATTTCAACTAGAACATCTAAGAGTTCCATTCTAATAGAAGAAAAGTTATTTAAACCAGAATTGTAAAGTAACTAAGGACTTTTGGACCACAGTACAAGCACAAACTACCTTCTACCAGCACCGGGACTTGTACTTTTACTTGCATTTCCTTCGAAGTACTATCTTAAATACTTAAGTACTTTAGTAATTGTACTTAATTCTTATTTCAGAAAACAATAAAGTCCAATTTTATGTGGGCCATACCGGTTCTTCACCCACTGTCATCTGCTATCAACATTTAATAGGTAATGCCCAAAGATTCTTCCCTCAAGAGTTCAGAAAGTAGTGTTTCACTTTATATTTCATTTTAAAAAGTACTAACTGGCTACGCCAAGTTCAAAAATAGTGTCAGATATTAGACTTAGATAGATTTATGTCGTTACTTACGCACTTATATACATATTTAGGTAGATATGGTAAAACTATTAGGCTCATATCTTAATTAATTGACACATTTGATGCTTCAGAATTAATTCAATGTTAACAATACTGGGAACAGGGAACAGGGAACATTAAAATTAAAATATACATAGGATTTCCTTGTTTTTTTTCTCCAATCATTTATAATTGAACATGAAGGTGTTGCGTTTCATTTCTGTTATTATTTTTTTTAATTTATTTATCACTCAATTTGTATTTTTATTTTGCTCTGCTGCAATGGAACGCATTTTATTCTCTTAAATGCAATGACCATGTCGGAATACTAGTGCTTGATTAATTATGGTGATTAATGGATGCAAAATATGGAGTTATTTACAAAAAGTACAAAAGCGAGTAGACGTGGAGCTAGATCTGCACACTTCCCACTCAAGTGCTGAGAACCATTTATTTTTAATCTATCTTTAAGTATGTATGTAGTGCAATCTGCTAACTGGTTGTTTTTAACTTGCATCAATACGAGTATATTATATACTAGACAAACTCTGGTTTCGTCAATACTTTAGATCCAAGTTTTTTTCTTAAATTCCGACATTACTGGGCGTCTGCCTGTCACCGAGGCTACACTGCAAATTGGTGGACGAATTTTGATCAAACTGCATATCTGGGAACTGTGGGATAGTTCCTGGTAGTGAAATTGAAGTTTTTGTTTTAGGGCTAATATTAACGGTACTTTTCTTAATACCAAGTTGAGGAAAAAATGATTTGCTGGAAAAATGTTTCTACGATTTGGTGTAGATTTAATATTTGGGCTAGATTGAGCTATTGCTTTACAATGGCATGCCACTTTTTTGGCCGGAAACGTCAAGACGTTATAGACAATTTGTTCGAAAATGGCGTAACGAGTTTGCTTAACTTTCATACGTAGATTAGTTATGTAAAGGGGTATAAGATCATGTATTACATTTTTCAAAACTTGGTAATATTTGGAGGTCTCTGCACTTTTGCTTGATATGAGCACAAGGACGCCGAGCTCCAGAAACAGTGGGTAAACTTTTTGATATTGTGATACACGATAGGAAAAATAAAGTTAACACTGGCGGTTTTAATTCTTCGGTGTTAATAATCGGGTATAACATGTTATAAAATAATTTGGATATGAGAAAGCTTTTGGGGTGATAGCTGCCTCGATATAGTGATTTGGACGAAAAGTGTACGCGAATGGCCATTTCGAAGCAGGGCTTGTAGACCTGAACGAGAGAATAGTCAAAACAATGGATTTTTTTTCTCCGAAAATGGACCAAAGAGGCAAAGATCTTCACATTTCTTGACATTTATGGCTACTAATATACAAATAAATATATCTAGTGGAAGCAGATCGAGAGGTAGCCTGAATTGCTGCGGTTGTGAGTGTCATCATTTCACTGGTGTATCAATGCACATTAGTCTTTGAATATTTTTAATGCCCTTGTTGACTGCTGGCCACCATAACAGATCGTAGGACAGGAGTCTCATCACGTAACTTTTGAGATGATAATTGGTTGGCCGATCCAACTAAGCGTCGGTAGTTCATTGTTGTGTCGTCAATTTAAAGTTTGAGAGCAACTGAGAAAATTGAATTTGACACTTCTTTCTTTGTGCGTGGAGTAAGGAATGCCAGCGTTGCCAGATACTCAAATAATTCCTCCCCCTCTATGACAAATCATTAAAATCTCCAGAGTTGTCAGTTTTTTAGGTAAAAACCTACATAATTTGTGTTCCAGCTCCTAAAATATATTAAGTTTGATACATAGAGAAATATTTAAGATCTACTCGTTCGATATAGAAGCCTTTGAGGAAAAGTACAGCACAAGTGTAAACACTTTCAGAACTTATTAACTCACTGACACTCCCACTTTTCTTAAAACTCTCATCTTTTAGAAATTTTATGTGAAATTGAAAAAAAAAAAAATTTGAGCAAATATGCTGGCGAAAGAAGGGACTATAATAGTGGAAAGGGATAGAGTTCTATAAGATCCGTTCGAATTGTATTAGAATTGTAGCATTTCTAAATGTTTTGCATGGCAACCTTACACTTCTTATTCGCCATATTTCAACCAGTCCCATGACGTCAGAACGATAAAATTCTTACTCTTCTGTCAAACTTAAAAACATTAAACACTTTTATGAGTTATTTTTATATCAGATATACCTGACTGTTTGGCGGCAGCACAGAGAAATATAAAAAGGAATATCCATACTCTCTTTTGGACCATGTTCCTTGAATTCTCCTTCTGTATTGCTGTCCTGTCATTAATTAAAAATAAATTACATGTATCGCGACACATTATAACAAGATAAAGATAAAAGTAATATTAAGATTCATTATGTACGCTTGCAAAATCCTTAGATACATATCTTTGTCGGACAGGCTCGGTCACTGATGAAAAATGATTTAATTGATGTAATAGCATTATTAATCCAGAATAAACGTAATTGTTCGAATGAGACCCAGCGAAACAGGTTCAAAGAAATAAACACCACGTGCATCGTACGATTAAAATATTCACTATACTATCAAAGTAGTAATTTGAGATAACTGGTTTTGAAACATACATATTTACGACTATAAGCATTTGCATAAATCGGGCATATTTCATTTTCCATTTTGTTTTCATCTAAATAAATATTCATTCCCCGAGACATCTGAGTTAGCCACTGCATAATCTTTCTGACTGAACCTATATCTATTTAAAAATGTAAACTGTCCCCATAATGTTTGCAGATTTGCATAATTATTTAAGGTTTTTGCCACTCTTTTGCCATTAGAATCTCTGACCTATCAGGATTCCTTAGAAACCGCTTAAATAAACATATTTTGCGACCCATCAACGATTCATATCAAATATGATGCCATCTTGGTGATTTATTCCACAAAAACAATAATACACGTTCAATCAATAGGCTCAATTCGTCGAGCATCGTGCATAATCATCACCCCAAAAAAAGAAAACAAAAAAACAAAGCCAAACTGATGTCTATAATTGTGACAGAGAAGAGCCACACTTTACATACCTGGATTGGAAAACTGAAAACATTCAAATTAACTCCGGTGTTGCACATAAATTAGACCCTAAACAACGAAATGCGAAACACTTCTAATAAAACACGTTGTAAAGCCGAAGAACGCCCACACACCAGACACAAACGAGCCACTTGAGCAGAGGTCTAGTGGGCCAACAACAAAATGTCAATGCCTTGTCAAACAATAAATGTGTAGATATTCAGAAGGTCGTAGATTTGTTTTGCTACCACAGCCACAACCACACTGATTTGCATTACAAAGCCCTGACAGGCAAAATATTCCTCTGACCCTAAAAAAATAAAATCGAAATTCTTTAGAAGAGAGAGAGCAAGTCAAATCCTCCGCTCCGGAAGTGATGATAACAGAAACAGAAGCGATCCTTCCTAATTGAAACCTTCCCGTAAATCACATGACTCATGACATTTCAAAACATGAGCTAATTGGTATGGCTTCTCCCTTCCGAAATGCCAACGTTGAGAAGTCAAAACTCATGGTCGAAAATAAATGGAAATAATGAGTGTATCTATCGAAATAAAGCAAAGCAAAAAAAAAAAGTAAATCCATCTACAAAGCACGATCGGAAAGACCGTCAAGACGTAAAGTAGAACAAATTGTGTAGGCTGGTCAACAAAATAACACACACGAACGATGCATGTTACGTGCGACGTCGCGTACCAACTACTCGTAGCATGAGACACCACAGCAGCGCGGGAACTTAACGTCGATCTCGATCGCCACACCACACGATCATCGGCTTGGTGGAAATAAGAGAGAGCAAGAGTAAAGTCGGCTTAGAGCCGAACGATGCTTCGGCTTGATTCGGGCACGCGCAATCGCTACTTATCCGTCGTCGTATCCCCAGCATCTCCGGTTCTTCTGGCTCTGGCCTCTTCCATCGCGCTCCAACGACCTTCATGGCTTCATCATCTGTGCGCTGTGCGCTGCGCGCTGTTGTGCGAAAGCTGTGCTGAAACGTAGAAGGCAAAGCAGAACAAAAAAGGAGAAAAATAAAGTAAAACCAAGTGATTTGCAGAAGCCAGGGTTCAACTGCATTTAAAAAACCGGATGGATACTTTTCTTCTTCACCACCATCATCATGGATATTAATAGATTTATCATGGCTTTGCGAACGCGATATTCACCTTTCCGGATCCATTACGAGGAATGACAAGCTCTAACTGCTAAACAAATGCAAGTAGCAACACGGCCGCAGCGCGTCGCGGCGCGGCGGACCACGGAATGTGTATCTCCGAGGGGACAAAGCAATCGAGCAGATGCATTCGCAGCATCCCAGCAAATTGTGAGGATATAAAATATAAGATTTCTTGCTTTGTCAGATGTGTTTCGTTTCGTTTATTCCTGGAAGACACCGCCGACCGCCGCCGCCTGCCGCACACTTGCACACACTTCATCGCATTTAACCGAGTTCTTAAGTGGAAATTGTAGATTGAATCCAGCTAAAGTATGGAGTAAGTTCTCTATTGAATGCGACACCCGGTTATGCAACGCTCTTATACAATATGTGTGTACATATTTATTTGCTTATTAATTTATTGCCAGAGAAAGTCTTACTCAAAGTCTTGAGGATATACGAGATAAAACAAATTACTCGAGAGATGACTTCATATGCATGATAATTAGGAAAGCGGGGGAAGCTCCAAATGAATAGCATGATTGCGACAATATAATCGTGCACAGTGTACGGAGTCATTATTCGCTTTGATATCCGGTGAAAGATTCAGATGCTGCTTTGTTGGAGAGGCAAATCACATTTCGATACGGAAAGTTGTCTTTGCAACTTTAAAGACTGGCTTATTCAAAAGATACATAAAAGTTTAGGCTTCAGCGTTCATTTGGTTACTTGGTGGCTTAGACATTAGTTAAGGAACTTCCTCTTCATAAAGGAACTGAATGAACTTATGAATTTTACTGCATAGGGTTCTAGATGGTTGTCTTCTAAAAAATACAAATTGCCTTTAATATTTGATTTGGGCAGGTCGATGGAAGTTTCTTAAGTGTCGTGATCGCCGACATTTCAAAATTTCAGATTTCATCAAGATCGGTCTGGAGTTAGGGAGATTTAAAGAGATTTGAGAAAGGTGCAAAAAGTTCGTCTGAGGTTCAGAAAGAGTGCTTAAAAAACGTTTCTGCAACTTTCAGATACATTGCTTGAAAAACGTTCCTTAAACCTTTCCAATTTGCATCATTTCGCTGGTCTGAACGCTATGTGAAGAGTTTCTGAAATGCTTATCGTTTTCCATTTAGAAAGGGACAATAATTTTCTTTCTCAAGCTTCACGTGCTTTCTAAATTTAAAATGTTTTCATTTCTGTACTTTGGACAGCAAGAGGAATATAATTCTGATAATGTTGGTGTATGCACAATATCCTTGCGTGAGCTTGTAAATGTGTATATGTTCTTCTTGTAGGTCCTTTAGTCTTGTGCGATTCCCATAACCGTAAGGTGTGTTTCTGACTCGACAGTGGTACTGTGTACTGTAAAATAGTGCCGAATCCTACGAGTCTGACGCCGAGTGAATTGTTGGAGTTCTTTCGTTTTTGAGGGGAGGGCTTTGGCATAAAGAATTGGCTAGTCTGGTCGGTCATGTAGGTATGTATATTTCCACGGAGCCCGAACTTCTTTAACTGTTTTGGATTCATCTGTGCCTTTACGTTGACAGTCAAGCAGCTATCACCATCGGTACGATCCAAGCTCGTCAAAATGTGCAAGATATCTCGTCAAGACTGAAAGATATCTCAGATGCCAATAAAGTGTCAGGGAAGCACGGCTAGGTATACCACATTACGACTTTTGTAGAAGTGTCACGAAGAGAGAATAGAAACCATTCCTCTACTGTGCGATTGTCCAGCATTGGCCGTTAAAAAGGAAAGATTCTCTAGGAACTAACACATTTCGTTCCGGAGCTGGAGCTGGATGATTTAGGAAACATGGAGCTCAACAAATTCGTAAGATTTATACATGCATCTGTGTGGTTTAGTTGGGCGGTCTTAGTTTAGGGTCGCTTCAATCTTTGGAGGGCTCATAGTAGTCAAAGTCCTACTGTCAACATGGGCATACATATACTCAACCTATTTGTGGGAGAGGAGTTGATAATCACATCTTGTCTTCTCTACTGAAGCTTCATCAAAGCCTTTTAAACGAACATTCTAGGTGATGCTTCTAGAAATTCAAAAATTGGGCCAGCACTCTTCCGCACTAAGCGAACCGGTCTGATATTCTTTAACGTCGCTCTTCAAGTAAATAAATAAATAGCAAGCTGACACCAATCTAGCTTTTATTGTTTACTGAACAATGTATGAGATACAAAAAAAAAAAAAAAAAACACACAACATTTCTATATAATGTACCAAAATCAAAAGTCATACCTAAATGTTTTGTACATTCATACATTAGCAAAATTTAAGTAAGTAAATTAAGAAAATAACTACATAAATAAGAAGTATTACATATAATTTTTTTTTATAATATAAAGTTTATTCATAAAAATAAAATAACATTTTTAAAAAACTGCAAACAAAAAAAAATTTTAATTCACAAAATGTTACAAACAAAAAAGTGCAGTTTGTACAATATGTACACACGCACGTATACATATGTAATAATTATTTTATTTGTATATTATATTTTTTATAATTAATATTTATTAATTATTTTTAACTAAATATACAAACATATGTATTTTATATCAAATTACAAGAATTTTCGTAGCATCAAAAGGCCAAAATGCAATCAAGCTAAATCATCAGTTAAACTGGATAAGATCTAGTCGATTACTCGGCAATTATTTATCTATTTTCTACCACTGCGCTTGAGGGCAGACAATTTATAATGATCGAATGCAGTGATCGAAGCTCGTTTTCATAATTTTCCTCCAAAACTTTATGTGATGAACCATCTACGATCCGATGAGGAGAAAGTGCAACTGACTGCGTTAAAACGTTAAGATATGGATGTTAAAGCAATAAATTGCATAATTCAATTGAAGCCACTCTCACACTATGGCTTGTTTTCTCCCTGTAGCTTTATCTTGGGTCAAACAAGTGCATGTGCAGATGTGCACTGCACAAGTAAATTCAAACATTGAATCTCCGCAGACTCGTACTATTTCATAGATTACTTACTTATCTTAAATCTGTCTTTTTGGTTTTATTTGTCCAACTTATTGAGCCAGATCAAGAAACCCTCCAACTCTTATCACGAAGAAATTCTTCTTTCAAAATAAAAACAACAGCAAATCTCTTGGACGCGTTGAGTTTCTCTTTAAATACGAAAAATTCTTCGTTCAAATTGCAATGCCATCGAAACCACTTCCAATATTCCAGTCAAAATGGTTCGTAGTCCAGTAAAGAGACCAACCTAAGAGATACACCCTCGCAATGGTTCTTGCGCAGCATAACTTCTCTTTTCAACATTTCTTTCTCTCTTTTTTTTTTTATGTGAACTGGCCGACCATGCTCCATGTTGAACAACTGGATTTTTGATTCCGAAGAACAGTTTGCCTGCCATCATCGTCAGTCAGTCAGTCGATGGATACTTGGCAATCAAATGGTGCGAAGCAGTTGTAGTGCGTGTGCCGTGCGGATTGTTTTCTTATTATTATTATTATTATTCTTGAGTGTTTTTGTTTCTACTTTTACACAAATCGACTTTGCATTTTGAATTAATGTTTTCATTTAAGATTTTCTTTTTGTGGACATAGTATCATACATAAATGAAAGTGACAAACCGTTTAAATAATTCCAACCGAAAAAGAAGTTAATTCCAGATACATGTGTGATCAATAAATCCAAAAGCAGTAATTGTTTAGTTTATTGTTAAGGTGCGGATGCAAAACGGATACAAAACTATATTTCAACTCCTTTTCATTCATAAACTTTGTCTTCACCCAAGGGACCACGTCTACTATGCATTGTTCCATGTTCTGAATCGAACCTTGTAGTAAATCCTATGTTGCTATTATTCCTCTTATCATTTATTCATCATTTGTCAGAGAAAAGAAAAATTCCAATTCAATCCCAAAAGAAAAGTAATTAATTATAAAGAAAAATAAGAAAAAAAAAAAGAAGAATTAAAAGTATATTCTAAAAGTGAATGTGAATAGAGAAGTTAAATAGAACGGAAGTGAATGTGTAGTAAATCCAGTAAACAGGATATGAAATGTTGCTTCCTCTGAGATTGTTCAAAAGTTTTGAAATTCATCGTCATTATCGTTGAGTCATGCATTTGATCAAGGATTAACACTGTCTGTGAACATCATTTT
The DNA here is from genome assembly GCA_949716465.1 of Chalcosyrphus nemorum. NCBI lineage: Eukaryota > Metazoa > Arthropoda > Insecta > Diptera > Syrphidae > Chalcosyrphus > Chalcosyrphus nemorum. The sequence goes on from OX454332.1 coordinate 663,572, forward strand.
CCAAAACACAAAAAAAAAACAAAAAGGATACACATTCGTGCGTGTGTGTGTGTAAGCATAGATAAATTTTGTTGCCGATGAATAGTACCTATTGGATTTTAAATTCAGCAACGGTAAGCATTAAAATATCTATAGATACTCGTACTATTGAATGATTTTCGATAAAAAAAGGAACGTGTCCTTTCAATGCATAAATTTTGCTTGTATGCGGTTTTTTTTTTATATAGATATTTTTATTTAGCATAATGAAAGTCATGAAGAGGGTTGACACAAATTTTTTTCCTCCTGATTGAAGGCCACAGTTCGATTAAAATTTTTGTGGGTAATCTGCGGCAGGAGAGAAACATCGATTTACCTAATGGATTGTTTTTTTTTTTTTTTTTTTTTTTAATTTATGTTAATTATGCGTGCGTATTGAATGCATTAAAATCTAATGCAATTATCAATTTCGATTAAATGTTGGCTGAGGATTGATTATTAATGAAGTGGTCAATAAAAGTCAGTTTAATCAATTCAGTATTATTTATTTTTGTAGTAAAAATGCATGTGCATTACATGTGAATTATCTATCTTGTAAAAGGGGTTTAATTTAAGAACTACCCTCACTCTTTTTGCACCCTAATTGGTGGGACATTCTTCAAATTAAAAAGCGTTTCCATTAAAGTAATTTCCTAAGCACAAATCAATAAAAATATACTGCTAAGGATGCATCCCTCTAAAAGGGATAAACCCCTAGATGGGTGCACAATGGATGAAGTCCTCTTTCTCGTGACAAGTTAAATATTAACTCTCCTTTTTAAGAGTCGAAATGCACGGCTCTGCCAGCGCGTGTTAATGCGATTAAAGGTTCCTCAACTTGACTTAAACTCAAATAGAAGAGTGACTTATTTTGTGTGCATAACTTGGAGTAAAGTACATAGAGTTAAAATAGTTGCATAGAAGAGCGTTTACTACAAAAGCTAGCAAGGTGTAAACGAACAAAGTGATAAGAAAGTCCTCTTTGAAAATGTCCATCGCCTTGTTCTTTTTGAGAGCTATTTTTCTCTTGGTAAGTGACACAACAAAGAGTGCCTATTGGAGTTGTTTCACTTTATGTTGTAGCTATTGTATATTTGAGAAATCGAGGAGGAATTGAAGGACTGTGGTATTTTTAGAATTCAATCAACCTCATACACATAGACATACTTCTACCTGCACTGTATTCTTAATATGCCTCTCAACACATAGTTTGGGAATTTAAATAGTCACTCCATATTGCTTGACGAATTTAAAGTCATTCAATTCAGTTTGAATGTCAGAATTCCACTCAAACGCTACAAAATTTGTTTTACAAAACCCGATTTAAAAAAATGCATTCTCTACCGTGCAGATACATATCGGCGTAACTTGGAAGAAAAGCTCGAGGATAGGTTAGGTTAGGTAGATGGGTACCGTGTGGCAAGAGAGTTTGTTTGCTCACTAAAGCCACTTAGACTTAGAACGGATCCATTGTGCCCTTACATTTAACACTGCGAACCGAGATAAGAAAGTCAGCTGTTAGAACCATTCAGATAGTGATATGAATCTCAGAGACTTCCCTTGAGTTATAACGACTGAGTTTTACCAGAGTTGATGATCTGTTCTTGCTAAAGGCCGACCATAGCGCGCTGGCCGTTACGTATGTGTCATATCTAGATGAACCTAGCTTCTGTTTGCTCGACCAATGGTCTCATCTTCATATATTTTCCGTAAGGAATTGATCAGGGCTGCTACAAAAGGAAGAGACTGCAATATGTGCAGCGTTGACCTTTTCCTAGCAAGCTCTTCAGACTTTTCGTTTTTTTAAATATCCATATGCTATGGTACCCAATTGAGTGTCACCGTATTGGCCCTGGATATCTCGTCTAAAAGTGATTTGCAGGTTTTCACAAGCCTCGACCTAGTTATAGCAGAGTCTGACTGTCTGCGGCCTGTACCACAAAACTACAAGTACCTACTACAAGTATAAGTAAATTTGACAACTGTTAAAACAACACTGCATCATTGCAAGGTTTAGTAACACACAATTTCAACAGTTGTCAAATTTCACTTGCTGTCTATGTACTCGTAGTTTTTCCAACGATATTACTCTTGCGCATAATATCCGCAGCCTGTATAATGGCTCGAGGAATCTTCCATAAAAATTCCTAGATTAAAGTGCTCTCTTAAGCTTTCAAACTCTTATATCCCATCAATTGTTATCAAATAGTCAGTGATCTTTCAAGGAAATTAAATATGGGTCTGAAGTCTGTAGTAAATTAAAGCTATCATTCATTATGCTTTTTCCACTGGTTACAGCGTCTATAAAATGCCTGGCATAGTTATCTTCAAGGAGCTGCTAGACCAAAGCGTCTGTTTGTATGCAGACTTCAACAAACCAGGTTTGTGTAAATTTAACATTTGTTCTGCTTTTAGACATTCTCAGAAGAGAAGAATCCCTAAATTTGTATCCCTGCAGGATGTTTAACAGAGCGTAATCATCTTGTACTAAATTTGTTTGTAATTCCCATCGCATTTACTTCTTCAGGTACTTTGCTTTTGACTTTATTTTAATTTCGTGCTATATTTTTTCGAGGTAACTAGAAAGAGTTTGATTTGACATGAAGACATTTAGTAATGATACTGACACCCAAAAAACAACAGAAAGTTGCGATTTCCAACCTATTCGGCTTTGAAAAGTTTACTCAAATTCTAACAAATAAAAAAAAAAACAAAACGTACAAACTTATGGTAATACATAAAAAAAACTTGTTCTTGACAGTCAAGCTATTTCCCATACCATAAATATTAAACATGACACATTGTCAAGAAAATTCCATACATAACACTCATATTCATAAGACAAAAACTATACAATGTATATAAAATAAAAACAGCTACTAATCCGACATTTACCTACCTACTGTGCTTCACATTTTTGCAAGAAACTGGCGCCACCAAGACGTGAGGTTTAATATGAAAATCAGCCTCTCGTGCGCATTAACATAACTATCTGAACTTGTACTAATAATGAATAAACTAAAATGAATACTAATAAATGTGTTATATTCGTTATCATCGACTTGTAGCGATATGTTAGGTATACCCATAAATCAATACGACTGCCTATAAATAGCCCCGTGCATAATTAACATATGTAAATCCATTTGTGATCCAGAAACGTGTTCCCTCACATAGAAGATAGAACGGTGCAGCGCCACCTATGCGCGCCGCCTGAGTTACCCACTAAGTAATCTTTATTTGTTTTAATTCATTCCACTTTAATGTTCAACTATTAATTAATAACATTTTCTTATTGTATAGTATTGTATCGAGGGCGATACAACTTTTTAATTCGTATCTAAGCAACAATTAAGAAGACTCGGTGTGCGCGGAAGATGAGATGAGAAGAGAATAAGAAAAAGGAGCTACGAAAACGGGTTTTAAACTCGATGAATATGCCCTTACGCATAAATTTTAATTAATTCGAAATCCGTTGGATATTTTTCGTCGTTGTTGCTGTTGTTTTTTTTTTTTGTTTTCAATATATAAATGATAAACCTAATTCGAGTTAATTAAGAATTCGTTTGGAATATTGTTGCTTATGTTCATATTGATGATTATAGGGACAGTCTGTCCGTTGTGCTGTGCTCCTGATTAAGTACCGAGTTTTGGAAATTGGGTCCCATTAAGTATTCTAATTGATAGATCACATGGGGTTATTAATAGTCGTTATGAAAGCAAGCCGTATTGCACAATTCATAAATTGAGCAACATATTTTAGCAATATCCACGTCAATTAAAGTGAGAGCAAATCAAGTAATAAAGAACATTGTTAAATGATAAATGGAACTTAAATTGTTTGTTTGTTTGTTTTTTTTTTGTCTCTTATGATTATCAAATTGACTTTGATAGCGTAAACATAAAAGATATATGTATATCTGAAAAAACAGATGCTCATTTAGAAGTCATGGCATTTTGTTATGCTATTTTTAGTTGACTACTTAAAGCTTACTGGATTGTTTAAAATGCGAAAAATTATACATTCAATACAACCGCCTAGATTGTGAAGCGAAATTTACGATAAATTAGATTCTAATTGGTTGGCTGCTCACATAAAACAAAACTCACTGGTTTTATTTATAGTAAAATCGGCTTAGGAAGCATGTACAGCTTAGAGTTTTAACAGCTGAAAGCTGATTAACACAGAACTGGTAGTTTATAATTTATTGTCCTAGAGGATGTAGGTAGGCCTAATAGTTGTTGGAGCAACAGTTGCGTAGCATCTCTTCTCGACGAAGTTGATTAAGAAACCTTTCATGCTCTCTATGCTAGAGATAGCTTAATCGCTTTAATTGTTGATTGGGGTTCTTCCTTCTTATATTTACATCTATGCCTACGTTCAGAAACAAATTTTCACCTATGTGAAGCTGTTAATATCTGTTCTACACACTACGTATCCTGTCTCTATTTTTGTCTCTTCTTCAACAGGTGTGACTGTAAAAACAATTAAACTATTTTCCAAAAATAAAGCTCATTTAGATTTTAGACATAAGACTCCTTATAAATCCATATGACATATCCTTCGTTCAACTACATGTCTAGAATTATGTAAATGAAATGAGACCTTTATTGGTTCTTTAGTATTGAGACCGGTTTATTGCACAATACTCGGGCTAGCCAATTTGTACAGTTTAAATGAATCGTTGGAGTAATTTTCGAGAAAACTGATTTTTTTTTAAAGTGACTTCAAGGTCCAAAACATAGAGATCCTCTGTTTCATAAGACCTATCGAGGTTCATATACATGTACCTCATGTCACAAGGAAGATCCTATCCACCGTGTTGTGTAAGCGCCCAAAACCCTTCTGCAACACACATACAGTACGGTTGTTGTTTTCGGCCAGGCAGATCCACAATAGACCAAATTTTCGCACTCAAACAACTCATGGAATAGACCAACGAATTTCAAGTCAAAAAACACGTCCTTCCACATCAGAGACCTGCAGCAAGAGGCTCGTTTTATGACCATTCGAAATATTCCCTGTTTTTTAAGTATTCAGACATATTCGTATTCATTCACAAAAAGTATTCGCTGAGCTCACATTTTATTGCCTCTCATAAAATGAATCTGAAGCGAGCTCCCATTCACATTCACTGAATTTGGAAAAAGGCAGTGAATGTTTCGAGTGGCTCGTGCGATCGTGCGTGTATGTGTGCATTTGCAGTGCTTTGGTTTTGTTCCTTTCTGTCGCCTTCGTTGTTTGTACTTTCAGTGTTCTGCCTGCTTCTAATCCAACCATTTAAAAACTTGTACATTTCACTGCTTTTGTGAATGGATACCACTCAACCATTCATGAGTACCAATACCGTGACGATTGGTTTTCATTACGTTTCGCAAAGTGAACTGAATTATCGTTTCCTACATGATAAATACTCGCTTGTTTTCTGTGTGCGTGAGATTGTGAAAGGCTTACCTTTTAGCGAATGATTCACAATGGCAAATGAATGGATTCATGCAGTTCGCTGTTATTTGGCAGGCTTCCATTATTCTGCAGTAGAGATAGCTAGTACTGAGATATGGATCTGGGAAAACAAATAAATCTTTAGTTTAATTTATAAATTAACAGCCTGAAGTTTGCATGTCGTAAAATGGAGCGACGCATTCCCTTGTAATATCTTCAATCAATCAATTTTGAAATGAAACTGTCTGCATAATATGGGTTTCATCAGTTTGAGGTCATTCCATGTTTTGTCTCAATAAAGTTAACTATGCTAACTTGACTCAATATTGCACAAAATTTATTTACCCATTATCACCTGCCTACGAGGTTTTTACACCTCAACGAATCCATTAAAAGAACGTATTGGACATCTGTGACCACTAATAAAATTGATAATTAAATAAAATTTAAACACGAAACCATTTAAGTTACAAAAACGGAACACTTAGCATTCACTTAGAAGGAAGCGAATCCGTTGTCGTTCGACGACGAGGTAACTGATTTCTCCATTCACACGATAAGTGTGTGCCTTCAAAACGTGTTCCTTATCCATTCAGACTCTTAGTGGGGTATTCTTTTCTATCAGCCATAAAAACTCTATCTGAATTCTCTGAACGATCTATAAATTTCCTCAAATTGATCTGACCCGAACGGGTATTTCTGGACTATCAACTCTATAGATGTAAAATTATCGTGCACTGATATTTGAGATTTCATATTGTTAGGAACAAGTGCACCACACCACACATGGGTGCGTTCAAAATGCTGCCCATTATGTATAGTTAGTTGGTACACTCCCTCTTTTTTGTTTTTTTTTTTGGTCAGTATATACAAGTGAACTTTGATAATTTAGTGCAAAATTTATAGTCCAAATGAAGTGGGAAATTATGAGGCAATTTTGTTCTCGTGTACAAAAATTTGGATTGTCGTTAATTACAAAGCACTATGTGTACCGAGATTGTGTAGATATTAATCTCGTTATTTAGATGGCGCCCGCCACAACGTGTGCGCCTAAATTATGGCGAGGTTATTAAAATAAAATTTGCAAATATGTGTAATAATTGTACATTGTCGGCATCATAAATATTATAGTCGAACACACCTGTCGGTGGGATATTTTTTTTTTTAAATGTCAATGTACGTTCAGAACTGTAATCCAGGATCTAAGTTCGGATCATAAGATAGACGAACGACGAAAAAAAAAATCAAAAACCATTTGCAAAATGCCCTAAAGATCTACCATCGAGTTTGGTTAAATGCCATTTTCGGTGGAAAAAAAATCACAGCCCACTTTATTCAGAAATATATCTAAAGGCAATGATAGATACAAAAAAAAAAAAAAAAAAAAAAAGAACCAAGAAACGTACAACAAACTAAAGTAATTAATTGTTCGTTAAACTTTTTTCTGATTTTGTTACATCTGTGGGAAATGCCGAGAATAATCAGTAATACATGCATTCGTAAACGGACGATTGTTGAATTAGTAAAAGCTGCACACAACACGGCTGAAGGGGGATAGCTATCTACTCGGGAGAAACGAGGAGAAACTTCCAAATTACTTAATGAAAACAAAGCAAACAGTATAATTATTATGTACGGAATATCCGCTTGGGCGCAGTAACCCACAACCAGGCCGGTTACACACAGAATATGCCCAAAACCTTAACCAGGTGGTTCATGAAATAGGCCCGAGGGTGTGTGGCTATGCGGCGTAGTCGTTATAAAATCTACTACCACAGAGAGTAGTATGTAAAATGAAGGTACCTACAAAATATTATATTTTGACAAAGAAGAGAATCCAATTAATCAATCAATGATGGGCGCCAGGTCAGGCCAAGAAGCCTAGGTACACACCACTTGAGAACCGCACCCCGGGTGCGTCTTAGAAACTATTGATACCTAGCATGAGTGGGGTATATCTAAATTTGGCAATGAAATGCTTAAATTAAAGCCTCCAACCACAATCATTGAATTTTGGTTAAATTTTTTATTACGGGAAAAGCTAAGACCCAAGTCCATTCGGGGGAAGTGTGGGACTGGTGCGCGAGTCAAATTACCTCCGGGCGTGTAGGTTAAAACAATGAGAAGTGATGATTCCGTTTCGGAATCCGATCGGATTACACAGCAAGAAATTCGGTGTAAGACGAAACAGAACACAGCGAATAAGATGGGAAATTTATTTAACATTCAACCCAACGGACACGGACACAGTGTTGTTATGTTTAATTTATTTAATAGGCTAGACTACACAGTGAAACATTTTTCTTAATTTAGATTTTAACAATTTAAAACCAATTAAACTGATACAATGGTGGTATTCGCCAAGTTGGAATGACGAAGGTCAGGAAAATTCTCATGTTGGCACTAAAAAAATTTGGTTTAGAGACGCTTTGGATTAACGACCATTGGATTGGATTGGATTGGATTAGGGAAACAGATACTTGTAAATGTCAAAACATGAATCTAATATCCTAAATTTGTTTTAAAAGGAATTTTATGGTTTCATGCGGATTATGATTAAGGAATTAAGATTTTATGAGATTATATTTGTAAGAAATCTCTCGTTTCGAAGATGCATACTGAGAGTATCTACGTTTACAGAAGCTTAAAGAGGGGAAGCATTAAGTCCTTTGTTACATTTGGTTGGTAATGGAAGTGATGGTTGTTTCTACAACGCCTGTTACGTGCAATCTGTAAGTTAGTGGGTGAAGAAATTCATTCCATCACGCTGGAAATGTTTTGAGAAAGTGTGGCTGGTTAATTGAGGAAACCGACTTTTTGATGAACTAAAGGACTTGTCATGGATTACACTCTGGAGCGTGGAATGTTTCCTATGGAGTACAAGTTTGAGAGAACCAAAAGACAACTAGATTACTAGATTACTAGTTTACTGCAAAAACCAATAACGAAGAAATCTTCAAAATTCTGTACATTCTGGAGGAAATATTATACACAAAGGTCACATCCATCCTCAGCGTCTTTATCGATTTCAACGTTCCTTGTGGGAATAGTTGTAGAGGGGAGCTATACAGAGCCATGTCTTGTATTGACATCCCTATTGAACTTGTCTATCTGCTAAGGATAAAGATGCTGAAATTCAAAGGAACTTAATCAACTTAAAGTACCTTCATAACTAGCTAAAGACAGACCTCCACAGAAGTGGAGAAGCTTCCGTGTCTAATCCGTGGTCTTGACATTTGTCTAGGTAGCCAGAAATAGATTTCTTTCTGATGTTGATGATGTTGATAAATTCTTCTGGATGGAATGAATCGATGCATGCTTCTATGATTAACTCATGGTGTGCACTTGTTTCTTAATTGGTTAAAATAGCGAGTTCTGTCCAGGCGTTCACGAGGTGGGACCTTGATTCCCATGCCTAGCAGTTAAACATATTTATATGTAAGGAAATCTTATGTCTGATATTAATCTTAAATGTGTGTTTAAAAAAAAAATCTAATTTAATACCTTCAACAATATGACATCGCAAAATTGACTGAGCAAGCGCTCATAGGTCTACCTTCACCTAAAGTCTTTACAAAAAGTTTTTTTTTGTATTGCTACCTGTGTTTCAGGCTTAGTAATCAATACTAAAATCTTTAAGAAATCCTTCCTTTTGTCTTAAAGCAACTGAGTCATGTCGTAAATTTTTGTGTTATGTCATCTCCGTTTTCGCAAAAATATTCGCATTTGAGACAAGAAAAAACTGGTTCTAATGGTGCCACTGACTTTCGCCCAATTAGTAGTTTAATCTTTTTATCTCTTAAATTATTGACACAACAAATAGTCAATCATCCTGCCCCAATACAGTTTACTAATTTCTATTCAATCTGGATTTAAATAGATAGATATATCTCGAATAACTTCCGCGGACACATCAGGTCACAAAAAGTATGCTTGGGCGAGGTTTTCTTTTGACCAAGAAAATTTGAATATTTAGCATGATAAAAAATCCGCATTTAATAAAATTTTTAACAATCTTTCTGGCTGTTTGCTGGGACATTAGCCTTCAGTTTTTAACTTTTATTAGTTAACTTATTCAGAACTGATTCTATTTAGTTTATAGCAAGAACAAAACTTCAAAAACAGATATTCCTCTACGGCAATTTCACCAAATTTTGATTAAATCTTAACTAAATTTTTGAACAAACCCTTTATTCCCATAAGCCTACTTTATTAACCGTAACGGAAAAAAATAGAAAAAAATTCAAAACCACATTTTTCCGTTTGGTCCCTTTTCAAAAAAGTGTCACATTTTTCTGTCCGAAAATATATGCGCACACATTTTGAAAAAAATAATTTATTTGTGTGCAAATGAAGGCGTATAAAACGATGGTTATCATACCTCCAGGTCCAAGCGGATATCACACCACAAAACAAAAAAACAATAAGACTCAGTGGTAAAACCATTCTTTATTGCTTTTGTGTTGTATGCTAAATTCAGCAAAACTGACAAAAATATACACATTCATATAATCTCTCTCTTTCGATCGTAATTTGAATAATTTTTTGTAAATTTTTAAGCCTCGAATTTATGATAAACAACCGATGGGAATGATAGTCTCGACCCGAATTCAATACCACTTAGAGTAGACTTTTTCGCATACTATCTACGTACGTACTAGGAAGTGTGCTTACACATTTCATAATGTGTCAAAAGCAATTCTCTTAAATAACGCCATCCAACTTAATTTAAAAGAAAACAAAAAAAAAAAAAATGTAGACCGGTCTTATAAACTAAATGGATATTTTACTGGCAGCACCCCCGCAGTTAAATGTTTGTTTTAACACGTTCTCTGTGCTTTTTTTTTTTTTTAAGGTCCACTCAAACATTTATAAATATTTAATTCTTTAAAAATTGGCAGAAATTTCATTTTAATACGTTTTCAAATAAAATTTGAATACAAACATAAAAGCACTCTGGTTTCCTCCCTCAGCCGAATGGTGGAGATTTCTGTGGTTAACCATGATTCAGCATCTCCACCCATCTGCATCCGTGGATGTACATAAAAATAAAAATAAAATAAAAATACGCCAAACGAAAGCAGCAGCATCACAACTCGAAGTGTGTAGGTATGTCGACGAGGACGACGACGACGTATACTATGTATTTTTTTTTGATGTAAACATGTCAATAAAATAAAGGTTTCACTTGATCCATTCTCGTTTGGAGCAAATGGTCGGGATCCGAAGAACTTACTTATGCAATGCATAAATAAAATTGTCGTCCTCGTAAAATGGCTCAGCTTTTAAGGAATCCTTGTCGGGTCACTTGATAAGGTATAGTCGCCTTAATTGATATCGTTTTCTTTGCCCATGGATGAGTACGTTTTGGTTTTTTTTTTTATTAGAATTTAATTGTAGAGCTGTGCGTCGCGTCGATTTGCATACCAAAGTCTCCACCACCCGCACTCAGCAGGAAATCGTTTTGGCAGACGCACGAATGGGCCTACCCACAAAGAAGCTACAAAAAATTATCTAGGAAATCATCACCGAATTTCCTCGTATCGCAACCTCCATTATACGTTTAGGTATATTGATTTGATATCAATTTTATTTCGATTTTAATTTTATAGCTTTCATCTGGCACTGATGTCGGCCGAACTCCAATCTCCTATTTTATCTCCATTATTTTATATCCATCAAATGAAACGAATAAATTGAAATCGTATTAAAAATCTCAATAAAATAGATACAACAACAATGAGAGTGGGATGCGGGCGCGGGGGGAGGGGGAAAGATACGCAAAAATTCCAAGTTAACATTCGGATTAGAGACGCCGTTGTGTCACCTCGGCCAGTGGACCGGGGCGACGCGAGCAAGCACTGGTTACGTTACAAAACTGGTACGGAATCTCGGATCTGGTTTTAGGCGACGCGATGCGTAGGCGTCTGTTTAATTTCATTTGGCATCATTTGATTTCAACAGAAAAACCAAGGAAACATCGTTTCGTCGTCTCTGAGGTGGAAAACGTGTTCAGATTTGGAGCCACATAAAAGATTGGGCAACAGCAACAGCAAGTGCTCTCGAGACGGCCAAGCGAATGGGGCTATTTGAAGGGTCATAAAAATCAATGTTCACTCGCCAGTCACCATCATCGCAGTCATTCCATCAGATTAGGAGTAGGTAATTGGTAACACATTTAATCATTTCACGCAAGGAGACCTCATCGTTGTTGACGGCTTCTGTTTTTATTTTAATTCCCATGAATGAGAAGCAGCAGCAACAGCAGCAATGGAGTACTATATGTAGACTGCATCAAGTGGCTGCAAATGTACATTTAACCTTTTACTACACAACATGCAATTGAATGGCCGTACCCTCCTAGAGTACACCCAGTTACTGGTATAAACTGCGCCTCGAAACAAATTCAATTCGATGTCACATGTGACTGTGTATTCGTATTCGTATTTGGAAACATTGTTCGCAAAAAAACAAAAAAACATACACAGGCGCTTCGTGGAACCAATGGGTCGGTTGAATGCACCTTAAATTTTGAATTTAGTTGCAGATAAATGTAGATGTAGCTGTCATTGTTGGGACTGACAGTCATTTTGTCATTTAGTAAATTTCAACAAGATTTATGGAAAATAGTTGTTAGCATCACAAGACATATTCATCAGCGTCAAGTTTATAAAATTGACCGCTCGTACAGCTGAGTCATGGGGATGATTCAGTCTATGATACTGATATGTTAGATCATTTTTTGTTTAAAAAAACATAAGTGTGGGTGGCCACGGTATAGTGATAGTGTATTCGGTCTCAAGTTTCAAACATATTCATTCAAATTTCGAGCTTCTGGAAGTGAGTTACAAACGAATGCAAAAATCTCATACATTTCTCTCCAGTAATTTGGACACCAACCATAGAGAATAAATATTGGAGTTTATCACCACCTGGCTTCAAAAACCACTGCACCAACTCAAATACCACTACACCAACTCTTTCCTTTCTCTTCTTCCCTGTTACTCATCGGCCAATGTACGAATATTTAGAGCTATCCATTACTGGTCAACTGAATCACGTTGAATGTCAGTAGATTTCTTCAAAATGCATCTGAAGTTGCAAGACATGACTTAGGACGATTTGAAAAGTTGCTACCGCATAATTTGAAAAGTTTGGGTAAATTTTAGGAACAGAGACTATAATCATCTGATGGATCAATGGGTAATGCTCTCTGCTTTGTGGCGATGTGTCAGGAAGATATACTATGGCAACCCTGTAAAAGCCTTAAAGAGTGACACACTTATACCATCTAATGCAACAAGACAGAGAGGCAAACATCCTCTAAAAGCTCTATAGATATGTACATATGTTGGTGCTCTTCTACTTAAAGGAGAAATATGTATTCATCCATCTAAAACTCAGGAAAAATTTTGTAGGTGAAATAATTGAATACATAATCCTTTTGAATTTGTCTATAAATTGTCCAACCGACACAAGTAGCGTCACCATGCAGCTGATATGTTGCCAAATGTCAGATTGACAGTTTATCTAAACCTTCTGTCATGTCATGCTGTTTGCATGTGGGTTTTTACGCGGTGACCGCGAAAAAGGGTAGAATTTATTTTCTATCTATAAATACAGTTCAAATTTTAGTAGCAAATCGGTAATAGGTAGTACGCAATAGAATGTGTGTATAAAATATAAAAATAAATTATTACTTGAGTACCTTCAGAACGATAAGCAGTTTAAGGTTAGAAAAAAGTCAGTAGGTGGTAGCTATTATTTCTTGAGATCCAAGCCTCACAGTGATTATTTAGATTAGTTGTTATTTAATGAAAGAAAAATAAGACGTTTTCATCATGGTCTGGAAGGCCGAAGAAACAAACTTTTTGTGACTTTGGCAAATGTTTTCACTGATCTGTTGAATAAAGAAGTGCAAGTTCTTATTGCACATTTCTGTCAAACATGTGCAATGCACTGTATAATGCATAACAAAATATTAATGTAGCTGTCTTTGGACGTTTTCTTTACGGCTCTCAGATGTTAGTTTATTTTTTGCGCATTACCTACCATCGAAACCGCCACCATCATCTCAATCTATTGGCTGAGTGTAGTGCTAGAAACTGGTAAAAGCAGACCAAAGTGGGCTTACCAGTTTCTAATCGCCCCGGCCATGTTGGGTAATCGTACGGCGCCGGCGCGTACAAATCCAACATTCAGGTCATTTTCAAATCGATGAACAACTCTCGCGCATACATGGGCGCTTGTGGAGCTCCCAAGGTGTTGTTCGCTAAAGTATCTCTCTCTCTCACAGCAGCAGATTTAAAATTTTAATTTATTTATTTTTTTTCTCTTGGTCATAATATAGATTATTTTGTATGTTGTTGTTGCAACGCATTATGTTTTTTTTTTTTGCACTGCAACAGCATGAGGGAAACATTAGCGAGTTAGTTCGAACCATTGAGTGTCAAGTTGACGTGAGTGGCTTGTCACATTCCTTCACAAGAAACGTCTAAGAAACCACACAAAAATAATTCCAAGAAGTTTGTGTTTGTGGTAACTGAATTATTTTCAATGCCACAAACTTCTTCTCGAATATCCCATCATACTAAACTAAGTAGTATCTGTGCTGCACATACTCGTACTCGTACTCGTACTCGAACTCGTAAAAGAGTAAGAGTATCCTGTGCCTGGCTCTATGACTTGTCTTGTGAATATTAAGTGTAAATTAACGTGTGTTGTTGAATTAGCAAAAACAAAGCATTCCTTCGGGACTCGAGACTTGATAGGAGATGGCTTACAAAACCGCTGCTGCTAACCGACATCGTTGACGAGGAAGCCCCTAGACTTGTTTCCTCCTCCAGGGCACAGCATCTGAATGCAGTTGAACGTGTTTGCGTTAGTGTTGGCTTCATAGGTGGCGTTGATGATGATGATGGTTTCACAACCGAAATGCTGATGTAGATCTATTTATTAAGCACATATTTATGCTCGTACACAGTTTTGTATACTTTTCGGTGAAGAACACTTTCACATCCTCCAAATTGTTGGTGCAGCAGACACCAACAAGCGGCGGCGACGACCGGCACAATGTTGATTTTCTGCATAATATGCAAAATTGTGAAAAGGACTTCACATCACAGTGATGTGATGCTGCTGCTCACTTATGCGGTCGACTCAAATTTATATAGTTTACAATGTACAGCAGCCCGATGAGGGACTGACTGTATTAAATTCTGTCCCAATGCGGATCATTGGCTCTTGTCTGCCCAAAAGGTAAATTTTCATTGTGAAGTGAAAATATGTAAATGTCGTGGTCGGTCGTCGCAGAGGTAGGTTCCTCAAAATTGGAATTTATAAACATTAACCGCACGCAGAGCGATACGCATTGGGCTGTCATCTTCGGAAGGTGAACACCACACTTGGACTGAGCTGAGCATGTGTTTTCTTGTGCCAGATTTGAGGTAGTTCCACAAGCATTAGTCTTAAGCCAACAGACATAAATGGTGGTCGTCGTCGTCGTGGTTGAATTTTGATTTGGTTTTGGCTGTCAATGTCAATATGTCTATGTGTGTGCGACCAAGTGTGCTATGAGAATTTTGATGTGTGAAGGAAATGCTAGTGGCCAGTGGCTAGTGGCCAGCAGCAGTTAAGAAGGCTTTAATGCGCACAGCAGCAGTAAGTATTTGCCGTGGGTTAATTGCGGCGCAATGAGATGGCGGGTTTACTATGGTCACTGCTGGTGGCAGAAGCTAAAATTTTCTTTTATATCTTTGGTTATATGAAGTTTTTGCGTCCTGCTTTGCTGGAAATAAATTAAAATTGCACACACATTCGATGCGAGCTGCCAGTGGGATAATTACACACCTCAATGCATTTCCCGTATGTTTTTTGTTGTTTGAATTAAACCACTGATTGCATGGCTTGAAAATCGCTGCACATAAACACCTGAGAACAGGTGCTGACGGTAATGAGATGAGCTCCTTTGGTCATTAGCCGAAGCCTTGCTGCTATGGTGGATGCGAACGAAACCAGTGGGAAAGGGAGTGGCCGGTCAGCATAACAAATATAAAATTGTTTTATTGTTATTAATTTTTTTCTTCTCCTTCTTAATTTAGCGGTCGCCTTGAAGTTGGGATTTTATTAAAAGAGTTACCGTTGCCGCTAAAATTCCTATGGGTATAGTGCTCTGTATTTGAAATTAGGTTTCGCAGCGCTGCGCAAGGGTGCTCCGTCTTTTAACGATAGGTCATTTATTGAATGGCTAATTACATTTGGACTGTTTTTGTTTTATGACCTAGTTAGAACTGCGAAATGATGAGATCGTAACGAAATGTTTTGCTTCTGTCGTGGTCACTAGTCACGATAGTGATAACTCTGAGCTATCATTTTTCAGCAGAGTACTATAAAAGGTCCAAAAACATTTTGTTTTTATTATTTAATTACTTTATAAATATATATGTATATCTACTTTTGAGAGCTAGGAGAAAAGTCATCGCAAAACTTCTAACAAAAGATATATTAAAGATATACCTAGACTTATCTACTTATTATTTTCTGTTTTTCTAATTAGGTACTCATTTCTTTTATTTATAACAGAAAAATTAAAATCAGAAAATTTTAGGTCATAAGCAGCGCCCACAGAGGCGTACTTGCAGCAGGGATCTGTAATTTTGTTCCGTATCCGAAGGCTTCCTCATGTCAGTATTACTCTTAAATATTTGCTGGAAACTCGCACAAGAGTATTTACTGGGATTCGAACCTGGAACCCCGCGCTCAGTTGCTTAAATTTTACAACGCAATTGCTTTCAAAGTGGAGAGCTTTCATTTCTCTCTCCAGCATCATGTCTTGCTTACTCTCTTGCGGTTGGTGTTGACAATTCGTAAGTTCTTCCTGGTTTCCTTAAAATTTTATTTAATATAATAACAATTCAGCCTTCCACGATTGAGTACGTTCTTTCACCAGAAACATCTAAATCTGCACAAATTAACATAAGAAACCTTCATGATATTTTTGACGATTTTACTTGTGATTAGGCTATGGTTAGCAAGTTTTCGCAGCCCTAAAGTCCTTTAGTGTAAAATGCCTTCTTTTGGGATACAAAGTTAATCATAATAGGAAATCTCGTCGGTACTCCTTTGTAATATTCACGCCGAGTTAAACAATTTTGAGTAAGAGAAAACAATCCCCTTAGCTAGGTCATTAAAAATTTTATCGAACAACATGCCAGGCATAAGTGATTTTGTTTAATTTCCCCCGCAGCGGCAGATAGGATAACTGATTTACTGCTGAGAATGTTAACACCCGCACTGAACGACCCCAATGTAGAAACAAAAATAAATAACCCATAATTCACATGTGCAGCCTATGTACTTCACGTCACAGTTGTTTTTCAAAAAGAAGAAAATAAAGGTGTCCCAAAAATTGTCTCGTACAAAAACGCACGAGGTGACATTTCCAGATTTTCGAAATGTAACACTCGAATGTCAAACCCAGCAAACCCAGATAAGGGTCCCTTCTAATTTTACTCCTTCTTAGTATCCATTTCGAAAATAATAACGTTTCTATCCACCGCATAGCAGCGAGAAGCAATTGTGTTTTATTTATTGTCTGATGGGTTCAGTACGGCTGTCTCCTGTGCGCAACTCTCCGTAAATATGTTAGCAATTGTAATTTGGATTGTGTTTTGTTTTTTTTCGAATCTAAAAATGAACCAGGCGTTTACCTCCCCTAAGTCGGGCTGCAACAAAGCACCAGTCAGCCATTAATTTGTATTTCTGGGAGGCGAATAAAACCCAAATAGTACATGGGGAAACTGATGAGCATCTTACACCGGATGCGAGTTCGTCTCCTTTGTATGGCAATGGCATCATCCCCATTTAAAAATTTCCACAGAAAACGTTCCCGATCTAAAAATATACCACCATCACCATCATCATCGTCGTCGTCGTCGTAGTCGTTGAAGACGACTTCTCCAAGGACAAATAACCAAAAAAGAAAAACACATTCCGAACTCGGAAAACTCCTCGACAGAACGTCAGACCTAGACCGTGCATGGTAATGGTAAACTTATTTACTTTGGAAGGTTCCAAAAATAATAACAAATCGAAATGTGTTTCTATGACCGAAAATAGAAGACGGCGCGGCGTAATACTGGGTGTTTATCTTTGTGGATTTAGCTCTAGAAATAGTAATGTTCGCCGCTCGCACGCCTTTGTCGTGCCATAGTCCCAGTCACAGTCACAGTCTCAGTCTCAGACGTCTGTCTGACAAGACAACAGAAACGGTCTCTCTTTTCGCAACAGGCGAGGCGACATCTGAACTTTGGTGCAACCAAATAATTACAGTTTGCAGCATCATTGCGGCAGATGCCCATGCCATATGGTTCGTTCGTCGTTGTTTAAGAAAATTACACTTAAGTGACCCTTGGATTTCCACTTACCCAACACTGCACACAGTCGAGCACGAAGAAATTTGAGACCACTTTGAAAGTTAAAAGTGCGCCACACAGGCTCTTCGGCCAAATTCTTCCATATCTACTCACTAGAATTTGCCCATGTACGAGTATGTAATTCGAAGAAGGATAGCCATATGTATTATATGACGAGTAACTCTGCAGGAAGAACTCTATTAATAGCTGCACTTCAGCTAAGTTGAGCCGAATGGCACCTTCTAGAATGCTCTCCTGTCTCTGTGTAGCGCAGCGCCGGCCGAGGATGTCATAAATATTATAAACAAGTTAAAAGCAATTCGATTGAATGCATTAAGATGTAAAGTAGAAGCTATTGTTTAGCCCCCACATGGGTCTAGGCAGCACATTTGTTGTGAAGGGCATTATTCTCCTTTGAAAGAAAACTCAAACTGTGAGACACGGATATTTATGTGTGTGAACTTTAATGGGGAGCAGGTGGGTGAGATTCGAAATACTTAACTTTTCCATCGTCAATCGATAGAAAACTATCTACTAAGTGTGTGTGTGGGGAAAAATCACTTGAAGAAACCACCAGCCAAACAGGTGCACTGTGTAATTATCATCAACAGAGGAGGATAAGGAGGCGGAGGCGCAGAGTTGGCATCCATTATTCGCATTGCTAAATGCCTCACCGCAGCATTGTCCAGCTGCGGAATCAATTTGATTAATCTGTTCTACGCAATGAATCCTCCACATCCGATGCGCGCCGATGGATGGATAGTTGCTTTGGTCGGTTGATCGTACGTGTGTAGAGAGTAGAGCGGGTACTTAGGGCGGTTTTTCTCTCTCTCCCAATACCGACCGATCAATGGAGACGGCGGCGGTGATGATGACGACGGTCGACGGTGTTGGCTGCTGATGCTGCTGTTGTTGCTGCCGTTGTGGCTTCAGATTCAGATACACAGAGAGATGGAACAGGTTCCGAATGTTTTTCGCGGCTTATTACTTCCCCCCCTTTCGATGTGCGTGTGCGGCTTAAGAAACCAAACCAAAGCAAACCAAAGCCAAAGCCAAAGAAAAAGAACAACGAATCTTACAAAATAAAGATTGAAAACGAGCGTGTGGCCACCTGGACAATTCGACCAATCACGGCTCAGCTACAAGCAAATTAAAATCGTTTTTTCCTTCCTGTGTACCTGTGCCTGATATGCAGTAATACTGGATCCCGTCCTCGTCGTCATCATCATCATCATCATCGAACTGGATACTGTTTCCAGTCCTGTAATTTAATTCCAGTAAATCGAAGTTCTCCCTGCCTGTTACTGGTTTATGTTCTGCTGCTGCTGCTGTTGCTGTTGCTGCTAATGCAAAGGGGTTCCTCGGGCCCCAACTTGGATGATGATGGCCAGATTTTTGTTTTTTTCTTCGATGTCGCTGGGATTGTTTTTTTTGTTGTTCTTTTCTCTTCCAGATTGGACTGAGTTTGCTTTTTACTTTTCTTTCTTCGTTTTGAGAGATTTTTTTCACTTCGACCAGTGTCCACTCTGATTATATAGTTTTTTTTGTCTACTGCGTTGCCATTTGGCTCTAACCTGTTATCTACCTACCTGCCAGGCGCTGTCAGGCTGCCTAGGGTCTTGGGATGATGATGATACTTAAAACCCGTTCGTTAGCTTCTTGTTGATCTCATAATTTGATACCTCTTCGTTATTCGATTTCATCTCAATGTGTGTATGCGCACAATATATTTTCCCCCTTTATTATTTTTTTTTTTTTTTGTAAGTTTCTCTGTAGGTTGCATTTATTTTGAACTTTTTTTTGGGGATTAACGTGCGTAGTTTTTTTTTTTTTTTTTTTTTGGGTTTGCATAAGGGATGCTTTCTGACCACAGTACAAGTGTTAAGTTTCAATTGACTTTCAAAAATGAGCAACAGATTCTTGAATTTTTTTTTTATTAATTTTTTTAAGAGCAACAAGTAGGCACATACATAGGGAATATGTATTTGAAGTAAGCTTGTTGCATACTTAAGAACATAGAACATAATAATGCAAGTGGAAATGTACAGAAACAGAAAGGTCAAATAAGTATACGAAAAAAATATACGAAATCTTTGTAAAATTTTGAGAAAATAGTGCAATTTAGCCCACAAAAATTCTTCAAAGTCCTAAAGTGTGGCGGAAAGAGTTAGTTGACTTGCTTTCTAGCGAATGAACTTCTGTTGACTATTCCCATCGGTCTCAAGGAAAAAAAGCCTTAGTTGAAAGGGAACACTGTCGTCTAACAAAACTAATTAAATCGCTTGGTGTAAGAGGAAATTAATCTTTAATGCTTTGCATAATGACAGGTTTGATTCGCTTTTTTATGCTTTAATGCAGCAAGCATTTTATAAACGTGTTTACATACACGACAGTAAGGAAGCGTTCCGATAAATACTGGCAAAAATTAATGCATGTTTATGTGGTCACTATAAAGTAATCCTGAAAGCGGATGTACGTACAATAAACTTTTTACTACGCTTATGCTTGTGCTATTGATTTTCTAAAGATATCCTGTATCATTACTTGGCGCAATTTTTTTTAACAAGTTTGAATGTTAATCTCAAGGCATTGTTTTGACTTACATTCATAATAGGCTTTTGTAATTCGCACACGAGCTAGTTCAAAGGCGAGCTCTTACAAGTGAACTAAGTGAACTACATAGTTCGAAATGTCAAATCATTTTGATCATTTAGTTGGATGGCCACTGTGTAGTGAGTGTATCCTGTCAATGATTTGGAAAAGAGAGAAAGATTTTCTTAGGGTCTATTACTTGAACATGGAAATACCAGCCAATCAACAGTTAAGCCCTTGAGTATTTATAGAACTTATCAATTGATGCATCATTCATCTCAACTACCAATTATTTACTTTCATACATTTTGTACTTTGTGGGTACAGGCCACTATTGTTAGAGCCTTCCAATCAGAATTACAGAAGTGGCTTGTCTCACTAAGGGGTGTAGATATTTGAAGTTTAAATAAAAACTTGGATCAAGTGGTTCAGGTAACAGGCTGCACAAGTGTTCGGCCTGTCTTAAGCTAATGTGATAGCTATGTAGTTACCACCAAAACGTCCTGTATGACAGGTGTTCGTTACAAGGACCTCGATCCATCGTCAGCACCCTTGATTCATTCCCTGAAGCTTAAGACCACTGCTTCTGTATCAGAACTCTTCGGTGATTCTGGTTTTTCTTCTTCGTTATTTGAGCACCCACCTTTATCCCCTAATTTGATCAACTAAAAGGTCTCCATAAAATTTGTAGGCCATATTTCCGCTTGTCAAATTGTGCCGTCTTATTTTGAAAGCCCTGACTATATACTACTATCTTCTCGACGACAACTCTATCCTGTGCCTAACAATACACATATTGCAATGACAACCATGTGCGGCGCCATAAAAACAAATGAAAATATATGCACATACATATGTATTCATAAAATTTATGTAACAAATCATGTTTTAATCTTAAATGCCAAGGAAAAGTGCTGTAAAGTATCAAAGGAAGGGATTGACAGGATGTTATATTCTTGCCAGTCATTATTCACTGCGTTGACGTTAAGTTAAAGCTATTGCTTCTGTTCCTTGTCATCGTATCTACGGTTCGATAGTATAAAGTACGAATTATTGTTGTCTGCCATTATAGCAAGTAGATTTACAACATTCTTTTTTTTTTATTATACAGTCAAAAATGTTGTTATGTTAAGTATCACTTAAGAAATCCTCCCTCACTTGTTCGTAGGTCATCTTTCAATTTTTTTTTTCCTTTTTTTGAACAAAGATACAACCATATTTAGGTCCATCCACATTTTTATTGGGACCGGGATTTGTAATCATTAAAACCTACAAATTATTCCGCTCCACAAGAATATCGACCGAGGAAGAGCAGAGCAACACACGATCACACGATTTATGATTTTCGAAAAATGTTAATGTCACAAACTGTTTGAAAATTATTCAAATAAGTTCAAATGAAATATTTGCCCATAAAAATGTCCACTTAAATACCACGAAATTTTTCAGCCACATACGAGTACAACAGAAAGAAAGAGAGAATAGAAGAAACTTGTTTCGAAAACAAAAATAAATGTCTGCCCACAAAATTTAAATATCGAGATCACATATCTCAAACAATCATCAACGTTGTGGTGTTTAGGGACTAGGTATAGGAATTCCAGAAATTGATGCTCACATCTTGGTAGTGTCTTAGGCCTTCGTACTTTCACCTTTCTCGCATCTTATTAGATTAACATAAAAATTATGGAAGCAAACCACCACCACCAACACCACCAAGGCAAAAGGCAAAAGGCAAAAGACGGAGAGGAGAGCGTGTGCATTATTTAATTTTCAATTCAATCTGTCCAATGCTGGGGCCACCTTGAGTACACCCACGCTAAGTCGTCAGACCAACTCCCAAACAAGTTGGTGTTGCTTATTAATTTTGCAAAAGGCGACGTAAATTATTTAAGTTTTTCTTTGTTTGAAGCTCGCTCGCTGGTTATACCGACGACCGAAGTCGAGAAGGTAAGATTCATAATTGCACACACGTCCAGGAGTAAACAGCCACAAGTGGGTCACCACACAGCGTATGAAATTACTTGAACACGTCGGAAGAGCTAGAGCGTTCGCTATACCCATGGGAACACGGTGGCTTTTATGATATGACGCGCTGAGCTTCTGTCGGGAAATTATGGTTACGCCAAGTGAAAGTTGATTAATTAGTCTCTAAACTAGCACAAACCTAGAACTACAAACAAATATTTTCAATTTGAACACATGTCGTCGTCGATTTTCATAAATAACCACATGCAGATACGGGATAAATGATAACAAGAAGGAGGGCTTGAGAGCTGTCGCCACTTTGAAATCATCCCTTGTCAAGCGGCACTTAAAGACCCAATCACATGGAAACCCATAAAAATAAAAGAAACGATTCTTTATTTTTCTCCCAAAATGGTTCACAGTACCACGTATTCTTGGGAACCAAACCAACAAGACGGAAAAGAAAGGAGAAAAAAAAAAATCTTTTTTATTCAAAGGAGCAACTACAACAACGAGTGTTTATGGTTCATAATTATGCTTAATGGGCATCGTATTATTTGGGTAATGACGGGGTCCCACGAGTACCAAACCGACCGACTGCTCTTCTCTCAGAGAAATCATGTGTTTTTCTGATAAACAGCGCTATGATGTCCGATTTCCGAATTTCGTAGCATCTCCGGGTTGTAGTTGGTGTAATCATCTGCTGCTGGGAAGGTCATTTGGAGGTAGCGTAGGTAAACACACACCTGAGTTGCTTCCGTGGAAATCTCAGTGACTGGCATTAGGTTTCTTTTATGACTGTTTTTTTTTTTTTTTGTTATTTTATTTGTTTCTTATTTGGAAATTGTCGACTTCCCTTACGTGCGCCTATTCATTAGGTCGGGTCTGCGACTGGGTCATCTATCTATGTATCTTTTGTGGAATGTCGTACGGAGAGAAAAATCCACACTCTCATCTGGAAGCAGCAGCGAGTGTGAGAAATAAGAGCACTGCCACAACACAGGACTGTCGCCTTCAGCAAGCAGAAAGTGCTGCGAGCTAGTAGCTAGTAGCAAAGCAATCTGAAAGTAGGTACTCAAAGTAGCGGAAATGCATGACATATTACTGTCATTAAATGGAGAATTATATAATTATGCGATACATGGAATGCTCTCAATTTTTTCCTGTCAGTCTTGTGTCGTGTCTTTCGTTTTCTCATAGGATTGACGTTTGCGATTCCAACTGTCAACGCTAGATCTTAGAACCAAAGTGGTAACGGGGGGATGGATGAGTGTTCAAAGAAAACATTATCGCCCTTGAAGAAGGTTGTCTTCTTGAATGGTGAAAAATGGTTTCTTTGCCTCGATTTGTCTTCAAGTTTTTTTTTTTTTTCCCATCTCATTGCATAGACAAAAAGGATTCTCCCGAAGATGTAGTATATGAAGGCGACAACGGAGTAAGTTATCCCATTGGGGAATGAAGTAGACTCTCTGGAATGTAGATTGCGATGAGACGGGAGCTGCATTGTAGTACTGTGAGTTGTATTCTCTTCGACTTCAATAATGCGAATTCAATTCGCAGACGAAAGATGAACTCTGGGTCACATCTGCACTACAGATGGGGAGAGAATTATCTCTGGAATTCGTCTGGGAGGGCGAACTATAGTACAAAACACACAAATGAAAAGCACATCCTGTCGATTGTGTTTTTCATTTTCATTTTCATTTTATTCTGTTTCTTTTTTTTATAAAATCAATTTGAAGTTTTGAACATGATGTCATTGAAATGCATTTATAAATGCAATAAACATAATGGTAAGTGTAAAGTGGTACACTGCCTTGGGAGAGAGTGTGTTCGTTTGAGTGTCTCATTTGGAAGTGAGTTGTGTCTTCTGATTTTTCGAGATAGAATAAAAATCAAATCAGTTTATGAATGTTGATCGAAAATTTATTCAATTTTTTTTTTTTTGGTTTTCTTTCGCTTCGATGGATTTTCAAACTTTCTACATAAATTTGCGGTGACAGTGAGGGAGGTTGTTACAAACCCATTTAATTTTTTTTTTGCGCTTTGTTATAATGACAATGGTTGAAAAAGAAAAAAAAGGGTCTTAATGTAAAACGTGACAGATATACTTAAGAAAATTGGATTAAGCCATTGCTTAATGACTTATTTAAGTCATTTATTGTCTCATTCTTTTTTGCTGGGTGGTACTTGCTATCCTTTTTACGTATTGCTAACTTTGTCCTCTCAACTGCAGCCTATATCTTTAAGTGGAGACCGAATAATTCAATATTCAATAACATTTCAGGAAATTGCATGGCCGACGAACTCACCAGGCATGGACGAGGGGACCTCTAGCATACGTAGTCTTTAGCATCCGTAGGCTCTAGCATAAGTGGTCTCTAGCATACTTAGCCTCTAGCACTTCATCATAAGCTTCTGCTGATTTAACCCGTAGTGGGTGCCGTGGGTCAGTGGTTAGTCCGTGGACTACTAAGGTTTCAAGTTCGAATCCAGTGCAATACGATTTAAGTTTCACCTTTTGAAAACGTCTGGCAAACATCCAAGAGTATTATTGTCATGAAAAAGCTTTAAAAAAGCCTTCTGCCCTACGGATATGACATTAAACTGCAGGTCCCTTCTGTACGTGCAAAAATATATACCGCGCACAACACTTACAGTTGTGAGAAGGCCTTAGTTCTCTATGGGAGAGAGAGTTTTTGCCTACAAATCTAGGTGTGACTGTTCTCATGAACATCTGTCCACTGCCTCCTAACCTAACCTATACAGCCAAAGTCCGGGTTTCACCCATTGCATAGTTCTAAGACTACATTACGCTTAGAAAAAAGATTCACTTTAATTAATCGCATTGCCTAATATTACAAAATAAATAAAATTGCATTACAACAGCTTATGTATGTGCACACTCTGCCTAGAGCACAACAAAAAAGAAAAGCACTCCTTCGCAGCCGGAATCATTTTTCTTCTCCCTTAGACATGCTTCAACGCTCTTAAAATGTCCTAAATTTTCATTTTCCATATTTTATCTCTGCTTAACGAGGATATTTTCTTCAAATTGTTCTCTACGATCTCACGAACGATGTAAGATAAAATAAAAATCGATGTGAAATCCACTTCAAGTTTCCAAATCCATAGACCCAAGTCACGTGAATGTCGTCAATCCTTTTGTTAGATTGTACAAGTGTCTCATCATTTTCAGACGGGACACCGAATTGTACTTGAATTTGTATGTGGTACATGTACACAGCCCTTATTTTTAAAAAGAACAAAAAAAAAGAAAAGGAAAATTCAAGGGAAATCTTTGGACATATGTCAGTGTCAAATAATACAACAGACGTCAACGAAAGGATGCTTTAGGCCAATCAGCAAAGGACTTTCGTCGTTAACAAAGTTCAGGAGTGTGTTCAAACAGGGCGGACGGTAATGCCCCAGGGATAACAAGTAAACTTTTAAGTGCCGCTTCCTGTAAACCCACCGATAAGCCTTACTACTATACGCGTGTACAACAGAGAGAGAAAAAACGGAAAAAATTACGTGCACGCAAATCAATAGTCTCCCTAAGCACGCATTAAAAAAACATGAAAATAACATGTTAATTGCACAACACGTATACAAAAGGATTCGAATTAAAATTTAATAAAAAAATTAAACTCTTTCTCTTATATTCCATGCCTCCATCCAAATTTACAAAGGAGGGAAAGCCGAGACCTGAAAAATGGCCCTTTTGGCTTTTTAATGACACACATAAAAATATCAGGTGTTCAATTTGTGATTGGATTTTTTCGGACCGACCAGTTCTTCTTGTGCCTTTTTTTTTTTCTTTCTCTTGACTCGGTAGGTAGTATAAGAAGTATAAGAAGTGTAAGAAGAAGAAAAAGAAGAAGTCATACAACTGAAATCCGTGGAATAATATGCAACGGTCGCCACAAGAACCATTACAAGTTCGGCGTAACGACCATGAGTGAAATAACTTCATATTGGAGTTGGAGATTCATCTGTGTTCCTTTAATGCGCCCTTAAATCCCTGGCAACCACCGCCACCAAACGAGATCTCGAGAAGGCAACGAAATTAGCTACAAGCGCCCAATAAAACGAGAATAAAAGGGTCGAACTCAAGGATCCAGTCGAAGACTAGTAACGAGAAAACAGGTGTTCTGCGCGTGTAATGCACGGCCGCGGCTCCACAGCCATAAATCAATACCTGCAACCACCGCCACCTGGGCGATGATGATAAATCGAAGGAGACCAAAACGAACAAAAAGAACAAAAAAAAAAACCTTGTTTTCTTGTGCGCTAAGTCAGATGGAGAACGTGATTCAATATTGACAACTGTCAAAGCTCGTATCTCATGGTTTGCGCGAAATTCAAACTGTCGCCTATCGACTGTATGGGAAGTGTAAAACACGACCGTCTTTCTTTTGTTCCACATTATTTGGTTATAATCGGATTTGGTTTGTCACTTAGCAGCGCAACCCCCCATTCGTGCGCCGCGGAGGCGGATACGTCCTCGTCATTAGTGGAGAAGGGTAATTTGCTCTCACAGTTGTCGATAAGTTTTTATCGATATTTGGCTTTTTATTTTTTTTTCTCTCTCTGGTTTTATACCATTTTATTGCTTCGACATTTGGACGGGTTGTGCGACAGCTGTGTGTACCGTAATCTAAGCTATAATTTTGTAATTAAGATATGAGGCGAATTAGGATATGCTATGACCTGGCTTACCAATACCGCCCGTGAATAAGGAATAAAATTTGCTGGATTTGCAACCCCCCCGTAGGGCGGTCGTAAACCCTCTAAAGCTCCCCCATGATATTCAAGGATATTTAAGGATATATTCTGTGTATGTGCTGTTAAAATTTTTTAGAGAAAAAAAAAAAAAAGGCTTCGCCTCACGTTCGCCCAGCTCAATTTGTTATGAGTCATCCTTTCATCCTTTTGTGCCATTCATTCATTCATTTCACTTGATGTTTATATGTTTGTACATACATATGTATGTATGGGTTTGTGTATACCTATTTGTGTTAGGGGGTTGACAGTTTTCCAGGGGGTAAGTTCGATTTATATGTGAACTATTGGGGAGGAAATCTGAGGGAGGCGAAACAAAATATTATGAAACGTGCACTATAAAACTTTTGTCGTCGTCGTTGTCGTCATCGTCGTCGACGTCGTATGGATTCGAAACCGCTACCACCAGACCACCCACCCCATAGTGTTATACAATCAAAAAGCAAAGAAACAGCGAGGGGGATGAAAAGAACTGCTTGCTATAAAAAGGAGAAAAAATACGGTTGTTAAGAGATTCGAATCTAGTGGTATCTCTAATAGCATTGAATGCATTATGTAAGCCACCCTCTGCTTCGAAACTTCGTTTCATCAATAACGAGAACGAAACAGTGTTCGCGTCTACAAAAATTTATTTCGATACGATTCGACGGGCATCGAAGAGAAAGAGAAGAATTTGCTCTAAACGTTACGTCAGCACTGCGAGATCGTGTCGTATCGTATCGTACGTAGTATGTATCCGCATCCGTTGGAATGCACTTTTGGCAGAACTTTTTTCTTTTCACTCACTTTGTTGCCGGGACGAGCAGCAGCAGCAATGGTGCTGTTGGCTCTAAAATAGCACATTGAAGGGTTGGTGGTGGTGGTAGTCGAGCTATACAATGGAATTCTTTCTATTCATTATTGAAGACACAATTCACTGGAATCAGGGAGTTCGATTTAGTAGGGATGTAAGGGACTGTACACGGGCTGCATTTAATGAAAATTACTCGCTTGCGGAGAGAATGCGTTAATTGAAGTGCTCGACTAACGGAATATTCCCTCTAATTAGGCATGTCTGATTTCAATTGTCAGAGAGCGAAAAAGAGAGAAAGCGCAAAAAAAAAAGAAGAGGGGTATAGCCTAAAGAACAACCCCAAGAAGAGGGCGCTTTTCGTGTACAGTACAATACAGTTCAGAGGAACTAGAAAATAAAATAGAAGAATATGTAATTCAAATTAGGAAGTCAGCGAGGCTGTGGGAGTTATTCGAGTGAAGCAGGGTGGACTGCTACTTGACTCACGACCCCACTAGCTCATTCATGCACCCTTTTGTGGGACAGCCATGGGTGTATATATTGTAGTATACCTGCTGGCAATTAAAATGTCTCCTCAAGGCACACGTACATGTTTTTTTTTTTTTTTTTTTTGTTATTATTCCTTCTATTACCTTTTGTCTCCCTTATTCTGTCATCCAGAGTACCGGAGGTTGCTTAATAAGAGTAGTCATCAATTGCAAGCGGGCGTGTAATTTGTAGAGAGGTCTCAATAAGTGAGTCACGTTTTTCTAAATACACGTAAGACCGAACAGAGTGAAGAAGAAAACGTACCTCCTATACACCCAAAACTTCCTATCCTAGTCATTTTGGGCTCACTTAAGCGGACGACAAGGGTAGCCATAATTAAGTGACACATGCTTTGATTTCGAGGGTGCAATATTAGTTTTTTTTTTGCAGGCGTCACCTGCTTCTGGCACGTATCAAAATTCAGCAGGTACATACAATATAAGCAGTAACCCTTCAGGGAGAAAGTAGATCCTGTTTCGGTATTTTTATTTTTAATTATTTTGCGTCAATAGGTAGCTTTGGGAGTGTGTGTGTTTTTTTTTCTTTCGTCTGTCATCCTGTTTAGATCTGTAATCGACACCTTTTGCACATTCATGCTGTTGCAGTTAGTGCTAATTTGATACGTGCCCTGCTTGAGCAGTGTGATTTTTTGTTTGGAGAACTAATTTTTTGTTTTAGGACAGCTAAAGCTTATATGATTAAGTATTCCAGTTTGGTAAGCAATGACACTGTTTGTCTGCGGTATTTTGACGCAAAGATAAGTACTTTAGCAAAAAAAATAAATTGACTGAAGGTGGGCAATATACCAACAAAGTTTTGTACTAAAGAGTGAATATTTATAGAAAAACTGAAAATCACACATAACAAGATTAAGAACCCTTCACCTAAGTATTATGAAACTGCGGCTGCCGGTACACCAATGATTCAACCAACAGTTCATAACCGCGTACATAAAAATTTGCTATCTTCATCATGATCTCAATGGCATAATCCGCGACCTTTGTTTTTGGGACAATCTTCAAGTCCTTCAAACAAATACTCCCTGCCATTGGTACACTCATGGCTTGTAAATGTCAAAAGTCTCAGGAGCTGGTATTCCTAATCGAAAGTACAAATGTTTTATGCTTCTAGGGCAATCATTTACTACCTCCCAGACAGAGGCAGTGATGCCAGATTTTTCTGTGTGCAGTCGCCTTTACTCCAAATTTGTCCCTATATTAATACCATGTAAAAAATATGGAACTTTGTTTACGAGTAATGCTAGGCTTACTCGTAGGCTTATTGTATGGTTTTCAATTGGTTAATTTCTCTTGTCTCATAAAATGTCATAATTTGGTCGGCATACGACAAATTCTCCAAAATTTGAAAAGTTCTCCAAGACTGGCATCGCTGGACATAGATTGAATCAGAAAAACCTCCTCCTAGATCACAATAAAATACTGTCAGCTACGAAGCACGTAGGAATGGTTTCATAACTTTCAGGTCAGGAATGGAACTGTCTTCTGACTCTCTCGCAGCTCGATAGCACAATAAAATCACACTAATGTGGCTCCTTGTACACATATGCATTTACGGCAACGAAGCAGCTGATAAACTTGCTGTGTTTGGGCCTTTAAGTGGTTTACAAACCAACGAGGTTTCACTTGATTTCACTAAGCCACTTTAAGCTTAGACCTAAGACCAGCTTCACGTATTTTCCAGAAATATCTGTTCAAAAAATTTGATTGACACTATCGAACGTACGCCTTTTCAAAATCCATGAGCAACAGGTAAGGTGGCAATCAGTATCTTAAGGAGCTTGTATATTTAGCATTTTGAGCTCAATGCAATGATCTCTATCTCTACTACTAACTTTCATAGGGGAAGTGGTTCGTCTTCTAGTTAACTCCAATTATTCGATACAAAAGATCTTTCAGGTCGCAATGTCATGGCCGCGCAAGCATTGTATAACTATGTTCTTTAGATTGTACCTACATCAAATAATAAAATATTTACTGAGCCCTCTGACCAAACCTAAATGTTGAAAGATGTGAGGATTATCTTCAGAAAAAAAGAAAGAAAAAAAAAAACAATGGGAATCTTGTTGATAAAAGACTTTTGTCCTGACTTGTTATAAGTACGACACAACTTAGCAATTGTATTTGCTAAATCCTCAATATAAAGTTTTTAATTTTAAGTCCTTGCTGCAAGTTTAATAAAAGAAAATCCAACCAACTTCTGTGTACAAATGTCCTCCCAAAACTAAACACGTGCTTCGTTACAAACTTAAATGTAACAAGTTAAGAAAATAAAAATAAACAGAAGCAGAAGCATAAGCAGAAACCAACATATCCATGTTACGTTGTAACTACTCGTATCTTCTGTTGAAAGTTTCCTCTATTGTCTTTGGCAAGCATTTACGACGATCTTCTGTGTAATTGTCACAGCAGGAGGCTATTGTCCACCGGTCTACAGTACAGCCCAGTACCAGTGTAAGAGGTAATCTCTTTCAGCACCGAAATTCCCATATTATCTTTTTTCTCTTGTATAAGATACACTCAGTATTTTTATGCACAACCACCCAAGCTTCTACTTCAGTTGGGCGGCCTTAACATTTTGTGTCATTAAAAAAAAAAAGTGAAACTAATTTGAAGCACAAAACTATTTCGTAATGAGAATTTAATTCACACCGGGGAGAGACCGGTTTAAGTTGTGCGACTGCAAAATTATTATTACTATTTAAAGCGAAAAAAATGCAATAATTATATCTAATAAAAAGGAATGAGCCAGCTACCTCACTGGTTTGTAAAACGAAACCAGAATCTCCCTCTTACTGCCTCTCTGCAAGTGAAATATGTACAAGTATTATTTTAATTTCCTTATTTCAGATATTTGGTGTGGGATTTTGAGGAGAGGACCATAAAACACCATCCACTCACCCTTACTGTGAATTAATTCGCTGCAGTCGGCGCATTGTGTACACACAATGAGAGGAAACAGTGTGCCAAAATCAAGCAGGATATGGACAGCCTTAGCCCTGGTCATTGTCATCGTGGTGGTGGTGGTTCCATTTGAAGTTGCGGGGAAGCACACGCACAACCATGGAGGTTATGTCAACTTTAATAATCAGCGCTTCGCCATGGAGCCACAGGATCAGACTGCCGTTGTAGGAGCTCGTGTCACTCTTCCTTGCCGGGTCATCAACAAACAGGGTACACTGCAGTGGACAAAGGATGACTTTGGCCTCGGTACATCTAGGAATTTAAGTGGCTTCGAACGATACTCCATGGTGGGAAGTGACGAAGAAGGCGACTACTCACTCGACATTTACCCGGTAATGTTGGATGATGACGCAAAATATCAGTGCCAAGTAAGTCCGGGTCCTGAGGGCCAGGCGGCGATTAGGTCTACGTTCGCCACTCTCACGGTACTAGTACCACCGGAGCCACCGAAAATCTCCCAGGGTGACTTCATCATGACTACAGAGGACCGCAAAGTGGAGATTGAATGCATTTCGGTGGGTGGTAAACCAGCCTCTGAGGTAAGTACCTACACTTCACAGCAAAAGCACTTTGCATCGAGGATTGCAAAATTTTCTTTCTCTCAGATAACCTGGATTGATGGCTTGGGCAACGTAATCAATGACAACATCGAATATACGGTGATTCCCATGCCGGATTTGCGTCGCTTCACCGCCAAATCGGTACTTAGGCTCACTCCGCGGAAGGAGCACCACAACACAAACTTCACATGCCAGGCACAGAACACCGCCGACCGGACATATCGATCTTCGAAAATACGTGTTGAGGTGAGCAATTCAGAGTCGAGTGTGTTTGTGCATCAATCTAAAACCCCCCTCCTTTACCTCTGTATGGTTTCAGGTGAAATACGCTCCAAAAGTCAAAGTAAGTGTAATTGGTGGCGCTTTGTCTGGCGGCAGGATCCCAGAGTTTGCACAGGTGCGACTGGAATGCAAGGCAGATGCCAATCCTGGTGAGGTCCGTTATCGATGGTTCATCAACGACGAGCCAATTATTGGTGGTCAGAAAACAGAAATGGTAATTCTCATTTCCAACGCCTTTGTGACTTCCGTTCGTGCACCACTGGCTCTGGCTATGACTCTGGCTCCCATGTGGGCTGTGGCATTGCCTTGCCGTTCTCGAACTAGAACTCATAATCAACTTCTCTCTTTAAGGTTTGAAATTTATATTTTGCTATTCTCCTTTCTTCTTGCGTATCAGGTTATCCGTAATGTGACGCGTAAGTTCCACGATGCTATTGTGAAGTGCGAAGTACAGAACTCGGTGGGCAAGAGCGAAGACAGCGAGACTCTGGATATTAGCTGTAAGGAGTGCTGACGTCAGGATTCTCACAGAGAATTTAATTCGTTTTTTTGTTTTTTTTATTATCGCTTCAGATGGACCACAGTTTCGCCAACGTCCGCAATCGATGGAGGCCGACATTGGAAGCGTTGTTTCGCTAAATTGCGAGGTCGATGGGAACCCCATGCCAGACATTGTATGGATTCAACATCCCACCGATAGGGTAAGTTTACATTGTTACAATCGACCGCAGTGTATTCATGTAACGATTCCGCCACAGGTTGTCGGCGGCAGTTCCAATCTAACGTTTAGTGTTACGAACGAAACTGCTGGGCGTTACTACTGCAAAGCCAATGTACCCGGATACCCAGAGATATCCTCGGACGCGTACGTCTACCTCAAGGGCTCCCCTGTGATCACATCGTCGCGTTATCAGTATGGTCTGGTCGGGGACACTGCCAGAATTGAGTGCTACGCCACTTCGGTGCCACGGGCCAGGCATGTATCATGGACATTTAATGGTCACGAGATAAATTCCGAATCGGGACATGACTACTCAATTCTGGTGGACGCAGTGCCTGGGGGAGTCAAATCAACGTTAATCATCAGAGACAGCCAATCCTACCACTACGGCAAGTACAACTGTACGGTGGTCAATGACTATGGCAACGATGTGGTCGAAATCAATTTACAAGCACAAAGTAGGTTCCAACAAAGGGTTGGTTTGTTCGAAACCCCATCTAATTGTCTATTTGCTTGTTTTCTTTCACAGAAAGTGTACCACTTTTGATGACAATCGTTGGCGGTATATCTTCAGTGGCCATCCTCATGATCCTTACCATTCTAGTGATAATCTACTTCAAGTGTAAGAAGCGCAAGCTACCACCAGCAGACGTCATCAGCGAGCATCAGATTTCAAAAATCGCCGCCAAGGAGGCAGGCGACCGCACATCCAATTACAGTGACCTTAAGGTGGACATTTCCGCCGGGTATGTGCCTTACGCTGACTACACCACCCACTACAGCCCTCCGCCGCAATACCTGACGACGTGTTCGACCAAATCCGGTAATCACATGCAACCGCAGTCAGCCATAAATGTGCCAATGACTTTCATAAATGGTGGAGGCAGCCTCACGGGCAGTATCATCGGATCGCGAGAGATTCGTCAGGACAATGGTCTTCCAAGTTTACAGAGCACCGCCACAACCGGAAGTGTGGTAAGTTCATCGCCCAATGGCAGTTGCAGCAACAACAGTACCGCGACTCATATAGCACAGAACTCGTTGAGTATCGATCCAAGGTACAGTGCCATCTATGGCAATCCCTATTTACGAAATTCTAACTCATCGCTACTGCCGCCGCCTACAGCTGTTTAAAGCCCTAGGTAATAGGTAAGGTATACCTAAGAAACAAACAAACAAAAATAAAAACCAATTGTCGCTTTCGAATTTACCCGCGTTAGGCTAATTAAAGAAATATGTACTACTCGTGTATGGACTAACCATCTTAAGACTGATCTCAACGATTTAGTGAAATGGGTTACATCACATTGAATTCATTATTTTTAATTTTAGTAAAAAAAAAGAAATTGTGACGTGAAGGAAGGAAGGAAGGGGGAGGGAGGCTTCCATTTGGGGTGTACTTAGGAGCTACTGAATATTTAACGCACCCGAAGAAAAAGAATACGGTAGCAGCTCTCTATTTTAAAAGCATATACTTTTGAAATTCATTAGGACAAGGTAGGTTAGGGGGGGCTTGCATCGTTGATACGAAAATTTAAATCATCGTGTTCTTGGGGCGACGACTGTAGAAGGTCAATCGATAAAGGTGGTGGTTGTGCTGAACTGAACCCCTCGTTTTTAACGAAACCAAGTACGTGCGGGGCTGGCTCTTGAGTTCCTTTTTTCTCCCTTCAGTGCACACAGATCGATAAAAGTTTACTAGGTTTTAATATTTCTTGAAATTCGTGAGGAAATAGTCGCAGTCATAGTGGAGCCGTATCTATCTGCTTGTACTGCTGACGCCTGTCTGTCTGAAGGATGTTTTTTCTTTTTTCATAAAACTTTTGGGTTTTCTATTCGCATAGTGTAGAGAGAGTTTTGTGGAGAATTTATGTCCCTCTGTAGATTTGCATGCTTTTGAGATAAAGATTCGTAAATGGCAGTTTGGAAATTTATGAAACTTCGCACAAAGAAGTGCTTGAAGTGAACGTGGAGGGTGCGTATCATTGAGGGGCGGTGGGATTAAGCATTTTTGCTCTCATAACTGGGTCGAAACGTATATCAATCTTGGGAGCGTGTTTGAAAACTTTTAGACATTACGGGAAATCTACTGATAAATAGAAAGTGTTGTCCAAGTCCCTTGATATTGACCTGCATCTTCATTATTAGACAGGCACTAAATGGGTTTCAAAGCAAATGTATACGTTTGGCCTTAGGACCGCTTTCCAATTTATATGCTAAATGATTTAACACCTTTTGAGAACTTTTTGACAATAAGTGCTTAAGAGTGTTTTCACCATTCTTCAACTTGGATTGCTACATTTGGCTATTAGAACTTATTTCGTTGTTATAGTTTTTACTGAAGTATCCGGCGTTGTCCTGTCCATGGACAGGGGGAGAGAAAAGCGGGAGCTGTTAAAATTTTCAAACAAATCAGTTTAACCACAGGTTCCACAAAATTAGCAATAAATTTGATACTACTCAACCGATTACAATTACTTATTAAAATCGAGCTGCCACAAGGGGCATGGATGTCATAGCAATATCGTTCACTGAAATGTTGGCAGACTTTATTTGTTGTTCACTTTGCCTAGTGGCTACTCCCTTACTCCTTTTTTCGTGTAATTACAATTAAAGCTTCACAAATTATTCTGGTTTTTCGCAGTATCAGCAGGGTAAACCAGAAGTTGCCAAACTTAGAAGATGTCACATTCCTGGGGGTTGACGTAAAATTGTTAACTTGACTTCGATTGCGAGACATGAATAATTTGTAAGGAAAATTTTGCCACGTTGCACACAAGTGGAATTTGGTTGGTGGCTTATAACGCTCCCTATGTTCTCGGGTTGAAATTAAAATAAAATAAAATAAGTTTGGATGATGAATACACTCTCAAAATTTAATTGACATCCACTGTTGCGTCATAGCGTTGCCTTAGTAAAGTTCTAGAGCCGTAATCTTAATCTGTCAATGAAAGTTGGTCGCTTCCTTATCCTGATAGCTGTTACTTGTCCAAATACTTCTATATTTTATTTTACAAGGCCCCTAAGATCCCGACCCATGTTCTAAGATTGTATTGGACGTATTACAGAATGTGCATTAAATTTCTTTAGCTATATGTAGTATCCTTAGGTGCTCCTTGGATCTGCTGTGTCACAGTATGATACGAAGATTGTTCTTTTTCAGGTTTGTAAATGCTTCGAATTCTCTTCGTTATATTTCTCTAGCAGTTTCTTAGCCTGGGAGTTGGCTCATTTTAGTGCGTTCGACAGTCAGGCAGGAATTCCGCACAACCCCAGTTCTTGCGAACATCTGAGGAACATCCAACTGTAGTACTATCATGAGAAGGCTAAAAAAATTGCTTAAAACGGCTATAGCATAAAGCAGAAGGCCTCTTCTGTACGGGCGCAACACGCATACCTGTAAGAAGCTAGGCCGTGGCTTTATTCATTTTCCTTTGCCTGCCTCATATCTTGAGCTGTATTTGAGGTTCCAGAGAGAAACTCTTTAATTTTATTGACAATGTCTCCTGTTCCACAGAATGATTCAAGGCGTATGAAAGTTTCTGATGCCCGTTTTAAGCTAGCGTATCCAGCGGTGGGCGACTCTATTTTTTATACTCTGTTCGTCAAGTTATCAGCTTGACTTGTCTGAATCTGGTTGATGTAGGTTTATCCGTGATTTGATAGGATCTATTTGTCTTTAAAATATATTCAGTCTAACAAAGGCTTGGAGTAACCAGTACTAGACCAGAAAACACTCGTTTCTGCATCAGTTCTAGATCCATCAACTGCCTATTCATTTCTACTTATTACTGAGCTTCGTACATTATTCTTTTTTCCCTTTACGTCGAGTTTATGGATCCAGAATTTCAGAGTCACAACCCTCCTACTTTTTTGCATCCCTTCTGATCTGTCTGTAGGTTTTGCAGGTTTGACCTCAGAAATTACCGTCGAGTTACTATTTTCAGACCACTTTGTCACTTAGGGAAAAAATTATTTTCTAAAAATTTAAATTTCTAGTGATACTGTAGCGCGTATTGTGGTTGTTTTTGTTTGTTCTAACGACTTACGATTGGGAAATACTGGAAATAGCTCAAACGACCTAAAAAGAAAGAGAAGTAATCCTCCTTCCTTACGTCACAGCTCCTACTTGATCAATCGTGCTTCTTACATCGCATTACAAATTACAAATCTAGCGAACATCGAATTAAAATTTATGTACAACTATATAAGCTTCATCTCATATTTAAAGGACTAAACTAAATTTAAAAAAAAAAAAAAACGAAATTCTAAGTAAATTGCGTCCCATACCAACATTAAGCATAACAACCAAATTGCTAAAACAAAGCTAAGAACATTTTCTAAAAACTATAAAAAAAAA
Source organism: Chalcosyrphus nemorum (assembly GCA_949716465.1). NCBI lineage: Eukaryota > Metazoa > Arthropoda > Insecta > Diptera > Syrphidae > Chalcosyrphus > Chalcosyrphus nemorum. Next base: position 701,016 of record OX454332.1, read on the forward strand.
ACTACACAATTTTCATATATATAAATGGTATTATATTATTATATAGAATATATTTAGTATTTAATAAAAATAATAAGGAATCACTGCTTGAATTGAAGGTGAAAAATTCCTCCTAAGTGTTAAACTACGATCAATCAATTCGAATAGCTTTTTTGACTAATTAGAAAATATTACAAAAAAAAATAATTTAAAAAAAAAAAAAAAACAATTATAGCTTAAGCAAGAGAGGCTGCAAACCTCTCAAAAGTACCTGATTAGAAAATAAGCTGTTAATTAAGTAAACAAAAAAAAAAAAAAAGAATACAATTTAGTTAGTGCTTCTTAGTGTCTTATTCAAAAGAAAAAAAAATCGATAAATATAAATGTATTTGTATATTTAAAAAAAGAGAGAGAAGAAAATGTTTTTTATTTTAAGAATCGCAGATTAATTATTTTTAAAAATCTCGCTACTATTGTCAGAAAAGAAAAAAAAGTCCAAATGCTAAACGAGTTATATTTATAGATACCATAAACAGATAACGACTCCTGAGTGCTTTCTTACTTAGCCGTTAGGTTCCCATATATGTATATTTTTCTAGTACCATTTTGATATATATTCGTAGAGATAATGAATATCTGTGTGTGTAAAAGCTTTTCCTTTATTTTTATTATTAATATTATGATTAATATCGTTTTTCGTTTCATTGGCAGCGCACCAAAACCCCCGAAAAACATCATCCCCTAACTGGGGGAGAAAACTCGATAAATTTTAACTGCACACAGCTTGTTTTTTTTTTTTTTTTTTTTGGTAGACTCATTCGACGGTTCAGTGCTCTCATATGGGTTGCTAGAAAGGAAAGGGGAGACTGCCTAAATAAAAGGCTTCGCTCGCAGTATTTGTGTAGTTTTTTTTTTTCCTTTTTCCCTCGTTTGGCATTGTCATAATCCTCTTACCCCATGTTGGCCCCATCCCTTAGCGATACCAGCGTGCGTTGCCAATGTTAACGTTAAATTAAAAAAATTGTTTATTTGTATTTAAACAGAATCAAAAAAAAAAAAAAGAGAAAAAAATAAATATTTAATTGATATACAATGATGTTAATAATATTTTGTAGGGAATTTAAATTAAAGTGCATTTCGTGTGTTCTCTTATGTTTTTCTTTTGTTTTATGATAATGATTTTCTTAAGGTAGACCGTAAGTTTTAGACTGTGTTATTCTCTAAAGATTTACGATGATATTACATACAACATGATTATACCTATACATACATTATATATATATTTTTCACATTGTAATTTAGAAATTAAGGAGACGACGATGAAAATAAAAGAAAAAGAAAAAAAAAACATTTTTAAAAACAAAACAAATGGAAATTGTTGTTATCCTTTCGCTGTGCGTCGGGTTGGGGTGGAGGAAACACTCTTGTTTACCCTCGCGGAAGGGTGTGGTATACACATATGCATGTGTGGTGTGGTATGCGAAGCCAAACAACAACACGCTCTCGGCTGGGGGTTGATCATGACTGAGTATCCCTGCTGGTTGTCCGTATCCTAAAAATCGATAGCGCAAAAAGCGAGATAAAAGGGGCGAAACGAGCAGTAGTGAGTCAGTCGAAAATGACATTGAATTTGTTTAGTGTTTGAGTTTGAGTTTGAGTGTTTGGTGAGAGGGTCTCTAAAAGCGGTTTTGTGTTACAGCACGCCAAACGTCTGCGAAATGGGAATAAACCCTTCAGAATAGCCTTTCAACAAAGCAGTGGATGATTTACATTTACTATCCTGGTGTGTACAGAGGGGCCTAGAGCAACAAAAGGATAAAAACTGTGACTTTTATTTAAATTTTTGTCGTGGGTATCGAATTGCAAGGAATTGTGTGCGTCTGGTTGATAAACTAATACTAATTAGAGGTAAGTCCTTTATTCTTGGCAACACTCTGTGCACTTGGTGACACCACACACCCTTGGGAGTCAATTGGCTGAGGGTGGGTGCGTTTGTTATTATTTTTTTTTTTCTCCACCCTACATAAAAGGTAAGCTAAGGCGTAGAGGGTGACGTGTTGCAATTGCATTCTTGGTTGTTTCCTGGGGTTCTGCAGTAGCCATTGCAGTTGACCTGTATTGAGGGTGTTAAGTCAAAGATTCTATTGTCGATTTGACACTAGGTAACGAGGATTGATTAAGAACGAGAGATTTTACCTAATGATGATAGACGGGGGATAGTTTATAGGTACAGGTGCACTTAATACTACGGGGGAAAAACTATTCCAACAATTGAATACTTTTACAGAACGTAAGTGAAAGCTACTTGAACAACATGCTATACAGACGAATAAGATCATCGTAAGAATAATTCTAGGTGCACTGAATGTACTCCAATTTTCCATGGGATGGATTCGGGCTGTAGCTCACGGATTGATTGGATGATATTTGCCTTATGTGCTTGAATCGTTTCCGGATTATTAACATTGGTCCTTCACGGTTCTCCACAAATAAAAGTCCGAAGGCGGGAAAAAAATTCGCAGCTCTGAGGTGGCGAATTGACATCGCCCAGACGGCTGGCTGGTAACACGATTTGGGAATTTGGTGCGCAAATGATCGACGTTGCTCCCAGCCGCTTTTTTCTAGACTCACACTCTCAGCTACAGCAGTCACATGTTCATCTGTACGACGACAGCGACCATGAGTGTTGTCCCCTAGCACATCAGTCTCATGACATTTTTGTGAACAGCAGGCGCGGTATGTGCTTCATTTTGGTCAAAACTTCTTTTCAAAAAACGCACTGTTTGGGCTACACAGCACTCGGTTTGGAAATAAGTTTTCAATACTTCCCAAAACATTGTTCAAGCTTATAGCAACTCATTTCGAGCGAGAAACAACTGACGGTGTCAAAATAACGTATGATTTCAAAAGAAACCACTAGATGGCCCATCCTTTATATTTAGTACTAGGAGTGGCCGCAACGTTGTCATATCACCTTTTAGCGATTTGTTTGGTCGATGGTTTTGGGCCTTTTTCATTGACAACAAAGCACCTTAACATGATTCCTTTTTGGATGTCCCGTTATGTAGACTACGATTTTGGCATCCGTGCCGATCTTTGTGCTAAAATTTCGCAGCGGGTTTTCGACTTCGTGGCTAGTGTTCAAAGGTGATCATGGTTTTCGGGGGTACGAGGGTATACTTGGTAAAATATGGTCATCAGTTTCCGTGAAGGTTACTCAAAACTTATTAATTGCCTGTCATGCTGTTTTCCCGTTTCCTTGTAATGCCAGGATACACATAGTCTCCACCAAATTTTCCGCTTTTATGTGGTAAGTAGAAGAGCCGCGTTCAGACTTTCAACCTACAAAACCTAAAACCCTTTAATAATAAATAGAACAAGAAAAGGCAGTCCATTTAAATAAATGCTCAGAATATATTTGATGAATGAACAAATTACACGACACATAAAAACTATTGAAACATAATGTGAATGCTCATTTTTTTACTGTCCATGAGAGCGAGTACAATAATGTTGCTTAGCAAGAATCTCTACGATGAATAAATGCACACAGTTTACGACAATCCTCCAGTGACCTCAATAGAGGCACCATTTACATATGAAGCTCTCTTTGAAGCTAAGAAGGAAACAACTTCAGCGATTTCTTCGGGCTTGCCCAACCTACCAAGGGGACATTTCTGGGTCACTTGTTGTTTGATGTGGTCGGGAACAACAGCCACCATGGGTGTATCAATGTAACCGGGCAAAATTGAGTTGACTCGGATATTAAATTTGCCAAATTCCTTAGCTGCAACTTCGGTGAGGGAGAGTACTCCCGACTTACTGGCTGCGTAGTTTGCTTGGCCAATATTGTTCAGTTTTGCCACAATACTGGATAGATTGACAATTGAGCCAGTAACTTTGTATTGTATCATGGCCTTGGCGAATTGCTGAGTTACCAAAAATGTGCCCTTCAAGTTTACCTTGTACACATCGTCATAATCGCATTCAGACATTTTCAATAGATAACCATCGCGAGTGATTCCGGCAGAGTTGACTACAATCGATGGTGGTTGCTTGTATTTTGCTATGCAAGTTTCAAGGGCTTTGCTAACACTGTCAACGGACGAAACGTCTAACTCAACGGCACTTGATTCTGTGGATGAAACAACAAAAATTATGTGATTAAGAATGTTGTTTATATTCATAAAGGGCCAAGATGAAGATGTTCGGGGAGAGTACATACTTAAAAGGTAGTAGTCATTGTATCTGGCCTTGTATCGATGCAAAAGTGAATCTTTTTCCTGCACTTAAACAACAAAATACACAGGCTGTCATTTTTTTTACACTCTTACACCTTAGCAATGCCCCGATTCTATTGTAACGTAGAATGTATAAGTGTAACGTTGAGGTGTAAGATTTTGACAGCGAAAAAATTCAACTGATTTTGACATAAGCCTTAGGATTGCTACAGATCTGCAAGACCAGATCCAACAAAGCGCGAATACCCCTATTAATCTAATCAGTGCAGTATGTGTTTGAATGTCAATCGGTAATAGGCTTGTAGACTTAATTTCAGGTTATCACTCAACCTAGACTAGGCTCGATGGTACCAATTGGAAATCAAATCAATGGACGTATTAGCAGAACTACAATCTCTTTGCATTACTTTTTAGCCCAAATACGACAATTTTGCTTACTGACTTATCCAACCTGGGTGACTAGCTGTTCAACTGTTTGTTATCTTTTGTTTTGTCTTTTTGCTTTTTCTCTTATTTTTTATAAATGTATGTCTTTTCCTATTGCTCTTCGCTGTAAATTATTAATGTAGGTCAGTTTATATTCTTGTAATTGAATCTTTTTGAAATTATGATTTTTTCTCATTATTTTTAACGTAGCTCTTTCATTATTCTTTGCACTATACAAATGGATTTAAAATATTTAATAATGGCTAAGCTTAATTTTTTCTATTTCTTTACTTTTTTAAAAGATTATTTTGAATATTTCCTGGCTTCTTTTCCTGTGAGAATACTTTTTTCTGAGACGGTGATGGATTCTTTTATTGTACATTGCTATGGTTTTTGGTTTACATCCTGACAATATAAGGGTCGTTCTTAATATAATGTGCAGTGCGCATTCTGGGCTTAATATTTGTCACATCAATCCGGGTAGCATTCGTTCTAAGTACACAGTCTTGTACCAAATTTTGAGCAATTCTAAAATTGACGTGGTTATGGTGTCTGAGTCATGGCTCCATGGTGACATACTTTCACAGCTTGTACATATTCCCGGTTTTATTTTGCACAGGAACGATCGTACTGATCGCATTGGGGGTGGTGTTTGTATGTACATAAGGGAATGTATATCAGCTAAAACTATTTACTCCTCGTATAGGTTTAATATTCAGTTTCTTTGTGTTGAGATCAGTAACAGGAGCAATGAAAAATGTTTATTGGTTGTTGTATATTCTCCGCCTGGTAATTTTTGCGAAGCTAATATTGAGGAACTTGAAGATACACTTTTGAAGTTAAGCCCAAAATATAAAGACATTTTGATAGGAGGTGATTTTAACGTAAATATACTAGCCAATAATAATCTAACGAGTAGATTTAACTACTTTTGTGATCGAATGAGTTTATCGATTGTGAACTCGCGCTGGCCAACTTGCTTTAAATCACTCGAAAATCCGTCCCTAATTGAAATGTTTTTAACAACATCAAAGTCTAAAGTACTAGGTAACGATCAGGTTAGACCTACATCTGAATTTATTCATGACATAATTTTTTGTTCATTCAAGTTTGATATTGATAACAGGGATATACCTAGTTATATTACATACAGATCGTTGCGTAGCATTGATTATGAGAGTCTCCAACAGGTTAGTAATTCCGTAAACTGGAATGATATTTATTATACACCTGATGTTGATAATAAAGTAGAGTTACTGAATGCTTTAGTTAACACGCTGTATGACAACTATGTGCCCTTGGTAACTAAGAGACTTATGCCAACTTCCTGTCCTTGGTATAATAATGATATTAAACTTCTCATACAAGAACGAGAACGTTTTTTTAGAAGATACAAAAGAAGTCCGTCCGAATATAACAGAAGACAATATAGTGTTGCTCGTAATAGGGTCACGGCTCTTATTCGCTCTTCTAAGCGATCGTATCTTCTAAGAAAACTCGATCCAACACTAAACTCTAAACAACTCTGGAAGAACATTAAAGACGCGGGTATAATTACACATAAGAACCCATCTAAATGTTCTTTAAGTCCCAGCGAAATGATATCGTTTTTTGTCCCAAACAGCAACAGTTCTTCTATGCCTGAAATCGTTTTCACTGACCCTGATTCAAATGGTCGCTTCTCCTTCAATTGCATTGGCATTGATGATATTGTACATGCTATTAGGTCCATTAAATCGAATGCTATAGGCCCTGACAACATATCGCCTAAATTTATTAAACTTATCTTTCCAATAATAATGAAGCATGTGCTACATATAATTAATGTTTGTATTTACAGTAGTTCTTTCCCTACACTCTGGAAGACTGCTAATATTGTACCTATACCGAAAAAGTCTCACCCTGTTAGTCCAGCGGATTTCAGACCAATTAGTTTATTGCCCTACTTGTCAAAAGTTTTTGAAAGAGTAATTTATACTCAAATGTTAAACCACCTAAATTATAACCATATGATGTCTAAGTGGCAATCTGGCTTTCGTAGTAAGCATAGTTGTGAGTCAGTAGTCATTAAAGTCACCCAAGACATGCGCATGGATTTGGATGCTGATAAAATTGGTCTATTATTACTACTAGATTTTTCAAAAGCTTTTGACAGCATTGATCACGCAATTTTACTTTCAAAATTAAAAAATAAATTCAATTTTTCACGTTCTGCCATTTGGCTTTTGGGGAATTATCTTAGTGATAGAGCTCAGTCGGTTAGTACTACTTGCGGAACTTCCAATTCAATTGTAGTAAACATGGGTGTTCCACAGGGATCTATACTTGGACCATTACTGTTTTCCATATTCATAAATGACCTTCCGGAATGTATTAAGAGCTGCAATATTCAAATGTATGCGGATGATGTTCTGGTTTATTTAAGTCGTCCATCAGGTCTGATGGAGGATTTAGTGGCTAGAATGAATGATGATTTGGAAAGAATTCAGCTGTGGTCCAACCGTAATAAGCTCAAACTTAATCCTTCAAAGACCCTTGCAATGTTATGCTCAAGGAGGGAAGTGCACATGACGGAGTTCTCCCCTGTCGTCCTCAATGGTGAAGTTATTTCATATGTTAATAAAGTAAAATATCTTGGTTTTACATTAAATAGTAAATTGAGTTGTTGTGATGCGATTTCTGCTACGATTGGGAGAATTTATTCTGCGCTGCGTAGCTTAAGATGCTCTTCCAATTTTCTTCTTCCCAACATGAAAATGCGTTTAGTTAAAAGCCTTATTATGCCTTTCTTTATTTTTAATTGTTCTATTTTTCCCTCTCTGGATTACGAATGCAAACATAGAATAAATGTAGCATTCAACGACTGTATACGATTTATTCATAACATTCCAAGATATGCTAGTGTCTCGCACCTGAAAACATCTCTACTAGGAATATACATTGATGACTATTTTGATTATCGCAACCTGTTAAGAATGCATGCCATTATTCATAATGACTGTCCTATGTACTTAAACGAAATGCTGCGATTTGCACAATCCAGTAGAGGTCTACGTTTAATTTTGCCCAGATTCACGCACAATATTGCAGAGCGATCATTTTTTGTCTCAGCAATTCGCCTATGGAATAAGCTTCCAGCTGAATTGCAAAGAATAAGCTCATCAGCTGAATTTCGGAGAAAGGTATTCTCACACTTATTAAATTCTAATTGAAGCCATATTATTTATACATATATCCAGATCCATTATATACTATTTTATCTCCTTCTTTTGTTTTGTTTCTTATTAATATCTTACTTCTTATAAATTTAAATATATAGCCCTTTTTTTTTAAAACATTAGTTATCTTCTTAAATTTGTTATAAACTTGTTATAAAATTACTTTGTTAATATATCTAGATACTTAATTATAAGAATACATTTTCTTGTTGTATCACGTGAATTATACATAATAATAATAAATAAATAAATAAATAAAATAAATAAATTAAGCCAGAAATGTGGCTCATCGCTGGACAACATTTTTGTCGAAAACCGTGGAACCGCTAAAATAGTGACAAATTCTTGGAGGACTTTTTGTATACTTTTTTGTATGGGAAGAAGGAATAGGTGTTTTGAAGCTCAGGTGGTACTTATTAGATGTCAGTATTTGTTCTCTATGGGTATTGCCCAAACTGAGAAGAATACTAGCTATGTGATTTTTGCTTTCCTTTATAATTCAAAGAATTCTTCTTGTGTCCATGTTTGTCTACGGTCCAGTGCTAGGACTAGTACTGCTGTCAGGATGGTTAATTGTACTGATCTGCAGTTATAAGATTGTATCAAATGTGTTCAGTTTACATTCTTACATATGTTTGTAGTTAAAGATTATAGGAATGTGTAAAAAGTTTAATTTTTATAATGCAGTGAAATGTATTAACAATTCGCGACAATGGTCAAATTGATCATTAGAACGAAAAGTTTCCTCTAATTAATTTACACGATCAGTCTTAAAATAGTAGAGTTTTTAACATCTGCAGTCTTATGCAATCTCTATGATTAGATATATAATGTGAAATGCCTTCATTCTAGCGTCTATATTAAAACTTACCATATGATGTGACTTTAAACTTAATTTTAGGATCAACAGTCACAAAATTTAATGAATTCTTTTAAATTTGGCTATTAATGAACTCCGGTCCTAATTGACTCTAATTACGTCTATGAAAATTCCTTAAGCACTGCGCAATACATAATTTCCTTATACATCTAATTAATAAGGTTGCCATAGTTCTAAGCGTCCTTTCAAAAAAAAAGTCCCTCGCACTTAATTCGGTCTGACAAAGCTTGGAAAATTTATTTATTCTCAAATGATAATAATTGTTGCGTCTACGGTTTTCGGACGAAATCAAATCTCTCAAGGTTGCGCGTTAGAGGATTAAATTAAAACACAAAAGATCACATTAAACTATTGTCACTTTATCGAATCCATACCACCAAACATCCCTGGTGGACTGGTAAATGACAAATAATTGCATACATTTAGGATCGAGTAAAATGCTAAAAATAACTTTGACAGTTTTAAAGTTGGGTACCTATATGTCATATACAGAAAATCGAATGCACGGCGAAATAAACATTAGAAACTTACCTGCACCCAGATCGGCAATAGTTTCCAATGCACCTTTTAGGTTCTTGTCGGCTGCAATGACCCGAGCCCCATCGCGGACGAGTATCTTGCACACGGCTCTTCCTATTCCAGATCCGGCACCTGTTTAGATGGATATTCATTACGGAGGGGTGGGACTCTCACTTTCGATTCCACTTACCAGTAACGATTGCCAATTTTCCGAAATGTGTTGCAGTCATTTTGATTCGCTTCGAGAAATTACCTAAATCCACAGTAAGAAAGGAAGAAAAAAAAAAACAGCTAATAACCCTCGTGCCACTCTCGCCGGACTGAATTGGTGCGTTAGATAACCACAGACTACAGTGACTTTATCTCAAACTGATCCTCTTCGGCTGCCACTCTGGAGTTGGAGAACGGTAGTGCGTGCGTATGAGTGAGTCTGCCGAATCACCCGTTTTACATTCAGATAGTAAAGCTCTCTCAGCTGATTTTCACTCACAGCCAGTCCCACTATCTGTCGTCGGCAGTGGCAGGCTGATGTGATAGACACAATGGAGTTGTTTTTGTTTAGAGGTACTTGCCTCTGTGTTGTCAATCGACGACGATGAGTACTTGACCTTGGTGGCGCTTTTATGGCTTTATGCCCAAATGCGCATCTCGTTGATTGTGTTGATTGGAAGGCAAGTGGACGAAAGCTATATTTAACTATATTGGAAAAGAGTGAAAGTGAGTCGAATACGGCCCACGGGGTGCAAGTGGAGGAACTGAAGCAAAATTAAATTGTGTACTTGTGTTTCAATGTTTACCTGCTGAGGTCGGAGAGAGTGTACAGTAAGAAATGAAAATGAGCAAGCTCCTTGAAGTAGACTCGAAGTCATCGATTTCAAACTAACTATGGTCATACTTTTAGGGTGTGCTTAAATAGTCAGCGGACACCGAAGCCATGTGATAATGTGAATTTTGTTTTTTACGTTTACTTTAATTAGCGTAAATAGGAAGATAATGTAAGTACGTGCACGAGAAGGCACTCTGAGGAGCATTTAACAAATCTCATGTGTAAAAGAATTGTTTCTACTTGTTTATTGCGCACACAAAAAAGTGCAATAAAAAAATTCAATTTGAGGGAATTTAAGGAGCTCATTGTAAAATTAGTTTCCATCCTGAAAGTGGGTGATAAAATAAATTTCATATAAAAGAACTTTATGTATCCGACACTAAAAAGGAGGAACTTGAGAAAGTGCGACATAGCTTTGATGTCAGCATGAGAACATACTTACATAATGCAAAAAGGTTGCTGAGATTTTTCGTAAGCAAATCGAAACTATGATACCGAGGTACTTTTGTATTGTATACGGGATATTAAAGGTTACGTCTTGATGAATAAAGAACGATAACTAAGCATCCACTGCAGCCAGACACCGTGCATAGGTAAGTCAGTAAAACTTTGTGGTGCAAGCAAGGTCTTGCTGCAAAAATGGCGAATAGTGGAAGAACAAATGGCGGACCTTCTGTTACAAAATAGTTTATGGATTAAGATCTGTTTTTGCGACGCTTAGATGATCCTTCACCCACTTCAAGATCCTCAAAGTGCCAGATTCCCATTCCACTAACTTAAATGACAGAATTAGTTCTTAGTCTTGCTCAGTGTCTGCGTTTCCACAGCCTTCGCATAGGTATTTAGGTCGTCTGTACCTTGCCAAAATCCTTTTTTGGTGCGCAGCTAGAATCACATCCTTGTGAGCCGTTTACAAACGTTTATGGAGCGACAGGCTCAGGCACCCCCAAGTGCACATAGTCTCATCCGTTTCAAATAAGAAAGAGTAATACTTTATGTACATACATATGTAAAATTCGGACCCTTTTTCTCCTTTGTCAAAAAACAAAAAAAAAAAGTCAAGGGACTACAAATGGATATGTATTACTATATGTGGCCAAACTGACATTCCTTTGGCGCGAAGATGACTCCGATGAATCCGCTTACCCATAAAGCCACAACACCGAGTTGCTCTTAGTTACCGTTGCGTAAAACAATTGTGGAAACAAACAGTTATTTGCAAATTAATTATGAATCCGAACGAGACACAGCCGGGTGTTATTTTTTAGTCCATCCTCGCTCACACCCATCTTATGTATGCATGTCCTGCGCCCAGTCATCGTGGTGTATGGTTTTTGTAATATGCCTCAGTGATTCCCAAGTTCTAACCTAATTCTCTACAGTTTCGGGTATTCTGCCATTCGGAGTTAAGCCAGTCCTGATACATAATCTTTCGAATGATTTTCAACGCTAAAATCTTATTATTTTTTGCATATAGGTATGTATGACACCGATGCAAATGCGATGTCAAAGGTGTGGGTACGTTGTTAAGAACTATTAAAAGTCCATTAAACTTTAAAGTTCCTTAGATCAGGGAACTTTTTCCTCCTGTAAAAGATTTCTTAAGGCACATACATTAGCAGATACATACTTCATTTCATCCTAACTGCAGGAGATTTTAAAGTGTTCAAGGCTCTTTTAAATTAATGAACAGTTTACCCTCAAAGTTTACTCCTTATTCGATACATCAAACCCGTTAATTAATGAACAGAACGATAAATATTCAAGAAGCACTATACAATCGACATACATCCAACACCAGCACCAGGGTGTTGTTTTGTATCCTTTGCGAAAATCGATGCGCGTTAAAAAGAGTTAAACGAAAACGGAAATCACATGAGGATGCCATGCTGGCAACATGGTACCTAGATCGAAATAAAAAGAAAGGACACTGAAATGCAAGAGCTACACATCTACCCCGCAGAGCATTGGGTAGGACGATGATACACGGTGAGTGTTGTTGATTCTGCACAAAGTTCATGTTCATCCCTTCTCCAGAACCGAACTGAGCTCTGCTACGCTGCGGTACAAATTGTACGTATCCATTGCAACGTATTCCACAGATCCACCGTTTCAATTATCCAATTTAATTCACAGTTATACTCACACGAAGGAACTGCTGCTGCGGATGTGAATGTGATACAAGCATGGCAACTTTCTTTCTGAGTTTGGCAAGTAGGGCAGACAGATAGGCGACAGTTCGCATCCAAAGTAATCCTTCCACCCCCAGCTGGTTTCTTCTGAAAATAATATATTTGCTCGTCGAGACCTAGAGACGCCCGCAAGACGGAGCCGGAACTCATTATGATTATTATTATGTTTTGGGGATATGACATTTAGCACAGCGTGCAAAAATGTGCTCCAAGTGGCACGTAAATCTGTCAATTAAGGGCGGAACATCCCTTGCTAACAAATGAATGTCATGCTTTCTCTGTGGTAGGTACGAGTACGTACCTTTAGAAGTACTTACGCCTGTTCCAAAAGAGAAAGGAGAGAAGTGGACTTACTTTAACCTATATTTGCGCGTCATGTTGACGTCTATGAGACGTCTTGAATCGAAATGTACATGGGTACTCTTGCTCCACGTGTTGTACCCAGTTTCGCCGGGGGCACTCTTGGCTCGGCACTTCAAAGAACGTTGTACCTATTTTCTGACGACTGAGAAACAATGTAACGCGCAAAGGTGTCGACGTCCATTGTTGCTACTCGCGATGCCAGAGAAAACAAGACGCACGCCAGTGCGAATCCAATGCGAATTATCGCCTCCGGGCGAATGCTATGGTTCATATAAGAAGCCGCCGCAATGTTTACATTTTCAATTAACCGTGTACTCTGGAGAGTATTGCGGGTTCAATGCGCTCTGCATAGACGACCACTTCTAGATATGTTGTCGTTAGTTGGATTGCTTAGTTGCATACTAGTGCTTAGTACTGCATTTGTTGTAGGTACGTTTGGTGTGACGTCATTTAAAAAAATGTTAACTCTAATAATACTTTTTCAGTTGAGCCGCTCACACTGGGCAGGGTGGAGGGTGGAAGCAAGATTTTATGCACTCATGCTGTCCTGGAGAATGACGATGAGGATTCTTCACCCAGTTATCGTCGAATTTTAATCCAGCAAGAGTCGAATTCTGAGGATGGATATGGTGAGAGGAACTCTGCATCGCAACGAGGACTCTTGGATGATGATGAGGTCAGTGAGGGAAATGGTGAGGAACGCACAGACCTTGAGTGGAGAAAGATTAAACGGTATATTAAACGGCAGCTAAAGGTACCTAAGCGTTATTTAAAGAAAATTGTCCGCACTCTGACTATGGCAGCATCGTTACGGTCGGCTGATGATGACGATGATGACAGCTTTATTCCCTCTCCAGAAACGGATGTGCTGAATAGCATTTTGGCGAGATCGAATGGTCAATTTGATACAAACAGATTGTTGGTCATGGATGAGCCCGACGACGATTCGGTGGAATACTTCGCTTTGATAGCTGCTCCGGGAAATCGAATGTTTCAATGAATTAGTGAACCAAATAAATGGGTTGATAACCTAAGCACATGACGGCTTTTTTTTACATATTTCCAAGAAGACTTAATTGTGGACACACAACAACCAAAGGTATTCACCGTCTAAGAGATAGTTTTGTTAAATTTCTGCGACGATCGTCCGATGCTATGATAATTGGCCAGAGTCTCTTTACGGAGGGCTCAAAAACTGTCTAAGAATCGCTTTATTTGTGTCTGTTGAGGGACACAGGGATTCTACAACGCCTACGGGCAGTCCTCTACGTCTTTTAGCAATATGTCTTAGATCATTCCAATTCTTCCAAAATTTCCATGCTCTATTGTCCTATGTGATTTTCGCCTGATCGTGAATCATGTCATACTGAGTTAGCTTGTTCTATTGCATCGTGTGGTTGCCCTTTTCGCCAAGTGTGTCCTTGCCTTTCCTGCGTTCTGGCCGTTTCCTGATAAATCTGCATTGTTAGTAACAGGTGGAAACTTTGTAGTATCTTCGTACGTCTGTAGCGGCAGTCAAGCTGCGCATAAGTCCTTACTCAACTATATAGGTATTTAACCAATCCCAAACTAGTTCCTGAATGGAAGAGCATTGTAAAAGTGTATTCACTGACTGTTGTCTTGTTTCTAGGTCACGTTGGTACCAGGAGGCTACAAGAAAAGTCTCAAAGGAGAGCTTTGAAACGGACTTGCTGCATATGAATGAAGGAAAATCCTTTAGATGATCTCGAAACTGAATTACAATCAGAAAAATGAATAGTTTGGTGTGGTTTGCATGGTGGTACCATCATTGGTCCTCATTTCTTGAAAAGCCGGAGCTTCTTTGTCACTTCTTGCCAATCGAATGTTGGTGTTTTTGCATTTGTGGGATCCAGTTCTTTCTTGGTCTGCCTTTTTTTAGCGATTGTGTAGGAAAATTGATTGATATTGCCTCTATCTTTCGGACAGACCAGTAAAGTACTTAAGTATTGCAGGCCTTCAGTCTTTTTAAGTACAAGTACTAAGTACTGGTACTCGCACTTCAGAACACTGGTACTGGTTCTTGAAAAAATGCAAGTACAAGTATTTTGCAAGAATTACGGTGCAAATACTTGAGTATTACTTCTAAGTTCATACTCAAGCAGTACTCCAAGTACTTGACCAGTAGCACACTGAGTAATATTTGTTTCAATTTCAAAGTCAGTTTATAGAGTGATCGAAGAGCTTGATCAGCTCAGTACTACTTAAGTAATTGAAAGTACTGAACAAGTACTCGAAAGTACTGCTCAAGTAAGAGTGGACTTAATCGTCAAGTACTATGCTACTTAAGTACATGATAAATGGTACTTGTGACGAAGTACTTGCAAAATACTGGTGCTTGGTAATTCTATTAAGCTTTGTTACTCGTACTGTGATGCTGGATATTTAAAATTTTCGTACTAGGTAAGTACTTTTGCATTCAAGTCATCGTCTTGAATAGTCCAGTGTGGATCAGAGAACGAGTAGTACAGATATTCTTTTTCAACAAATTCAGTACCTACCCATTTTTAAAACATCTACCCATATATCAATAACTACAATAAGTAGCAAAGGATTGAGGTTGATTGGTAACTCTTCATTGACTCCTGAGCGGTATCTTACTCTAATATTTCCTCTCTCAAAAATGTTCGTGATCATTTGCTTTTAGGTTTCTGGGACAGAATGGCATCTGTCGCAGTTTCGTTTATCGTCCTTTTCTTTGTGCAAAGGAAGAATGTAACTTTCACTTTACTTTTTAGGCATTGGATCACCAGAATGCAAATGGTATCTCTGCTGTCCCAACTGATGTTCGCTTTCAGGAGTATTTGACCGCATTTCAAAGTATAGGAAACTGGTCCTTCAAAACGTTGGATCCATTATATTTATATAAATTAATATTATTTGTTAAAGATCACCTCCTGAAATCGAGGGAGACTCTATATAGGTTATCATATGGATCATTTCCCTATGTTTAAATAAAGACTTGGAAAAATTCGTTTGTAAAACATTTGAATTTATTTAACGCCCGAAAATACATTAGCTATTGTCTGAGTTAGAGGTCCATTTGACACTCGCTTTTTGGCGAGAACTTATTGGGATGGAACAAAGCGGCGGACCACTGGAGCCCTGGAGCGTTTCCTCTTGATGTTACCATTGTTGTTCAGTCGGACCTTTCGCAGTTTGTTTGCACCATTATTGTAGACCGCTGGATTGACGACAACAGCGTTGGCATTGTTTTGGAAATAACGCATGTACTTTGGAGGAACAACAAAGCTGAGTTGTTGTTGGTTGCCCTTACCCTGCTTCAATTTGATCATGTTTTGACGCCTGGTTGCCTTGCTGTTGCCAGCTGTGTCATCAATGACATCCTCCTCGCCGATGAGATATTCATCATTCTCATTGTCTCCACCCCTGGCTTGAGGACTTGTGGTAATGGTACCTGTACCAGTGATTGTTCCTGTTGTGGTCACAGTGTTGGAGCTAGTGGTTCCAGTTCCAGTAATAATGATAGGGATGATTGGCTGGGTGCTTGAACTGCCACCCCAAAGATTGCTGAAGAGCAGGAACTTCTTCAGAAACATCCTACCGTTGGCTGTATCTGCTTTAAGTGCATCGGCTGGGATTCCAGTCACCTGAGCTTCGACTGGGGCAGCTTGTCTTAGTTCTCCAGCCACGGGTTCCACATCAACGTCATCGTAGTCATTCTGGAGTCGAAGGAATTGCTCAACATCCTCCGCCCTCAGTTTTGCATTGGCAGGCAGGTTGAAGACCGAAGATCGTCGACCAGCTGGAATAAATAAATAATTGTTAGCAAGAATAAAGAGTTGAATGCATGATACCAGTATCTACCTTTGACCTTCTCAGTTGAGGAGCTAAGGGCCACCGCTACCAGAGCTAACAGAATGAAGAATTTCATAGTGAATAGGAATAGGATCGCTGCTAATGTTCTCAACAAGCAATTGATGTGTAATGCATTGATGTGAATGACCAAACCCCTTTTATACTCAATCCATAACGCCCGATCTCCCACTTGTCCAATGAATCCCTACAGAGAACCAGAAAAAAAAGCCAAAAAAAAAAAAAAAAAAAATCAATCATTGTGTCTTGTTTGCGTTTTGCCAAAACTTAAGTGTTCCTATGCCTCTTGAGGTGGTTTTCTTATGAAAACTGCGTGGAAAGCAATCTGCCCTCCTCCCTGCGGGGCATGATGGATGAACCCAACGACTGAAGAGAATTGTTCGTTCGTTCGTTTTTTTTTTTTTTTTTGTTCTCCACTCTTATTCTTCTAATGAGATTGAGATTGAGAATTATTCTTGTAAGTTGTATGTAGCGACGATTTGGATGATTGGTAGATTGGAGCTTTGTTTGACTTTCTCGTCTCCCTTTTTTCTGCCCGGAGGCAGTGACGGCGGCTAGGCACAGTTTGGTAAGAAGTGTGGGTCAATTGTGCTGAGGAGTTGACCGCACTTAATTAGTGCTGAGGTTCATAATTACCAAGTAACCATTCCATTAGGAAAAATCTCGGAAACTAGACCATTTAACTTAAGTAAATATCAATGTTTTGATGTGGGTCAGTCTGCTCACCATTTCAATGCTGTGTACAGGTCTAGAATAAACACTTTTAGATTCTTACACACCAATAATAAAATCAGGACTTTGGTTAGTCCTAATTAACATGCTTCAAAGGTGAGCGGCAATCTACGTGCGTTTTTGCACGCGTAACATAAATTGTATCTGATACCTATTTAGCTTTCTACCTACATGTGGGGCTGCCCGAGGGTGCTGGTACCTTGTAAGGGATTTTATTTCATGGCACTAATCTGATGAAATATGTTAGGTCGGTTTGAAAAACGTCATTAATAATGACTCTGGGAATAAAAACCGATGTCGTTGAAGGTCTGAGATGCGAGTGTATATCAGAATCAGAAACGACATATATGTGTCAGAAAATATATGCCTGAAATATTTTGCTATAGTTTAGTTAACACTAGAAGACTAACGAGAGAACTCCAAAAGGTAGCTCACGTGGAAGAAGTAAGTGGTAATAACCTCATTCAGATTTTGTATAAAGTTTTACTCCACCGTGTTACGTCGACGATTATCTGTAAAGTGATCCTCGTTAGGGTGTTCAACTACACCCAATTGCTTCTTATTCTGCATTATATCGAGACGCTATGACATGGTTAAGTGAGTGCGCATAGCTAAAGCACTAAGTGTATTGCAATGAAATTACTAATGAACTTAAAAATCACATATAAGCCCCTAAATTTAATTTGGACATCACCCATGGAGAATAAATATTGAATCCTAATACCACCTGTGTTTCCTTTCCCTTTTCCAGGTGCGAAAAAAAGGATTACAAATGAAGATTAATCTGTTTGCAGTTAAGGGCTCTGCAAGTAGCTACGTCATGTGAAGAAGAATTTGAAAGAGTCCAACAATTTGAAGGACTTTTCTAAATAACTTCATGGATTGAACTAACCGAGCTCATATTTACGTAACCTACTACTCTGCACCCTTTCGCAGGACAACTAAGTGTAGGAGTTTGCTAAGGTAACCATCTCACCAGCAGCTTATTCCTTGCAGTATTCTTCAAACAAAAATTCCAGAGTACATACATGGTTTCTAAAATATTTATAGAGCAGTATTTCCTCATTTATTTTGAGAGAAAAGTTCTTCGACTGATCTTTCGTCCCGGCTGCATAGACGTTGAGTGGCGGAGAAGAGTTCGCATGTAGTGACTAAGATGGCTGGGCCATGTAGAGCAACGTTTCGGCGAAGAATGTCTTTGAAAATACCGCGCATGGACGGTGCAGTAGAGGGAACTGGCTTGTAACCGGGTTAGCTGGAGACCTGCAGCAATTAGCTCGTTTTGTGAGCATACTACGCACTCAAGGATTTTTGAATACCAGCACCATGATGATTCGTTTTCTACATGATTCATACTCGCTTGTTTTCTGTGTGCGTGAGACTGTGAAAGGCTTGTTTTTTAGCGAATGATTCACAACGGCAAATGAATGGAATTTGCAGTTCTTTGGTTTGTACATACATACACTACTCACTTTTGTGAATTTTTATGAATCCTTTGCAGGGATATGTAAATGAAGGGTCAGGCTAGACGAAAGCCGTATTTCATCTTTTCGAAAAGAGCCTTAAAGAGTAGGATAGATAGAAAAGCTTGCGCAGAGGTGTTACCAGAAAGGAATAATATCTCTTCAGAGCTATTACTGCTGGAACTATGTGAACTTATCCCATAGACAAACTGACGCTCTCAAGTTGTTGGCTGCAAACAGTACAAGTAGATTGGCCTTAGCTGGAGTGTCATTGTAAATGAGCGTTGGGATGGCTGATGAGGTAGAAAATTGTTACTACTTTTGGACACTGTAGAATTGTGCCTACTTGTATAAAAGATTTTCTTAAGAATTTCAAAACAGTGAATAGTTTTTGGGTGTAAGTGAAGAACATTTCTCTCAAAGGGAATTCAATCATGGCACGATTTGAGGGGTGATTGGAAGAGTGCTGAAAGAATAGGAAAATGTTGGTGTACCTTCATATATACAATCCAAAATATGATATATCCAAAATATTGGGAAGAATTGTTGGTACTGTACCTAATCCTTTGTCTTGTAAGTCAGAGTTGTTTGTTTGAGCTTATTCACAGTTTATGTTAGGTTCTGCGCAACCCTTGGTCTTTTTAGCTCTCAATGAACGAATATAATGTATACTCCTGCCAAAATAATAAAAAAAAAAAAGACTAAAAGATAAAGGATAAAGAGAAACATGACTTTTTCCAAATGAAGTTCGTATTTTATTGTCCAATGCATTCGACTACAGCGTTATGTTTTATAATCAATCTTCCTAGATCCGGATACGGTTAACCCTTATTCCACGTCTGGATGAACGCCTTAGAAATTTGAGAAGTCGAGTTTGTTGCGCTATACGGCGCCTCTTCTTCATTTTATTTAGTCGGCGTCTACGATTACGGCGTTGTGAATAAAGTCGTTTACGAAGAGCCTTTTTCTTTGCCCGACGTATCTTCCTACGTCTCCTAGCAGCTGCCCTCCGCCGGCGTTTAGCATTTTTCCGTCTGCGATTATTTCTGCGCTGGTTACGATTTTTGGAAGCACGACTAGATGCTCGTTTTAATGCCCTTCTATCACTGACAGGATATGCGGTTTCAAGGTCTCCCCTGTTACTGGTTCGCCTTATCAATTGGCCACGTCGTCGTGTCGTTGCCACTCGGTTGTTGTTATCTTCATCATCCTCAAAGCCTTCATCATCAGCCTCATCTTCGTCTTCGTCGTCATACCCATCGTCTTTTTCGTCGTCTTCGTAAGAGCCATTTTCATCTTGATCGTCATCTAAGGCATTACGCTGCAATCCATCAAAATCTTCATCGTCATCTTGTAGGGCGAATTGGCTATCTTCATCGTCATCTTCTTCGTCGTCGTCATCGTCGTTTACGTCTCCATGGCGATAACGATAGTAGAAGTTGCCAGACTTTGCTCTTGGACTTGAGTCTAGGGTCCTTGTAGTTCCTGTTCCCGTGCCCGTTGGCGATGCAGGCGACGTAGGTGATGTAGGTGATGTAGGCGATGTAGGCGATGTAGGTGATGGTGTGGTTGGTGTTGGCGTAGGTGTCGGGGAAGGTACCGGTGATGTTGTTGGAGCCGCTGTTGTTGTTGTGGTTGTTGTGGTTGTCGTCCATAATGCAATGATCTTATCCTTAATCGCTGCGGTAACTCTTCCACTTGCTTCAACGTTCTCATGTCGCCCGGCCGATGGGCGCCTCTTATAAACACGGTATCGTGTACCATCTTCATCAACATCTCTAAGTCCTGCAAAAGAAACAATTGAGCTCAATTTAACAATTGAACGTTTGAATACTTACTTGCAGCATCAATGACTACTGCTGCTCCGAGCAGTATGATTAAACAACTATGCAGGATACGCATATTAATTGGTTCCTTTCATATTATTCCAAGATCAAACGCTGGAACACACTGATTCCCAGAACCATTCTGAGCCTTTTATATACTCAGAAAATTAGTTAGACCGATTTAGTTGAATTTGCATTTTCGGCATATACTAGGGCCTGATAACCTTTTGCATAATTAATAGATCGCCCCGAGACGAAGAATGTTGAATGCCGTCTGTTACAAGTCTCTGAATCCATATGTAGTTTACAATGATGACCGATAAATCAATTTAAGACTTGCGTTATGAATGCTAATTTGGCGGATTGTCCCCTTCCTAGTTCTTAGTCAATGACCAGCGGTGAACTTTTGAACTGCGGACGACTGGTGACAAAAGAACCGATGATTGTAGCATACACCAATAAATTAATCGTGCCGTCTGCTGTATACTAATCAGCAGGTGAAGAACTTGGGGCAAGTATAGTTCTTCGAACTATCAGACATAAATACTACTCAATAGTATGAAGCGGTGGTTTTCTTCATCTAAATGAATGGTCCTTTTGAATTAAAGGACTTCCTTAAAGTACAAAGACTTGGCTCAAAAGCGTAAAAACTCGGAGAAAGAAAGCCTAACCTTTTATTTTAGAAGACAGCCAATAGCTAAACATTTTTGTTCTTTTTGTAATTAAGAAGGGAATAATATTATGCACGAAATTTTAAATGTATGCACTATGAATAGGAGTGAAAGTTAAAATATTTAGTAGCTCTACCAAGCACTAAAACTAAAAGTACAGGCCTTCACATGTCCTAATGACCTGTTCTGAGATTCCATACATACTTACAATGGAAAGGCATTGAACTTGTGAAAAATTAGGTTTCTTAAATCTGCCAGTCAGTCTCTACCACTAAAGGAATGAAAGTGGAAATTGAAATTTTCGTTCAAACATTATTATTAACTTTATTTAGGGTAATTTTTACAAAAAGGGAATTTTCTCGAAATTGTTCCATAAATTTTGATTAAATTGCATATTTCAGTTATTTTTGGCAAATACTATAAAAGGCGGCATAGCAGCACACCGGCACGAATAATCCAGTCATGCTTTTCCTACTTAACGGTGACAATAGAGAGTTAGCGGGCAGATTCTGAAATTTGTTCGATATTTACCGAACTCTGTTTTTAATAATTGCATCGATCATCAATTCGATTGAAATCGAAGAAAAACTATTATTTAATGAAAATGTCCTTCAAACTGAATAATCAACTACATATTTGCTTAAGTAAGTTTTGGGTAAAAAAAAAGACAAAAAAGTGGGCGTGTCAAAAATGTTTGCACTTATATGCTTACTTTTTCCAAGAATCTCGTACCTATATAAAATTTCATCGACCTAGCTCAAAAGGCCCAAAACTTGGTTATATTTAAATCACTTGCTTGCAGTGCCACCTATCTGATCAAATTTCGCAGAAATCCTCTCGTGACAATACCAAAGATTACCTCAAAATTTCAGTTCGAATGGTTTAGCGATTTCAGGGTCCATACATTCATAAATATAACAGCGTCTTCTATCTTTCAAGCTGCCAACCATACACACTCACAACTTTTTTTAAAAATCGAATGAACAGTTTCGGAGTTTAGCGTTTACGAACATCGTGACACGTCATTTTTATATAAGGATGTTTTTCACATAAGTTTTTAAGAAGTTTTTCATATTATTTTCAAATGTGTTTCACGTATTTTCAATATATTCCACATTATTTTAAAAAGCCGTCATATTGAAATACAATAAGATAACTTGTTAAAAATATTTGGCTATCATATGTAACGGTTTTGATAGGACCTTCTTCTTGGATACAAGCCATAGAGAAATCCTTTAACTTTTCTTTTACTTTATGTGGTGGCTTTCTCTCTATGTACATATGTACATAAGATAAGAAAATTTTCATAATTATTTCACAATCTTTTCATAGTTCTACAGACCTCCTATTTATATGCTATCCTAAGGGTATATTAAGTTTGATACATAGTTTGTAACATAGAGAAATATTGCAGACAAACAATTGATCAGTATCAATAGCCAATTCGAATGAGCCATGTCCGTCCGTCTGTCCGTTTGTCTGTCACCAGTTTTTGGGCCTTAAATTTTGAGCTAGGTCAATGAAACTTTGTATGCGAGGTCTTTGGACATCGGGACAGAACAAGTGCCTACTGACACGCCCACTTTTCGAAAAATTTATTTTCTTCAGTATTTTTGTATGAAACTCGGAAAAACTTACTTAAGCAAATATGTAGAAATTTCCTTACTCTACAAATCTTCTATACATTGTGTATGACCACGCCTACTTTTTAGGGGCAGTTTTCTTAAAAAAAAAACAGTTTCTCGGCGTTTTCGTTGGAAAAATATCACTTCGTAGGAACAATATTTAATAGGTGTTAAAAAAATGCCCAGGTCTTGAGAAAACTCATGTTTTGGAATAATTTGGAAGAGAAAGACACTACGATCCGCACCAGACGGATTGTAGCCTTTTCATATGTTTATATATTGTATTTTTAGTAATTAAGGTCTGATGATAT
This sequence comes from Chalcosyrphus nemorum, assembly GCA_949716465.1. Taxonomy (NCBI): domain Eukaryota; kingdom Metazoa; phylum Arthropoda; class Insecta; order Diptera; family Syrphidae; genus Chalcosyrphus; species Chalcosyrphus nemorum. The sequence continues at coordinate 724,143 of OX454332.1, forward strand.
TTAATCAAAATCAATATAGCCATATGTTAGGTTAGGGCTGGAAAAAAAATTTCGATTTTCCCTCTGGGGAATATCCAACACATCCGCGATATGAAGTTTGAGCAGGTTTCTTCTGCCCTTTGGTTATCTTGCGTATATACATATGTACATACAGAACAGGTAGACACATTTTTTCGACCTTGCCTGTCATCGCAATATCAGAATTAATATTAAATTTCAAATTTACAATATTTATAAGTCGGCTACTGAATCTTTAATTTAATCTTAAGATGTGAAAGAACTTACATAGTCAAAAAAGCAAATTCGAGTTCATAGCAATTACTACTATCACTGAAAAAATGGGATTATAAATACATAGTTTGTAGCACTAAAAAACTTACATATTAGGCCATAAGCAGCCCTCAGAGGGCCAAGTTTCTCACTTGGATTTGAACTTGGAACCCCATGTAGAATAGTCCATCGCGCTAGCCACTGAGGTATCCACCCCACAGTTCGTGACTCTAAAAAAAGATTTACTTTCACGAGTAACTTTCAAAGAGGCATTAGCATTTTGTGTTGACATTTTCTAATACATTTCCAGTTCAGAATTTAGTACTATGTATATCTGTTTAGTACAATGTATATTTGTTTCGATTCTAATCGTAGGGCGAGCAGGTCCCAGCAAGGCAACAACTAAAGAACTAAAATCCTAATCTTCTGTTTCAAACGTGTCATTCCTTGAAGGTACAGTGTGGGGTGCTATTTAGGCAACCATTTTTTTTTCTTTTCTAGAAAATGTATCAGAGGAATTATTCTGAATATTTCACAATATACTACCTAGCACTCATAATTGTGTAACCATTTTGGGAAAGTATGCAAATATCTTAAACACCAAGCAAGGACGATTCAATTTAACAGGTTCCTGCGAAATTTCTTAAGAGTTTTCAAGCCAAATCGTATCTCGAACGAACAACTTTCACTTTGCAAAAAAATAATACCTCGCAAGTTTATTCTGGAAGTTATTAGCTTTATTTTGATACTAATTAAAGCTAATATTGTTCACTTAATCGTCTTAAAATCGCAAATAAAAATTCTCAATGATGCATTTCAATGATAGCTATAACTGGCCACATAACAGAATTTCACTTATTCTCAGATTTAAGCATATGGAGAACTAAATTCTCCGGCGTTCGTGTTTCTCCCAATATTATTTGCAGTGCTTCTCTTTGTAGCTAGAAGTGTGGGCAGTGAAAGAGTATCACTGCACGATGGACCAGCGGGGGAGTCATCGTTCATGTACAGGTGCTGATATGATCGAAAACATCCATGCCGTAAACATGCCATCAGAAGCCTTGTAGGTCCGACTAGAAACTTGGAGCAATCCAATAAAAAAAGGACATGCAGCAAAGTAACGTGGACAATAAGACAACATCAGAAAGGAATTCTTGACGGTTACATGGAGAGCCCACCACGGACAGGGAAAAGGCTAGAGAAAAAGAAGAGGATTGGATTTCATGGAAAACCATTCAAAAAAGTATGTGCATTTAGATACAAACACAAAACTAATATATTTCATAAATAAATGTGTGTTTATTATTTTTACTCAATATCGTTACATTTCGTTATCGATTCACAAAACTACTTTTAATTTTCCTGGCGTTTGTTGGTTTTCCTTTTCTTTTTCAGCGGCTTTTTTAAATTCTTCCGCTTTGGAGTCTTTGGCTTAGTTTTCCTTTTTGCACTGTAGTTCTGGTGCTTCTTGAGATTTCGTTTATTGGAATTTTTATGCCGCCGAGTCTGCCTCAAGTGACCTTTGGAGTTGCGCCTGCGGAAACGTTTTCGTCGGCGAATAGCGCGTTCTTCTTCGATCTCGTTTGAATCGTCATCTTCGTCCTCGTCGTCATTTTCATATCTTATCGATCTTACGTCATACGATTGCTGCTGTTCCTGTGCCAAACGAATCGCTTCACGGAGAACGTAAGTTGGGATGAAGCCAATTAGCTGTTTTCCTTCGCGGCTCTACAGATTAAATTTTTTGCTCAGATAAAATGCGTTTCAACTAATGTTATAGTACATACCTTTGATAGAGGTGCTTCTACCACCTCCATCTCCTTTGGAAGGATAATACCTTCGGTGTTGTCATCCTCTACACCAACCTCAGGATTGTTATCAACCTGTTCAATAGCATCATCAGCGATTTGCTCGTTGGCAGCCGCTTGTACAAGTTCTGGGATTTGAAGAAGGACCTTTCGAACTTCGGGTGATGCCACTTCTATGGGCTCTTCCACGGCAGCGATTGGTTTGTCCACATTTTGTGGCACTTCCTCCAACTGACTTAGACTTTGTTCTACAAAAATGAATTGTTCGAGCTCAACAACTTCAAAGGAGTCGCACACTAACCTGTCTCGATTACGTTGGCGTACGACAACGAAAGTAATGCCCAGCTTAGCACTGCGGCTATAAGGTAAAACTTCATTTCAAGCCCTTGACCTTTGCTTCGATAGACACTGCAATAAAATGCGACTACTACGCTTCAGTGCGAAGCTTTTATTCTCAATCTCTTAGAAAGTAGAGAAAATCTTCTAAATAGTTCGGCATAATTTATGGTAATCAGATAGCCGGAAGGTTGGTTTAAAATTAATTCTCTTTAAAGTCAATGCCGCTGACCCTAACTACAAAGGTGATGGATAAACCCTGTGAATGGGCGAAATTTAGTATTTGAATTTCAAATCTTAAGCTAAGCATCTATCACTAATAGGATAGAAAATATTTTCTTTATTTTCGTCGGTTCTGATGATGTAGGGGTCAGAGGCCGTGGCTTGAAGCTTATTGGATTGGTCAATGGATTGGTTTCTACAGAGAAGTAGTAAACAATGTATTAGCACGTATCACTTATAATGAGGGATGGTAAGTGAGCTGCGATAAATTGAAAACTCCCCCAGTCTCTGGACTGTTGTCCTGAAAGATCAACTGCTAACTTGCAACTGTTGAGATCTTTCTGTTTCCAAAGAAATAAGATCGAATTTTTATTGTGCCGCATAATTTATGCTAATCACCTCTGGTCTAGTCTATGAACTATTTGAGAAGTTTTACTTCTAAATAGTCTAGATGGATTGCCTTGGGCGTGAGTCAAAGAAGAGCAGCGGAAAATACACATGTACATGCTGGCGATGACATTCTAGATTGTGTCGATATAGTTAGCTGTTCCGATGGAATTTATAGATGTCCATAGTCAAAGTGTCATTTTGGAGCCCCTTAAGTAATATAGAGTATACAGGGTGTCTCATAAAAAAACCCATAGAATCATAAGGGGTTGGTACCCGAAAACAGTCAGGAAGTTTGGATGTTTTTATTTAGCAGGGAAATTTAAGTACTAAAAGTCTGGCCAAAACTAAATACATATATATGTACGTACACTAGACATGTGTGCATTCTTGAATATTTGAATTTCAGGTATCAGGTTACCATAGTTTCAAAAGTACGCAAGCCTTAAGATGGGCAGCTGCTAGTACTCTAAAGCTTCAACTGCTACGTAACAACTCTTTTCTCACTCAGTTGGACACAGGAAGATCCTGGAAAGAATTCAACTGCTAGATAACCCAGCAGTGTGCTTTTCAGACTTCATGCCTATGAAGATCCATCTCCATCACCCCTAAGAGCCTCTAATCCCAAATCGGTGCTTTTGCAATAGTCAGCAAATCCCTCAAACATCTTCTTTAGCAGTTTGGTATACTGACAGATCGATATCGATGGGATCTGGAGCTGGAATCTCTAGTCCAAACTATCAATTACGTATCTATTAGTCTAGGTAAAGCAACTAGTATTTTTCAGCCAGAGGTCCTCGCTATCGAGCTCTGCGCACGAGAATGTATTAGAAGAAACCTCCTCCGGAGATCACACATAAATACTCTACCAGAAAGCCAAGCAGCTGTCAAGGCTTTCAGATCCTTCAACTTTGAGTCAAAGCTAGTCTACAACAGTCTCCAATCTCTCCTGCAGCTAACTGCACACAATAAAATACGTTTATGTGCGAGAGGCATCCCTGGTGACCATGAGCTTGCGAGACAGGGTGCTCAGGCTCCATTCATTGATCCTGAACCATTTTGCGGTTGCAAACTAACCAGATAAAGATAGAGCTCAGTAGATCGGAACGTCTTAAAATGCTCTCTTACTGCAGCTCTCAAACTAGCTTGATATATGTATGTCAAAAAATATATCAACTTTTAAAAAAAGAGAACTTTCCATGGACAAATTACAGACTTCCCAACTAGACATTGCTGTCTCAATTATCATCGCAAGAAATGGGCCGTTTCCAGTCGGACACGTGCCGCTTAGGCATTCAATACACTGAAGCAGCAGCTGGGCGAATGTCCAGCAATATCTCAACAGCACAAACTCTTTCTCTAGTGAGTGTTCCTAGTGGACGATCTCCACGGGCTATAACTCTTGCAGAACCATTTAAGAAACTGCGTCGGGCGGAAGAAGTAACCTGCACAGGATACGGAGATGAGGAAGATGTAGAGGAAGTTCCACTTCTTTTGCCAGTATCTTGAATTCCAGCATTCCAGGAAGAAATTCATCGGCAAATACTTCTTTCACAATCTAGAAGAACTCTCTGGCGAAATGATTGACAAGATCATTATAGTGGTTAGTATAAAACTAAGTAAGTAACAGACATTGTAAGCCTTGAATGGTCAAGGGAATACTTTTCTCCTGCTATGGATAACAAAATCGGTCAGCTCTTACCTGAGTGGGGCGAAAGTCTTTTCCTTCTACCGCATACCTAACCTGACATAACCTCGAGAGTCTCATTGCCAACTTTTGTTATGTTTTTGATATACATAATGTATGTAAGCACATTAGGTAATATGGTGCTTCGAGAATTCAAGGTCGAAGTTGGAGAAGCGGGTTTAGTCCTAAAGTCGGTTTAAAATGTTGAGTGTCTCGTTGTCACCCTCTTGCTCTGGGAACCATTTACTCCTTAGTAAGAAAGAGCCAATCTTAGCCGTATAGGCATTGTTGAAATCATTTAGATCGTTGAATGTAATGTGGCCTTTCGAAAGTTGACGAGTACAGGGCACATGCATAGGAGGTGACTGATCTGATCTTCTTGATCTCTACATCTTCTGCAGAGGTCATTGTGGGATGCCCAGTGTTTGGGCTTGCCTTCATTTAGCACAGTGTCCGGTTTACGATTATGGAGAGGGTTCCTCTCTTCTCTCTCTGTTTCAGAAGTCCGATGGACCTGGTTTTATTTACCGCGGACCAGAGCAGCCTTGCAGTGTTACAATGACCGAGCTGTTGCCATCTATAGTTGGCTCCTCTCCCCATTTAGCATAAGACGTTGGTCGGTGACCCTTATGTTGTTTAGACCCGATGAGTCTCGTCGAACCAACGCGTCAGCTTCACAATTCCTTGCTATATAAATTATATTGACCCGGCACCCAGCAGAGGGAGAGGTTGTACTGTCCAACTATCTCGTGGATTTAAGGTATTTGATGGTCACCTGGCTGTCAGTATATGAACATGACAATGTCCGATAATGATACTGCATTAAACGCCAGCCAGTCGAATGGCACTGGCTTCGGCTGCAGTAGTTAGGGAGGCTGAAGGAGAGTTGGATGTCTAGATCTTTTGGAAAGATTCCAGCACCAACTCCTTTTTCGGTATATATAGAGTCTCTTTGTCCGGTCCATTTTCGCCGAAAGGTTTGCGACATATTTTAAAACTAGATGAATCAAATTTTGGTCCTTAAGGGTACAAACTCTGCGCAGTATATTAAATACTGACAGCCTTGTTACCAAAAATTCCCCTGTTTGTGAATAAATGTGAAGTAGCTTGTGATTCCTTTCCTATTTTCTTCAGGTTCTTATTCCATTAACAAGAACAAATTGTACATACAGCATCTAGAAAATGACTGCGCCCAGAGCTGTCAAATAGTATGCCCAAAATTGCACTTTTATGAGTGAGGTGATGAGGTCCCATTTAATTTTACTGGACCGTCAAATTTAGTTCGCCTATGCTTTAAATGTGGAAGCACAACCTGAGCCCTTAACATTGGCAGCTTAAAATAATTTCCTGGAAGAGAAGGGACATCTAGTTTAGATTCAAGGCATGATAATGGTTAGCTGTTCCTCTCAGATAAAAGTTAATTGAAAAAAGTCCATGAAACTAAAAACCACACGAATTTTTCTGTATAAATTCATTTGCATTTGTCATTTATTGTCACTGTCAGTAGAATGATTAATCTAAATTCGGATTATATTAGGAACACGACGCCTCTGATTGCCTCCACGGGAAGGTACACGGATTGGCTTTGGACGGATCACTCGAACTCCATTGCGCCTCCTCCTGTTTCCACCACGACGACGACGACGGTTGCCTCCCCTCCTTCTGTTACCGGCAGGAACACCCTTGCGCCTTCGGCGAACGATAACTTTTTGGGCCTTGCCCAAGCTCTCGGAATCCTCAACTAAAGCCACAACACTGCCATCGGGAATGCCAGCTAGTGCTTCACGTGGCACAAAGAGAGCAGTCTCACCGGTTTCCTCATCGACAATGCCTTGTCCATCGAGCTCGATGATGCCATCAGGAATCAAAATGGAACCAGCGTTGCCTCCATTCTTTGATAGTACCGATCGCCAATAGTTCGATCCCAATGTGTTGCCTCCGCCTAATGGTACGATTCCAATGATATTACTGCCATTGAAGCCGAGTTCTTGGTCGTCAGCATCATCATCATCGTTGCCAGAGTTGTCCTCTTCGTAGTCATCATCATTATTGTCATCCTCGTCGTCATTAACCAAAGCCAATGCTCCTTCCTGATCATCGTCGTCTTCATCGTCACCACCAAAGTCAGCAGCTGAAACAGGCACTTGAATGGCCTGCAGTCCATTCGTCCTTGTCCGTGATCCACCAAGGAACCAATAGGGTTGGTTGCCTCCAACAGCTACATTCCTACCAATGTATCCTCTTTGAATGACATTTCTCTCTGGAATTAGATAAGGATTTTATCATTAAAAGTCGACTAAGAGTATTTATTTCGAAGTGCATACCTGCGCATGCAGCTGCTACGCAAAGCAGTACTACCACTGCAACAACAGTCTTCATGATTAGGCTTCAATCTGTTTTGATTTAGTGCTTAGTTAAGCAATTAGCATAGTATGGTGAAAGACCTAATTGTAAGCCCAGTCCCGTGGAACTGTATGCTTTGAGTCGAATCTCCGTCGTTTTTATGCAAAAATTCTGATTCCGAGTTCAGTGACCGAAGCGCAAGACCACAATTCGGATGGTCAATGGCTTCCACTCTACACACATGTTGCCAGAGGGGGGATCTCTGCGAGTTCTTATTCTAATTCTAACCCATATGAGCTTTGAGATTCTCTATAATGCTAACGATTATGAGAGCCAACAATGATTCTCGCGTTTCATTGGGTGGGGACTGCGTAATTAATGGAAATACCTACGCACAAGGGTAACTCATCGATTGAATTCGTTTTGTTTAATTTCATTGAACCCACGAATTGATTCGCGGACGGGATTTGAAGTCTTGCTTAATTGAGTTTTGCGAAACACTCAAGTTAATGGATCGCTTTAGCTGCACGAGTCTGCTGATGATGGTGAAATGAACCCTATGGTCGGGGCGAACTTAGTCCATCCAATAGGCTCTAACTAATTCGATATTGTTTAGGGACTTGGCGACCTTTGTACTAGAATCTAGAATGTCTTCGGAATCTATGTCACCTAAATACACGTCTTTTCAAATTAGGTAAACCGCTCTTCACTTTAATGAACTCATGCTTTGCATAAAGATACTGTTATCCCACCTATTAAACGGACAGTTTAATGAATACACAAGCTTAAGATAGAGATTCGCAAATGTGTATCTGTTCACATTAGAATACAGACTAAACGGGCTTTGGATCTATGAATCTTAATAAGTATCTATACGGCTGCAACTTATTTTTTTCTTTTATAAATTATTCAACTCTCACCCTGTGACACAAACGGCGGCATCGCGTTGGTTGGCAATTGCCATGATAAAAGATTTGAAGAAGGTCAACAGATTGGCTGCAGGCTATTCGCACGCATCTTTCGATGAATATTCCATAATTTTACGGATTTTTACGATTTTTTTTTCCACGACCAAAGACCTTTGGCTCCCTTCGTTCTTTCTTTATTTTTAGATTCTCCAGAGTGAGTGTGTTGGAAGAAAAAAGCCGCCTTCTAACGATGGTGTAATAATTAATTTGCAAAAAAATACCAAAAAAAAAGAAGAAAGAACTTCGTGATATCTTAACTGATCGTTCACCCGAGCTGTTTATGCTTTTGGCCATCTCATGTTTGTACGCTTGAGGGCAGAACGATGGGCAGCTTTTCTTCTTCGGTCGTTCAAGTGTGACCCCGGCTGATGGAACACCGTGTCGGACATTTTCTAATTTCATTCGGTTAATAACTGAATGAATTATTGAAGACTTGGTGATTAACAACCGTTGGCCATGTTGTGCCAGAGGGCACGACACAGAATAGTCGAAACGTTGATAGCCTAGGTAAAAATTTCTTAGAATTTTTGATTGTTTAATTACGTGGTTTTGTTTGGTTCCTAAAGGAGAGAATGTATCTACATGTTTATATGTATATTTGCCAGAAAGTGGATTGAAAACTTTCGAGAAACAAGGGACCGCTAATTAAATAGAAAGGCTTTCCATAGTAATCTATGTCCTGATTCCCTGTGTCGATCCTAGGACCGCTGCAATGTGCCTCAGCTTTCTTCAGCTCTATCCCAGTTGTAGTGTGTCCTTCTCGACTGCTCTGAGGAAATGGATTCATGTGTTTCGGACTCAATATTTTGAAGAGCAAGTTAGTACGATACCCTTTAACAATACTTTTAAGGGATGTGAGAGTTCCAATGTAAGACTCTATCCTTGTGTTCCACCGTTTCTTCTCTATGAAGCAGCATTTAGTATATCGCTTATCATATCGCAAATAAAAACAATATTGATGATAGTATGCAGTCTTGTAGAACTTCACTTTTTTAATTCTTTTATATAAAACATCACATCTAAATACATGTTTTGTTACCCACCTGCCGCTTCTTTTGTTTCTGTAGACATTAGTTAGAATCGATGAAGTTGGGCACTTTTCTCTTATTCATGCGGGAGTCTAGCAAGAATTGGACAGGTTCTGTAAAAAAAAGAGAAAAAATCTCGTATACATGTCCTTTCGATTTTGTCGTTAAATTGTCAAGGGCGTTGACTACATAAAGGCAATAACATCTTCCTTTTTTGTTGTATTTGCTCCCAAGGAACATCATCATTGCATACCACTCGGCGTATTAATAAAAGGAAAGCACCTTAACGTCATAGGGAAGCTTATGCAAATCACACTCTAATGCAAGAGATCTGCTAACCAATGTGGCAATGTATAAAGTATGGCCTGCCTAGGGATCACAGGAGCACAACCCTTGATACCAAACGCGGCCATTTTAAACGTATTGCCAGTGCACCTAGAAGCGAAGAAAATTGCCAGCCTTACTTGCACAAAGCTCAAATCTCTCAAAAGCAATAAGGGATCTGACACCACTTATCGACAGTCCCAGTGAAGTTGGGGACAAATCTTACATATGTACTTACCAACAACTTTGAAACAGTTTTCCCTATAAGAGAATCTTGGATGAACATTTGTTCGACAAGAAACTCCAATAGGATGACATTGTACACAGACGGCTCTATTATATGAAAGGGAATCAGTGGCTGGCATCTATCTGGAACCGTTTGTAACAATGTTCCAAGCAGAAGTCTTTGCCGATGTCATTACAAGCCCTAGTAAGGGAGTGCAAAATTAAACTGAATCTACTAACCAGCCGAAATAAAATCCGTTTCTTTCAGACTGGAAATACCTGAAACAATAATCTGCGTTAACTGTAAGAAAGAGGAAAAAGATGTAGAACATTTCCTCTGCCACTGTCCAGATACAGCGAGGTTGCGACAAAGGTCCCCAGTGATACCAGTTCTAATACATCTCAGAAAGAAAGGAATCGGTGAGGTACTCGAATTTGCCAGCGAACAAAACGCCTTCCCGGTCACTACACGACATACTGCAACTCATCCTCATGTTCTCTCATTACCCATGTTGCATATTGTCCTGTGGGATACATCGCTGGTCTGCAAAGTAGTGCCCTTTTTTAATACGGTACATTTTTATAGCTCTAACGTAGATAGATAATTTCTGCAGATATACGCAGATGATGTCGCCATACTTCCCCTCTTTCCACAAAAAGCAATCTAGGACATGATCGAAGAATAGGCTTTCTGTCAACCGTATTTAAGCTTAAAGTGCCTAACCCATAGAATTTTCTCTTCCAACAATATCTATCAAAAGAAGGTTCTCTTGAAATGATATCATAGATGTTGCAAGGGTCTCACGAAGGAAAAATGCATCCAACTTTAAGTAATTAGTATATGTAGTAGGCCTTCACTTGAAGGATATATATATCATCGTCGGTGTCTGATAGGAATCAAAATATTCACGAGCTTCGAAAAAACAACTTGAATAAGGGCTGAACCCAAAGAACACAATAATATTAATATGGGTCCCTGGACACAGGGGCATCCTTGGCAACGAAGCCGCCGATGAGCTTGCCAGACAAGATGCTCAGGCTCTTTTCCTCCTCACCTCAAGAAACTGGGCCGTGTCCAATCGGACACGTGTCGCCTATGTCTTGAAGATACCGAAACAGCCCACCACATTTAAGACTTAAGTACTTTAACAAAGGCTTCACATCTCCCTCTGATGTCTCCTCAGCATCAGCTATAGATGTCTTTAGATTCATAAATGAACTAGACTTCAGCTGAACGAACAAAAAAAAACTAATTATATTCAAACCTGCTAGGTCTTAGTACTTCATAGGCCTATCGCCTTCTCTTATCCCTCACTATCCTTATAAAAATAAAAATAAATACCCAGAAGGAAAGGATCAGGAAAAGGATTCCTTAAAGTATTTGCATGGGGCGTTAGTTGATTTTTGCACAGTCGCTGATAGGCAATCAAGATATCTGATATGGAGGCGCTAGCAGAACTGAGAGCCCCAGAAACCTACAACCAATTGATTGGCATCAGTGATGACGTAATTCGAAATGTTCTTCAGGCTTCAAAGTTATAAAACAAAGAGCCAGGCACCAAAGAGTTTTTCGTAACGTGGATCCTTTTGGATATACACCAGTCGTGAGCTTCCAACTGAAAAAGACAAAATCATGTCGTCTTTTATGGGTTAAAAAATTCTTAAGAAGGTCGTAAGCCTTTCCGAAATAAACAAACCACTAAAACCACTCCTAAATATATTTATGTGACAAAGAATTTTTGGTTGTTGAGTTCTATCTCTATGAATGGATGATTCTACAAAAAAAAAAAAAATACACATTTGTTTTTAGTTTTTGCCAGACGCATTCGAATCATAATAACAAAGCAGAGCCCAACTTAGTCGATTTGAATATTCATAATATTGGATGTGGAAAGCCAGACAAGAATCTGAGACAGACCACCAGGCAGGGGTCAAGTGAATACAGAAAGATGACATTGTTAACCTATTCTATTAAGCGCCTTACGCAGGATGTCATCTGGATCAAGAAATAGAAAAAAACAGATGCAGGAGCTGACGATTTCTTCTGATTTTTATTCCTCACTACTCATTAAAGAAATCCTCAAAATAAAAAGCACCGCCATTGAACTCTTAATCTTTATTCGTTGGACTTAATATATACAAACAATCTTATGGTCTAGGGCGAGCGAAAAAAATGTTTACCGTGGGAGTGGGTTGCCAGTTGTCGAGGAATCCTCTGACCCTGGGAACAATATCGTCGGAAGCGCGTTTGGTTTTGGCTCCGATGAACTTTCTGTTGTGATATCCTGGACTGGTTTAGTCGCAGCAAGAGCGAGCTCTGAGCTTATCGAGGTAATCTTACTTTCGGGTCTCTCTTCAGAGTCCATTCGCAATTGCCTGCCTGCTTTGAGATATATCCTTCCCTTATTGAGGACATCCACGTACGGCTTCATGCCACCTATGTGCAGGTAACGACGTTGTGGGAGCACTTGTCTGGCCATGGGCGCATCAGCGGTATCATCATCACCTACCACAATGTAGGGCTGCTGTGTGTCTTCACTTTCTTCGTCGTCTTCTTCCATTTCGGTCTCTGGTTCGGGGTTCACATTTGGGCTGATGGTCGTGATGTTGTCCGTTTCATTGGTTTTGACTGGACGTTTGCGCTTGTCGTCCTGTGGTGTCCTTGAGGGTGGAATCTCTGGAACTCGGAAAATGTCCCTTATACTTTGATCTGTGAGTAGGGAAATAATTTGACTGTTTTGGGGACGTGTTTTAAGTGGGCGCCTTAGGCGCTTCCTTTGAGGTGATGACACGACCGGTGTTGGACTCTGAGCAGGACGTCTTCGGCGATTGGAGTTTTGCTGCAGGGCGTTCTGTGGAATGTTCACTATAAAGGGTGCTGCTTGCTGACCACTTTGAGAGTAATCTTGTTGCGGATTGGAGAGTCCCAGCTGCGACCAAGGTATAGTGATGTATTGGCTTGGTCTTTGCTGGCCATTCTGTACGGATTGTGGAATTGGAATGACTATTTGATTGGCTGGATCGGGTTTGGTGACCTTCCTCCTCTTCTGCTTCTGTCCCGCATTTGGCGCTTGCTGGTTGCGAATTGGGATGAGCTGGAACGTATTCTGGTTATTGGACGGACGCTTTTGACGCTTTATTTGCTGCTGGTTTTGTTGAGAGGGACGATCTTGAACCAATTGCAGTACTTGTCCATTTTGAACGATCCTCACTGGCCGGTAGCCGGGGTTGTTTCCTTGATTCACACTGTTTTGTTGCTTATTGTTGGAGGAGTACGGAAGTTGGGCCAATTGTCGGAAGCGATTAAAGAAACTTTCCTGCTGCTGACGCCCAGAATGCTTCTTCGGTGGATCGTAGTCATAGTCCTCATCATCGTCATCGTAGTCTTCGTTGTCCTCTTCTTCGTAGTCGTACCCACGCCGATTGTTGGTCGGACGCTTCTTCTTCGCTTTTTGCTTACTATCCTTTCGTTTCTTGATGGGTTTCTCCTCTTCCTCATCATCTTCGGTTTCTTCGTCATCATTTGAGTACTCATCATCTTCATCGTCGTTACTGGAATACCGATTGGGTTTTGAATCTTCCTCTTCGACCTGTTCCTCCTCACCGTCATCGTACTCCTCATCATCTTCAGGATCCTCGTCGTCATCCTCACCATCTTCCTCGATATTGTCATCGATTACTGGCCTAAGTCGGTTGGCTTGCGTTTTCCTGTTGTCAGCAATGGATATGAGTGGTTTCCTTTTTCCTTGATTGCTCTGAAGTCGAACAATTACTTCAGGTGGCCTAGTAGTTGTGCTGGTGGTCTGTGGAATCAATCGACTATTCAGCCAGCCCGTAAGTGAATTCGCTGCCGAACCAAGGCTCTGTCCAGCGTTGAACCAGAGATTGGAGAATGGGGGAGTCGGTGTTGCGTCTGTATTATTCTCCGCTTTTCCAAGTGGCAGTCCGGCTAGTTCTCCCTCTTCGCCCTCGGCCAGCTGAGGACTCAGTGGAACCTGAACTTTGAACGCAGCAATGGGTGCTGCAAAGAGGTCAGTGACTGGCTCCCTGAGGGGTGGTCCCACGGTGGTGGTCAACTCCACTAGCAATTCTTAAAGAAACCATAAATGTAAATACAGAAATGTATTGAATAAATATTTAGCATACCACCGGCTGTTCCATTGAAGTCATTAGCAGTGCCTTCACCCGCGGCGGCCAGCGCCATCATTCCAGCTAGAATCGTTAGCCTCAACATTCTGTGCGGCAGTGTACTCATAGATTGCCGGTTTCGCATAAGACGTTCTTCTATTGATGATGTGACTTCTGACATTCGAAACTGTTTACCAACTGGTTGGTCAGTTGCGGCATCAAGAGCTTTTTATCACTCAGTGAACGGAGTTGAGTCGGGTCAACGGATGGTTAATTATGTTGCTTTTGCTCTCCAGGGCACAAACAGCCATCGCGCCGCGCCGCAAGCGAGATGTAAAAGGCGAGGAATCTCCATTTCGGTTTCGGATACGGCGAATTGTGCTTGGATTTGGATTGATTGGATTGGAAGGTAGTGATGTGAATTTTTGCTCTCAGAATCCTGAGTTTCTCATGGGCTTTGCTGCTGGCTGTGTTAACCCGAGAGCAGAAAAAAGAGACGGCAAATTTATTGGACAGAATTTCACCGGAAGGGTGACATAGTTTAGTGGCAGAATAAATCATGATAACGTAGCGCAGGTATTATCTTTGCTCCGCCCGAGGTGCTGCCATAAATCATAATTAATTTTTGTTTCAAAATATTTCATATTTTTGTGTGTGATTAGGTAGCGACCTATAAGTGTGAAGTTCTTTTTTTTTTTTGTTTCTGCGAATAAAAATGGGTCAAGAGAGAGGGATCGATCTGTATCTGTTTGGGGTTTTCTTTTTTTCTTTGCCTCCGTTCTGACTGGAGATTGGAAGTTTTTTTTTTGTTAAATTTAAATCAAACAATCGATAGGTGGGCACTCGATTTGAGGCGGCTTTGTTTGGGTAAGTTTGAATATTTTATAAGCTCTCTCTATTTATATTTTTTGATGTAATGGATAGACGAGGTGCAAATATGTGTTTTAAATAATTGAGACATTAATCATTACAAACGACTAAGCATTTTTAGAATCGATTATGCTGCTGGCGTTCTGTGGCTTGGGCTTAATAAGTTAATTTATTGGTAAAATTTCATCAAAATATTTGAAATTTATTTTTATAGTCTTACAAAAATATTTTTATCTATTTTTAGCTTAGAACTTTCGAAATTTAATCGCCTAGGATGCATTATTTTACTGACGGCTGAATTTTGACCAATTTGGGCAACGGTGAAGCCCAAAGTATTGGCCAATCTGTAGAAGTGCCCGGGTTATAAAGAAAATTTGGCTCCCTGCAGTTTTGCAATGCAAATGTGAGTGGAATAAAACGCGTTAAGCATTAAGTGGTGTTTCAAATTAAATTACGGAAATATGTAAAAATATTCAAAAAAAGAAACTAGCAAAACTCGAATCGCTTAACCTGAATCAGTTTAAATGGAAGGAATACACAAAACTATCTGTCACTCCGTGAGTTTTGTTTATTGAACTAATTTACATTTTGGTGTTTTAAATGAATTTTTTCAATCGTATAGCCATAAATATCACAATTTGTTTGTAACATGTCCTACAGGATAAATCAAATACCTTTTAAATTTTGTCTTACTTTTAAGAAGTTTCATTTACCATGGTTTAAGTTTAGTAATCGCTTAAAAGAACAGCATAGTTAGTAAATTACAGTGTGATTTTTAGACAATTTTATCTGGAAAAAATCTAGGTCGGAAGAAGTAAGTTTGAAGGATTCGATGTTGCTTGGAGCATGAAGAAATATTTGATACTTAGTTTTTAAAGATTATTTATTTTAAATGTTGGCCGTAACTGTGGTTAACAAGTTCTATTCTAAAGTTTAAATTTAACTAAAGTCAAAACGACAGATGATTGTTGTCATACTTGATGCTGAGTTGTCTCTTTCCCGACTTTTTGTCCGGCAGTGTTGAGTTGAAGGTGTTAGAAGTGGCTTTTGTTTCTTCTCGAAAAAAAACTTACTGCGGTTAGTTTTCATCAATGGTGCACGGTGTACTATACAACAACACTGACAAACTTATTGACATTCATACCATCCTTGGATTTCAAAATCCTCTGACATCTTATCATTATGTATGTAAGTCGGGACACTTGCCATACCACCACCTTGTGCAAGTAAGGTATGATGGAAAATTATATTATACACTAGGTCATGTGGGATCTAGGTGAATTAAATATTATCAGATAGTTGTCTACGTCACGATCTACGTCATCAAAAGAGAAAAAGGAGAGAACTTTGTGAGCTCGGTGTAGTCTCATAATTGATTATGAGATGGTACGAGCTCATATATTGTAGGTTGCTACCGATTAGTTTAACACGTGGTTGTATATTTTCAGGCAAGACTTTAACTAACTTTATAACATATGTATGTTTAATATTCAAACCGCAATTCAAGTGGAGTCTACATTGCCATATTTATAAGAAAGTTAACGTCGATAAATCAGTATCCTTCAAATTCAAAAATCAAAATTTCTAACTTCATCCGAATAAAACTTGGCCATACTGCAGCTTAGAGTATGGAAGGCAACGATGTCTCAGGCAGGGACTCTACAAGGGTCGGGAGCCCTTTAAGTAAGTAAGTATACTGCAGCTTGAACGGGTGGTCGTACTTCAATAAAATTTCATACATATCTTAAATTTTTTGTTTTAGTCCAAATATTAACGGTACTTTACCTACTTAAAACCAATTTTACATAGAGACCATTTTCTGAAATAAGCCTCTAACGATTTTGAGTCAATTTCATATCTGAGTTGGACTGGAAAATTTTAATCATTTGCCATATATTTACATATGTATGTATCTTACCAACTGTTATCAACGGTATTTCGCCTGTAGCGAGATTGATAAAAAGACGATTTGCGCGACAACTACAGTGTTGGCCAAAACTAAAGCAACTTAAACACAGACAACAAACACATGAGTAAAATCGCTTAAATGAAAATATATTCCTTAAAATTTTCATGTAGGAATGAAGTGGTTACATTCCAAAATTAAATTATAAAAAAAAATCCATTTATTTATAACAAAAACAAAGAAAAAACAAAATATACTAAAATATGCCGATTTTCAGCTGGACAAAACTAAAGCAACTTCATACTAAAATTGTATTTATATTTAAATTCGTTGTGTTAATCTCAATATTTTAATGCGAAAACATTATTTCAGATTACCGCTGCACACCTCCTAGGCATACTCTCCAAAATATTTTAAATTATGGAACTGGGGATATTATTCCATGCCTTCTTGACCTGAGTGAAAAGGCATCCCTATTTTGATATGTATCCCGAACTATTCTCCGATCTACGATCTCCAAGAGGTTTTCTATAGCATAAAGTTCCGGAGACCATTCCATAATCACAAATTTTCTATCCTGAAACCAATTTTTTACAAGTTTTGAGGTATGTTTAGGTGCGGTATACTGTGGAAGTACCCATTTCAAAGGCAACTCCTCTTCGACATGTGGCAGCATAACGCCTTACAGGATAGTTTTGTATACAAATCGGTTCATAATTCCATCTATTTTATGGATTGGGCCAGTTCCATATCCATGGAAGCATCTCCGGACCATGACACAGCCTCCTTAAATTTTTGGACCATACCCATCGAATATCGGGAAGTAGGTGCTTCATTGCTGAGCCGTCAAAGACGTCAAAATCCATCCGATCTCTTAATATTGAATTTGTATTCAACAGAGAATAGAGCTGTCTTCCAATCTTAATCTGATAATCTTTCTTATCACATATTTATCTTCCCGGTGCGTCCTAACTCCTGGCCTGCCCCCTCGATGAATCATTTTAACGGATTTGCTGGCCCTATAATATTTAATTAAGCGACGTTTCGCTGATTTATGAGTAGAATATAGCATAGATTTCCTTGTGTAATTCCATATTCAAAATCAGAATTTTTTGTTTGTCAGTTCAGAATACTATTCCTTGCCATTTTTACAAAATAAGTTAGAGCTGCTTTTTATGTCTTCTGCATCAAAATTATACCCGAAAATCGTCCAATTTTTTCTTGTTTGTTCATTGGCTGCATTTCTATAGCAGTAAATACTCAAAACAACGGTTACTTTTTGTTTTCCGTAACAGAAAATCGTTTTTTGAAGAAAGAAACGAAAAGTTGCTTTAGTTTTGGCCAGCCGAAAATGGACCTTAATTCAGTTTTGTATTTATTGTTTTTTTTTAATTTACTCATAAGAGTGTTTATTGATTCTATATACTAATATATAACATTCAGAGATATCGGGAAAAATAAATATAAAAATATTCTGACTCATAAGCACTTGTTAAATCTTAAAACAATTGTGAGGTGTATTAGTTGCTTTAGTTTTGGCCAACACCGTACTTCAACAATTTCGTTAAAACCTCCACATTGAGGTTAGGTAGGAGCATAAATGCGAGCAATAAAATGGCCTAATAAATTTTGGCCAAAAGTGCTTTTAAGCCAAAAAACGACTTTATTGAAGACTAATTAACGGATTTCAGTTTTATTGTCAAATTAAACTATAAATAGCAAAGAGTACAAACTAGCTTAAATTCTTTTTGGCCAAAAGGGCGCATACCTTTACATTTCTTAAGTTTAAGAGGTTATAGCCATAAATATTTCATATTTATAATTGTTTGGCAAAGTCTTATAAAATGATATACTTGTACCTTCCACATTTTTGGTTAAAGGAGTTGATAGCGGAACTTTGCTTATAGCCAACCTTGCAAAATTTGGCATACGAGTAAAAACAATTCGTCTATATAAAATGTACATGTGTATGTACCTTCACCCTGCAACTTCTTATATGTTACGTGAAAATGACTGCTAACTTAAACCACTAAAACTTGAACTTCGTTGAAGTTTGCTAACCGCATGAAACGAAAAATAAATTCATTGTAATGCAAAATGTGAGGAAACATTTTCTACAAGGATGTATGTTCTTATATGTACATACATGCAACATTCTTGTCAATAAAAAAACAAGTCGTTATAACCAAACGTTTTTCAAAACCGCCCCTCACAGACAGATAAACAGATACCAACAAATAATTTGAGCAGACCAACCGCCATCGATGCTCAGACTATAAAGTTTAAATTGCAAACATTGCGCAATAAATTCGAACAACAGAACACCGTTAAATGCACACACTGGCATTCTACGCTTTAATCACCAAACATTTTCTATTCGGAATAATATGTACCCTACCTCCAAGGTGAACGTCTAATGACAAGCATCCACCACAACAGCTGGAGAAACTCAGAAGCATCCTGGCTTTGTGCGGTTTGGGTGTTTTTGTTTTTTTTTTTTTTGGTTAGGTAGCTTAAGTCTTATCCGTTGCACACTCGCTCAGCACTTGTGGTATCGCCTCATCCCGACCAGATACAAATCTGAATGCATGCTGTGTACCATTTCAAAGGACACTAATTAGATGCAGTCTAAGGTCGCTTAAGTACAGAAGCTGTTGGGTTTTTCCTCGAACATGTGATAATTGTACTTTTTCAAGGACTCTCCTCGTTTTGCCGAAAGTGCTCGTCAGCGAGAATCATTGGCCACATACAGTGGTCGCATTCGTTCTACACTTCATAAAACCATTTACACAGGTGGAGGTACAAAACTCGACTGAACCATCTTGGTTGTGTGCACCTTTAGAAAATTTTGCTGACAACCACACACACGGCCGCTCGTCGTGCCCTTCAGAACCTTCCATTTAATCCCTAGTCCTTACTCGTTTTTCATTGCGACACTTTGTTAAATTGCAAGTACACGGCGCGGCGCGCGCGGAACAGCGGAATGAAATTCCAGATTACGTCTGCGAAATATCTGAAATATTTGGCAAATGTAGCGTCTTTTTATACTACCCATCTACTGGTAACTGGCAAAGTATAGTGTGTTCTCATCTTACGGACACTTTCAACTGATTCCCGAATCTTGTTCTCGTCCTGACTGCCGCTGCTGCTGCTACTGCTGCTCTGTGTGCCTGACAGAGGGATGAAAAGTTCTAAATTTAATTAGGAAATTCTTTCGGGCGAAAGAATTTATACTTTTGTACAGTTTCTAGGTTGAATGGTGGTAAATGGTGAAGTTGTAGATCAAATTAGAGTGGGTGAACGGTAATAGGAGACAAATTCACTGGCATCTCCGGTATGCGTTCTTCTGTTTGAAATGCTGGTGGGCACGTGCGATGTTTTGACAAGTTTAATTATTTCCAAAAAAACAAAATACTTTTGCTTCTTACGAAAAATGTGTGCTAGGCCTTCGAGTTGTCAATATCCGAGAACATATTTTGGTTTAATTGAAAATACGTATTTTTTTTTCGTTTTTATATCTTTTCTGGAAGTTTAAGTGACCGCATGGTAGGTCCTAAATTGATTGTTATTGCGAAGGCAGTGATTCCACTGAAAACGTCCTGGTAGACATTTTGTTAAAAGTTTTACCTTCTCGTACACCAGGCTTACATTTTCTTCCGTGAACCTTAGAACATTTCAGCCGCACTAACCTGAGCCTACAGAAGGATTGATCTCTCTCTTTGTTTCTCTCTCTTGGATCATAGTGCTATCCTCTACTTCGCCCCTCCTAGCAAAGATATAATGTTCCAAATTGTAGTATATTTCAATCAGAAACGCTGCTAGGGTAGGTTGTAGTATGGTTGCCAAGTAAAACGCCACCATACCAGGGTCACAGAAAGGTCAGTTGTGACGCCATTTGGGTCCAAGGAGATTTGTCTACTCTTTCAACCAGTGAGAGTTTCGAATAAAGCGAAAGAGATTCTGGATTCATAGAAAATAGAAACCTTCAAAATTAACCTTCAATACGTCGATTTCGATATTTTTGATGTGCCTTTAGTTGTGACAGTTTGTCTCCTTGCTTTTCAATATGATTAGAACTTGGCCGGCGCGTTGTAACCGTTTTTTTTAGTATTAACAGAATCTTATCCAGTACAAGGATCATATTAGAGGATAAAGAACTCCGCCTGGGAGTGTTCCTATGCAGACCCCTCCTTGATTGAAGCATCTGTTTCAATTCAATTCAGATGCAAAGGCCGTTCAGGATCGCCTCAGAGCTGACGTTGTTAAATACCCCTTGAATGTCTAAGAACAAGAGTGAACACATCACAGGTCGAATATTATATCCATTCGTTCCTCATCTCTGAAATGGGTATATATCATCTCCAGAGATTGTTAGATGACTAAAGTTGGTATCTTTCAAGCTATACACACAACGAGAATAAATCCTTTTGGGACCACAATCTTCGTGGGCAGTCCAGCTACATTTAAATCACTAGACAATGTCCTAATCAGATCAAAAGGCACCTTAGCATGTCGACTAAATACAAGCAGAATAGTATGTCACATCCATATTCACTCTCTACTGCGTCCTTGGACATAGAACGTCGGGTTAATGCTGCCATAATCTCTTCGGAATTGCGTAAAAAGTCTAGTAAATCCTTGTGCACACTGTGTTGAATGTATTTTCTAGTGTTAAATGCATTTTCAAACTCTTTTCAAATTAAAATGGAAGGACAACACCTAAATTAACATTGCAACAATGACAATGGATGCCAGTCTAGAAAAATAGTAGCTTTTGCTTGTGCAAGTGCAACTTTATAATTGAAGCAATAAACAGAAGACAAATAAAAAGGAAAATAACTGGTCTCCTTTTTACAAGGACGCTCTACCCGCACTTTGCACTTTATCTCAACTGTGAACAATATTTCCATGTCCAACACTTGCAATTTATGATACAGTTCTGTTTTTATTTATAACTACGCAGGAGACAACACAATGTAACCCCCAGAACAATATAATTGTTTAGAATTCATTTGTGGTGACCCGGAGTTATGGTTGCCGCATTGTTATCGAACCGCAGACAATTTGCCCAAACATGGCCATTGCAGGTGTCCTTCCGTCTTCCCCTGGCACACTATTCTCCGCATAGTATCTCTATTCTCCACCAAACCGCACCACGTACCTATAACAGAGGCAATAAAAGAAAACAATTAAAAGTTTTCCCCTTATCTACCTGATTTCGAATCATTTGATAATTTCTCTGCAGCGCCAGAGCCAAAGCAGCACACGGCTCAAGCATCTCAATCCGAAGAAATCGCCTCTCAGATACTCGTACCAATCGGATAATACGGATATAAGGGCATTTCTTTGCACAATCGGCTCTAGATTTATTCAAAATGAAGGCATTGTAGTTTGCTCTTTATGTCGATTCACCTGCGTAGCATGGGCACTCTCGGTCGGGACCTGTGTCCTTGTTGTTGTTGGCCATTAATGTCATGGAGTTTGTTTTCATTGTGACAGTTTACATAAGGATAATGGCGCTCGCTCTGGCAAGTTGGAAAACTTTTCCAGGCAACTTTCGTTTAGCTTACTCAGGGGTTTCCCATGTATTCATTCAAAACAATTCGTTTCCTTTTGAAGGCATGAATCGCCATCATCTGTATAAAAACTTAATTAAAAGCTGGCGCCGAATTACGCACAGTTAAAATGAAAGCGGGAGAGCTCGTAGCCACGTAGACGCTATTCTCCCGAGGAGTTGGTGCGAGGAATAGATATTGCTTTTCTGCTGTTTTCATGTTTTTACAAAAAAAAAAAACAACCAACCGGCGAAAGTCACAGCCTAGTGATGTTCCTCTGGAATGTGATTTTCTTAAAGGGAAGAGGAAATTTTCATTATGTGCGGATACGGTTTTGAGGTTTTCCGGAAGGCAACTCTCGCAGGCATCTGCTGCGATCCAGGTACGTGTTGTAGCAAAGTTTTGTATTGAAATTCTTTGTGCGCGCACGGTGTGTGCGACATCAAAAAGGGATTATGGTTTTAACTGGAAATGAAAATGTTCCTTTAAAATAGCTGGTTCCTATCCCGAAATTAATTTGTATGTAATTACATTGATTCCGTTGCATGTTGAGTTTCTTTTTTCCTCTTGTTTTGTGGGAGGTGTTGTCCAAAGTTCTGCCAGAAAATTCTGCGCTGATTTATCGTTCTGCAGGAAAACACTTTATATAGTATGTGACTTAACGTTTAATTTTGGACAACTCAAAGTTTTGTTGAAACTTTACAATATGCCAACGCAGTCTATACATACATACACACATAGATACACCGACTTATGTTGGCAGTGCATGACGAACTAAACTAGAGAGTCAACTCGAACTTCCCTTGCTCTCTCAAAAACAAGTGGAGCCTAAATTGATTCGCTAACAAATAAATGGGAAGTAGCGTCTACCCAAACACCTAATTACAAAATTATAGAGTTATCTCTTTCATTTGATTTGAAGAGAATATTTTTGCAGGTTGTTATTCCATAACCAATAAAAAATTGTATGCAAACAGGACCTACAAAATGACAGCGCCCAGAACCAGAACTGTCAAGTTTTGTGAGCTCTCATTTGATTGATACAATTATAAAAGGTTCGTTCGTGTACTTTTTGCACTAAGATTCGTAGATTATCAAGCTTCGAAGAGCGGGGGTAAAATTCTCACAAAGAGAGCTAAAATTGCGAAAAAGTAAACGAACGGGTTGAACAAGAAAAAGTTGAAAATATGTACACTGGTTTGACAGCTTTGACAGTTTTCATAAACCAGCCCACAGAAATTTCTTGCACTAAAATTCGTAGCATGGGGAAATTTTGTACTCTCTCGTGAGCGCTCTTCTTTTGCGAAAAACTTCGAAAATTCACGTAGAAATTCGTAAATTTTTGTAAAAATTCGACGTTTTAGGATTGTACGCGAACGAACCTAAATATCGGCATTTTTTAGCTTGAGGACGGGAAACTGTCAGACGACACAAAGGTGACTATCTAGTTTTGTTCGTCTGTGATCAGAATTCTGCAAAGCACCGAGAAACCAAGGGTCAGTAAGCCCGCACAAAAAGCTAAGGGAATAACTGCTGCTCGACAAGAAGGAGAGGAATCCGCTGAGTTGATAGTCATCGAAAGCTTCTCTTGATTAACAACTTCTTGCTCTGCCCAAAATGATCAAGGAATTTATCTTCAAGATTGTCAACGCAACGCAATTTCATATTTTAATTCGTATCAAAGCTAATGAACGAATGACATTTCAAAAAATCTAAGCGTTATTTCATTGCATATATCTAGGATGATTGTGGACTTGACATTTAACAAAATTACTTAATTGACATTCTCAATCCCTAATTTGAAGGCTTTTAACTCAAAGCATATTGCGGCAAGTTTTTGCCGGCTACCTTAGACATGTAAAACTAAGCCTCTTTAGCGAAATAAATATCTCACAGAACTGAGTTGTAAAGCCTCTGAGGATTATACCTGCAAATATCACAATTTCACTTTTTTCATGTGCATATTCACGAATTAACGCTTATTCTGAATTCGCAAAAAAGAAACCGTCATCTACTTCTCTCCACACTAGTACTTACTCATCAGATATCCGAAGCCAGAGCTAGGAAAGAGTCCCCGAACGCATTAAAGCGGATATTCTACACACAAGCAATTTTCATGTGACATTTCTATCCTCATTCAGCTGGGATAACAGTAACAAGCAGAGTAGCGCACAAAAAAACAAAAAAAATAAGTATCCTTTTTGGGCGAACCCACTGCTACATGTTGCATATAAAATATTCAGCGCGCGCCCGCTGTACAACGGTGGCAACAATGTTCAACATCACAGTGTGGGTTTAATACGACACATCACGTGATGTGTAATAATGTATTACTTGACACACGGAGTGCGGGGGGTCGGGGATGCCTTGCCAGTGGATGAATGGTGCGATAAAAAGAGAAATACAGCTTCCTCTGCAGCAGGACAACAGCGACAACGATGACGATGACGACGACGACGGCGAGAGCTATCGGTTTGTCCTTATAGATTTTGCATGAATGCATGAATTTTCGGTTGGATGGGACATCATAGACGCCAACCCCACCCCCCTACTCTTGTGTACCGCTTATGCGCCAGCAGCACCCTACACCAATTCCTGCTGCTCGGAGTGTCATCGTAAATTATAAACTTTTCAATGTGAATGTGAGTGATGGCGCAATGGAAGGATGCTTTAAGTTTTCCCAGTAGTCGTCAAGGTGACCACGCAGTGTGGTCCTCGTTCCGGTAGCAATCCCTCTCGCAAGTTGTCGTTTTTGGTGACAGTATGTCATATCACATTTCGATTTATTTTTTCACTTCCATTCTCCGGCACACACCGGGCTGATTAAAACGGTCAGCAACCCCGGTCGCATGAATTTACATAATCATACTCTGTCGTGGGATTAATGGGGTATCAATATGCGTCGTTTTATTAGCATTCAGCGATCTTTGGTGGTTCTTGGCCTCATTTCGCTCCCGGCGATATTCTAATGCAATTCTAAACTGCACATATAAAACGTCTTTGCCGGCTTTGGAGACAGGCATTCGGGATATTAGCTCGGTGGTGGTCAGTTGAATCGAAATGACATTCAAGAACTTCTTTGCAGTTTGCTGCTTGCTTGCTCTAGCATCTCAAGGTAAGTGTATCTGTGGCAGATGTGGGTGAGACTCATTGACATTTTGAAAAACTTGCAGCCTATTGTCGCAGTGTTCAATCAGGATTCGTTGAACGCAACTCCGATGTTGATCTATTGGCAGAGGCGGCTAAGAATAGGATTAAAGTTCAGATCAACCAACAAGGTCGTGTCCTCCCCAATCCTATTGTCGCCAAGAAGCTATTGTTGCTGAAATTGAAGAAGCTGATCCCTATTTCCTTGATCCTTCTGCGTTCGGAGAATGGAGGAGATGCTGAATTGGTTCCAGTCTATCAGAGCTCCTTGATTCCGTCAAATGTAGAGTTCATCAGTACTCCAGGAGGTTTCAACGGCCATGAGGACGTTCAGGCCATCGGTCTTCCCTCCGATCTTGCCAACAAAAATGACATCGCTCAAGCCCTACAGATTGTATCCACATCCGGAGAGCCACAAACTATCAAGCTTCCAACTGAAGAAGACGAACCACTCGAGGTAAACGAGGACGATGACCAGCAGATTATTGTGGACTCAATCAAGCCATCCGTCCTCCGCTCGTCATTGAACACAAAAGAAAATAGTCCCTTCGAAGAGTCTTCCCTCTACTTATATCCCTACCAAGAGAACCGCGGCACCAAGCAATCCCGCAGAAATCTTAACCGTAATCATAACTAGTTTTATATTTTAGGGTGAATGTAATAAAATAATTATTTATGCAAAATCGTGTGTTTCTCTTTTCAATCATGTACCATTGAATCTAGATGATATAGTTCAAAGGGTCTATGTTTATTTATTGAGCATGAAACTAAATTTGCTTCTAGATTATTGATTCGAGTAAACCACTGACCGTATTTTGATAAAATAACGGTATTTCGGTATAGAAAACTGGATTTGGTATGTGGAGCGCTTGAATAAAATTTGAATAAGTGGCATGGATTTCATGAAACAGTGATTAATCTACAATAGTTGGCGTTGAATTTGAATTTTAAATATTGCCACTCAAACGCGTTTAGTCGTTTCAGTTATATTTTCTCTTATGATGGTATGGATTGTAGAGAAAGAGTTCTAGCTGACCACAAAACTGAAGCTGTCCTTGTAGAAAGACTGGAATATGCAAGCTTTCAAGTTGGGAAATACACAATCCGATCTAAAGTGAGAGAATCTGCAGAGTGGTAAGCTTCATCAAACGAATGAAATAAAGAGGAAACTTTTGTCTTGAGCAATCGGAACAATTTGTGGCTTCCGAACCATTTCGGACGAGGCAGACTGTGCTATAGCTGGGAAGGTCCCCATCGACATTCTCGCCAATGAAATGCAACATTGGATTTGCGAACAGACAAGATACCAGACTTATCAGAAGGGTAAAGGAGCAAAAAAGGGCAGCATCTACAGCACTCTGCCAAGCCAGTTGGAGCAACACCACCAAAGGTAATGTAAGTCTATCTTACAAGCTGATCCCCAACATTGAAAATTGGGGAGTGTAATTAACTTTTTACACAGTTTCTGTCTGTTGGGCATAGTGGCTATCAAAAATACCTCCACAGATTTATCCACGATTGCTCGCCATTTTGCGCAGAAGAGGAGAAAGGCCCCGAGCATGTTATATTCCATTGCAGACGATTTACAAGTGGAATAGCGAATCTAAATAAATAAATAAATAATAGGCCGTAAGCAGCCCATAGAGGGCCAAGGCCTAGCTTCTCACAGCTGTACGTATTGTGCGTGGTATACATTTCTGTACGTACAGAAGGGACCTACAGTTTTATGCCGTATCCGAAGGGCAGGGGGGTTTTTGAGAAGCTTTCTCATGACAGTAAATACTCTTGGATGTTTGTCAGACGCTCGCAAGAGGTGGGGCCGTGAAAAAAACGTTGGTGGTAATATCCTGGATTCGAACTCGGAACCGCTTGCGCAGTAGTCCAACGCACTAACCACTGAGCCACGGCACCCACGGAATAGCGAATCTACCAAGCTCTTAAAGGGCAACCTGATGAGGTCAGAGGACGACTGGTTGGAAGTCTGTTTCATCATAAAGCTCGTGCAGATTGAAAGTATTAAGAAGGGCTGAGGAGGCAACGCATTTATGACGAGACCATCTAAGGCTAAGGTCTCTTTCTAATAACCTGCTATGCACTACATCGGCATTGGATTTGGGTGGCAACTGGCAACGATGATGCTGGACCGCGCTGAAGAGAAAACCCTCATTTGGTGTAAGAAACTCAATGAGTTGCATCTCACCTCTGTCACTGACCACCCGCTTATACTCTCTCTTGCTTGACATTGCCAGTAGAGAACTGCTCGGCGTTAAAACTAAAAGCCTCTTAAAAAGAACATGCCATCATTCTATTCACTTAGCCTCATCTACTTAACGTTATGGACTGTAAGAATTTTAACTTTCAATTCTCCTCCGAACGGATCCAAGGCAGCGATGCCAGATGTGGGGAATTTACCCCATTTTGGGGAATTTATGATTGGATGGGGAATATGGGGAAACTTGCTCGAAAAATGGGGAAAATCCAAAATATGATTGAACTTTTAGTAAGTACATTTGATACGAAACAATTATGTTGCCTTTCTTGTTCTATCACATAAAAACATAAGAACACATTTTGTACAAGAACAATGACGGCCAAATTATGACATTCTTTCAGAAAATAATGAACAAGTTCTAGATAACACAATTGTGTTTATCAGCTACTGACATTTACTGACATATGTAAGTGCTAACAGACATCTCAGTTGTGTAAGCCCAGCATTACACCCAATTCAGTTGATTTCGAGATTCGTAAAGAACATTCCATATTTTACATGAAATTATAATGGGAAAAATGTTGGTGAAAAATCAGTGCCACAAAGTTAATTTTTATTAAAAATAATTAAAACGAGCAATCAAAATTGTCACATAGTAAAGCATACCAGTTCGGAGTAAATACACGACCCAATGACTAAATCGAACAGGTCTCAATGTGGGCTGTCACAAATGATAGCCAGCAGCTGTCATATGCCCGACAAAGTAGAGAGTAGCTCTACTAGAGCTTTGAGTTCGAGTTTAAGATCAAAAGCGTTCGAAACGCCTGAGGTACCATTTCGGATTGTTCCATAAGAGCCTGCTGTTTCTACTCAATATGTCAGAGTGCGACCGTACGAACGCGACTGTGAACGTGAATTGGCCAGAAGTAGTGTGACCAACCCGCTTTAACTAGTGTCATTTTCCACCTGCGTATAAAGAGTCTGCTAAACTTAAAGTAATCCTAAATAGTTAAAAAAGGAGTACCAAAGAACAGATGAGAGAAGATTAAAACAAATATATATACAATCCTTTAACTCCTTGGTACACGATGGTTAAACTTAAAGCCATTAACACAATAAGTGAAATTCGCCTGAGGAAAAGTTCCGGTTTTGTTTAGAACATAACCTCCTTAGAGCAAGTGATTATGTTGCATAAATCATCGTCCCTATTTCAGGCTCAGCACCATGATTATCTAAAACCAAAAATCAATTTTTTATTTTACATAACTTCGGCTGTCTGAAATACTATAGTCCATATACAAACTCGTTGTCATATTTCTTTAAAACTTACAGGACCCAACTACGAATACCCGTATACTTCATTTGAATAATTAATATTAATTACACACACAGAAGAAAACTATTCGTATATTTCCATTTACATTTGCAAAATAAAAAATTAAGAAATAAGAGTTCCGGCAGAAACAACAGAGTTCTACCTTTGCCCATGCTCCTGCTGGCTGGAAGAACAACCGATGAAGTATGGTGGCAACACAAGGATGAAAGCTAAAACAATATAATACGTGGGGGATCCCACCTCAAAGAGATAACATTGTATTCTGGTTTCTGGAAAAGTTTTTGCCCAAAAACTTTGTTAATATTTCTTCTCGGCTGCCTGTCCTTCCGGTCCTATGCACCGCTCAGTGATAAAGAAACTTGTTACTCTATACTTTTCCAGACGAGATCCAGCTAAACCGATTCCGGGACAATGAATGAGATGCATAGGCTGGAGTTTGAGCTTGAGCAAAGCGCGACAAAAAAAAACAAAAAACTGAGGACGGAAATAATAATGCGGCGTTAATCGGAGTATAAATTTCGTGTCCTTATCACGAGCACGGGGGCGGGTTACGGTAATGGTAATTGGGCTGCTTTGAATGGTATTTCTTTTTTTTTTTGTTGCTTTGTTTTTGCAGGATGTTGGGGCGGAAGCATCTTGTTGCATGTTAGCCGTAGTAGTAGTAGGGTGGCGGTGGGGGTGGAAATGGTCGGCCGTAACCACCACGACCGCAGGGGAATGCGCCAATTTGCGGTGCACATGTTGGACAACATGGTCGTTGATAGTACCAGGGGGTGAACACTGCCGATGTGATCTGCACTGTAGGCGCCGGCGGCGGAGGAAGAGGTCCTGGCAGCAGTGGTGGCAGCGGACGGGGCGGAGGGGGCAGTGGTTGTGGTAACGGCTGCGGTGGAAAATTGCAGCATTGAGGGCAGCAATTCCTTTGATAGTTGGGCACATAAACAGTGCACTGATTGCAGCTGGTGTCGGTGAATAGCCCCGAGATGAGATTGAAAATCGTGTCAAATGTGCGCGGCTCCACGTTTGCCCGCGGACGTCCTCTCGCCCTACGGAAGCCTATAAATAAACAAGAACTAGCTAGAATCAAACAAAAGTATGCTCGAACAAGTGTGCAGTGAGGTGCAAAAAAAAAAAAAACAAAATCCAACAAAACTGTGCTTAAAAGGAAATTTTTATTCTTCCCATTGTGCCGAAATAAGAATTGATTTTAGTTTAAGTTTTAACCAAAGGCATTGGCCTGACCGTTGGCGAAGAGTTGCGGACCACGTCTTCCGCCTCCTATGCCACCCTGAGCAAGTGCATTGCTTCCGATCCCATTGACATTGGATAACCCTTGGGCGTTGGTGAAGGAGCCATTTGGGCCGGTTCCCGAGGATGCTGAGGCTGAAGCAGAAGCTGGCCCGCCGTTGTTTGAGAAGCTTGCTGCCTGACTAGCTGCTGAATTGTTGATCTGTCCATTGGGTCCTATGACGCTTTGGGTGTTTGCGCCAGTGTTGGCGCCAGCTAAACCACCATTGGCGCCTTGTAAAGTTGATTGACTGTTGGCGTCGCTCTTTGAGCCCTGGCTTCCGCCTTCATTGAAGGTACCAGAGTGAGTTTGCGCTGTATTAGTTGCTGTGCCGAACTGGTTCTGTTGGTTGCTGGTTGCTCCACTGTTAGCATCGATTCTCTCCGAATCGGCAGTCTTAACTTGACTAGTATCAGCGTTGGCGGAATTCGCTTGTGTCGAGTCCTTGTCGAAGTTTAATGATTGACTCTGGGCTGCATTCTTGTTACCGGATCCTTGAGCTGTTTCGTAGTTCTGTTGAGCCGTGTTGGCAGCACTCAGTTGGCCCGATGTACCATCATTGGCCAAGTTCGAAGCTATGCTCGAGCCGGTGTTATCCTGGAAATGACCAAGTTCGTTGAAAGTATTTTGGTTCTGTGTATTGGCTCCAGCTTGCTGGTTGAAGAGAGCATTTTGATTATTGGCAAGACCCTGGGCATTGGCGTTATTGTTAAAGAACAGCGGTTGGCCAATAGGCTGCAACTGTCCTGGCCGGGCGTTTTTCACCGGCTGAATTTGCAGTTGTGGTTGGCGACCGCGTTGCTGTTGTTGTTGACGTGTTGGGCGTTGGGGATTCCTTAGGAGGCCAGCGCCGGAAAAGAATCCACCATCCTGTGGGAAGTAGAAGTCAGTTTGTCGGATGAAACGATTGTTTCCCGATGCAGCAGACGAAGGAGCACCTCCGGCGAAGCCGCCAGCTTGGCCACTAGTAAAGCCCTTCAACACGGATCCTATGGCGCTTGATTTCGAGTGTGTGGTAGTACTTGAGATTTTTCCACGCTGTTGGGTTTGGCTGTCTGTATTGCTCACAGAATTTACATCAGCTCCAAGGCCAACCGCCTGTACGTTTGCATTTGTACCAGTTTGTCCAGCCGTTGGCTGTTGCTTGTTACGCGAGAGATCGATGTTCAACAACCCCAGGCCCAATTCGACATCGCCATCCGCATTGCGGTGCAGGCCGAGACCATTCTTCAAGTTGTCCTTTGAAAGACTGCCTTCAATGCCAAGTTTGCCTATTTGTAGGTTTTCAGTCAGGCCTCTGGAAACCTGGCCATTATTGACGGCTTTTGACCCGGTCAAGGTGCTCGATAAGCCCAGTTTGCCGATGTTCAATCCTTTTGTGAGCGAGGTGCTTCGGGCGGCATTTGTTGAGCCATCTTCACCTTGAGTGATGGACTGCGACCTTGTGAGGCCTGAGTTTACATCGACAAGCCTTCCAATTTGCACATCGCGGTTGTAAGCTTCACTGTCTGCTTTCGAAACAGACCCTTGTATAGGCACTGCCTGATACTGTTGCTGAGGTTGCTGTTGCTGGCCTATAATACTTCGCTGTTGCTGTTGGCCTGTTGGGAAGCCCAGAACTCGAGCAAGGAACTGTGCGTCACCTAAAAGAAAAAGTTGTAAAGTTGAGTAAAATTTTATAAGCCATTCAGGGGAATAAAAATTGCTTAGTAGCGAATGCATTCGAAAGCCTTTAAAGAGAATATATGCACATAGAAATCTCTGAAATCGGATGAATGGTTCTTGACAAAAAGGATGTCCACTTTGTATAGGTAGATGATTGACAATCGCCATACAATGCGCTTTAAAATTCGTTTCCCTTTTCACGGAACTGAAAACAGTGCTCTGAAACTAGATTTGGCGATAACATTTTATAGCGCCTCTATTCGTTCCGCATTTTAATTAATATTTTGACATTTTATATAATTTTCGCTTTGAAAAACAAACAACAATGATAGGTATTATGTAAATGTCCTTCTTTTCAGCATAAATAATTTTAATTGCTGAAAATGGGTGAAGCACCGAATATTGAATATATTTTAAGCTGAATTTTCAATTAGCAGGCCTAATAGATATATGTATGTTCTGTAGATACTTTAGTTTATTGCTATGTTCTGATATGTTTTTTATTTTCTCCTATTTGTTTTAATTTACATATTTTCATGCGACACACCTGTTTTGGGAATAAATCAGTTCACCTCACAGATTATGCTTATAATTCATAACTTTATTATTTTTTGGTCATAACTTAGTAAACATGGAATTGTAATCCTAATATCTTCTGCTGAAAATGTTAGTTCTGGTGACTTAAGATGTAAGATGAGCAAATTGTAACCTTCTACTGAAGCTTAGCTGATCAGTCAATTACGTTTTCTATAGCAAAAAGTAGAACTTGTTTGGGTTATTGTATCCGCGACTACATCCTTCAAGGTTGTGGTATCCAATCGTCTTGCTGGGTCACCGGTTCAGGACCGATACTGTCTGGGTGCTGGAACATGGAGAGGAAAACGAGCGAGCTGATCGACTAGCGAGAAAGGGATCTAC
Source organism: Chalcosyrphus nemorum (assembly GCA_949716465.1). Classification (NCBI taxonomy): domain Eukaryota; kingdom Metazoa; phylum Arthropoda; class Insecta; order Diptera; family Syrphidae; genus Chalcosyrphus; species Chalcosyrphus nemorum. Next base: position 756,766 of record OX454332.1, read on the forward strand.
TCTTGATGATTCCTCAGAGGAGGCGGTACACCTTTCCCTCGGGGGCCCTCAGTATCACAGTTTTTATTATAGCCATATACTGGCAAAAAGTTTTATTGTACACCTAGTCTTTTGTAATATGATAGCTCAGACCAAAAATTTCATCTACTACAATCCGCCTAGACAATAAGTCACGTGTAATCCCTTAAAGCAGAGCGTCAATTTCCTTGAAACCTTGCAGGGAGTGTTAAACAAACGAGTGTTATCGCGAGTGTGTTCGCACGTTGTGATGTCCCCACACTTCTCTTATCTGATTTCTTTTCTGAACGTATCTTTCGTTTATGGAGAAATTTAACTGCTTTCTATTACAACCACTTCTTCCGGCCTACCTATCGAAACTTGTTTCTGAAGTTTCTATTTACTGAATCCACCTTTCGAATCGACTGCGAAAGAGTGAATACTATTTTGAAAACACAAACATAACTATGATTTCCTGAATTATATTTGGTGTTCGAATTCCCATGATGTCGTGGGCTTAATTTTAGTCTTTTTTTTTCTGGCTCATATGTATGTATAGCTCATTCCGTAGGACATATCAAACTTGATACAAAGTTTTAAACATAGGAGGATGAACTATGTAAATACATACATAAATATGTAGGTTCCTTGAACAACCAAGTCAATATGTCACCAGGCCTTGGGCCTTATACATATTTCGAGTTAGAAAGTTGGAATTGATACAGAGACAATGAGAACTCAAATAGGATATACACACCCTCTTCATTCTCACAAGAATGGATGGATGAATGCATGACGGAAAAGATGATAATAAAAGTAAAAGTATCTCACTCAAATTTTTCTAGGCAAATTTTTGCGTACTCTTTGTACTTGAGTAGTTCAAGAAACCTCTGTAAAACTGTCCCAGAATGGGTCAAGAATGATGCTCGATTATTCTTATTATTATTCTTTTGTATATTATGCCCTGTCATAAGTTATGCAGTTCTGTCGATTCAAACTGAGAAAATAAGCAATAGCTTATTTAGTTCCAATCTTGTTATTATTCCAGCGTATTAAAAAAGTGATTACTAAAATCAGTCAATGCGACAATACCAGCAATAGGAAGCAGTCTTTTACCTAACAAAAGTCTTAATCACCCGATTGTAAAATGTTGTTCAGCTTTTTGTTTAATACCTGCGGGAAGTGGCTCGGTTTGTGAGCCATTCGAAATATTCACTGTAAAATACAAAAATACAGAAGTATTTGTTGAGCTCACATTTGCCCCTCATAAAACGAATCTGAAGCGAGCTCCTATTCACATACACAAATGAGTATCTACTCATACACTTGGTTGCCTGGCACTGAATTTGGAAAAATGAAGTGAATGTTTCGAGTGGCTGGTGCGATCTTCTACCTCTCTCTTTTCTTCTTTTCTACTTACTTTTTATGAAACCATTCGTAGGCTCGAAAATCATGGTACATTTCACTGGTCTTGTGAGTACCCTGATTGAATGAATACTTTGAATGAGAGCCTACTATGCACCCAAGGTTTCATGAATACTAGTACCATGATTATTAATTTTCATCTCGTACATGATTTATACAGCTTGTGTGCGTGAGATTGTGAAAGGCTCGTTTTATAGCGAATGTTTCACTTCGGCAAATGAATGGACTCATGCAGTTCTCTGGAATGTATCTCTGCCTGGTTTATGAATTTTTCTTGAGGGACCAGTATCCGAATCTATGAAAGATACATATGTACATACATATGTGCGGCATTAATACTCAACGCAAGAATGTTAGTACGACTAAATGATTGTATTCGGGCCTATTAGTTGCAAGACGCAATGTATTCCATTACTTTTCCCGCAAGCACGATACAAAACTGGTTTTCTTCATTCATGTTTTCTTCTTTGTAATTTCCAGTTTATTTTCTAACAATTTAATAAAAATCCCTTAAACTTTACAACGTATTTAGGCGGCTTGTCAAATATAAGTAATTGCATTCAGTTAAAATTTTGTTAAGCTAACACGCCATAATTATGTAGTTAAAAAGACTTGTTTCTTCGTAAGTACCCATTATACTATTCTGGTATATCAGTGACTCAATCATAAACTTAGTTCCAATGTAATAGGTTCATAAAAATTACTTTGTGACTTTGTGTTGACTATTTGATTCTATACAGATGGACCTCTCTGATATTGAGTCTTCCAGTAGAAGTCTTCCGTTAAATACCTGTAGGAGATATATGTGACTGTGCGGTACAATAAGGCCCACGCATAAGACATAAGACAAATGGTTTTGAGATTTTTTGAAGGAGCTTTCTCTCGCCATATGAAATGCTAGGCCTGTATGCCTAATTCAAATTAAAAGGACAACCATGAGCTTAATGTTCTTTTGTAGTGGGCCTTATTGCCACTTTCGCCTTTTGTCATATCGTCAGGTATATAACCTCAATGGCGTAGACTAATTTGATGTTCAGGCTTGAGCTGCAACATATTCCTAAAAGCATCAATACTTGCAGATATATCGCAACAGGTACATACTCGCTCATTTTGCATGAATTCTTTTGTTACTTGTTTATTCAGCAAGTGAATATTATGAATATTCTGTGGCACTGAACATCATGAATGCCAAATTCATTCAAGTACATTCAAAAGACCCGGCAAAAAAATGTTTGTATGCTTAGTTGGATTTCAAGTTCATGTTGTTTACATAGTTTCGTTTGCACAAAATCAAATATGTATGTCCATAATCTCTTCCCCCCTGCACAGCATTAGACCCATCCATAAGCTCACAGACATAAAATTCTAGTAATTTGACAAAATTGATCAATAAAAGTAATGAACCTGCCAAATTGAAACCAGTTATTTGCTTTAAAATATTCAAATACAAACAATTGAAAGCGTAAAAAAAAAATTATTAATCAATAAATCTGGTTGGTGGAACAGGTTCCAAATTAAAAGATAATTCAGACGATGTTTCTACCAATTATTGTTAATTTTTGCCCCGCAAAAACCAGTCCTAAAAATTTAAATAATTTATGAAATTAAGAAGATTTGGGAAGAACTCTTCTGGGTGGAATTTTTTATTATTTATTAACTGGAACTGGTTTGAGATAAAATCTATTAATTTCATGGTGATAACAAATTTATTTGCGAAGTAGTGTTATTAACTTTTAAAAGGGTGTGTGATGAGAATCAAGTTAGCTACTATCTGTGTGTAGATATTTTACAGTTTGCGCACGTTTCGTACAAATTAATTGAATAAGAAGAAATTAATTGAAGAAGAATCATTACAGAGAACTGATTTCATAACCATCAACTGATCACTCATGCATTCCATTAGTGAAGTGCGATCTTCCCAACCTTAAGGTGCTTCAATATATTCTTCAATTAAATACCACGGATATAGGTATTAAAAATACAATGGAAAACACTTTAAGTGCAATTAAGATAATGAATTTCTACAATCTACGTAAAGCAAATAAAATGCTGAATAAACCAAATATAAGGGAGTATATCTAGGCAAAAGGAGTGTAAGGAGTGAACATGAATAGAAAAAAAAAACATAGAGCCTTATATTCTTTATTATGTATTAAATTAAAGAACATATTGTTTAACAACAAACAGGCCCCTTGAGCGTAGGTCCTGAAAGGTCGTGAGCACCACTTGTGGTACGCAAAACTTCCAAAGATCGCCAAAAGATTGTCAAAGATTTGTCAAAGAGAGATTCAGGGGTGAAAAAGCAAAACACATTTCAGGTAATTAAAATCCAATACAGCTTATTAAGTAAAGTGTTCACTTTCCTGTGGTACGTGACAGAATCGTAATGCACTTGAATGACACGCGAAAAAAAAGCTCGAGAATCGCAGACCACTAAGGGATTCAATTTTTAAAATATAAATCTGCACCCATCCTCCCACTTAAAATTAGGAAAATTCTTTAACAACTCCAATTCTATATTTACCTTCGGGTAAAGATCCAATTGCCAGGAGGCTAATACAAATTATTCCAACTAAGGAAGACTGCATCGTGGTTAGAAGTTGGTATCTGCCACTGTCTTTAAGTAAATATACTTTGCTTGATGCTTAGTCGCGAACTTCACTGATAACTTTGAGAGTATCTGGCCGATTAGTTTCACGTTTAGACTTCTTCTAATCGTGGCTTCTACTTGTAGTGTTGGTTTTTAATGAAACCGACAGAAAATTGCTCGTAATAGCCGATCAAACAAGTTTTTTTTATTTATTTATATTTTTCGGTGATCGTCATCGACAACGACGGACGGGTTGGTCTGCTAACAAACAGATGACACAAACCTACACACAGTTCTCACATATTAACTTCCCAGTTTCATGATTACGTTCTGATAGTCATATGTCGATACATTTTGTGATATTTTACGCCTTCTTTGGCCATGACTTTCAGCGGAGGCTTTAGCGGTTATTTGCAGATGCACTTGGAGAAAATTTTTTAACATTTTATCAGTCAAAGTTTTCTTTAAAATTAAATGTTTGAAATATGATAGAATTTGTGCAAAGTTATTAAATTGTTACACAGCTTGGCCATGGAGCATAGTTTCTTAAAGCAAAATCTAATGAAGATGTAAAATATTTCAACCCTTCAAATTTAGGAAAATCCATTTTAAAGTGAAGTGCATTACTATATCATTTAAATATAATAAAATCTCTCTAAGACATGCGTTATTAAGCGTGAGAAGTATGTCAACATAAAAGGTGTTGAACACTTCAAAGTAGAAGACATCTTGTGCTTGAAGTGACTTTTGAGTTCATATTAAAGATTTATGTGACAGAAAATGCTGTTTCGAGTAAATATCAATCTAAATGAGTCCTTGAAGGTATGAAATATTTGCATGAGTGTCTTAGTTGGCAATTACTTTCTTAAGTGGCGCTACAGTTCGGAGTAAATTTGAGTCTCAATCATCGTCAGTGGGAACCTGTATAGTACAATGTTTGAAACTCATGTCGTCCCGGTCGAAGAAAACAAGGAAGTCTGATTTGAATGATCTGAAATTACCAGAATAATGATGAAATTTTCAAGAAAACGCACGAGATGAAACCATAAAATTCATCGACGTTTTTACCCTCATAGAAACAGATTTGGAAAGAGCATCTATTTGTGAGCAGTGAAATGTTGGAAACTTGAGAGATTTTTCCATAATTTAGGTTTTCAGTGTGTTAGCAAAATTACCTACTTGAAAATGTCAGAAAATGAGCTCATGCCAAATTTTCAGTTCGAGAATACTAAACAGTACTAATGTATATATTTGTACCTAGATTTTGAAAACGGAGAAAAGAGGTATGAGGTAAAATTCCAGATTTTTCAAAACCAGTTCTAAATTATGTCAGTCAAAGAATTTTGCAAACCTGCTCTTGGGTTTCTTAGATTTTTCAGTGAGTTGCAACCTTCAACGTTTTTTATAACTAAATACATATGTGGTTCACATTTCTTTAATCACTCGTTCCTTATAAAAACTTAACAATAGATTTTATTTCAATAAACGTGAATAATAAATTTGCGACTTAAATACAAGCGGTTGGAAGGGGAAACGTAAGACCCAGTGGCAGCTATGCTATGCCTTCATAAGAGCATGGAATCATTCATTGTTTAGTGCGTTTGTGGCGGTCCGACATCAACGTTACCTTTGACTAGAAAATTTGATTCGTATATATATCTGACTGCCGAAAGTTTTCAAGTAGTTGAACAAGTTTACATTGGTGCTGCAAGTTTGAGGTAAATTGGCCATTTTGAAGGGAATTTCAATCCCCAAGTGACCCTAAAGGGCAACATTTATTTACCACCCATGCAATAAAGTTTTTGGAAGAAAATATCTTAAGACAACACTTATTTATTTATAACAAAACTTTGGAAAGAATATAACAATACTTTGCCTATCTTGAGAATGTGAAGTTAAAAGAATTGTATTACAACTTTCAATGCGGATTGAACATTTTTCATATGGCACTCTATCTGCAGACTCCTGCAAAATCAAAATCATAAAAATAAACCACCGAAACACCTTGAAACTTGTCGACTGATCATTGATTGACAGATAGACTTCCAACGGCGAATTGGGAATATTGGAATTCGCTTGGAAAACAGTGGCAAATACAAAGTGAGATATCAGTGAGTTCTTTGGTAAGAAGAGGTTTGACAACTAAGCTCATAGAAAATTGGACGAGATTTTTCTAGAAAAAAGTTTAGTAATTTTATTTTAATTCTAGTCTCTCGGGCACCAGGTAAATTGAGTTTTGAATTTCATTTCTGTACTTCGGCTTAAAGTTCTTCGGAGGAACGGAATATTTGTTACAGTATGTACATATTTGAATCAATAGTTTGAATAAATTTTCAGCGTTTCATTGAAGTCTTAGGATTTTTTGTTAAATGTTAAAACTACAAATCGAGAAAATATTGCATATTTCCTTGCGCAGATACTTGCAATTCTAAGCAAGGGAACTTCAACACAATAAAATGTGTACTATTCTTATTTGGTTGTCATTTACGTTGAACTTTGGATCTAAATCATCAAACTAAGATAGTGTTTTCACCGTTAATCAAAAAAATCTATTCTACCTATGTTTATAAATATCCACAATCTCATGTGAACTATGAGAGATAACAAATTGAACGTTTAAATTCAGAAACGAATTTCTTTCGGTGTAGGAACAAAGTGTTCGCTATGTTAATCACCTGTGCGATCATTGATCGTTGTGTTTGATTTCGCATTTAGCGGCTGGCTTCGAAGTGTGTTTTACATATGCCGTTGGAAAAGGGGCTTTCCCCGCAGCGCCGTATACATCATTTCTACAATTCGTACCGTGGTAATTGCCGGAACAATCGGAACATCGTCCGGTTTATCTCAATTTAGAAATTGTGTCAATCGCTTTGAGCTCTCCAATTCCAAACTGAATTCACTCAAAAGCCTTGGACTCTTTTTCCCCAATACGTAGCACTTCGACAGTGCATCATCCCCTTGATAGTAGGGATGGACAACTCGGTCCGGTAGCCTTGGGGAATAGTGGCCTACATACATATATACTGGGTGAACTCGCGTGTGAGCCTCTCGTATCTCTGTGGAAGGCAATTAATAATTTCTACTCGCTTGGCCTCAATCGAAAGCGAAGGTAATTGCCACAACTGACAAGAATGCATAAATACCCACTTTTTTTTCTATATAGATACGATTCGTTTGTTTTCCACTACTTGTTGTAGTATTGTGGCTTTCATTAGATCACGTACGTGCGGAAACATATATCCGTATGACAAACATGGATTTTCCCAGTGTATGGGGGAGTTTTGCTTCCTTCCGATGACTCGTTCCGAGAAATGAGGGATGAATAATTGAGGAAAATAATTCGTTATTGGGCTTGTGTTGTGTTTGTTTGCAATTTGCAATAATTTGAAGCCCCCCCCTCGCTCAGTAGAGATTCATCTTCTCTATGTGTAGACTGTGGATAATTATTTTTATTATTGAATTAGTGCGGGAAGTACCTACCAACAAGTTGTTGGTTAGAAAATGCCAGGATGTTAGTATTATACCTTGGCTAACGAGGATTGACAATTCGTGCGAAATAGTGTTTGATTATTATTTAAGTGAGAAGAGAAGCATGAATTGTACAAACCTAAAAGTTTATTTGTATTTAGTCCGGAATTCGTTAAGAAAGAGCCTAGAATAAAAAGTGATAGTCCAGTTCTGTGTTCTGTTTACCTGAACTTAAATGAATTGATTAAGACTAAACCAACTAAAGTAGAAAGTGAAGTGAGGAAGTTTGATTATCATAATTACATTTACATCTTTTTAAAATTCACAAAAAAAAGAAAGAGTGAAAGTTAAGTTCCTGGGGCAATCTCGATGAGCTCATGGCTACTGGGGAAAAAATGTGAATTTTATTCAAGAAAATTTCACTCGGAAAGGAACTACAAGATAATTGACTAGATTTTCATTGACTTGGGAAGTACCGCACGCGAAAAGAACTTGTGGTTTGAGATGCTTTCTGCACCAGACAGCAAGTGAAGATACATACGTCATTGAACTTATTGCAGAGATTTTTCTCAAGAATTTATTAATAAAACTTCGCGGGAATTCACGGGTAAACGTCATACTTTTTCATGTACCTATCGCGATTAATTTTACGTGTTCTGATGAATTGTTTTGATGAGATTTTTTCGCTAATTATCGGAATTTGATAGCACTTAAGACGTAGAGCAAATAATTAATACCAGTCGTCACAATCGTTTGTAATCGCATCTAACATCTGAATTACATTTTTTAATCTGCGCCTATGTAAGTGCTACAGATTGCTTTAAATTTTTGGATAAATAAATATAAGAAAGCAGTTGATCGATGTAAGAGCTACTCAGCCTTGTGTCTGGAAAAATTTAGCATCTTAAGCGCTTTAGCAACTGGTCGCAGCATAAAATGGAAAATTTTTGACTCTAATTATAAGCTTAATTTTTAAATTCCAATTAAAACGTTTTGGTTAAGCATTATCAGGTATCTGTTCTAAGCATTTTATGTTATGTATATGTAGGTATGGTTATGTGAGGTTCTCCATTCGTTCAAAGCCGTGGTATTACTTAAGTCAGGCTGTGCTCACTTTGAGTTAGAGACATCCGTCACAAAACCTAAAGTGTTCAGGAATTGCCACATAATGCTCAAGACAATATCAACTGCATCCTGCTGCGTACCTGAAAACTGCGATCAAAGAAATGAAATGAATGCGTTGACAAAGAAGGCGCAGAAGTCTCACTTGCACCATTAGAGCAACACTTTACGTTGCTAAAACGAACATTTTAAACCTAAACGTAAGTAGTCCTAACAAGGTGATGATATTTGGTAAATTAAGGTATCCATGCCCATGCAACCCGAACTCTAGGAAATCTGGGAAGATAATTAAAATCTGAACAGCAATAATGCAAATGACAGAACAGAAGGCTAGATCTATCGGTTGACAGATTCGCTCTTTTAAGTTTATAACTTAGATTTCAGCTACCCGCTTGACAGCACCATAAACAAACTAATATAGACGGTCGTCTTCGGTCGACTTTACCGTTGGCTCCCACAAGAGCAAAAATACTACCGATTTTGAATGTATTCTGACGTTTCCGGCAAAATAAAGTCGGAGCTCACACACACATTCTCAATCGACGGTAGTTTTTATGGGTGTAGCCATTTGGTTGAGCCATTCTGTACATTTTTTTGTTGTTAATTGAATGACAGTCTGCTAAAAGTGTGGTGTGCAAAAGGAAAGAAAGGAACACCACGATTGTTTTTATAGTTACGTCTACTTCGCCCGTTCGTTCGTATTCACGGAAAGGAAATTTAAACTCCGCGTACTTTAGGCAATGTGCGGGCAGGGGAATGTAAAGACCATTGACTATATAAGTTTGTCAATGGACAGCACTGTGTGCGGCCAACCTAAGCTAATATATACGCAACCTGGATTTCGGTAAAGAGTATTCAATATTGGCAAAATAGAGACGTCATGATAGATCTGTCTCTTTCACATTTGGTTTTGTTGAGCTCTACACTGTTTACTTGCGAATTCGGATAGTAAATTACATAAATTCTGAATATAGAACGGTACCGTGCCGTGGCTTAGGGATTAGTATGTTCGAGTCCAGAAAAATATCATCAAAGCGCCTGACAAACATCCAAGAGTATAGCTGTCATGAGAAAGCTTCTTAAAATCATTCTGCCTTTCGGATACGGCATAAAACGTACACCTTCTGTACGTGCAGAAATGAATACCACGCACACCACGTGCAATTGTGAGAAGCTGGGCCTTGGTCCTCTATGGGCTGCCTATGTATTAGTATCTATTTGTTTCAGCAACGTCAAAAAAGCTGGATAGTTGCAAAAGTGCTAAAGACCGTTCACAACTCAGCGATTGGTGCATTGGCTAATCATTTGTAAACATTTAAAAGCCAGCAATTGGCAATTTTACTATAACCAAAGAAAAGAGCCTGATTTATCGATCGATTGAATATTCGAATCGATGAATATTATTTGGTTTCTGCAAAAAGGTTCACAATTTACTGATTTTTCCGCGAATAAGCGAATGCTTCCTACAGCCTGTCAAATTTTACTCACATTTTACAGATATGCAATTCAACAAAAGTAGCGAGAAAGTTCAACGGCACCATTATTTTTTAACTCGTAAATGACAAGTTGCTGGTAATGAACGCAATCCAACAAAAGTAGTATTCACAATTATTATAACAGCTGTGAATGGACCTTAAGTGTTTGTCTATTTTTAAATCTATTTCACGAAAGCCCTTATAACGCGTATAACATAGTTCCAACGAACCCAATAGAGTCTAAAGTTATCGTAACATAAAATGTAATAAAGCTACAACCCCTACTAGGAAAGTTGCTCACTTAATTCGCAATTTCGAAAGAACACTACAAATAGATATTCTGCTGCGCTGAATAGAGTCGAAATATTTTTGGGAAAAGTCTACTAAAGAGTGCACTTTACAAGAGTCCGTGTCTATCATAATTCACCAACACCGGTGATTTGATTGCATGTACTGTGGCTTTGTTTCCGAGACATAAGTCGCCCCCTTGTTTTCCCTTCGGAGAATTGAATTTCTCTTGACGGCGTGAAACGAGGTTACACAGCGAACAGCGGAGTTTTCTGCTGCTGCCTTCCTTTCAGCTAATCCACCAGCTATGCCGTTGAGCCGCAAAAAAAAAAAAAAAAAGAGGAAAACAAAAACAACGTCCAAGTGTAGCGCACAGCGGCAGCAGTGCACAGGAAATTTGTTTCCAGACAGTAACGGACGTTAGGACGTAAAAGCAATCAATAAGGACAGCGCTTACGTTTACAAATATCAACTGGAAGGTACACGAGTAATTATTCTGCACACGGGGATACACGCCGTATGTGCTGTGTTTTTGATCCTTTTTTGCACGGAATGCGGAGGCACTCACCACCAAACCACCACACTATCGACAGGAAACCCACATTAGAGGCTCATGTGCGCCTCATCACCTTCAACAAAGGCCGCCACCAACACCATCAGCGCTTTGCCTCCATGTCCTCCATGGCGAATGTATTCAATGTCGGGCAGGAGCATTTGAATGGCACAGAGGCCTCCTCATCGAGCTATAATTGATAATATAAGTTTGTCGGGCACGGGCACGGGCACGGGTACTACTACCGCCGCTGGGAAGGACTTGCAGCGACAGAGAAAGAGAACATGCAGCAGAGTTCCTCGTTTGTATGAATACATTCCTGCACAGTTATGGCTTTGCTCCTGGTCGTTCGTTTGGGGGTTGTTTTGGCTTACGCCGTGCACTGTACAAATGTACATACAAACGAATTCGAGCTCTGCATGGCTGGTGGCACAAGGGTTGCATGTCGGCTATATGTTACCATAATTGTTGCATGTCGCATTAAATTACTAATGCCACACTAATAAATTTTAATATCGACATGACATTTATGATCGTCGTCATACAAGCAATTGCAATCGGGATCGAGCGAGAGTAAAAGAGAGAATCCTGGATCAGACGAACGATACGAACTCCTCCCCATTGCTTTTAAATTGCTCGCTAATCCATATGGACTGGATGAGGATTTTTAATCGAACTCAATTCATTGGTAATTCCAGAGTATTCCGAATCAATTACCCACGCTCAGGTACTGTAGAGCTCTGATTGAGTCATTTGGCGGTGACTACAAGCGCTTCGCGATTCACTGAATTAACATCAAAACCGGGGTAATGAGCCAAAAAACGGATTCGTGATGCAGCAACCGCATCCGGCTGTCTGGCAGGACACCGGGATTTTATCTCCTGTAGGTACGTACATACACAAACATATTGTCTCTTTATTTTGTGCTAGTCCTTCTACAAAAAGGATTTTAAAAGCTTTCGCCAGGATTAGGGACACGCTGCGGGTACATAATGGAAATATCGTGTTCTCCGTGCGCAATTACCATATCCTTTTGAGGAGCAGTCCATAGTAGTGAGGCGTTTACGAGCCCTTAATGAGATATTTCTTCATTTTAGTGGCACACGCGGAGGCAATAACTCTCGTTTATTCATATTTTATTAACACTCAAATGCGCGGCAACAAGCAATCTCACTCATCTCGTCAAGCTAGCGCCATTGAAGACCATATAGTAGGTATATTAGAGCATAAAGTTTTATTACCAAACTTAGATGTTAGATAGATGGTACGTTGCCTAGGTAGCGCTTGAATTCGGCTTAACACGCTCAAATGTAAAGTCAAGCGAGCACGAGCACGAGCACTCACTGATGGGAGAGAATTCAATTAGCAGTATCTAATCCACATCGATCCACATCTAAACTGCTGCCGCTTGTTCGGTACTAGCTATTTAATGTGGGTACATTCATGTGAAAGTGAATCCTGCATTCGCAACCGGTAATTTCGTCGAATTTGCCATAGAAATGTATCGCAAATTCCTGTAATTTCCGTTCTGCATGCACCGAACTTACACTATGAAGGACGATTTGTCTCTCCACTTCACTAAATAATTATCCAGTCGAGTGTGAGCTGCATGGGCGTGTTCCCTAGGACGAAGTGGGTTGAGCAGGAAAAGATTTCTTTTCAATTAACTCAAATTGACCAGAAAGCACACACGTCGAGAATTCCCAGAAACGGCCAAAGGACCGGGGACAATGCCAAATGTTTTTTTTTTTCTTCTTCTCCTCGTCGTGTTTAGTTTAAACAAAAGGTATCTGGTCTAGTGACACTGTACAAGGAGGTAAACAGAATGTAACTGCGATGGAAAATCGCCAGAGCATATATACACACAGATACATATCCGTAGGTGGTTATTTTTGTGTCTATGTTATTTTGAAAGTAAATGTATCTTATAGGAGTTTTAACATTGTTTCGCATGAATTAACGAGACTTGGGTTGTTCTACGTGTTCACTGGTGGATGAACAATCCGATGCAGGACATTTGAAGGAGATTGACGCTTCAATGGAAGTTGAAAGGAGTTCTGAAGCACTTTCGAAACAGAGATAAAGTTGCTCGAAGACTTTGCTAAATATTGTGCAGGATGACATGGGCTCAAAGGAATAGATTAAGAACTATTCAACATTTTTTTCTGGTCATTGTTGACTACAAGTTATAGAAACAAGGAAGAGAAACATTTAATTCGTGTCTTGTTGAAGCTTTTTCTGAGAAAATGCATCTAAATGGAAGCTACAATTCAGACAAAGTGGTAGGTAACTCTGAAGCCCTGTTATTCAAAATAACCAATGGATTAACAGCATGATAGCCCTACAGAATCCATGAGTGCAATGCAAGAGGATAGTTTTTTATGAGATAGATACGTCCAATAAACACTGTCATTTAATCTATGTATTTGCCTTCCCTCAAGACGTTTGTATAGGTACTCAAATCTTGTAAAGAACATTTCATTGGAAGTCAGTAATACTTTAGCATTGAGTGATTCTCAGAAGCCATGCATTCAGTATCTATAGATTCGATATCCTGATTCCTGCAGACGGCCTCCACAAATTCGAAGCAATACAGTTTTCCTAAAACATACTTATACATAGCTACAGAGATATTTTGTTTCCACAGTTACTTCCTTCTAATCTGTATTTAAGCTTAGAATCATGTATCTATTTTTTATTCATCTAAATCCTCTGAGATAAACAATATCGAATATCTTTCCAGTGTCCGAACATACAAGATATTAAAGTTCACAAAATTATCAGGGTGGTTTGCATGCAGTACAGTTTATACATAATTGAATCTATTCATTTTGGAACAGCTTCACAATGGGCAAAGGATTACATACTCCCCTTTTTTGGTTTCGTCTAGGGATTTGGTTATTTTTTAAAGATACTAGTAAGCTCACATTCCCAAAGAACCAACTAGAACGCATTCCAATACTAATTCACCCCTCTGACTCTTCTACGGGTATCCCGGCAGGTATTACACCGCGAGCCTTATAGCAACTTCTACTACAACATATAATTTTTCTTCTATGGCTCTTTTTACAATAGTTTCCGAATCTTCTTATCTCGTTCTGCACACTTGTTGTTGGGACACAGGTCCATGACATAAAGAAGCTTGGAAGGCTACTGTACCTCTGTCTTCCTCTTAAACTGGGCATTCTGGGACTGGACAGGAACTGCGTAAGGTGGTAATTGCAGGAGGGTACATCGGCCTTTTGGCGTGCTATCCTACTTGGCTTGCCATAGTGCCAAAGCTTTGTTATTTCTTCTCCTTTAAATCTCCTGGTATCGCTGGTGACACCTTATTGGTGAGGACATCAAGGGCGCTTAATCCGAAATTGTCCGGGTGTTTGTTATATTCACAGCGTACTCTATCTCATGGATATGCTGGGTTAAAGTAACCACTGAAATATCGATAGTAAAGCTGAGAACATTAATTCCATGTGACAGCGTTAACTCCGTAATACATTAAGTGTTATAGGACTGTAAGAAGGACCGAGCGTTGCAGGATTTTACTACTTCACGCCATTGTCGATATGGTACATCAAATTTCTGGTGGTTATGTAGTTCAAAATTCAGTAGGTACTGTGGGGTATCCATTCAGGTTTGGAATCTCTTAATGCCTGGGCAGCTTGTCGAGGTAAAGCTGTGCAGTATTTCTTGAGTCCTGTCCCGATGACATCTTCTCTCGGGTGGCAGCATCTACTAACGTTTTTATGGCATAGAATGTGATTTTCTGGTAGGCATCGTTCTGCCACACTGAGCCAATACGACAATTGTTCAGGTGGGATTAATATGCATGGTTAGGGAAAGATCACCTCCTCGAGACATCTTTGCATCATTGCATTGCTATAAAGAGCTTTGGTCTGTTTTACTTAGCGCTCTTTTAGCCCTAAGGCGATTTCGATGTCCAGCTACTGGAAGCTGAAAGCTTGCGACCAAGCTGAACTCTCTACAAATAGTGACAGAACTGTTTTATTTACAAGTTATCTACTCACACATTCCGTTCTTCGCCTTCGAAATGCCATATGATCGAGACCTTGGTTGGTTGTAAACGGCCCCCGATGAGGACACACTTAGGCCAGAGATTGATTCTTTATGCTGCCGCTATGAGGTTACTCTCTTACTTTGGGAACCATTTGCAGGATTTATCAAGGAGTTGAGTTTAGCCGTTCAGACATTGCGCTTATCATTTAAGTCGTTATAAAAATGTTAACCCAGGGTAGTCCTTCTCCTCTTCTTCCCCGTCCTTGCAGCTTGTGCAGTAGTCGTTGCAATAAATAGTCAGTCAGTGAGCTCGCCTTACAGTAGCTCGAATCTGTTTAGTCTAATGTGCTAAGTAACAAAGAATCTATTCAATTCATTCATTAAAGGTGTTGCTACAACGTAATAAAATTTCCATGACATAAACCTGAATATCTCAGAGTCGATAGTCAATCTTTCAAACTTTATTTTCCTATTAAATGCGCACGTTGACAGCTGATTCGAAAAAAAAACGACGTAAACTTTGTCTGTTAACGCGATATGCTCGTTACTGGCTTCTGTGCCCGTAGCAGGTATCCTCCGTTAAAGGTGAATAGCCAACATTATCTATTCATCTTCTCTATTCTTGAAGGATAATAATGCAACCTCTTCGCAACCTCTGCTAACCTACTTAATTTGAATTTTAAAACAAAAGTTTGCAAACTAACGCCAATAATGCAGCAGTTTTGGGAAGAGATTCCTAACAAAGAAAGTGCAAGGCGTACTGTTTCCTCGCCCAGGGCTTATAATCCAATGATGCTATGCAATTACCATACAAAACTCGATTTATCGCAATAAACAGCAGCACAATACTGATGCGGAAACAATGGCATGGCAGCACAAGAAATACGATACATACATCGCAGACAATCTACGATATGAGGCTTTTGTGTCACATTCACTTAAAGCGACACGAATGGTGAGCCGTGAGCCTGCCAGATGCAAAAGCCCGCTGGAAATCACGTAATGAGGTCAAGTTGCAGGTTTTTTGTTTGTTTTGATCCTTTCAAACCTTTCGCCTTGCACGCAGACAGCAGTCAAGTAGAGAGAACACAATGTGTGTGTGAGTGAGTTGTCATTGTTGCGTTTTGAGGAAAAGATGGGCCACCGTATCGAGGGTTCTGCATTTATACGCAATCCCAGGAGTGGGAGTTCCCACTCTTTAGCGAACAATCAAGGAACATACTTATTCGCAAAAAAAGAAAGAAAGAAAAAAGCGCGCGCTCAAGGGGCAACGAAGAGGCTGAGGCAGGATGATGCACAGGTGTGTGTCCACTCACCCATGCGGGTCGGTTTCATTGAATTAATCACGCGCATGTGGGGGCGTTGCGGAGATACTACGAGTACGAGTATCTGAAAGCGTATAAATAGTTCAATGCAAAGTTCCTTCCTTCCTTCCACGAGGACGACGCGCACCGGCTGATGGGGATAACTCACTTTCCTTAGCTCATTCAGCGTGTTGTTGCAAGGGGAAAAGTTCGTTTCTGTGAAAATTTACTGCCTGCGAGGCAAACATGGTCCTAATTACTTTATAAGGTTTTTACCTTCTATAAGTAGGTAAGGTATGCTACGTTACAATTGTAGCAGGTTTAATAAGATTTGTTTTTCTCCGTGTATCCATCCCTTTTGGCCTCCTTTGGTGTACGCCGGGATTTGTTTGTTGTGTGCCCTCACTGTTTGAGGATGTTTTGCACGTGGAGTAGTCGGAACGCTGGCTGGCAGTGTGTGTATATGCGGTTTTGTGGGCTAGAAAAACTTCTATATCACGGACCTTGCATGGCTTTTGTGATCCGGGCGAGATGCTGAAGTTGGTAAACGACGACGAACGAGGACGACGTAAAAGATTTCTTTCCCCTAATTGCTTAAAAAAAAAAAAAAATCAGATACAGGTTAAAGAAAGGTAAGTTCTCCTCTCTGCAGTATCACGGGTAGGTAGGTAGGTATAACGTTACACCAAACCCAAGTTTGTTTAAGTTCGCCGCAGGGGAAGCTTTCCCATTCGATGCTGATGCTGATGCTGTTGTGGAAATGGAAAGGAGAACGTGTTGTCTGTGTTCCTTTGAAGTATCTTTTCGGTTTTCTTACTTTCTTGGCGTTGCTCCTTTGGGGTAGTGATATACTAAAAGGTAAGGTAAGGTAAGAGTTTTCTTTTCTTCTATTTTAATTCTTTACGTCTTTACGTCTTAGTACTCGTACAATAAGTAAATCAATATCAGTGAGTGGATGTGGGCTCTCCTTTTGTTGAACTTTTGGAGATTAAAGGTTTTGTTGAAGCTTCATGTGTGTAGCTCATGCTATGAGTGAAATTTAAATGAACTGATAGAATGGAAGTAACTAAACTACGTCTGTAGTTGGGGAAATACCTAGACAAGACTTAAGAGTATCGGTTATTGTATTCTCAAGACAGGCATATGACATTTGGCCAAATTACCTATTCAGGATAGAGTCGCGACGTAGAATTTACTTGACTTCCTTGTTTACTTCTTCGATTGAAGTTGTGATTCAAAATCAGTATCTAAGTGTAAGAACATGACAAAAAATCAAAAATCCATGGAGTACATCTACTAGCATGGAAACCCCAAATTGTAGCCTGTTTATGCATAAGGTCTACGTTAGTTTGTAGAAATTTGTCTGTGTTTTCTCAAAGTGTACCAAAGCGATCTAACTGCAATCGATCCAAGGCAATCTTCCCATATTCCAAGTATTTTAAGATTCTGATATGTCCACTCACTCATAGTGGATAATGCATCCTGCTGCAACCAGTTAGTCGATTACCACTAAGAAAACAGTGAAGCAAAATAATACAGAGCGGAGCTGCACAGATGGTCTAGCTGTTCTCATGATCCATCGAGTTTTTAGAAAGAAGAAAAAAAGCTTAAGAAGCTTTTAATCAAGGAAGAAGTTGCTCCAGAAAGAATGATTGGCACATCGACTCTGGTTCATGTACTATATGCATATGACCAATCAGTCAAAGATGCCGACTCATTATTCAGGGGATGTAGAAACTACCATCGATGGTACCACCGATGGTAACAGATGTGGTAACCGATGTTAGTCAGCTGATTAAGAACGACAATAAAGTGTCTTCCGAGAAAGATGCTTGCTCCATTAATAAATCGGCAAATCGAAAGATGACACAGAAGACCAGTAATGACAAGATCAAGAAACCTGCTGTTGAAGGTATGTCATGTTCTAGATGGAACCTGTTGGTAAAGCTTCACAAATACCGATACCAGCCCATTTCTTCCTCGAAGGGTAACCCTATTCACATTGATTCTAAACAAAGATAAAGTAGAAGTTCCCCTATACGAATATCTCGATGAATCTAGTCCTAAGATAGCAATTAAGCAAATCATTAATATGAGAGATACATAACAAGAGACTGAGATACACCGAAAACACTGTACGATCGCTGGACATCAACGAAGAGACTCATCAAAAGCTGCTAAAAGACACTTCATATACATATGTAGTTCTAATTATAAAGCCGAATATAATTTACTTGTCCGTGTTCTATCGATACTTTATACGAGGTACTCCTACAGTGGCATAGTTTCTAAAGGCTGCTAAGTCTTGCCAATATAGCAAACTAGTCCAACCCAGCTTACGTCGAGCCGCACCACTAAACCCTAGTCGCACATCGTTTCCGTTCGGAGGGGACATTTGTCAGGATAAATACCCGATAAAAGCGCATATTACCACTAGACTTCCTCTTTATTATATGAAAATTTCCTTCCTCTGGCTTATATCCTCCAGGGAGTGTGCACTACTGCACAGACACATACATATTCAATATCGAGGACTTGTGGAACAAAAAAAAAAGAAGAGAAAACATAAAATCTTGGCCAAGTTGTGGGCAATTGCAATTCGAGCTTTTGTGTAGCCAATAGTCATTCCCCTCATCCCACAGTAATTGCGGCCAAATGTACGCAGACAGCGACAAGTGGCCAGCCATTGATGTTGTACATGAGTAAGTGCATTGGGCTCAAGGAATACAGCAAAATCGTTTACTCCTTGCTGCAGGTGAATTAAATTGACTTCTAATTGAACGGAGTCGTCTGAGTTGGGTTCCCTTAAGAAAAGTTAACTTACATCGACCAGAAGGACGACCGGAAAATGGCTTCAATATGAAATAGCAATTGGAATAAAACCAAGAGGTCAAATGGCCAATATACTCCTCTCAAGGACCTTCTAGATGTGCAATTATGGGACTTTATGGTTGGCAGCATTGGTTGCATCTGCCGATTTGAAATAAATTCGGTTTTACCACCGGAAACGACACCGTGGGTTGCCTCGGTCTGGGTCTATGGGGGGAACTTAATTCAAAAGACGAAAAATTATTAATTGGCCAGATTTGATTGATTATTTCGTTGACCTGGTTATGACAATTAATCATGGTATTTTGGGGTTACGCTGAGTGTAACCTAGGTTTCGATTTTCGATATGGCGGCTCTGATTCTATTTTTGATTTCAGTTGTTGCTGCTGCTGCCATTTCCGGTTATGAGTATGACACATTAATTTGCTTTTGAGGGTTAATGGGTGATGCCCGTTCAAGCGCACTGGATGGAATTATATTTGGGGAACCAGATTAGGGACTTGTTTGTAATCGTTGACTTAATTTTCATTAAAGACGATTCAATGATTCAATGGAGTAGGACGATTGACGTTGTCCTCAAGGCGAAAATAGTCAGCAGTACGCACGAGTTGATCGAGGATCAATACACCAGTGGGTGGACAATCAAGCAGTCATTAAAGCGGAAATAGTGGAGACTGTTTGAATAGACAGAACAATGTTTCAATTACTTGAGTCATACTACGACGTAAATGAACAGAAATGTGTGAAAAGGGACTTCTCTGTTTGAATCCTTGGCGTCAGCATGTCAATAGCTTCTGGGTATTTAATTTTTCGTGGTTATTAAACCAACCCCGCTAGCACTACAGATTTAGATAACTTTAAGTATTAGGTGGGCGCTATTTTGATCGAAATAGTTCTGGCAACACGCTTTTTATACATCTTGTTCTTGTACCTTGTAATGGGGTGGTTGTTCAAACCCATTATCTTATACAGAGGTACGAGTACATAGATTTACTAGTTTTGATTGGATTCCTAATTAACTATAAAAAGCGTCCACTCGCTGGTTACATATTTTAGGATATTTTAAGGCTACGTCCAACTATTAAAGGGACGACTTTAAGACTTACTCTTGATCTATCTTTCTAGATTCTTTTAATTTGAAATGAAAATAGTCGTGGCTGGTATTTAAATGCAACAGGGTCCTTCTGAAAGCTAGAGTGTGAAGGGAAAAGCAGGCCAGAAAATAGGTAACGCAAACAAAGGACTCAGGCATACTTTCGGGAAGTATGAACTGGCCAAACGCCTGTGTGACACTTTGCTTGAGGATGGAGCCTACCAGCAGAATCAGCAGGGTGTCAACTGATAGACAAGCAACTTTTATTATATTAAACGTGTTGTCTTCAGTCACTGTATTAGACACAGATGTAGACGGTTCCAGTGACCGCAGTTCCTAAAACGCCCAGTGAAAATCTAAGGACAGTTTAATGCTTATTTCGAATGAGGGTATGGGTTAGCTTTAAAGATGGAAGGAGCATTTTACTACGGGCGGTTTCATAGAGAGCCAAGGGCTAGCTTTTTACACCTGTACATGTAATACGTGATATATATTTCTGCACGAACAGAAGCAACCTACAGTTTTATGCCGTATCGGAAGGGCAGAAGGTTTTTTTCGAGAAGCAATCTCATCACAGTTATACTCGTGGATGCTTGACATACGCCGCAAGAGGTGAAGCCTGAAAAAATAAACTTTGATTGTATTTTTGTGGACTTGAGCTTGGTACCCCATGCACAGTAGTCCAATGCACGAACCAATGAGCCATGGCACTCATACACAGAAATATTAGAGACAATAAATCAGGGAGGATAGTTTTCAGTATCCCTGAAAATAACCTTTATTGACAAATAATTTGAAGTGTGTTTGAATAAAATTTTGACCATGTGGCTACCGCGGCTTGCGCGTACAAATATTACCCAAATAAGGAGAAATTCCTACAACTGGTAGGCCGAAGAACTGCCTCTTCCAAAACAGTCCAAATAAATGCATAGGTTTTGGCTTCGATTCGTTAAGTTTTTGGTCACATTTACTCACTTCCGAAAGTGCAAGTCGGCAAGTTCTTTCTTTCAAATGAAAATTTGACAGTCACCTGGGGAAAATTCAAAAATTATCATACAACATACAAGATTAATCAATTTATAATCAGCCTTGAATGAGTTATTTACATAGTAGCTGGTTCGCAGACTTTGTTCCGCCCTTTCCTAATAAGAAACGTTGCGAACTAAAATATCGATCAGGAAAGGGCTTAATGTTGAATAGAAACTGTAACAAAACTAAAAAGAAGGCGTGGTTATACCTAATGTACAAAGGATGTGTGGAGTAATCAAATATCTACACTTAACAAATGCATTTTGCAAAAAAGGCGTGTCAGTGTGCGCATTTTAAAAAGCAAAAAGACGTCAAACGACGTTGACCTGTTAAAACTGTTCGCACGTAGCTCCACCTGTTGGTATTTTAACTGATTTTTCCGTAAAGCCATTGTTCGAATCGTGAGTTATAGTCGTAAAAATCAAAAGAAAAAGTATTTTCAGTTTTTTTCAATAATTTAAATTTTCAGCCAACTTTTTCAATTTTCCTTTCGCAGGAAGGTTATTCGAACTATTTATAAGAAACATTTGTAGCGTTTCAAAAGTTTTAAGTTGGCAAACTATGATACATTCTTGACAGTTCATCA
Organism: Chalcosyrphus nemorum; assembly: GCA_949716465.1. Lineage (NCBI taxonomy): Eukaryota > Metazoa > Arthropoda > Insecta > Diptera > Syrphidae > Chalcosyrphus > Chalcosyrphus nemorum. The sequence continues at coordinate 778,539 of OX454332.1, forward strand.
GCTCGTATGCTACAACTAGTACATACTAAGTAGTACATACCAACAAGTGAAAACCGAATCACGTCTGACATAATAGCTGTCAAACTTATACATTATCATCAAATCTCTAGATGTTTAGAAGAATCAAACTTTCAACCAGAAGAGTGCTTATTTAACAATAAATTTATCGAAATTTCGTAAAACAAATCGGTACATGACTTCTACAATCACTTATTGGAGCAATCAGTTCTCCTATTTCAGTTTTTACCTACCGGCGCATAATACCAAATATAGAAACGGTCCGCTTGACACACTAAGTGCTCTTATCAACCACATCTGGAGTAAGATAAGCCCAGCTAAAGTTCCACGAAAGCCAAAAATAGGCATCCGAGGAAATTCTTTGAAGTAGTACTCACAACGAGTGGATTTTGCAGGTTAGTGCCTCCCGAAATGACGTTAATTGTTTATTGACAGCGTTTGATGACTAAACAGCTGGACTTGTTCAAAGTAATTGATATATAATAGCAGGCCACATGCTGGACGTTTGATAAGATATATTGTTTCAATTTAGTTACGATAACTAACTGAATTATCACACCTCAGTGTGAGTTTTTCGTTCAAAGCTAGGACGTGTACAGCTAAATTAAATTTACCGAAAGTATGTATGCCGTGTCCTTGAGGAATTTCGCCCCCACAAAGAACTATGTATGTAGGTATTTTAAAATTAATTTCAATTATACACACAGCCATGCAGTGACTTTTTCTTAAAAGGGTTAGAAAAAACGGATGGATGTGTAAGAACTCGCACCTTGTGAAGGGTTGCTCACTGTTGCTCATTTTGCAACCTTGATGACATAAGGAATGTTCTCTCATGACACATGTACCAGCATATACATATGTGTATATTTCATAGGCTCTTACAGCCCAGATTCTGTCCAAAAATGAAAATGTATCCGCACCGTACTCACTCAGTGTTTGCCCTCGGAAGAAAAAAAAGTACTTTCGCTTGCGAATGTAACTTTTTTATTCCATTTTCCTTAAGCGATTCTCTTCTCTTCTGTACTCCCACAGGCTTAGTAGAGCAAACAATCATACATCACATCCACACAACCCCCTTCAACGTCATCCGCAAACGTACGTTACGCAGCAACGCAAGATAAATAAAACAGAAACGAGAACGGAAAGTAAAATGTTCCTGAATAATGAAAAAGGAAAACAAAAATTCATCCCGGGGGTGGTGCTGCTGGTGGTTGGAGAGCCAAAAGTCCTCCTAGCACGCACGCTCTCCCCCTCAACAACACACACGCCATAGAAAGTTGGCTTGCCCTGATGGATGGTATGTAAACTTATACAACCCATCCTGCAAGAAATCAATGTCATCTTGAAGCGATGCACATGAAACTTGCCTGAAAATAATTTCTGCAGCGACTACTCGACCATATCGTCGTCTAAGTGGCGAGTTTGCCTCCGCCTATCTCTTCCTGCAGTCGATTCAATCAGACGAACGTCGCCGGATAGATAGAACGAAGAACAGAAGCCGATTGAGCACGAAGGACATGCTGCAAGAAATTGCCAATAAATACTTCACCGCCGCCCGGGGCATATGACAACACCATTTCCAACAAAACGTCCTGAATAAGGGAACAAAACGGGATCACGAGCAAAAAAGAAAAAAAAAAGTAAAAAGAAACGAAAAATCCCCATTATCTGGTTCAGTCATCTTTATCCATCCCACCCACACACTCGTTCAAGTCCTCTTGTCGGAGTACAAAGGATCTGCAGGCCTCCTCCTAATTGGACCGCTCCAATTAAGGTGAACTGATCCAATGAATCAGAAAGGAGATAAGGGACACAGCGCCCGCCGCCGTCCTAACACATCAGAGAGCACATCTACCCTTTCAATTTTGTTATTTCAACTAAATCCATTGTAAAGTAAAATTAAATAACAAAGAAAAAGCGAAAGCAAAAAAAAAATCTAAATAGAAAAACACGAAGGATAATAAAAGGATAAAAGAGTAGGATATTGGAGCGGAGGAGACTATTTTTCAAATGACTGGGCACCATTCGCCGCTGCTGCTGCTGTCCCCCCCTAAGAGATGAGGAACAGGCACGTACCATCGGTATATCAATCTAATTAGGATTCGCCCACTCTCCTGGTCCATCGCATGCGGATCTTGTGATATGGTGCAGCCAGTTAGTACGAACGACATTCCTGTCCATTACTGATTATGGGTTTCCGGCAGGGTTTGCAAACACAAGGAGATTTAATGACATTTTTGGTATGCCAATTGGTCCTTTTTTCCCAGTCAGTTCAGTTCGTATGGGGGGTTAGAGGTACACAAGGACTAGATCCGTTTTGTGGCAGTTAAACCGGAAGAATTCAAATGGAGCACCAAAGGGCATATAATTGCCCTTTTTCATCAAAAGAGATACACTCTGGACATGTCATGTTTGAGAAGTAGCCAGAGCACGGACGGATGGCCATTCATTTCATATAGGAACGACGAAAAACTGTCATGAACTATTGAACACTTTCACACAATGCTATTTGTGAAGATGTCAACAGATACCATCGAATTGACAATTACGTTCCGGCAATTAAGTACGTAAGTCCATTGACGGCTTGGGTTAGTGCGGTCATCCAGCTGTCTGGGCATCGCTGTTGCTGTACGCATTTATTTTCTCGTTTCCCTGCAAGTAATACGGTGGATGATGATGATGATGTGTAAAGTGTAATCGAAATCAGGCTTCTTTGCTAATGACCAAATGCTACTTGGGAAAGGGGATAGGAGAATGTCTTGTATAGAGGCATTGTCGTGGGCCCTATTCATGAAGTGGGTGGCAATGAAAACTACTTTTAACAAGAAGTAGTTTCGAACAGTTTTTCAGTAAATATTTGAGATTAAGCCTTGCCTTCATGAAGCTATCCACAAGGAAGCAGACCCCCCCCCCCCCCCCAACTGAGCCAACAAGAGAGGAATCAGTTTTCTCAACAATGTGTACAAGATCTTTTCTGCGATACTGTGTGAACGCCTGGACCTTTTTATCAACAGCCTGTTTAGCCCTGGCGTATTTCAGCTCCTGGAGAAAACCCAAAAAGTCAACATCCATACTCACCATCTCTTTATCGATTTCAAGGCTTCCTATGACAGCATCTATAGAGACGAACTATATAAAGCTTTGTCCAGTTCTGACATCCCTGCTCAAACTTGTCTGTCCGCGCAGGATGGCGATGGAGAACGCTCGCTGCTCCGTCAAGGTCGGTGATGCGCTGTCATGTGACTTCCTAAGAGGATTGTGCGAAATCCATAAACCAACACCAGTGGAACAAGTCTGTATAACTGCTTGCATACGCCGACGATATGGAAGAACTGAGCTGGCTGTCTCCGACGCGTTTTCAAGCATTGAATCTGAAGTAGCCAAGACAAGTCACGCTTTCAGTAAGAAGGGACAATCAACACCGACGAATTGGACAAAACGTCAGATTGGGCAGCTACAACTTCAAGGCAGTAGGAGATATTGTCTACCTTGGCTCTGCTATTATCCCTGACAATGATACCAGCACAGAAATCAAGCGAAGAAGGGCCCTTTCCAACAGCTGTTTTCCCGGGCAAATAAGGTAATTCAAGAACTGCATATTGGATGTCTAAAATGGCTCGGATATGTAAAGCGAATGGACACTAGCAGCGCTCTAGCCAAAGAGTCTTGCAATCAAACCAGTAGAAACTTCTGCAGAACTCATTGTAGGGGATACGCAGTCCTTGGACATGCCTTCCATGATTTTGGAAAGGGTTCCTTTCTTGTGTTTCAGAAGTCCGATGGACTTGGTTTTATTTGCTTATGTGTTATAGCGGCCGAGCTGTTGCCATCGATGGTTAGCTTTTCTCACCGGATCGGCATGGATAAGGTATTAACATAGGACATTGGCTCATCGATGGTGTTTATGCTGTATAGACCTAAGGCTAAGGAACCTCGCCGGGCCAATTCGTCAGCTTCACAAGTTGGGTATTTAGTATTAATTGTAGATCATGTTGCAGTTGTGTTCAGTGGGTAAGTGGACGGTGACCTTTGGAAGATGGCGATGCATCGATATTATTCTGGAAGTTCTCAGACTTATTACCAAGCAGGCAGCCAGTTGTTTGCTGGCAATGTCAGTTAGAAGAAGTTGGCGCATGGTTTGGAGCGCTGCAGTGGGAGAGGTTCTCAGTGCACCAGTAATACTGAGACAAGCAACTCGTTGACTCGTTTTTTAGTGTTCCGGACCTTAAAAGGTAAGACGGAACACTTATGGGTTTGATACGGTGTCTGTCTGTCCGTCTGTCCGTCAGTCTGTCACAGCCCTGTAACTTTTGAACCGATAGACATAGGGAGCTGAAACTTTCGCTATGTATACATTATGTGGAAGCCTGCACAAGATGGCGGCAATGAATTTCATTTTGGGAGCCCTTTTTTGGGCACCTTGTATTAAGGGCAAAAAAAAATTATTTTGTTCCCCATCATGTGGCATATCAAATTAAAGAGAATTTTGCAAGGGCTCGATATATGTAAGAAATATTTTTTTCTGGCAAAATTTGTTGAACAAAAAAGCTCGCCAAACATTTGAAAAATGTTGTCCCCCCCCCCTAGCGGCCAGACCATAAATGGTAAAAATATGAAAAAAATTGGAGATACGTAGAATTTAGTATAGATTGTAAAAACAATACAAAAATTCCTGTATTTTATATATTTTCTGAGAAAAATTAAAAAAATGGGGCATCTAGTTACCCCACTGTATCTCCCCCAGTTTTCATGTTATCCAAATTTTTTTACAGCAGATCATTTTGATACTACGATTTGCTCAAGTTATAAGTTTCATCTAAATCTGCTAAGTAGTTCCCGAGTTACAGATTTTAGAAGAGCGCATGGACTTCCCTATAAGCTCTTATCTTGCTGCTACTGCATTCGATTTCGATTTTTCAAAAACAAAGTCATTTGCACGAATGGATCGTATATGTTAGCTCTATGCTGCTTTTGAAAACTAAATAAGTTTAAAATTTTTATCCAAAAGCTTGGTACGCCATGTTTTATATAGAAAGTGTAAGTTAAAATGGACTGGAATCTCAGCTCAGTATTACTAGGACATACCTACGTACAAGACATTACATTATTCATATCAAAACCAGTATTAGGTGTACCTATGCATTGAATGAATAAATTGCCTTCTATTTAATGACAATATAAAATGTCCGGAACACTATTGCACGAGGCCCTCCTCGCACTTACCCAATTTTTTTTTCATTAACATAGTGTTGTTACTGAAAGCTTCGCAATAACTGAAACGCATTCTCTGATTAACGAAGAAATTGGGTCCTAAGATCCTCTCTGGCAATACTTGCATCGGAGTACTCCAGTGGAGCAGAAACCTCTTATCATCACTTCAAAATAAGCCTTGTAGATACATATGTATGCCAAGCTATTTTAAAAGTAGATCCTTCAAAAATGGAAAGTCCTTGCTACTCTATAACCATCCTTTAGCTTAAACCATACGGTTGTGTGTTCATATATGTACAAATTGAATGCTGCCGAAGACTTAAGTCTAGGTAAAAAGACATCTATCCGACTCATGGATAGACAATTTGTAGCAACATTGCAACACAGTCCTTCAACCACCATTTTTTCAATTTTTGTCGTACATTCCATATTCAAATTCATAATAACTATCTGATGGGGATCCGCTTAATACCGTCGTTCAAACTTTTATTAGACATTCCATAGGTGGATTGTATCTACCCACAGAACGCACTGGCATTTCTCTGAAGCTACTTCGCGTTCGCACAATGTACCTGACATACCATCGCAAGTAAAAGCTGGATAAAAAGGATAAAACCAAAACCCCCATCATGTGTATTGTATAATATTTCTGGGACAGAGTAATGCAAAAATTAAAAATCTTCTATTTCCTGTCGGAGAAATAGAATTAGACCGACCACCGACCGCATTACAGAGCTCCATCAGTTGCTGCTCTGAACAACCCCAACAAATTCCATTTTCATATTTGCATTGCTTAGAAAGTTTTATCCTACCACCGAGACACAACGAACGGTACGAATATAGGTGGGTACTGAGTTCTGGGTACCCCTTTCGAGCAATTCCCGTGAGGCAAAAGGACTCATTCAGAGAATTGCACATCACCAGTAGCAGTCTGCAACTTTACCGAGTTCTGGGACAAAACTTTTGCGCCCGTAATGGAATTCAATTTTGCTGAGTTCTCCGGAAATGTTTAAGCAAACATGGCATGCGGATGAGGGATAAGGGATGAGGACATCTTCCCGTGAGTTTGACTTAAAATTGTATGCAGATGTGGTTTACCACTTTCAATTTATCGGTCAGAGGGTGTTTATCCGGGAAAATTCCCGCACAATGCCCTTGACAATCGGTGGAGTGTAAAAAAATATTTTGACGACAACCATTCTTGTCTTATTACGAGTATATGACACAGTGTTGCCGCAGACAAGCATGATAACGGGTTTTCACCTCACCACACATGAATTAAGTCACTCATTGTCATGTGTTGGGTTATCCTGATCCTGACGCCCCGCCGACGGGCAACTAATTAAACTTCCATGGTTTTGCTAATTTCGGCACATACTAGTTTGCACACATGCACAGCACAGCACAGCACAGCACAGAGTCCTGTCAATGCGGCTTATGGCATGGCGCATCAATTAATTAACACTTGACAGTCACTGAAGTTTGATGTCTTGTGCGGAGAATTAACATACAATTTGCATTCAAGATGACTGCGATAAACATCTCGAGCTCGACGTTCGCGGGTGAGCGGGTGAGCCGGCAGGATAAGTGTGGCAGTATGTTCCTTCTGCAACAGCACAGCGTTTAACCGGCAAAAGCTGTAGTTTTTTGCTTTGTTTTATGACTTCACAAAGCGCCATAGGAACAAGGGTGGATGTCAGAAGGTGCAGGGGTTGAAGGGGTGGTGGCGGCTTAATTAACTTCAATCTTTGATACATATTTCGGTTGTGTTTGTATTGTTTCGCTCGACATAATGCCGCAACATGTATTCACTTGTGTAATGTCACTGAGCCGTGTAAGTCGTAAACATGTCGCGAGGGGAGTTGATCCATATTCGTACAAAGTTCCTTTTACAATGGCTTTAGTGCGGTTGTTATGGGTTAAAATAAGAGGGTGAGTGGGAGTCTGTGGCAGACTGCGAAGCTCCGACTTGTTACATTACACTTTTATAATTTAAAAACTCATTAAATAAGTTTGTGGTGCTGTACGGTGTCTGTCTTCGGAGTCGCTTAATGAGCATGGCTTGTTGAGATGCCCATTAGAGGAAATCAATTTTGACGTGTGAATGGCAGGAGCAGGGATTGTTTTACATCACCGACGCGATGATGGCTGGAGGGAAACTGCTGCTAGCAGTTTGTAACTTTATGTGACTCTACGTTACGTAGAAATATGGGGTTAATTACTATTTAGTGTAAATTTTAAATTTATTTGCTTCAAGTAGTGCTTTCTCGTAGAAGGCTATAAGGTATTGTTGTCGTGAGAGTAACCCAATGCTATTCACAGCGATTTTAAAGGAACTTAGGAACGTTGGCACGCACCATGAATTTTTGCTGATTTGCGGTGGTGTACTTTCAATCACTGCAGTTTATGGCACATCTAGCAACTGTCTTTCTAGCGAAGATTTGCAGGTGTGATCTCCTAAAGGGTGGCTCAAAAAAGTAGGTCTACCGATTCTGTCTGTCTGCCTGGGTTTACATACATACGCTGGACTGCAGCCTTATCGTTCGATTAGTTGAGCGTAATTTCTCTTTGGTGAAAAGACACATTTTTGGACAAAATTTCATTCAGTACGAAAACATCCTACAAATATTAACTTCTAGCAACAATTATTGGAACACGAATTCGAGACCGAAGAGACCCAAATAGGAACACAGAGAAGATTGTAACAAATAATACAAGCGTGGCTGTCTAAAATCACGCAAGAACTTTGGGATTTTGAACCTTGAAAGATAACAATGACCCGAAATAAAAAAGATTCTAGAATGGCACGCAACAGAACAGACCGGATGAAAGCCGACAAGGTACAAGGCTGTAGCCTGCAAAGTAGTCAAATTCAGCTTCAGGGGTTAGTACTTCTGAACGCATTTATTGTTTTATTAGTCAGAACCCCATGCTCTACAGGAGAGGGTACTTCAATCTTGTCCATAAATTAGGATTACTCAAATATTTGGGAACCTTTCCATTTTGTGGGAATATTTATTTTAATTTCTATGTTATGACAAATGGAAGTTTCCTTTCATCAGTATGAGTCAAAATGGGCATAGTCAGCAAAATTTGCATTTCCGACGTCACAATAACATGTGTTGCATGATATGATTCATAGGCGCTTAAAATAAGGAGTTTCGCCCCCCTTCGTTCAATATGGTTTTGGTTTCTTTTATTATCAGATCTTACGGAGAAAATATTCAAATAAGGCAAAGGCTTCAATATTGTCAGGTAAGGCAAGTAAGCAACCAATCATTATGAGGGTCATTAAGTCGTCCAAGCTACCGAGCAGAACATGGAGTAATTAATTTTAAAGAGAGAAGGGATAAAAAAGAGTTGATGTATTGGTCTTTGCAACTCAGGTATTAGATATAAGGTTTCAATATTAATTCTCCATGGGTGGTATCCAATTTGACTGAGGAGAGAGCTGTGTGTGATTTTTAAATTCGTTCATAATTCACAGTTTCTTTTTCGCGTTTATGTGGAAATACTAAGTGCTTTCTAAGGGATTAATTTTCAATTTTGTTACTGTAAAAATTGAATGGATATTGGCCGAACTTAAAACACCAACAATTTTTATTCGAAGATCGATAACACTGAAAACCAACAAGGCAGTACGACTTGAAGGCATACCCGCGGAACTTTTTCAAGCTGCGCCAACAGAATCGGCTGAGCTACTGTTCCCACTTGTCGGGAGAATATGGGAAGCCGAAAGTTTTCCGGATGAGTGGAAGAAGGGAATGATCGTCAAGCTCCCTAAAAAAGGTAATCTAATGCATTGCGAAAACTGGAGAGGTATCTGTGTGTTACCTGCTGTGGCCAAGATAATAGCTAAAATATTCTTAGAGCGAATCAAAGACCAGCTTGAAGACACACTCGACGCCGAACAAGCAGGTTTCCGATCTGGATCCTCCTGTGTTGACCACATCAACACCTTGCGGATCATCATCGAGCAGTGTGTTGAATATCGATCACCACTTCACCTGCTGTTCATCGATTTTGAAAAGGCGTTTGATAGTGTCAATCGAGAGTTTATTTGGCGTTCCTTGCGCAGGAGAGGCATTCCGCATGAATTAATAGCAATTATTAAGGCTACATATGAAGGGTCCACATGTCACGTTTTGCACAGAGGGAGTATGTCTGAGGAATTCGAAGTCCAAAGTGGGGTTCGCCAAGGCTGCATACTTTCACCAATACTGTTATTATTGGTGATTAGCGATGTGCTGAATGCAGCCTTATCAACAGGAAATGTAGGAATTCGATAGACTCTTACATCTGAACTCAAGCACCTCGACTACGCCGATGATGTATGCCTTCTGTCTCACAGAATAATGGACCTTCACCAAATGACAGCCAATGTTGAGAGGGAAGCAGGCGTCGTTGGACTGAAAATCAACTCGGCAAAAACAAAAATGATCAGCCTGAGACCGAACTCATCAACTCATGTATGCATTGCTGGACAAATAGTTGAGAGAGTAGAGAGTTTCCAATGCCTTGGGATTATTGTCTCAACCGATGGCGGAACCGAACTGGATATAGCCAGCCGAATAGGTAAAGCGAAATCTGCGTTTGGAATGCTATCCACAGTTTGGCAAAGTAATGCAATTAGCCTAAACACCAAGCTACGACTGTTCCGTTCCAACGTTGAATCCGTGCTGCTTTATGGATGTGGTACCTAGAGAGTGACCGTCACTATCACTAGGGAGCTGCAAACGTTTGTCAATAGGTGCCTACGCTACATCTTAAGGATATTCTGGCCAAACCGTATCTCTAACGAACAGCTTTATCAGAGAGCGGGCCATGAACCTATAGGCACAACCATACGACGACGAAAGTGGCAGTGGATTGGTCACACACTCCGAAAGGTTGACAGATCCATAGCTAGCCAAGCGATGCAATGGAACCCACTTACCCATGATGGTAGGATACGCGGCGGTCCTAGGAGTACGTGGCGCAGAACGGTGGAGAAGGAAGCACGGCAACTGGGAAAGAGTTGGGGTGAGCTGAGGCATATTTCCGGAAACCGCACACGATGTCGCGTAGGCGTTGTGGAGGCCCTAGGACCCACCAGCGGATATAGGACTTAAGTAAGTAAAGTAAATATGTAAAAAACACTAAAAAGGAATATTATATGTCACATAGGGCATTTATCCACTTGCCCTTTTAAGTAGTTGGTGCATAGTGTTACAGGACCCCAGGGCTGCCCAGGATGTATTGTATGGGACGGATATTGGGTATGTCAAACGGTTACATTAAAGGACGATATATGTATGTAATAGGGTCAACCGGCAAGTTAGTAGCTATGACCCATTTGTGGGATTGTAGGTTCGAATCGCAGAAAATACCAAATTATTTTTTTTACGAACCCACCTCTTGTAGGCGTCGTCCAAAGGTATTATTGTCATGAGAAAGCTTTCTTCTGAGAAACACATTTTCTTTTGGCATATAGGTAGTTTCCTCTAGGCAAAGTCTAAAACTAGCCTTGATAAGCCATAGTCACTTGCCAACATATAGCGCTTAAAATTTTGGCAAATAGGTCTTTGTGGTACACTCATACTCTCGCTTAGGTGATTCCCGAAGTTTTGTTTTTTATTGATAACAGGTCCAAATCAATTAAAGGGAATCCATCTACCCATCTACAGATAGGTAAAAGTACTTTTTTTTCCAAAGATATCGCTATAAAACATTACGTACTAGAATGCTGCTGATATGATCACCCTATGTTCATCTATTTTTCCATCTAACTCACTAGTAGAACTAGATTCGAGTTATTTAGATACGTATATATCGCAAATAGATTATCCCTGTTATCTTCCGCTACAAATAAGTATTTCAAACAGCAATAAAAGGTTTAAATTTTTTACTTTATTGCTCAGTGTAAACAAATCGACCGTTAGTTGCGGATTTGAGACGAAATAGTCAAAATGTATTTTACACAACTTGTAGTCATCAGTTTGCTTGCTGGTGGAATTCATTCGCTATCGATTGTGAATAATGTGACAGTGCACAGTGATGTCCTTAGTGATCTTTTCTTTGAAGAAATTCAAAATAATCAGGATTTACTTAAAATTTCCACTCAAAATTCAAAGTGCATTCTTAGTTTACGCGCTATACTCGCAAAGTTTCCAGATATTCAAGTAGCTCCATGTAAGTAAGGATGTCTATTTATAAGGTCCTTCCAAGATTTATGTTGTTAAAGTGTAGGAAACCTCTGCCGACCCAAGTCACAAGTTACTGTCAAGATATAGCATAATCGTATCTTTAATCAAAAAACTGCTAGACTGGCCTGGCCGTTCGTTTTGTTTTCCGAAAATATCTAGTTTCAAAGAATAATCAATAAATCGGACAGATGACAAGAGCGGCCAGCGGCCAATGTTCTTTATCAAAACCATAGTACCTTAACATAAATACATTGATAATCACATTCATTTCCGAGAATAAGAAGCGATAGCGTTCACAATTTACCTACTCCTTAATCGATATTGAAATCTGATAATCTGAACATATGTACCTTTCGCTTTGCAGTCTTCGATGCATGGGGGAAATTTCCATCTGGAATTTTGCATGGCAACTTGTACGATGTCGGCAATTTTGACCAGTGCGTCAGGACATCGGTGAATTTGAATAAACTTACAGGAGTCATTTCCGGGCAATATTGCTTTGCATCAGTGCCGCTGATAAAGGAAAAAGAACCGAACCAGCCTACACTCAAGGAAGGACCCATACGACAAGCCAGAGATGGTCTGGCTGATTATTTAAAAATAAACATCGCAATATGTGTTCCTGACAGCTGCAGTGCAGACTTCCTAACACAAGTGTTTGAATTGGCCGTTAGTAATGCATTCAATGGAGCACTTAAGGGAGTTCAAGTTTCTTACTGTACAAATGGAAAGAATCCCGATTATAGGGCAATTGACATTGTTGGCATGTAAGTACTCTTTTCAAGCGATGTACTTTTGTTGATGAAAATATTATTTGACTTTGAATTTTTCTTTACAGAACGATATTTTCGATTTTCATAGCACTGATGATTGCGAGTTCAATCTATGATTTCTTTATGGGATACTTTGAGAGTAAGTGTTCAGGTTTACTTTGTTTGTTGCTCTGAAAAATGTTAGAATGAAAAACACTCAAAAATCGCACTCCTTTATTCAATTAATTTTTCAAAACTTTTTGGTTAAGATACTATCCTTTTTCTGGATCTATGAAACGAATGAAACGTATCAAGAGAATTTGTTTAATTTAGATATTTATTCACTGGTAAAGCTGGTGTCTAAAAAGACACCCAATTAGCGGTAGGATGTGGTATTTTGATATCATAACTCATAAATGTGGTTCCTTGAGGGTGTTATTGATTGAGGGAAACAATATATTTGCGTATTGGTGAGTTTGCCAATTTTCATCGAAAAAGGTCTAGTTAATAAGTCGCATTGTTTTCAGTGTACATAAGTTACTTTACGTAATCTACTTATATAATTACGCGTAACTAATAAATAAGTAAGTCCACGCTTAAGATATATTAAGTTTGATGCACAGTGTGTAACATAGAGAAATATTCCAGAAAGACCCAATAATTTAAAAAGATTGAGCCATGTCTGTCCGTCTGTCACCAGTTTTAAAACTTTGTACACGATGTCCTTGGAAAGTGAGCAATAAAATTTTTTAAATCCGCTCATTGATAAGATCACTTCTATGATTGAATGTAGGCACATTGTATATTACCACGCCCACTTTTTGGGGGAGTTTGTCTTAATAAACTGTTTTTCGCCGATGGTATAAAATTATGCCATAGGAACAAGGTTAATTAGGTATATGTATGCCTATTTTACTCACATTTTGATCAGGGATTAGTTACATTTGTTACAATTAGTTACATTTGTTACGTAAATAATTCAAAAAATTACTTAAGTTACGTGTAACTTATTCAAATCAGTAAATACGAGTAATTTACCGGAGCTGGGTGCGCGTAGCTTCGTCCACTTTGACCGGATTCCACAAAGAATAGTAGATAAATGTCCCTTTACTAAAAGTGGCTAGCTAGCAGAGTATGGATAATGGAAATACTTCAAACGTTCAGTTTGTTAGAGAGGGTTTCAATCCTCCAATTCTCAGGGCTGCCTCTTGCGAGTGTCTGATAAATATCAAACCATCCAGCACAGCAGATAAATCGGACTTTACTGAGGATCATTTTTGGATGGTGTAACCATTCATTTCAGAAATCTTATAGCTTGCTTTTCTAACCCTCTGGTGAATCCTTTTTGCACTTAAATCTCTGTTTGATTAGTAAAAATACTTATTTTGATTCGTCCCAGACCTCAGGTCATAATGTACGTAAAGTACAATGATGCATAAGATTCTGTAAGAAAAGAGTTTTGAAAAAGTTTTGCACACAAGTTTGATTCTTAATTTCACTTACAACTAACTCGACATATTCACTTCTTTTAGAGACTCCAGTGCCCGTCCTGTTGGCATTTTCCGTGCTTACCAACGGAAAGAAGCTGTTTGCGATCAACACTAAAAAGTCCCCCAGCCAGATAGACTGTCTAATAGGAATCCGTGTCTTTTCAATGGTATGGGTGATGTACGCACACACTTATGGTATCAGCCCTACTGTTCCACTGCTCAATACAATGGATGTTTTTACTGTAAGAAAACAATTGCATTCTAGTAATTCCAACATTTAAGTTTGTTTTTCTATCTTTTAGTGGTTCAAAGCTCCCTGGTCGTTCCACGTAATTAATGCAACAGTGTCAGTGGACTCGTTCTTCTTCATAAGTGGTGTTCTAGTCGCTTGGCTGGGATTCAGAGAATTGGATAGAACGTAAGATCATTGCAGATCCTCCATGTGTCGATTGACAATTTTGTGAATTTAGGAAAGGCAAACTCAACGTGGTTATGATGTACGTGCACCGGTATATCCGACTTACTCCTCCTGTGGCTGCTGGACTGCTGTTTATCTTCAGCGTAAATAAATTTATTGGCCATGGTCCATTTAGACAGAGCATGCTAGAGTTAGATGAATGTAATGGATACAATTGGTGGCCAGTCCTGCTTTACATTCAAAACTACTTTGTCCAAGATTCTACAGTAAGTTCCGGTTTTCTTATGTTGGTCATTTGACATTAAAAATTTTTTTTAGTGCTATCCACAAACTTGGTACTTGGCCATTGATTTTCATTTGTATGTCCTGTCGCCACTTCTGCTGATCCCGATGTGGAAATGGGGGAAGAAATTCGCGCCTGTCTTAGTTGTCCTGGCACTTCTGTCAATTGGCTGTGTCATGGCTACGTACATTACGGAGGGGTTCACTGATCTTAAGGGGTAAGCTGCTGTTTTCAATAATCGTTTACTAAGCACATATTTATGTTTATGTCCTTTAGAATGTCCAATCTAAATGAGTGGGAGAAGACATACAGTACAACGCACACAAGGTACTCACCCTGGCTAGTCGGTTTTGGGCTGGGATACTTTATGCACATCAATCGCACAAGAACCTTCCGTCTTTCAAAGGTAAAATCATCCTTAAATCCAAGCAAATTTTCTGTTATTGATCTCGATTTCGTGGTGTAGATCCTGCAACTTGCCGGCTGGGCTGTTTCCTTCATTATCATCGTGTCAATATTGTTTGGACCATATTTTACAGAAACTCAGCGCGGAAGTGGCACCGTTTTGGAGACAGCTATGTATGAATCATTGAAACGTGTTTCATGGGCGATAGCCTTGGCTTGGATTACATTTGCCTGTCAATTTGGATATGGGGGTTTCGTGGACGCATTCTTGTCGCATCCTTTCTGGCAACCTCTAGGACGCCTAACATATTCCTTGTATCTCGTACATTTGGCTGTGTTGGCAATTAATTTTGGAGGCCTACGTACACAGTTTTACTTCTCCGACTACAATGAGGTTTGTACTAGGATCTAAATTCGAAAGAAATGGGAGAGTATTTCATTGGTCTTCCAATTGCAGATACTTACTTTTTGGAGTACATTTGGAATATCACTAATGGCTGCCATTGCAGTGACCCTGGCCTTTGAATCTCCAGTGTTGGTATTGGAAAAGGCGATATTTGGAAGAGGAAAGCCCGAAAAGAAGGCTGCAGTTCCTTCCGATGGCATAGTTGTAGATGTAACAAATAAGCATGTATAAATGCTCCAATAGAATTATTTATTTATTTGATTGTCAATAAAGATAGCTATGATTTTATTTTTTGTTAAATTTCCTCTGAAAAAAGAGCCTGCTTGAATCTATGTAGTTACTTTAAATATCAATCAAATTCATCGCTTGGTAACCGATAGATGTAGTAGCAAGATATGAAGTCTATCCTCTTTAAAGTGTAGTCCCCCTTGCCAGGTTGACCATCATGGGGACAAAAATAAATGAGCTTAATTTAAACGAGCACACTCATCTGTAGACAGACACAACCTGCCTGCAGTGCCGCAAAGTCATTAAAAAGTGTTGAATTGCACAGTCAAAGAACAATACAACAAATAAACAAGAGCAAAGGAAAAAAAGTTGAATGAAAAACTCCCCATTGGATATGTGAACAAAAACGCCTGGAATCAATCATCCACTGGACAGAAATATTATAACAATGCTGCTCTAGGTAATAAAAAAGCCGTGCATTCGCCTAGTGGTTGGTCCTCTCCACATGTTTGTTTTTATCTTTATTGTGAGCGACTAATTGAGCCCGCGCCACGTTAACTTATGAAATATTTGCATATTGAATCTGCTGCTATGACCCAAAGCAAGCAGTCGCATTTTTGATTATCATGGGTTTTTGGTTAAATTTTCCATTTTCAAAGAAATAAGCAACACAATTCGAACTCGAGCTAGCTATTCATCATTCACTATTTTTCGTTCGAGATCTAGATATGTAGATTACGCAGTCGTAGGGACCAAATTTGTTCTATCAAAAGTGTTAAAATTTTATAAAAGGATGTGCACGTACGCTGGCGATACATACATATCAGAGAACTGCATGACTCCATTCATTTGCCCTCGTGAATCATTCGCTAATTAACGAGCCTTTCACAGTCTCATTAAAACAGAAAACAAGCGAGTATAAATCAGGTACGAAAAGATAACGATGTTTACTTTGAGAAACGAATCATCATGGTATTGGTATTCATGAATCCTTGAGGCTCACATTCAAAGTTTTCATTCAATCAGAGTATTCACAAAAGCAGTGAAATGTACATGTGATTCACAAGCTTTCGAAAGTAGGCAAAAAACCCATAAGTCTGCAAGTGCAAACGACTAAAGCGAATGAAGCAAAACAAAGAGCACTGCAAGTGTATAGAAGATCGCACGAACCACTCGAAACATTCATTCACTTTTTTCCGAATTCAGTACCAGGCAACGAAGTGTAAGAGTTGATAATCATATCTTGAAATGAATGTGAGTGGGAGCTCGCTTCAGATTCGTTTTATGAAAGGCAATAAAATATGAGCTCAGCGAATACTTTTTGTGAAAGAATACGAAAGTGTGTGAATACGTGAAAAGCAGTGAATATTTCAAATCGCTCACAAAACGAGTTACTTGCTAAATCGAATCATTTGTACGTATAGTTGCTTTTCCAAGGAATTATTAGCCTGCACCAAAATGATGAGGCGGAAGTCTTTAGATTGAAAGTTAACTTGTCGAAAACAGAAATTTTTAGCTCATGAATGTGGATATTGCCTAAAATTTGAATTATGAACATTCAAAAGCGAAAATATAGAGTTTCCGCTCTGTAGTTTAGATCGAGGATGGAATTGAACTAGATATTAGTAAGTACATAATTGTCAAAGTAAAACCTACGTTGGAATGCCTGTGTTTTTATTCTTAGAGAATAACAAAAAAAAGCTTTCAATAATAGGTGCCTTTTTTTTATAATTTACACATGCCAAAGGGGGTATGAATACCCTTTTACTGATTAACAGGGCACGGGCGTTAGTTAATTTGGAAGAGAGAAGAAGGGATAGGAAAGAGTTGGTGTAGTGGTATTTGAAACTCAGGTGATATTAGGTTTCAATTTTTATTCTCCATGGGTGCTTTCCAATATGACTGGGGAGAGAGTTGTGTGTGATTCTTGCATTCGATCGTAATTCACAGTATTTTTTTCGCGTTCATGTTGAAATACAAAAAGGACAAAAAATAGAAGTAAATTACTCCAATTAGTTACGCGAAATTATGTCTTTTACTTATATCAAGCAGATTAAGGGTAAAAGACTCAATGTTCAACAAGTTTTGTGCTAGAAAGTTTAATCTATTAAACTATTAAGCAAATTAAAAGGGATCGACGCCATTCATTTGAAGAGGAATGGTTCCTTTGCAGAAAAAAAATAACCCAAAGCATACATCCCTCAACCTCTGAGATGAATTACTAATAATTTTGTATGATAAATAGCTGAATGGTGGAGGTGGTCTGATCCAAGAGATTGATTGTGTCTTCTCGAACTAAAGCACCTCGTTTATCTAGTATGATGATTTGGAGATATATTGACGGCCTTTGCTGACTAATGTGTACACACTTCCCGACGGTACTTACACTTACAGTACACTTTAAGTAATTTCAATTTAATAACATACTTCAGGCTGCATGTTCGATAAAGCTCACTGTTTATTGCTTATCAATTGTATTGAGATAGAATCGAAATGCTAGGTCTATGACAAATTGCGGAATTGTTAAAACTTATTTTTGGTAGCTTATCAATCCAGATTTTTGTGCGAGATAATAAAGGTAAACAAATTGACTAAGCAGGTGGGCTCTGTTACTAAAACACATCGATTTTGATTTGAATACATGTAACAGTGCTACTGCACGGTTTTTAGAATGATTCATAGTAGTGTATCTGTGACTAAGAAATTTGGAAGTAGGGAATCGTTGATAACGCATTAACGGAACTGAGAGGAGTGCAAAATATTTTTGGGCTTTCTTCTTATCAAGTGAGTTAGGTACTTCAGTAGCTTAATCAGGCCTCTAAGTTAAGTAAAAAACAACGTTATTTTACATCCAAAGAAGCTATTGACATGTTTTGTTTCTTCTGTTACTAGATAAAATTACAAACCGGACAATGCACAACAGCTCACCAACGTAAAGTTTTCTAAGACTTTAAGCTTGTTTCCTAGGGATACTTTTCCCGGCACATGAGATAAATAGAAAGAAATCCTAGGTAAATGGTATGGGTGGGTCAGACGTGAAGTTGACGTGAGTGTGATCACTGACACTGGATAAATGTATAAAGCGCACACTTACACACATAAGAGTATTAGTTTAATGAAAAATATGCAATCTGCCTGAATCTTACCAAGCACTCAAAAAGTGGCGAGTCTTGGCCTAGGTTAGCATAAGACTGAAGCTGTTCTTATAACTGTCAGTAAGTCTGTGGAATACGCAAGTTTATGGTTTGAGAACCACAAAACCAGTAATACGAATACCTGGGTGTCATGCTTAGGTTAGGTTAGGCTAGCGGGTCGGCAGAAAAATAAAATACTTCCGTCGCACTCAGGTCAGAACTGATCCATTGTGTCACCCATAGGGAGCAGAGATCTTTGCACTCGCCCATTTAACCCATACTGAAAAAAAACTACTACTTACTTGATGATCTTGTGAAGTTCAGCAGCTTGTCGATGTTTGCGTTGGACAGTTCTCTTAGATCATGCAAGAAGTGTTGAGAACGCAGGGCTGGGTATTTATAGAGGGATCAGTCTTAGTTCTCTAGTTGAGACACACAACATCGGTGGACCTGAATACACAAGGAGAATTCTGCTATCTGTATCTTGCCCAATTCAGGCAGGGAGATTTTCAACGAAAGAAACAAGCAGGAAACACTTGATGGACTCTGACACGATAGCGCTTTTGCCCAGAATGTTCAAAGGAGGATGGAGAAGCGGAGTACGCAATTTCCTAGTACAAACGCTTCGCGAGATAAATAGCGAACGTGTCGGGCGCAGAGCTTCTAATAATCTACATGATAAAGTTAGGGAACTTTTGGTGTTTCATCTAACAACCGTGCAGATTGGGCTGCTGTGAGTCAAAACACTAAGTAAGTTATACATTTTTACACAAGCTGGAATCCATTGCTAAACTTATAAAACCCTAACATTAGGTAGGATTACAATACTATACACTGATACCAACTTTTTTCTTAATGAAATGACGTTACCATTTTTGTCGCTGGCTCTTCGTCTATTATAAGTTTGAATTTCTAGTTAAATTATATAGTCGAACAAAGTTTAAAAATATATAAAGTTTTAAGTGTACTTTAGCACGTAGCATAGTGTTGTGGTAATTATGGTTGACGTTAAGCCCACTATATCATTATAACCTTGTTTTAAAGTTGCAATCACCAAAACCTCATATTAGGTAAATATTTAACATTGATTATAGAAAAAAAATGGGCAAGTGCGAGGATTCCTTGCGAAATTCTTCTTAATTTGATATGCCGCATGATGGGGAGCAAAATATTGTCTTTTGCCCTTCATACTAGGTGCCCAAAAAAGTGCCCCCAAAATTAAAATCTTGTGCGGGCTTCCACACACGTATACGTTCCAAAATTTTCAGCTCTCTATGTCTAACGATTCAAAAGTTACAGGTCTGTAACAGACTGACGGACAGACAGACACCCATAAGTGTTCCGTCTTTCGTTTTAAGGTCCGGAACACTAAAAATTAAAAGAAACTAAAATTTCCTGTAAGTTAGCGCTAAAGAAAGTTGAAGCATTTTTTTGAGTTTAAAGTTGAGTATAAATAGTACAGAGTTAAGCGAAGTAATAATTTAATAAAATATTTTTTTTAACGTTTATCTGATGGACAAGGAATTTCCGATTCTGCAAAAAAAAAAAAAAATTAATCTAAACAATTTTTTCGCCAGATTACTTAAACCTAGGTACTTAAGAAGTACACAAGCAAGATGACGTTAAAAAAACAAGATAAGTTCAAGCGTTGGACACCAGGTTCAATAAAATCAAATGTGCCTACCGTTATTTTTAAATAATTTTAAACATAAAGTAGACTAGAGTTCCCTACAGAAAGAATAAGCCAAGTTCAGGTCCTCTAAAAAAAAATAAAATTATACCAAAATCATCTCACCAAATCGTTCTGATCTTTTATCTGACATTCGATTCGATTAGTAAAAAAAACTGTTATGGTGTTTCGTTAGCATGAATCAGAAGTAGATTACCTATTTTATCTAACGTCCACTTGGTTTGTGAAATCACAATAAAAGGTTTGTTACTTCCAATTGATTGTTAGTACAATTAGCGCCGGTTGTGGATTCAGAACGCGAGGATACAATGGTGTCGCTTTCGCTATTCGTAGCAATCAGTCTGCTTATTAGCGGAATCCACTCAGTTTCGGTTGTGAATAATGTGACAGTGTCCAGTGACGTACTTAGTGATCTATTCTTCGACGAAATTCGAAACAATAAGCAGTTGCCCGAAATATCAACTCATGATTCAAAAGAGTACAATGCAGCCAAATGCATCCTGAGCTTACGCGCCATGGTCTCTCAGTTTCCCAGCATTAAAGTAATTCCTTGTAAGTTCTTAGTCTTCCTTCCAATTTTGTGGCTGATTTGACATAAATATTCAGCACGGAGCTTGGTTTCGATAAATCTACCTAACATTCTTCGAAAACTTTCTACCGGACTGATAGAAAAGATAATGTTTCACCAAACAAGCACCACATGCCTTCAGGAAACAACTATGTACACTAATAAAGTGGAATCATTTACTATACACATCAATACTTCTTAATATCTCACAACATGACTTCAAAAGTTCGTTGACCAATAAAACCATTTTGTCTTATAGTTTTCGATGCATGGGGAAAGTTTCCATCTGGATTGCTACAAGGAAACTTGTACGATGTTGGCAACTTTGATGAGTGCGTCCGGACATCGGTGACTTTAAGTAAACTGACCGGAGTAGTATCTGGTCAATATTGCTTTGCATCAGTACCTCTTATAAAGGAGAAATCATTCGAAATACCTTCGATGAAGGATGTAGCTACGAAGGAGGCACGAGATGGTTTAGCCGATGTTTTGAAAATAAACATAGGAATTTGTGTTCCCGACACCTGTAGTCCAGAGTTGCTTACACAAGTGTTTGAATTATCTGTTAGTAATGCGTTCAATGGTGCATTGAAGGGAACTACTGTCAGTCTATGCACCAATGGGAAGAAACCGGACTACAAGGCGATTGATATTATAGGAATGTAAGTATAATTTGAAATTTATTTGTTCACAACTATCTACATAAATACTTATTTTTTTTGCAGAAACATGTTTTGTATTGTTGCAGTATTGATGGTTGTAAGCTCAATATACGATTTCCTCACGACGTATTTAGAAAGTAAGTTTGAAATAGTTTTACATTGTTTTGTGTAAGGTTCTTTGAATTATGTATACATACATGAAACTACAAGTAGGACTCTTCAGATTCCGCAAAGAATTTAGTGATATTCCGGGATATTTGAGTGAAGTAATACAATCTTTCTCTAGAGGTAACTCTCGAGTTCAAACTGAATTAGAGAAAGGTTTAGGTTACTCTCTGAAAAATCATTCTGGATATAATGCCGTAGTGGAGGACAAAATCGCGAAGTAACATACATACTTCTTGAGCCGATAGTAGGACTCACTCCTACACTCTCAGTGAAGAACTTGCTGAGAAATTGCGTTCAAAGGATCATAACTAATATCCTCCACCGACATATATCAACCGGTTGTATCCTGACACCAACCCATCACAAGGGTGAAGTAATGGTTTGCAAAAGATGATCCTGCCTGGTTACTTAGTTGCGCTATAGTTGGGGGTGGACCTGTCCTCAACCAACAAACCTCTCCAGCCAGCCCCTTCATGAGCCAGCTGCGCACGTAAAGCTGGTTGAGGTCCCTCTCCAATTGTTTGCGCCACTTTCTGCGAGGTCTTTTTCTGATGCGCCGTCCATTCAGGGTGCATTCGAAGACGATTCTTAGGCTCCATGGCTCTAATTGACCCAACCATTTTAGTCGCTGTATGCGAACTCTTCTTGCCAAGTCGATGTCCTTGTATAGGCCGTATAGTTCAGCGGTATATCTTCTTCACCACTCACAGTCTATGCTGAGGGGACCTCTCAAAATAACCAAGGATATCCTCATAAGATTTTATCAAAGACCATGGCTCTGTGCCATGCAGCAGGGCTGGGATGATTAGTGTCTTATAAAGTTCATTCAAGCAATTGGAAGAAAAGAATCCCATCTACCTGAAAATCACATCGACTAGGGTGCTAGCATGGAGGCAGAATAGAAAGAGGTGTAAGACCCAATCGGTTGAGGATCAATGGCATAAGCTAAGCGCAAGAGTTTCGTTTTAAGAGTTTCAAAACTCAGCTCTCTTCACTGCGTTTCATTTCCTTTTTCAGAAAGACCAGTACCCGTGCTATTGGCATTCTCCGTACTAACAAATGGGAAGAAACTATTCGCGATCAACACCAGGAAATCCCCCAATCAGATTGACTGCCTCACGGGTATCCGCGTTTTATCCATGGTATGGGTCATATATGCCCACACTTACAGTTTCACCCCCAAGGTTCCACTGATCAATACAAGGGATGTATTCTCAGTAAGTAATAGATTTCCATGTTAAGTACCATTTAAGAAAAAAAATATTTTCTATCTTTAAGTGGCTCACAGCACCGTGGTCGCAACACGTAATCAATGCATCGATATCGGTCGATTCGTTCTTCTTTATAAGTGGCGTCCTTGTTGCCTGGCTGGGATTCAGAGAGTTGGATATAACGTAGGACGAAATGAATGTTTCCTATAAACTGTTTGAGTTTATGTTTGTATTTCTATCTATTCAATTTAGCAAAGGCAAATTGAACGTCATCATGATGTATGTACATCGGTACATCCGTCTTACGCCTCCTGTTGCTGCTGGACTCTTATTTATGTACAGTATGAATAAATTTATTGGCACAGGTCCCTTCAGGCAGACCCTGATGAATATGAACGAATGTGATGGCTACAATTGGTGGCCGGTCTTACTTTATTTGCAAAACTATCTCTACGAGTCTCATGTAAGTAAATCAGTCTCAAATTGAGGTAGTTCTACATGTTGTTTGGTTCCATTTGTAGTGCTACCCACAAACATGGTACTTGGCCATTGATTTCCAACTGTATATCCTGTCACCACTTATTCTGATCCCGATGTGGAAATGGGGTAAGAAATTCGCGCCTGTTTTAGTTATCCTAGCTCTTCTGTCAATTGGCTGTGTCATGGGTACATACTTCACCGAAGGGTTCACAGATCTGAAGGGGTGAGTTGCTATACAGCTTTACAACATTGCAAAACTGAGCTTAAAGATATCCTCCCATTGTAGGATGTGGAATGACGGCGAGTGGCAAAAGACCTACATTCCTACGCACACCAGATACTCGCCATGGTTAGTGGGCTTCGGATTGGGATACTTCATGCACATCAACCGTCAGAGAACCTTCCGCCTGTCAAAGGTAAATAGATGCTTTAACGGTTGAGTTTATTCTCCTCACTTATTGTATTGATTTGCTTAGATCCTTCAACTTCTTGGTTGGATGGTTAGTTTTATTACCATCGTGTCGATAGTGTTTGCGCCCTACTTTACGGTGAGCTCACGAGGACTTGGCACTGTCTTTGAAGCTGCTATGTATGAATCCTTGAAACGTGTTTCATGGGCCATTGCGCTGGCATGGATAACATTCGCCTGCCAATTTGGATTCGGAGGAATCGTTGACGCATTCTTGTCACACCCGTTTTGGCAGCCACTAGGTCGTTTGACGTATTCCCTGTATCTAGTGCATTTATTTGTATTCGCAATTAATTTTGGAATCAAGCGTACGGAGTATTACTTTTCCGACTATAATGAGGTTTGTACTAAAATTTTGAAAGAAATAGAAAAGTATTTGAATGGTTTTTTTATTGCAGATACTTACTTTCTGGAGTACATTTGGAATATCGCTGATGGTCGCCATTGCTACGACATTGGCCTTTGAGTCTCCGGTTTTGGTACTCGAAAAAGCAATATTTGGCAGAGGAAAAGCAGATCAAAAAGATGTTGACAATCGTACACAAGCTCCAGAGAACGTAGTTGTCGAGTTCCCCAATAAGGAGGCGTGATTGTAGCTATTTGATTTATTTTTACAATAAAATTAGCTCATATCTGTAAGAAGAAGGTGTCTCCGAATGGCTTGTGTATCTTCTGGTTATGTAATGCATGGTCGAGTTAGAGCAGTTAAAGGCAAGGTGGACGCCTTTCAAAGGAATAAACAACGCTTCGCACGCATTGCTCCAAATGAAGGTTGACGAATTTATTCTCCCGGAATTATCTTTTTGAAACTAGGTCAAGTTAGGTAAATGGGTGACCATGTTGAAAAAAGGTGTCAACGGCTAGCCCACTATGAGTCCATTGTGCCCAAAGATTGATGGAAACCTAAGCCCAGTAGACCAGCCAGCCAGATATTTGTATGAATCTGAGAAGTTTGCTGAGCTCTATGTTTCCTAGATCATCCAGCTCCGGAAGGAAATAACTCCCTATAGCATCTTTTCTTTCCACGGCCAATGCTGGAAACTCACATAGTAGGTAACGAATGGATTCTATTTCCTCTTCGTCCCTACAACTTCTACAGAAGTCGTTATGGGGTATACCTAGCCGCTCAGCATGATTGGCTTTCACGCAGTTCCCTGTCACGACACTTACGACCGCTCGTATATCCCTGCAACTTAGTTTTATGAGATTATCCGATCTCTTTTTATCGTCGGTATAATCGACATCATCGTTTGTTAGTTTCTTCGTTGGCCTCACTATCTATGTACCCCTGCAGTGTGCTAAGCGGTGTCCTAGCCTCAGGAAGGGCCTGCAAGGAGCTTAGATGTGACTACTCCCTGTCCAGCTCATCTGCCTACTCATTTCCGTAGATCTCCATATGGGCAGGAACCCAACAGATGGTGCCTCTAAGATATCAGTTAGGCTTTCGATGCACGTTTTTACGAGCTTGAATCGTACCGATGCTGACAGCAACACTTTGAATCTTCGCTCACAGTTTGTAAGTGGAGTCTCGATATATTCCATCGTTTGAGGATTAAGGCATGACCAAATGGCTTCACCGTCCATAGATCAGATGCTTGTAGTCTCAGTGCAGTCCTAGTATAGTTTTATGAATAAATTTTCAGCTGACAACTTCATTGTTGACTCTCGCTCATTTCACTCTGACTTTGACAGATTCTTCTTTTTGGTACCAACAAACATTTTTGGAACTTACCAACAGCATGATATCAAGACATCATATACTCGCGTATGAATCTAGTCTCACCGAGATGGACTTACTCTTTGGGCCAGCATGTCCCATCACTCTCTTCATTGAGTGATTTGGATAGCTTATGCGACAAGGAACTCAACTTCCGTGCCTAACACATATCGACTGCATTGTCAGCAGACACAACTCAGTGCTAAGTTTTGTCAAACAAGGGCTCAAAGAATTCTTAAACCTCTTTGCCTTAGCTCTGTCAGACCCATCCCTGAAAATGCTAGTCTAGCAAAAACACAAATCAATTGGACCCCCTTAAATTGGATCTTTGCCTTCCCTACACTTGCCTTACACAAAGTAATATCGAAAACAATTGTGCAAAAGCAAACCTAAAGTAATTGACACAACACCTTTGTATTGACTTGTCCAGACATCAAAACTCAGGTTCACCTTTTGCAAACATGCAGTCACAAGGCTCCACTTACAATTTAATTAAAAAGTTCTATCAACAACTGAAACTAAAATCTCATCCTTTCCATATCCTCTTCAATTTGGTTTAAAACCTAAGGGCTCCTTGCACAGACGCACACACATCGTTCGTTCCCTTTGGGGACTAAAAGTACAACAAACTATTTTGAAATAATAAATTAGTGATAAGTAAAATATGAGTATAGATTCACCAGCCCTTAACTAAGGGTTGGAAGGTTAATTCCCTATAGTAAGTTACATGACCACAAAATCGAACAAAACACCTACACTCCCTCAGTGATTTATGCTTCCGTCTTGATAGATTTGTAGTAATCAATCGAAGGACCTGCCATGAGCTCCAGTTCATGAATTTCCACTCTCACTCTCACTCTCACTTTCATGTTTTGAATGAATTGCCTACCCCCAGTCGACTGAAATTCCACAAAAATGCTACTGTTGCTCCAAATGTCTCACTTTCAAAACTACCATCCCAGCGCTCCATCCCCCAGGTGTAAAATCCATTTTCGAGTCGAACGCCCATTAAATTCCGTATCGGTGTCCTAAAAAATAATTTCCGAATTAAAAGTGGTACGCTCCTGTTGCAGTACGTCGAAGTTGGTGATTTATCAACAGTACAGTGCGACCATTTATCATAGCAACGACAAGTTAGGAACTCTTAACCAGATGGGACTCCTCATCAAGTTCTGTTTAGTTCGTGGCGCCGCGCCACGCCGTAGCGCTTCCATGTTTGGCCAGGACAAAGCACATAAATCGACTGTCATCCGAGCCAATTCTCAACGACACAAGAATACCTGAGTGAGCGTAAGCCAGCCTTCCTGTGTGACCAAAGCATCGTCCACATGGAGCGGGAGCCGGTGTCCGTTGTGGAGAAAATCAATTTGGAATGGCGGCGGCGCTCGTTCATTCCCATTTCGGGTTTATTTATGCGCGCCAAGGTAGTATGTAGGTCGAGTTTCTCGTTTCTCAAGTCATTCAGAGTAGGTTGAGAGAGAGAGAGAGGCCTTCCCTCCCACACACACATACCTTGGTGTAACAGTTTAAACTGCTGCTGGCGGCGTTTATTTAGCATCGAGCCGTCCTAATGTTGCCCACCCCTTACACACGGTCCACATTTTAAACGCTTTGTCATGACATAATTCAATTTAGGGACACAAACCATCAACTATCTGGCAACAGTCAGCGTCGTTTCATGACACTCGCACATTAGGCCACATGCCTGTCAATAGACCATTACGGGCGCAAAATATGCCTCTAACTGGGCGATGGCCTCACACAGGACTTAAGGATACTCAGTCCAAATGGGTGGATGGTGGATTCTTGGGACTAGCGCGCTTTCTGTTGACCGTGAAACTGTGCTTTTAATCGGGCTTTTGTTTCTCTCCAAGAGGTTCAATGGAACGTAAACGTACATAATTCTAAGTGTCACTATACGATACAAACAACACAACAACAACAACGCAACGACATGCAAATTGTTGGGGTTGTAATTTCATGCTCATTTACAACCACAACATGCGGCTGGGGGTTGTTCGTCATTTACTCCCCACTAATGCAGTGTGGGCGCGCACTTGAAGACATTTTGGTGCCGGGTCCTGGTATATAAAAGTCACTTCGTGCCACACGCGAGTGATCCCAATTTCTTCTTCGCTGTTGGTAGGCTATGCACTTTTGTATAAAGGTCCTTAAGGATTGCGCGAACAATGAAAATCATTATTGTTACACGATGAGAAGGTTTTTTTTGACATTTTGAAGTTGAAATTAGACGTTTGCATGTTCATGCTTGGCTGGGTAGAGCTATAAAGTCTGAAGGAGTACTATTTGGGTTTTAAGATTGAAGTCTCTTAACGATATCCGTTCCATAAAGCATGGAAGGCCGAACCAACTACGCTAAGGAACGTTGAAAATATGCAGGTCTTTTAAGATTTGTTCACAGAAATTTGTACGCTCATTTGTGGATGATTTATTGCTGTTCTGTTTGTTGATTATGCCACTGCAGTAGGCGAAACTACATACAACATGAAGTCGGGATGGAAATAAATATCATGCTTCATTTAATCATGATCAAGTCTTAATTCTTTTTTTGTATTTATTACAAAGACTATACAAGTAAAACATTAAAGTGGTTAAGTCTCCAGGCCTTAAAAAAAAATTGGGCAAGTGCGAGGAGGGCCTCGTGCAATAGTGTTCCGGACATTTTATATTGTCATTAAATAGAAGGCAATTTACTCATATCCTGCATAGGTACATCTAACACTGGTTTTGATATGAACAATGTAATGTCTTATCAACTCTATGAAGTCGTAAAATCAAAAGTACGTAGGTATGTCCTAGTAATACTGTGCTGAGATTCCAGTCCATTTTAACTTGCGCTTCGATATAAAACATGTATTGAATCCGTGTACAAATTGAGAGAACGCCATTTTCACAAACACGAAGTTTTCTCCAAAATGTGAAGTGAAGTGAATGAAGTTTAGGCGTACTTTGCTTGTTAAATGGTTTAAGTAAAGTAAAACACAGACAATACTCGACATGCGAAGGAATACAGCATTTAGAGTTTTAAAATTTCAGAAAAATATATTTTAAAAAAAAAAAATTATTAAAAAAAGATTTATTTTTTTAAACTTATTTAGTTTTCA
This sequence comes from Chalcosyrphus nemorum, assembly GCA_949716465.1. NCBI lineage: Eukaryota > Metazoa > Arthropoda > Insecta > Diptera > Syrphidae > Chalcosyrphus > Chalcosyrphus nemorum. Next base: position 807,159 of record OX454332.1, read on the forward strand.
AAAGCAGCATAGAGCTAACATATACGATCCATTCGTGCAAATGACTTATTTTTTGATAAATCGAAATCGAATGAGGTAGCAGCAAGAGAGGAGAATATAGGGAAGTCCATGCGCTTTTCTAAAATCTGTAACTCGGGAACTACGTATCGGATTTAGATGAAACTTGAAACTTGAGCAACTCGTAGTATCAAAATGATCTACTGTAAAAATTTTTTGGATAACATAAAAACTGGGGGAGATACAGTGGGGTAACTAGATACCCCATTTTCTTAATTTTTCTCAGAAAATATATAAAATACAGGAATTTTCGTATTGTTTTTACAAATACACACAAATACACAAAATTCTACGTATCTCCAATTTATTTCATATTTTTACCATTTATGGTCTGGCCGCTAGGGGGGGGGGGGGGGGGGGGAGGACAACATATAGACCAATTTCACTTCTTCCAATTATATCTAAAGTATTCGAGAGAATTTTAATTAGAAGAATACAGCCGATAATAGAAGAAAAGCATCTCATCCCGGATCATCAATTCGGATTCAGAAGTAAGCATTCTACAGTTGAACAAGTTCATAGAATAACAGATGTAATCGAAAGATCTCTTGAAGAAAAAAAGATTTGTTCAAGCGTATTTCTTGACGTATCTCAAGCTTTTGACAAGGTCTGGCACGAAGGCTTAAAATTTAAATTACGACAAGTTTTGCCAGAACACTTATATAATATTCTAAGAAACTACCTTACGAATAGAGTATTCCGTGTCAAATGTGGAAATGAATATTCGGATTTTAAGGAAATAATGGCTGGGGTGCCGCAAGGAAGTGTTCTTGGTCCACTTTTATATCTACTATACACTCGTGATATACCGCAAGTGGAAGGAACGAAGTTAGCCACTTTCGCCGATGATACTGCTATATTGGCAGTAGGTAAAACGGTCGAAGAGACTACCGAAAAATTGCAAGAGGCATTGGATAGAGTAAATGAATGGACAAAGGTTTGGCGAATAGCACTTAATGAGACCAAATCTGTGCATGTAAATTTTACTAATAAGAAAATCAATTATTTGCCGATTTTTTCGAACTCGGTTCAAATTCCGTTCGCAAACGAGGCTAAATACCTTGGAATGACACTTGATGCAAAGCTTAAATGGAAATCGCATGTAAAGAAAAAACGCAAAGAACTAGAAAATAAATATAGAGATATGTATTGGTTACTTGGAAAATATTCCAAACTTAATATAGAGAACAAACTGCTTTTGTACAAGCAAGTGCTAAAACCAGTATGGACTTATGGTATACAACTCTGGGGTTGTACCAAAATAAGTAATATAAACATTCTACAAACCTTTGAAAACAAAGTGCTAAGAGGAATTGTTAATGCGCCATGGTATATTAGAAATAACGATATCCACAGAGATCTCGGCATTAAAACAATCGTAGATGAAATTAGAAACTACGCGAGAAAGCATAAAATTCGACTAGAAAGTCACGTTAATATCACAGTCCTTCAAGTCTTGGATGAAAGTAATCTACTGCGCCGTCTTCAAAGAACTAAACCTCTAGACCTGGCGCGATAAGTAACCGCGTCTAAACTGCGGAACTAGCAGGAGTTTCTAATGGGAAGCTAACCTGCCAAATGTTCTTATTTCGTGAGAAGAAAACTGCTTGATAAGTCGAACACTTAGTTGTAGTAACAATAAAAACCAACAAATACAATAGTTTGTTGAAGGGAGGTTTTTTAGTGGGTAAGAATCCCACACTACTATGAGCACGCGCTGGCGATCCTCATAGTGTCTTTTTGAAGATTTTCACCTACCCTCGAAAAAAAAAAAAAAAAAAAAAAAAAAATTTTTCCAATGTTTGGCAAGCTTTTTTGTTCAACAAATTTTGTCAGAAATTTTTTTTACATATATAGAGCCCTTGCAAAATTCTCTTTAATTTGATATGCCACATGATGGGGAACAAAATAATTTTTTTTTGCCCTTCATACAAGGTGCCCAAAAAAGGGCTCCCAAAATGAAATTCATTGCCGCCATCTTGTGCAGGCTTCCACATAATGTATACATAGCGAAAGTTTCAGCTCTCTATGTCTAACGGTTCAAAAGTTACAGGGCTGTGACAGACTGACGGACAGACGGACAGACGGACAGACGGACAGACGGACAGACAGACACCGTATCAAACCCATAAGTGTTCCGTCTTACCTTTTAAGGTCCGGAACACTAAAAACTAAAAAATTGTTTCAAATTCGATCCGGGAAATGAGCCTTTAGTCCTCGATGCCTACAACCACCATATTATATCCAAAGTCCTTTAAATATAGCTTCGTCACATATGCATTTGCGTGAAGCTTTTTGTCACCACGATAATACACAATCTCATACTTTATTGGCTCTTCGAGATCATTATAAATAAAGAGTCGAGAAGTTATATGCAATTTCGCCTTAAATTTTGATCACGCAGTAGGAACAAATAAGAAGTTTCAAAAAATTACCTTAAATGTCCTGCCAATCAATTAGTGCAGAATACAACACTACCAGCTCAAGATCTCACTTTAAAGGTGCGTGTCCACTTGAGAGCAATTTCGCTAGTAAACTCTCGAGTAATTTTCCATATGAGAGTAAAATTTCTGTGAGCCTTGCTAGCTACTCTCAAAATAGGAACACGGTTTGAAAAGTTCGAATTGATCTCCTTGCGTAACACAACATCTGTCCACTTGCGAGCAACTCTTTAAAAGTTTGAAAGCTGAGAGTAGTGAACCAATTCTCTGCGAGTTGCTCTCAGTTCCGTGTCCGCTTGAGAGCTGCTCGCCCAAATTTAACTCTCAAGTGGACAATCGCCTTAAAAACTATAAATTTCGGAGCCAAGTAGAGGAGGCCATACCCTTTCAAAATGGACTACCGATTCCATTCAATCGGCCTAACTGGCGGCAACGTTGTTTTCGAGTCGTTTTCGTTTTGAGTTGGAGGAAAATCTCTTTTGAATGTTCACAACTTTCTGGTGAACATTGATGAAATGGCCTCACACAGAAGGCTCTCCACACCATAGATTCTATGGCATTCATTGTCACAATTAACCCTACCATTACCGCTACTTTCAGGGATTTAGGTTTTACTTTAATTTACTTTTAACACCTCCTTAAATGACACTGCACTCATTTGAATTAATAATTATTCAGCAAAGGGTAGAAAATACTTAACTTCTGTAGGTGAAACTGTGTTCTTATGAGGTTTTAAATTTGGTCAAATTTGAGGCATAGATGTAGTCAGACACGAAGAAGAGGCCCTCTTTTCGATACGATATAAAACTCTAGATCCCTTCTGAACATGCAGAAATGTATACCACGCACAACACGTACAATTTTGAGATGCTAGGACTTGACCCTCTACGAGCTGGTTATGGGCTAATATTTATTTATATTTTCCTTTATTTATCCTTTGGGCCTAGTATTATTATTTTTTTTTTGTCACATTTCTTTTAGTATTATTACGGACGGACTTATCTTTAGTAAGATACACACGAATGATTTCAAGCGGCTGTAATTTATCTGAAAGATGTCACATTATTCTGTGATTGTGTAAATAATTACATGTAAGTGGCAATGACCCAGTTTATGTGCCTGCCGTTTTAGCTCTGCCAGTTTATTACAGTTAAAATGACAGGCCTTTAGGTGGACATAAAACGAATTGACAGAAACCGTTTGTATTTAACACATTTCACAACATTGTAATGAAATTCGTTCATCGGTACATTGGTAAATATTTTAGGTCAAAAATTGTCTCCTATACAACAATTTACTGGAAATTTATTGAAAAATGACAAAACTGACAGTGCAAACTTTGGGTTTATGTGCACAAATTCAGCAGGGTCTGCGATTTTAACCTTGTCAAAGTTGCATACATACAATAGCAATCAACTTCGACAAAGTTTAAGTTTAATAAGGACTTTGCCTCGGCTTTGTACTAATTTGGACAAGTGACGTACCTACCTTAAAAAGCCAGATAAGAACACATGTAGTTTATGCACATATGTAATACTTTTAATCTTTTTGCAAATCTGTCCGACTAATCTCTGTGCTCTAATCACCTATATATTCATCAGTGACTAGTTTAATCACTCCGTGTGTCGGCCTAACGATGTATGAATATGCCTAACAACCTTTTAATATGTATTCCGGACAAGGTCGTGGATCTGCCAGTCACGTACATACCTACTTCGAGGTGGTGCAGCATTATCTTCGAGATGTGACATGTGAGCACAAGTTCCATGTCGCCGACTGTTTGAAGGATCTCCAACCCACAGAGACTGCAAAATTATTCCCATCAGGTGTCCACCATGCGGATCTGAGGGTGTCAGCTATGGTCACGAATAAACCACAAAAAATGCGGTGATTTTTTCCCAACACCTCATTTAACTAGTTTCCTAAAATTTATGTATTATTATTTCATAGTAGAGAGTAGCTACATCTATTTTTGGAACACATAGCGCTAGCACATAGTAGGTATCTTTAGCCCACACTCTGAATAGAAACAGATACGTTATCGATTTGTCCTTCTGTGACGGATTATGATTCCACTATATCCATACACCACCACCACCATGCCATGCTTCCCAATTTAATATTTATAAGGCAGTGCACCTACCGACCGGCTTGGCTGCCACGAAAATCCAGAGAAAAAAAATCGATGCCAGCCTACAGTAACACATACAGCCAGATCCATTGAGGTTATACCAACTCTTTTCCCACACTCGCTACTCTGCTGCTGTATTGGACACATCTTTCAAAAAATACAAAAAAAAAAAAAAAGAGAACGGGAAAAAAGGAAACTTAAATAAAATGGAAGCGAAAAAAAGCTCCATTCGCTTGGCGGGAATTAATGTGCGCCGCAGGGGACGACCATGGATTCGACATTCATCCTTGGCCGGATTCCGATGAATGTGCGACCAGAATAAGCAATTGACACTCGCAGGGAGCTGGCAAATAAAATGCTACGATAAGGATTATAATGCATTCCAGTACCAGTACCAGTACCAGTATCTTGTAGCTTTTAAGCCTTGTGTACGGAAGCATGGCTTCCAACTTTAAACAAGTTAATTACGGCGCTCTTCTTCTTGTTGTTGTTTCGGTTAATGTTTTGTAGAAAGCAACAATAAACTCGATATAAGCTCCTTAAGAATCCATAATCAAAGTTTACGGTCAACTCTCGGACCTGGGGTACGAGCGAACAGAACAGCCGAAGGAGGATAATCCAAGAGTGGTCGTCTTTTTTGCCCACAGCCTTTGATGATGATGAATAATAGCTTACATGGTGTAGATGGGGATAAATGGAATTCTTAAATGGGACTTCCTATTCTCTGTTTTTCCATTAGATGAGAAATAACATGCCTTAGTCAAATGTCAACTTGATATTGTTATCTTTATCTCATGGATGACGTTGGAAGTATGGTGGCTCTTTGGTTCGGTCAAAATCAACTTTTCTATTGTGTGAGGAGTTCCATTGCAAATGACAAATTAACAGCCAACCAACACACACATGTTGAACGTGTTGTAAATCAATTTTACGACCTATCCTTCATCCGACCGAAAAACAATGAACAAGAGATTAGGATTGCTGACACATAAATCTTTGTGACATACCTACCTTCACACTTTGTTCCAAGAGATTTGAGTAATTCTCTCAAGCATCTCTAAACAGTAAGAATGCCAGTTAATTACTTGGTCCTTCTGCAACCTGTCATGAGGAGGGGGGGAGACATGTGAACATATTTGTAAAGTTTACGATTCTTGAGATTGAATTTTCGGTCCTTTTGCCAGAACGATATCAAAGGGGCAATTTACCTACACATGAACATTTCTCTTCACGCAGTAAACAGAAGGCATTTACTTGCCAACTAAATAGTTTTCAGGATAACTTCTGGTTTGCAGTCCACAGATTGTTTGCTTTCGATAATCTGTTTATATATAAGACTAAAAAGGAGATTATCACTAAAGAGGTGAGGTGTGGAGTCGAAAGATGCATTCGTAGGAGGGTGCGTTGAAAGTGTTTTCAAAGCTAAGATTAAACAAAATTTCCTATCAATAGCAGTTGATATAAATAGGTTTCCTAATAATATCCGATTGTTATGTTTTCATTAAAATAAAAATGTTTTCTTATGTAACTTTGTCCCTTGCTCGAACTTTGGGTGAAGGTTAACTGAAACAAAAATAGTCTTGTCGTAGGCTTGTAATAGAATTGATTTATTGCTATTTTTAGCTTTTGAAGCTAAAATCAAATAATTGTATGTGGATGGACGCAACACGCAACCACAACTTTGAAAGACATGTAGGTCTTGGCTAGTACAAGCATTTGGAAGCAACGATGCAAGTGACTGAAGTATCGGTTCAATTGAACCTCTACAGGGTAGATATACTTCATTCTTTTCCCGAAAAAGTCCTAATCTCATGGTGTGACTAAAACTGACAAAAAGACTTTTGACACCCGTGGCTTTTTGCATATAAAAGTTGAATCATCTCAGCTCAAGGATATCGAGGAGTCTCGCGAGCGCAACAACATCCGGCAGTTTTATCGAAAAGCCAAGCAGCTTGCAGCTGGCTACAAGTCCGGAACGCAGGCTCTTCGAAATGGCGAAGGCAACCTAGTCACCGATGCACAGGGAATTGTTGATGTGTTTAAGCAACACTTCCAGCAGTTGCTTAACAGGCAGCAAATAGAGAGAGTGATAGGGCAAGACTAGAACCCACCTCCAGTCAATGAAGAACCAACGCCTCCACCCAGTATTGAAAGTTAATGTAGCCATCATGAAATTGAAGAACAACAAAGCCGCTGGCTCTGATGGGCTTCCAGCTGAACTCTTTAAATACGGAGGTGATGTCTTGGTAGGGTGCATGCATCAAGTCATCAACCAAGTATAGGTGGAGGAACGCATGCCCGACGACTGTATCAGTTGAGTATCAGCTCTATATGCCCCATCTTCAAAAAAGGCGATCCTATGTCTTGTAAGAACTACCGAGGTATATCCCTGTTAAATGTCGCATATAAGATCCTAAAACCTTTCTGCAACACACTAATCGGCACGTACCAATGTGGCTTCCGGCCCGGCAGATCGACAATAGACCAAATTTTCACACTCAGACAAATCCTGGAAAAGACCAACGAATTTCAAGTCGAAACCCACCACCTTTTCATCGACTTTAAAGCCGCCTATGACAGCATTCATCGTCTTGAGCTCTACCAGGCGATGGCCCAATTCGGGATACCGACAAAACTTATCCAGATGTGTCGCGTAACGCTGGAAAACACGCGATGCTCTGTGCAATTTGGATACAACTCTTCGGAGTTCTTCCAAACGTGCACCGGATTCAGGCAAGGAGATGCGCTGTCATGTGATTTCTTCAATATCGTGTTGGAGCAGATAGTGCGCAGGGCAGGTGCTATCTTTCACAAATCCGTCCAACTGCTGGGATACGCAGACGATATTGACATCATCGGAAGATCCCGGCAAGCCGTCGTAGAGGCATTTACGGCTATTGATGAGCAGGCGAAACGAGTTGGTCTTGAAGTAAATGAGGACAAGACAAAGTATATGTTATCAACAAACAAAAATTTATCTGTCCAAAACATTGGGCAGAACGTCACTGTTGTTAGCTATAACTTCGAGGTAGTTAAGGAGTTCATCTACCTCGGAACAAATATTAATCCTACAAATGGCACCTTTGTAGAGATCCGACGAAGAATAACCCTAGCAAACCACTGCTACTTCGGTTTGGCGAAACAACTGGGTTGGTTGGTCCTCCGGGACCAAGGACCAAGCTGTCGCGGATGCCAGAAAACTTGGTCTTCACAACTGGAAGCAGCGTGCTCGGGACCGCAGAGGATGGAAGGCAACGATGTCTCAGGCAGGGACTCTACAAGGGTCAGGAGCCCTTTAAGTAAGTAAGCATCTTGGGTCAGTTTCGATGTCACTGCCATTGCAACAGGAAAGAACTCGAAGATTGCATTATTCTCCGAGGTACAGTGATTGATGACAGGAAATGTGCTGAAATCGCTAAATCATGTTCTCAATGTGCTTGATACTTTTGTATAGTCTGAACTTCTTGTGGAGGGACATAGAGCAGCAGAGATCAACCATAAAAGATCAGTTGAAATCATCAAGCTAGGGAGTGCGTAATTACGACTATGATCGGGATCCCCTCTGGACATTGTCTTCTGAGAAGGCACGCCAGTAGATTAGGACTATAAGAATCCGATTTTTTTAGATGTTGTGAGGATCTACGTGGCTCAGAGGATATAATGCACATACTGTGTGAATGTGAGGGCACTTCTAGAAATAGATTTTTACATCCAGGCAGATACTTTTTTAGTAGTCAAGTGAAGGACTTACTGCAGGGCTATCAAATGCTTGGGCGACATGATTTAGGCATTTGGTTTCTTTCTACCATTAAGGACTCACCAAAGGGATCGCGATGATGCCTAGTGTTTTATGATGAACTCACAAACCTTTTTAAACCTAACCTAACCTAACTTTCTTTGAGGCTGCTTCTGCTTATTTGGATTCTTACCATTTGGAGCTGCTTTGGCCAGTACCTCGCCTCTACAGCTATGCCCATCTAAGGTGCAACAAGTTTCTAATATTTGCGAGCTCTGAACTCTTCCTCTTACAAATGCCTTTTCTTCCTAGTGTGTTAAAAGAAGACCTATGAAACTATGTACATGCCAAAGAAACACCAAACGGGAGCTATTAGCTGCAGTCCATCAAACTATTGACAAAACCAAACAATCTGTAACCCACCCTCGTGGATCACTAAAGGACACATTTAGCGTATAAAACTTTGCATGCAAAACTCTTTATTAGGAATATCGCATGCGGCCAATGGCTAATTAAAGCCTTTGCTATCAAATTCCTTTATTCGTTTTCTTCCAAATGGGCATAGTTGTCCACCGTGTCGCCGAATACGTATTTTGTTTATAGTCGTGTTAAATATTAAACAATCAAGAGTTCCTTACACTAAAGCATATGAAAGCAATAAAATGAAAGTCTTAAAGTTAGAACCACCACCCATACCGATGGGTCCTAAAGCACCACAAATTATCGCTTTGCGTGAGGCACCTATGTAAATACGGCTATTTGCACGAAAGTGCTCTAATTATATAGCCATTTAGGCGCAATACGTTGACCTTGTGTACCATACCGCTGCTAAGCGCCGTGTCGCCCGCCGGCAAAGCTTCTTCAACGCAGAGATAACCTGATTTCACAGCCCATACCTCTGTTTAAATTAAATAACAATTACCTATCCGTGACCTAATGTGACTCATAATTGAACTAAATGAAGGCAAGCAATGAGAGACAGAAAAATTCTAACCTCACTCTTAAGAAAAAACATGTGGGAAACGTAACGTAATTACGTTTTACCAACAAACAAAAAAAAAAAAAAAACAATACCACCCCCACCCATGTATGACCTGCCCTACGCTACGGCTGGGGTTAGCCACGAGTTTGCCTCTAGAATGATAAGGTGTGTCCGTGTCTTGCGGTTATAGTAAGTAAACAGGTACCATGACGTGGCACCGAGTACTGAAGATAATGACATAATCGATACCGTTAGTTGTAAATTATCCATTGCCTGAGGGACTACCTACCCTCGGGCGGTAGTAGATGAAGGCACAAATTAACACACATAATTTCGACTAATTCCCATCCCAAGGGAAAGCACCCCCAACCCCGACCTAAAACCAACAAACTAAAATCTTAGTCTTAAAGCACAACTAATGGATTGAAAAACAGAAACCCCAACCCTTACTTCCACGCAGAGTAACAGTCGCTCTTAATTAAATTGTAGACTTTCACTCGAATCCACTAGATAGTGACAGTGATGGCAAGGACGATGAGTACGAACAAAATTAAAACGCTTTAATCCTCGAATGCAGGGAGATAACAAAACTCAATTAAAAAGTTTACGGAACATCAAAATGAGCACAGTGGAAAGCACAAAAATGCGAGTAGTGAAAGCAGGAAAAAAAAAAAGCACTGATATTCTATTGCCAACCGCTGATGGTGGCTGACGACAGCCCCATCAGCGACACCATCACACTCGAAGTCCTTGCATAATTTTGCTGTTCATTCACCACGACGACGACAACCAGACCAGACCAGACCAGACCACCATCAGCAAATAGAGAGACGCCACGCAAACTTCAGCCGCGTTCAAGTCCGAGTCCATCGGCTCATAAGTCGAAAGAGACAAACACACACACACACAGCAATCGGATAGACGGATGGTCGCCATCTTATTATACAAATTAGACACAAAAATAATGTGCAAAGGAGAATTAACTTTTAAATTTGTACTTTTTCAATTTGCTAAACAGAATTTTCACTTAGCATGGAAATGAGTTTTAGTTCTCCTTCACGTCGCGTCGGCCGAGGAGTGCCTGCCATGCCACCTTGACAGTTCTCCCTTCCTCCGAATTGCAAGTCCTTCCCGGCTAGGTCGACGACGACAGCGACGCGATGTTTTGAAAGAAATCACAGAAATTTATTTGCACGAGTTTAAGATGGTGTGGAGGTGGATGTATCGCAGAGTGGAGGCGTCGAACCATAGCGCCACTGCAATTATCCCTTAGTTAATGGCAACCCAACATCCGGTCAGTAGACGTCGACCTGGTGGCTTTCTTTTAGGCCGCTGTCACCTTAATTCAATCGGGTTTTACGCACAAGCCGAGGGATATTAACCTCATGAATGGACAGAATTGCGGGCATAATAGTTTTCAGGACGCTTTAACAGCTTTAGTGGGAAGCCCGGGTTTTGGAAAATACGGGGGAGGGTTGCGCCTTACCAACTGAAGTTTTCTTAATTATTTTAATGGTGTATTTAAGGAAAAAAAAAAAGAAGGAAATAAATTACGCTCAGCTTAAGGATCCATCAGAGATTTTTGTTGTTTTGTTTGGCGAAGAAAGTGTGTTAAGTGGAATGACTGAATTTAAAATAAATTTGAGGTTGGAGCGTTACTATGGTTTTGTCCTTTCGTCATTGTTTTGAAACCATAGACGTCCTTCAGTGGATGAATTACATTTTGTTCTCGAAGCAGCTACTTATGCTCTCGTAGTTATTTCTATTTCGGTTTATTGGAGTCCTTTACATCTCAGAACAAAAGACAAGTTCCTTCACAGTTCAACCTGTTATGTACCTGAAATGTCCTCTATTTCTCTTCCATCATAGTGCATGCATCTCAGTCCCGAATGACTTTTTCACTAAGGCCAACCAAAATTGCTGGTGTTATTGCATTTATTGCACCTAGGTCGTTCTTAGGGGACTATCAGAACCCTTGCTTTGAGCAAAGTAATATCAGTTGAGTCAGAAGCCCTTTCTTTAACAAGAGGCCTCTTAATATTCCAGCAATTCCTATAATACAAATTTGCTTAATGCAGAAAATAATATATATCGTTGAATGGAATGGCGATCATACACAAGGATTTTGAGAAAAGCGGTCACTCTAAAATTGTTAATGGGCTGCCATGCAATCCTTATATCTCACACACTGAAGTTGCAAGCTATGAAGCCTAGTGACAAAACTGGGCGATGGAAACATATTCAAAACTGTACATCCGGCATCGCCAACGCAACCGACAAAAACCATGCTATCATCTAGAGTAGATGAGAATGGGAAGCACAGAAACAGAAGGGTCAGGTACTGGTACTGGACTGGTACTGGATCCAAAGATGACCAGCGTCGCTAGACTAATAAATATGGAAACGGATAAGTTCCCAAAGGCTTTTAAACATATACTACATATCATAGCATGTTGCACTGCTTAGCGACATGATATAAACTTTAAGTCCCTGAAGACTTTATTCAGCCTTAGGATGTCTTATCTCATAAAAGAAATGTGGCTTCAAACTGACTGCACAATTCAAGAATTTTATTCACAACTTTCACCACCAAGAAGATTACCACATGCCGTCATGATGGCTAAATACTGAAAGTTGGAAGTTGGGAAGTAATCCCAGTATTTGGGATTTTCCAGGGAGACTTGAAAATAAGTCTACTGAAATAGACATGTTGGTATACGTTCCTGCACAAACAGAAGAGACCTTCTGTTCTGTGTGTGCAAAGAGTTCTTGAGAAGCTTTTTTATGAAGACCGTTGATGGTATTTTCCTGGATTCATACTTGGTATCCTATGTATAACAGTAGTCCAACTATATAGCTATAGTCTATGAATAACACTTCGAATTGCGTGTGGACTTGACCTCTCCAAAAAAAGTCAATGTCTGTTAGTATTACTAGAGAAGCAGACCCAGTTGTTACCACTTTACTAGAATTTTTCCAAATTTTGGAGAAAGCCGAACAAGGACTCCTGTGATAAGGAGCTTACAGATTCAGCACCGGTAGTCCGCTACCTGATGCGACCAAGGGCAGTTTTAGCAGCTTCTCTAAAGGCGTCGCAGATTATATTATTTTAATAGCATGCTAAGGAAAAGCAAAGTGCCCCCAGAAGACACCAGTAAGTTGCCTGGAGCCTTTACTGAGATAACGACATAACACGCTTGCAAACGTCAGGAAGCCTACAGTCTGCCACGTGGAGTAACATGCCACACACATCCAACTAATCGTTAATGAAAGCCCTAGCTGATGGGACATTTAGGTCCTATGAAGTCTTCCTCTAAACCTCGTCTGGAAATCTGAATGAATTGATTGCAGGTTGGGTATGGCGCTTCCACCTATTCTTTACAATTTAATCCATGGCCGTATGTCTCCACTTGAACACCAGACGCTCAAACGGTCTCCTAAAAAGTAGGGAAGACTTATGGTGTCGGACCACAGGATGCCAAAGTCTATGAAAATACAACTACATTCAATTCCTGGCTCTGATATTGGCCAAGGACAGTCCTGAAGTTCTAGTGTCATCACATCCGACGTAATATTCATAAGACACTTTTGAGTCGACCTTGAGTTTATTCTTTGATTCATATTTTTCTAGTATATAAAGACTTAAAACAATAACAAGAATCCTTGTTCTCTGAAATTGCAAAAGATGTCGAGATGTCTCACATGTTGCTACCTTCCTTAAACAATCACTTCTATATGTATTAGGCATACAAACGTCTATAGGTGTTGAGAGTTTCCACCTCGTTATTCATAATTTTCAAGTCTACACTGAGTAGCAGACTGTAGCACGTATTCACTCAAAAGTTAAATCCTTGGGCTTAAAAGTTTATACTAAATGGAAAGTTTGATATTTGCTTATTGTCTGCTAACATAAAACTTGTAAAGAATCCAAACAAATACACACATAGATACATGATGAGTATTGCTACCTTAAAGACAGATTAAATGACAATGACAATCCACAGACCGTTGTCAATCTAATCAAATGCTTACAATGAAAAGCCAAAAGAATTATGTCTCACGGTGTTGAAGTGAAAAGATATTAATAAACGCCAATCGATAATAATCCGTCTGCGAGCCTCTGCTCGGTACATATCAATTAAGGACTAGCTCATCCAAGTATAGCGTGAATTTAATTCTCATGCCTCGAGGAGTGCTATTGACTTATTTATGATATTTAGCAGGTATTCGTGTACCTTCAACCCACGACCTCATTTAATTCTCATTATATTCGACAAAAAGAAAAAACAAGAACTCTGATCCTGTAGAACATTGAATCATTATTAAAAACTCAATAAATCTGTCATCCACCCTCTCACTTGTATCGAAAAGTTCAGGTGGTTTCGGTGAATAAACGTATCTACAGGTCCCATCTGTTAGTCTCAATACCGTATCACTGTTATATACATTAAATCGACATAAAAAATGTTTCCTTTAATCTATGGACGGCAATTCGACTTTCACTTACGAAAAAGTCCACCTACATACGTGTGCTCTCTTTCCGTGAATTCCGTTTCGAGTATCATAACCACAAAAACGAAAAAAAACTTGAGCCAACCACCCACAACCGACCGACCAGCAATAGCAGACTTCCTTCAATTTCTCTGTACCTACGTTAACTTCAACTTCATTTCCTAAACAATCTGGCTACACATTATGCCTACCTTCGAATGGCCTCCTAGTCGTAGTACAACGTCCTGCGTCCTTCTACCCTCAATAAAAATTAACGATTTCTTCTTGCCTGTCGGACAGGTGTACAATTCCTGATATGCTGCACAAAAAATAGGAAATCGAAAGCCGCCGCGCATAGGTATGAGGCCTACAAAGCTAGCCGGTCGGTGTGCGGTGAGCAGGCGGTAGTAAAATATTTTCAATTTCGATTGACAGTGGAATGGTGTAGGTTAGCGCTGCAGTATTCCACACCAACACACAGTAGGTACATGAATGCGTTGGAAGGATATATTAATGAATATGTAATGCGTACGTTACTCCCCCCGCAGTAGAGAGCGTTTCGCTCTTTATCACAGTTCGTTCACTCCACTCGACTGGATTTTGAAAAAGATTCCTGGGCTCGTGCTCGTGCTCGTGCTCGTCTCTATATTCAGCACTTCCCCAGTACCTATTCCAGAGACGATGGCTCATTTAGAGTCGAATGCTCCGAGGAACATGCGCACTGCAACAGCGAGAGCTTGAGAATTGGATTTATTTCAGAATGAACCGATTCCAGGCAAATGCAGAGGTAGAAACGTAGGCACAAAGGATGTCCCCGGCAGGAGTGCAAATGCCATACACGGATACTGATATCTAGTAGTGTGCCTATTGGAATTGTGTTTTTGTCCGTTGTTCATGCCAACGCTTTCGAATGGGCGCATTCACGTTGAAACATTAAAAATTCAAAAGATACGAGTATCGCATTTCCTAGAAATTTCAAGAATGTATTGAGCGTTTTTTTTTTTTCTTTCTTGCGCTCCTTTTTGCTAACGGACTGAATGTTGCTCGTAATGTTAAGTGATTCATTTCACAAAGAATCAGACAAAGTAAGCACAAAAGTACTTCCTTCAATAAAATGGGCGAAATAGTTTTTACAGCAATTGGTGGGGTAAGGCTGTGAGTTGGGTGCTGGGGAATGGGTGTCCTCCCATATCGACGTATTCATACATGTGCCTGGGTTTGTTCCTCATTTGTCAATAGCAATATATAGTTTTTGTGTACCCACGCAGGCAAAGTAGTTTTCATGCTTATCACTGATTGTTTTGCTAATGGAACTAACGATAGATTCGGATTACTTTTAGGTGGGGGAGGACACCGAATTTTAGTCGTGTTTTCTCCCAAAAAACAAAAATCCCGAATGTACTTCACAGTTTTTTGCAAAGCTATAACAAATTGACCTACATAGCTATGTAGTTTGGTGTAAGTTGAAAAAAAGGACAAAGTTTGGCACACATTTTCAAAAACACAAAAAAAAACCAGTGAAAAATGCTACAATCCGCTTGGAGCGGATCGTATGATACCCTATCCCTATCTTATGTGGGCGTTTCAGTGGGCGGTGGAAAATGTATTCACAAAATTTTCTATTTTGACCTATAAACTTATATTTTTACTCGAAAATTAATTTTTCGAAGTAAACGCCCCTAAAAAGTGGGCGTGGCCATATACAATGTATAGACGATTTGTAGATTAAGTGGATATCTACATATTTGCTCAAATAAGTTTTTTCTAGTTTCATATGAAAATAGTGAAAAAAAGTGATTTTTTTGAAAAGTGGGCGTGTCAGTGGGCGGATTTTAAAAATTTTTACACTTGTATTGCTTACTTTTACAAAGAACTCGTATACAAAATTTCATCAACCTAGCTCAAAATTTAAGGCCCAAAAACTGGTGACACACAGACGGACGGACGGACAGACGGACAGACGGACGGACGGACGGACGGACATAGCTCAATCGACTCGGCTAGTGATGCTGATCATTTATATATATACTTTATTGGGTCTATCTGTAATATTTCTCTATGTTACAAACTATGTATCAAACTTAATATACCCTTAGGATAGGGTATAAAAAGAACCTCTTCCCAGGATCTCAAGTCGTGCTGGAAGTTCTTATTTAATTAAAAGTAGAAAAGAATTCGTACAAAGATATAAGATACGTCTGCTAACTAGCAGAGACAAATACGAAATGGAAGTAATTAAATCTAAACAAGGGGTGAGAAAATAACAAACTAAATCTGATATGAACCCAAAGACAAAATAAAGATAAGCAGCAGCAGCAAAATGGTTACTTTTTAGAGAAACTATGTGCGGCTCAACGTTAAAACAATAAAAGGCAAAATAAATTCAAATTACTTAAAAAATTAAGCAACATCAAATGTAAAAGAGACAATCTTAAATGAGGAGTAGAAATGACTGAGAGAATAAAAAAAAAGTTTAGGAGAGAGAACAGAAGAAAAAAAAAAACGGATATTAAGAGGAAGATGGAAAAAAGATAATCGCAGATGAGTCGCTATTATTCGTTGACATTGTCTATGTCATTCGTTGTAAGGGAAGGAAGGATGTAGTATTTTTTTTCTGATGTACTTTTCATTAAGCCGTTGGTAAGGAGCGATGGTTGAATGGCGTCATCAGGTCTAATTGGGGGTGCTATTTATTTATTTTCTAATAGGCCATCCTAAACGGGAATACATAATGTCTTAAATTTACATTCAAGAGCGGGTGAGGTCATAAAATGTAATGTGATCCACGCCTGTATTTTGAGTCAACAAAAGCGTTATTCTTCAAAACAGTTTGAGGGATTATGAAGACCACTTTATCAGGGTGACGTTCAATTTTTAGAAAACCTCATTTTGGAAATCATTTTGACTGAGATTTCTAAGCCCAATTCGGCTTTGTTTATTGATGAAAATTATGAGATCTAACAGAATTGTTTAACTTGTCAAACTTTGACCACTTTTTTGTTGTTGTGGTGGGGGCATGAACTTCTGGGGGTTCCCGGGCGAAGCTAAGTATTGCATATTGTTGACTGGCTAACATCGAAGGAAGAAAAACTTAAGTGCACGACTGGGTCGTACGTACTTGCACCTTTGCGCTGTTAGTTGGAAATGAATGAACTTTAAAAAATAAAATTATATGAATATATATGTATATATTTTTTTAAATTCATCAGTTAATAAGTAAAGTACCGTTATACGCTTTTTAAGCCAAAAACGTGGTAGTCCATTTTGTGGCATTTGCATAGACTAGCTTAAATATGAAATTTAATCAAAATCGTTAGAGCCGTTTTCGAGAAAATTGGCTGAAACCGCTTGAACCTAGGAAAAGTTCCGTTATTATCACTTTTAGCCAAAAATTTGGAACGCCATCTTTTAGAATTAGCCCAATTCTATACACACTAAAAATTATAATGAAATCGGTTCACCCGTTTTTTTTTAACAAACCGGCTTTTAACCAAATTAGCCTTAAGTGCCGTTATAACAAATTTTGGCCAAAATGTTGCAAGCCATTTTATAGCATGTATCTAAGCATAATGTTTAAACAAAATCGGTGTAGCCTTTTTCCAGCAAATCAGTTTTTTACCAATTTGGCTACAAGTAAAGTACCGTTATTAACGCTTTTGGCCAAAAATTTGGTACTCCATCATATAGCACATTGCCAAACTAGCCGAAATATGAAATTTAAAAAAAATCGTATGAACCGTTTTCCAGCAAACCTACTTTTTGTTAAATAGGCCCTAAGTAAAGTACCGTTAATATTAGGGCTAGAACGAAAATTTCAATTTCTCCTCTAGCAGAATGAATCTCCACAGACCCGAGATATGAAGTTTGATCAAAATCCGTTTACCCGTTTAGGCTGTAGCCTCGCTAACAGACAGACAGACAGACAGAATTTTCAGACCCACTTTTTTCGACTTCTCTATAAAGGTAATATCAGAATTTATCAAAATCCCGAGGTCGAAATTTTGCACGAATCCAAAACTTGCCCTATAGTACGTATCGGTGCAAGTAAAAATAAAAAAAAGGAGGAATCTCTGGGCAAGTAGACGTATGGTATGATATGTTTTCTATCGATATTCTAGCCCAATGAAATACAAAGGGCGTGCAGCAGCATTCTTGCAAGCTGTTGGTACAATACAGTAAAAGACAAGAAAAGGATTCTGCCGACTAATGAATATATCTCCACAGATTTTGAAACTAGCTCCTAACAAACCATATGATGGAGTCAGGCGACGACTGATTGGATTCTACTTCTTCGTTATGAAGTTCCAGATCGAGCTTCGATGAGTCCAAACACTACCTGCCCAAACACAAGTTGGTTAGTTACGATGCGTCTTATGGGCAAATTGCACAGGAGCAAAAATATAACCACATCCGCTGACGAATCCACCGCATGTTGACCTTAAGTGTCTTCCTGATTCTGGAAAAAATTAACACATATATCAATAAAACAGTTCCTTTTTAAAAACAAAGTTTATTTTCGTCGGGAAATTGTGCAGACAATGGGCGATTGCATAGCTTTAAATCGAGTAATCCTTTCGGAGATCCATGAAACGAAGGGCAGGTTACAAATTAGTGTGGAAAGCAGTGAGATCAGTCGCGTCTGTTGATCCTCCTGCGTTTATTATTTCCCCGCTTTTGGTTACGTTTTTTGTTTTGCTGATTCCTCCTACGTTTCTGTTTTTGCTTTTGATTCAAGCCATTTCTCCTACGATTCCGGTTGCCACCTCGTTTGAGAGCTTTTCTTCGCACTGGATTCTTGCGTTTGTTATTTTTCCTTCGCTTTTGAACCTGATTCCTGTTTGGTTTACGCTTCCTTCCATTCGTCTTTTTTGTTTTCTTTTTCAGCGGTTTTTCATCTCCTTCCTCGACATCGGATTGGTCTTCTGACTCAGGTTTCACAGCAGCCCCGAAGTTTGAAGATGGCTTAATAAAGGTATTACAGTCGGCATCACTGTAAACGACGATTGTCCCATATCGACACATTGACATTCCAGGCTCGGGGTCCTCCCTGGCTTCGATGGATCCCAAGCCCCTTGACTCCCCCACTTCGTACAAGTCACCATTTTTCGTAATGAACCCGGTGACCTCAACATTCTTCATGAGACGTGCGTCCCCATCATCGTTGCTCGGTATAGATTCATCCAAAAGTTGATTCTCACTTTTGGCCAACAAGCTTTCATTGGGTATTGTTGCAATAATCCGCACCGGTGCTGGTCTCTCAGCTTAAAGGCAGAAACTAATCAATTATCCATATTTGGTCAAACATCTGTATCAACTTACCACTCACCCTTGACAAGAGTGCCAACAAAACTACGGCTAAAGCGTGACAAGTCCTCATCTTCACCTGTTTTAATCTGCACTAAACCCAAGTCAGAGTGAATGCAGATCTTATATAGAACACGAACGGAAATCTACAAGCAATCCATCGTTAGCTTGAGGTCAAACTAAATTTCACGCAGGTCATCTGAATACCCCTGGGCGCGAAAGATGGATTGCCCGACAGAATTCATGGACTCCCTTCGATGAAAAACATAATTTATGCTGTATTTGTTGATATTTTCCATCGGCTTTGCATACTGATTGTCACGCTGGAATTTCTCCAATTAAGAATGCAAGGAATCACAAATGGGATTTTTTGTTTAGAACCAACAAAAACAGGTCAAACTATCTAGCCAGACACAAAAACTCAATTTGCATATCTAACTGAGAGATGAAATTATCTTTTGTTAAAAAAAAAAAAAAAATCAGTTTGAATGATGTTTCAATTTTATGGTTTCGATGACCGGAATGGAGCGCGGAACGGTTGACAGCTGATGTGATTTTAGCACGCCGCTGTATTCTACCGAAACGTTGTCATAATTTTAGCGCTTGGAATGAAACCCGCCCGCGGAGCGGTACCTACTCATATTTCTTTGCTTTCATTGATTAAAGGCAGCTTAATTATAGGTCAACAGTAATCAACAGAACACGTGTGCCTGTAGAATTGGAAAAGTTCTACCCGAGGGCAATTTCTTTGAATAGGATGTGTCTAGAGTAGAAAATAGAACTCTGCGGCATTAATATGCTTTATTTCATTGGAAACTACATAGTTACATCCGTTCAAAATATACTTCTAATCGGTAGTGGACTGTATGAATAAACTAAGAACTGGGGCTACAGGCATGTGCGACTAGTTAACTCCTATAATCTAGTCCTATCTCTCAGCCTTTTAGGCGATACTCAGCTCTTCTTCGTTTTCTAGCTTTAGCTGCTTGACCTACATATGTATGTATGTGTATTGTATACAAACTGCCTTAGGTTTTCAAAGAGCTAAAGCGTCGAGAATGGAATATCACTTCTTCTTTATCTTCTGCCTAGTTATCGTTACGCCTAGAAAGCGTCAAGATTTCGTGGCCAATACTGTCCAGGATACTTTCTATATCTTAAATGGCTTTCATCCCAAATTTCTAGTTTGAGTTTGTGTGCCGATTTTCCTGAAATGGTATCAACCCTAAAATGAGCTGGCTCAGAACTTGCACTCAGACAATCGAGGCAGGTCAACAAAAGCTTAACTATGACAAGTAAGGAATCAGAAGGATGTGACATGTGACACCATATTCCTTTCCTACAGAATGCCATGTACATATTCAGAAAACCTCTATCAAATTTCTTAAAAAAACATATGGAAATGCTACACTCCGCCTAGAGCGAATCGTGTGATACCCTATCCCTTTCCTATGTACAGACATATGGATGTATGTATGTAGCCTTTCCCCAAAAAACTTTCCTAAATTTATATATAATTTTTTTTTGTAAAAGTACTCCAAAAGAATTTTATTTCAAAAGTGGGCGTGGTAGTGGGCGGACTTCTAAAATATTTTAAGATATACTCAAGTCTGCGTCTAAGGATTGATATTATTTGATTGAAATCTACAAAAATCAGTTTTTGTAGAAAACTGCCCATAAAAAGTGGGCGGGGCCATATACAATATATGGAAGACTTGTACAGTAAGAGAATATCTACATATATGCTTAAGTGAGTTTTTTCGAGTTTCATATAAAAGTACTGAAAAAATAGATTTTTTTTTTTTCGAAAAGTCGGCGTGTCAGTGGGCGGATTCCAAACATTTTTACACTTGTATTGCTTACTTTTTCAAGGACCTCGTATACAAAATTTCATCAACCTAGCTCAAAATTTAAGGCCCAAAAACTGGAGACATACGGGCGGACGGACATGGCTCAATCCTGATCCTGATCATTTGGAAATATACCTTATGTGGTCTATCTGTAATATTTCTCTATGTTACAAACTATGTGTCAAACTTAATATACCCTTAGGAAAAATGCTTATGTATGTCATATGTACATATATAATATAACTCTATATCGGGTTGGTTATCGGGTTTTCGTTAGAGCGTGTACTAAATTTTACTTGAATCCTTTTTCTTATTCGATCCTGTCTTGCAAAACTAGGAATCCCTAAATCATTATATACGCAACTTATTCTTTCAGTCACTAGCCAAACTGGTTGATACTTCAAAATTGGGTCTAAAACTAAGTAAAATATCTGACAAATATACCAGTCAATCTTTAAGTTATACATCAACTGATTTTTTTCGTTTACATGGTGCGGCAACCCTGGAGCAAATGCAATTCACTGTATCCACTCCATCACAGACACTAAATTTTATCGTAGGTAGTACCCACATAAGTATCTAGTTCGCGCAAGGATGCTCGCTAGCTAAAGGTATACGAATGGCAAATATAGGGAACTTTTGAAACTTTAAATTAAAGTTAACACTTGACTGTTTCTCCCCTTTCGACAGAACAAAAAAGAGAACAATCCTACTATTTATCCCAGAATAACGGAATTAAACAATTAAACTTGAAAAAAAAGAAACGTATTTAATGATAATTAAGCCGAATGTAGGAAGCGCTATTTGTAAACCCTTAGGAATTCCATTCATTGTAACAATTTTTCCTCCTTTTCTTTTGTGTGTGTGTATCCTTTGCGTGACCTCCTTACTTAATCGACAGTGAATGTTGACAGCAGAATTAACTGACGTAATTTTTTGCCTCAAATGCTGTTTTCTTTTTTTTTTTTCCCCTCATCATATATATACACACTCTTCAAAGGACCTAGAGGACAAATAAAATAATTGAATTAAATTTCAGGGTTGGATATGTATGCGGATAATTTTTGTGTGCGCCTCTTTCGAAAAAGAAGGACGTGCGAGAACGACGAATGAATGGAACAAGGAGAGAACACAACACAGTAAGGATATGTATATAGGAGCTGAAGCTGTATCAAATTGCTTCTTTCGGGAATATAGTCTAGACACGTTTAGATCGCACAGGGCTTGTTTATAAGGGTTCGCTTAATATAAATTTAAAGAGAAAATAAGCAGATGGTGCGCATTCACATAAACTCAATTAAGTTGCTCGCAATGTTAGTGTAGAGGAATTTATTCAGTACTTTACTTGAAGGATGTTGGGTTTTGATTGGCCGTTAGGAGAAGTATGTACATTTTAAGAGTGCACATGAACTGGTTCTTCTCGAGAGCATTAAATGTTGACTCGTTCTCAATCCTTGAAAGGGAATTGGTACTATTCAGCGTAAATCATGCATCAAAAAGTGAGATAGATACTATCTGCAGACGCCAAAGGATCAGTAGTTTTACACCAAAGTGAATATCCTTGAAGTTTTTATGAAAGGTCAAGTAATCGAAACTTATTTCAGGGTAAATCGCTCTATTTCAAGACTATATAAGGCTTAGTTAAAGGCTTTTGATGAACCAAGTTAGTGGCTACATTTCTTGTTTCTGCTGGATTTAATGAGACCTTCTTTGAGTGCAGTAATTGTTGTTGACACTAGACATTTACAAACAATCTATTCTGTCGCCTCAATTCGTTTAACGTAAAGTTAGCGTATGATAAAGTCATATGACGGTCTCATTTTGTTTCCATGGTAGCTGAGTGGACAGTGCCCGATTATGCAACGACTTAGAATGCTCAGATCTCCCTTGCTCTACTCTTGTTGGGCTTTTCTGCTTACCTTATGGCCATTTGGTATGGTTAAGTATAGTATAAGTTATGTTCATCACTCAGGGTTCTTATTGGTTTTCAATCAATCCAAAGTGTGCTCCTAATAAACATATCATGTTCCCAAGTAGCCTGATCCGTCCTTCAGCAATCATATGAGCAGCCTGGTGGCCATTGTACCTATCGGCCAATGTCCAGTTAATACAGTTGAAAGTATGCTGATTTATTTTCTGATCAAAGACAAACGTTTTTTGGTCCTTTATTTGTTTAATGTTGGACATTAGCTGCGAGTTATTATACAGTCATGCCTGGTTGGTCAGAATATTTTGACATTTTCTCTTGTTTTTCATCTTTACGTCTAGATCTTTTGAAGCTCTGTTGGAGTGGGAGCGAGAATAATTGGGTTTTATCTCTTGGGTTAGCTTTTCTGCTTCGATTCCTGTGATTTTTTGTCATTTCGGTAAGACACTAGAGGCACTGAGAGCGACCACGTGGGTCTAGTTTTTGCCGGACAGATGGCGTTCATGTTGTCACCGTTTCCATACGTAGAGCAGGCACAGGTCTTAACCGTCACGATATCAGGACTTTTTCCACGTCATATCTGGTTAGTGGCTGCCTATAGGCGTTTTTTGATTGCTGATGAGGTCCTTGTCTCTTCCACTAAAGAATGATGATGGGCTGGTTATTCTTCGCTCAGCTTGTTCTAAAACGTTTGGAGGGCTCGATGTAGTTGCAAGTTCTGTCGTGCGTTGAGATTTGGAACGGTTTCAGAGTCACCAGTAGTTCGTTCTCTGTACGACCGCTTACGTATTTAGCATGGCGACCACGTTATCGATATGAAACTTATCAAATCTCAGAAGAAGAGATGTTAGATGGAACGAACTACTATTTGTTTGTACATTGTTATAAAATGTTGGTCCCATGAGTAGTAAGGAGTTCTTGACAGAGCCGACACACCAGGATAGAAAGAGCTGTATGGACTAAAGAAATTAAGAGCCCTTTTATCATTTTCTTTGAACTTTTCTTACGCTAAGTAACTCTGAGTGAATAATTTTCCCCAACCTTAATCCTTTAATCCCTTTATTCTTAGAGGGCCATTTAGCACAATGGACCTACTTATGGTCTAGGTTATCCTCAACAAACGCCGCTTCCTATCAACCAAAGTGGACTGGGCATATGCAAAACGACAAGAAGGTTGGCATTTGCATTATCACCACACGCTACGGACCATATATCCCTGCTTCAGTACCACATTCGTTCCTTAAGACATTTGCGATCCAAACATTAGTTGTCACCAATGATGACATTGAACTTTCTGGAGAAATGGAAATTTTTGATCATGTACATATATGTTATGTTTAGGATCTCAAAAAGTAACGTTAAAACTCGTTAATGCGTTAAACTTTACTTTTTCAAACCTCATTACATAAAGACTTATAACTTCCCTTTAATCTACGACCTGACCTACTTTTTGTTTCGCCTTGTTACTTTATTTGGAATCTTTATCCTTCCTACCAAACGAACCATGAATCCTGCTATATTATCGATTTACTCCAATCTGTAGGCAGATAAAAAAGGCTCGTAAGATGATTTTCAAATTTTCTTCGATCCATCTGCGAATCAGGAAACGTACATCAATATCTTCCTTTTAATCCACCAAAGTCTGATTTTTTTCTAAAGAAATCAGCAACAGCTAAAGCTATCCCATTGCCCATGCCCATTCAACGCAATCCTCTTCATCAGCCAACCCAGGGCCATTAAAACGTAATGCGATGCCAGGGAATGCGACCTCGTACATACAAAAAAAAAAAAAACAAAAAAAACAAAGAACAAGTGAAACACCCCAAACCATGGAATACAGCAATTATCCTCGGAATACCAACGAACTCTGCTCGATTCCGCTCCTTTTTACACATAATCCTATTCGACGACTTTACAATCAGCTATTTCGATTCTGCCCCCCTCCCCGCAAGTATCTGTAACCCTAATCCTTTTACACTCTCTGCAGCTATCGCAGGAAAACAACAAAAAACCGACTTAAGTACTACTACACCCGTAAGAAGGTTATAAAGGAAAGTAAATTCGATCCGAAATCGAACCAACGAACGAACAATTGTTGCTAAGCCCAATTTATGTAAATAAAAGAACGAAAGAAGGAATATCGCAACGGTCGCAGAATCCGAATCAGAATCACAATCACCTATAGCCATGGCTATACCATAAAGATTAGGAGCAAAACACTAACCCCCGCAAGACAAAGGCTGCTTAATTCCCGTATGTGAAGCCATCAATAACTTGGCCGTGCCGTTCCCCAATTTGCATAGATATCCCCGAGACTCCCGTGCTCTCTTGTACAAAGGAGAAAAAACTTTTACGGCTGCTCCTCTACCCGATAATGCCCGTCCGACAGCCACCCGGGAAAAGTATGGAAATTTTCTTTATTACTTCCAAATTTGAGCAAATGATTCAATCGGAACGCACCAAGAGCGACCTAGCCTTTTAAACGCAAAACTTTCCTTTAAATTATTACGTCTTTATAAGGCAACACCAAAAAAAAACAAAAATCCACATCGCTTATGAAAAGGACAGAATAAAAAAATAAAAAAAGGATATCTCTGTATACTCAGGCCTCGTTGTAAGCACCTTCGCTCAAGAAAGAAAGAAATCCTTTATCCAAGTTTGGTACACAAAAAAAGGTATCCACCAGCCTGCCTCCTTTTGGTTGGCAGGCATTTTGTGTATCTATCTGCAAATTGTTAGTGTTTTTCTTACGAAAAATTGCCAAAGAAAATACTTCACCTGGGAACCAAGGGGGGGGGGGGATACATCAGCGCAAGGACGCAAAAAGATAAAAAGTGTTCCTGAGCACGGACCTTCCTCTCATTTTTTTCTTTATAAATCCGGCAGTTGGCAGTAGGGAGTTAAGAGTTGGGAGTTTGCAAAAAAAAAAAGAAAAAAAAAAACCGACTACGACCAAGGACAACACAGACACCAGGATAATGACGAAGAGAACTTGTTTCTCAAGAACGCCAAGTGAAGTGGAGCGCTGCTTCACACCAACAAGTGAATTGTGATGATGCCCATTCAGTTTGTGTACCCGTCCGTCACCACACCGCGCCAACTATAAATTGTGCTAATAGAATATGGTAATGTGAAGGACCACCTTCCAGATCGCTGTACCATTATCAGCATCATCATCATCATCAGCCCGCCATAAATGAGGTGTCATGAAAGAAATTAATTGGATTTCAAAACATTGTGTTGTTGGTTGGCCAAGATGGAGCAGTAACGGGGACCATTTCAGCATTCTCCTCGCCGCGCGCTACGCCGCTGGCAGTTCCGGATGTGACACAATCTGTTTGGCGTCTTTAATCCATATTCTCGGGATAATTAAGTTTGCTGTCCTTATAGAGGACGCGACAACGATGGGGCGCACAAACGAGCTAACAGCACACCGTTACAGGCGGAGGCAACGTCGTTTCTGATTGCCACTCTACAATCAATTCGCTTGCTCAATGGCTTCCTCTTGCCTAATACTGACACATCAGTTTCCATTTTTTTTTCTTTCCTTCTTTCTGTTTCGTCCTTTTTTGTGCTTCCTGGCCATTATCATCACCATAAGCGCTTGCAACAACAATTTAGATAGTTGATTTCATCGTCGCTCCATCCGAGATATACGTATATCCTTCGACGATGTATGAGGACGAGCATAATCCTTTAAAAGGTCGTGCGCCGTATAAGAGCGCACTAGGCTGCCGGTCGGTGGGGGGAGGACAAAGCACAATACGTATAAAAATGATATGATTTTTCCTACGTTCGTTATAATATTCTTTTGTACAGCTTGCCCTTTTGCCTATACATACCTCTGACATCGAGGATGAGGAAGGGGATGGGGAATCCCGCTCTTGCGTTGGGTTAGGCCCCCGCATTATTATTTTTATGAGAAGCCTTTGTTTGCTGTGATATAAACTGGGAGAGATACACTGCTGGTGGTGCTATGTTACTCTGCTGCTATCGTGTCCTCGTGCCGGAGATAAAGGATCAAGATACTAGCGTAGCTTCCTGATTTGTTTTTCTCTCTTTTTTTTTTTAAGAAGGACTTTTTCTTCTTTCGATCTCATATCCTGCCTTTAATAGTTTTTTTTTTTTTTGCTTTATCTTGGAACACTACAATGTGGAACGATGGAACGAGAAAGAGCTACTGAGTGTCCACTGTCCAGGTATCGCTCGCACAGTGTGAAATTTGATTCACTATCATTCTTATGCAAAAAAGGACACACAGGTTTCACTTGTTGATTTCACTACTTGCAAAGCCTTAAGTGCTGCGAAACGATTCCTGATATTGATTTCGGGAATTTAAGGAATTCATGTCCTTTGACCTTTTTTTTTTTGTTTTGCTGTTTTGGGGAGTTTGAGTGTGTGCTATGAGGGGGGAATGTGAAATGTATGTAAATTCAAAAGGAACTCTCTCTGAAAACATTCTTGACGCCAAACAACTTTTAGTATATTTGCCGACAATTGATGGTGGACCAACAACGATGTGTAGGGGTAAGTCACACGTTTCACTGACCATTTCTGATTTGGGACTTTGAATTGGATCTAGCCGACGAAAAGGACCTTTTCGCATCTTAAGGGGTGGTTTGTGCTGAGTTATTTAGTTGAACGATCAATTAGACGCTTCATTTGAATGTTTACTCATTTAAATTTCAAAACACTTTCCTTGCATGAATATTAATTCTTAGAAATATTTTATCCATGTATTTCTATTTTAATTGGAAGTGTATTCCCGGAATTCGTTTTGATTAAAAGGCATTTCACGTGCATAGAGTGTGATTGGGACATGTGTAAACTACTCGTAGTTATAAAGTTTTGTGAAAAGTGTGAAATTAATTGGCCATATGCATCGAAAACTTGATTTTATGCTCTAGTGAGCTAATTTCAATAAATTGTGTAATCCTTTCTTTGTGTCCGAAAACTAGAATGGAAATTTATGTGAAATCAAAGCTGAAAGATGTCAGATTGAGGAAAACCACAAAATTTTAGTTTGTTACAAAATTCTTGTGAAATTTTTGGTTGCTCGACAAAAACAAGTTGTGTTACGGCCGAATTTAATCCTATGTTTATAATATTCATTCGAAAATATGTACTGCACACGTTGAGCTTTTAAACCGCTTTAAAGCTATGATAGGTATTGTGAAATACCACGGTAAATGACATCTGACATGTGCCTCCCAATTTGTTGGGCTTTCGTACATAATCTATCTTTTCAACAGAAAATATGTATTTCGGGAAGTCTACCTCATCGTATTCGACGTTGCAAGGCCGATACTTTAGACGAGGAGCACAATAATTCCAAACAGGACATGGGTGGCGCTTAAAAGAAAAACAAAAACTATTGACATTCCTTAGACACATACAACGGATGGGATGGAGCCTTTTTTTTTAGCCCAGGTTATATTATTGAATAATATGGTCGTAGGCAGGTTGTGGCCAAGTAACATGTTAGCACATAGTTGAGCTATTTGTTGGATTGCATTCTTTTATACAAAACTCTCTCATATTATGCAGGTATCAGCGGGCATGGATTTCTATGATCGTACTTAACAATATAACAAAAGTTCTGATCTAATATCCTTGAGAATCAAGAATCTTGATGACCCATACAGATCTTTGTCACACTAACTCTTGAGATAGGTCAAGCGAAGGCCCTCATCGGCTTACCTGTTTTATTATTTAACGACATCCAAAAAGGCATTTGACATTTACTTCATTGTAAAGTCAAAAGGTGTAGTCGCTGGTCGTTTGGTATAACTGCAACGCTCGGCCACACGTCGGCTTGAACAAATTAACTTCAAAATAGTAGATACCTACGTTTACCAAGGTCTTAAATATGTAATGAATCTCTGGCTAGTGTATCCGCTTTTAGGAAGTCGAAATTCCGCTGGCAGCCTACGGTTTTCACCAATTCATATTCCCTCAATAATTAAGTGACGTTTGTGCTGCGTGGAACAGGGCTACTGTCAGCTAGAATTTGATGATGGTGGTCTAGTTCTTTACAATCGCATAAGGAAAACTATTGCAGCTTTTGTTGTTCTTCCTCTCTCGTAATGAACGTCTGATTCGCAGTCTCATTGCTCGCTTTCAGATGAGGAGACTTCGAAAAGATTATTACTTGAATATAAGCTTGTGAGTTTCCTGCAATTCATTCTCTCTATTCATAAAGCTCGAATTCTGTTTACTTTGCTGTACACTAGGGATTCTATATTGTTTCTAAGAGGTATCCAAGAACACCTTGAAGACGCACTCGACGCCAAACGAGCAGCTTTCCGCTCTGGACCTTCCTGCGTTGACCACATCAACACCCTTCAATATCGATCGCCACTTCACCTGCCATTCATCGATTTTGAAAAGGGGTTTGATAGTGTCGATCGGGAATTTATTCGGCCCGGGGCTGGATAAATTAATACCAACTATCAAGGCTACATATGAGAGGTCTTCAATCTTCATGTCACGTTTTGCACAGAAGTAGCCTGTCTGAGAAGTTCGAAGTTCAGAGTGGCTTTTGGCAAGGCTGCGTACTTTCACCAATACTTGTTCTATTGGTAATTGGCGATGTGCTAAATTCGGGCTTATTAACAGGAAATGGAGGAATTAAATGGGCTCTTACATCTGAACTCAAACACATAGACTACGCCGACGATGTATGCCTTCTGCCTCACACTATAATGGACTTCACCAAATGACAGCAAATGTGGAGAGTCGTTGGGCTGAAAATTACTTCGACAAAAACAAAAATGATCAGCCTAGGACCAATCTTATCAACACATATACTCGTATGTATTGCTGGGCAGACGATTGAGAGAGTAGAGAGTTTCCAATATCTTGGGATTATTTCCACACTTTGGCGAAGTAATATAATTAACTTAAAGACCGAGCTACGACTGTTCCGTTCCAAAGTTTAATCCGTGCTACTATATGGATATAGTACCTGGAGGGTGACCGCGACTATGACGAGAAAGCTGCAAACCGTTTTAATGATGTCTACGCTATATATTAAGGATTTTCTGGCCAAAGCGTAACTCTAACGGACAGGTTTGTCATAGGCACAATTATACGACGGTGAATTGGTCACACTCTCCGAAAAGTCCATAGCTAACCACGTGATGCAATGGAACCCACAGGGTTCGTGGCAGTCCTAGAAGTACATAGCGCAGAACAGTTGAGAAAGTAGCATGGCAACTGGGAAAGAGTTGGGGGCTTTAAGACCCACAAGGTGATACAGGACATAAGTTAAGTAAGTGAATTGTGACCCAGTAAAAACCTTCACAACTAGTTTTTTTTTTTTTTTTTTTTTTTTGGTGCGCTGGAGGCGATGGAATCTTTATGGATACTCGCAGCCCGTACTACGAAGTTATGCCCGACTCCATGCTCTAGCATGTTTACGTGCTAAACCACCGCCCCCCCCCGAACTGTCCTGTTGCCCCCTACGGTACCGCCGATCAAGGCATTCCTTCGTAGGGGCAGGTTTTTGACGTCATGTCTTCTTCCTTATGCTGCAGGGCTCTGTTCTTCTTCGGCTCTTTGTGTTTGGTTTTCCAGCCGTAGCTCCTGCATTATGCTTGTAATAATGTTGTCGGCAAACACCCAGGCTTCTCTTCTTGAGAGCATGAAACCTATTAGGCGCCTTGGGGTTACCGCATTTCCCATCTCTCGTTCTAGGGTGTTTCTCGCAGACTCATATTGTTTGCACTCTACCAGGACGTGTTCCGCGTTTTGGACTTTCCCTTCACAGTGCCGGCAGAAAGGATCATCTGCGATATTGTATTTGTGGAGATATTCCCGAAAACTTCCATGTCCTGTTAGGAATTGAGTGAGGTAGAAGTTTACCTCCCCGTGTTTTCTTGTGGTCCACTCTTCGATATTTGGCAGCAGTTTGTAAGTCCACCGGCCATTTTCTGACGTGCTCCATCGTTGTTGCCATTCTAATTTTGCAGTCGCTCTGATCGTGCTTCTCTCCTCGTTGTCGCTGTTCTGCATGCATGCTGCTATTCTGACCTCCAGGTCGATAGGCATTCGCGCTGCTATTACATTAATTGCATCCCCCGATACTGTCCTATATGCGGAGCATATTCTAAGGGATGCTCTTCTGTGTACCGAATTAATCCCCCTCATGTATGAGTTTACGGCTGTAGCCGGTTCCCATATGGGGGCTGCATACATGAGGATTGACTTGCTAACTGTCGCAAGTAGGCTTCTGATAGGCTGCTTTGGTCCGCCAATATTGGGCATTAGCCTGGATATGGCTGCAACCACCCGGTTTGCTTTTACGCTTGTGTGGGCTAGGTGTTCTCTAAAGTTTAGCCTATGGTCAAGCAGTACTCCCAGGTACTTTATGTAGGGCTTCGACATGATAGTGTGTTCGCCTACCTCTATTGTTAGGCGCTCAACTTTCTTGCGACTGCTTATGAGGACGGCCTCCGTTTTATGTTCTGCCAGTTCCAGGCCTGATGAACGAAGCCACGTTTTCACGTCCTTAATGGTGTTGTTGCAGTGTTGCGTCACTTCCTCTAGTGTTTTAGCCACAACAACCACTGCTATGTCGTCAGCGTAGCCGATTATATGTACTCCTCTTGGTTTACGTATCCGTAGTACCCCATCGTACATAATGTTCCACAAGGCTGGGCCCAACACTGATCCCTGTGGTACTCCTCCTGTGATTTTATGTGTTTTAGGCCCTTCTTCCGTATCATAGTGGAGGGTCCTATCTTCAAAGTAGTCCGTTATTATTCGGCGCAGATAGTTAGGGACGCACATGTCCCTCAGCGCTCTCATAATGCAGCTCCATTTGGCAGAGTTGAAAGCATTCTTTACGTCGAGGGTAACGACGGCACAGTACTGCTTCTTTCCTCCTTTCCATCTGGTCCCCGATATGGCTTCGCGTGCTATCTTGCACACTGCTTGTATCGCATGGGTTGTGCTTCGTTTCTTTCTGAAACCGTATTGTAGGTTGGACAATCCATTTTCTCCTTCGGTGTACTGGTCCAGTCTGTCACGGATTATTTTCTCAAGCACTTTCCCTACTGTGTCTAGCATGCACAGTGGTCTATATGAAGACGGTAGGTCTGGAGGCTTGTCGCCTTTTGGGATTAGTACCAATCTCTGTCGTTTCCACTGTAGGGGAAACTTTCCTTCTATCAGACAAGCTGTATAGAGGTTAGCAAAAACCTCTGGTTGGACTTTTATGGCCTTTTTTAATACGAAGTTCACAACTAGTAATATTCTACATTTGCTACTGTTACCTTTGGATTTTGGATTAAGATCAACCAGCTTCATCGGTCTCCAGCTGTTTGAATAATTGGAGCAGCCGATATTCTGACAGTTGTATGCATTCATCGTACTATTTCAATAAACTCCGTATTGGTTTCATACTTGTATCTCGTACATTACTTCTTTATACATCTTATGAAACCCCATAAAAATAACCATTTTACAAGTATAGCTTTCTGGCCGACTCATGCTTCACTCCGTTTATTTCCAATATTTCAATATCTTATACAATTTCAGTTCAACTGACTTTATGTATACAAGCAGCCTAGCCTATGGAATAAAATATTCTACAGCCACCGGTTTCAGTGTAATAGCCAAACACAAACACAATAAGCAATTAAATTCGTAACTGTGAACTTCTGAAGAGAGCAACACGCTTTGACCCTGATTTTTTTTTACATCAACTTCAGTTGGAAAAATCCCATTTCTGAAGCACTTTCAATAAACCTCAAAAAAAAAAAATTCCGCATAAATTAACGTATTTTTGATCCGCATTTCAACAGCCACTATCTTCATTGTGTTGCCTCTTTTTTTTTTTGCGTTAATTTATTTCGAAAGGGCGTTCAAGTGCTCCGAGCGGCAACAGCGGACGCCCTTTGAGAGGCTACTTGTTAATTCAAAACTTCGTGATGTAGGAGCATTTGGAATTCATTGTGATAGCACAAACGGTAGGGTAGATGACTTTGCAAATGAAAATTAATAACGCCCAAGTCACTGTGCGACCCGTTTCAGGCTTCAATTTGCTTTTAAGGGACACCATAACAATTTACTCCCCATTTTACGACATTTCCTCGTAAAATTCCCCTGTAAATATCCATGAAACACTAAATGGCAAAAAAAACGAAAAAAAAACAAAAAAAAAAGAGACCGGAACTTGACTTTCTCCCACAAAAATACACCCGTACGTACATAGAGAGGAGAAGGTATCCTGTCGTAAAATCGTCGCAACAGCGAACTGATATTTAATCCACCTGCTGGCGAGTGGCGGCAGCGGTGGAGGCGGTGCCTTTTACGATGCACTCTCCCAGTGTAATCATACCGCAGGGATAATAATTTGAATGATCCTTCGGATAGTCCCCAGTATACACATTTCCTATTGAAAGTACCTTAAATGTTTACAGGTTTCTTAGCCTGGAAATGGGATAGGGAAAGTCGTTAAAATCGAAATATGCGGGCTTTCACGGGATTAAAGCTGACTTCGTTCCAGTAGTCAAGCAAATTGCAGAAACCGCGGGATAATTTAAAGTACACATCTATTGTGTAGCCCAGGAGGCATTTGTAGTCATCACTCAGAGGAGAGAAAGCCTCCCAATCAAGTGTCAGCCTGAAATCACCTAATTCCTGACGTACTCCACCAAACACACAAGTGCCCTCGAACCGAAGAAGTCTGGGTGGAAGGTGTAGAACAGAATGTATGCCCACTTTCATAAAGGATTCTCCGGTATAACAAGGCTCCGAATCAAATTCCACACACACACATAGACAAAAACAAAGGAAAGGAGTGGGGGTATCATCGAGTGCTGGCGAATGCATAATAGCGAAAAGTTTTTCAACCCACTTATCACGTAAACCAAGAAGTCATTCAAAAGTCAACAAACTTTCTTGGATTTTTGCAAGCAACTCTCTCGCTCTGTGTCTCTCGTCGTCCCGGATGCCTGCTTATCTATCCGAACAGTGGCAGCGGGAAAGACACTTTAACATGCAACAAAACTCTCTGGATAAAGCGAATCCCAGCTAACCCCCATCGTTGGTTGTCGGCCGACGGAGTACAGCAGAGTACAAATTTATATGCACAAAGCAAGCAGGTGGGCACTAGATGCTATAAATTTGCCTTGCCGTCGCAGGACATGTTCAGAATGAAGGCGAGAAAGAGACCAACAGAGAAAGAGAAATCAATTTTTCAATATGAAACGTTTGCACTTTGCTTTTTGGGACAGAATATGATGAATGAGCGGAGGTGCTAAAGGAAAGGACCTTCTCCTCCGTAATCACAGTAATAGTTAGACGACGACCGACGTCTTAAGCGCAGTCGTTAATAGCGTTTTCGATTTAATTGAATTGGATAGTTTGTCTGTAGTGGAACTCACTTAAAGTCGAAGCGCTTTAAAATGAGCAGACACTCACACAAACGCACGCACAAGGATATAGAATGCAAGTTCGTTGATTAAGTGGGTGGGGGTGGGTCGAGATCCTATACGTTATTCCCCAAACGTGCACAAGTAATCAAAACCATTTATGACTTTTCCGGAAACTCATTTCCGCCATCTCCGCCGCCTCGCATTATCCTTGTTCTCGGTTTGATTTCATCGTGTTGATTTACCACCTACCCTCGTGATGATGATTATGATGGGGATGGTGGTGCTGGTCGTTATGGGAAGCATTCTAGATATATTGAGAACCAGCCAGTGCTTACAGTGTTCTTACATATCTGAGTCTCTAGGCTATAGAGGATAAATAATGATTCTTAGATAACACACACACAAAATCTACCGACCGACATCCGACTCTCGGATTAACGCCCGGTGGAGGTGTAGCATGGTTATCCTGCAGAAAATCGATCACCAATGGTTTCTGGTGACAAAATGGTAATAAGAACCAACCAAGCAGCTATTGTTACGACCATAGTATGTGCTCGATTGTTAGTCGCCAACTTAACCATGTCGTCGTGACCTGAAGACGGTTTCGCCTTCTTAATGCCGTCCACCCCCTTCCCCGGCTCCATCTCTCTGCATACACTGAGTGTGTGCAAGTAATGAGAGGACACAAATTCTTGAATTAGGTTTTTGCGGGCGCTACAAAGGAGCCTGCGAATAATAGCTTGAGATACCAGCAGCGGCAGCGGCGGTGGCATGGTCTCCCATGTAATCTGGGTTGTCGTGGTTAACCACCTAAAGGATTCAAAGCAATTCAAAAGGGCATGTAACTATGCACTTAGCGAAGGAGTGTGTTCTGTCGGATTTACACTGGCTGGCGTGGCGATTCGGTGAGCGTCAACGAGTTGTGTAGTCATCATTGAACAGAAAGGAAAGCAACACTCGTACAATAGAAGAAAAAGGCGGTTTTGCGGATTGTTTCCGGGTGATTGCGTGCTCTGCTTGTTGGTCAGTTTGTACTGCAGGAAATTGAAAACAAATTTGAAGCGAATTCGATCATGCATACTAAAATGGAATTCGCCTACGGTGCGGTTACTGCGGGTGAGGTCGTGTTGGTTTTTTAAGGAAAAAAAGAAACAAAATTTGAATGCAAGCCACACGCCGCTGTGTACTTGCTAAATAGTTGCTTCTTTGGTGGAGTTACACTGTTACAGGCAGCACTTATTTGAACCGCGAACTATTTCCGATACAGCATGCCGCAATAGAAAGTGTGGTCATGGAAACGACTTCACAGTTCAATATGCAGTGAAGGT
This sequence comes from Chalcosyrphus nemorum, assembly GCA_949716465.1. Taxonomy (NCBI): domain Eukaryota; kingdom Metazoa; phylum Arthropoda; class Insecta; order Diptera; family Syrphidae; genus Chalcosyrphus; species Chalcosyrphus nemorum. The sequence goes on from OX454332.1 coordinate 842,790, forward strand.
CTGCAAATTGTGCCGGATACCTAGTTTATGACAAGAGGGTAAGGTTATAGTACCGGCGAGTATTCCTTTGAAACGAAATTGAAAAGTGTTAGTTATTCTTCTGAAGTAAGAGGACACCTACTTAAGCTCATTCAGGTCCAAATTTTGAATTCATTCCTTGAACTGCTGAAAGGGAAGCAACCTCCATGTCACTATGCTGTCTTGATAATTTGTTACAAATATTGCTGAATGAGAGGTTAAAAAGGGTAGCAAGAAACTGTATTAACCTCAGTACAATGACATCACCATTTCATATGCACAAACCAAGAATCCATTGTTAGCTAAACTTCAAACCAATGTATGTAGATGTAGTAGATTTAATGAAAATGTAGTAGTTCCTTTGAAAGGGTGAAGTTTAGGTAAGAGATAACTATTTAAACATTGTTGGTACACTTTAGACTTAAGTGTCAAAATATTTAGGTCGACAACTTTTTTAAGACATGATTCGTTGTTGGTAAGGCCCAATGCCTTCTTAAGGTGGCCCATAATTGAATTAAACGCTGTCACCCATAATTTCTATTTTATTGGACGAAACTTTTCGCTCAGTATCGTCAATATTTCGTTCACTTTTCGCTTTGTGCAGAATATTCGAACTAAAATAGAGCAAATAACTGAACGCTCGGAACTGTGCGGGTACTGCTGGGTCAACTTCAGGACTGCATGAGGCATCTCTGCTTCAATTGAATGTCTAAACTAGGGGAACTAGGGAAGCGCTCCTCAAAGGAAAACTTTCAACAGTTGCTAAAGAGACAGCAAATAAAGAGAGTGAAAGGGCAAGAAGGAAACCCACTTACAGTCAACGCACGGATCGTCTCGTCATTGTGCCATTGGCCTTGTGCGACTCAATGTTCTGCATAACGACTATTGCGGAAGCTGCAGAGACGAAGAAGGAATCGAATCTATTCGTCAACTGCTGAGTGACTGTCCTGCCCTATCCATCAGAAGGAAGAGAACTCTTGGCAGTCATTTCTTCTCGGAGCTGTAGGACTTAGGCAACGTTGAGCTGGCGGACCTCCTGAGATTTATTCTACTATTTTGGTGGTTCTAACATCGGACTTGTTGGTCTAAGTGAGCAGTGACCTTCTTGTCACAAGGCACCCATCTACCTAACCTAATCTACAGTCAATGACGAACCAACGTCCCCACTCAGTATTGATGAGGTTAGTTTAGTTTTTCAGAGCATGCCAATGGGCTTGTATGTTCAATGGCAGAGAGCTGTTGATTGTTTCCACGCCATGTGCGAGAATGTCCTTTAGTTCTTGCCGATTTGTGAGGTGGCAAAGTGGGTGGAGATTGAACCTGGGTGTTCTTGTATTGTAGGACCTTCGAAGGCAGAAGTGACTGATAGGATTTCTTGAAGATCGAATTTGATTGAAGATTTCTTCCTCATAAGTTGGCAACCAGTTGACCTAATGCCGATTTTAGTTACAAAAATGATCGAACCTTTCGCCTCTCCATGGCAAATTAGCTCTATATCTACGAGGGCTTGCAGTTGATTTTTCGGAGTTAAGCATTGCAGTATTACGCTTTGGTGATTGGTTTGTACCTGCATCTAACCATCTTAAACGGTTTGCTCCCAATCAACACATGAACTCATTTTCTAGTTAAGTTCTGGTTCTATAAGGTGCTAAGAGTTATACTGCCTCCTTCCACTATCACTGTCATAGTACTTTTTGCCTGCAGGTAGTCTGGTACTACTTTGCCAGTATAAGTACTCGCAGCATGGTGTTAAAGGTATTGAAAGCGTTCTTGACATCCATCATTATGATTACTCACCTCTGTCCTTAGCTGTCATATCCTCATGTCATATGCATAAGCTCAGCAGATGTCTGCAACATTTTTCGTCAGCATTACCATTACCATTAACCATTCCTCCTGGATATGAAATTTGAATTCTACAAGAGCACCCACCCTAGCAAATAAGGATCCATTATGTCCCGAAGGTTTCAACTCTATATGTAATTAATAGAACCCACTGGCAACAGTGGGGAGTATTTGCTGCTGTCCAACGTATGGATAGTTCTATACAGATCACAGCTTCGTGCTGTGTGCTATGCTGGAGCTGGAAAAATGTTGCAAACAATAAAATCAAATCAATCCAATCATCAATCCGGATGCAAGCATTGTTCCTGCACCAACAAAACAACAATTTGTACTACTCTTGATTAATCTGTAATCCCAGTGTTTACGTACGACCAGTACTTATCGCACACAGAGTGTAATTCACGCTGTTGGAGTATGCGAGTTTGCGGTTCCAGTAAGTATGTGTTTGTGATTACACAAAACATCAATGTCGGAAACGTAATTTCAGGTAAATGATAATTAATTTAATTGAATGCAATACGACTGAGTTGCCTGGTGAATACCTAAACCAACTCGATGCCGACAAGATGCACTCCACATATGTACTCGTATGCACGTAAGTGAGGACACAAATTGCATCGCAATCTAATTACTTGCTGTCATGCTATACCCTTGTATTCACACTTGGAGACAATGGCCTACCTCCTCCGCCCTGCCAAAGGCGATAGATATATACTTTACCACCCAGCAGTGCATATTAATCTTCTCATTCCCACGGCAAGCGACCTTATTGATATGCCCAAGTTCAAAGTTTAGTACGTTGTCTCCGGATTGATGATACCTCACTTCAATCCTCCTTCGCCTCCTTTGATATGAGCAAAACACTAGTTCCGTTGATCGAAGGAACGACATGATAATTCCCCTTGAAACAGTGGTGAAAGTTCTACTGAAATTACAGGCTTAAGCGCTGCTGAGAGAGATTATACTTCCTGCTTCCTCCCCGGGGCTACGGGCCAATAATTCAAATGTTAATTAAGAAAATTATCTGATATATCTCAGGCTGAGTCACGTGTCGCATTAACCACCCATTATCGGGTCATTCATCAATCTGGCAAATGAACCCCTCTCCGATAGGTGGACCGTGCAACCGCCACCGCCGTCAGTGACAAATAACACAATTTATATCAAATGCAATGCGACGATAATGACCAAGGTGGCTGTGCTGAGCAGTCTCAGATGAGATGTTCGCACTCTGGACGAATGTGCTTATCTAGATGCGGTGGAAATACAACCATCCGTCTCTGCTGTCGAGCTTTGCAATCAGAATGTTGCTTTAAACGACTTCAACTGGGTTACTGGGTCCTCATTGATTTAAAGGGAGATGCAGTTAATAAATTTAATCCCGGTCCACCACCGGTGAATCTTAACGCAACCTGACAGTGTTAAGTATGTGTAGGTGGCTTTTCTCCCTTCACCACTGTGGAAAGAGTTTACTAGTTTGACATCTCCAAGCTTCGTTACTGCAACTCCAGCAAATGTAGAAAGTTTTCCTTTATTTTTTTCACTCGAAAAACTTTTCGAAATCCTCCTCCCGGAAAAAGAGGACAACTAACATGAATAGAGCTTCGGAAAGAAAAAAAAAATCCGGGAAGGGACAAGTAAATACCAAGTGGTAGACACAGTTCCAATCCACCTGGTGGTAGTTTACCAAGAGAAGGATCTGAAATGAAGAAAGTTTTACCATTCAATAACAATTTGTCACTGAGAATGCGGGTAGGTACGGCTAAGGGGTTGCCTTGAACTACACGTCACTGTTGAAGTTGCGCAAACTTGTCAATTCAGTATCGAAAGGTAGCCTTTGAATGCTGCAACGATTAAAGTCCGCCAAGTACTGCTGGTACTTAACTTTACAAGGGGCAATTGCATTTATGCATTTTTTTTTAAATTTCATTGTGAAAAAAAGAATCATGTGTCATACAGTAGGTAGGTACTTCTGAGAAGTGGATGTCCATCCATCCGATATGTGCAGTATTTCATATTTCACTTTGATAAAGTTTGAGGGCCACTTGTATCCTCTCTACAAACAGTAACAGGATGCGATTTATAGGTACTCTACCAATAACAGGTTGAATTGAGAGGGAGGCGCTGGCTTTGGGGAGAAAAATCCAAAACGCGATATTTTCTAAAAACCCAACCTCTGAGGTGAGCACTTCATCGTTGAAACTTTCATTAACTTCATTCTCGCCACTAATTGGGGTTCAAATAGTTTTGATTTCCACCAGGGCTTCGGCGGCTGTCTATACCAACACAACACACACACACATGCATGTACACATGCCACACGGGATATTATTTGTAGGAAAAGTTTTTTGGAATTGAATTACAAAAACTATTTGGGTTCGGGTTTGACAGTATATTTTGGTTCAAAGGATGCGAATTGGAAAAGAGGAAAACCTTTGAAGGCCAATGCACGACGATATATCTTTTAGATGACAGGGCGAATGCGAAACTAGGTTGTTGCATGCCTGAGGTAATATAGTTTCAGAATGATTGGAGGATTCAATTAAGCCGTATCGTATACGATGCTGTAAATTGAGAAGCAAATTTGTGTATAAAATGTGGCAACTGAGTTTATTTTTAGATGGTAATAGGATTATGAGAGCATATATAATTGCCAGATCAAATGCATAGAACAGGAGGAAGTTAAAAGAACTGAGAGAGTAGGTTTTTGGGCAGAATGAATGAATGATAGAATGGAATTTTGCGTTAGTAGATAAATTCGAAACAGAAAATGCAAGAATGTACATCCTACACATACAACAGCCTTTTGACAAGGCTTATAGGAAATGCCTGTCAGCAAGCACAAGGAGAATTCATCTCATTTGGATATCCTGGATAGCCGACCAACTAGCCAGAACAGGATCAGCACCTAGCTTTATACGGGCATGTCTTAATCGACTCAGTTGGTGATGCTAATCAATGTCTCGTACCAATGAGAAAGTGAGTGTTGAGTGAGTAATATTTGTCAAGACGTCAACTCTATGCCGACCGATTTCGCAGGTACTACACGCGTGCGTCTGTTCCAGTGTCTCCCAACTCCAGTCGCTTTTCCCTTGAAATGTTTTCCGGCTTCTATGCAGGTTCGTACAGACTCATCTTTGTTGCGCAGTTTGGTGAAATTTCTTGAACCTGTCCGAAGTGAAGCTATCACATTAAGAGCTTCCGTGCTGAATGGTACACTCACTGCTTGCAATATGATGCAATATGACAGCTCTGTAAATGGTTCAAACCGATTCAGGTGTACGGTGTGAAAGGAATCCCAATCTATGGTGTGGAATTTTCTTCGGATCTGACCCTTAAAGTAGCTTCTTTTAAAAAATCTGATTTTTGAGAGCAAAAATGTCTTCCAAGTTCTCTCTCGTTAGCCAAGTTTCAAGCGTCGTTATGGCTTGACTTAGTTCTCCACATGCATGGGAAAAAATCCAAACAGCCCCAAGAACTGTCTGATCCCTTCGACATATTTCGCTGTTGGAAATGCCATGTTCGCAGAGAAAAATGTGCTGCACTAAGCCGAAAATTAGACTTGTCAGCTTGCCTAAAGAATTTTCAAATCTGAAGCCCCATGGGTCTTATATCGCTTAAAAAAGAAAATAAGATCCTGTGTTTTATTTTCGTTTATTAAATGAAAGGCTTGGTAATCTAGTTCCGACCGCATCCATTCAATTTCACAGTAACAAAATTAAATAGTTTGCTCAGCACATTCCTAGTATATTTCAACGTAAACTTGAAAAATTAACTGTGAATTATGAAGGAATGAAAAAATCACACACAAGTCTTGCGAGAAACTCGCTTAGCCAAGTTTTCTGTTCAAGATTATTAGACTAACATGCATATGTAGCAATAAAGAGGGAAACAGACGAGGTCTTGAACTGGGAAGGTGGACATCGGCCCTTGACTGATGCTTGTAGGCGATTCGGGTTTGGTTGAACGCCGTCGAGGTTCTATCATCTTCGCGCAAATATTGCGTGGGTTGCAGTGACAAATTGACAAGTCTACAGGAGCCGAACTAATATCCTTCGGATTGTGGCGATTGGTACAAGCCCCTGTGCCATTGAAATGTACACAATCGGTAGATTTTAGTGAGCAATATCGCAGATGCGTTTTCGAAAACCTTTAATTTGTCATATTAAAGACAACTTCATCGAAGGAATTGGTGAATGAAAGCCACAAAATGGATTGAAATGCTTTACTCCCTCTGACTTCTAAAGTCAATAACAAGGGGCCGCCACTTCCACCAACCTACCTACCATGGCAGTTAAAATAGTTAGATCAGAATAGCGATTCTTTAGTACCTAATAAAAAATCAGTTCAGGGACTAGAACTACCCAAGAAAAGAGCCATTAGGACAGTTAGTATCAGCATTCATACTACAGAGTCCTTCCAGTACATGCGACTGAAATGTAAATAAAATTGTACTACCATCAATTTTCGAAGCACAGATTCTGGATAGTTACAAACATGACAATCATGAACCTAAATTTCCTTCATGCTTTTGATTCATCTATCACTGGAAGCAGACAGAAATACCTTAATTAAGACAGAGAACACAATAGGCCTTCTGTAACAGCAAGCATCAGAGTGCTAAAGACCTAAGGACCCTTCCTTTCATTAGTGTCGTCCAGCATCCACATCACTCTGCAATATCATAGTGTTTCCAATGGACAACAATAACCCATCTTTATTAGGGCATCCCATTTCCATCCTTTTAAGGTTTCACAGAGGGGAAATAGAGTTCACGCCAAATTGAACTTCTGAGTAGCTCATCCTTAAAGCCGACGACTAATAAAACTCCTGCTGTACAATCCCATTACAAAACCTTATTACAAATACATGTAGGTATGCATCAAAGGATATTATGATCTACACTGTGTGTGCGTACCTTTACCTACATACAAATATACGCCACGTCAAAGTTCACGGAAAATTTAATCTGAGAGCACTTAAGCAAATTTTCATATTGAAATCAACATGCTTGTGCCGACACAAACTCTCTTGTTATTGTTGTTGTTTCGATATAACCAAGGTGTAGAGCTGGGTGGTACATTACAACAAATACAAAAGGTTCATTTACAGTGTAAAATAAAAGGACGAAGGACGGAAGAAGTGTATAATAGACAGCATCAACATGAAAATCAAAAACGCAAAGACAACTGAGCAGCCTGTATGTTAGTATATCTGTATGTATGTATGTTGTCATCGTCAAGCTCTGGGAGGCCACCCTTAGTAGTAGGACAGGCATGCCATGGCAGGATGTCGCCCCATTCCAACACTAGATTGTGATCCCTTAACCCACCCACCACCCCCCGCCCAGGCCTACGAGTGAGCACAAAATCATAACTGTTCTCGGGTTGACGCTGATGTAGGACTAGGTGAGTACATTGTCAGGTCTACCAGACAATGCGGTTTGTGGCTGGAGTTCATTTCCGTCTCCTTAGTTGGGACTTGAGTTTTCCTACATGTCGCATAAGTGGGCTGCCTGCTACCCTCCCTCCATCTGGAATGAAGCCATCATCTCACCAGTTCCTTGTACTGTGTATGATGTATAGTATTTTATTTTTTATTATGTGCTTCATGGTTCTTGCTTCTCCGTCTGCATATTTTTTTCTTCTTTGTTTTATTCTCCTCATTATGTGAACGATAAGCGAAGGGGAGGCAGCAAAATCACATCTCCTTTGTGCAGAGTACTACACTTTTAAAAAAAAAAATTGCTCATTAGTAACCTTAGCCTGTGGTGGTTTGGTGGTGGATTTCATCTGGAACAATGTGAGAAACAAGGACGAAAACGGAGTGACATGAAAAATGTACGCACTCACTTACGCATTTCTTTTTTTTTTTGTTTTTTTTTGTTCTCTCTCCTTCTTCTCTTCTCTACTTTATTTCATTTTATTTTATTTTATATCACCCCTAAATTGCTTCCGCCAATTACTTGGAGCGATTTTTTAGCAATGCCACATCTCACCCCTAACACCCTTATCCTTTATGAGGAGCAAGTCAATGCTGGCAGTAGTAATAAAAACCAAAAAAAAAAAAAAGGCAAAAAAGTGTAAGCGCCCCCAAAAGGTATAAGAATAAGAAGAGAACACAGAGGACACGCAAAATTAAGATAAATGATTCAAATTAACTTTTATGCTACGTGCTAGACTGTCGCACTTTCATATGCCGCCACCCGATGGGCTGAAAACCATCCTCAAAAGGACGCGCAACAGTTGGCATTTCTGTCATAGCTCCGTTCATGTGTCACGACGCGGTAGATAGAAGGAAGAAGGCAAGCTCACTCGCACACCACACACATGGTGGTGGTGCTGGTGCTGGTGCTGGTGATGGTGGTAGAACACTATGGAGACAAGCAGCAACCCCCAAATGAGATCCGGAGATAAGCCAACTCACGATGATTAGAATTAATGAGACAAGCAATTGTCAAGGAAGCGCTCTAGCGGCTAATTGCTAAGAAATCGCGACACCACCCTTATTGCCGCCTCATTTCCATTTGCATTCACTCTCCGATTGCGCCATTTCCATGCAAGGATATGGAATTAATTAAACGCTGTCCTCGGGCGGTGAGCGATAACGTTGGCAGTGGCCTCCGCCGCCGCCAACGTTCCAGGAAGCACTGACATCCGCGCGTGTGTGTTAGATTCAGGCCTCCGCCGAACCGGTGATCAATTGCAGAGAAATCCCGGTCCCAAAACAGATGGAGTATGGCGTGGAATAAGATTTATTTTGTTTCCTTTTTCTCTTCCTCCTTCAAACCGCCGCCTGTGCCGCCCGCCACCGCTCGCTCGTAAATTAAGGGTGGTTGTGTGTGTGCCTTCTGCCACCTCGGCTGATTCGTTTGTATAACATTCGCTTATAGTACACAATCAATGATACGTTCGTTTAATTGATGTTTTCGAAGAAAGATGATGATGTTACTTTGTGTTTGCGGTGACAAATGGAACGTGGGTCCGCCCCCGTTACTCGAGCGAAGCGGCAAGGACGTTGCGCAAATTCGCAGAAATTGTGTTATTTTAATGTAATCAGGTTATGCCAGGACGATGGTAATGGGTCTGGGTCTGGTGACGGTCGGGAAAGAAGATTATTCAATCGTTCGGTCGAAATTTATGGCTTTCATGTCGACAATAACAAGTGGATAGAAATTCCAATTTCCGATTGATCAATTGAAATGCGAAGGATTTGTTATAATTCAAATTGGCGTTGACGGCTGTTATACTTGAGTGTATTTTTAGAGGGATTAAAATCTTAAATTTCATAGTCGAAGCAATACGTTTCACGTCAATCGGAAGATACTTACTTTGGCTTGTGTAGGCTGGCTTTAATGGTCTGTTGGTGTCCTGATTTAAACCTCATTTAAACGAACCTCTTCAATTTCTTTTTACCGCAAGGGGAGTTTTTATTTTTTCAATAAATTGTATACGTATGAACTTTTAAGGATGCTGAAACAAATGTAACGCATATGATACACAGAGAGTTGTTAGCATGTTTACTAGGTTGTATGTAACTTGTTTCCAAAACTTACGAACCAGGATTATATCATCATCGACTTTTAGCAGCAATCATTGCTTCAGCCAGAGACGAACTAAATTAGACAGTCAACTTCGGGTCGTTTGACACATTCGCTCCCCCAAGCTAAAATCCACCCAAAAACGCATCTGAGTTTTGACGTTTCAGCAAAATGTTGACATTTCTGAGCGCAGCCATTTTATAGATGCTGTATGTATGTATGTGCATGACAGATGCCACCGTGAACAGCATTGCGCAACATTCATGAACCTTTTGATCGATACGGCCTTTCAACTACGTTAGCAATTGGAACCAAATTACCGCATGAGAACAAGTGTTGAAAGCCCTAGTTTCCAAGAATTGGACTGTTCAAAAAGAACTTTTCATTTTGACGAAAGATGGACATATACTGTCATACTTTTAATGCTGAACTGACGAAACTAATTTGCCAAATAAGTAGGTGTTCAAAAGTAACGTAGACGATGTGGAATTTTCGATCCATATCTGACGCGGAAAATAATCAGTTGGGCGACTGTCTAGACCGTACTTTTTTATAAACGGTTCTAACTGGACAGTAAGATCTGCTACAAAGCAAATGAAACATATTGGGGTCAAAGTTAGCTGGATTGTATTGTAAAGAACGTACGTCGATTAGCGTTGACTTGCTCTAGCGATTTGTGAAGTCTAAGGTCTCTGCCAACGATTCCTCAGCTAATGATCAGAATTCGTCTCGTTACTGTTGGAAAAGGGTCCGTTGAAACGTGATTAAAAAATTTATACAAAAACTGGTGACTGACTGTCAAATAGATAGACAGGTGACATGGCTCAACCGACGTTCATAATATCGTATGCATACATATCTAATAAATTTTCCAGTAGGAATTTCTGAACTTTGACGGGTGATTGCGGCCATATTTTGGAATCTACATACATCTGTTAAAATTGTTGTCATCTAGTAAGTCTGTTTTGCCAAATCAATATGAAGAGTTATAGCGTCCAACAACATATGCAAATGATTAGATTGTTTTATGAAATTTATAAAAGGTCGAAAAATCATATTCTGCGACGAGGCCTATTTCTGGATTAATGGTTTCGATAACACTCCACTGCACTGTTTGGCTTGGATTTGGACTGGCATCATCTGTTCATACTTCTTTGAGAACGACGGTGGCCATCACCGTCAAAAGCGAGTCCCAATTGGATTATATGGATACTGACGAAATGTGGTTTCACTGTACCTCGCACAATCCATCCTACAATGAACATTTTGCACGAGCCATTTTCGGACATGGTTATCTTACGTGAAGGCGATGTGAATTCATCATCGAAAAGGTGGTAGAAGTGACCTCTTTAGACATCTTTTTGTGTGATTTTCTTAAATCACATATCTGTGGCACTAAACCACAAATCACCACTGCCCTAAATGTCAACGTAACCCACGTCATTGGTCAAATTCAGTCTAATTTATGCGCCTGAGTTATGGAAAATTGGACGTTTCGGACGCGCGCCACCCAACAAAGTCGTGACACAAATTTGATTAACGTTATCTTTCATACGTAATGGCATACAAGGAACTTCTAATTTAATAAAAAAAATTAATGATAACTAACTCAGAATAAGTTTTATTTAAATTGAAAGATAAGAAACACTTAATGGAAAACCCTTTACTATAGTTCAGTCTTAAGTTGAATAGAGTGATGGAAATATAGTTCAATCCTGGAACCAATTTCAAGTACACTTCAGTTTTTAAAAAATGGAAATTTGAGCATCAGCCTTTTTAATGGCAAATTATTTGAGAAGACTTTAAGAAAAATGCCGGGCTACCAGTTGGTTGAACAAATATATAAAATGCACAGCACACAAATACAATATACATATGTACACAAGTATGTCGAAAAGCAATTTACTAAACAAGCAATTACTCTCTGTTTACCACGGATTAATGTGCAAATCCCCAGGATGTACACCAGGTATTATTTTTAATCCCGTTTGATACAATGCTCAGCAATAAATCATTTCAATTTTATCCTACGGCCGCTGCCGCACGCTTATCATTAACACTTCACATTTTGTTATGCGGCAAATAAAACATTTCGCAATTTTCCACAACAAGAAAACCCGTCCAAAGGACGACGCGACGCGGCTATTACGTTAACTCAATAGAGGAGGAATGCGCAATGAATTTGCCGGCATTTAATTTTAATTAAATTTCATTTAAATCTGTTTGGCTTTAATTAAAACCGAATTAATTTATTATTTTTCCCCGCATTCATTCTCCGAATCCGAATCTGAATCTGAATCTGAGTCTGAATCACAAAATGCAGTTTTATGTATATCTCTTCGCTTTATTTTGTATCGCAAAACAAAAGTTAACACAAAAAATTATATTTAATATCCATGCTGGGGGGCGGGAGGGAGAATATTTCACAGGACATGCTACACGCATAAAAGGCGACCGGCTACAAAGAGAGCGCGGCCAGTAGTGAATAAAAAAAGAATTGAGCATAAAAGGCTTTAATAATTAAACAAAAAGACGTATAATAATGAATTTGTTTGGCCATTAATAATTCTTTATTGTCGATTGAAAAGATTTCCCGCAACAAAGGCTGGATGGATGGATGATGACTGGGAAATCTGGTTCTAATTAATTGTGCGAACGCTCGACGGCTCTTAAACAATTTTGAAGGCAATCCGGTGTAAAACGGCCGAGAAGTCTTTTTTTCTTCGTCGGGTAATATGGTTTCCTCTATCAATAATGCAACGCTCAAGCTGAGGCTGAGGCTGAGGAAATTTACGTGAATAAAAGATTTTCTCAGGCCGAAAACGGAAGCTCTGGCCAAAATGGATTTATTTCAATTTGGCGCCATTAAACACGGTATAGTCGTTACATACCCATCGAGAGAGAGAGAGAATAATTTCCTTCGTGCACTGGCTCAGTGGACGTGGATTTTTGCAATCTGTAAAACTTTGAGGACCCTGCTACTGCGAGAGAGACGACCAACAAGACAAAAAACCATCCTTCACAAGTCCTAGTCCTAGATGCTGTTTGGGAGGCCAGTTTGTGGGCATGATAGCGACGGTGTCGGCATTGGCGACGAATGGATCCTTCTCACCCACATTTGAAAAATAAATTAAGGTTTTTTTTCTCTCTTTTTCCTCTCACTATATGCCAGTGTGGAGTTGCTTCTGCTGCTGCAGTCGTCCACAACTTTTTGTGGTTCGTGCCGCACCTAATTTTGGTCGGGTCACCGAAGAAACTTCAAGATAGGAGTGTAGGTGTATGTACCTACTGCAGTCGGTCCACACAGGAGGCCACTGATCCTAAGTTGTGAGGTGGCAGTGAAAGCTATTTCCTTTTGTCGCTCTAACCCCCCTAAACTCCCATCCACATGTTGTGTGATTCAAATTGAATTTTCTGTGCAGGAGCTTGTTGAAGGCTCTCTCTGTGCTGTTGTCGCCGGAGGCTGTCGTCTACCGCCCGTCGCCCGTCGCCCGTTGCCACCCCTGCCTGGCAGGCTGACAAGAAACTTTGTGATGAAATATTAATCGGGCAAAAGTTTTTTGAACATTTCTCCCACCACCAGAGCACACCACACGAACAATGCGGATGCGGAAACGGCGCAAATTTGTATCAAAATGACAAACGGCCCGAGTACCACGTACCACAAAGGGCTCATGTGCCCGAGGGATCCCGTTGACTACAAACTTATTCATGTGATGCAGTTTGACCTTTGAGACAACAGCGCCGCGGCAGTGGTTAGGACGGAGTATTTGACAATTTGTCATTCTTAGAAGTGTCTCGCTCAGAACCAGAGCAGCGCCGAAATATGAAACTTAAAGCATTGCTCCCTCGGGAAATTGTAGGTAACCACTGCTGCTTTAAAAGGAGTTCTTGTGTTCCCATTGAAAGGAACTGCATCCTTTGTAGAATAATAGCTCAAAACTCCCACACTCCGTATACGATACAACAAAACAACGCACAAACAAGTTGTTTTATCCTGTTACTCGCATCGAGTATGCACAGAACAACACCATTTTCGCAACAACGACGACAGCCTTCCAGCAGGGGCGCGCATGCAAAGCACAAAGGACCTACCACTCGTAGGTGGAAAAGAAAAGAAATTATTATCTGAGAGTACCGTGTGAGCACAAGAGTGTAGTGTAGTGTGTGTAGGTCGCAGGCTATAATAATGATGACAATAATGACAATTTCCACGACAGGGAGAGCCAAAGCAACCAGAACGACCGTAACGCCGCTTTCAAGAGTAAAGGAGGCAATGACACTTTGAAGAGCACCTCTATAGGTACATACTGTGTACTGTGTGCAAATTGCAGTGCAGCGTCTTTTACATGCCCTAAGCATTGTCCTTGCTAACTCATCGTCGAGTGCCATGCAGTGATGTTCACACAAAAAAAAAAAAAAAAAAACGAGATGATTTAAGTCCTCCTCTGAAGCTTCGCGTTCGACGACTACAACGACGGCGATAGCGGCAACGACCAGGACAACGACTAAAGCCTGACTTGGCTGTTGAATTAAGAGAAAAAGTCTATTTGCTTAGCACCGCAACCTACCTGCTCCTCCACCACCTACAGCCCACCAGTTTTTGCGTCGTAAAAACGCCAACACAATAAACAATACATAATGATATTTTGGGACAGACACCCACCCACCCACCCAACCGACCGACACACGTATGTAATATGTCACGGCGCTGTCGCTTGTGTGTGTGTGGGTTGGGGCTAGCCCCTAGGTATGATGACATCTGGTGCCATTCCACAGTTAACAGGATGATTTCGAATATTATGACACGAATGTCTGGTTGTGTTACGTCCAACAAATGGAATTTGATTCGTTCCCAGACGTGTCCGTGATGATGACACAATGAAATTCGAGATTCGTAGTAGTTTCCAGGTCAATGTGGGACACTGGGTGACATTGGCCTGCCCACATTGTTAGCTAACTAGTGTGATATAATATTCATTAACTTTGCCATATTGTGTAATGGTATAAGGAGTTTGTTTTTGCGTGTGTCCGTCCTCCTTCAGCTTGACGAGAAGCGGATCATTTTTGTGGTAATGGCAACTGTTGGTCCAAGCATAAGAAGACTATTGACATGTCACTTTGAGTGTGGCACGTCAAGGGTCTGGCAGGGTGTTATGATGTTCTAATTTTCAAAGTGCCTTCATTATGATCATAATTACAAGGATGAGCTGGCATTATGTATCCTTACTGGAGCATGTGGCATATGCTTTTACTACAGTTGATTGATTTTCGGTATATTAAACGTGCAATTTTTTTTTTGCTCCTTTTTGATGTCGCTCAGTTTGCCAAAAGTGACGAAAAAAAAATATGTCAGACTGACTATGAATAAATCAAATTTTGACGGTTAGAGAATACAGAAAAGGAGATGAAGTTTATTTTACGAATAAAAAACAATCGCATAACTATAGATGCAAGGTTAACTTTTTGGCAACATACAGCCGAAAAGGCAGCGAGAACAACGACTGCCCTGACAAGGATACTGCCGGATATTGGAGACCTAAAAAAAGAAGAGGCAGTCGCGCTTTGGATGTACTACGACTCGCAAATATAAGCAGGTGCAATGAATACAAAATCATACATTAGCAAAACAGAGCCAGTTTACAGAACCAATGCATTAGGATTATGCAGAGCCTTCCGAACGTCCTTTTACGACGGGACATGCGGAGTAGGAAACCGAACAGAAACATATAGATGCCAACAGCAACGAGTCGAAGTGACCACAAAGACCAAACCTGGAAGAATGACGAGATAAATGGAACTCTTCTGACAAAGGCAGGTGGATGCAGAGATTGATTCCCAATATAGACCTTTGAATAAATAGAAAGCATGGAGAGCTGAACTTTACCCTAACGCAGATGCTTACTGGTTATGGATGTCTCAGAATATACCTTCTGTCCAATATGCACAGAAGCAGTCGAAAAAGTGGTACACATAATATTCCACTGCCCAGGATATCATAAAGGCCGTACCCAGCTGCCGAACAGCCGACTCAACTCTAATTTTTCAGAAAACAGCCCCTAAAAAGTGGGCGTGGCTATACACAATGAAAAGAGTGATTTTTTCGAGCTGCATATGAAAATACTGAAAAAATCCTAATATATATATCTAAAAGAGGGCGTGTCAGTAGGTGGATTTAAAAAATGATAACACATGTATGCTTACTTTTGCAAGGACCTCTTATACAAAATTTCATCGAACTAGCTCAAAATTGAAGGCCCAAAAACTGGTGACACACGTACGGACCTTAAATCTTGAATTTGAAAAATGGAAATCGAGATATTTAACAATTCTGACATGGCTATGATAAGCTCGAAAAAGTAGGTCTTCCGAATTTGTCTGTCAGGGTTGCCAAAGGTACTCCAATATTCTACAACAAAGTATTTCACTACAAGCTCTACAAAGTACTAAATTTACTCCAATTGAAACTCATTCGCTTTTGTATCTCTGCTCTAATAACGTTGGGAACTACTTCACTACCTTTACCCGAAACGTGTATAAATTAACAGCTCAAAATAAACGTATCTGAATGCAAATTCAAGGATCATTTGGATGTAGGTATTAAGGTGCCTAATTTATGTATGGATGCTGTTTTCTGTCGAACACGATTATGTTCCTTTATGACCTGTTTTTGCCGATTATTATTATGTATGTTGTAGTTTACAAATGCGTAAGGATATTTAGGACATGAGTCTTTGTGATAAATCACAATAACCAAAACAATTGTTGGATTCATATGAAATGCAAATGAGAGTGTAAATTTGAGTCTGGTAGGGAATCTGAATTTGAATCCTGTGTAACAAATTAGAAGTAGTTTGCAAGCATTTAACCAGAGGTTTAGAAAATAGTTTTTTAAAACAAATGTGCTATGTCTGTTTGTTAGTTTGTGGCAACCTTGAAACTTTTTGAACCATTTGACTTAGCTTAAGCTATTGGCATAAATAATGTCTTGGTGAAACATACCAGGTGAAGGTGAACTGGTGAACTCGATAGGCCATCATACACTGGTGCAATTACCCCGGGGTGAAACTGACGTTATAGAAAAGGGAAATGAAGTTAGAAATGGAATAACATTTTTAATCCCCTGCTGAACCGGTTGAACTTCTGGGTAAAACTATAACCAATTACTTGTTTCTTTCGCGAAATGTCTAATTAGCAGAAATACCACTACAATAGAAGTCTGTTCATTTGTATAGAATTTTACTCCGCATAATTCATCCAGTCTATGATGAGAGTAAAAGATACCCCGGGGTTACCCCAGAGTAGAATTGCTCCAGTATTTGATGGCCCGACCAGGGTAAAGCATATTAGGTGAAGCTTAAATAAGGTGAACTGTGTTTGTGTATTTTAGTAACTTTATACATCAGGTGGGGACTTTATTTTACCGATTTGCAAATTTTTTGGCCAATTGGCAATAGTGGCATTGCGCTTCTCTGGAATGAAGAAAGCCATAAGAAAAGGTATGTATATGTAAGCTAAGACAACAAAGGGCCAATAAGAGCCAACAAGCCGCCTTCCTGAAACCATCCTGAAGAAATTATGATGTTTAGACTTTTATTCGGTGGCGCGTAAGACAGGTCATACAAGTTGAAGAAGAGTCAATCTTCAAGGACCGTATGGTGAAGTTTGAAAGCTACTGTTACTCCACAAGCCTTATCCACCGTACTAGTGAACCCTGTGTGAGAATGTATACCACAGCTGGCTTAAGGCCTTACAGAATGCCTTTATGCAGAAATATAAAGCTACGCTTACATTTAAGACGTTCGGCAATATTTTTCTTCCAGTTTAGCTTAGAATATACAATTACTCCGAGATCGAGATTACTTCAACGCTGAAAATATCTGGGAGTGTGAAGGTAGAAACTGATCTCTTCTTAGAGGGGTCACTCCCAAGTACTTTCAAATAGAAACTTGTTTCCTTTGATCATGTTTAACTGATATTCCTTCTCTCTAGACAGGATCAATATCTCTATGTACTGTGAAAATTTCTTTGTGGCTACAGACTAGGATTTAAGCGCGGTTAACTATTTCAACTAACGCATAATGGAAGCACTCAACACCCATTTGTTTAAAGTCCCTCACTTGCTTAAGAGGGCGTGAGGTGCCAAGGGCGCTTACATTAAATGTTTCACAACTATTTTGGCTACCACACAGCATACACACATAAAAATGCGCAGCCACATAACACAGAGTGAACACACAATCCTCTCATGCGCTCACAAGGTGGGTACGAGTATGCTTGTTGAATTAATTCAACACAAGCATTGTGAACTCATAATTAAATGATTTAGAAAAAGACCATGAAAAACACCACTCAATGTCGATCCAAATGAATTTGAAGCAGAAGCATTTCCACTGTCAAAATGTTTGCTTTCCCAAACCAACCAACCTTTCGTACAGCCACACATCAGTGGTGTTTTTGCCATATCCTCTCCAGGACTTTACCAATAAACGCGGTCGTCGCTCCCATGCATTCATTAAGAATTCATTTCAACTGTTCTTTTTTTTTTGTTCTGTTTGGCTTTCACGGGCAGAATCCGATGTCCAGAGCTAGGTTTCTCACTCTCGACCAGCAACGCAGCAGAAGCCATAAAGTCCGTTCCAATTGAGAGGATGGCCGTTGGCGGTGTGAGCTAAATTAGAGAAGATGAAAACTGGCACAGTACGAGCACTAGGAGCAGAACGTCAACATCACTGCAAAATACTTAAGCACAATCCAATTTCAAAATTTTTCCGACACCCTAATTTATATTCCCACCTGGTGTAGATCCATACATACTCCTAGTGTTCGCTCTGTGTCTGCACACATATCCAAGTTCAGGTGTTGGTTGTTCTGCGTGAAATTAAATGCATTTCACTATTTCATAATTACGTTCGGTTTTTTTGTTTAATTTTCACCGCTTCCTGATCCTGATTCTGCTTCTAGTGCATTCATTTCATGGCCATAAACACACACACACACACACACCTATCACATCCTCTGAGAACGAAGTGAACATTTTCTGAATTTAATGCACAGGGGTACGGTGGTAATGGTTTCCAGTTTCCCCGCACATGTATTAATATTTCAGAAGGTAAGGAAGGATACGTAACACACTTGGATTAGGAGACTTCTGATGGGCGGAGGAGCCCCATTGCTGGTTATGTAATAATCAACACAATTCCGACTATTAATTTAATTCGTAAATATTGAAAATGTAAACAAGGATGCGTTCGCCTAACCCCTGACCCTGTGGAGCATTAATTATTGAGTTCACATGCAGTTATGTAATAATTTGAAAAATACTGCCTTCGGAGGAGCACAATGGTGGTTAATTAATGTGCGGCCAGGACGGCGCGTTTGTAATGCGGTCAATTGTCAACCCAGGACATGATTAATCAACAAAACGAAGGACAAGGTTGTTAATCAATACAATCGAGGTAGGGGAGTGGATGTGATTGACCCGTGCTTCAAATAAATGGGACAGCCTTCAAGGAAATGTGTACTGGGTTCCAAATTTGACAAGAATGACGTTTTGACTGGCTTCGTTTCCGTCCGATTAGAGGAAAACAAACTTATAGAGCTAAAATTGAATTAATCATCAACACAAGACTCATAGAAATTGTAGTTAGTTATGTTACAGGCGAAAGTAGGTTGCGTGTAACTTGTTTGATTATTTATTCATGAGATTCCTTTAATTCTGCTTCGAGTCGAAGGCGTTTGCATTTAAATATCATCAAATCTATACTTGTTTGATACATCTGTTCCTTGTTAAAATCTGAATAAAGGACACACAGCCAAGGTAACCATTCACCCCGCTGTTTTTGGAGGAACTGAATGAGAAGTCTCACTAATTGTAAATGTATTTTAATGGAGAACAAAGGGGCTAAAGCATTTTCAATAAAAAGGACCAAAGGAATACTTTTGTTCAAAACAACAAAAGCTTAGATACTTTAAATGTCCGATAACAGATGAATTTATCTTCCGAAGAGTTGGGTAAGAATACATAACTAATGTGCTCTGATTTGCAACATTTTATTAACTGTTAATCCTATGAGTCGCACAGTCGAAATGAGATAAAGAGACTCAAAATTGTCTTTTCTAAGAAATGCATGGTTTGGCGGATTTAAGGTTCTATTTCGAATCAAGATGGTGGGATTGGTTTCCGCTGCCAGCTATTTATATATATATCTGCAAAAGGCTTCAAGCCAATAAGCTTACCTGCTTTTCTTCTAAAGCTTTTGGATCCTATCTTAGATATACAAATTGGAAATATCCTAGATCAAAGCCAAATCCCAATATGCGTACACAAAATCGCGATTGAGAGAGATGGCGATGCATAAAGTCGTAAAAACTATAGAAAAGACGATTGACTAAAGCAATATACTCTAGCAACGTACTTAGAGCTTGAAGACGCTTTCAACAACATCAGTACTGAATCAATTCAGGAAACCCTATTCCAACTGGGTGCGGAAGGAATAGGGCCGAGAATATATTCATTCAATCGACCCTCGCTAACAGGTTTTCCACCATATCCCTCGGAAGAGAAAATCCTCAAGAGGAAGTCCTGTCCTCTCTTCTTTGGCTAATACAGGTATCAGGAATGCTTCCGTCAGTAATCAGTGAGATTATGGAACGAAGCTGTCTTGGACTTAGTATACATCCAAGCCAAACTAAACAAATTCTTTTGCCACACACCACACTAATTACCCGCTGCCAAGTACATTAGTATGGTACCATAGTATGGTACTTCGCAGCTAAGGCATTCTATGCTTGGAGCAAAACCTTCGATGAGACGTTGCGCCTTTGTAAGAAAATTGTAATTTGGATGTGCTCCGCAGTGGCTTTTCTGGTGGCTGAACAAACTTACATATTAACAAAGTACGAAAAAGTATGATCACATGTCCAATCGAAACCTTGAGGATAATTCTACACCTTTTGCCTCTCGATCTTCAGATTATGTACTTATCTTCATATAGTCCGGTCAGAGTAAGATAAACAGGATGCTGGTGTACCAGACCTTATGAACTCGACATTATTCTGAATCTGCTTCCAAGGAGCTTGTTCTGACTAAATAACTCCTTAACTTCAGAAAGACATTACGGTCAAATTCTCATCCAGGGGAGAGTGGGTATCAGGCCATGTGACTAATAAATTCGATAAAATTATTATCACCGATGGGCGGAAACATTGTAAAGCTCCGTGATTCACTCAAAGTATCCGGCTTTCTGTTTCATGAAGTTTCTTATAAGCGAAAGTCCTTGCTGTGCGTGAAGCTTGGAGCACACAAGACCCTTCATCCTTTAATACAATAGCCATCCTAATTGACAGCCTGGCCGCTATCAAAGATATTCCATCTGCCCCTCCTCGATGATAGTAAAACAGTGAAAAGAGAAACTCATCTCACAGGGATATCGGTTCATGATCCGTCTTCTTTGAGTGCAAGCGAAGTAAGGATCTGTTCTCGATGGCTCACTTGTAAGCCCTTTTTCTTAAATCTATTTGAATGAGATGACATTAGCATTTGAGACAATATCAGCTTCCTCATTACAATTGGATGGCCTTTTTATGAATTCAAGACAGTTTCGATGTTCCAATTAATCTGGCTTTCATTTTCTTGGATGCCTTTATGTCTTGGGAAGAATCTTAGAAGTGTTCTAAGCTGCTCGCGACCGCCAGCGTTGATGGTGAACAGTGCGGACTTAGTTGCATGGTTGTCGATGTAAATATAAATTTCTTTGAGAGAAGTTAGTTTTGTCGATAATTGTCGGGATATTCCTGCTATTACTAAAACAACCCTTCGCAAAGTTCTACCTTGAAATGGGAACTATGTTCCGTGGTAGATACCACGCCTTCGAGTGTGAAAATTGAGTTTTTTTATGGGATGTTTCCACTAATCTACCCTGTACATGTGTATACCAAACCAAATTCAGAGAATATCTCCCCATTTCAGAGATAATTAAAGGCAAGTCAGTTGTCCTCATTCGTATCTCAGTATAAAGTATCGTTTTTTAGGTCAATTTATCGCTATTTCAACACTTGCACCCTCTCACAAGGATATCAAGGTTCATAGAACCACGTTCAGGGGAAAAAATAAAAATAAAAATAAAAATAAAATAACTGAACAACAAGCGCTTAAAAAATAATCCTTTTTCAGATCATATCCAAATTGTAATTTTAATTCATACCCTAGATTACAGTCCAGATTTTTCCCATGTTGCCGTTGCCGTTTTTCTTTCGAAAGCACAAACAGATACTTAATTCGAAACGCCGGAGCGCGGGAGCACACCATGGCATCATGCCCAATAACTATGCACCGGCTGCCATCCAGTCATCCAGATACAAAGTCGTCCAACGAAAAAAAAATTAAAAAACATAAAAAAGAATGGCCGCATATGTTCCTCCAATAAAAACGAGTGCAATGTCGAAATATGATACATACTCACTTTAGTATGATTAAAATTTATTAATGAACGTGTATCTGTGTATCTGCGAGTATTTAAATGAACGGAATTGCGCCAGTGCCGCTTTGCAATTGCAATGCAATTTACCGTGAACGCGTTCACTTGGAAATTTGTACTCGTATTCCTTCGGATCGAGATTCGGGGCCAGGCAAAATAATTTGTGTTATGTGTGCGTTCAAATCGATAATAATGCAATTAAGGTAAATTTTAATTAATCCCCAAGTTAGTCAACGATGAGCATGATGTCTATGATGACGACGGGAAAATTATCGAAAAATAACAAGTTTACCGACTGTCACCGCCAAATGAGCCACAAAATTGCTGCAGAGGATCCTGACTTTCCTCGTAGGACTTAATTACTCAATCAATTATTAACGCCCTAGTACCTACTGTTGCGGTGGTGGTGGGTATTTCTCTCTCTCTCTTTCGAAGCAGAAGGTATCAGGTATAAGGATTACCGGCGCCAAGTCCAACACCGAATTCCAAATCAAACAACACTATTACTGTTTGAAGCAATCAGACCCAGAACGGATGATTGAATGATCTGTAGGAGGCGGGCAGAAAATTCAATCATCTCCTAGAATGGACACGGACACACCAATATAGAGTTGAGTTGGTATACAATGTGCCGACGCCGAGGACGACATTGAAAATCCTCTTCGACTTCGACTTCAAAATCGAATTAATGTGCCATCCAGAGTTGTTGCATAAATTTTATCCAACTGACTGACTGACTGAATGCCTGCCAGCCTGTCTGCTTGCCTTCGCCAGGAGTGGATGGTAATGGTGTAGTCTTATATCGATAGATACTTTAACTGGCACAAATCGATAAATATACACAGGTCGTTCCATTGTTTCCGGCACACTTTAATGCGATGAGCTGGAACGAGCAGATGGCAGCAGTTAGAGAGATAAAGGCTTCCACTAAAGAGTGCAAAATCGAAATAAAAATGTATTCGTTTTGCCAGTAATCAAATTTAATGAATTTCCATAATAATTGCACTTGAGGAAGCAGTAATGGCGAAGAACACAATTTAATGGTCGGTCCTTAAACTACTTTACTCAGGGAGTGGGAGCAGTTTTTTCTCATTTTTTTTTTTTTTCACTCTGAAATGTCGATTTAAAAATTTATTTAAAAACTTAATGCGCTGCCAGCCATCGAAACGATACACAAAGTTATGGTCAAACCGACATAAACTCTCCTGCAGCTCGTGTAAGGTGAGATGGATATAAAACGCATACCCATACACGTTCGTCTATTTGATAGAGCTCGAAAAGGATAATAAATTTAAAGGGATAATAAACTCAAACATTCGGTGGTAGTTGTAAATTGAGTTTATTCATATTCCGACAAAAAGCGCACTAAAGCGGGCAACCAATTCGATGTGAAGCCGAAAAAAATCGATACCAATAAAGGTGGGCGATCAGTGTGGAAATTGCTGTGTTTTCAAAGGCTTGTTGTTGAAAGTCTGACGAAAACTATGTGAAGGAACTTTTTATCATCTCTATTTACATCGTTCGTTCAGAAGGATGCAGTTGACTCTTCAGCCGATGATATGATATGATAAGCATGTTAGATATGATGCTCCTTTTTATGGCTCAATACTTTTATCGTATAACTATAAATATCAGGAATGAGTCTTAGGTCCATGATGAACGTGTGGACCGCAAACAACAAAGTTATGATGCCGTGGGCCTGCAATTGCGACCCACTTAGAGAAATCATACATTCCTATGAACGTCTGTCTCCGTATGACCAATCAATTTCATCAATTTATATGGCTACTACCACGAGTAGTAAAATAGATGTGAAGACGAACATGTAGTCGTAAAATCCTTCATCTAAAAGCATCTCCCAGAGAAAAAAAACAGAGTACTTACTCGTAGATGATGTGAGCACACTTAACTTATTCAAGTGGCATATTTACGTATCTCCTATGAGAACCTTGTTATTCAAGTTACCATCGGACGCATACAATTAGTCCGAAATAAGGTCGTATCCATATGTCAGGAACTGTGTAGTTATTCACCCCGACTTGACAGCCGACTTGAGTCGTTTTCGACTCTCGAAATACGTAATTGGAGTGATTGAATACAAACACAACCGTCTGTCTTATCAATATAAGTACATACATATATTCAATTAGTTTAAGAGTCTATATGAACAATGGAGCAAGTCTAGTTTCGATCATAAGCATGGAGCTTGGGGCACTTGTTTAAACTTGAAATGATCTACGAAGCTTACACATCTGTAGCTTTTCTTACTTAGGTAAAGGGCTCCAGTTATAGAGTGTCAGATGTCTTCCTTCCTCTGCGGTCACGGGCACGCTGCTTCCAGGTGCGAAGACCAAGTGTTCTAGCATTCGATCCTTGTACCAAAAGTTCGGTCTTTTTCTACGTCTCTAACCTGACCACGATGCTTCGTAGATCCTCTTGGCTCGATCTCTCTTACATGTACATTCGCTCAATGTGACCAAGCCAATGTAGTCGGGTTATTTTGGCTTTTTGGACTACATCCACATCCTGTTGCAGCTCATAGTGTTCGCGGTTGTATTTTCTCCTCCATTCAACCTCCTCACATAAAGGAGCTTGGATCCGAATAAATATTTTCGCTTGAAAGTGCCCAATTGCCCAGCTTTCTTACTTAGCGTCCAGTACTCGGCGCTATAAAACAGAACTGGTAAGATGAGCGTTGTAATTTGGTCCGTTGAGCTAGGAGTTTATTGATAACATATACTTCGTCTTGTCCTCATTGACTTCAAGACCAACTCGTTTTGCCTTCCCTTCAATTGCCTATGATGTCAATATCGTCTACGTGTCCCATCCCAGCAGTTGACGGATTTCTGAAAAGTAGTGCCTTTCGTGTTAACATCTGCCCTACGCACCATCTGCTCCAACACGATATTGAAGAAGTCACATGACAGCACATCTCCTTGTCTGAATCCGGTGCACGTTTTGGAAGAGCTCAGAAGAGTTGTTTCTAAGTTGCACATTTGGATAAATTTTGACTGTAGCCCCAAGGGAAAGCAGCCATCGACATAGAAACACCTAACGATGCTACGTTGTTACTTAAGGATAAAAGAAGCCACAGGTTTGCGAGCCTGTATGTGGACATGGTTTTATTTGGGTTCAAACACCTACATTTGGGTGGTTGGTCTAAGGATCCTAAGATGATGTTTCGTAGCTAATATGATAGAGTGCTGCTGGTTGAATGATAGGTTTTTCAGTCTACCGTCTACCCTGATGATGCCATTGATTGAAGAATGCCAAACTCTTCGCTTTGGAGCTCCTTCTGGGGAACATCTCTTCATCTATTAAGATGCGGCTTCAGTATCCAGAAGTTTGGTGGAAATTGGAAATTGGTAAGCTTCGATCCTTGTCAATCTCTTTAAGCTCGACATTCGGCACAGTAGCTAGTGTATTGGGTCTTCCACTACGTCCATGTGATATCTATGATTTCTCCTCAAGTGTAAACCTACTTCCTGATGCGATGCTTTATTATTGGACATCATATTGTATGACGATACCTGAATCAAGTTCCTTTATAATTGATAAATTGAATTAGAGTTCTGTTTAGAATTGCTTCAGGTACTCCGCCACGGATGTATGGTTTTGCTTCAATAACATCCTACCATACCATAAATAAGATATTCTTACATTACTCTCCTAAGAGCCTTTGTTTCTTTATATGGAGTTACTTACATAGTTACATACTCGCATCCTTGTTTCCTAATGTTGATTTTTTTTTTTTTACTTGTTTTCATTTAAATTCAGACATTTCAAAATAAATTAGAATGATGATTCCTGTGATTTTTCGTGCTCCGCACCCAACACATAAATCCTGTCCCGTGTTCGCAATTTCTCATCTCATGAAACGCAGCACCAGATAACATTAACAGGAGCGCTACAAGACAACAAGGTAGCTGCGAGCGAAATTTAGGAATTTTATTTAATTTCACTAAAAAGCTTGCAAAACTTTTTCGCAGTACCTACTCAGTGAGTGTGTCTTTTATTATGCCCCACTCACTCGTGCTCGTCCCTGCCCGTCCCGAACACAAATGGGTCGTATTTCCATCTGATGTTTTGCCCGGGTTTTTTCTTCTGTTTTTCTACCATTGCTACTCCGTAGATGTCATTACGTTGTTAAGTACACATAAAGGAATAAGTCATTAAAGTTCGGTACAAGTATTCTTTATCTTTGCTCTTACCGCCCTTATTTTGGAACTTTAACGTTGTCTTGTGCGCACGGAAAGAATTCGCTTGTCAGAACAAGGTGGCAGGTAATCTTTTAGGTAAAATATATATTTTTCGGCAATTTTTTGTAATTTCACAGCACTCTCAGTGGGAAATGTTGTGCCGGCACATA
The DNA here is from genome assembly GCA_949716465.1 of Chalcosyrphus nemorum. Taxonomy (NCBI): domain Eukaryota; kingdom Metazoa; phylum Arthropoda; class Insecta; order Diptera; family Syrphidae; genus Chalcosyrphus; species Chalcosyrphus nemorum. The sequence continues at coordinate 869,041 of OX454332.1, forward strand.
TAAGGCTTATACCTAGAATGTTCCATTGTTATGTAAACGAAGCGCTTAAACTTTGCTACGACACGTTAATTGTGTTTTTTACGATATCAATTTTTAGAATTTGCAACTTTAAAGGTCGTCATCCGTGTATGAAGTAAAATACAAGATGATTCTGTAATGTGCTTCATTACGCTTCAAATCACAATTTTCACTCGGCCTTCAAATGGGGACCTTACACTTTCTGGAGCACTTCAACTTTGCGAACTGCTTCAATATGCAAAGAATCAGCGCTTTTATCACATTCAAGAGACATATAACAGATAGATAAACTTTACTTTGGAAATGGAAAGGGAACCCAACAACATTGTTCTGAAAATTGAAGCACAAAAGCAAAACTGATCAGTTTAGGACCCGTTCAACCTGACCAAAATCTCTCCATGTGGATCTAAAATTTAGTTCACACATTCGATTGACGTTGACTTATGGTGTGGAATTACTGATTTCGGCGGATTGTTTTACCGACTCCAATTTTCACTTTCCAAAGTTTGCAGTTAAGTGTTTTCCTGTCAGTTAGCAGGGTTCGCGATCCCTTAAATGGCAGAAAGAAACCTACAGAATAATATCCTTTGAGGCGTGTAGATCCTCACAATGCAAATATCCCATTCTGAATAAACTGGCGTTCCTTCTTAGAAGACAATTTCCAGAGAGGATCCCAATCATAGTCCTAATTTTTGATCCCCCTAGCTTTATGATTTCACCTGATCGTTTATGGTTGATCTCTGATCATAAGGCTCTGGACACTCTATTTCGTTCCAGATTAACACATCTGCAGTTAGTCAAGTTGTGTATACTGTACTGATGCAGTGGATGACGTTCCCTGATGGGAGTTCCACAGCCTTTTTGGCCAGTCTTTTGGCGAATTCATTACCCTCAACAGTGTCCAGGTACCTAGCATAATCTTACGCGATTCTGCATGCATAACGCCTTGAGCATTACGCGGCATCCCTGACTGGCTCAGATTTGATTACAAAAGACCCCAGTGCTTTGAGCATAACGTGACTGTCAATGAAGATGGCAATACCCTTATTGGTTATTGATCCCATCTCAAGAAGTCCTGCAGCATTGAGTACGGCTAGAACTTTGGCCTGGAAAACACTGCATGGGCCCGGGTCTTAGGTTAGGTTAGGTATGTGGGTTGGCAGAGGAAACGAAATACCTCCGCCGCACTCAGGTCAGCACTGACCCATTATGTTACCCATAGGGAGGCTTATAAAAAGCACCCCTTGCCCATTTAACCCATAAATATCTGCTAGAAACTTCCCATGGTTGTAGTTACTCGTTATCCGTGTATACAAACCATCCTGATGTTCTGATGAAGTTCAGTAACATGTCGGTATTGGCATTGGAGAGTTCTCTTAGATCCTGAAAGAAGTGCTTGCCGAGTCCAGGGCATTGGCAGAGGAAGTGGGTAGTGTCCTCTATAAACTCCTCATCGCCGCATCCTCTACAGAGTTTCTTTAGGTGGTACCGCAGAGTGTTGTGATCCGTGAGTATCCCCACGAGTAAGGACAATGAACGTCTGTCCTTGCGGATAATTCTCTCGGTCCTTACTTTGTCAAAAGTTGGCCATAGTTGTTGTGCAGTTTTGCAAGTATCTATGGACTTCCACATCAAGTGCGCCTCTCTCATAGCCAGTTTCTCTGCTTCGAGCCTGAGAGCGCAGGGCGGGGTGCTTATGGAGAGGTCAGTTAGTTCAAGTGGGTCCGATGAAGCTTTCCTTGCTAATTCATCTGCTCTTTCATTTCTCGGGACGCCCTCGTGCCCAGGGACTCAGCAGAGTAGAACCTTGTGCTGTGTTCCAGGAGACTTAAGCTCTTCGCGACAGCACTTCATAAGCTTGGATTTTATTTCTATGGCAGTAATTGCTTTGATAGCTGCCTGGCTGTCGATAAAGAAAGTGATACCTTCTGGCGGTATTGTTTTTACGGCTGACTCACGGGCCGCTGTTGTCACTGCCAGGACCTCCGCTTGGAAAACACTGCTGTGGTCTGGGAGTCGTATAGATCTGGATATACCCAGTGATTCGGAGAAGATTCCGGATCCTACACCAGTGTCCATTTTCGATCCATCAGTGTAAACAGCTATGGATTCGGCATTTGGTATGCGGCTGTCTTTTTTTATTCATCTCTGCTAAGGTAAGCTGAGGTAAATGGTATTTTGAAGTCAAGGTAAGGCGTAGTGTAGTCTGTTTTGGGTGTATGGCCGAAAAATCTGCCGAGGATGGTCGCGTGCCCTATCGTACTTGACTTCCAGCACGCAGTCTGACTTATTCTTAAGGCACTGATGGCTGCTGTTGATCTCACGTAGATCTCATGTCTAGCGGAGGCAGGTTGAGAATAGCCTCAAGATCCGCCGTTGGAGTGGTTCTCATCGCACTGGTGGCACCAATGCACGCTAGTCTTTGTACTTTAGTGAGATCCTTCAGGTAGGTGGACTTGTTTAATGCTGGCCACCATACTATGCTGCCATATGTCAGGATGGGTCTTATAATAGCCGTGTACATCCAGAGAATTGTTTTTGGAGAGGGTCCCCATGTCTTCCCGAAAATTCTGCTGCACGTGTAGAAGGCTATGTTGGCCTTTTTGACTCTTTCATTTATGTTTGGTCTCCAGGTGAGTTTTTTGTCTAATGGGCCCGGGTCTTAAGTCTTTTAAATAAATAACTGACCCAGTTCCCATTGCTCTTGGACCCATGTGTCAAAACGGCAAAATGTCAGAATTCAATGAAATACACCGCTGAGTTGATGAAATGCTTTCATACTAGATCGGGTGGCTTATTGCAACTCATTTAGGATTTAAGGTAGTAAGCTTGGCGTTTTGAGAGATCGCTATTCTAATCCAATATTGATCACTTATTCTCTTTATATTCATCTATTTCGTTACCTCACAGTTAGGACTTGACCACTAAAGGCAAATCCACACGTCAAGCCATACAAGCAATGAGCATTCAACCAAAGTATAACGCTTATAAGGTGTGAATACTTATCACATCCATTTGCTGGGTAAAATCTATGATATATTACGACTATTTCTTCAAATTTGTTGCTTCGACTTTAATGAAAATTACACAAATTACCCCAGCTGCCAAAAAGGAAAAAAAAAAAAAATCAAATTACCCTGTGAGCCTTTTTTTAATGAAATATGCCCGACTATTATTATAGCAGAGCCGTTTACTTCAACCTGCCATGAGTTAAGCGCTTGAGGTAAGGCAAAAGGTGCCCAGAAGGAAAACAATTCAAAAAAGTGATTATTAAAACCATTGAGCATGGAAGCTTCACACACGTAGGCGGCACGTAGTAGATACTCGTACACCTTATCCTTGGGCAACACAAAGTATGAAGGAACTTAAAAACTGTGAACAAATATTTTGTCATACATACACAGACAGGGACACCAGGAATCTTTACTTTATCCTTATATCAGGACACATTACTCGTACGATACAAGTTCGGTTGGCTGCCGCTATCACCTGGGTCTCCGATGAAATTTCACACCGATAAATCTCCCTCCGAAGGTATAACATTAATTCCTTCACCTTACTCTTGGCGTCATCAACAACAACGGCGCCATCCACATCCACATCACCATCAGCATCCAACCGAAAAAATGAAGGAAGCAAGTAGTTCCTCGGTGCTTCTAAGCTCCGGAAAATGGAATTAGGTACATATCCTGCACAGGGAAATGGCAAAGAGCCTTTATCGTGGGGTTTCCGGCAAATGCCTTACTTAAACTGAAACGTATTAACATTTTTTTTTTCTTGCTCGTTTTCGTTAGCTTCATAGGTCGTATCGGGTGGCATAATAACAGATTCGATTTTTTTTTTTTTGTTTTCAACCGCACCCTTAAAAAGAGGCCAAAACTTGGTAAAGGATAATTGTTTGTGAAGGACATCGTGTACGGTGGTAGTTAAATGGTCTATACACCATATCCGATACACATACAGCAATTAGAACAAATGGTACCGTCCATTAGTGGTAACATAATTTAAGTCTGCTACAACAAGCGTGGAAGTAATAACAAAAGATTTTCAAATTATTTTTTTCCGCCAAAAATCCATTAATTATCACAAAAAAACAAAAAAATGTTGAGTGTGGTCGGTTTGGTCTGTGAATGTGTATGTTAGTTGTTACTGTGGGAATTTTTCTTTTCGTGATAAAGCCCAGTACATATTATCTGGTTTCATAATTTAAATTACATTGCACTGGCTTTATTATTGCGGTGCAGAGAGGAGCTCGGACGAGTAGCATGCGGGCTTTGGCTTCTCCACATGTGCTCAATAAAAATTACATTTTAAGGCAAGGTATTCATTTCAAAACTGTTTAATTCATTCAACAGGAAGCCAGTGTGTGCAGAGAATTTTAAAAAGCAACTAAGAACTTATCTGTTTTCATGATAAGTTCCAATTTTTTGTATATTAATTGGCTTCAATGTTACTAAATGTAAAAGGCGTGGCCTGACATTCGTACATAGGAAGAGAAAAATAAACATTGCTGGACAGACGGTTGCGAGAGAAGAACTTTGGGAGTATTGCCTCAACCGATAGCGGAATCAAACTACATTTAGCCAGCCGAATAGGCAAAGTAAAAACTTGAATCCTTGCTGCTGTAGGGATGAGGTACCTTGAGACTAATACAGTGTGACGACAGTGTTACGTTTACTCCCAATATGTCCAGCTCATATCGCATAAACTGATGAGGAGCGTCTTCGCATTCCAGAAACTAATCTAAGTCCGGGGATGATAGCGAAAGGCTGTCAACGTGCTATCAGTCCTTATCCGAGGCATTGTGTCGGTTTCCGTAGAGGGCTGGTTTCGGTAACGCGGCGAACAGCATGAGGAGTAGGATTACGAACTTGATTGTTGCGCTACTGGTCATGTTTTGGACAGTCAGTAGTTTTCCGATCAATCTCCTTGCAGGATTGCAGGTCCTCACGTTCGTCAATGGGTACCTACGCTATTAGATTAAGGATTTTCGGGCTAAGCCGTATCTCTAACAGTTTTATCAGAGAATGGGCTATGAACCTATAGGCACAACCATACGACTGCAAAAGTGGTAGTAGATCACACTCTCCGAAAGGTGACAGTGCCATAGCTAACCATGCGATGCAATGAAACCCGCTTACGCAGGTTGGCAGGATACGCGGCCGACCTAGGAGTACGTGGCGCTGATCAATTGAAAAGGAAGCACGGCAACTCGGAAAGAGAGCTGAAGCATATCTAGGTGTATGCATTGGATACAGGACATAAGAAATTGAGTAATTCTTAAAGTTCCTTACTCTGATACTTTGATAACATGGCTTTGTACTTCAGTATTGTGTTAAACAGCCCTTGTTCCCAAAAAAGCCAAACAACGTTGCGCAACGATTGAACGAACTACTGCAAAGTCCACGAAGGAATAGCTTCTCACACAAAACTAGTAAATGGCCATAAGTCAATATTTTTGGATAATACTGGCCCTTAGACGGACATCTCCCCACTCAGGTTCTCAATCGGGCTTGAGTCTGGCGATCCAGAAGGTCAGCTTAAAGCATTAAGGTTGCTTTGAAAAAAAATTCCATCCTCGCTTTTATGAATGTTTGGTAGCATTATCCTGTCGGAAAACACCTATCGAAGAGGCTCATTCTTGTGGGACATTGCTGTCATATTCCTCTAATTATGTGTATGAATATTACATATATCCTTGAAGAAGAAACATTTCCATACCACGATGCAGCCGTTCACTTTATAGCATCGTCTTGTTATGTATTTATCCAGGCCAGCTGGAACGTTGCTCTGCAAAACGCAACATTTTAGAAACATCTTTCTGCTACAGTAACGATACTTTCCTCGCGCTTCTAGCTTTAATATTGTTTGTAAGCGATGGTTTTCCATATTAAGGACCTTCAAACAAGTCTACTTGTAGTTTCAGGGTTTGCATGAACCAAAGAGACAGCCCTTAGCAATTCTTTCTCCACACTTGTGGTGCATTGAAGAAAAAGAACACTGAGACCGTTTCAAACACCTTGTATTTACTGAACTTTTATTTATTGAAGATTTGCTTTTTCTTGAGATGCCTCCCTATACTCATATTCTTACTCAGGTACAGACCTGTTGTTGTTAGGTGGCGCTACAGTCCGGAGTGTACCTATGCCTCAACCAACAGACCTCTCCAGTCCACCCGGTTACGAGCCAGCTTCCTCCAACTGTATACCCAAAGTTGGTTTAGGTCCCCCTCCACTTATTTGCGCCACCTACCGCGAGGTCGTCCTCTATACTGTGTGGTCCAACTGGGGTGGATTCGAAGACATTCTTAGCTGAAATGTTCGGCTCCATCCCCTCTACATGACCCATTATCTTAGTTACTGCATGCGAGCTCTTCTGACTGTACGTCGCGTCGATGTCCTTGTACAGGCCGTATAGATCGGCGTTATATCTTCTTCGCCACTCATCGTCTATGTAGACGGGACCAAACATCACTCGGAGAACTTTTTCTTTCAAATTAATCAAGGGAATCCTCATCTGAGTTTGTCAAAGTCCATGACTCTGACTCTCAGTAAATCACGAAAAGTGACTCCTTACCAAACTCGAAATAATTTTATTTTTATTCCTTCATTTCTGTGGGTCTACTGTTGGGTAATGTCCAACTTCACTGGATTCATATAAATACCAAACATTTAATTCCTCAATAATATGACCTCCACGAATAGGGGCAGAATAAGACCCCTTCGATACTCATAAATAGAAGCGAACTATTTTTCGCGAAAGCCTATAATCATGTCCTTAGCATACATTCCCTTGAATTTCAATAAACATTCATAATAAAGTTATTAGAAGTAACTACTAGGTATATAGTTTTTTGGGGGGAAATAAAACGACCATTATCCCTGCCATAAGGATTATGATCTCTCCGTACGTTCTTTTCTCTAATTTAACGCCTGACCAGGTAAACAGACACGTATTTGCATATTAAATTTTAGATTCTGCCATGTCCACTTGCTAACCTCTCCCAGTGCGCTCTTATTAATTATTAAATCGGTGAGCATCAAATTGCGTTTTCCCACTGCCATCGATTGATTCCCGGCAACATGCGGGTTTTGTCCAGGCGCTCGGCTCCTCCGAAAACTAATGGATTTTGAGAATATCCTAATAAAATATTTAACAATTACGACACCACGACTACATCCGTAGGCAAATTGAATTTTATCCGGGGATCCTAATAGAGTGCCTGTGACGGTGTGTGGGTAATTTCCTCATATTTCGCTTCCAAGTTATTGCGATTACCTGACGCTGGAGCAGGATCTAGTTTTTTTTTTTTTTTTCTTCTTCCTTTTGGGTTTTTATGTGTGTGTTTGGTACCACCTAAGTATGGCTGCTTTTTATGGTTTGTAAAAGAAAACGACGACGAGTCCTGGTATGCCTCCCACTCGTTCGCGGTAATTTATCTGTGTGGGGAATTCCGTAGGAAACAATAAAAATATGGCCTCAACAGGATTAATCCATTATTCCCTCCTCGCGTACACCATTTGTATACGAAGTGGGTGTCTGTGTGTTGTATATGAGTGTGGCAATGGTGGCACACTGTCGGTTTTGGTCAAATGGACGTAACTACCTCAATATATGGACATACAATGTATGTGTACATACATACATATGTGCGTGGTGGTCGAAAGGGACCAAAACAGAAAACAAAAAAAAAAAAAAACATAAACTACTCATTGGGGATACATTTTCATACGAGTCGACCACAAATATCCTTTAAATAAAACAATTTATGCGAAAGCCAACGACTGGGTATTAATAAGGGCTATGTGTATGTACAGTACACTGAAAAAAGAAAAAAGCAGTTAAGAGGGAGCATTGCCTTACAGGGACATTGAACTCCATATGCAGAGGAGGTATGAGTATGTATCCGAAGATCGATTTGAAAAGGTTCGAGGTCACATTTTCTCGATGAATTGCAGTGGTTTTTCGAGTGCGTACTCATATGTACGTTCGAAATCGTTTAAAGAAGAATTACCCTGGGAACTTGCTCAGAAGTGATTTCATTTCATGATTGAAAGGGTTTATGGCATATCAGACGGCAGAGTGGAAAGTTTATAATGCACCTTTTTGCCTTTTTTCTGAAGATAGCATTCGAGGATTGTATTGGTTCAAATCCTTGGGCGTTAAATCCTCAATATTTTCTCCCAACATCATGGAGGACGATGTGATTGTGAAGTGGATATTTGGTTGGTTTGCGACGACTACTTGTAGGGATGTATACATATGTACATATATCTGTTAAACTTAAAAGGATTTTTCACTTATGTTCGTATAATAAGAAACTTTAAGTACGTTAACATCCTGGAAGATTACAAAATATTCTAATTAAAAAACCTTCCTTTCACTGATCCAAACCAAATGTTCGTTTGGCTGATTAAAACAGTTAAATCAGAGATTGATGGACTGACTAACAGGACTTTCATCTACCATATCATATGATGAAATGATTCGCTTCAAAGGCCCAAATGTACCTCGAGGTATTTATTAAGACGATGTGTGACGATTGTTGTACTCTGTGGGACAAAGCCAAAGTCATTTGACGAAAGTGTCCAAAACAAGGATGTGAAAGGCTGACTTTACTTAATCAATGTCCTGTATTCCGTTTTGGTACCTAGGGCCTTCATTATGCCTACGCGCCTTCGTGTACGGTTTTTGATAATGTGCCTCAGTTCTCCCCAACTTTTTTCTCAACTGCCGTGCCTCCATCTTAATCGTTCTGCACCTCGACCCACCGGGTATTCTGCCATCTTGGTTTAACGGATTCCATTACATAACACGGTTAGCTATGGCCTTTTCGTGACCAATTAACTGCCACTTTTATAGTTGGATGATCGGGTAATACCTTTGATGACATACCGAAAGCAGATTTTGGCTTGGAATTCTGCTGGCTGGCCTTGGATACATTGAACACAACTTTTCACTGCCTTCGTTGGCTTCACTTTCAACCCCATAATAGCTCCCTATATATACCCTATCATCAGGCTTATATACTGTAAATAGCTTTCTCAAAACACTCGGCAACCAATAAGTACATGTTCTCTATATATGTATAAGCATAAATTAATCGATTTATTCTGATAATGATATCGTGCACCTTGTGTTCAATGCCATCGTCGTCAACTTTAACATCGTCGGCAATCTTAAACCGTTTCATTCTCTTCGTTTCCATATACGATGTCTCACGATCCTCTTTAGCGAAAGGATCCGTTGACGTAGTTGCCTCTTTCCTCCGAAGTTATCCCTCCAAAACGCCCAACGTATGACCCTTGTTTAAGATGCTAGTCAGACGACACAAGAGACCATTAAAAATATCTCTTAATTTTTTCTGGGATTCGAACCTTCAACCCTACTTTGCAGAAAAGTCAAATACACGAACCACTGAGTCACTGCACCCCCAATCTGAATTCTATCTACGTATGTTACTCTGAATCCAAAAGACTCAATGATTTCTATTAGAAATGAATCTCAAATCGCTGCCCTGAATTCAGTAGAAGCTACGCAACATGTGCAATGACTTTATCATCTCATGGTAGTGTATTGCGTATAAAGACAAAAAAGGTTCTAAGACTAGTTTACTGGTGCCATTGATGGCTTTCTAAGCCAACACAAGTCGTAGATTAAAAGTAAGACAACAATTGAAATTGCAAGCTTGCAAGCTGACTGCCTGCCTGCCTCCCATGAGACACATTTCCTTTCTTCCCAACACATACTACACACCAAGCTCCCGATTAAGCAAAACAAGTTATAAAGAGTAATAAAAAAATACTACTGCATTCGGCACCATCATATAGGTACACAGTCATATAGTCATGCTTACTTGCACACATCAACATGACAAACAATACACCAGCTCCACCAGCCTTACACAAGGATCTGTTCCTCCACACCATCAGCACCACAGCAGAGCCACCCCAGCAAACATACGTTTGGCGAAAAGTTTTCGCTTTATGAGTCACTCGCGACCATAAACTTTCCCATGCAGCCCCAAAACGAATAAACTTGTATCTCGTGTAATCAAAAATAGCATTGGTACTTCTCGACTTGCACACAGTGTGTGTATGCTGGATAATAACGCGAATATACGAGCATACGAACACGTTTATTGCATGGCGCAGAACAACTTCGCACTATAATATCAGACTTTGTGAATTTGAATCCTCGGAGAACAAAAGGAAATGAATATTAGTCCCCGGTGTTGCAGGAGAGCTTGCACAAGCGAAGACGTCGTCTTTGCCGTTGTCGTAAATTTTCAGTGACTACCATTCCAGAACTACAATTCGGTAATTAGTTGCAAGACGGTCCGGTCCAGTGACTCGCAAGCATTCCACCCTAGTTGCAGGATCAAGAATTCCCATTGCTCCATCACCTACGTCACCACTTTCCCTCTTTCAATTATGTTCAAAACTAAAAAAAATAAAAATTATCTTTTTTACCTAAATGACCACAAACCCACTTGTTTATCCTGCCGAAATGGCCCAAGGATAAACCTCAAACCTACACAAGTTGACACTATCTGTGTATGTTCCGCTCAGATCCGAGTGGAGCTGCATTTAGCCTCACTTAATTTAACCACTCTCCATAGTAGGATAGTTCGCCCCCAACGCCCAACGCCCATGTGCATAATACAAAGTTTTCAAGCGTCCTCCGCAACACACTCTCACATTCCACATACACATTATAGGGCTAATGCAATATAGAAAATTGGGTAATAAATTCGAGGATATAGCCGAGGCATTCATTTATGTCTTCTTAAACGAGTTCTTTTAGGCACTTGTCCAATTTAATTTTCAGCTTCCATTATACCCTTGGGTAATGTTATGACAACAAATAAATTCCGGATGAAATAAAAGTCCCACACTAGTGTAACACTGGCCTCATGTATGTGTTTGTAGGGGAACTCCTTTCGCTAGGACTATTCCTCCTTCTTATTATGATTATTATTTTATTTGAATTCTCCGAGTCAGAGGTAACCACCTCTAGCTCCAGCCGCCATCTAGTTCGGATGACAATTTTGTTCTGGTTTTTTTCTTTCTTTTCGTTCGTCCTTTTGTTAAGCTAAACGAAAAGTGATCCTGCCTGCATTATACCAAGAGGTAAAATCCTAACAAATAATTACTTAGAATTGCTACTGTGCACAGTGAATAGGTGAAAAAAAAAAAAAAATGGAGAACTGGTGAACAGGTCCAGAGTTCACGAGGGCATTTGCCACTTGTTTCCGGAATTGCACTTTGGGTAGGTACAAAGTACACATAAAATTACAGAGAACCTCATCCTTGGTGCTTTGGCATAGAAATATATATATATCACATACCATGGACCACTTTAGTGTCGTCCTCGTGAGCGGCGGCGGCGTCGACGATGATGACGATGGTGGTAGCAGCACGCTAACAGCGTTCCTTCCACTTTGGGTTTTCCGGAAACTTCATCACCTTACCTTTAGTGTGTCGGTGGTGTTGGTGCGGCTGCTCTTGCTAGTGTGAATGGTGTTATTAGTTTGGTTTTCAAGGAACAAGTATATAGCACATAGCAGAGAGGGCGAGGGTTATCATCCTTAATTCAGTTCTTTTCATTCCTGCCATTGCTTTATGTACACTTAACTTTGCCGTCCTGTTAAGGTATGATTAATGTGTAAGGCACCTTTTTTCGGCAGAAGGAGGGTCTTCAACTTAAAACTGTTATCTCTCCTTTTTTCTAATCAATTTGCAATTTGTTTTTCCGAACAATGATAGCGGAAAAGAGGAGATAACGAAGGATAAAACAGAAAAAAACATTAGTCCCGCGGCTTGATGACATCCATACACATCTTAGGTTTGAGATAAGAAAATTACAATTTAATTAATCTAATTGAGACGATATCCTTTTTAATTGTCACCAGTGCCAGCGGGCTAAAGGCCAAGATCAGGCAGACTACGAGTGCTATTCGTCCTTGTGTGTATTTTTTTCGTTCGTTGCTTGCGTTTGCCTTAATGACTCGCCGTGGGTTCTGCATGCAAATGCAAATGGGGGCGGGCGCAGCAGCCCCCTCCCCCTAAACAAGTTCAACTTTTGTCACAGTGCGCCGTTGGCAAATTCGTGGCGAATTTAATTACAGTGTTAGCGGTAATGTTTAAGAGAAGTTGTAGTGGAAAGTACGCCCGCTTTTCTAACACAAACCGGTCGATTAAGGCCTCTTTGGCAGTTTGTCGTGGCGCGTTAATACATATGTACGAGTAGGTACACAGAGACGGAGAATACTTACCGACTTGAAGTTTGTTGAGTGCGAAAAGAAAATGTTTTCTTGGAAAATTTCACTCAATAGAATTTTTAAACGAAATAGTTATGCTGTCACCTGTTTATCTGAATTTTCTTTGCAAATTATTTTTGACTGATCAAATAAATTATCTGCCAAATTTTTTGACAGAACATAAAGGTTGTGTGCTACGCCAAAAAATTGACATCATTTTGTAACATAGAATTCTCGGATTTGGGATCCTTTGGCTTTTTAGGATATGCCTTCCGCTTATTTGTTAAACCAGTTCAAACGAAGCGAATAAGGGTTTTGATATCTGAGTGGAGTTTCCTATATGTAAAAGGTGAGCCATCTAGTGGTTTCTTTTTAGATCAAAGGTTACTTTGACACTGACAGCTGTTTCCCGCTCCAAATATTGACAGAAATTCATTATCATATCTCTGCGGAACGAAATGAGTCGCTTTACACTCGAACAACGTTGGGAAATATTAAAAACTTATTTCCAAAGTGAGTGCTATTTAGCCCAAACAGTGCGTGACCTCTGCAGGATTTCGCGCCATGCCACACAGCCCACCGCATAACAGATCTTTTGCTCTTCAGTCCTTCGTAGTTTTCTCATATGATACCACAGAATGTTGTGTCCTGTGACGATATCCACAATATCTTGATTTGTCAAGCGTGGGCTGGATTTCCCATTTGTGATCTGCGTGGCTTTTTTTCTTGCTGCAAGTTTGAAGCCACAAGACGGGATGCACACGGATGGGTGATTTGGCTCTGTAGTCGATTTTGAGACACCTTTTGCCAGTTCGTCAGCCTTCTCATTTCCCGGTATTCCTTCGTGTCCGAGGGTCCAGCTGAGTACAAACTTGTACTGCTTACCAAGAGTCTTAAGTTCTTTGTGTCAGCACTTTATTTTCATAATTCTCAATTCGGCGTTGACCGAAACAGTTTTTGTCTACCCACTATGCAGACAATATTGCTAAATAATCTCAGCCTAAGCCCGTGTAAGATCCAGGTGCTTCATAAACGAGAGGCACGAAACTATAGCTTGCGTTGGAATTTCCCGGATTGGGCCCTTGACCAGCTTAAAGTCTACTTTTATTTTTATCGGATAGCTACAAAGTTGACTTTATTTCTATAGGTTTCTGAACCAAAGCGCGGTTTCTCTAGTGATTTAACTTGAGAAGTAACTTATGATGTCTGCATTCTGTGAAAAATATCAGGATTTTTCAAGCCCGTCTTTATGGTTTATAAAATACCCTCAAATATGTAGGTACACAGACAATAAAAGCAAAATGGTACAGTTTATGTAAAGTTATGTAGCAAGTCAAATAAAATGTTGTAACGGATCACATGTTCTCCCAATAATGTAATGCGAAAGGAGAATAACGGTCACGTTCACGGTGTACTTGAACGAATGACATTATCCCTTTTCACATTTGAGTACTAAAAAGGTTATAAGTAGGCGTTAGTGGAGAGCGGTCACGTCGCGCTGATTTGGGATTGAAAATCAACAACCAATATAGGACTTATATTGCAAGGGAGGAAATAAATTTGCATAATTTCTCTTTCGCAGGGTGACCTTATGAAATCACATCGCGGCCGCGACCTTTGAGTCACGACAGCCTCTGACATTTGGTAACTTTTTTAATTAAAACAAAAATTTTACAGAAATCCGTTTTCATACTAATGCGACATGTGGGTGGGTTTTTATTTTTATTAAGGATAGGATTTTTTTTTTACGATTACCACAGGGTGCCATTATTGCATGCATTTAAGTGTAAAGTAGGGCAAGCAGGTACAATACCGACCACCCCCATATTCTAGTTTTCTTTTTAATGTAATATACAATACATCATGTCATTAAGATTTAATTATATATATAGATTAGTGCGTTATATTTTTTTTTTAATTTGTTAATAGATTTTAATTTCACTTCTCTATGAACTCTATGAGGGAGATCTGGGTCACACGATGGACAAAAGATATAATAATAACAATAATAATAATAATAAAACTTTATTTCATGAAAAAACTGTACAAAGCATTGCACATTAGCATTAAAAATCACAACTTAAGGTAATTAAAAAGAGTTTTAACATAAAATAGTTAGGGACATTCTATTGTCAGAAGGACAAGAATGCACCATTATAATAAAATCAAAAGAGAAAATAGTATTGTGTGGGGTACAATATAAGTTAAATTCAATAAGTTTATATGTTATTTATATGTTTATATTTATGGAAAATGAATTAAATTACTGGAGAAAACAAATTTTCTATTCCACAATTATTGATTGAGAAAAGCCATATTCGAGTTTTTTTTTTCAAAAAGTCTGACTCTTTTCGTTCGCATCTAATATTAACTGGTAGACTGTTAAATAAGCGAGAAGTAGTTACAAAATAAAACCGAGAAAAAATAGCTTTATTGATTTTGGGTATCTTTACGAATTTACTGGTGTTAACGCGTGTAGGCAGCAGTATAACCGGATTTTCGAAAGAATATTTTGAGAACTTTAAAAAAATATAAATGTTTTAAAAGAAGAATTTTCAGACTTCTTAATAACTCAAAACTAGGAGTTCTGCGATTAACTCGACAGATGATTCGAATCACATGTTTCTGTTTGATCAGTAAAGGTTAAATTTTGTTAAAATTCGTACCGCCCCAACATGAGATACCGTATTGGAGTTTAGATTTAAATAAATCATTGTAGGCCAGTGTCAAAACCGTTGAATTGCAGTACCTACATGCTAAGATGAAAAATTTGCCTGACGACTATGTTAAAGTATTGCTTTAAATAATTAGTATGATTTTTCCAGCTAAGGCTATAGTCCAATATTACAGCTATGTAAGTATTTCAAATGTTCAACTCTTTCAATCTTAAAGCAGTCATTAGAACAGCTAACATTATAATGGAATGAGGGCAAGTAATGACTTTGGCAGCAAGCATTACGTAGACCAAATCACCGACACCTTGGAGAGTGATAAAACAAATTCGTATCTGTTGGAACTGAACCCAAAATGTTAAACAACATGAACTTGGTCTTATGACTAATGACTAGTTTATGAGACTTAAACCATCTTCGTATCAGATCAAGATCAAAATTCATATCTGCAAATAGGTCGAGGTAATTGTCATTGGAGTAGGATAACGCAGTATCATCGGCGAATGCTGTAATTCTACCCTTAAAAGATTGCACAAAAAGAGAATCAACATAAATCAGGAAAAGAATTGGCCCCAAAACTGACCCTTGAGGAACACCTATGTTAATGATATTAACTGAACTTAGGCTGCTTTTTATTTTAACTCTTTGCTTCCGATTATGCAGATAAGAGCTGAACCATGCATTCATATCGATCCTCTGAAACCTAGGTTATACAATTTGTTTAGCAATAATTTATGATTGTATGCTTAGCATTCATGTCTTTGGAATAAAATTGTGACCTGACCTCCTTTGTCTGAAAATATACAGCCATCGTCAGATGAGGCCACCAATCTCGAAGCACTGAGTAGCATGCATAGCCACCATTGCCGCCGTCAGACCTAAAGTACACCCATACTAGCACTGATGTTATTAGATCAACGTTTGAAAGAATTGCCATTAAGTCTGTTAAAATTTCTGTTAAGATTCATCTAGGCACTGCCAAATATTCTTCCAGTCGATCACATGTTTCAGTGTAAACGTCAAGGCAGTCAGAAAAGGGACTAGGAAAAGAGAGACGATTATCAAGAATTCTGATGTCCATGACTCAAAGACTATCGAAATCGCAGCAATCAATCTACTTGGTGCAATCGGAAATTTCACATTCGCTATGACTACCAAGGCATTGTATTCTGAACTGATGTCGTAGGCAGGGAAATTAATCATGTGACAATGAACCAAGAAAGTGATTCGCGCAGGACCTTCCAATGATCCATACCTTCCCTAATCCTTGTTAAAAACAAGGATGAAGCATTGGTGAATGCGTTTGCAGAGATAATTGTAAAAAAGAAACACGACGGACTCCTAAGCGAATGCTAAACTTTTACAACATCAAAATACAGTAGACTCTATTTAGCCTGAACACCGTTTAACTTGAACTCTTGATACCGTAAGCAGGATTTTTTTAACATTAACATCTCTAAAACGTAAAGAAATCATGAACCCTTAAAAAAGTTTGCTCACATTTTAGAAAGATCATGTTTTTTCTTCGCTCCAAATAACTGTGATATTCAAGCAAGATGACTTGAATACTTGAAATTTTCTTGGTCCTTCACCCTGTCTTGTACAGTTCGAATTGTATTTGGTCTATGACTATTTCTACTGTGGGATTATAATATTCTTTTGTTAAAATTCAACCCTTACAAACATGAACTCTCTTCTTATTGGTTCACGCTATCGAGCGTCTACTGTACCGGCAAACGGCAATAATTATTTCAAGAATGTGTATGATCCGTCTGAGGAGACAATAACAATCCTGAAATTCATAAGATGGATTGAATGTATGCATTCCATGCATTCCTATAGTTCTACATACCCCTAGCCTGGATATCCTTTACACATATCCTTTTTGAAGAGTAATATTGAAAATTCATTGATTTCAGTTCTCCCTAACGAATAATGAAATCCCTCAATCAACTACACCAATATGCAGTGGATTTATTTTTCAAAGTTTTTATGAATAACTTATTTAAATACTAACTCAACCGCATTTGCATGAAGTTTTCATCCAGACCACAGGAAGCGTACCACAAACTGGATCAATCATGACGCCCTTCTCTTACTTTTATTAATGTCCATTCAGGGGGACGGTCAACCCATAATATAAATCAATGTGTGTGTGTAGATGGCGAGGACCATGTTCGAAAGTTCTTGCCAAGAATGATTCGAGTCCTGTTCCTGTACCGCACAAGTCACTAGTGGCTCAAGTGAAGGTAATTATTTAGCTGCAATCCGATTGATTTCCTCGGTGCCATTTATTTATTCTTTTTTTTTTTTTGTGTTTTGCTTTTGGTACAAATATCTGCGTTGTGTAACAGAGCAAGGACACAAGTTCGGGAATTGACCTCAGTTGCATTTCAATTACTCTGTCACTGGCCATGAACATGCATATGGAAGGAGGGCTGCTGTCATGGGTCATGAAATTGGACATTGCACATTGGATAGACCGATGAAGACAGCTTAATTTAGCAACTTAATTGCAAAAAATATTTCCTCTTGTTTTTTTGTTTTTCTGTTTTAAAGTGAGTTGTCTGATTTTACTTTCACAGCAAGTTGTCTCGCTACAGTTGTAATGCAAATGAAAGCAATTGTTTGTATATGCAATGTTTGGAAGTTTATGAATTTGAAATTCTCGTGCACTGTGCTGTGCCGATGCCAACTGCCGCGGCCAGGATTAAAACACGGCTAACGCCATCGCTCCATCGTCCCTGCACGACGACGAGCTGCTCCGTAACATAGATTTAGGTTCATTTATAACTTTCCCGGGAATGGTGTTCATAAGAGATTATTTTTTTGTGATTTTGCACTGGCCTGCTGCAATTCGCCAGGAGAACAGAAATAACAAAAAAAAAAACTTGTGAAACATCGACAAATATATGAAGTTAGATTATGGAGCAGAGGGAGGAGTGCTCGAAAAAGTCCATAAAACAACTTTTCAGTGGTTCCGATTCGTTTTCTGTTTTTTTTTTTGTTTTTTTTTTTTGTGTTTGAGTTGAATTTATTGCAAATATGTTAGCAAGAGAGGTAGCGAGACCGGGATTCCGAATGGTTTATGGGAAAGACAGTGTATTAAACAGGAAGTTGAACTGCCAACGTGACTAGGAGCGTAAATACTAAATTTTCCATAAAAATAAAAGGAAAACTCCGAAACGAAACGAAACGAATCGAAATGAACAAGTGGGAGCGCATCCCATTGGATAATGTTTTGGCTTTATAAATGGTAGCCAAAATGTTACCCACCACTCCGTGACGAATTAAAGAGGAGAAATTACGCTTTCAGCTTTCACTGAAAAGTATTATGAAGGCATGAATTAATATGGAATAAATGTGGGTCATTATTATACCGCGCTATTGTATGATAAAATGATTTTTTTCAAAGCAGAAACAAGAACTCTTCCTGCCAACCTTGAGTGTAAGTATACTTATGGACGAAATGGAGAATTGAAAAACAAAGAAAGTTCAAGCAAAGGAGTTTAAGGAGTGCCTAACGTAATAGTGTCCCGGTCTTTTTTTTTTCAATTTGGTGCCCATATGAACAAGTGATTGACGCAATTACAGATATTTTTTCTCAAGTAAGTTGCTAAAGGGTTTACCAAACTTCTTCGAGAACGACGTTAGCTAAGCCATCACTGCCAACAGTGAGCGCTGTCGGACGGTGATACCCAATTTCCTTTGGCCCAATTAGATCATATGGGCACCGATGGTATGTTACCTTGCACACAATCCGTGCCACCGAGATTTGACCCCGTTAGACTTCTTCTTGTTGGGTTTTCTTAAGTCAAAAGGATAGATATGCCAATAAACTACAAACCACCACTGCCCTGAAAGACAGCTTAATCTATGCGATTGGTCACATTCAGCCCGATTTATGCATCAGTCAAATGTCCGAACCAAGCACGGAGTGCAAAACACCGTCGCAGCAAGGAGATCGGAAGGCCCCTTTCAACTGCTGCTCAAGGAAGGAATTACGGAGGAGCGGAGGAAGTGGCCATAAAGTCGAAAAGGCTATCTCAATTGCTCCTAAAGGCAGACAAGACGGAGTATATTAAGGATCCAATAAACGGGTACCAGGTCAAAGCATTCATCGAGTTGGGAAGCGACTGGGTCACCATGTGCCGCTCAATCGCGAAGGCCTAAAGTACGTCGAGGATCAGAGGTGCTTGAGCGGACTCGGAGGTGGAATGTTCTGGTGCGAGGTTCTAATCGATAAGAGCCAGCCAGATCCGATACTGATTGAACGCAGATTATAGCAACCACAGGTTAAGGTGGTGAAAACGCCCTAATGCATCAATGAGGAGAACGCGAGAATTCTCACGAAATCGTTCATTTGCTAAAGCAGATTGTAATAAGGTTCAGCCCGAGTTGAAGGATGCACTCAACGATGTTACAGAATTACCGGAAGAGCCTGAAGAGCTGAATGGCACATTGATCGAGAGACAGAACTGCTATTTGCACAAGAAGCTGATTCCGATTGCAGAGGGAGGATCTGTCGCAGAAGAAGAAGGAATATCTGGCTGATATGATGCTTAGAACAGGAGCAACGTCGATCAAGAAGGAGGACATCTCCCCGAATGCAGTTCAGTCATCGATTTTGGATACTACGTTGCAAAAGCTGAATCATCGATGAAATGGAACGGCGGCGAGGCGAGGATTTTGCTAACACTGAGCAAACCCAAACTCACCAGAAGACGAGATCTCACTCCGGGCGTCAGCAGCCGACGCTGTACGTACCAGTCAGGGGACCCTGTTGTGATCGCTAACGAGCTTGTAGCCATAGCTGATTGAAGGAAGTTGGAAACACAAATTTACCACCGTCATGGCGTCGTACAAGATGAAGCACTGGCGCGAACTCCCAAAGGACGGTCGTGCCAAGGATGCGAGCGACGAAGAGGTTCGGATATTGAAGACCTTGCTTAATCCTTTAACCACAACCACAATATCAAGTTGATGAATGCAAATACGTCACATAATACCAGGAAAGGTTGGACACTGCAGAGAAAGAAGTCCGCTGCCTCATCGGTCTCTGCCCATTGATATGCTCCGGAAGCAAACAGTAAATGTTGCATTAGGATGATTTCGTACGGACACCAAAGAATATTCTGATCGTGAGACACCCGATACAGGAAGACGGAACAGAGACTCATGAGAAGACTTCTTCTTCCTCTAAGTCTTGTCTAGCAATAAATAAGATCTGTGATCTCAATATGACTTGGGACTCAGACAAGATTCTGGAAGATCAGTCTTCCGACGCATGAATTGAAAGTGGTGGATAACGTTCAAACTCGTAAAGCGGTTGCATTTTGTTTCTAATTCTCAGAAATCCTATAATTCTGGCTATAGCATTATACTCATCCGAGGATCAGTACCATGTGAAATAAAATTTAAAACAAGTTTTATTGAACTTTGTCACGCTTGGAAGAACGTACCTCTTTTGAGCACTTGCAGTGCTTCAATAATTCCATATCATTTATTATCTTCTAAATTGTTTTACACTTGAAAATCCAAGATTAAAGCATTATCGATGTCAAATTATTGTATGTTGTCTTGTCTTATCTTTGGTTACGTACCTAATCACTTTTAACTCCCAAGCACATGTCTCTGGTCTTTGTTCGGATGTACTTTCCACTGCCCGTTTTAGGTATCTCGTCTACGAAATATACTCCACCGTGCAGCCATTTTTCCTCCGAAAGTTCACTTGCGACGTAATCTATAATCTCAATTTCTGTTAGAGTGCTTCCTGGCTCCTTAATAATTGCAGCTGTTGCAAGATCACCATCCTCGTCGTGCTTTGTCCCAAAAACACAAACTTCCGACACATCGCTCAACTTTAAGATGCAATTTTCAATCTGCTGTGCTGAATACTGTTGCCGTCTGTATTTCATTATTTCTTTTTTTCTATCTACAAGATTTAGATCGCCATCTTCGTCAAAGAATCCCACATCGCCGGTGTGGTACCATCCCTCATCATCGAGCATGTTTTTAGTTTCTGCCTCATTGCCATAGTATCCACTCCAGTTTCGACCATTCCACACAAGAATCTCGCCAGGTTTCCCTATCCCCAGATTGGAATAATCATCATTTACTATTCGCACTTTGACGCCCTCTAAAATCTGTCCCACGCATTTCGGCTTACTAACGGTCATATTAATGGCCACTCCTCCAAACTCTGTTCCAACATAGACGTTTGTTACGATGCCAGCTGTAAGGTATTCCTGCATTTGAACGTAGAGATGATGTGAGACGATCGCACCACCGACGGCAAATATGCGAACGCTAGAAAGGTCACACTTCTTCGCTTCACTACTTTTAACAAAGGTCGTCAAATAGGAGGCCGCAACTGACACGAAGTTAATTTTGTACTTTTCAATTAGCTCCCTTAGCTTAGCGGGAGAGTACGAGTCAGTAGTACAGACCCTGGTGGCACTGGACAAGGCAGAGTGCAGCAACATGCTTAGACCAGACACCCAGTGTATGTTGCTGAAGCAAAGGGTGATAGTTCCTCTTGGGATTGGCCTAAACGATAAGTCATGTTATATTTTTTCGAATTTGAACACTGAAAACTCACTTTAAAAGTCCTAGCAGATATGCGTGCGATAAGCATACACCTTTAGGTAAGCCCGTTGTGCCTGAGGAGCATATGATCATTGCAGTGGCATCTTCATTCTTTTTAGAATTTTGCGGACTACAAATTATGGTATAAATAGAGTGCTTATGTGAAGTCATGGTATACTCACCAAAAGGAGTTCTCCGAGCCTGTCGGTTGCATAAGATCACGTACGTTAGCGACACCTTTACGTTGGTTGTTGATTATGTAAATCCTTGGCGCTAGATTAAGCTCCCTGCAACTCTCCACTAGAGTCTCATAGTTATCAGCATCACAGAATATCACTTTTGGCTTTGTAATACCAAACACATGGCATATACTTTCTGAAAAGAAATATTCAAATCTCTTTTTCGAAACTCCGTTTCGACTTACTTTGGTCAAAGGATGCATTGATTGGGTGAACGACCGCCCCGCTCAGCCAAGCCGCAAACACTACTGGAGCTTGATATGTTGAGCTAACAGACACGATTCCAACCATCTCGTCTTCTTCTAACTTTAAATTTTGAGCGATCCGAATACTGAGTGTTAGCATCTCCTCGTTTGTGAGTTGAACTCCATCTGTGTCTGAAATCTAAATAAACAGTGTTAATGCAAGCAAAACTTTCGGGCTAAAACACTATCGCACCTGGCAAATGTCGTTAGGATTAGTCTTCAACTTATGAAACAGAGCCTCACCTACTGAACAGTCCGGGGGGAATCTTCTTTCCTTCTTTGGACCTGACCATGTCTTCGAAGAGCTGTCGAATGTTGTCTTTACGGAAAACATTGTGACTGTGAGTCGATCAATGCGATTGACTGCGCTATTTATGATTTAGAAATACACCCTTATCACAACGATCTTATCTCTGTCTAATATCTGTCATTAATCCTCTGGCAAAAGTGCATTGTTATCTTCAGGTTTTGTTATCACCGTTTCAGTATCAACCAATGCTGCCATTGACATTAATGCAGAAATGCTACAGTTTGTTTGGAACAAATCGCCATTATTTTCAGGTCGAATTCCAATACACCCAAATCGCCGCGGGAAATCGGTGATTTACTTATGGTGGTTCGGTGGTTTACTTATGATGCGATAGCATGGACAAAGAGAACCAGTCTGGTCACAACGAGGAAGTCACTCACTAAAGTGCCAGAACTGGCATACCTCTGCATTACGGGAGCTATGAGAACGTGTCCAACCTCAGCTATGGTAGTACTCCTAGAACTCACGCCTATCCACCTTGTAGTGAAGCAACAAGTAAAACGGATAATCCTAAGGATGGCTAAAGAAGGCATCGAAAGGCAGAAATGCAACATTCAGAACCCATGGGCAAAAGTACCAGCATCTTTCAGGGTGAAATTCGCGGAATGAGAGGTCAATCTCGAAAGACAGTAAGCAGCCGTTAGAGCGCCTAATTCTTATATCATCATATCGAAGCTTGGATGGGAATGCCTTCATAAACTTAATGAGCTGGACACACCGGGATTAAGGGTAACGAAAAAGCGGACGCCTTGGCAAGACAATGAGCCGCAGAATCCTTTATTTAAGGGGATATTGCAAGGGGATCATTCTATAAGCGAAAAATTCAGGAAAACGGAAAAAGCAGACAGGGCAAGAACCTGGAACAATACTGCAGGCCCAAGACAGTCAAAGAAACTACAAGGAAACTACAATCGGAAAAGATTCGAAGGTTAAATCTGCCTCAGCAAGAATAACCTACGTATCCTAACTGGCTTCTTAACAAGACACTGCAAACTAAGGAAGCATTTACGGAAATTAGGCCTAACAAATGAAGGCCTTTGAAGATTTGCAATGAGTCAAGTGAGACTCCGGAGCACCTCCTAGAGTCGTGTGGGTCATTGAACCACAAAAAATTTAATTATTTGGGCATGTACCAAATATCTGCAGAGAATATGCCAACCATGCACCCACTTCCCATTCTCAGATTCTTTTAAGAAACCGGTCTAGAGAGAGAAAGAGAGCTCTAAAGGCAATTATTCTAACCTAGACTAAGTAAGAGTGGATATCCGTCAAATACAATTCCAAAGGCGGAGGGGTACTCTGACGAGGGTACAAACCTCTCCAAGGTTAGTAGGGGGCACAAATGACCACTGCTCCGTCATCGGAAACTGATGGAAATCTGTGGATACACCTTAACTACGCTGACGACAAATGTTTACTCTCTCACAGGATTATCAACCTGGATTTAATGACAACAAAAGAGAAAATGGAGATTAACTAAGAGAGGCAGCTGGAAAAGATTGAGAACGAGCTGAAACTCTTTGTGTACTTTGAAAATAAGTTGTCGTGCAAAAAGCTCGTGAGACTTCGTATGCTAGTGGACAGCACTCATGGTCTCCGTCGTCGAGAATGTGGCTGCTGTAGCCGATGGAAAATGAGGCTGGGAACAACATTTCGGTCAACGGTGGGGGTTACAGAGCCATGTTAACCGACTTTTTTTTTTGCTGAATTTGAAGACATGGATTTGGACGATCTCAGGCTCATGCTGGATGGCGCTCCATGCCACAATCGATTTTTTGCGCACCAAATTCCCAAATCGTCTTATCAGCCGCCTTGGCGATGTCAATTTACCGCCTCGGAGCTGAGATTTGACCCCTTCTTTCTTTGTGAGAACCGTGAAGGACCGATGTAATGCCAACAATCCGCAAATGATTCATGCACTTGCACATCCGAGCAAACCGTGAGCTACAGCCCGAAATCACCAACAAGGTCTTGGAAAATTGGAGTGACAGAATGCGCTACTGCGAACCCAGCCACTTGAACGACGTTGTGTTCCATAAGTAATGGGAATGTTTGTTCTTACCAATGAAGCCATAATACATGGAAAAAATTAAATTTTGTTCATTTTATTGCAATTTTTAAAAAGAAACTTGTACTTGCCCCACCCTGTATAGACGAACGCAATTGTCGATCACAAAGATGGGCGGCGTACTACTTCGTTATTCACTTGGCTCTTAAGAGAAAAGATGCTTAACTGCATATTTCAAAGTGAATACGTTACAAGACTTAAGGATGTTTTTTTTCCACTTTAGTATGACTGGGTGTATTTGGTACCAGATTACATGGGAACTTGTCAATGTCTCCACGCTGCTAATAATGTCCTTTAAATTTTGTATCTTTCTCATTCAGACATTATTCAAATGAAGTGCTTATTTACACAAATGTACGTATTTGTTCATGCAGCATGTCCAATGAATGATTTAAGTGGCTGAAGTTACAGGAAATCGAACAAAATACACGAAACGTTGTCAAGAAAGTCTTAGTTCTTGCCAAATGTAAAAGGCAACTACAAGAACTAATTAATTACTTAAATTAAGCACACAAATCACAAAATGTTCTGAACGACAGAGTACATATATGCAAAACCAAATTTCGTTTCAACAAATACTCCAACTGTTTTCGAATTCACTTTCTGTCACTACCTACAACTGTTCTCCATCAGTTTTCGTCTACTCAAAGTGAATAGATTCGATCTGGGGAATAGAGAACGTTCTCTAAGCTCTCCGGCAAATAGTTCCTTATCGGACTCATACTGTATAGCCTTCATGTTCTTGTGTCAACCTAACAAAACGAAAAAGCAACATTCACACACGGACCGACACTATGTAGATTCCTGATATCAACTCTCCACTGGATGTTGCAAAAAAAAAAAACAAAAAAAAAACATATCCTTCGTCCTGAAATCCGTTAAACAACATACAGACATGCATACACCGGGATTATCGATAAGCAATGTGAGACTGGGCGCTTTAATTGAATGATCAGATTTTTCATCGAGTAGTAGACGAAAATTTACTCTGACCAGCGAGATTGGTCCATAAGAGGGCTGTCCAGCCCACTAATCCTCTGTTGACACACATATCCGAGCTAAATTGAATTTCAGCGTGCGTGCCTCCGCATCAAATTCAAAATTGGAATTTTCCACATGAATTATAGCACCAGGCACGAGTAATAATTGCTATCCCGACCACGGCGCTCAATAACAATAATTATAACAATTTTCCCAGCGATAGTACCTAGCTCTCCATCACAAGTGAACCAACCTTTCACGCATACATTCAATCGAACAAAATTGCCAAATTCTAATTGATTGGAAGCAGGCCGAACTCCTTTTTCATCCAGTTTCCCCCGAACCGCTAACTGAAAGACAGAGAGGAACCACCAAATAATTAAAAATGAAGTTACCGCTCCATTAATGCGCCCAGGCACGCACGCAGCACATTTACCTTGATTTGACGGGCTTGTGGCGAGGGGGAGGGGGGGGAGGCGCAGTAAACCAATCGATGTTATACGTTCACTCACGTTTTAAATGACGGTTGCGCAAATTAAATTACCTCCAACTCCAACACTGGAGGATGGGTAAAGGCTATGGGTCAGTGCTCACTCCTGGCTGACGTATGTGAAGTTATCGCAGTATCTCAGTGTGCCCGTGCCCATGCCTGACCCCATGCTCGGGGCCGATGTTGAAATTTTCGGTGAGGACAATTATTTACTTTTTCCACTGCTACCGGGTATCAGGTCCTTTTTTTTTTTTTAGTAAGTCCTCGCCGCAGTTTCTCTCTCTTAATTAAAGGTTAACTGCGGCAAATCCAGCCCGGCAGACAAATTGGACGCGATACCAAGTCCTGGCAGTGGCAGTCTGCCTGTACCTGTTCTCTACTGTACGCTGAACGCTGAACTCGGCGAAATTAGGTGATGGTCTTGTGGTTGCAGAAGGTGGTGGCTGAGACTGAAAATTTCCTTCAATGTTTTTATGCCATTTTGTATGGAGAAAGGGAAGCAACTCTACTGCAGAAAAGAACTTATAAAACCACCAACCGTCGTCGTCGTCGTATAGTAGTTGGCCATCCAGCCAGAGTGGTAGTTGCAGAACATTTGTATGTAAAGAGGTGGATACTATTACCTCCTATCTTTCAGTTAGTAGCTTGTTATCCTTCACATTAGGTGTTCCGTTTTGTTGGTTTTGTTGTTAGTTCCCTTTGTTTCTCGTCCGGGCCGACAGACCCCCCCCACAAAGGGATGAGGTACGAATTTAATGAATTAAGAGGTTAGCTTGCAAGCAAAAACCGTCGAGCGCACAGAGTTGAAGATAAAGTTTTAACGGTGTTGCCAGATAACTAAGGTTGTAAATCAACATGAATGAGAAATGAAGAAAGGCTTTGTGAGGGGGTTTATCCCATCGGTACACTGAGGTGGGTTTTCTGCGAATACGCTGTTTTTATGTGTATTGCATTTCCTCAACAATTAAATGAATTCTCAGCCACGCAGCAAGCAGTCGAAGTAGAAAAGTCATTAAGACAAGTTTCGAATTAAAAGTGTTAAGCGAACAAATGCAAGCTAAGTTGAGGGTGGCTTCATAAACGGATTGTGGGTGAGAGATTGTGGTTAAGTTCATTCGGATTCTACCTTGCGCTTGATGCGAACAATGCTAAGTGATTTGATGACATTTTTAATTAGAGACTTTTAATTTAAAGTCATCATCTGAGAAACTTTCTAAATTATCGTTTATTTAGCAAATTAAAGTCCAATGGAGCACCGCAAAGTAGAATCAAAGACAGAACCTTAAATTGACATGGAAATCTGCTCCCGGTCTATTATCCGATGTAAAAGGAGAAAAACAGCATCACCGCAGTCTGGGTGTTTATGGTAAGATGTCATTGTCCATTAGAGGTGGTTTTAATACCAATCAAAGATCAGGAGGTTTGTGTAAGTCCACAAAACAAGACTGCTATACACTGTGGCAAGACACATCGTTAGCAATAGGTGGAAGGATCGAAGTATATGTGTCTATAGTGGCAGTCAAGCTGCGCTTAAGACATTGCTAAGGCCTTTAACCGTGACGCAAGATGCAATTACTTGACTCTCATCTGGGTACCAAGCCACACTGGTATCATGGGAAATGAAATACCCGATGATATTTCTCAGGCCCCGTAGCTGCGTCAGGTCTTCCTGCATCAATGGTCAGACCTTCTATTTATGACTGGGTTTCTTATTATGGATGTAGGCTGACTAAACGGATGCTCGTTAAGTGAGAAACCCGTGGTATTCTTGCTGTCTCTCAGCAGAAAGAACTGCAGCCATCTTATTCACGTTCTTACAGGCCATCCTGAGTAAGCAGGTTCCATTGCAAGACGTGGTTAGCTATGGACCTGTCACCCTTTCGGAGAGTGTGACCAATCCACTGTCACTTCTGTTGTCGTATGGTTGTGCCTATAGTGGCGGTCACCCAGGTACCACATCCATACAGCAGCACAGATTCAACGTTTAATTCCATTAGTTCGCTAAACTGTGGATAGCATCCTAAACGCTGATTTTGCTTTCCTTATTAACCTGGCTATATCCAGTTTGGTTCCCCCATCGGTTGAGACAATACTCCCAAGGTATGGAAAACTCTCTATTCCCTCAACCGTCTGTCCAGCGTATGAGTAGAATTGAACTCCAGTATGAGTTGAATTTAAAATCTTACTATGGTTGACTTAAGCGAAACATCTATCTCTTGTAGTGAGGGCCTGTTCTGCCTTTGCTCGTATCAGGCTGTGATTCTAAGTGCCGATGTGGTGAATATGTTAATGTAACCTCCTCATTACTAAAGCGCCTACTCGAATTCATTAGAGGAGAAAATTTCTACAGTAATGGCATAATAAGTGCTTTCTGGTATTAGGATGTTTGAGTGCTCCGGTTGAACTTTTCCTATCCCCAATATCTTAATAATAGATATAAGTTTTACTCTCTCCGCAAGGCGAACCAGATAGCATCTCGATTCAATCTGTCGGAAGCCTTCTCGAAGTTGATAATCAGTAAACGCAGCGGAGATTGATGCGGAAGGATCCAGCATGAAAGCCTGCCTGTTCAACATCGAACAGCAAGGGTAGTAGAAGTGCCTTCATACTTCTAGCAACTTCTCATACTACATGGAGTAGTGTTTACCGTAGCTCAGTGGTGACTGCCCAAGGGATTCCAAGTTTGAATCCCCGAATATACCTTAAAATTTTTTTCACGGCCACACCTCTTGCGAGCGTCTGACAAGCATCCAAGGGCATTTACTGCACGTTTGTACGACCCAGCGTGCACTTTATTTCCTGGTTGATATTTATACTCCAACCGTTATAAGCAATACGCGATCACGTACTATACCTCAAATATCACCCCAAACGTGCAAAATTCTAGAAATTCTTAAACGTACCTAAGTTCCCCTTAACTCAATTCTAATATTTCGCAATTTCACCCTAAGTATTTATCAAGTTTACATAATCAAATGAAATATCATTTTAGTTTGAGTGGATTCCTCAGAATTCTATTCCAGTCTCGTATTCCTATCGCACATATGTACGTCTGAGTGTGCTTTCGTATCCATATTTTACTTACGTACATATTTCCATTTGTAAGTATGAAATGCATAATCTAAATGTATAATTTAGAATCTCGTTTTGCTTTTATCGCGACTAATTGCATTTGTAAACCATTCCACTAGGAAAATGGAAATTTGGGCCACCACCCTTACCCACACTGTTAGGACAGACAAGTAGTTCCATTAAGCCTTCTACGAGCTACGACGACCCAGTCAATAATGAATTCAAGAGTCATTTACTGAAGCGGTAATAAGATGTCCACTTAAGCGAACAAATCTACTGCCGAATGGTATGAGATAAAAGCAAAGACACGATTTTCACGTAAACTCGTAAAATACGCATTTGGATGCCATCATCAGCACCAGCACCAGAACCAGAATCAGCATCCATCCCATCAAGGTGTTTGTAATGCATCTGGGAATATGTACGAAAGTACTGCGTAAGGCTACGATTGTCAATTACCGTTACGTAACCATAAAAACTTCATACAAAAGGCGTATGCGGTTCAATTCCCGTTTGTTTTTTGGTTAAGTAGAAAGTTAAATTCTATTCTATTAGGCGGCTGCCACATAAAACATAAACCGAAGGAGGCTCGTAAAACTGAAAGAGCTCCAAGCGGCAGAATTAGTAGGTAGGTATTCGTTTCGTAGGCCGGAGCCGCCGCCGCGCCGTAGAGCCATCGAGTTCCGCAGATGTGAAATCACCGGCAAAACTTTGGCC
The DNA here is from genome assembly GCA_949716465.1 of Chalcosyrphus nemorum. Taxonomy (NCBI): domain Eukaryota; kingdom Metazoa; phylum Arthropoda; class Insecta; order Diptera; family Syrphidae; genus Chalcosyrphus; species Chalcosyrphus nemorum. The sequence continues at coordinate 898,703 of OX454332.1, forward strand.
CAGGTCTCCGACAAACAAAACTTTATCCACCCTCCCTAAGTGGTTAATCTAATGTAAGCATGTTTGTTGGTTTTAGATGCCCTAGCTGCAGCCTATCTTTCTCTTTGGCTGTCTCTCTGTGTGTCTGTGTGTTTGTGTGTCTCTGAGAGTTTTGGGGAATTTTATTACTCCATTAAATACGATATCTCCATATGTTCGTGCGAGAGGAAGGTAGCGACGCGCAGTGCGGTGCCGCGGTAGCTAGCTTTAGCAATATTTAAAAGGTCCTGCGACCGCACACCGCATCATAGGGAGCGCCCTACCAGAAAGTTCGACGATGACTATAAATTGTAGCACAGGGCCATCATGGAAGTGTAAAACTTTTCCCACCACCGGAGTGTTGTGCCGAAAAAAGTTATATGTATATGTATGTGTGCCACATGACATATCACAGGGAAAAGGGGATTCTATAGCTGCATCAGAGACCGAGGAGAAAAATCGAGCTGGGGAAATCACTTTAAGCATATTGGAATTTATTGTTGTTGTTCATTGAGAGACTCCTCCAAGGGTAGGTGCACGCAAGGTCTTAAGATGTGGAAGATTATTAGGTAAGTTTTCTTATTGTTTGATGCGGGCGTACGAATATTCGCCTCGCTTGTCTTCTTTGTTCCGCCAAACTTTGGTGATTTCACCCGAATATCGCTGTTTGCTTTTCCAGGATACAAGAAGTACAAATTTATTTGGTAATTGCTCTTGCTGTGCGCGCGGAGGGCAAGCGACGAGTCAGGCTCATTTGCGGTCGCAATAAATTGCATTTAATTCACAACAGATGTCGCAAGTCATCGCAGTCAACGGTTAACGAGTTTTTTTTTTTTTTATTTATTTATTTAAGTTGAAATGTCAGTAGGCCCATTATAATAATGCAAATGTGATTGGATAATAGTCATGTAGAGTATGCCATTGTTTAATCGAGGATAGTTTCGACAGTCAGAATGACCTCGATAGCTATGAAATGTTTTTGCTTTCACTCTGGGGAAATGGAGTTTCAATGACCAATTGCATTATAATTATCCTTAAAGCAGGAACCCACGCTTCTACAGGCCAAGGTCGAAATGCTCTGCTCCCTGATCGCACGACTCTTCGTATAACCAGTTTGTGAGTGTTAGACACATTAGTCTGTTGCTTAGTTGCTTCCTGTTTTTACATAGCTTAAGCCTACTAATTCCTACTTTTATCCTTCACCTGGATGACTACAGGGTGCTTGGAGATGAGGTAACTAACCAATATGGCAAATCCTAATGCCAGCATACAGAGATGAGGAGAAAAGTGCATTCAAACTAGGCTATTCCTTCTCGGTGTTCTTAATGGGTCCGACGGTAGTTTTAGAACTTTTCAAGATTGAACTAAGAATCCTACTTACAATCCAAAGTGAGGTTTGACTTAATGAGCCCTGAATTTAGTTCTTTAGAAATAATTGGGTTAAATCACAAGAACAGCGGAAAGGTGTTCCAGATCTCCCTCTCCCAATTTCTATAATTTATTTTTTTAACAATGAATATGTTTTGTTCGACGGAGATGATGCTTAAGATATACAAATGGTAATTTTCATTAATATTATTCTCAGACACTAAATCGATTTTCATACCCGTACTTTAATTTTAAATTCAAGAACAGTTAAATAGCTCCAAAAAAAAAAATACATTAGCTACAAATGATTCCCAGAAGTGTTTATTCTGATTCGGGATAATACTACTACCTACACAACAATTATGCGTGATGGATACACATGTTTGTCATGGCCTCCGGCGCAAAGCTTTCAAATCGTTGTGTTATTTTTCAAATTTAAGCTAAATCAAAAAAAGTATATTAATTAAAAACAAACAAAATATTCACAACAGAAAGTTCTATTTATGTAATCAATATTTGTTTTATTTTATTTTAAATTTAAATAGTAAAGTTGAAAATCAGCGCATATTACCATAAAAACTAATTATCTTAAAGTACCTAAAGTAAAATAGATTTTCATGAATGCAGTTTTTGAGCTACGATTTATAAATTAAGGAAAAAAGAATGAATTCCTTTGAAATTGTTTAAGGCTCTCTGAATATCGGATTTTGCAAATACAATTATATTGAACTCAGAGCTCAGTATGTTAGAACTTATTTTTAGTTTTAGCGTTTGGTAGACGTACTAAACACCTCAACTTGTATCCGTATATAACTCGCAGTCTGGCGTTTGGGAAATCGTACCTACAAGTTAGTTTGTCAAACACTTTTTCATATTCAAAACATTTACTTGTCTTTTTTTTTTTTTGACGACTATAAGTCAGTGGAGTCTTGTTGTCAGAACGTATTTTAACAAATTCTCTTGTTTTTGTTTTATTCCTTTCCCTTTTCAACTTTTACCCTCTAAAAGTTTACATATGTATCTGCAGCTTCTGCAGAATCATTTGGGAGGATTGCGTGCCTTACAATAATGAAGAGTCATTCACATATTATTGTGCTGTTAGACAGCTTGTCATCCATTTTAGTCCAAATCAACATATGTAATGATTATGCAAATGGTTCGGTTCAACAATGAGCGCTTGATGATGCTTGTCGCACTTAGTTTGATTTTACGTACAGCTACGGTATGGTACTAATAGATTCAGTCATTGAATCAGAGGCTTAGTGCTGAAGTCCTAGCCATATACATACACATTTTACATTAAAAAACACTAAAAATTGCTCTTGGAAAAACACTTGTAGATTTTAAGACGAATGCGAAAAAGTACTGTGAATTTCGAACGAATGCAAAAATATCACATACAACTCAGGCCAGTCAATATGGACACCACCCTTGGAGAACTATTTTTAAACTTAAAATTACATAAGTTTCAAATACTATTACCATTACAAATACCATATTCTTCTCTCATCCAAAATATACATATGGCCGTGAAATAAGGCCGCGTGGCGCTGTCTTGTGGCGCGAAAATGGTTAGTGAATTTGTAAAATTATTAAAGATTTGAAATTGATGCACCATACACTTGAGGCATTGGCTGCATTAAATGACATAAAAGAAGAAGTTGAAATAAATATAAATAGATACCAAAATAGACAATGTTTCCTTCTTAAAAATGAAGAATTTTGATCGCGGACAATTTTTTGGATACACTAGGATGAACAACGAACATTAGGCCGCGCGGTGTAATTTCATTTCTCAATTGCGGGCATATACATAGTACATATCATTTCAAAAATTAATTTTAAACGCTCATACGAAATCACCCGCGGTTCAAAATTTCATCCCCCATACATATGTTATATCATTTTAAAAGTATTTATATCCCACTAGCTGACCCGGGCAAACGTTGTTTTGCCTTCAAAGCCTAAACATACAAACCAAGTCAAAAAAAGTTTGTAAATGGGAAAAAAGAAGCAACGAAGGCATGTTTTGTGTGTGGAAATATTAATTTTTTATTCAATGAAAAATGCTGAATGACGCATCTATTGCAATGCATTTGTGTACACGACATTTTTGGTTCTACCATCGCACAGTGGTTTCTCCCATACGACAAAAAGAAAAAAGTAACAGTACTTTTTTTTGTATTTTTTAACATTTTCTAGTTGAGAAATATTCCAAATTTACAGTAACAATCACTAAAACATTAATGTCATTTGTTTTCATTCTTGTTTTCCTATCTGAAGTGAGCGTATCACGTGTCATTGTATAAACCAAAATATATTAATAATAAGAGCTCAATTTAAAGTGTAATTTATTAATTGAAAATGTAAGTCCACGCAAATTATTTATAATGAAATTTCAAGAGCAAGGTATGTAGAGTATTTTGCAATCTTGTTAGTGGATTTTCGTTTTTTATTTTTACTGTTATATCGGTACAACCCAGAAGAGTTTTAAGTTCCAATTTTTTATTTTCCTGTACCTTTACATAAAGTTTTAATATATCCCTGAATTTTGCCTAATGATTAAATTATATCTAAAATGTCGATAATAGTTCCAGTTTTTTGAAAAAAGATGACTTATGACCCACAATCGCCCACTAGCTGTACAATTAAGTTTTAATGTTGCGTAGGCGTATATGTAACGAATGATTCTTTAAGACCTATTTTTTTAAATTTTATATAAAATACATAAAATGAATTTGAATGGTAGAAAATTTATTATGGCCTGAAAGAACAGTATACGACATTTACTTTTTTATTATTTCTTTGTGTAAATGTTGCATTCATTCTAAAGGTCCAATTCTGGATCACTCCTTCCAGCGTTGCGACCGGTATTAGATGAATTAGGGGACTAATGTTGGCTTTTAAATCCTGGCACGTAGCAGGCATATAGGTGAAGACTTTTAACTTCACATTAACGCAAATACACGATCTACTTGGCCATAACGGCATAAGGCAATGACGCACTCAGTAGGTCGATCATGCACACCATATGTTGCTCGAAGCGCACGAAAAACATTTTTCACAGAACGCTGATTTTCATAATGCAGTTGAATTTGGAGACGTTGTTGAGGTTTGAGTTTTTAATTAACAGATTATTTTTGCATGTTGCATGTAACGCGATTCATTAAAAAGTTTAAATAAAATCGGTACAGCCGTTTTCCAGCAAATCAGCTTTTTATCAATTTGACTATAAGTAAAATACCGTTGCTAATGCTTTTGGCTAAAAATTTGATACACCATGTTATAGCAATTTGCCAAACTAGCCGAAAAAAACGAAACGTAGGAACCGTTTTCCAGCAAATCTGGTTTTCATCAAATTGACCTCAAGTAGAGTACCGGTAATATAAGGGCTAAACTAAAAATTTCAATTTCGCCGCTAGAGATTACCCCACAGACCCTAGATAATAAGTTTGATCAAAATCCGTTTACCCGTTTAGGCCGTAGCCTCGCTGATAGACAGACAGACAGCGATAGAATTTTCAGACCCTCTTTTTTTAACTTCTCTATAAATGTAATATCAGAATTTATCAAAATCCCGAGATTGAAAATTTTCACGAACCCAAAACTTGCCCTATACATACTACGTATCTGCAAGTAAAAACATACAGGAAATTCAAGAATAGCGACTAACGAAAACTTGTTGAATCGTTTGCATTTGAGTTCCGACTGCTTTATAACAGGCCTTTTTTTAACTGTGCTTATGACATTAACTTATTTCATTATTATTCTAGTAAAATGTAATTTCTTGTTTACAAAACAGTAAATTTTATTTATCAAAACCGATTATTTCAAAAGTTATAGATTTTTGACGCACCTCCCATATAACGAAAACCACTGTGCATCGGGAGCATAGATGAACAATTTAATTAATTTAATAATTTTTAATTTTATTTGTTGAATTTACTAAATTCAAGGCCGGCAGAATGTTAAGTCCATGTAGATTTAGATAAAGATTAAAGCAAATATGTAATTATGTCAATCTACGTAGGTTGCCGAGATAAAAATATTTTTCAAAAGGGGGCGTAACCCCGCCCATTTTTCCAAAAATGTATACTCTCCAAACCTAATCTGGACTATACCCTTTCGAATGAAACCGGTTTGGGCTTAATCGGTTGGACGGTTGCCGAGATAAAAATATTTTTCAAAAGGGGGCGTAACCCCGCCCATTTTTCCAAAAATTTATACTCTATAAACATAATCTGGACTATACCCTTTCGAATGAAACCGGTTTGGGCTAAATCGGTTGGACGGTTGCCGAGAAAAAATATTTTTCAAAAGTGGGCGTAACCCCGCCCATTTTTCCAAAAATTTATACTCTCTAAAACTTTCTCCTGGCCGACACGAATAAGCCCTGAAAGTTTCATGAAGATCGGGTACGCCGTGTGAGAGGAGTAGTCTTACAAACTATTTCTGTACACAGACAGATTTTCATTTTTATATATATAGATTTGATTTACGTTAATTATAAAAAAATATTAAAGAATTTAAGTTGTTGTGTCAGGCGTGGAAAGTTCATTCAAATGCTTGGTGTTCCCCTAAGGATCGGAACTTAAATCGAAGCGCCATCTCGTTAAGTGGCAAGGTTGAAAGCAAAAAAAACAAGTAAAAAAGGAGGAGATTCTCTTTAATTTCTCAAAATTTTAAAAATTTCGAAACCACTGTTACTTGTGACACTAGATGAGGAATTTGGGTAATTGATCTAGCCCTAACGTGAAAAGTTATATATTTAAGGCCAAAACTTTTTCATATATCGTATTGAAATTAGCTTTACTTAAGTCATACCACGTTTTTAAGCGAAAGAGGTAAAAAAGGTACTCTACTTATTAGCCAACATTTAAAAATTCAGCTATCAAACGATTTTATTCAAAATTTGTATTCACGGAACACTTGATGTTATTTACGCACACTGAATCCCAGACTTTGTTTTTGTGTTGTGAATGTCGTATTCATGTGAATTAAAATACGTCGGCGGTTTGAACTATTTCCTTAGACCAAGATACTTTCAAGTCAAATGTGGGAAACTTAAGGCGTGTAATTTAAACTGGTTAAACGCACTGCACCGCCTCGTCTTTATTATTTTAAAATTGTATCTACATACTATCCCATCTCTTGATTTGAACGAATTTTTTAAGGATACCGATGCTACAATCCTGTTTCCATTTCATGCAATTGATTACAATGTTTGTTAATCATTCGCAGGTTTTCCTTTTGCTGCTTTCGCAAATCCCTGATTAACATCGTTTCCTCTTTGCGCCTAACTAGTGAAAATTATCCCACAGGGACTAAAATGATTGGTTTCCATTTGAATGAAATAACATTCATGAACTGAAGCCACTCTCGTTTCAATCAATTTGAAATGCTCTTAATTATGCGAGTTATAGTACGATACGGATACGACGAGTAGGTATGTATCACAAAGTAAGCACCTGTTGTTTGTAATGCGTGCACACCGCCCTTGTGGGACTCACTGTACGTTAATCAAAACAGACATACTTTAACTATCATAATTTATTGACAAAAAATATACAAATTGTTATTAATCATTCCGAATGCGGTGCTTCATTCATAAATTTGCATTCGTCCTTGTAGCCGATAACTTCTCATTCCTTTGCCGTGTAGCCATAGCCATAGCCATAGCCATAGCCACCACCCCCTGTTTGGCTATGCGCCACGAATAGTGGGTACGTGCTGAGGTCTAGGGCGCTGGGGAAATTAACATTTTGCCATAAGCTAACGAATGATGTTGCTGTTTTTAATAAATATGATGTGTTTTACATGTAAATGTAATGCCACACAAGACCATATGGGTGAGTAATCCAGATATTTTAATTAAAAACATATTTTTTAATGTTTACCCTACAGATTAAGAGGGTGTTTGGGTAGCGGTGGCATACGCTTTTTCTGAGGTAAAAAAGGACGGTGGCGAGGGGATGTGTTACCTACATACTCTTTAATTTTTATATGACCAGAAGTCGGGCCTATAGTTGTGCATCAAGGCACCGACATTGCCACTATCTTCAATGGGACTGCTCCAGTTGGCCAACTTCTGTAAATAATGAGAAATGTCATTTGAACTGCAGCAGGAAAATCCTTTTGAACAACACAACAGATAGCCTGAGATAGACGAGGCTATGTTTGTCGCTTTGATGCGACGACGGTTGCGGGATATGTCCTGTCTGTCTGTCTGTCTGCCCCCCTCTTGGCTATTCCGAGAACGACGAACGGGTCATTGATGATGTAGCAATTTGGCCAAGTGCCGCAACTTTAACGGCAGCACTCGTCGAGCATCCCAAGCATGCACACATACCAAAATAAGGGAATTCCATGATGTTGCTGTCGGTGGTTGGCTCTTCTGTATGTTCACTGCGGCGGGCGGTGGGGGTTCCGCATTTTTGGGGTCGAATGCAGAATTTCGAATTAAACAAGTGCGTGTGCTGGCCAGTTGGATCGCCTACTGACATTAAAGCGAAATTAATTGAAACAAATAGCTGCAACTGTTCAATTTGAATTGGATTTTAAGGATTCCGACCGCATGTGTGATGGAAAACCTCTCGATGACAGAAAAAGCCACCTGGGAGGTGGTGGTGGTGACCACCTACCTTCCAGTGGCCAGTGGCCGACAGGTTTTGCGGACTGTCGATTCTTTCGCAAATGCATTCCCACAGTGCAAATATTATTTAAATTACATCGGTATTATGCGTTCGGCAATTAACACTAATTAAGCGCAATTTCCGTGCAGGGGAAATTCGAATGCTCCCATTGATCTGGCCGCCCGTCCCACTTAATGAGGTTTGACAAACCGATGGTTATGAGGATCCTTGCGATTGGATAACTTTATCGCTGGCGGCTGGCGCCTGCTTGGATTAGCGCGGCTGTAATAAGATAATCGTCCTCCGACAGTGATAATTGCTGTAAATTGGCAGCCATATTAAACGGATCCCATGGGGCAACAAAATGGCTGCAAGCAACTGATTCGGAGCAATTATTGGATGTGTTGCAACGTACAATTCCCACAAGTGTGTGGAACTGTGCGATGCAGGTAGGTGAATGGGTTCCTTTATAATTATCATTTCATTTCCGTAAAACAACAGCTCACAGGGCTTGTGGTTTTTTTGAAAAAAAAAAAAAAAAAAAACGCCTTTGTTAAATAAAAGTTATATTGAAACGTTTGTGGATGTATTGTCTTCCTTATTGGTCCTCAATGAATACTTGCATCGATTCGGGAAGAGAAGTCAATCAAATTTGCTGATATTGTTCTGCAGTCAAATGTGAAGAACTGAAAATATTAAACGAATCTACGATAAAAGAAAAAGAACTGCTTCCTATGTGAAGCCTTTTGTGCTGGAACTTAACATGACACGGTTCGGTCGAATTCCTTTTCATTGATTGTCAGGACAATCGCTATTGTGAACGTACAAAGAAAGCGTATTACGTGTAAATTCGCAGAGAACAGACTTTTCATTTCATGTCAAAAGTCTTGCAGATTTAATTCATGGAAAAGGCATACAAATTTTTAAGGTGGAAAAGGATTAAGGACATTTAATATGCATATGTACGTATGTACGTGTATTCGTTCGTAAAAGTGTTTGATAATGTGATGGATGTACATATTTATGTGTTTTGTTCCAACATATAATTAAGTGCAGAATGTAAAAGGTTTATGAATGTGTAATGTGTTAAAAGGTATTTTCGTATTTTCCAAGATTCACATCAAATGCTGTTAGGTGTCCTTGACGTGAGATAAGTATTTTGTTTCCAAAAAATAAAAAAAAACTTCTATATGCTTTAGCTATAGGTATGAATGTTTAATGAACAATGTTCACGTTACACTTGAAGCTAATCGATCTCGTTTGCAATTCAATAAAGAAAACAAAGTTGGCTTCCCATGAACCTCATGTCCGACGAGACAGGTAGATCTTAAGTGAAAAGAAAAGAGAAGAGTAGCTTTTATTTTAGTGGCTTTCATGGGAAGGCAAATATTTTTTGCACTTGTTCTTGCTTTTCCTTCTGTCAACTTGACACTAAACAACGATATGGCAGTGGCAGCAGGGGCGGACTAAGAGGCAGTGGCACTCGGGCGGTAAAGCTAGGTTACACCCCTTAAACAACTTAAGAAAAAAAAAAACACGAGCAAAGATTTTATTTAAATGTGCTCTCGAGCTTTTATGGCATAGTTGTCTTCTTTTTTGTTCTAAATATTCTGACGAATCCTTGTAGATCCAGCTTTAGAAATATCTATATGGTTACCATAAGAAGAGGATCTGAACAAAATAATGAAACGGTTTTTTGGAAATGAGGTAAGGATCCATTATATTATTGGGAAGCCTTATCCAAGTACAAATTCTGCCACTGCCTTACCTCTTTCGAGTATCCGATAAACATCCGATTGCTGTCATAAGAAAGAGTCTTGAAAACCTACTTTGTCTATCGGATATCGCTTAACATTTTAGATCCCTTAAGTAATGACGATCCCGAACAACACGCTATTCAAAGGTGCTTAGTCTTGACAGTGTCAGTGACAGATGTTTGTCAAACGTTAGCTAGAGATGGGGCTTTGAAAATTGTTTATTGATGTCTTCTACGGTTGTCGTCAATAAATTATTCGATAACTTATACAGTCAAACAATTGCCGGAATAAAATGTGTGGCTATGGCAAAAGTAGTAATTAGTTCTACCTGTCAAATGTTCAATGTAAAAACCAAGCATTTTCTTGAAAAAAAAAAAAACTCCCGCTCTAGATCTTAAGTTCTGAGCGCCTCGCGGAATTGAATCTCAATTTTAATCGATCGCGATAATTCGATAATCTGAATCAAGTTTTAAATTTCTTGTGTTCAATCTTTATTAGATCCTAAAAACGACAAAATCTCCAGTATCCAAAATCCCTCCACGTAGTGAAAACGATACCAACAATAGAGCCTTAAGGATTGTGTCATATTCGCAATCTGTTATCAAATTGATTTAATTTTTACTGGACCTTGATACTCAATCTATGTATGGGCTTCTTAACATCACAGATTGCTAGTTCATAAACACTCCCTGACGACAACTCAGCTCTAAAGCGGCTATAAAACTGTTTAGTAGTCCTTTGTTTATTATCCAGCTCACGCATGAATATATACATATAAAAACCTTTCCCAAAACAAAAAAACTCCAACTTTGTGGCGACCCGTAGGCGTTTGAATCTTTTACGTGAATCGACTGGCCAAGTTGAGATGCATTGACTCTGGCATTTGATTGACATTACTCCTTTCAGTCCTGCTTATTAAAAATAATAAACTAGCTTTTATGCTCGTCCTAAACCACTTCTAGTCCACACGATAAACTATACATATTGCCAACAATAATTTTCGTTTAAATTAATAGAGGCTGAGACAGGTCCTATTCGTACACCTAAATCAATGTACAAAATGGTCTTTCTCCCAAAAAATGCGAAATGAGGTGAGTAAGGTGAGTATGGGTATGGACTATAGACTATGGACCTTTTTCTTTTATATACATATTCATTGTAACAAATGAAAAGTTTTAAGCAATAATTTTTGCCTGAAACACGAACCGAATGTTGGGCCATTTTTATGCCAAAAAAGGGTTCACATAAAACAAAGGTTGTCGCAAGGATTTCATTTCAGTTCAGTTCACCGAACCAATGGGAAACTATGCCAAAGGACAGCCATATTATTTGTGATTACATGGAACTTGTGTAGTAGTTCCCATCAGATATATTCAGAAAAACCAATGACGCAGATAAACTGGACCTTTTTCTATTAAAGGCGAGTATAACAAAGATTGTCGCCAGCAACACGGGGGAGATTGACTTTTTATGTGCTGAACTTTTGAATAGGCCAGCCTTAGGGGACCATCAATCGGATTTCAATTTATCATCGTGCATGTGGGACAAGGGTAAATTAGTCTGTGCCCGTACCGTACACCTCTATACCTATGGGTGTTTCAGTTTATCGAATCTTACGCATTATTGGTCGGCGAACGTGATCCACAAAGGCCCTTTTCAAATTATCGAGTGTGGGGACATCGCATCAATCTTGTGGTATTAGGCTTGTTGCTGATGATTGCGCACACCGTAACCCTGAGAAATTGGGATCACGATATACAAGTTAGATATTTGTAATGGTGCTTTTCCTCTTTGACAGGGTGCATTTTCGAATGAAAAATTCAAGCCAAATTGAGAAATGTGTCCGAAGTGCGAAACGGAGAAACACAAATAAAAACCATCAATGAGGTGGCAATACAAAAACGTCAATTCAGAGGTAAAATGTTGCTTCAAAGACACAACCCCAGCGCAGCGACACCAAAGTCAAACAAGGAAGCCATCTAAGTGCATATTTCACCTTTTTTTTTCTCCAGTTTCACTCATTCAAGTCTCAATACATGCATCCACATCGACGACGAACCACTCAGCCAGTATAACCAGAGTTGCACTCCAGAACCGAAAGGCACACACATCAATCCAAAATGACAAGGGAAACAAAAAAAAAGTGACTTCTTCCATTTTTCGCCTTTAAAGGATGACAAATGTACGCCTCCTGCTCCCGCTCCAGATGATGGCATTTGATCTACGTGCACTTCAACACTATATCACATTGGCAGAGATTCCATCCCAATGCTTGGTCCTTGCACGAGGACATATCTAACGCCATCGCCTCATCAATCTATCAATCAGCTCTCATCACCTCGCAAGAGTTATGACCAGTTGAAGCCTTGATAGATGGTCAAGGGACAATGGGTGCCAAAAAAAAATTCAAATTGTTCACGTACCCACGACGCACTTGAGTGCTACTCACTTCACTCTACTCATAGCAGCCCCTTCCGAACCCCCAACCCAACACCTATCCATCTCAGATAACAAGATTGCACTCGTTACGGAGGTAGACTCTGGCTTTCTGATGGATGAACGAGCTAGTTAGCTATTGACTTCACTCTCGCGTAGACACATCGGGTTGAAACGTACTTGAAAAGTTTACTTCCGGCGATTCGAGGGTTCGCGGATGTCTGTTAAGTGATATATATATATATTTCAAACATAATTGGATTAGTCGGTCATCCACTATGACGATGGGACATGAGGATCAACAGTCGCTGATTGCGAAGGGTTCTGTAGAAAGTTTAAATGTGAGTTTGTGTGCTTATATGATTGTGTATGTGGATAATTAGAAACCTCAAAAGTCGCGGGACTGTGCTTAGAACCACCTTGGTCAATAAAAAAATTAACCACCGCCTGTGAGTACATAAATCCTCTTGATCTCAACGAGATTTCAAAGATACTATTTGTGTGGATGTGGGACCTTGATAAGATAACGCAAGACAAGAATTCGTTGTGCGCAGACGATAATCGCGGTGGATGCGGTTGGCACAGCTTCCCCATGTATCTACGCATATCTCTAGTTTCACGAGAAAGGCGATTAGACTTGAGGTTTATTTGTGGACTTAGCTTCTACATATATGAAAATTGTGTCTGGAAGAGATTTTGTGTTTCTCTTTGCATTGCAATACAATTATAAAAACAGCCTGTAGATAGGTACTTATGATTTATGACGCAGTGAGTTCAAGGAGTGCCAAATTGTATCTCGAATGAAATAAAGAAGAGCAAACAAATGTTTAAGTTATCTTTATTCTACTCAGTTAGGTGGGCTTAATAGAATCTTTAAAATGCACATAGTTGCTGCACTGATTAGACTTTTATAACAATAAGAGATCAGTCAACTTTAACATTTGAGTTGTTTTTTTTTTCTATTTAAATATCATCAGTGATACTTACGACCCAAACTTAAGGTTAAATTTACTGCTCCTTAGTTAAACTTATTAACTTACTGCGCTGTTCCAAAAAAAGATTCACTCAAGCATACATAACCTATGGCTAATCTAATCATATTTGACGCTGCAACTTTTGTCAATAACAACCACAGAATCATTTTAACTTTACTTTTCACTCGTGTTCATATATATGTACATATGTGCTGTATCCCTCCGCCAAGTTGATATATGGGCACAGGACGTGAGAGAATATCATTTTCAGAAAAAAACTGCAAAGCCAAAAATCCACAGCCACACATTTGAGACCATAGTTCTACAAGGTTATAAAGAAAGTGCCCCATAAGTCTACAACTAATCCTACATCTAGATATTTCGAGCTTAGAGTCGGTGACTCACTTCCGGCGCTAACGACATTTCAACCTTTTCTCTCCGCCCGTAAGCGAGTTTGGTGCGCTCACACAACTTCCTCATATGTCAACCACAATCAGCCAGGCGAATGTAAGCCAGTTTACTTTATCAGAACTTTAGAACACTTAAGAAATTCTGAACTTTTGCCTCAACTTACTAAACTATAAGACCGCAATCGATGAGTCAAATCAAAAGTCTACAAAAATTTCGAACAAACTTTTGGCCTATCTGGGAAGTTAAAATACACCTATTTAGCGGGATGCCAACTGTAGTTCACTCATGTGCAACCTGATAATATGTCAAAAATTTTCTAATAACAAATCCTTTTAGACTTTCTGAACGTTTTTATTGTGCAAATTCAAGCTGATACCTGCTGATGGCGATGATGAAATTTAAACCACTTCCGTGTTCGAAAAGTTTCTTCGAGCTGTAACAAAACCTTAAAAAGGTACGATACCTACTTTGCGTAGAAACCCATCTACTCATGTAGGATTCATTTTACTACGATGTGGTTGACCCTTTACGAACCAAAATAACCAAAGTCTCATTAACAAAATATGTATATACATACAAAATAACCACGACATTTTTTTCTTTTTGCCCATTTTTAAGTTCCAGAAAACTTTATTCAACGTTTACTAGCATATTTCCGTCCCTCTGCCTATACCCCTTCGTCTATTGTCGACCAAAAGATTAATCCCTAAAATCTCTTAAAATTATCACAAAATTAAAATCCCTACCCCCATCTGGTCATCTTTTTGGCCATCTGGCTCCACACCGTGCCTTTTTTTTTTTCAATATTAAAGCGATTATCATATCTCATTCCCTTTTGGGCTTGCGAGTCAGCAGTTCCTTTTGCTGGCCAATTCGTTTTTTTTTTTATTTTTTTTTTTATTTTTTTAATAACCGAAAATGTTGCATGTCCCATTTTCTGCACACTTCGCAGAGCGGAGTGGAGGGTACCTTAAATACGAGAAAAAACCGAAAAGTTTGGGTTTATTTTGAGCCACGCTATCCCCCAATCGACAGGTCAATAACTTAATCAACAAGCAGGGTAGGGTTGAAATTTCTGCTTCCACGGAGAAACCAAATTGGGAGGGAATCTCTCTTATCTTCCCCTTGTTTACTTCTTGGAACAAAATTGCTTAGCGTAAACAATTTCACCACAATCGCACGACCTACTCGCATTTCCATCTTCTCCCACAGATGAAAATAATAAAAAAAAAGCCGAGGGAGAAAAAAAAAGGAAAACAAGGACACATCATCTTGGCAAAACATTGGCATTTCCATCGACTGTGGGATCATCGAGGTCAAAAATTTCCACCGAAAAAGGGGTGGATACACTCTAGAGGGCAACTCTGAGGATTCAAGGCGGATTTTCACACTTACACTTGGGAGGATTTTTATAGCGAGAATTTCACTTAGAGGCGACCGTCTGGATAAACTTGAAGAAAATGAGGATTTCCACCGGGTTGGAGGTGGGCACCGGCCGGCCGCTGCTCGGCCAAAGGACGAAAGGCGACTTACAAAACAAACCTCTCTTTTAGGGGGGCTGCGAAAAAAGTTAAAAGAAAAATATTTTAATTGGAAAATACAGCGCTACATCCAAGGATACACAGTCCACAGAGGGTAGGGTGAAAATCAAGGGACATACGAAATAAAACGTTATTAGCACTTTAATAGGATTATAAAAATGAGAGAGCGAAATGGGTTGACGCTGTCGGTAATCGTGGGGGGATGAAAGCGATTTGTTTTATTTTCTGTTGAAATGCTATTCTCAACCGTTCCCCAAACCCTTGCGTGTTACAAGCCCCCCCACACCCACATGAGAGATGACGTCTTATGCACGTAAATATCTGGCACTAATGTAATCTGGTCTCCTCAGTTTCGCCTCCCCAGCCCCCCTAAACAGATACAGGTACACATGCATACCTACACGTACAGTTAGAGCGATTTGTATCATCTACCTTCATGACACCCTTCTCATCTCAGCTGTTCGTCCAAATCACTGGCAGATACTCTGTTGGAGCACACCCATTCGATTTGCTGTTATTATTAGAAATCAGATCAAATTTCAGAATTCTACGTTTCTTCTCTGCTTGAATTCTGGTTCTGCAATCGTCGAGGTATCGCTCTCGCTCATCGTATTTATCGCTGTGTCATGATGTGTGATTATTATTACCGCATCGTTGCGCTGGCATGCATCTGCTGTACTACCTACCCGTGATGATCTTTATGCTGTGGGGGGATACTTGGTTGGAGTTGTAGAGATTTCAGTTTACGTCTCTTAAGCAGAAATGTGCTTTGATATTTTCAATCAATTCCAACTGTTTAGAGGAAGGAAAAGATGTTCCAATCGATGCTTGTTGATTTAGGAACACAATACCAGTAAGTGGACTTGGGATATTCGAAATCTAAGATTTAAGCAGAATTTTTGGTTAGCAATTGACCGCATAACTATTTAGTGGAACTACATAAGCTAAAAAAAAGAATTGAATGCTAATGAGGTGCTTGAATCATAAAAATCAATTTAAATCCCGCGGGAATTATTTTCAAAGGGGAGGCTAGACTTGAGTCAAACACTCGACGAAAAACAGTATAATAGGTCGGTTCCCGCACTTGTCAAATTTCTAAGAGTGCTGGCAAAATTGACTTTAAGAAAGATAAATGCCCAAGAATGTGCGGGAACGTGTTGAACAAAAAAGATCCCCTCTTTTTAGACTTCAATCTTTTTGGTATTATTTTACTTCAAATTATTTTGCTAACGAACAACAACACAACCATTTCGCATTAGGAAATTCCTTACTCTCTCTTCGGTGAAAAAGCACGAAACTTTGACGCGCAGAAACAGAAACTCAATATTTTTCGTAAAGTTTCGAAAATTAAGGCTGGGTTATAATAGTCGGAAGCAATCGGAAGCTAATGTCAAAGTCCTACGTTCGGTTTCCTTCAGTACACTCATTTTTATAAGTTACACATAATGAAGGTATGCGTTTGAAAGCATCTGTCAAGTGGTTTCGCTGGTTAATTCTGCGTTTGTCCTTAAAAAAATTCAATTGTTTTGAGGAAATTAATAATCGTTGAAAATTAAAATCGTATGCATTTTGCACGTTATAAAACCTCATTTTAGAATTCTCCCCACCTGCTGAATAGATTCGCACTTTCGGCAGTGAGCAAAAGTGACCGAAACTGAACGAATCGAAACCAAAAGCATTCGCAGTGTTTTGGAAGTGGTCGTTCGAAACCATTCGACTATTAAAGTTCAGCCTTTAGGCGGCAAAAAGTCTGAACCTATTTGTTCAGTTCAGACAGCGGCATAAAAAATGTTAGACTAAAATTTTCCCGGCACACTACCTCAGCTTACTAAGATCTAAGGGGATCTTCGCAAAAAACACAACACAAACGTCTTTCTGTCTTTCTCTGTCTATAGCATTCACTGCTTATGAGTAAAATGGAGGTTCAACTGAATACCAAACTGACGTCTAAAAAACAGTAGTATTTTTGAACTGAACTGTTAACTGAAATGCAAACAATTGATCGTCTAATTGTGCATAAGGACCGCCTAGTTGACCAGTCAGACTCTTGGATGGTGCTTTTTTGACACTATTTGCTTATATCGGCAAACTAGCCTTAAAGTTCAGATATTAGCTTCTAACAGCTGGCCGGTGAATCCTAACATTTAAATTAAATTGGTAGTCTAGTATGCTCCCTAGCTATTTCAGCTCCTAATATTTGATTTACATTCTTTAGAGTAACCTTGTACCAGCAGAGCAAGATTCCATTAACCAGGGACAGGGGAAAAATTATGGCACAGTAACTTGCACTAATCGGGCAACAGATAATCTCACATACTCCTGGTACAATTTGGATGTCTTTGGAGCAGTTCATCAGCCCGGTTCAGGCCTTAAATATCTAGTCAATCGCATTAAAGGACTATTTTGTAATGAACGTCACATTCCGGCACCACGAAAGCATCTTCTGAAAAATGGTAGGTATCTTCAACCTAGGTCGACTCAGGTAACACTCATTTCACTTTAGTTTCCGGAATCGCGTACCCTGGAGAGCTTCTTGCCGTTCTTGGAAGTTCCGGAGCTGGAAAAACAACTCTCCTAAATGCTCTAGCATTTCGCTCATCGGCTGGTGTTCAAGTATCACCGTCCAGTACACGTATGCTAAACGGATATGCGGTCGAAGCTACTGAAATGCAGGCACGTTGCGCCTACGTTCAGCAAGATGATCTTTTCATCGGTTCCCTCACAGCTAGAGAACACTTAATATTTCAAGCGATGCTTCGAATGCCACGACATACGCCATATCGGCAGAAGATTCAACGAGTTGAGCAGGTTATTCAGGACCTATCACTTGGAAAGTGTCAAAACACAATTATTGGCGTTCCTGGTCGAGTAAAAGGTCTCTCGGGAGGTGAGAGGAAGCGACTAGCATTTGCTTCGGAAGCTTTGACCGATCCCCCACTACTTCTCTGCGATGAACCAACATCAGGATTGGATTCTTTCATGGCTCACAGTGTGGTCCAGGTGCTGAAGAAACTTTCACAAAAAGGCAAAACCGTTATTCTTACTATACACCAGCCTTCTTCAGAACTGTTTGAATTGTTTGACAAAATTCTTCTTATGGCAGAGGGTAGAGTAGCATTCCTTGGAACGCCACACGAAGCCGCTGATTTCTTCGCATAGTAAGGGGTTCACTTATGTTTGAGCCGATCGAATATTTAATCAGTTTTTATATTCTAGTTTGGGCGCACAGTGTCCAACAAATTATAATCCTGCTGATTTTTACGTACAAGTCCTAGCAGTCGTACCCGGCAAAGAGCAGGAATCCAAGGAACGAATAGCGAAAATATGCGATAATTTTGCCGTTGGAAGGTGCCTGTTTAATATAAAAAAATTTAAAATATAATAACGACTTTTGT
Organism: Chalcosyrphus nemorum; assembly: GCA_949716465.1. Classification (NCBI taxonomy): domain Eukaryota; kingdom Metazoa; phylum Arthropoda; class Insecta; order Diptera; family Syrphidae; genus Chalcosyrphus; species Chalcosyrphus nemorum. Next base: position 917,235 of record OX454332.1, read on the forward strand.
TGTTGCTTTTTAGGGTGTCGAGAGAAATGGAACACACTTTTCAAAAGATGGCTGTCAAAGCTAACGGTGTACCAATTAATGACGAATCCAACCATCCTTATAATGCGACGTGGTTTACTCAATTTCGCGCTGTTCTTTGGAGGTCCTGGCTGACTGTTCTAAAGGAACCTTTGCTAGTCAAAGTTCGCCTCATTCAAACCACGGTAAGTTCAAAATTAGCCTATGTACACGCGATTATGACTACTATTTTACTTTCTTTAGATGGTTGCAGTACTAATCGGTCTAATATTTTTGGGACAGCAATTGACGCAAGATGGCGTTATGAACATCAACGGAGCCATTTTCTTGTTTCTTACCAACATGACGTTCCAAAATGTATTCGCCACTATAAATGTAAGTGTACCCTGCCGTCAAGCACTGAATGAACCCTAAAATCCTTTTATTTCAAGGTCTTCACATCAGAATTGCCAGTTTTTATGAGAGAAAGCCGGAGTCGTTTGTACGGCTGCGATACTTATTTCTTGGGAAAAAGCCTTGCGGAGCTTCCACTGTTTCTAACAGTTCCCTTTGTATTTACTTCAATTGCATACCCACTGATTGGGCTACGAGCAGGTTTAAATCATTACTTAATAGCCTTGGCTATCGTGACCTTAATCGCCAACGTCTCCACGTCGTTTGGTTATCTAATATCCTGTGCAAGTTCCTCTACATCTATGGCACTGTCTATTGGATCACCGGTTATAATTCCATTTCTATTGTTTGGTGGCTTCTTTTTGAACTCAGGATCTGTTCCGGTTTACTTTAAATGGCTGTCGTATCTATCATGGTTTCGCTATGGCAATGAAGGTCTTCTCATCAATCAGTGGTCAGATGTTCAGGCCGGAGAAATATCCTGCACTAAGTCCAATACCACATGCCCCAGTTCGGGTAAGGTTATTTTGGAAACCTTAAATTTCTCGGAAGCCGATCTGCCATTAGACTTTCTTGGACTGATTCTACTGATTTTGGGATTCCGAATAACCGCTTATTTGGCTTTGGTGATAAGAACGAAACGTAATAAGTAATAGTTGGTCTGTATTATTGCACATTATGCTAATCAATGTATATTTTGCTACTGAAACTTAAATAAATAAAACATAATAACCACAAAATTTTGCAGTAATATAATCAGCGCGTGCCAAAAAAGAACACAGGATGTGAAAAGATAAGAAGAGAAAAGAAAGTTGCTAAAGAGCAGGTATTGTGGAATTTGCAACTGATTTGGTATTAGGTTTCAATATTTACTCTTCGTGGGAGGTGTCCAAATTATTGGGTTAATTGTATGATATTTTAATATTCGATCCTAATTCGCAGTCTTAAAACATACGAAGTGATGCCCGTATATATTATTAACTTCAGCATCGAAACCTTTTACTCAATAATAGAATGCGTCTCCTCTACGCAGTAGCCACCCAACGATTTCATAGAACCTGAACAAAAATCATGTTCAATATAATACCATCTGAGGAATCAATCATTCAAACGTGTAGGCGTCTAATATAAGGCTGGCTCCATAATTTATTTCTTAAATGTCTGAGCTATGAATAGAATGTAACCTTTGAAGTTTTTGAGGGAATCATATAGCTTCTCAACAAAGATGAGAGATTTTGGAGATACCTACAATTGGAACAAGACGCGTGAGCATGACACGTGAGTACATTCTATTGAGATGTCCTTCTAACGTCTTTCCAAATTTGGCAGACAATTACTTTGGGAATATAATATTTCACTAATGAAATATGACATAACGAGCATCCCTCTCCAGCTTTATCAGTGAACAAATAGTCAATATCTATTTTCGTATATTGCGCGTTATGAAAACCATTGTACACGTTACATTGTGTCAAAGACGTCGGTAAAACCAAATGTGAAAAATAACGAGATTTTATGATTTTAAACGGAAGAAAATGTATGCTACCAAAAGACATCTTCTCTATTAAATGCCGGTTCTTTCAGCCAGCACAAGTTATATACGTCCTATAAAAAAGACCAAAGCCTGAAAGTAGGCTCTGTAAAGAAGATTGGTAAAACCCTATCCCTCTTTTTTAGGAGGGTGACAGGAGAAATTGCGGTTGGTCTTTTAATTTGGGAATTTGTGATTACCCGATAAGCTATTTTGTTTCCGTCCCGTCAGAAGCACTACCGAGCGTTGCCGTTGCGTCATTGCACACTTTTTGAGAACTGTAAACACTTTTCAAATATCTGACTAAAAATCTTTGAATTAATTTTTTAACCTCTGCGTAATTCAAATATTTTGAATATTGATTGAAATTCTATGAAAGTTCGAAAACTCTGTTGATATTTCCTGAAGTCAGGCCGGCAAACCCCACAGCAGGGCCATCAGGGATAAAGTAAAGAGGCCGAGCTGTGACTTCTACTCTAAATATTAACCTTACTAGCCATTTAGTGATAACTTCTAATATACTGATTTAGAAATCAAAATCGATCCCGAAATTGATTTCCATTGCATCCATCGTTCATTTTATTTCAAATGCCGGTGATTTTAAGATATATATTCATTTGTACATTTGATTAAAATAGCGTACCTACAATTTAATCGAAACAATGTTTCCGAAATTACGACCCATTTCTAAAATGAATAAAGATTTACAAATATGCAGTACAGTAGCTTATTAAGTTATTAAAGCTACAGAAAACTCTGCGGTATATAGTAGAAAATCAACCGGTAAGGTAAGACCAATATGTATAGCATACCCATCAATAGCTAGTTATTTTCCAAACAAATCTTTCTTCCCACGCAACCCATCCATACGTGTTTTGTTTTGCCACACTTGATGCTGCTTTGCAACTGTCAGATGTTCCTAGTCCTATCGATTTTTTTTTCAAAACGAAATTCTGCTGAAACCAAAAGCTACTATACGAGTGCATTTGTTTTCCATTCTTTAACATTTTCAAACTCAATTTTATTCTTATTCATCGCCTTTGTTCATAAATTTCCACTTGAAATATTTCATACATTTTAAAGCGAAAACGATTTCACCTCACCGCATTCAGTTCGAATCGCTTCTGCGCACGTTGAACACACCCACTTATTCTTCCCATATTTCCACCATGATAATGCGCACGCCAGTGTTGTGTTTAACTGTCAAACGTCAAATTGTCATCGAATGACATTTCCCTTCACATACAAGCTGAAAAAGAAAACTAATTTTTTCTTCTTCCTCTTCCATGGGACAGGTGTTTTGTCGTCGCCGTAGTTGTCGAATTGTCGATTGCTCTGAAACCATTTCCAAGTGCGTGTTCTCTCTCCCCTCCTTCTGCCGGTTGGTCTCTCTTTGCGATAAAGAAATATAATTTTACTTATTTTTAAAGCGCAAAAACAAACAAAAAATCATAAAACAAAAGCGCTCCCGCTTAGTCGCGCTGATAAAGACTTCGCAGCTGCGATTGCGATTAGAGCTATATCTTACCTGGTGAAGTTATTTCAGTCGTCAGTGAACGGTACTTGGTCGATTTTCCAAGCCGCAAAGTGTGTTCGGGCCTGAAAGCGTGCTACTGCGTCACAAGAGTCCTCAAGAGACTCCTTTCCGTTCGCGTTGCTATTGTGTTATTTTATATTTTTTGTGACGCAACTGAATCAGAGTTGCCCCCGCGCGAGTCCATGTTCGTGTGAATAGATTTTTTCCAGAGAAAAACCATTAAAAATGAATTTAGACACCCTTGTCCAGGAGTGGGAGGAACTCAACGCCGAGTACGGTGAACTTGAGGTGAGTTAAGACGAGTGTGTGTGTGCGTGTGTGTATGCGAAGGTCGCGTCGCTGGTCCTTGACTTTTCATTGTTTTGCTTCTTCTTGCAGGAGTGCAACCGCAAGTACATTGACTTGCTGGACAAATTGCAGAGTCACCAGCAAAAATGCTTCAACGAGATCAAACATCAGCGCTACCGAATGGGCCAGATATCGGCTTCATTGAGACAGTAAGTAGAAGTCTTCTTGCTTTTAGGTGGCATTACCTTGAACGGGCCAAAGTCTACACTATCTTCGCTACTGCGTGTCGAAGTTTGTACTTTCGGTTGTCTAATCAGTTGGACATGTCGCCGCCTATCTTTCCAGTGTTCACATTCCTCAGTTTTATGGCGATCAATTAGAGGACTGCAACACGAAGTTCAAATTGGGCATGATAAATGTTTTGCCGCTTTTATCAGTGACTTCGATAAAACAATTTATAGAGCGCGGTCAAGAGTCATCATCATTATCATTATCAGTATGACCACCATCAAATGTTTTTTGCTATTATATAATTGTAGTGATGATCATTCGATTGATATCGCACAAATATTCATAATAACAGGCAACTTTCTTTTTTGAATTTCGTTGTATAATCGTTGAGTGGTGAATAAAAACTTAATTTCGAAATGGAAATGATTAGCTGAATAGTATTTAGGTGCATATTTAGCCTTGCAATTGCAACCTCGGCTACACCTTTAGCGGCATTCGTTTTTTTTTTTTGTTATATGTAAACAAAAACAAAGAACAACGTCGTACTTAAGTAATGTGTCAACAAGTCACAGATATGTATGTCAACAACAAAAAGATGACGCTTTTTTAATCCAAATGTGTTAATTTTTTTCTTTTTTCTTTTTTGCAATTCGATAGCGGATACACTAGAGGCAAAAAGTATATTTGTGTAGATATTTTTAAATCGCAAAAAAGAGAAATTTGTGTCTACATAATTCAGAGCTGGTAAGAGGAACACCCCACTGAACCAATTATGAGTTTAATGAATTGGTTTCGTGTTTACAAGTAATGCTGTTAACGTTAGTCGGACGAAAGATAACTTAAAAACGTTTCTGTAACATTTCCCAATTGCTCACCATTTGCTTCAAAAATGTTTCGCTGAGTTCCAATTATACATATATTTCTGAAATGTTTCTTCGGCCCTGATTGACACAAATATTTTTGGGATTAATAGCGCCGTGTTTTATTATAGGAAAAGAGCCTAAAACAATACCACGGCAAATTTTACAATAATCTAGTTAACATGTAAACGGCTCTTACAATTTCGTCTAAATTGCATATTTAATCTACTTTTCCGCTGTTCCGACGAAATTCATTATCCGATACTTACCAAACAGGACTTCCTTGATTTCAAAGATAACACCAAAAAGATTTTTCAATGCTCCACATCTTCAAGCTTCTGAAAAAGATCCTAAAAAACTCCTTGTCCTTATGAAATCACCTAAAACTGTAGACATTCACTTACCGTACAAATCATCCATATATTATACATTATTTGTAACAACGCCTACTTTCAGTGGGCGTTTTTCTCAAAAAACTCATTTTTGTCAGATCTTAGGAGGGAAAGACAATATAAGTTGACACTTTTTCAAAAAACGTTATTTTAAAAAGCTTGGAACAAACTTTAACACTAACTTGTTATACAATTTTTCATAACTGTCATGCTAAATGAAAATTAGACAACAAGAGTTAGCAACTACATCAGGATACTTATCGCCAAATACAAAAATTTGTCTCTCATTAGTGACACTAATTGGTCAAATAAATCTCTATGCCTGTTGTCTACGTAGGAAGTCTCTGAAAATTTTACAACTGTCATTAAGCACTATCTCAAGTTGCCTACTTTTATTGTTTAAATTCGCCTTATCGTTCACTTTGGATAATAATTGGTAATATATTTTTATTTGCATGCCAACAATAGCAGCATATTACCGTCCTTTTTTTTTATTGCATTAGTACTTTGTACTTTCACAAGCATCAAATGTACAAATAGGCATTAAATAACGTTTATCAATGCTTGATATAAAAAAAAAAGGTTAATTTTTGGGTGTACATTTTATTTTTTTTATTTTTTAAGTAGAAGCATAAATGTGTACATACATGCATAAGGGAAAATGAACAATGCTTCCGAAATCGCATAAAAATACTGAGCAAGCTTATGTTGGGGTGCTCTAAATAGAATGACCATCCAGACCAGGTTCTGCTATGGTTTCATAGCTCCAATGCCTCCATCAAAAACACCACTTAGGCTTTAGGCTTTTTTTAATTCCCCGTTCATAATGTGTACTAAAGTAAATTTATTGCTCATTAACATTAAAGTATTGGAAAACTTGTAAATACATGACAAACAAAATACTTAATTTCAAAACTAACACACCATATCTTCCAGATGATTGTTCAGTAAATGCTTTATCACAAGATCCTATCACTATCAGTAAGTTGCTGAAACACTGACTGCAGTATTAAGCCTTTTACTTCAAACTGGCTTAAATTGTTATTGCAGCATTTGACTTGTCTGTTTCCAGATATTTAGTTATTGATGTGTCATGATACGTCTGTATGGAATAAAAATAAGAAAAAGTCTTTAAATTTCATTGTTCAGCTCGACTGTATCAATAAAAATCTAATTGAAATGTTAAATTTTGTCAAAAATGATCCAATTCTTTCTGAGAAAATTTGACTTTTAACTTTTCAAAGTTTAGAAATACCCAAAAGCAATGACAAATGAAGTGCACGACTGGGTCGTACGTATTTACTTGCAAAAAAAGGAGTCACATGAGAAAATATATATCTTTTTTTTAAATTCTTCATAAATTTAAATGGTGTGTACATATATTTTGAAGTATTATGAATTTTGTTCAGTTTTTGATAGTAAAGTACCGTTATATACAATTTTAGCCAAAAACTTGTAACGCCATCTTATAGGATTTCACTAGAATAATTCAAATATGAAATTTAAACAAAATCGTTAGAACCGTTTTCGAGTAAATTGTCTTAAACGCCTTAGCTCTGAGAAAAGGACCGTTAGTCTCACTTTAAGCCGAAAAAATGGATCACAATCTTACAGTATCTTTTATTGAAATTGAAAAATTGAATATGTATTTTCATAAATGTTATCTATTTAAGAGTAATTTGCTTGCAATAATCGGTAGAGCCGTTTTTTAACAAACCGGCTTTTAAGCAAAACTGATCTTAAATTTTGGCAAAAATGTTGTAAGCCGTCTTGTGGCATGTGCTTAAACTGGATTTAGTGTAAAGTTTGAAGAATTTTGTTGGAGCTGTTTTCCAGCAAATCTGTTTTTACCAATTTGGCCAAAAATGTTGTAAGTACCTCAAATTATATTACTTTGCCAAATCTAAATTTGAAATTTGAACATAATTGTAGAAACCGCTTTCCACTAAATCGTTTTATTGTTAAATTGGCCTTAAGTAAAGTACCGTGAGGGCTAAAACCAAAATGTCAATTTCGCCTCTAGGGATTATCCGACTGACCCTAGATATGAAGTTTGATCAAAATCCGTTTACCCGTTTAGCCTCGCTGTATGCTTGCTTCTCTATAGGTAATGCCAGAATTTATCAAAATCCCGCGATCGAAAATTTTCACGAATCCAAAAGTACGTACTGGTTCAATTAAAAATAACAAAATAAATAGCAGGAGAGACGTATACGTATCATTTTAAATTTAAATTTTTATTTTGTTTACTTTCTGTATATGTAAATTGAAATTATGAAAAATCGACCCAAAATTTTGTTCTGCGTGCGAGGTCCTATATGCATGTCCTTGCTTAAATAGAATCTGAAAAGAGAATAAGCTCAAATTGTCTTTTTAATTAGTCCTTTCGTACCTACTTATGTAATTATCGAGTTGTTAATTTTTATGTTAATTTCGTTTAGAAGCAATGACTCGTCAGGCTGACGTTGTGTACTTACCTTCGACCTTCGATATTAAGTCAGAGTTGAAAAAAGCATTACGAAGCGCTTTGTGGAATGGAATTTTATTACATGATATCAAATGTAACTCATCAATGTCAAATGTATCTCGTACATCAGCGTATATCCAACTTAGTACATCAAATTAGATTTAGTGATTCAGCGGAACGTAGCCCCTCCATTCACAAATCAACACGTGTTGTCTCTGGAAAATAGTCGGTGCAAAACATTAAAATGAAATACATTCTGCCTAATGATGACATAAACTTTATGCCAAACTAGTTTTCTCCATTCTGTTCACAAACAAGTTTTTAGGAACAAGTAAACGAAGGCGCCAATGCATATTGCATACTCATTGTTGTTTATGGTATTGGAGGGTCTTACTCAATTGAAATTGTCTAACTGCGCATCGGCACGATTAAGCATTGTGCGTTTTAAGATTGATGTGATTGTTGTCGTTCGTCTTACTCATTCGTATGCACTCCCAAAATTTAGGAAATGGTAAATATTTTCAAAACAAATTGATTTCTTATTTTAACACATGTTTTTACTTTATCCAGCTTTCGAAAAGTGTGTCTAGCGGGCATTTGATTAATTTCGTAAGCTTATTGAAACATATGTACATATGTATGTAGGTACATGGTGACGCAGTGCTTTTATAGTTATGTTATATTAGAACTATAAGTCCGCCAGCTCTGAGAAGAAAACACTACCACGAGTTGTCATTCTTCTGACGAATAGGGCAGGACAATTACACAACAGATGAGGAATAGATTCGACTTTTTTTGTGCCCGCAACTTGTGCAATAGTTGTTATGCAGCACACCGAGTCGCTCCGCGTGAAGGCCAATGACACAATGACCGGTAATTACGCCAGAACCGACCCGTGCGTTATAACGACAGACTTTAACCAGAGTTTCTTATTTCTTCTTGGTAAAGGCCGGCCATAACACCCGAGTGAACACAAAGCGTCGAGCAAACCAGTGGCTTAATATTCTAAATTCTTCTGTAAGGAACTGATAAGAGTTCAGAAAGCCAGGGCATGTTATTACATCGTGTAACGTCGACACTCTCCTAGCGACCCCGTCAGCCTTTTCGTCTCCTTCGATAGCTGTATACCCAACTGAGGATTACCGTATTGGCTTCTATAAATACACGTTTTTATAGAATAATTCAAAAGCTTCTCTAATCAATTGTATCTTCAATTTTAAACCATGGCTGCCTTACTACTGGAGCTGCAGACTTTCTATGTTAACAGATCCTTAATGTTTTCTTGTTATCATACATAAGTTCACTAAACCCATCGTTATACAAAAAAAAAAAAAGACTCATTCCAAGTTATATGCGATAAAACTTGTTTATTTATAAAATGTTACGAATTAATATGCAAATCCGACTCCAATGTAATAGATTTCATGAGGAGAATATTAAATGAATTTTAGCGCCGCCGTTTGCATAGAAAGCGAAACAACTTATTTGTTTGCCCATTTGACCGGCTTTCAGACAGTTGAGCAATCCCATTCGAATTGATTCGGGCCAAATTGATATAACCATACTGATTGTCTTCACTTTATAAACAATGTACATATATAAATGTGGGATGCAAATACATAGCTTAGCTTGTATTGTATGTCTGCGGTGGCATTGACACCTGACTCACAATAAAGTATCGTATCTCATTGCTGCGTCATGCCCAGTGTGACCATTGGCTTACAATCTTACATGATACCTACACGTCCATATGCATGTGTATATTGAATTCGCTCGACGATAAATGGAATATTTGCATTTGTTTACATTTCTATTTCTACTAACAAGTACTTTGGTCTAGTCTTTTCAGCCAAATACCTATATGTATGTATTCATATATGTATATTTGTTTTTTTTAGCAAAATTGAAAAATATTGCAAAACCCCAGCAGACTTATTCTTGTTTCTAAAAAGTTATCTTGAAAGTTTTTTTTAACCTCAATACGAAGGCGATGACTTTTATTACTAATGACACTCAGCGCCTGAAAAATGTATCTCGATTTGAAATAAATTTAAACGAACCATTATACTACTCTCCTAAATCTTAATATCCCATGTATGCAGGCACGCAACTTAGTTTGGCAAAGCGAGATAACCTACGTCTTAATGAATGCAATAATAGTGGCCTTAATTTTTCGTTACCAAAAGATGGGTCATCTCACGAACTTCCTTTGCAAACTTATACCATGTTTCCACCAAACGTTTCCTAAAATTCCGAACATGACTAAGCGTGAACACCACTTCGGTGTTCATTTTTAGACGTTAAAACATATGTCAAAACAAGTGCGACTGGGGTTGGGACTTCTACCAATTATATTTCATATTTTTCATATTTTTTTTATTTAGGTTGTGCATTATGTATTACTTACATACATATAAATTGTATTCATTGTCTAATTTTTTTTTGCTTAATTTCTAAAATCGATCACTTTTTGTTTTCCCAATTTGCCCATTCTCAAGTCCCAACGCTGAATGCGAATGTTTGTTGCCCGCCACTTCAAAATGAATACACAATGTACACGTCCCGCATTCTAGGCACTAGGTAGTTAGACTTTTCTGATTGGTCGAGAGATTTAGTTTTAACTACAAAGTAAGACATTTCTTTTTGAGGTAGTGCACTAGACTTGAAGGTAAGAAAATTCTTCCTACTTTTTAAGGGGTTACGCCACCCTGACCGCGTGAAAATGGGACGGTTTTTCAGGAATTTATTGTGACTAAACTATTTGAGATAGGATTTTTCCACTTTTATTTCTATTTAATGCAACTAATGAACTTAATAAATACTAAACAAATTTTTGTTTTCAATTAAAAATGGCGGAGATATGAGCATCGGCGATCATCGGTTTTTCCGGAGCGCTCCTTGATGGTGGGCATGAATTACGTGTCAATTTTTATCTGAATCAAGTAAACAAATATTTTCTTTTAAAAGTGATAAATTTTGAACAGAGCGACGTAGCCGTTTAAAAAAAAAAAATTACGCAAATGAGAGCACTTCAAAAATTGACTTTATTTTTTGGGCAAAAAATTTCGTATTAAAAATTGCATAAAAAAATTTCTAACTATTCAATCGAAAAAATCCTACGTCACTCTGTGGAAAATCTATGTAAGAAGATGTGTTTCAATTTTCAAGTCAATCGGTTGAATAGTTTTTGCTTTATCACGCCCACCGTCTTGAAAAAGGTGGTTTCGAGAAAAACGCAAAAGAAGAAAAAGAAGTGCTCTCGGTGCCCTCCTGCCGCGCCGACTTCTAATGAACATAACTTTCATAATTATCAAGATATTGTCTTCGGGGATGTCTTAAAATACGCGTAAGAATATAGGCGTTTAAACTAAGCTGAACTAAAAAATTCGATTTTTTGAAAATTTCAGGGTGGCGTGACCCCTTAAGACAATGCGCCAGCTGTCAAGAACTCTTTTGCCATTCCATATGTTGGGCCTTACCTCAAAAAGTAGAGCTACAGTTCGGAACGTGCCCAATGACTTTCAAAATGTTTTCGACGTGATGGGAACGGCTTACTTTACCGGGGTTTCGGCAAAAATTCGGTCAAACTTTCATATTTCGGTTCGGTAGTTCATTACTTTGACCCCAAATTCCTGCAACACAGCAGGTTTGAATATTCCCCAACAACGTTCATGCATAAATCGATACATTTTGTACGATCAAGATATGACCAAATTCTAACCAAATTTTCAACGCGAAAGAACTGTCAGTGTCAACAAGTAATTTGAAAAAGAAAATGCCAGATGGTTCATTTTGCACGAAGTAGACCTGACTTAACGCAAAATTTGATTTCTCTAATTGTTCATTTCAAACTTTAACTTAATCGAAGAAACATGGTTAATTTGAGTCAATTACCAAAAAAAATGGTCAGCCAAGAAAAAGAAGAAGCGTTTGCTTTCGTTCGGTCTATGAACCATATGCCTATTGAATTTATTCAAAATATACCTAGTTCCATGGATTTCGAATGCTACCAGTATATGAGGTATATTGGAAACATATGTTTTCTCAAATTTGTTTATGTATTGTCATAATACTAACTGTTTAAAACACTAGTCACGCCTTGCAATCACTCATTACAAATGCCTTGGTTTACTTTGGATTATAAATAAGTTTATAAACTACTTGCACTTGTTGATCATATTAAAGGGTCCGTCTGCCTGTAAGCCAATCACAAAAACATTGTAGTAACGAAAATATATAAATAAATAAACATGTTACGCAATGCTAACAATTAAATTCCCACCCTTAGTGCTCCACGTTTCTTGTTGGTTTGTATAATTGTTCGCAGTTTTACTTATCTTTGGTTGATGTCGTTGTGCGGCATGTTAACAAAGTCGAATTGATTGATTGCGTATCGTATAGTTGATAACAGATACACATGTAGGAGTATGATGGATTCGAGCAGGAAAATAAAATTCACGTACGTACCTGACCCCATGACTAAGTTTATTATAGCTCAATTCATAAAATTAGAATAAATTGTCATTACAAGGGTTATTGAGCTCATGTTGATGGTGATGGTACACGCATATACATATTGGCGCTGCTAATAGATTTCGGTTGATTAATTTCGTACAATTTTATAATTTACCTGATTGGACATACATAAGGGCAATTTGTACACCGAATGAGGAACACACTCGAATAAACTTTAGTGTTTTATGGTGGCCAAAGTTTTATTGTTTTCTATCCCAAAGCCCGATGTACAAAGTGCAAACGAATTGGTTGCAAAAAAAAAAAAGAAAAAAACATCCAAGCCAATTTAAAAACGTAATTCACATGGATAAGCACAATGCAATATTCAAATAGTAAAACGTGCACACAAAAATGTGTGTTCCAAAGTGAAAGTATGTTAGTATAGCACAAATGGCGAAGGGGATAGCAAATTATTCACTTTGGAATTTGAAATATATTCTGATAACGTGTGTATCGAGGGGGAGAAGAGGAAGCCGTTCGCGGAGCGGTCTGTAATGGCTATCAGATTTGGCTATGGAGAACTCGATTAAATTTTCAATATACTACATACTTCAAATAGCGTACATACAGATATTTTAGGGAAAATTGAACACGATACACAGTGAACACGATACAACAAGTGTACTTAAGTGGGTTTCGTGTTTGTTTTAATATTCAAAAGCCTTTCGAGTATCGTTATTTTCTGTAGTAGAGATTAATAGTGCAGATTCTAATGGGGCGATTTTTTTTATCTATACGTAACTTGCTAGATTTTTAGTGTTTAGTGGCATGTGACAGCTTTTTTTTTTGTAATTATTAAGTCATAAACGAGGAACATGTTTGAAAAAGTTGTACAACACCAAGAACAGTGTTGGTGCACTTAAATGGATAGAACATCTTTGAAGTTTAGAAGTTAAAGGTGTCAATAAAAACTTTATTCGTCAAAGTTTCGAATTGGCACATTCATTATAACTACATTAGAGGACCCATAGAAAACCAAGGCTAAGCTTTACACAGCTATGTGAATTATGCGCGGCGTATATTTCACCACGAAATATGCCGTACCCAAAGGATATAGTGTTTTTGGAAATCTTTCGTATGACAACTCTTGGACCTACAGTTTTATGCCGTATCCGAAGGGCAGAGGGCTTTTGGAAAGCTTTCTCATAACAACTCTTGAACGTTTGTCTGACACTCGCTAAAGTTCTATAAGCAAACACACTGACACACATGACAAAAGAGGCTTAAATGTTCAAATCCAACAGAATAGCAATCGCACAAAATTATGCGAATGGGAATGATTTTGACGTATAGTTTGGCAGTATTGGGTACCAATTTTTCGAACAGAAAGGAAAATTGAAGTTGAAATTGGCAACTACTGAAATAGAGAGTGGCAGTTTTGCGAATTCAAATGATGTTAGAGTGAGTGCAAAGTCCCTTCTGGGACAGGCGAGGCGGGTTTCGCCTACCTAAATACATAAAGCAGCACTCAGCAGCTTCGCATTAGACGTGGAGTAATAGACAATGGGTCCAACTCATAGAATCCGTCGATCCGTCGCTCCGTTGAACGTTGACATTTAAGTTGACGTATTGCCGAATAGAACAGCCCCATATTATCCGTCACATCAATCAGCTGATTGTCAAGGGCGATGACAGTTTCTCTAAATTCTCTCTCTTTTTTTCCACCAATGAAAGTGCGTACTCTTAATGTTCTTATGCGTGAACTTAAATATGTGAATGTGTATGAATACGGATCGACGGATAGAAAAAGTAGAAAATAAACCTACCCTATCCGTCCAAGTTCATCCATCCGTTGGTCTCCCATGAGAATGTCTGTATTCTATCGAGCTGTCAGTTAAAAACGATTGAACAACGGATTGACGGATTCTATAGGTTGGACACCTAATGATGTATTCTTGAATTTGAAGTCGGAAGTCCATGCACTGAGCCACGGATCTAAGATTATTTTAGTAAGTGTTAACCATGTTTTCAGAGTCTCGAAGGAATTGGTCAGTAATTCTACTAACTACTCATATGCATTAGCTTCAGAATAAAAAATAAAAATGAAACACAAATACAATGTCATTTACACCAAACAGTGCGTGCATTTTTGCTAAGTTGTTCGTGTTGACCCATATCGACGCAATTAGTCACCTCTGATAATAAGCTGTTGAACGAATCGTCGCTGAACGATTAAGATAGGCTGCGACTCTTATAAAGAATTTGTTTAAATGACTTGGTAACACCACGTACATGCCATAGTATGTAGTTATTGTGTTAGAAGGTCAGTGACTCAATCGCAAGAGAAACTAGGCTGCACTGCCACCTTTTGTGATATAATTTTACTATTTACTATAAATATACGATTAACTCACCCAAATCAAAGTTAAAAGTTCCAGGTGTTCTGTGTTAAAGTTTTTTATAATGGTAATCAAATTAGGGCTATACATTTCAAAACTGCCATAACACTTAAAAAGTTCCCATCTATCTCTACTAGTCGAAACGAAAACATTTAAAGAGTTCATTTCCACCCTAGTCATCCGTTGAATGGCAAAAATCACAATTCTCAATTTCGTTGCGATACGACAAAACCACTTGTCAACCCTTATTCTTCAAATCCATTATACTCGAACTCCAACTCATCCTCGATTGTCGTTGCAGATGCAAAGCAGCACAAACCCCCGAAGAGAAGGAGAAAGTCGCTGAACTAAATAAAAACACCCTCAAGCGGAAAGCCCAACTCCATGAAATTGAGCAGTCCCTGCCGAGAAAGTCCGGATTCTACTTAAAAGTAAGTTGGTGTTATCCCAAGGGAGTTTCGTATCGTCGCCGTTACTCCTGTGCGGAATAGTTTTGATCTCGTTTTTATCTCTTAACTAAAATCTTTCTTTCTCTATCTGACCACAGATTATCCTTGGCGATGTAAACGTATCAATACTGAACAGAAACGATAAAGTTCGCTACAAAGACGACTATGAAAAGTTTAAATTAATACTCAACGTAATAGGACTGATAATGGCGTTTCTCAATTTAATATTCAACTACAGGTAAGTTGGGTGTGTTGGGCAAGCACCCTGATTAAATTCCACTTAATTTTCTCGCACAAAGGGCTCTGGAATTAGCATTTATCTTCTTGCTGGTCTGGTATTATTGCACACTGACAATACGTGAGTCGATTCTTAAAGTGAACGGATCTAGGATTAAGGGCTGGTGGCGAGCACATCACTTCATTTCAACAGTCGCAGCTGGAGTACTGTTGGTCTGGCCACAGAGCGAACCATGGCAGTTGTTCCGAACGCAGTTCATGTACTTTAATGCATACATAAGTGAGTATTTGATACACAGGATAGGCGGCATAGAACTCTCTTTTCAAATTCTTGATTTCTCTCTACAGGCATGGTTCAATATTTGCAATTTGGCTATCAGAAGGGTTTACTCTACCGTTTGAAGGCACTGGGCGAACGGCACAACATGGACATCACAATCGAGGGCTTTCACTCATGGATGTGGCGTGGGCTGAGCTTTCTTATTCCATTTCTTGTTATAGGCTACATTTATCAGGCCTACAACGCATGGACGCTCTATCAACTATCATTCCATCCGGACGCAACCTGGCAGGTAAGGCTCTCTTATGGAGTATTCCAAATGTATACGATGTATACTCTTGTGCTATTCGCAATAGGTTCCAGTGATGAGTGCGATGTTCAGCTTACTGTTTATCGGCAACATGACAACGATCCTGTTGATGGTACCACAAAAGCTCAGGGAACGAGCAAAGGAGCGTTACCGCCTCCTAAGCATGGGCAAATCAATGAAGCTGGGCAAGAAAATCACGGTTAGTAAATGATGAAGTTTTAAACTACCACCCCTTTATGATTGCATTTATGTAGGGAGAAAATGCTACCTCAAGCGAAAATTCGCGCAGTGTAAGTCCTATTCAAGAGGATGTAGTTGATGTTCTCACTGAAAAGACAACCGACCCAACAGAGGAGGTGGAGACCGACAAAACTAAGTAAAAACGGCTGCTAATAAACTTGGCACAAGAGCGATATACGTGTCAACATGTGTATTAAGATTTTCATAACCAACCTATTCATAATTTATTGCAAGCATAACTTCGATAATCTTAACCTTAAGTAGTTTAATTTTGTTTTAATTTTTCGCGAGTCGTGTGAATTCTACTATATAATATACAACTGTGGTGTGGATGCGCTGTTAAAATGTATCCTTTCTTCACATCTCCACACATAAAAAAATCACCTAAATAGATAAGGATCTAACTCTTACAACAGGGATTGCATTTGTTTATTATTATTTTTTTTTTGTAATATAAGAACATTTTTAAAACAAGGCTTATAACAGATATTAAGGTACGTTATCAGGAACATAGATGTATGTATATGTTTATTGTATCACACAAATATATAGAATTGCATTTGAAGATAGAATTATATCAATAAAATGAAAATTTATTCACACATTTGTAGAACACCATGTTTTTTTTGTGATTTTGTGAATGCATTTCGATAAGACAGAACATTGAATGCTTTGTAATCTGCTTAAAGGATGTGGGTGCTAGTGTTCCTTATCGGATTCCTCATCGTATGGTGAGTAGAAAACATGTTTGTGTTGTAATTTTAGTGTGTTTTTAAAAGCGTTCTTGTTGATTTATCGATTGCTGAAGGAATTTAATTGCCAATAGTTCAGATCGAATGTGTTTGTATAACAAGTTGCAAGGTATAACGTTTACATCAAAATTTACGCAGAGATTAAGAAGGGCTTCGATACGAAATATCGGATACTATCTAAGACAATAAAGTTACCATGCTTATATAGCTGCCAAAATAGAAAAATAATCAGGAGATCCGTTCACAAAATTCATAAATGCAGCTTGACATCAGTGTTATGTGGTTCCAACAAGATGATGACACATACCACACAGCTGGTTAATCAATTGATCTATTCCACTGGAAGTTTCGTGTGATCTCGAGAAATGTTCCCGTCGCATGGTCACCTCTCTCATACGGGTTAACGCCGTTGGATTTATCTTAATGGAGACGTATTGAATCAATAACGTTATTGAAGCTCAAGAGCAATGTTCGATATGTGTGAAAGAGTGGTAGAAAATTTGCTCTAAAGATTCCATAAGCTCATCGCACCCACGAGTACCTAAACAAGAAAAGGGTAAGATAATCCATCTGAGTCAATTGAAGTTATTGCACACCAAGGAAGAGTTTTTAGTCCCTTAGTCTTTACTTTATTTTTTTACAAGATGTGGACCACTTCTTATAATATAAAATCGATTAGGTACTTATTGGTGAGTTAAGGTTATGTATCCCTGCAACCAGCTCTTCAGTTAAAACGGGTAGACTTATTTTAAAGACAAATAGATATCGCATTAAGGGGCAAGTTAAAGCTATCATTCAAATGCATCATTGCAACAAATCAGTGGAATACGTAGTGGTTTAATTTTTTTGACAAGTCAGTTAGGCACGTTCCAAACTCTAGGCCTACTTTTTAAGGTAAGTCCTAACAAGTAGAACGGCAAACTTTTTTTGACAATTTGCACATTGACTTAATAGGTGGGGAGAATTTTCAAAAATAAATGCCTTACTTTGTAGTCAAAACTGAATCTCGACCAATCATAAACGTTTGACTGCCTAGTCCCTGGAGTATGTAACGCACCCAGTGGAACGCTCTGTCAGTGAAATGGCTACAATAAAGTATAGGTTTTGAGGTTAGAGTTGATCATTGAACGCAAAACTGACAGATAAGAATAGAATGAGCAATGAACACATCAGTGAAACGATTGTGTTCCAAATTTTAGAAACGAAAATCAGCTGTTCATTGATCAGTGAAATAATAAATTCGGATTAAAAGAAAAGTTTTACAGGAATTCCCGGATAAGTGCCAAAACTGCGAGTTTATTGCTTATTTATATAAAACAAGACAGACTTTTAATTTTGTATAAAAAACAATGCAAGTAAACCTCGAAAAAAATAAAAACTAAATTTCCACATTCATGGAATGTCCAACATCTTTTAGGGCAACTACGCGTATTTAAAATTAAATTCCAAAGAGATAAATTCATCAGATCTAACAATAGCTTTTCTCCTTTGTTCGGAAGATGTTTTCTCTGCTATAGTTACAAGAACTATGGCAGCTCTTCCACTTACCATCGCTGTAATTAATTAAAAATGTATTTAATTTGTCTACGCTGTGTGAACCTACTCCGTGGGAGTTTTTCCAAATGTATTACATTAAATTCCTTCGTCATTCAACGTAAACTTTATCGCTTTTTGTTTTCATCTAATACATACAAATTCAAATGAACCATCCCCATGACATCTAAATAATAATTATTCAAACCTTTTATGAAACAAATTCCTCAATAAATTTGCAATTCACAATCAGGGCGGGCGAGGAGAAACAAGAAACAGTCCGCCCTGAACGCCTGTACTTGTAAAGTTTAAAATTAAGTTCAATATTATTCCACCTCCTTACTTAACACTGGCCCACATCAATCGGAGCAGTCACCTGAACCATTACTCCAGGCGGCGACGTCGCCCACCCGCTGCTCGTACTCCCCCACACAATACGGACCGAAACTTGAGATGATACAAATTGACTGCATATTAAAGAGTTAAGTGGGCTTCGACGTTTTCCCGTTCAAAATCGGATGTCAACTTGGTAACGTAATGAAAGGGCAGTGCCAGCAAACTTTTACGGAACCCAGCATGACGAATACTCTCAATTGTTTGGAAATTCCTTTGAACGCTGAAGCCGGTCGGGGAAGAGAAGTAATACGGCTTTTGATAAAGTAATTAAACGTCGTCGTCTGTTTGCAAGCGTTAATACCACTCATCGCTCAGAAACAGAGACCCATTTCCACCTTAATTTGAAATTTGATTAAAGACCAGATACCTGCCTCTTATTCAAGGTTATCGACTTTCTCACAACCACTTTCCTCCCACCCTCTTCTACTCTACTCCATTTCATGTAACTTGAGCAGGAGAGTAGGCAAACCTATTGCAGGAAACTTGTGGCATCAGGATAATGAAAATATTTGCAAGCTAATTCAAAGAGGAGGAAACTAGAATAGAAATGAGTTCGTCTCCCTATGCACATGGCCTTTTAAGGATACCACTTGTATGTAAAAAGAGCAGTACCTACTGTGTTTGATTTTTATTTGCAAATGTACTCGACGCTATTGTATTAGCGACTGTTTCAATTTCCCGGCGGCGTGATTTCCTTCCTTATCAGTGTGACGTCCCCCCAAAAGGGATGTGTCGCGTCGCGCTTCCTACCAGCGCCAGCATGTCCTTGCCAATTGAATATTTTCGCGCTCCCAACGCAAATTAAACGGAGATGGAATTCACCTCCTTCAAATGGAATGTTTTTCTTTTTTTTCCGAGCAAGAATTTTTATATCATCTAAGGAATGTGTACACACACATTTTTTTTTTTTTTTTTGTACAGGATTCCACTGTGCTATGGTGAAGGTTGGCTAAATGAAAGGGAGTTGTTAGAGAGCACGATTTTAATAAAGAGGAAGAAATATGTTGTAAAAAGGGAGGCACTTTTCAAGAAATAAACTCTCCCATAGTATGAGGGTAATAAAGCGTATCCCCGCCACGCTGCTGGTGGTATTGCTGCTGTTTCGCCCGCCAACTGGATGTCGTAACTTAATTTGGCTTCCTTCGTTTTATTTCACGCATTAGGTAATTTCCACTCGCACTCAAGCAGGCATCCGCCGAGCATCTAACACTGCTTAAGTTTAGTGGCAGGCTTGCCAGATTTTTTCAAACGGAAAATCTTCTTAATTTGTATTTCACCTCCTTAATAAAAAAAAAAGATACTGCTGTGCCTTGCCTACGGTTATTGGACAAATAATTCTTACATTTTTGAACTTTCAAAAGCCCTCAGGTTTTCCTTCAAAGGTGGATACTTTTGTTACGAAAAAGTTCAACCACCTCGGTTCATTGCACTTTGTTTCAAGAATCTATTCCGAAATTGACTCTCACTTTAAAATTGATTACAATTTTTTCAATATTTATAAGTTTACATATGTACGATCAACTTTTTTTGAGCTGGGTTTTAAAGTTAGTGAGTTGGATGAGTCTTTTTGCGTAGAAGAGAAGTCTTTGGTGTGAATCCTGCACGGGGTTATTATAACTTTTTGTGTAAGAATTTTGCCAAATAAAAACAAGTCAGTCCTTCTATTTCAAGAGTCTCATTCAACATCTTGAATGGTAACACCGAGCTTCCATGAATGACTAAAAATAAACAATAATCGTGAATTCCAAGAATTGAAGCTTTAAAAAAGTCGAATATGTAATTAGAAATTTTTTCTGTGACGTACACTCTGTCTTTTTGTATAACGGTTTAATTTATTTCATGGAGAGGAATGAAAATTTGCGCAATTCTCACAATGAGTTATTGACAATGGAGACCAAAAGTTTTGAAAGAAATAAACACAGATAAGTTCATTATGATTTGCTTTGTTTGCTAAGTTTATTTATAAATATCTGAATCAGAAAAGATGCTAGTCCCTCTGTCAAAGGAAGGAACCAATAATCAGCAACAAAAGTGATGTCCAATTATGACACCATTTGAGCATGCTACTGTACTATGACAACAATCCTGTCCTGCAAGCAGCAAACAAAAGACACTACGAAATCGACACGTTTTGCCGGCACTTCAATATCTACTAATTGAAGAATTGCCAATAACGACAAAAACGGAGTATCGATAGCGATGACGTTCATGCAAAAAATTACAAACTACTATGCAGCTTCACTAAAACAAGTACATTTCAGAAATTCTCCTACAAAAAAAATTGTGCTGAGATAAATTGGTTGGACAAGATACCAACCCAAGTCCAATACAATTTTCTACCTATCAACCGTGCGTATCGTCTAATTTGTATTCAACCGCCACAAGTCGGTACAATGATTGTATTCTTATTGTATCCTGTCCTCTAGCTTAAAAATGAAGAAGACACCTAAAAATAGATACAAGAACGAAATGTCTACTACTAGTATTAAATGTGTCTTTGCAATAATTTACTATAAATAATATTCCTACCATTTTACTATTTCATTTCCGTTATTCATGCGAATAAAAATATAAAATACCCAACGTTATACAAAAGTTGAAACTAGTACATCTGGCAAGCCTACAGCTGGTCATCACCACCCACTCTCAGAATTAAATGGGCGTGTTACATTAGATACGAAACAAAAACATAAATTCAAATAAAAAAAAAAAATGAATGAAAACAAAAACAAAAACGAAAAAAAATAACGGGAAAATTACATTTTTCGCGGGTCTATTTCGTTAGGCGAAGCGAAAATGGGCACTATAAGGGTGGCTGAGTATAGTGTTGTATGCACAGTTACTTTTGAAATAGTGAAGTGGTACTGTTTTTTTCATTACCTGAGTACCTATCTACGAAAGGTAATCGCATTCACAAGCTTGAAATTGCTGTGGTGTTTGTTGTAGGATGTACTGCATGGTATTTTGGCAAAAAAAAAAAATTGCATATTTTTGTATGGTATTCTAATCAAGTCCTTGACGCGTTATGGGCTCGGTTAAAAATTAAATTAAAACCACAAAAATGATTGCGATGGTTTTAATTATTGTTGAGTACGTGTGAGTGGTTATTCATGTATAAAAAACACAGTGCATACTTTTAAATTAAATTATAAGCTTTAAATATTAATGGTTTTAGTAAAAATCCACTACAAAGTATCCACAGTAGTGCAACTTTCTTTTTAAGGACATCATTTTACGAGTATGTGATACACAATGTCCCTATAACTTGTCAAATGTAATTTAGAGAATTTCTCATAGGATTGTCCTTCAAAAATTTTGTTATGCAAATCACATGTCTTGTCCTATTTCGTGAAAACTGATTTTAATATCTCCATCGATTTAGTAGTATGCATTCCTCATCCTGGAGATATCCTCGGGCTGATTCCTACCGATTTAGAATTTGCATATTCGTGATTTCTGCCTTGAGAGTTGAAATACTACGATACAGATCAGAATATTGAAATAGAGTCTTAAGTTTAAGGCAATCACATCGAACTACTACAAACACTTGATCTTGACAAATAAAGCAGTAAAATTGTTTTTACGAGAAAACATTTGTTTAAGTTACTGAATAAATAAATAAATAAATATATATCAGGCCGTAAACAGCCCGTAGAGGGCCAAGTCCGCTTCTCACAACTGTATATGTTGTACGTGGTATACATTTCTGCATGTGCAGAACCTACAGTTTTATGCCATATCCGAAGGGCAGAAGGGTTTTGAGAAGCTTTTTCATGACAGAAATACTCTTGAATGTTTGGCAGACACTCGGAAGAAGTGGGGCCGTGAAAAAACTTGGTATTTCTCTGGATTCGAACTTGGAACCCTTTGCGCAGTAGTCCAACGCACTAACCACTGCGCCACGGCACCCACTAGTTACTGAACATCTAATAGTCTTTTCAAAACTAGTAATGATAGTAACGGACAACTTAGTAATGACAGCTGACCTAGTAACCAATCACAAACGAAGACTGCTATAATCATTTAACTTCTTCCTGTGATACTTTTCCATGACCAACAAAAATCTTAACACTCCTCTTCAAGGAGAACCGCAATTGTGTCACTAACACACAACAATACATCACCTCTCCTCGTCGTATTGTATATTCCACTTAATAAAATTGAAATTGAAGCAATCAGTATGAAAATCGGTCCGCCAACTTCCGCTCAATTTATGGTTATTGGCAATAATGAGAAACGGCAAGTGATTGCCTTCTAATGGGCCAGTTAAATGGCTTGACGCTTATTCCCCGTTCGGTATATTGATGCATTACGTGAAACCATTTTTTAAAAAGAGTCCTTCCAGCTTTCACCACTAGGGGGTTAATTAACACTTGACACGCACAACTGAGCCCATCAATCGCAACAAACCCCTTTACCCGATCCTTAAGATTTTCTTATTATTTGCTCTCTCTCTCTCTCTCTCTCTCTTTACATATTAACAATGAAGAATTGCTTGAATATAAGGACCTTTGAAGGACACCACTCTTGTCACTGATAATCATTTTTAATGACCTCTTTGTCCAAATAATACAGAAAAAAAGAGTGGAAACACAGTTGTCACATTTATTTTAAGAGCTACCCTAATGGTCCAGCTAGTTAATGGACATAAATGAAACTCGTCCTCCTGTTTTTCATCCCGTACCTCATTCGGATAAAAGAAACCCATCTGGTCGTACGTTGTACATCTTGTACATACACAATGCACAATGTGTCCACTAGCAATGGACGAAATGAACTTATATACCAAAAAAGAAAGAAAGCACATTGTAAGAGGACCAAAGCATCGATGAGAATCAAGAAGGATAATCAATGGATGATTGGTGGCATCTAATGAGCAATTTATTTTCTAGGATTTATTGGTTCGGGGGTTGCCTCTATTAACGATCTAACTATTTTATAAAATAGAATTCCACCCCTCCACTATCCAAGGATAAAATGGAACTCAAATAAGCAATAACAACAAGGATAAGGAAAAAGTGTACAAATTAACGACACTTAAAGAAAATTTCAAAAGCTGAGTGAACAAGGTAATCAAATTTGTATGTCCAATGTCGAGTATGGGGTGGTGGGTATACGCGCTCACGTAATACATGTCGGCAGAAGGCAACAAGGACGAATTTACATAGGCATGCAAGGAATATCATCTCACTGCTACTTTACAGAAAATTAGATGTTTTCACAAAGTTTTATTTTCCCCCATAAAAAGACAAAAAAAAAAAAAAAACAAGCAAAAGATATTTTCCAACAGGTACCTACGGCGCAGTGTTGTTTTTTAATCTTCCATTCAGCTCGCCCTGGGATTGCCTTTCGCCAGTATCTCAGCATTTCCACATGACAGAGGCAACATCTCTCTCCTGGCAGAGGGACGATGGGGAGAAATTTAAAGAAAAAAAAAAAAAAAACTGCAAATTAAATCACATTTTATGTGCTTGCAAAGGATGCCACGTAATGGGAAAAAGAAACCTTCCAGTTCCTCCAAGTGGGTAAAGGAATGAGTAGCAGTGACGAGATGGAGTGCTTAAATAAATGCTTCGTGAACACATGTCCATTCGACATAATGGTATGTTGGAAGCAAATACTCGTATACTGCTCGCATGTGTGTGCCTTGTTTTTCGATTAGAGGACAATTTCCGTCAACCGCATATCATATCTATAGTGCGCATATGTACTTACATATACATAGTATGTATGTTGTTGAGTTTCAGTGACGTTGCGTACGGCTGCTCCTGATATGGCCTGAAGACAAACGTCGGTAGTTTGACACCAAAAGAAGCCAGAACATAGCTGCAGCTGAGTGTGCATCAAGTGGATATTATTCGGGTTGAATTTCCAGAACGGTTAAGGCTTCTGTATTCGAATCACGAAGTGAATCAAGTTTTTTTTTTTTATCTTTTAGCCCAGTTATTCGTTTTGTTTTCCCAAAAAGTCGTACACATATGTACGTATGTATGTAATGTACCTCCTAATATGGGGTCATATTCAGTTGGCTTTATGGACAAAGTCACGGGTGCTCGTACATGGTAAAAAGATTTCAAAATTTAACTTACTTGAGAGTAATTTAGACGACTTTCAGTCTCGCTAGCATTGGAATTTAAATCAATAGAACTATCAAGGGTGTCAGACATCTGATTCCAGTTGCTTAATGCTAGACATATTCGAAGCTGAGATCCAAATACTGAGACGATGATGGACGATACACATAATTTGTACACTCCATCCAAAACGACTTTTCACTCAGATTCTTCGAGTTTTTCTATACTTTTGGTTGAGGAATGGCCCGACGAAAACTTAAAGAAACATGGTCACCTCTCCTTAATGCAATTATTATAAAGGGTGGTTAAATTTTAAGGGCCGATGTTGATTTTGAATAAAACAGAAACTATTGTCATTTCTTTTTATTATGATAATATTGGTATGGGTCAAATATGTATGGAACAAAATATCGGCCAAATGGCCCCGCGACCGATCCAAATTTTCGATGACGCTGAGGCATAATTGAGGCCGTTAATCTGCAGAACTATCTCATCCTTTAGCTCTTGAATTGTTGCTGGCTTATCGACGTACACCTTTTCTTTCAAATAACCCCAAAGAAAGAAGTCCAACGGTGACAAATCACATGATCTTGGCGGCCAATTGACATCGCCACCACGTGAGATAATACGGCCATTGAGTTTGTCGAGCCATTGTTTCATAAGCTGTGTGGCAAGTGGCAACGTCCTGTAGAAACCACATATCGTCCACATCAGTGTTGCCACAATGATACCAAAGTATCAAAAATGAAACTTTTTAATCTTAATTTCGACGTGATACTTTGATTTCTGTAAAATGCCTATTTTGATACTTTTTAATTCCGACAACAAAATACTATAATATGCCAGGCAATACTCTTATTCACTGAACTGTGAGTAAGTTTTCCGTCATTTTTTTGATAATTTACTTAAATATTCTTGTAGTCGACTTGGCGCCTGTTTGGATGGATATATTTTTTTGTAAAAGACTTGAGAATATTCATGTTATTTTAGCCATTATAGCTTATCTTAATTTTTTTAGTATTAACAAAATAATAAAAAATGGTAGTTTTACTCATAATTTCTATTAAAAGGTATCACTTTTGATACTTTTCTTCTGACTGCGGAGATACTTTTTTCCAAAGTCTTGCGGCAACACTGGTCCACATCCATATCTTCCAATTTGGACCATGAAAAGTTCGTTACCATCTCACGATAGCGAACACCAAAAAAAAAAACGGCCCGATGATGCCATCAGCCCATAAACCGCACCAAACAGTCACTCTTTGTGCATTGGTTTTTCGACAATCACTCTTGTATTATCATTCGCCCAAATGCGGTAATTCTGCTTATTGACGAATCCACTGAGGTGAAAATGTCAAGATGATTTTCTTCGAAAATTGATCATCCACTGTTGCCATTTCTTGCCACCATTCTGACCATTGACGACGCTTGAAATGGTCAAGAGGCTTTAGTTCTTGAGTCAATTGCATCTTGTAAGCGCGTAAATGCAAGTCTTTATGCATAATGTTCATCAACGACGAGAGTGAGAGAGAGTGTTGGGCACGACGACGATTTGAGGTGGACGGCTCTTCAGCCCCACTATCGCGAACAGCGGTACGAGCTGTATGAGCATGCACCGGTGTTTTCACATCTCCTACAGATCCGGTTTGCTCAAATTTTTGCACGATTTTTCCGATTGTACGCACATTTGGACGATTAAAAATCAAAAAGTGCAGGGTATGCACTTTGATTTAAACGCCCATTTTCATAATAAGCCTGAATAACTTTAACGCCTTGCTCGATTCTGTATCTTTCCATGGTTCAAATTGAATTGAGAAATGTCAATTGAAATGCAGAAAAAAACTTGACGTTTAGGTGTGGTTCACATTCAACATCGGCCCTTAAAATTTAACCACCGTTTAGATGCGCTTAGATTTCAACAACTCGCGACCAGAATTTTCGTTCACTTATGACATTAGCTGTCGCGCGCTTGTTGCAATTATGATTAGTCCTTAAGTCTCACAACCAGGTCTTGACATACATACATTTGTTATAGTTTCTTTTTTACATGTTCCTGTAATTTCCGCGTACTTTCATCATTAATTTCTCCATGGTTTATAACCTACACAGTACATTTAAAATTCATCAATTACTTACATTCAGGTCAAAGTAAGCACAGTGAAACATTCAAAATTCTTGAGGAATGCGTAACTGGTAACTAAACAAACTCCAAAGTTCATCCACCGACTGCACTTAAGTAAGTAGAAACTTTTACTCTTTATTCGCTTAACTTGCAACGAGGACAAAACTCTTCGTGAATTTTCGTTCAGTGTAAATATGAGTCACACCTTTCCCCTGAAGCAGTCACTTTCTAGCTCTTTTAAACGAGTACCTCGCAAAACCAGAAGCAATATATCTGCATGGCAGAGTGCCAGTGTACGGATGCCGAGAATAGTGTAGAAGAAACTGCTAAATTCTCCTCACGTCCTAATTCGCGCAAGAAAAAGTCCTTTTGAATGCACATTTGCTCTTTATGCCCTCCTCATCCTTGTGTACACATGACGTGCAACCGCAAGACTTCAATGTAAAGCGCGTGGCATGGACGCATACAGCATATCCATAAAATAATGACCATATTATGTATTTTGATTCAAATTTCGAGAACCCATTGTCTGCGAAATTGTTTTTTGTTCCTTCCACCCGCTAAACTATTTAAGAAAAGTGCCGACGATACCCAAGGATATTTCCCCTTAATAATCGGGCATTTGTAATCATTTTGTTTCGCCACCACCCCCAGGACCAACCCTTTCGGAAATTTATTCAGAACCGCATCTAGATTGATATGGACAGACAATTTGAGAGTCATAAAAGTAGGGACACACAGTAATCCCCTTCAGAACATTTGTTGAGCACGAGAGATTATTTATTGGGCCCTAATGGCAAAATCCAGAAATAATAAAAATCCTGTTGCCTGTCAACGTCAACAGAGGGGGGAAGAAGGCTAGGTTTGGTGTTTGGTCACTTCACCAAATGTCTATGTGTGTCCGTCTTAGCCCATAAAATTACGACGATCGTAAAAGTCTTGGCAATTTTTTGTTGTTGCTGGTTTCTGGTTACTGCCGTTCTATTTTCATTGTCAAAAGGGATGCAAAGCTCATACGTCAAGCGTGTTCCATTGAATCCTAGTTGAGGGATGCCATCCACTTGGAAATTTATTGCTGTCTAAGTGGCCAATCATGAATCAGCAAATATGCGTAATGTTTGTTTTCGTGCCTGCCATGTTCGTAGGAGTTTCGTAAAGCGCCACAGAATGACGAAATGACGACGCAGTATGTATTTAGTATCCTTGATATACGTAAGTGGGAAGCCCTCCGATGGAGGATGATCATTCGTCCTGAATAATTTCTGTGAGTAATGGCACTTTGCCTAGAGGCCAAACTAATGTTTTTCTATTATTCGGAGAATATTTATTTATATTTTAACGTTATGCGCATAATGGGTGATTAATTAGCATTAATACTTAATGGAAGGGACGAGACGCTGCCTGCCCCTGGATGTCGTGGAACTGGCGAGAGCCGTTGAACAATAGCAGAGGATTCTGAAACTGAATAAATAATCATAAGAAGAATCACTACAAGGCAGCAGTGGGAATTTGAATTACAACACGCATAATAGACAATGTAATAGATGTTAGAGTTTATGCAAGGATTTCACATCCTTTCTTTAAGGAATTTGCATGAGTTAAACGACGCTTCTAACGTGGGTAGGTGTGACCCGTGGGGCTGTTTTATAAGGATTTACATGAGTAACTCCGTGAACTTCTACAAAAGTATCTAGAAGTCAACATAAAATTTCACATTTGTAGTGGGTGTAGGTTAGTTATGTGTTCGTATAAAGTTATCATTAAAACATTTCTCCTTTCAAACGGAGCGAGGAGGTTTTTCGAATATTCAAACAAACTTTTGCTGTACACACACTAAAATGTTGCGCCAAGTTAACATGGCCTTAACTTTTCAAACGACTCTCAGTTGTGTACTGCACTGGGATGAGAAGAATGTATTTTTACTAACTCCTAAGTCACAGCACCGACTAAAATATTAGGCTATTAAAAGCCCATATAGGGCCAAGGCCTACCTTCTCCCAACTGTGCGGGTTGTGGTTGATAAAGCCCAAAGCACATGTGCAGAAATTCTGCTTGCAATGCTGCTGACAGCTCTGCACATGAAACACAAGGGCAGACATTTTGCTAGTATTTTTCTGCATTGAAACTTGTCACCCCATACATAGTGGTCCAGCGCATTATTCGCCGAGGCAAGGTACTGACTTTGCAGCCATGGCGCCGAAGACGATGAAGCTTTGGCGTGGAATGGAGTGGAGCTGTTAACGACAGTGTGACATGGTTGGCTAGGTCTTACTATTATTGAATGCTTTCCGCTTTCCTGAGAGATGTCACGATAAGGAGGCGGGGAAGATGGAAAAGGTGGAGTAGGTGGTAGACAGGCGTGATTGGAGAAGTGCTATTTTGATTATGAAGGATTACTTCTCTGAACCGAAAGTAAATTTTAGGATGCAGCCACATTAGTATTTCCATAGATTTTGGGTATATGTAAAGGGTTCATGGAGCAAAGGTTGCCTTATCCACGAGATTTTTAACTGGTTACTTAGCAGGCATAACCTCATTCACCACCTCACCTTCCTAGAGCGTCAGGGTAGGGAACAATCCTTAACCGAGTCTGCAGGACTTATATATATTCGCAGTTGAGGATCAGGAATCCCGGTCGGAAGTTTGTGCTTCGAAATTTAAGTTTGACCCTATTTTCTTAGAGCTCAAGAATCTTCTGATGTCATTTGCTTTCTCATTATTCCAGAAATGCCTAGAATGTTGGAGGCAAGAAATTCAACCTTAAAACTTTTTATAGAATTTACTTGAAGGATGGATGGGTTCCTTTTGGGTAACAGGATGAGCAGGTGTAGAGGCTATATCCTTTGATGTGAACTCGTCAGTAATATTGTATGACGCGTATTACTTTCAAACAAATTTACCTTAACGAATACAACAATTATTCCAGTATTTGGATTTCATTATTCATCGACACCTACTACTTAGAATATGTATTTTAGGTATTTTTTAGGTACATATGCACGTGGGACTTACAAAGACAAATCCGTGCATACATGGTGACGTTTCATTCATGCATACAGCTTCATTTTCCATTAATTAGGCACACATATTCCGGGAAAGCGGATCTCAGTTGTCAATTTCGTTGATTGATTTGAAATGGTGAGATAGCATATGTATATGCACATACAGATAAATATACATATGGAGCAACATACAGTGCACTCTTTATTTTTTTAGCTCACGCAATGAATGTACATATATACTTTTTTCATTTGATTGGATAAATTTAAAAAAACTCCATTCTACCAAATTTAATATTGTACGAAAATAAAGTGAACGACTAGGTAGTGCAAATTTGCACCTATTCCTATAGGTTTTGTGTGCAGTAATATGTAAGACTTTGTTAAGTTGGCTATAAATAAAATATCGATATTAACAACGCGATATGTCACCTTATAGGACAAATCTCAAATTTGAAACTTAACCAACATCATCAAAGCCGTTTATAGTTAAATTTTGCTAAGTTGGCTATAAGTAAAGTAAGTGGTAATAACATTTCAACCCAAAAACTTTATACGCTATTTTATATAACTCCACAGAAATTGTTCAAATATAATATTTCAAGGAAAACGTTAGAGTCGTCTGCGAGAAAAAAGACATTTTGTTAAGTTGGCTGGAAAGTACCATTATTAACAATTTGGCCAAAAACGTGATGCGCCATCTTATAGGACATTATCAAAATAGTTAAAATATGAAATTTAAAAAAAAAATCGTCGCTGCCGTTTTCTAGAAAATTGGCTTAAACCTCTTAACCTCTTGGATAAGTATTGTTATACCCACTTTTGGCTAATCTAATGTATAAGCTTTAGTGAAATAGTTTTAATCGTTTTCAAGCAAAACGTCTTTTAGCCAAATTGGTCTTAAGTACCGTTCTAACCAATTTTGGCATAAAAATGTGGTACTTCATATTATTGCACATGTCTGTGCTAGTCCTAGTGTAGTCATAGATTTGCGCAAATCCGATTTTTGCAAAAAATTTCATAAGTAAAGTACGGCATCACTTACTTCACTTTAATCCTTTAACCCGTCGGGGGGCATAGGGCGTAAACAACGCCTGCGCGCCATCTTGTTCGTAGTTCTGCAACGCGTTTGAGCTCTCTCCAGCTCATTTCCAAAGAGCTTGATTCCTCCTCGACTGTTCTGCGCCACGTTTGGCTAGGGCGTGCCGCTGTTCTGCCTGCTTGGGTGAGCGGATTCCACTGCATGGCGTATTTCGCAATGGAATTGTCTCCGCGCCGTAGGGTGTGTCCAATCCACTGCCACTTTCTCCTTCGTATAGTAATGTTTATAGGTTCCTGGCCCGTTCTCGTATAAAGCTGTTCATTGGAGATACGGTTCGGCCAAAAGATCTGATGAAAGATGAATTCTTAAACATTTGTTTACAAAGGCTTGCAGCCGGCACGTGTTAATGGTGTCCACTGCAACCATAAAGCAGTACCGATTCTACGTTGGAGCGAAGCAGTCGCAGCTTGGTTCTTAAGCTGATAACATTGCTTTTCCAGATGGTGGACAGCATGCCGAACGCAGCTTTGGCCTTCCCGATTCTGCTGCACACATCCAGTTCGGTGCCACCACGGTTTGCCGAGACCACACTTCCTAGGTATAAAAAGTTGTCAACTTTCTCGACTTCCTGTCCGGCAATGTTAAGTTGCGCGCTGGTGTCAGAAGTGCTCAGGGCTTTTGTTTTGGCTGTGTTAATTTTGAGCCCTACTTTGTTTGCCTCAGCTTCTAGATTCTGGACCATAAGATGGAGGTCCATTATCCGATGTGAAAGTAGACAAACATCGTCAGCGTAGTCTAGGTGTTTGAGGTAAGATGTCATAGTCCAGACAGACGGCATCGGGAGACATAGTTCGTGTAAGACTATGGACTATAAATTATCAAGCTAAGACCTTACCTTGCAATTTCAGCACCCACAACACCATAATGCCGAAAAGAAATTTTAAAGAAGTGATATAAAAACCTACATACATTAAGTAAGCACCTACAGCATATACATACATACATACATACATACATACATACATATTTACTATGACGACTTTGTGGAAAATGTTAGAAAGCTACTCGGAAACACATTTAATCAGAAGTAAATGCATATACATATGTACACATGTATTTCTTTCTCCAAGCGTATGTTAGGTATACATTTTTTATATTCCTTTTGTAATTGAAAACATCGTCAGTTTGTTCTCTCAAGATCAAAGGTAGGCTTACGAATATTTACAATTGAGCTTAGGGTTTCGAATTTTATTTAAAAAATTTCCGTTGAAATCCAACATAAAACATTAACCCAGTTGTCAAGAGTTATTTTGTTCGTTTACAGAATTCATATGCCAACAACACATCCCACATATGTATGTATCTACAGCGATGGTGTATGGCAAACTTAAACACATAAATACCTCTCCTCCTTTGACAGAATAATTAAAAATGTCAAAGGTCCATTTTGGAAAACCACCAAAACCAAATTTACAAAAGTTCCCACTACCCGAGTGCCTGTTTTTCTGGAAACCATACCGCAACACAGCAAACCAAATGACGGTAATTTCCTAGTCCCATCCACACAAAATACCACCAATGCCGACGACAAAGGGGACCTATATTTGAGTTAACTGTCCTCTCACTGTATTCCCTCTTAATTTCGGTTCGGTTTCGGTCCCATTTCCGTTGTCATTAAATTAATATCCTTTCAGGTCCAAAGACGACTCACTTTAATAATTAATGTGCGTGTGTATGTGTGCAAAAGGCATACGAGCATAAAAGACACCCGGGGAATAAACTTCCGTCAGAGAGAAAGAGCCTCGCCCCAGGCATGCCACCGACGACCAACGGAAGCCCGAGAACAAAAGGCCAGAAATATAATTGCCACCGCAATTTCATTAACATGCAGCAGCTCAAACAATTACTGAGAATTCAACTAATTGATAATAAAGTTTTAAATAATCGTATACACACAGCATGTCTTCTCTCGCCTGTTTGGCTACTTATGTACATGTACTCGTACCTATAGGTATATGCGTGGACGACACTTCATAAGAAGGATCCTCCTCAATCTGGTGCCGGTCTCGACAACCGACCGCACAGTGCATTGGAAATTCATGAAAATCGTGTGAGCTGAGCATCAGCTCCCAGTAAACGATACCTAAATAATGGCTATAGTATGGATTTTCCTTTTCTTTTTTTATTGCATTATTAAAACTTCAATTCAACATGAAGGACTCTGTGTGAAACATACGCATGTACTCATAAAACGATTAATATCCTGGACCCTTTAATAATTCATATTCCAAAGGAATGCATGGCCATACGGCCGCTCACAACATAAACATTTCCTTCCTCCTCGTTGTTGTTGTTGTTATCCTTCTTCTTTTTTTGTGCACGTCTTTTGCAACTTTAACAGTCATGCGGGCCATCAAAATGTCAGTTATTTATGTGTTTACGCTAGAAAGTTATTCCGAAAAAGGACATGAAACATATGAATTTTAGATATCATCGTAGGAGCTAATTACAGAACGCGTGTGGATGGAATTTATTACACCTACTCCTCTGCGAGGACTAATCATTAATTCGTTTCCTCTGGTATTTTTCTAGGCCAGATGAATGAAGAGATTATCAAACGAGATCTACCACAGAAATCAACTCGAAAAAAAGTCTATGCGAGTTCAGTAAAAACAAGTCCTTGCCTAACTCATGGTGTTGTGTACGCGCGCAGGATACATATTCATGCTTATTCATAGCTTCTTTCTATAACGTAGATGATTTGTTATGTCGATAAAAAAAAAGTGTGGATGGGTTCTGCAATCTCATGGATTTATTCAGGATATTAAGCTAAATGTTTAACTAATCAGCGTTATTTTGCATTTAAGTTTCAGAGTTCTGTCAAAAATAGCTTAGTTATATTCTGACTTTTCTAATTAGAGCATGTATGATACATAATCACTAGCCAAGTCGATTGAGGGATGTCTGTCCATCTGTCCGTCCATTCGTGTGTCACCAGTTTTAGGCCGATGAAATTTTTTATACTTGGTCCTTGGAAAAGTAAGCAAAACAAATGTAAACATTTTTAAAATCCGCTCACTGACACGAAAAATTCAGCATTTTTACATAAAATCCAAAACAAACTTCCTTAAGCAAATATATGTATGTATGTAGATGTTCACTTGCACTATAAATCCTCCCTACGTTGTGTATATCCACGCCCACTTTTTGCGGGTGGTTTTCTTAAAAAAAACAGTTTTTCTTCGATTTGCATCAAATATTATCAATTGTTAGGAGCGAAGTGCACTATATATTCAAAAATTTCTAAAATTCTTCTTGGAAAAATCGTGTTTTGAAGCAATTTTATTAGAAATTGGAAAACAGGCAAGTTTTGTGGTGAAAGAAGCTACATACGTATCTCTGTATATAGGAAAGGGATAAGGTATTACACGGCCCGCTCCAGCCGATTCGTAGCATTATCATATGTTTTTAACTGGAACTAAATAATGTTTTAATTTTACTGAGAATATAGAAACAACAATAATTTGGTACCGTTAAATAAATTCAGGCAAAATATATGCTATAGATTTGCTGCTGCCACTGGTATTCAAGGGTATATTGAAGCTTACGATACAC
Organism: Chalcosyrphus nemorum; assembly: GCA_949716465.1. NCBI lineage: Eukaryota > Metazoa > Arthropoda > Insecta > Diptera > Syrphidae > Chalcosyrphus > Chalcosyrphus nemorum. Next base: position 951,855 of record OX454332.1, read on the forward strand.
GTTTAAGTTTCATTTAAACTTAATCTCACCAAACCTATTTTAAAAAAGAAGGTTATGTTTTTACTTTTGCTTACATTTCTAATTTGACTCTTATATTTATCAACTCTTTTTGATTCACAAGACTTAACTTTTAAGAGTCTAATACATCGGTAGATAACGATGCAAATTAACGGTAAAAATAACTAAAGAAAAAGAAAGTGTTCTGTACAGTTAACTCTACAACATTTCCTTTTTCCTGTTTACAAGCTACCGGAGACCTAAAATGTCTGCTTGACAAACGTTTTACAACGAATTCTTATGAACAAATTGTTTGCTAGAATCCTTTATAGGACATTCGCATTAAAAAAATGTTTAACATGTAATTTCAGTTTCATTTCTGTATGTGTACAATTCTTTCAATTTCTACTGTCATGACGTACGCAGAAGGATTAACAATAGCCACGTGAGTTAAGATCTAGGTAGGTAAAATGTCCACAAAAATAACCTTCTAAACACGCCTTTGACTTCAATATTGTCACTGACAGCGATTACAAACCCCGTTTAAATTTCCCAATCTCCAGCGACAATCCTTATTCTTCTTTAAAGACATACATATGTAGTAGTTAAAGGTGAATTATGGTACACAAAATGAATACTGCCCTTGAAATCTCTCACTGATGGCGTAGTAAACACACTTTAAAAGCTATTTAGCTGGAAGCAACTACCTCCATAAAATTAAAAATCAAAACATTTTCCAATAAAAAACAAAGAATCTGTGCTCATTAAGTTTCCTTGGGTATCATCCTCCTAGCTGAAATTCCTGGAAAATTTAACTTTACCCACTCGGAAGGAACGACTTATACGAGTACGAGTGTACGAAAATAGGTATCGTGCTATTTAAAAATAAACTACCGGCAAGATAAAGAATACCCTAACTGTTAACTACCCTTTTTACATTCGTTAACATTGCAAAGCATATGGGGCCCGCTCGTCCTATGACCCACAGGAACCAAAGTAATGATTTAGTTGAAGGAAAAAGAAGCCAAAAGCAATGCCATTAAATCCCTTCAGAACTCAATTTATATCCCATAGCAATTTATACAAACAGAAGACAAACTAACGCAATGCCTCGGTTCCAGTCGTTTCGATGCTCCTGTCCCGACTGCCTCTGTGTGTTCCAGTTCCTTTGGAGAGTAGAAAAGAAAAAGCAAAGAAAAAGAAATAAATAAATTAGAATTGAAATAACAGGAAAGAAAAAGAAAAAAATGGTGAAATATCCTTTTTCTTTATTTTGCTTTATAACGCTACGACCCGCATCGCAGGATAATTTATATATAATAAACACACAAGCCGATTACAAAGAGGATGCTAGAGGATAAAAGCAGGAACAACATCCAGTCCGCCAGCCAGCCATCGAGCACTGCAGCGCTTTCAAGACGAGATTATGTAGCAAAGTTCCTTATTATGCTAGCAAGCATGCACCAGGGAGGAAATTAAAGGAGATGCCATTTGAATGTGTGAAGAAAAATAGTCTCATTTTTTCAATATTTCCTTCTTCCTGATTCCACAAGGAGCAGGAAGTTTTCTCTTCGAATAAATGAGGTGTGGTACATACAAATTTACCTCCATGGCGACACATAACATCGACCGACCGAGCTGCAAACTTTCCGTTGTTACGCCCTTCACTTTGTGCAGCACCATCAGGACACCACGCACTACAAAGGAAATGTATTCTTGTTACTCATCACGCCCATCAACTAGGATGAACGACGACGATGCCAAAGCTGAGTTACTTTGCGCACAAAGGGGAAAAAAGCAGGCGAATGTGTAGTACAACTAGTCGCAACTTCCTGAGTTTCTCTATGTCCCACTCAGTGACAATTTTGTGTTGCGTTTTTCGTCCTGCATTACGATTAGTAGCACAGAACTTGTTAAGAGCGCTCATAGTGGTGGTAGCAGGAGGAAGGTGTTTATCTGTTAATTTCACAGCGCTTTTGTTCTCCTTACACCCAGTGAAATGTTCCGGTTAACCACAGAGAAATTGCACGATGCATATGCAACCACCGCTGTTACCATAGCAACCGGAACCGCCTTGGTCTACAAAGGATAATGCGGGTGGCGCGCGCGGTGAAAATGTCTTCCTTGCATTAATACGACAACCTAGAAACGTAGTTACAAGTGGGAGCCCTCTTCTTCCATGTGTTTGCTTTAAATATGCTTTAGAAGAGTGCCCGCGGTGGGTAGGTGGGTGGTGTCTCACAATTTAATGTGAATCTGCCGCCTGTAACATTACTAAGCGAGCGACCAGGGGTGGCCATTACTTTCCTTTGAAAACACAACACGCGACGGATAAATAACAAATGTTTCGTCTGCTCGCGAATAGCAAAGGCAGACAAATCCCTTTGTATTAGTTTTGAAGTGATTTCAGCTCAAATTACAATCGTCCGAGATGACTGACGAAAGAGATACGAATTCCCTTCCCTCGCTGTTCTATGGTCCATTTGAAAAGGATTCTCGAGGCTTTTGTTGCTGTTGAACTGATTTCTTTTCTTTTTTTGCGTTGTTTTGTTTTCTAACGATTTTCTGTTTATTTTTTGTTGCCTGTTTCCACTACCATTTTGTCATTTTGCCAGGCCGTTGGATTATTTCGATGTTGTGATACCTATTTTGCTAGACTAAGCAGGACGAGAGAAATAAGGCAATATAACACGGATTAATAAAGGACGGGAAAAGCAGCCGACGGGAGGTAGGATGAAATGTTTCCCAAAAATTTGGGGCAAGTGCCAGTGACTTGAAAATTGTAGATATTCGAAGGTGGTGGTGGCTGCCGGGCCCGGGCCAGTCTTTGCCAAGTTACAGAGATTTTAGGAGGATAAGATTGGGGATTGTGATGGTGGCAGGCAACCAACGGAGGCACAAGAGGCGAGGATACAGTTGACAATCAGTTATATTGAAATTAACAACCCATTTGGGCAGTGATGCATACAGCGGCAATTTGGGAAATTGGCATTGGAAATTTTCCTTTGTTTAGTGGTTGGCAAGGTCCTTAGATTATTATTTTCTTAATTAATATAACAGATTTATGGAGTGATTTTAATTTCAAGGAAATCCTCATCAAGATAAGAAATTGAAAATAGTGTTATTGTTGAGAAAGCATATTGTGAAGGCTATAAGGAAATGCAATTCACACAATCATTGGGATTGGGTTAATAGCAAGGGCGACATATAACTCTTACATCATTTAGAAGTAAGAAAAGAAAATCTGAGAAAGGAGAAGAAAAAGTAACTGAGTGTGAACATATAATCAACAATATTAGTCTTGAACCAAAAGTAACTCAAGGCTCAATAGAGCAGCTTTGAAAACCTGTAGACCAAATGTGAACCTTGTTCTGCTCCTATGCCAAAACAAACGATTATATATGTGTATGCGTGCCAAGTCTAGTTTCCCCCTAGTGACACATCCGCCTTAATGGCCCTACTGAGTATCTTCCTTAACTCCAGTTGCACATCACATGGTAAAATCATCACCAAAAAGGATCTACTACCAACAGACCATTGTACTGATGGCAATAGGCAAATATCTTCCTACTCTTAGCGAGCAAATCAATAAAGTATTAAAGGCCATACACATCTGGCCCGAGAAGTGTGGACTCGCTGTAAGTCCTCAGAAGACTGAATCAGTACTATTCACCAATAAAAGGAAGATTCCGCTTAGATTCTCCGATAGTGCGAAATGCCTAGGACTGATGTTTGATAAGAAACTCAGCCGAAGACGGAACATAAATGAGAGAGCCAAAAAAGCAACAAAAGCCTTTTACTACTGTAGTCGAATCTTTGAGAAAACCTCGATTATGATGTGGACGCACACAGCCATTATAAGACCTTTACTGACCTTTGACAGTAACCCACTGACCTAATTGCCCTCACGAAGGTATGTATAAAGACAAGTGTGTATTGGTGAAATGGGAACCATTCCAACTGCCGGTCTTGAGGCTATCCTCAACCTGTTTCCGTTGGACATCTTCATTAAACTATAGGCACCCATTGGTGCTCTAAGAGTAAGCCGATCAGAAATGTAGACCGCATGACCGCATTGACCGCACTACTCCATATCAAGTCTTCAAGAGACCATTCTTTTGCATTTAACCTAGCAGAGACGATTGGAAAAAGGGTCGTTTACCAAATAAACAATCCATAGGTGTTTGCACAGATGGCTCAAGATACGAAGGAATACCGGGAAAAAAGAAGGCTGTCGAGTTGCCAAGAGGTGGATCAGCATCGACCACAAGGAAAATCATATACTTCCCAATTATATATGAGTAGCACAATGGATCAACACTGACACCTGAGTGTGATGAGGAGAATCTTCAGCCTAATCTAACCTTTCTACTGGCAACATGCTCTGGGTCATTTTACGACGCTTTGAGACCCAGTATTTTGGAGTTTCATCACTATAACGCATCCGCCCAATCTCCTACTTTGATGCAGAGTTTCAAACCTTTTGGTATATTGTCCTTACAGCCAGTTCAAATCATATGGTAAATGTTCAGGACCTCTAGTCTTTGATCCATTGGCCATATTGCACTTCAATGGCTCAGTATAAGTCCTAGTTTTCTTTAAGCAGCAAATGATAAGGTGCTAAATTTGATTCTTACAGAATGTTTTGGACCAGGTACACCACATCTCAGCAACGCCGCTCCAGCACTACGTGTGGTAGCTCAAGGGGGCTACGAGTCCTTTGAAGTCGATCAGTGTTAGGTTTTTGTTTCTGGAGTAAGAGTCCAATGCTATTTAAACAAATCTAGCTACGAATCCTTTAAATTTAAAGAGCACTTCATATTTAAAAGCACAACAGAAATCGATGAAGTGAATACCTTAACTGGGATGAACTTAACTTCAATTTGAGAAATTAACTTTTATTCGCATTATTTGCGTACGAATATCAAGATGTGTGGTACTTTAGATCCTCATTTATGAGTGATTTTGCTTTTTATTTAAAAAAAGGGATTCAATTTTATTGCTCAAACGCGTTGGTTGGGATTTCCATTACTTACCCACCTCAACACTGACCACAATCGACCCTTAAAATGAAGCATAGTTGGTGGTTACTTATTTATCGAGTGTGGGTGGTTGTTGGTTACCTACCTTTGCTTATGTATCAAACTCTCTTGGAAATTTTCCATCGATTCAATTCGAATTACATTTTTTTTTTCTGTGTGTCCTGTCCATACTGAAAATAAATCATCCCCATGGTTGAATTTCTTCTAAAAGATTGTACGCCTAATCTCCGAATGCCTATCACAGATAATTTCTCAATTTTGCCTTTAACATTGGCGCGTGCCTTTCCCCTTGACTGAGAATTAATTTAAAATTATTGGTTCGGGGTTTTCGCTTAAATTTAATTAAATTGCTTTCTCTTGTATCGAGAACGAGTATTGTCTTCTTTTTTTTGTATACTTTTTTTTGTGTTTCAATTTCACCTGTCGCACATTAAAATTTCCCAACCTACATACATACATAGATTAAAATATGTATTGGATGTGAATTTTCTGCCTCCCCCATCTCGTAGTCATTGACAAGGATTCGAACATAAAGGAATATTTTCCCCTCAACAAAATGAAAGAAAAAAAAATAAAAAAAATTAAACCAACAACTTTATGCTTCTATTATTTTTATTGCACACAATCTCTGTTCTTTCCTTGAAGACGAAACTTAAATAAATCCCAGGTGAAATTTAGCCTCGTTGACGTACCGAGGTCCTTGTTATTTACCTTGAAAGATTTTTGTTTCTCTTTCTTATTTTCGTGAGGTGTTTGTGATTTTTTTCTTCGTCGTTGAAGACATTGTTGGTGGTGGTGGTGGTGGTGGTGTCGGAGGAGGAGGAGGTGCTCCTCTGTTGGTGGAAGTAGGGGGTTGTGGGCCGTTAAATGAATGAATTCGACCAACATTTATAACGTGGACATATTTTTGTCATTTAGGAAGATGACTACCGCCATCACAACAATGGGGGACACTTTGTGCGGAGGCGATAAATTGTGCAAGTGCGAAGTGTTTGTTTGCGGTGGTGTAGGGTCGTTAAGCAAAGAAACGCCGCGCCGCAGTATTCTGTTGTTGTTGTTCTTGTTGTTGCTAGTACTGTCTTTTATTTACATTTTTATCCTAAAACAACCACAAGGGATCGCCGCCGCCGATTCGAGTACTCATCCGCAGAGTAATTTGTTAGGTAAATATGTATATTAATAACATAGCCTAGTATTACACTGCTGCATTGCATTGTTGTTCTTTTCTCCATTTTCATATTAATTCTCCCCCGAGTGAGGAATTATCCACACCGCGCCCGGTTCGGCCCGCTATGCCGCTATGCCATCGACCGCCCGCCCATCCGTTTTGGTGTGAAGTTACGATAATTTGTCTCAGTGGAAATCAGCTTTGGAATTCTTTAAAGGCTAATGGTGAGTTTAACTTTTCCTTATCGTTGACAGATACTAGGTCACGAAATTAAGCTGGATTCTTTGAAGTGAGGAAAATAAAACAAAATAAAAATGAATCGAAAACCAATGGGAATAATTAAAAAAAAGGGCCACAGTGGTGCGCTTATCCGAGAGGGGATATCTCAGAGTTTGTTAATTAGTTTACATGAAAGAAGAGGGAGCCATTTGTCTTTTTTATGTATGCATGAGTTTTTTTGGAATTTCAATCAGATGGGTGGATTAAAATATAGCTTGCCTTTACTTGCTTATCGATTGTTGGATTTCGACATAAAAAGTCAAGTTTCCAGTTAATGGCGCAGAATGTTTGGTTCGAGTGAACACTTGTTTCTGCCAGAGCAGTGGATGACATTTGTCAGTCATTTGTATTCCGTTACTAACCTCAAAGTCTATACATTAGAAAAATATCTTCATTTTTTCATAATTTAAAATGACACTTAGTAAATGCTCCTATATTGGGGTGATTATGGCCTTAGTTCCTTAATCTAATAATTATTACTTAATCTTAATAATTACTTACTTCATCTCCTTACACAATTAACCTTATGAGTTGATGACGTTTAGCACCATGTCTGTCAGAGCATTGAAAGAATGCAATCATTTTGACATGTAATTCATCCATTACCATTTAAAATTTGAAATCACTCGCAATCATTTTTTTCCAATCATTATTTTAAAGTCAAAATGAATGCAATCATTTTGATTGCTGCAAATGCATTGAAGTCCCCTTGAAGTCATTAACATTCATTGCATTCGTTTGAAGTCTTTGAAGTCTTTGAAGTTTTGAAGCCATTGAAGTCAATGACTTCAAAGACTTCAAGTAAATGCTTATAAGGTGACTGCAGGGAATGCAGAGCAATGAAAATGATTGCATTCAATTTAACTTCAAAATAATGATTGGAAAAATGATTTCTGATGAAACACACTGAATTTGACCAATGGCATTGAATATTTTGGCTCTGGGCAGTGGTGGCTTGTGGTTGTGGTTTATTGGGATAGCCCTGTGACTTAAGAAAACTCCACAAGAAGAACTCTAACGGAGTCAAATCGCTCGAATGTCTACTTTGCCAAATGTAGTGTGTCACGTAGAGCCGTTCTGTTGAACCCACATGTCGTCGAGGTCCATATCATGCAATTGGGCCGAAAGAAATTGGTTATCAATAGCGCTCGTTGATAACGGTTATGAACTCGCCTCTCTGGACTCAAATGTATCCATCACGCGCCAAATAGTTTTGGAAGGACTATTAAGGCGATCCTAAAATATGCAAAGCGCGAAATGCTGCTCCAACAGATCACCCAATTCAACACAATTTTATCATTTGCACATTTTGTTGAACGCTATAATTCTTCGTGTTGGCAAAACAGACTGAATAAATGACAACTAATTTGACAGATCTACCTTCAACATAATGGCCGCCATTATGTCAAAGTTTGAAAGTCTCTTTTTGGAAAAGCTCTTTATATACTTCTAGCAAAATCTATCACTCTTTACCGATTTATCACGACGTTCACAACTTATAATATATTTTATCTTTATCGCGAGCAATTTCTATAGGGATAGTGACAGGCTTGCATTCACCATATATTTCAGAGGAGTGGTTTAAGGTTTCCTTATGTTCCGCCCCGTGCCATTGCCCATCTAAGAATCATCCATCTGTCAGTTTATTTTTGATATAGAGTCTCGTGTGGAATTGGCATCATGCCTTCAGTCACGATACAACAGTTTCTGTTTCTGTCACTTAAATTTTGCAGTATAGATCACGCGGAACAAAACCAAAGACATTATTCCACTTCAGGTTTTGCTTCTATAGAGTCGAGTATTTTATCACATACTGTGTCTAAATAATGGTGCGGAATGAAAGCTTCTTCAAAACTCAACATAACAGATTCTATCGAATACTCATCTTACAGACCCAACCAACCCAACCTTGCCCCCAACTGCATTCTATACAAACGAACAGAAAGAAGTGTGTCACTTTCAAAGTAATAGAACACAATGTGAAGAAATCAATGATTGATATTCTAGGTGTAACTGCTTCCAAGTTAGACGGAAGCCACTCGTACATGTATGTACGGTTTGGCAAAACCAAACCGTAGCTCTTGGCATTAATTACTAATACTCCAACACTCTACTTCTTTAAAGTAGCCTGGAGATGCTCCTAAACTATTGAAAGGACTATTCTAGTTAAAACACATTTCCTAAATGGTGCAGTTTACCACATATCTGTGTTTCCACAGCCATAGCAGACTATAGTCGCCTTAGTATCAACATTTAATTGGAATTCCTAGTCTTAAATCACTAGACTTTGGAAACCTTAACTTTTTCTTGACATATGAACTTCCGCCTAAGTACACTTGTGCCTTTTACACAATTCTCGTACGTGAATCGTCTAGATGTTGCGTCATTATCCTCCCTTCGAATTCTTCGAATGGTTAAACTTTCTCTATATCTTTAGCTTTTGCTCGATTTCCTTGAAGAAAAGTTTGAATATACTGTACAAAATGTTTTATGTAATAAAAATCAATAATTTCCCGAATATCCTCCTCCATTCCTTATGTGTCTCTTTCCCACCATGATAAATTCCATGGAATTGTTTTCTTTAAGAAGATAAAATGGCGAAACCAAGACATTCTTAACTCTTATCAACAAAACCAACCCCAAGAACACTGCAAGCATTAATCAACACAACTGCAAACAGTCCATCTTCTAGACTGTCTATTCGTAATAGAAAACTAATAAATTCCCATCCCAACGTCACACGCTATGTACACTCCAACAGCAGCAGCAATTTTCATAGGACTACAAATCCCTGGCTTGATCCATGCCACCAGAAAACTCATCAGAAGTTATGCCAATGCCAAATAAAATTCATTTTCGTTTCATTGCTGCAGCGAAACAATTACAGCGCTCCAATTGCACTTAGCTTACCTGGTCTTGTACTCTTCGTAAACTTTCCGTCATTAAATGGGAAAACTTTCAAAGTGACAGTGGGGGGCTGCGGGTAGGTCTGCCACCCTCTCACACGAAAAAATTTTAAATGAAATGCCATACACAATGGAGAATGAAATTAAATGAAGAGAAATAAATGTGCAGACATACTCTTAGCGTGAGCTGTGCTTCTTTGACTCCGTTGACAATTAGTGCTCTATGTCCTTCGACCTCTCTGCTCTCCGCCTTCTAGCCGCCATTAGTTGAATAACTTCATTTTATGCCCGGCAATTTGTCTTAATTAGCATTTGCAAGCAGTTAGCAGTGTTGTGTGCCATCTCGGTTGATGTCCCATCCATTCGGCTATGTCCTCTAGCGGTGCTCTCTCTTGCCTATGTCGTCGTTTGTCGTTCGTCGTTGTGTTTTCTACATTCAGCTCTATATTGTCGTCTACTGTTGAATCCTTAAAACTTCTTCTTTATTAGAGTCCCTTTTTTTGCCCCTCCACTTTAGCGCACTGAGCTGACACCGAACGGCGGCGCCGGCCGCCCCCAGAACGACAGCGAGGGGTCGAGGGTAAACGAAATATTATAACAAATTCGAAAATCCACAGTGTTAATGGCGGTTGGTGGAGTTGAACAACTTTGATGTGCAAAGTGCAAACGAAAGTCCTTTGCAGTGCAGTGGGGCGTGATATTTCAATGGTTTTCAAGTTTGATACTTTGGACAAATGTCCACTCTATTAACAGCCATTAGCAAATACCGTTGCTACGCCTTCATTGACCGAAGGAAAACACAAATGAGCAATATTGTTTGTGTTTAACAGAGCATAATTGGGTCTTGAAGTATTGTCGTACAATGAATGCTATTTCCTTTTTTTTTCTTCCACAAAACTTGGTCCTATTCATCTCTTAAAGTTCATAGCAGGTGAAATATTCCTCTAGCATTTTCGCTTAGGAATTGTGATATATTTCGAGACTTTGTTTTTACGAAATCTGCTTTATTTGCTTAGCAAACGAAATAAGTCATATGTACCATTAGGTCCTGCTGGAAGCCATTAACATTTTTTTTTTTAGAACCAAATTCTTGTCCTTGTCCATCTGTTGCCCCATTTTGTCTACATTATCCGATACTTCTAGAATGAAAAGCAACGGTCTTATTCACTGTGATTGAGAAAATAACGGTCTGTTCGCTTTATAAGGTGAACAGCAAGTTGAGAAATCGACAGCTTTGGTACTGAACTTTCAAATATCAAATGAAGATTGAGTGCAACTATGGTTCAAGTCTATGATCCAAGTCTACGAGACATAATTTCGCCTAAGGCATTGACTTCTCAGTTATGTCAATAAAGAAGATACTCCAAAAAGACTAACGTTGGGTGAGTGCTAAAGCTATACGGCACTGAGTGCGTCATTTCTTTGGTTAACAACTTTATCCGTAAAGACAACATACATCAAGTTAGTTATCACCGTCACGACCGAGGTGACAAATTATTTTGGACTGGCTAGAGCTGGGAGAGCAAGCTACGGTAAAAGCCAAAAAGGTGAGTCGATGATGGAACAAGATAATGGCCAACATCGAGCTGAATCAAGGGATGCAAAACACAAGTCGCCGACGCCCTATCATGGACAAGAACTCGTGTAAGTTGAGAACGAACCTGTAGCCATTAGCTAGCATCGGAAGATGCAACGCGATATCAAGTCGTGTATGGTTACATCGTAACCAAGGTCCTGCCGAATAGCTGATATGCTCTTGAAGCCATATGTCATGACATCGGATAATTTAAAACGACCTGTGTTTCTGAGGACGTTAGCGATAGGGACTTGTCGGATCTCGAGGTGGACATAGATAATAGGACGAATTGTTTCGCAGCGATGTGTATATAAGCTTGTGGCGAAGACTGTACGGACATTCGCCATTTAGTCAGCATTATAGCCTAGCCTAACATATGTTAGTTGATAAAGGAACCAATAAAGTGCGTTACTGAACGCTTTTCATTGTCTTCTCTTTAGGGATCTAGAGCAATATGCAAGCCGAAAAATCACACGAAACAATGCAAGGACAAATATTTAATCGTCAGTACATGATTGCGTACTTTAATCTGGACTGAAGTTTTAATATATCCAAGTTTATTGAGAGTTTCTAAAGCGCTTATAAAATGGAAAGGTGCTGAAACCATAATGTACCCTATTCACATTTTCGATTCCACTTCCTGTCACAAATTTTGTTCCCCCACACTTACAAAGTGTGTTTCAATTTCTAATGTGTGGCCACAGTTAAATGCTAAATGGTACTTAGGGCAAGAGGACGAACGAGATGTCGCCGCCGTTGCCAACAAGGGCTCTTTTACGCTTTTGCTTTTTCGTCGTCCCAAACAATTGGAAATGAAATTAATCTTATTTAATTTAAAATTTTATTCAAATAAAGGCACAAACTTTTGAAATATCGTTTTTTATTAAACGTTCACTCAATTTGTTGTTTCCCACTTCACCGATGATTTATGATTTCTCACTCGGGTGACACCCAGGCCAAGTGGTCCGCCACCACCACCATTAGCAGCAGCAGAAGCAGCCCTCGAGGACGAGAAAAACAGTACGAGAAAAAGAGCGCAAAAAAAAAAAATATAGAAGTACATGGATGGATTGAGGTGACGTCCGCTGTTAAAGTTCAGCTGTACGGACGGTGGAATAAATTTTCAGAAGCCCTACCTTGACACCAGTTGGCTGACTGGTGGTATGGTGATGGTAGCACTGCTGCTGCCATTGTGGGTGGGTTAGGCATTTAGAAGTGTCCCATGCGGCGTACGAAGTTTTTGATAACTGAAAGTTAATGGCTTTTTCAACAGCGACAAAGTTACGCTGAGAAGGATATTTAAATCTAATTTCCATTCACAAAAGTGGCGATATTTCGCCACTCCATATGTCAACTTTTGATTCCTTTTTTTCCCCTTTTTCAATTTCAAAAGTCGCACCCTGCTCAGAATTTCAATTGGTAAATGGGAACGACGTAGGATTGAGGTATTGAAAAATCCTTTTATAGTTCGACTACTAATTGAATTTTTGTGCAAACTGCAGGTTCTCTCTCTCTTATGTGTGTTTGGAAACTTTCCTAATACACAGCTAACTGGTGTGCGGTGCATGATCATGGTCCAAAATTATTATGAAAACCCCTTTGTCCAACAAATGAAATTTGAGGCAAAGGCCTCCTTTCTTCGAAGAGTTATGCATAAAGTTTAACGGAAAGGTCGGATATCCTCCCGTTACAACTATTTAAAAGTAGCTAGCTACCAACTATTCCTAGGATTTGCCTACTCATCGACTTGGAGAAGAGTTACCGACCGCTACCGGTAACGGTTATCATGCAAATAATTTAAATTATTAAATCCGTTTCCGTCCCTTTTATTCGTTTTTGTTTTTTTGGTTTTTGTGTTGTTGGAGAAGGCGTAGCTGGCAGGCAAATTTATTAAGGTTGTAATTTCGGGCGAGTTTGCAGAAGATAGCCTGTGGGCAAGTTGCACACCTCCTACCTCTACTGATTGCGGTGAGAAAAACAAACAAAGCCAAATCGAATGGAGCGAAAACTTTTTATCGACCATGATAGCTAGTATGTAAGTGTGTGTGTGTTTAGTGTATGCTCACATGACTCATATGTTCTGGCATTCAGTGGGAGGATAAATAATATCTTCGCCATTGAACAGGACAAGGAATTTGTGTACTTGTACATGGCAACGGACAGCAGTGGCAGTAGTGATGGCTAACCTCCTCAAAAGATTGTGCTTGTTCATTCTTTCCATTCTCCCATGGTATGGCGGGAAACGGAGCATCGAAAGTGCTGCAGATTATAGAGAAGGAACAAATTGAAAATCAACCAAATCCTCGCATCCCAGACTCCCCCTTCCCCAGCACACACACACACAACGATGATGTCCTATAGCTGAATTCTGATGAAGCAATATAGCTATTCTACAAAGTATGTATTCACTCTGTGTGCATGTGTATGGTTGTATAAGGATGGATAATAATCTATTTTGTCCATGAGTTTGCTCGAAATATCCGACCGGGAGACGGGTGCTCGAATGGTAGCGACAAAGCCATTTCAGTCGTCGCCGTCCTCGTCGAATGAATCATCTCTTGCGATGGCAGCGATGAAATTGATTTTCAAATGAGCTTCAATTCTACTGCGCGTATCTTATGGATGCATTTTCCAAATCGAATTAGATTATTGAATATTTAGCTTGTCAAAATTCTTCCACTTTTCCATTAGAAAGTTATACAGTTGGAATTCTAAATCGGGTATGAGTTGAGTTGAGTTGAGATCGATGATATCGCTTCCATCATTTTCATAAATTTAATTTGATTTCTTCATAGCGCAGATGTCAGTTTTGGCACGGACTTTTTCGGGTCAAGTTGGGGACGTACTCGTATGTACCACAGTGGGGGAGCTATCCGTCAATATCAGCGCCAACATTATTTCAGAATATTTACATAAATCATCGGTAGGTGAAATCAAATTTCGCAAAAGCAAAATTAAACACGTTTTAGAAGCAGATGATGTGCGCCAGTTGGATAATTAGGATTAATAGGTTCATTTCAAAATAATTATTCCTGCACAAGTCCTGGAAACAGGGAATTCATTAAAAATTGCTCAGAAATTAAAGTCAAATTCAATTGATTTGCTTTGAATTTGAAATTCAGCCAAATTTTGCTTTGTGAGGTCAATACATTGTCACTGTGTTATTATAATCCTTTTCAAAGTTTGTGGGGCAAAATAACCATAAATATGTGCACCTTTGGCAATTTTGTGGTGTCTATCCGATGGTTTCACTGATAAATGTTGTGTGATGCTAACTAGAACTAGTAAAACCATCCAAAAGTTCGCTAAGGTACTCTTGCAACACCATTTCCAAACCACTAACTTCAAGTGCTTACAAGTTGGCCATTTATTCCTTTCTATTATGTTATCTTATGTATGTACAGACGTTTGCCACATCTGACAACAATTTCAGATCTGTCAGTAAAAAATTTGTCCCAAATGTCTTACAACTGTGAAAACTTACAATGTGGTCTGACAATAGAAAGCACATTGTCAGACCGCCGACAATCGTTTGAACACACAAATGTATAATTATCAGACGTTAAGGACATTTGCACAACATTATTTATTGACATATATGCTATGGTTATGACCGGTTAAAATTTCTTAATTTTATTGTTTCTCATATTTAAACAAGCAAGATGAAGTCTAGGTGCTATTTTTTTACATTTGGTTGGGTGGATTTTTTTATGAAGATGAGTAAACTAATTTCCGAATATGTCACCGTAGAAACCGATTCAAGATTTCGGCTGGTTCTTGCGCTACTTTCGAAAGCACAAGCGTAGTTGGAACCTGCTAAAAAAAAAGATCGAAAAAAATTGAAGGGAAATGGTCCCAGGAACATATTTTGAAACTCATTCAGGCTATCGAGACACAACGTAGTTTGTGGGATGCTGGATGAGCAGAATATAAACTTTCGCAGGAAGTCTTATGAAAGGAAGTCCCGAACGCCATCCATAGGACCTTCTCCGACTGTTCACTCAATGCTCAATTGGTCAATCCCCTCAACACTTTCAACAGCAACCTTGACAAATATCGCAGAAAACTTATGAATAAGTTTCTAGTAGAAGTAATTTGTATAATAATTCACTTTATTAAGTGCAGAATGATTTTTTCTCAAAATATTTCATAAGATCTCAAATATGTACCACAAGTTCTTCATCTACATACTCAGGTTTATCAAAATAAATTATTCAAATGACAATTCTTTAATACAAGTGTATAAGCAATGTTGGACGAATAAATGCTACCAATCATACAATGGTTCCTTCTTAACTGTGCAGGCATTGCTGAGATCATTTAGATCGTTGAAGAGGTATTCACTTATTGTGACATTTCTCATATTGGCGAGTGGAGGGCACGTGCCACTTTGTCCCTAGAGGTTCTAGAGAAGTCATTGCAGAGATGGCCAATTTTTCAACATGTCCTTCTGGAAGACCACACCAGACTGTTACTTTTAATGGATGCAAAGGTGACTGATGATTTGAATTTAAGGGTTTTCCATTGCACAGAACCAACTATTCTGTTTATTCATATATCCATTCAAATGGAAATGTGCCTCGTCACTCATTATGATTTTTTTCATGAAAATCGGGGTTGTCATGTTACAGCTATCATCCTATTGGCATATGTACGGCGGCGTAAATGGTCTTGTTGAAGAAGCTCTTGTGTCAACTGAATCTTTAATGGAAACAAATGCAAATCCTTGTGCAAAATTGTGTCCAAAGTTGTTCTTTGAAGACCAAGCTCCTGAGCACGGCGTCGAATTGAGGTTGATGCATTGTTTTGAACACTTCCTTGAACAGCAATATTGTTTTCAGCCGATCTTGCAGTACGTTGTGGCCCATGCTTGGGCCTATTACCTACAGACCCTCTTTCTACGAAATCATTCACTACACGATAAATAGTGCATTTTGTTGGCACGTTGTTTCTCCCAAAAACTTTCTCATCGTCACAGTAATCGATGATTGATTTTGATAAAATGTTTTAACGATTAAATCGTTATCGAATTTTTTTCCATAATAAATTTGCCACGGTCTACTTCACGACTGCCAAATATGAACTGTCAAGACTAATGTTTACCAAAATGGCGGCAAAACAAAGTAGTATACGTTCCCGGCGGACACCCTGTATAAGCCAGAGAAGAATCGTGGACGCAAGGGGAAAAAGAGACATGTTTTTAGACAATGGTACTTCAAGGCCTTCTTGCACAGCCGAATTGCACCATTTTCTTGTGAACAAAGCGTCTTCTGTACCACTGTAACTTCCACATTATCCAACAGCCCGATAGCTCTAGGAGTCACTATATATGTATATTTTAGAGTATCGATCCGTAGCACTGTACATAGCTCTTCTTCGCAGTACACCAAAATTCATGCTAATTGTTAAATTAAGTGTTTTTATTAAACCAATCTACTACCTTTAAACGGGTATAGCCAAGTAGAATATGACATCAATGCCTCAGACTGGGAACTCTCATTGATACTTAGTATTTCATAAGAAATTGGCTCCATTCCCAGGAGTATCAGAATGAAATTCCTTTTCAAAAATATGTCATATACAAAATAAATACAGATGTTAACAGATTTCCTGGCCCTCTCAGTCGCCAAACGAATGGAATGTCTTGCGTGCATTATAACATAGCAAAAAGGGAAGTATTTCCAGTGACTGCATCCTTAAGGGCATTTCGTTGATATTAAATTGAAAAGAACCCTGTGGGAGTTAAAGGTTCATTGCTATCGATACCGGCTTCAATTCGAATGTCAAAGGAATAAAAATGGAACATTAGACGATACCTACTTTAAGATGTGCATTTACAATACCTACAGAACGTACAGAAAAATATTTATTTTTCTTTTTAAAGCAAGGACATCATTGGCAGTGGAAGAGAACCAGGCGAATGGCATTTAAAGTTATTCAGTTTATTAAAACCTTTCAGTTTTCAGAATAACATTTGTTGAAATTGTCTTTGTCCTGATTTCTCCGTCCCACTTATCATTTTTCTTTTTTTGAAATTTCCCTATGGCGATAGAATAACAAAATCGTTTCTTGCTCTTTCCTTTGACAAATGAAAATAAAACAAGAAAAAAAAAACAAGAAAATGATAAATGAAAACAAGGATATAATGCCGCTGGGTGGCACCCTGAAGCTAATTCAATAAAATATGAAAATGCGACCATAAAGTATATTAGATTGTTGGTCAATGATTTGAGCAGGGTGTATCCTACCTACACAGGAAGGAAGCTGAACGGAAAAGCAACATACATACGTCCTTCTCGAATTGATCTTATAAAATCTATTCCTCTTCTTCTAACAAAGAACCTGGGCCTACATTTCTATATTATTATTACATTTTCCAGGTTAGAGGCTACGTTTCTACTTAGCCATCTAAAAAGTATTCTTGGAAAGGTAATATATTTTAGTGGAAGCAAGTGGGCGTCATGCTCAAAGTTCTTAGTAAAAATATGCCCAAAAGGTTTTTTTTTTTTAAAATAATTATCATGAAATAATCCTACGCCAAAGTATTGAGTAAAAATATAAGATTTACGTAAAGCAATATCTTTATGTAGGTATGTCGTAGGGTGTACACTACATATGATTATGTTGGAAGGAGCTTAGAGTTTTTATGGTATCCTGGGATCTACTGATATTTGTAATTTATTGTGACTTCCGTGTTAATACCCACCCAGCGCACTATCTGCTGCAGTACAGGATTTAAGAAATCTCAGTAAAACTTCTAGAAGTGATGGTTCTATGCAGAATACAATTAGCACAATGGTGCCGTTTTGTTACCATGACTATCGAGTCCTGGGTGTTCATATGTTTTGGTGAAAAGTCCCTGAATCTATGCACTTCAGTTTAAAAGTGGTATATTTAGTTGATGACGGTTTCTGTTATATGTAGATGCGCTGTTGCAACTTCAGGAATGTGCATTATATAGACAAGGTGATGATGATGTCATGTGACTTCTTTAACATCATACTTGAGCGGATTGTGCACAATGGTGAATTCACAAACCAACCAGTGGCACAATCTAAAGTCTATACAATTGCTTGCATTGCCGACAATATTCACTTAATTGGAAGAACTCAGTGAGCTGTCACCAGTGCATTTGCAAGCCAAGTCATGCTGTCAACAAGAAGGGACAATCAACACCAACGAATTGTACAAATTAGAGTGGGCAACTATAACTTCGAGGTAGTAACTAAGGAGACTCTGTATAAGACCCCAATCTTTCCAGTCCTGCTTTACGGTGCTGAAACATGGACTTTATTGAAAGCAGATGAAGGTATCCTTGGTCGGTACGAGAGAAAAATTCTTCGTAAGATTTTCGGTCCCGTTTGTGTGGACGGGTTTTGGAGAAGAAGATTCAACGACGAACTATGCGAGCTGTACAGCGATATCAACCTAGTAAAAAAAAAAAACTGCGTATTGGACGTCTGAGATGGCTATTACATGTAGAGCGAATGGATAACAACGCTCCGGCGACTCAGAAGAGGGCCTTAGGTGGCGCGTACAAGTTGAAGGGGACCTCGGCCAACTTGAAGTGCGCAACTGGAGGCAATTAGCCAAAGACCGAGCTGAGTGGAGAGGCTTATTGGTTGAAGCCCACGTTCACCCTGAATTGTAGCGCCATGCAAGAAGAAGACATTTTTCCTCCAAGTAGGGTGTGAACTAGTTCTCCAGGTGAGGAATAGGAGGCCAAGCCTTACATGGTCAGATCATCTTTGGACCATCAATGTAGATTGTTAGATTGACAGTCCATCTTACCAGAGTAATCTCTGGGCTATGTCAAAATACTTTGCAAATGTTCATTGCGGCGTTAATGCTATCAGGTAAGGACGTTTGGAATAGTCAAAATGATTAGATTCCAAACCGCACAGACGATACAGGTTGTAGGCACCTTGTAGACCTCTATAAAGCATGTGTAAGCCAATACATTCTGACAGTTATGCCAATAAGTTCAAGGAAGAGTGGGGCACTATTTCGTTTTTGAATTTACAAACTTGGACTGTCTTTCTACTCTCTCGCTCTCTCTATTTGATACCCGTTCGCTGCGATTCGGTAACAAGACCTTTGCAGTTGGGAAAAGCCTGTGTTCGAGCTGTCATAACATTATTTCATAACACTAACTAAACCATTATTACCAAGTATTCTTTTTTAATGAATCCGAACTAATTTGGATCTAGATTCATACTGTTAAAACTCTTTCTTTTCAGCTCCTGAAACAGAGAAGCAAATTTAATAGCAGTTTGGGGGAGAAAAAACATGATGAAAGTTGCGAAATGTCTACGTTGCCTCAGAGTTTTATAATTTCCTTTGGCAATCAAACAATCAAAAAGGCTCAATAATTACGGGTAAAACAACTATGTACCAGCATTACCCAGAGGAGAACGCCATCGCCATCGCCCTGCCACTTTGGTGAATACGAGTATGATGATCAGAGGACATCCTCTGGCAAGGCAAATAAAAACCTAAGTGTGTGTATTTTCCATGCAATTTTCCTTCTTTATTTCTGCTTGTCCGATTTGATGTTCCGGTACTTCTTGTTTGTGTGCACAAAGGCAAATTTATTTGTCTGCCGAGCCGACTCGTCTATCCGGCGCGCGCCCGGTATGAGGTTGAGGAGCTTAGACCTGAAGTCTTCCTTGATGAACGAGTATTTATCAAAGAGGCAAGTGGTCTACGTCTTTGTACGACCAAAGCAAACCACCTCTCACACAGTTTATAACCTCTGATAACGAGAAAAACCTCTTAAGAGACACTACCTACTATCATGGTGTTTTTCTGTTAGTCCTTTGGTTTCTTCTTTGCCTTTCTTTGTTGGACGGACTCGCTCACAAGTTTTTATTTCCGATTTTCTTTTAAATGCTTCCAAGTCCGCTTTTGTGGCTGCATCTCGGATGCACTACGCATATCTTGGATCGCATGGGGCAAGTTAAATGCATGCACTGCACATGCATACATCATAGTCAAGGAGAAGAGAATCTTCGTCTTCTTGTTTTTCTTCCGATAGACAAGACCAACAGCAACGGTAAAACGGGTAGAATAGGAAGTAGCAAGGATATTTCATTTCTTTTCATTTAGTTTTTCACTTTATTCGTCTGCTGCTGTTCCTTGCCGAGAGTGTATTCCGTTCCCTTTATGCAATCAGTGAAATAATATCCTAAGTTGATTGTGTGTATTCTTGGGTTAGACAGTTTTGCTCAAAGGAAAACGATATTCCCTCGAGAGATGCTATGCTATGAACGCAAATGTGCAGGTGGGTGTAGTAGCTAGTATGTACTGCTATTATCACGCTCCATTTTGGGTTCCTTTTCAGTTCGTTTAAGTACAGTGAAGGGATTTTCTTTTGTTTTTTTAAGAACAAATTATGGAGAACGAAAATACCGTTGTCTCAAGGATAAAATGGGATTCTGTTTGCTGTTTTCATAGAATCTTACGCAAAAATTTTCGCCTGGAACATAACACATTCGTTTATCCAGTGGCAAAAGATTCCAACTTAATGAAACTTGAATTTCAATACTCAGTTAAGGCACGTCGACGTCATGTGCATAAGACGTGATACCAATGACACAGTATGAGCAAATATTCAGGAGTACATTATAAAGGATATCATAGTGGGAACTGATGTAAATATTACACCAGCCAGATGCTGGGTGACGTACATAGGTACTTTGCATACGAGGACAATATCTGGCAAAAGTAAATAAAACGTTCAGAATTGTTTGGGCATTTGTTGATACTGGGTGAGCAATTTCAAGAGGATAATACACTCTTAAGTGGCACAGGCAAATGGGGTTGCAGCTTACAACGTACTTTCATGGCAATCTTACAGGTGTTACGGTGTTACGGATGCGACGTAGGAGGAAACATCGTTTAGGTTTCTATGAAATTAGGTTATTCATTTGTGATGATATGTGAGACCAAACCGGCTGCGTTAAAGAGAACTTTTCATCAAGTATGTACCTACTTTTATTTATCCAACAGGAGGCAGTTGTTTGTATCTTAAAAGGATTCTGTGGCTCAACAGAGATGAAAGGAAATCTGACCGAATAGTTATAAGAAGATTGCTGCCCAATGCTAGTTTCTAGAATGTTGTGCTCACAAAAGTAACTGCGTCTGTCGTACTTAAGTGGTTTTTTCTCGGGTTTTTGTTGTCCTTATATTAAACGCATGCCTTTGACTCGTACAGTTTCTGTAAAATGTAAAGCATGATGTAGGAAGAAGAATTTTTACGATAGAATCGAAGGTGACTCGTGCAGCTCTTCTTCTTCGCCTTCTTTTTAGTTTTCTTACGGCAAAGCTATGATCTAGAATAGAAGATCCATAAACCTACATTTTGTTACATCCTTATTGGTCCATTGGTTGGCAGGTTTGACTTCATCGAGAGTACCGGCAGGGTTACCGATTTGATCCAGTTGTTTTTTCGCCTGCCTTTTTTCGCGATTGTGTAGGAACCTTTATTGACATTTCCTTTTTGACAGGGATGCAAGGGATCTCTCTTTTGAAAATGACAATACCAACTAAGCCGGAAACTTTAAACTGCTTATTCGTCGAGCTTTGTTGCTTTTGCTTTAATGCGAAGGATCTTTATTTCTCTCGCCATAAATTTGCATCAAATGTTTAGTACATTATCTAGCGTTGTGAACCGTATCTGACCGCCGAAAGTACAACTGCAAGATAAAGCCTTCCTTTTAGGTTAGGACAGGGGTTCCCAAAGTGTGCGCCGTATCAATGTGGAGCAAGAAATGACAGTAGCAGTGCCAAGCCTTTAAATTTGTATGGCTCTCTATCTATTTATATCATTCGACTGTATCTTTTTCAAATAGCTAAGGTAGGGCGTCTTGGCAAAGTACTAAACTTTTAAGTGCGCCGCGGGCTGAAATAGATTGGGAACCACTGGATTAGCGGTTATTTTCGATCACAAAAGATACCAGAGTTTCTTCGCCACTTAATTCACTCCGGGCGGAGTATGTTTCTTAGACTCCTTCTTATCTTAGTGCATAGATGAGTATACATCCAGTTTAGGCATTGAATTCAAACTCAAGCAACAAGTCTTTAATTTGCAACAGGTAGACTAAGGGCATTGGCTGTGTTATTGACTGTGTGCTTAAAAACGAATACGGTCCAATACCCTGTTAAAATGTGGGAAATGCTTACTTCCTTACTTGTTGCAAGCAATATAACTCTAAAGGTTTCACGTAAAAGGACTACCCTTCCAATTTTACACACAAAAAGTCCCAATACATACTCGTTGTATATACCTATACTTTGCTAATAATCGGTGGATTACTCTCAGTTGACATTCAGCCGGTTGCTCACACCCCGCACCTTCTTCAAACATCTTCTCATTCGCTGAGCTATGCCCATTTAACAATATGCCAAGCTTCCAGAATTTTACTATTCAAAATGCTCGTGGCATAAAAAAATTTCCAATAATGTTTAATAAACACTTTGCATTTATAAATGTACGTATGTACATATATGTATCTGCATCTGCACGATACACAATATGCAAATTGAAACCGCATTTCTGATATGGACGCCATCGAGCAGTGTGCACTGTGGAAATTGGGATTCAAAGCAGGCGAATCCAGGAAAAACACGAATCCCGCCTTCGCCCCACAACCGGTGGCAGTTGACAGCATGATGTGCATATATTGTTATTTTTATCCGCATCAATAAAAACCGATATTTCATTAGATCCTGCATGAGCAGCCAAGGGGGCAGACACCCCCTCGCCGAAGGTCGGTTACGCTCGGAATAGTAATACATACAAAAAAAAAGCACTAGATATTTATCTATGTACAGGAAGAATCAACTATTCATCCCACACGCTCATCAAAATCTCATAAATTCTCTTCCTTTTTTCGTCACGGGTTGCGGTTTTTGTGGGTGGTATACAAATTGGAACTAACCGGAACGGTGGCGCGCGGTGGGTATGCTGCTCAGGTAACTTAGCCATTTGGATTTTTTGTCTAACCCTTGTCAAATTAGTTCTCGGCCAGCCCTTACTCTCCCCTATAGTGACATTTACTCGTATTCCACTGCTCGGGGTATGTCATCGCTAATGAAAAGTTATCCTCGAAAAAGTAAAAAAAAAAAACCTAAAGGTTCGGTAAACTTAAAAAAAAAAAATCCTTTGGTAGGGGGCAATTCCTTTCGTTTGGGTTTGTTCTTTTTTTTTTATCTGTATAAACTCAATTATTGGGGTGACACTGTCATGTTCACATCCAGCAGACATGGCATGTCCTGGAAATGTGGGTGCTCTTTGCAAAACTAGCGGAAGTCTGAGGGGGTGAATAAGGAAATTCCTTATTTCGTGACAAGATAGATTTTATTTGATTCGCTTTTCGCGACTTCTCGCCCCAAAAATTCAAATTCAAAGTGGGCTTCCTGGAATGGTAAGAGTGGGTACTTCTTTTACGACTCTGTACTGTGTGTGGGATAAAAGAGAATGAAAATGTATACAAGGACAAATGATGTCGAGGACGAAGCTTACACGTACACGCGTGTTAGTATACGCTCTATGTACGGTGAATAAACGAAATAACGGGTTATGCAAAATAGTGTCTTCGGTTCGGTTCAGCGGTGTTCTTACATCCTTCTCCTCAGCCGCCGCACCAGAAATAAATTTCAATTTGATCACATTTATACATACTTTGCGGGGAAGCGAATATTTTCCGACAGTTGAGCTGTGCTGTGCTGTGCTCCTGGCTTGGAAGCTGCTTGCTGCTGGCTGCTGGCTGCTACGATAGCATTCCAAGTTGCCTTTGCCGGAAGAGTTTTTCATTCCGTTTTATCTTTTCCTGTTCTAGGAAGCGTTTATTTGTTTATTTTTGCCGAATGTTTTACTTTGCTGGCATTCTCGCTTTTTCATATTTTTATTTGGTGAAGAAAATTGGTTGAGGGGTGGATTTTGGAATTGCTTGTTCGATATATTGCTTTGGCTTTACCGAGAGATGGGGGATGGAGCCTGCTTCATCTTCATAGAGTTGATGATTATGGTTTGGTGATAATGATGATGTGCACAGTGTCAGGGCTCAGGGCTCAGGGAGGAGAGACGCACACACTGCCATCTCAAGGCTATTTGTTATGAATGCCATTGCCATCAGCAGCAGCAGCAGCAGCAGAGTGAGAGAAGATCTATTTTATTGGTGGGAATAATTTGGCAGAAACCTCCTTTTTCGAGGAAAATGTAATCTTCACAAATATTTCGTATTCATTCGTGAATTCTATTTAATGTACCTAGTCGCAAACATGTTAGAACAATTTGGTGGTTTTGTATTCTGAAGGTAAACGCGTACTACACTGCTATATGACTTTTTGGGGCGGGGGAGTGGCACGTGGTGGCTTTTTGAAATATTTGTTTGGCACCGATTCCCGATTCGATTATATAGTGGGGGTAATGGATTTCAATTTTCAAAACAATACCAAGTGTTTGAATGGATTTGGCTGTTGAATGGAATTAATTATGCTGAATTGCGTATTTATTTGTTGGCTCCTGATAAAAGGCTACTTTTTGTTTTGTTTTGTTTTTATTATTCTCGGTTGACAATAAATTAGTAAAATGCTGTAGAAAATTTCACAATGATTTAAGGTAATTGACTGCGAAATTGAAACAAAAATGCGCAAGGCTCTGCAATTTGCCAAATTAATCTGCACACATTTGTACATTAGTGATATATTGGCTTAATTCAAATTCATTTACCTGTAAATCAAAATTCTGTTTGTCCCTGCTGCTGCTGGTGGTGGCATTATTATTGTCCAGAAATGTTCTATGCAGATCCGAATGATTAAATAAAATGATGCTCAGTATCAGGTGGCTTTGTGTTTGGTAGGATTTTTGTTGTTTTAGTCCTGTAATCCTTAACCAAAAAAAAACTTCACAGCTAATTGCATTGCATTTGGGGCGTGAAAATTCCCCCAAGGCTGACGACTACCTGCATAACTTAACGCGCTGTATAATGGAAATATTGTTGCTGTTTTCAAAAGCATCCTATTGCGTATTGTTGGGCTGGTGACCTAATTAAAAAGACTCCACCACCCGAAACACCTCCAAACTCGTGAACTGATCTAGAATTGGTTAGATCATTGACAGCTAGACATAGGCAAATTGGGAGTATGTATTGGAGTTCACTTGGAAAGGAGCTGTCAGAGGGTCCTTTGGGAAGCGTTCGGTAGAACCTCGATTTGAGACTAAGCTGGGCTCAGAGAAAACTATACTAAATTTTTCTACACAAAAGAGTGACTAGAAAGTCACGTAACTATCACAGATGTACCAAGTTTTGGATGAAAGTACATGATTTACATTAAACTTTTTATGACTCGGAATGCACTGTAATTAACTGCGCTGTCTGCAAAGAACTAAACCTCTAGACAAAGCGTCTAAGCTGCGGAACCAGCAGGATACCACTGAGAATGCGACTAAAGCCTTCTGGGCCTGCTAATCTATTGGACTCACCTCACAATCATCACTTCGATAATCACCTACGCATCGCTAGTATAGTAGGAAATGGCCAACCAAATGGTTAGACGGTCTGCCTTACAACGCTTAGCTTGCGTAGAAATTACGCGTGTAATGCGCTCCTGCCCGACAGCTCTTAGACCATCCACCCCTCCAAATAACTATTAAGAAGACTGCAGCTGCTAGTGCCTTAGCTGCTATATGCAACAATTCCTCCACTTAATTAGTTGGACACATGAAAATCATTGACAGATCTCCTCTGCCATCCAATCCAGTAGTGTGCCTCTCAGACTTCATGCCTAAGAGAATCCATCTCCATCACCCCTTTGAGGTCGCTATGCCAATCCGGAGCTCCACCTGTAGCTGGAATCTCTGGTCCAAACTACAAATTAGCTATACCTCTACGACAAGCAACCACAATCTTTCAGCCAGAGGTCCTCGCTATGTGCTTGAACTCTGTGCTAGAGAATGCGTTAGAAGAAACCTCCATAGATCACATATTAAAATATTTTCAGGTAGCCAGGCAGCTGTCAAGGCTCTCAGCTTTGAGTCAAAGCTAGTCTGAAACTGTCTCCAACCTCTCTTGCAGCTTGCTGCATACAATAAAACCACACTAATTTGGGTCCCTGGACACAAGGGCATCCCTGGCATCGAAGCGGCTAATGAGCTTGCCAGACAAGGTACTCAGACTCCATTCATTGGTCCTAAGCCTTTTTGTGGATCTCAAATTAACCAGATAAGGATAGAGCTCAATATGCCGGCTTAAAATATGCCAAACTTCTCAAAAAAGAGGACATCCTTTCCATAAGCAAATACAAAGTCAAGCAAATCACTGACTCCCTGACTGGTCATTGTTCTCTCAATTAACATCTCAATGAAATGGACAGCGTCCAATGGGACACGTGTCGTTTAGGTCTTGAAGACACAGAGACAGCCCAGGCTGAGAACTAAGCACTTCAACAAAGGTTTCACGTCACGCCCTCTGATGTCTCCTCTGCTTCAGCTGGAAACGTCTTCAGCTTCATTAATGAACTAGACTTCAGCTAGATAGAACATCAACTAATTACATACAATCTTGCTAGGGAATAGCATAAAAGATCTATCCAGGATGCAGTGCTTCATAGGCTAATCACCTTCTCTTATCCCTCACTAACCTTAAGAAAAAAAAGGAACCTGCGAGCGACTTGATAGGCCGACGACTTGTAGTAACAACAACAAAATAAAAACACAATCTAGACAAGTTTGTTGATAGGAAGTTTGTCATTGGGTAAGAGCACGAGCTGGCAACCCTCACAACGCCTTTTTGAGGACTTTAACCTACCCTCGGATAAAAATTTATTACTTTGCGTGAATTACACGTGCAGAATTTTGCATGCAGCTTTTTTAGAAAACACAGGTTTTATGTACACGATTACACGCGAATGCTGATCGCTGAATGTGACATGCAGTAAATTAAACACATACTATATTACAAAATAGAAAAATATTAAGAACTAGAGTTTACCATAAAAACTGACAGATACAACATGTTTAACAATCGCAGCCTTTCCGAACCAACAGTAACTGCAAATAAATTCAAAGTCACTAACTTAAATGGTAACCACGGTTTAAATTAACTTTAAACCCTCCAAACAGAATAATATTTCGTAAATGTGCAATTAAATCCCGGGACAATGATTTACGATGCGAAGTGAGAATCGTTCTCATGCTCGAACGGCTACGGTGCGAATTTTCCCCGCAAAAATCTCTCTCTGTAATGATATCGCAACAACACCAGCTGTTTGCAGCTTGCCTTCCAAATTAATGTTCTTAAATCAAGTACCGCATCGAGACTCATTCACAAGACCACGCAATTCGATTATCATTCCGTGCAGAGCTCGCCGTCCGCCGCCGAAAGGACGAAGAGTACAGGCGAGCAAGAGTTTGCAATTTTCATTGAATTGCATTCAAGCTCGTAGTCATCGATTCCAATTGAGGTGGCAACGATAATAGAAACCAACAACCACCAATTCAACCCATTCATCTCAACCGAGTTCTGCCCAGGCACGTACATAAATACGTATGTACATGTGTATGAAAGGTAAGATCGTGTGCCACCCATCCTTAGATTAGAACACAGCAAATCCATTAAATCACTACATACATACTCGTACATACATATGTATGTATGCAAATTTCTAATTGAATCTGTGCGTGGTCCGTCGTTTACATCTTGTTAGATCCACAACGACAAACACTGGTGCGGAAAGTCCATTATGAACACCCAATATGCTGGGCCTCCTCTCTATTCGACTGACTGTCTGCCTGTCTGTCAGATGTGTGATGCATGTGTGCCGCATAATGGCAGCAGGCTAAATGCAGATTTCCCAAATTACATACATGATGGGTATCCTTTGCGACATAATGTGGGCGGAGTTTTGGGAAAGTTTTGGTCGTCACTCCAACAACACTGAACACTCAGGGGAGGCAGGTCCGTTGGCCGTAATTCGATTTGAAAGTGTTTCGCGAACGCTACGCTTGCTGCCAATGCCAAATTGAGATGAATTCTATTGTGTGGTTTGTTTCTTCTTTTATATAATTTTTTGCGACAGAGTTGTGGGTGCATTGTGTCAATTATAATCTCTTTCGGCACGAAACACTCAACACTCAACACTTAAGTGTCCTGTCACTTTGCCATTGGCAATTGTCAAATGCAATTGTGGCAAATCGCAACATAATGTCCACATGTTGGACAGGACACAACAGCATCTTGATTCGAAGATGACGACAGCGTTGAAATTGAAAATTGAATGGATTTAAGGACGCCACAACACCCCACATATGCTGTAAGGATCCTCAGATGTTTCTTCATGCATCTACCACTACCACACTGGAACCACTTCAGTGTACCCTAAGTACGTTCAATTGTTAAGATTCTTTCGTCCTTTGCACATTTTATTCTATTTTATGCAGGTTGTATATAATTTTGTTGTCCTTGTTGCTATTGCTGTCTGTTGAGGACAATAACCAGCCAGACTTTGTGGTTAGAGCGGTCGCCCCTACATGGAGAGGAAACTTCGTGTCATCATTTTCATTTGAAAATTCTTAATGGCAGAGGCTAAGTTGAAGCTGAACAATAGCATCCTTGATTGGGGTTTTCGTCTTGCCAAATATCTTCTTTACCAGTTTCCCTGTTGTTGACTTACACGTACTCGAGTGAGTCAATGTGTATGCTTCTGAATTGCATCAATTTGGAGCAAGGTTGCCCGGTATTCATGATATCTGGTGGTGATGTAGGAGTGAAAGCATGAAATATAGAATGAATTGCATACCGCTCTTGAATATATTTCAATTACATTTATATCCTTTTAATACACTTGCTCAAGTGAGTTCTTTGAGGTTGGGCTGCTTGTGGTGGAATCAAATGCCTGTGCTCACAACTTTATACAATATATCAAATCCTGGTGAGCATTTAGAAAAATATTTGCTTTTTGGAATACATTTGCATTTGCACTATTGAGTTGGCCTAAAGTGTACCTATGTGACACTGTTTTAAACTTCACAACTGCAAGCTATGAGTAAATGCGATAATGGGGCAACAATGCCTCATTGTTTGGAGAAACACTCTTATGTACTGTTATTTCCATAGCCCACTCGTGCATATGTTTTTAAATAAATAAATTGAAATATTCATAAGCACAGCGTTGGCTCTGGGACGAATTGCTCACTTATAATAAATATTTGCGGTCTAGTTTTGAGTGGAGACGAAATCACATTTGCCAAAGCCTAGGACATCGTTCAGGCCCAGGAGAGAAACAATTTCAAATTAGCCAGAGTGAAGTGAACCTTAAAGCAATCGATTTGTGGGATTAAAACCTCTCTGCACAAATGTTTCGTTTCGTTTGTTTTCCTAATTCAAAGAAAGCAAACAGAAACGATGACAACAACAACGAGGGTGAACACATGAAGCGGGGGTATGTTCCTTGTGTCGACTTTATGTCCTTCTTAAATTCCAATTGTGCAGAGCAGCTCCCCGGGATAGATTGGGTTTTTGTGGTGCGTCGGTGGATGGGTGTGCTCTTTTATTTCCTACAGGGTTCTTTAAATTCAGTTTTAATTTGTAAAAACAAATTCCACTTTAGAACAGACATTTCTTTTCGGATGGCTTCGCCCGAGATTCGATCGGTTAATAAGGGTATTATAAGAATATATGGCAAAACTTTTACAGCATTTTCTATTTAATTTGAATCTAAAAATTCGGTTAATAAAATTTTATTCCTAGTTTATTTGAAGTTATGTTGTCGTTTTAGGGAAGCCAAATTAATATGAGTAACAAAAATTGTCTTGTTTATTTTTTTTATTGCACGTTAACCATTGGAATAATAATATAAACAATTTGTTAGACCAAATTGTTAGACCAATTTTTTAGATTAAATCATTATTAGATACTCCTACCATTAGTCGGGAACAGCATTGTGAGAACCACTTAAACCATTCTGCAACACAGTAATCTGCACGTGCGGCAGATTGACAATAGACTAATAGTTGGTACCTAATCATCGTCTTTAAAGCCGCTTATGACAGCATTCATAGTCTCGAGCTCTACAAAGCTATGGACCAGCTCGGAACACTGTCAAAACTTATCCAGATGTACCGTGTAATGCTGGAGAAACACCCGATGCTCCGTGCAACTTGAGCACAGCTCTGCTGAGCTCATCCCAACATGCATCGGGTTCCTCCAGTAAGGAGATACGGTTTGATGTGACTTCTTCAATATTGTATTGGAGCACAAAGTGCACAGGGCAGAAGTAAACACGAAAGGCACTATTTTTCAGAAAATTTGTTAAACTGCTAGGATTTTTTTTTTTTTTATATTAGGCCGTAAGCAGCCCATAGAGGGCCAAGGCCTAGCTTCTCACAGCTGTACGTATTGTGCGTGGTATACATTTCTGTACGTACTGAAGGGACCTACAGTTTTATGCCGTATCCGAAGGGCAGAGGGGTTATTGAGAAGCTTTTTCATGACAGTAAATACTCTTGGATGTTTGTCAGACGCTCGCAAGAGGTGGGGCCGTGAAAAAAAACGTTGGTGGTAATTTCCTGGATTCGAACTCGGAACCGCTTGCGCAGTAGTCCAACGCACTAACCACTGAGCCACTGCACCCACAAAAACCACAAAAACCAAACAAACTGCTAGGATACACAGGAGATATCGTCGGGAGATCCTGACAAGCCATCATCGTAGAGGCGTTTACGGTAATTGAAGAACAGGCGAAACGATTTTGTATTGAAGTGAATAAGGACACGATGAAGTACAATATGTTATCAACAAACAAAAAATTGTCTGTCCAAAACATTGGGCATTAGACAATTTCGAGGTACATAGTTAAGGAATTCACCTCACCTGTGGCTAGTTTGAACTAATTTCAAGACTTTTAACTCTAGGAACCAAATTAATTCTCTATTGAACGCTCATCTTACCATTTCTGCTTTATGGCGCCACTTTCGAGCTAAAAAATACTTCGTTGGATATTAGGTCCCTGATGTGAGAAGGGCAAATGGAGGAGAAACTACTACCGCAAAAAGCCAAGATACGCCGACTACATTGGCCTGTCCACATCGAGCAAATAGTCAATAAAGATCCAGTCAAGAGGATCATGAAATCACACCACAAACCACCTTACACAAACATTATCATTGAAGTTTCGATGATGGTATATTTTGACATTTGAATAATGGTATATTCGATACATAGTGGCTCAGGGCGTTGGACTACTGTCAAGGGGTTCCAAGTTCAAATTCCATCTAAGTTTTTTCAAGGCTTCTCAAAAACCTTCTACCCTTTGGATACGGCTTTAAACTGTAGGTCCCTTCTGTACGTATACAAATAAGTCTCATAAGTCTCAGGCATAACATGTACAGTTGTGAGAAGCTAGGCCTTGGCCCTCTGTGGGCTGCTTATGGCCTAATATTTATTTTCATTTTATTTAATGGTATACATGGCCCTTTTCAGTAAATAAAAACTTTTAATGATATCCCACTCACAGTTTGATTTATTCAAATTTAAAGATAGCAAAGCTTATTAGAAAACCATTTACAATATATAGACAAATTACTTTCAGTAACTAGAATTCAGGAACGAAATAGATACTTTTGGATATATGGACTTATAAAAATGATTGAAGTATTTAAAAGTAAAAGGCCAGTAAAAGGCCTGTGACATATTTACTTCACCCTTATTCATAACCAGTAAGCATAATTATAATAACTTTCCATCTGCCTAGGAGCATTTGTACAAAACAACGGTTTCTTTTCTTTGATTTACCCACTACACTACCTATCGCGATGATAAAAGTTTTCCCTCCGGAACACCAATACCTACTTACTTGAAAATTTTCAAGGACCAAATCGTGTGCCCGTAATTTAAAAATAAAGGTACTAATCTTAATATGCCAAAAGTCCTCGAAAGGACCTCATTTGCGGAAACCATCTTACAAATTACTCCTATCTGTAATTACAATCGGGAGCTTCTACAATTCCACAATTCATTCCATAGACAAACGAAACAACGGCATTGTATTTATTCAAAGGATCCTTAATGCCGTAATTTCCATTTCTTTTGCGCTAAAAAGATATTCCTTTTATGCGGAAGTAAGCGATTTCATAGGTAATTTAATTAACCGCTAAAAAGTAATTCGGGCAACCTCGCCATACATACAAATGGCCTACTTTAACCAAAAGAACATCCTACCTACAGTACATATGCTGTTCCCATTCACGTAACAATCCTCAAATATTATTACATCTGTCCCGCTTTTATTCGGAAAAGAGACTCCTTTTAATATTTCAGTGCTGATGTAATTTTTCGACAGAAATACCCACCATATGCACAGATCTCTTGTGGAAGGGATATGTACCTACATATATGTAGGTTTCTAACCCAGACAGCTATGGGGAATCAATTCCTTCGGAATGATAGCAAGCCACCCCTTGTAGAACAACAGAATCGAGTAAGAGGAACACAAAACAAACAATTAAATGAATTGTTTCCTTAACCTGGGGGAGATATTACCTTCGAGGAGAGACGGACAAAATGGTATTTTATTGGACAAACAACTACTGTAAATAATTAAAGTCAACAGATTACGAAACAATGTTGAGGTTATGGCCGTACGCATCAGTTGAAATATTTATTCTAGAACTTGTTACGTGTTCGACTCGACTTCAAACGCCCAACACCCCATCGCATTGCCCAGCACCCTTTGTCCAGGACCAACGATAATGATGATGGCTCCCAATCGGCTTTACCAGAATTCTAGGTATTCAACAAAAGAGAAAAGAAAAAAAAAAGAAAAAACACATAGCATGGGAAGCCAAATTTCGAATACAAACGAAACAGAAACAAATTTAGTTTCTCTCCAAAGAACCGGTCCCTATGGAATCTAAAATCCATCCCTATGCCTATTCGTGTGCGACCCAAGGCAATCCCACCGCCACCACCACCACCACCACCGGGCCATCTGTCCATGGTACATCACTCACAGGATCTCCTGGAAACATAGCCTAAACCTAAAGTCATACACAACAGGCTGGGCCCATGCTCCAAAACATATTCCAAACATACACGACTGGTTCAATTTTTTATAAGTATCGGGTATAACCTGGCTGTGTCCGACGTGACCCAACTACCAAATGCATACAGTGTTCGCAGGTCGCAGGTCGCAGGTCGGTGTGAAGGAGTCGACAGTGAAATTTCTTTTTCCAGAGACAATAACCAACATCCTTGCATTCATTGCAAGGCAACGGACACAAGAATAGACGGACAATTTAAAATCGATTCTCGAATATTGAATTTGAAACAAAAACAAAAAATATAAAAAGCAAATACGTCCTCGCTGGAGATGCAAGCCATTTGACTCCTCGCCAAAAAGGATTCTCTCGAACGCTTGTGAATTGATGTTCTCCTCCTGGAACTGCCGTGGGCGGCTCATGAAAATTCCACAATTTGCAAAAAAGGAAGCCGATTTTCGGATCAATTTCATTTTGTCTTAAAGAGTTTGAGGGATTTATTTTAAAACTTGCGCTGAAGGACCATACTTGTGTGTATGTGGGCAGGTCACAAGGCCGAATACTCAGAATTAAAACGACGACGACGAGGACGAGGACAAGGACTATGCGATGGAGGTGAGGGAGAGCACACATGTTGAATAACAAATGTCCGATATGTAGCAAACAAAATGAACATTAAATTTCGAGGGAACAAAACAGCAGCATAATCCTACACAGAAAAAAAAATGGGAAAAAAAAAGCAGTTGGTTAGTTGGATTTCTTTTTTTTTTTCGATTTCTACGAGTGGGATGAACAACAACGGGTCAATTGGATTTTTATCTGTTAGGTTTATTTGTCGTTCTTTTCTCGATGGGGACGTGTCCTGATTAGAGGAACCCGGATGCAGACATTCGAAAACACAAATAATGGACGCCAGAATCGATAGTGATTTGTGTTTGTTTGGTGTTTTGTAAAGTTTTGTAATTTGCTTTGCATACCTACTATGAGACAATGGCCTAAATAAATTATAAAATTTAAAAAAAAAAATTCTATGTACCATACTATACAACCGAAGAAGAATTTGAATTTGTGGGAAAGGGTGACTTTGAGTTCTTCGATGTCTACATTTAGAAGAGAATGGAATTTGAATAGGAATACAAAATGGGTACAAAATGGCTACAAACATACATTTCTGGGTAGTATCTTATTGAAATCGGATTTTACTTTTCTACACCATTCGCTAAACTAGAACACAAGCAGTCTTGACAATTCCTGCCGACTTTTGAGGCATACTTCGCAGGATGGATCTCTGATAATAATTTAACAAATTTGAAGTCATCGCGTCGGAAATGATGTAAGATTACCAATCTGATCCGAAATCTACGTTTGTATGTATCTAACCATTAACCCCGGAACAACTATTTTTGTATCCATTAGCTGGAGGAGAAAACTCAATCAATTTCATATATGTATCTAGAAAACACTTCCACCCATCCAACGTCTACGTGACAACGGCTGATTTTCTAGAAGATCAGTCCCGTCATCCGACATCTGACTAAAGTGAGAAACATAATTAACATCCGACTGCATATGTACGAATATGTAAACCAGATACCCAGAACCTCCTTTGGCAAACATGAGCGAACATAAAGAGGCAACCATAAGGGACTTCAGAGGTATTAACCTTATGAGAAAACCGAATAAAGAGTCCACTTAATTTCTTCCAACTGCTTAGTTGCTCATAACGAATTTGAGTTAATTTGATAATGAGTCAAAGCCCAAAGTGGAACACGTCAAGGATGCATACTGCCACCGCTGTTGTTCTTGGTGGTTATATGTGACGTTATCCTCCAGCATTGACAGCAGGAAACTATGGAATTCGTTGGACTATGGCTTCTTAACTTAAACACCTATGCAACTCTGACAATATTTGTCTACTTTCACCACGGATGATGAAACTCCATCTCACGGCGCACAACCTAGAAGTTGACGCAAACAAAGTGATGCTCAAAATTGATATAACTAAAACAAAAGCTCTGATCACTTTATTAACATTACCGGACAGGAAGTCATGGATAAGGTAAGGCTATACATTTACATGATAACACTCCACAAGCGGTGCGCGAAGTACATTACCGATGACCAATAGTGGTAACAATATCCCACCCTGATGTACTCCAATTCAAACATCAAACTTCACCTTACCTTTCTGTAAATGGTACTAAAACCGACTTTTATGAAGCCTTAATAACAGCTACAAGTTTTTTCTGGGATGCCTTTCCTGCGCAAAAACAACCAGTTGTGAGAAGTCTGTTCGAAGTGGTCAAGCAGTAGCACGTGTACTCTATTATAATCCTTTAAATGGTCATGTGCATAGACAAATTAAACTAGATAGTCAACTCGAACTTCCCCTGCCGCATTAGTGCTGCAAATAGGAGGAGCCTAATTACCATGTTTGTGAATAAATGTGAAGTAGCGTGTGACCAAGACCTAACTATTATTTTGTCGGCTTATCTTTTTCATACCTTTTGAGCAAACTATGGCTGCGGCCATAGATGTCAAACAAATCGCTGGATTTTGTAATTGTATTTGTGAAATTAGTGAGCTCCCATTTGATTTTGCTTGACTGTCAGAATACAATGACAAAATCTAGCGGATTCTAGGTTGGAGGAGCGAATCTGTCAAACGAACCGAAGTTGTCGGTCTAATTTAGATTTGTATATGGTCATGTGGTTGAGCAGAAGCACCCACCGCGAAAAGCTATGTTCGGCGTCAAAAATTTAATCCAAATTTTCTAACTGTTCCTATTGCTTTAGACAATGAGTGTTTCTTGCTAATTTTACAAGTAGATTCAACTGCTAATTTGTTTTAACCTTCCTCATGAAGCGAGTACATAAATATACTTCAATGACATTGAAATTTCAAATCAAATAATAATATCGATAATTGACATCGTCATCTACAATCCCCTATTGATTGCATTTACAATATTTCTTCTCATGGCTTACAGTTTGTGTTTCTTCAGCAATTAAAGAATGAGAACATTGCTTCGGGTACTTGGACGCCGGGGTTAAACCAACAAGCTTCATCATCATCATCATTCTCATCATCGTCATACTGTCTAGTTAGTTGGAATACCCTTGTTAATATTTATTTAGTGAGGTGCTACAGGCATCTGGCAATGAGTCTCACAGGAAGATGCCACAGTGGTGTGGCCGGCGATAGTAAAATGCATACACATGCAAACGTTTTTTTTTTTTTTAGAACAATAGAAAACCCTTACCGAACTTGGTCTTGGGGGACCACCAGTTCACCCTACTAACGTAGAGTGACGATGACGACATTTTACAATTGCAGCGGACTTTATCCACATACTACCACGTAAACGGGGTATACCTACGTTGTGTTGATTTTGCTTACCCAGAACAACTACCTTGGTTGGAGAGCAATAAATATAATCTTTTCTAGCATCATTGTACTTGAGGACGAACTTGAGCACCTCGTATTACGTCACATAAATGTTAATTAAAAGAATTTGCAAAGAATGTAATATGTACACTGGAGCTTGAGAGTATTTACATAACTATTTTTTTTTTTGTTTTTTAATAAAGCAGAAATAAAATTTTCTTTGCTGCACACCAGAAGGCCCACCCAAACCCATTGATGAAGCTTAAGATTGTTTGGACAATATTCGAACAATAATAAACAGACATCTCTACATTTTCCTGTCCGAACATAGCCTAATTGCCCTATTTTATAAGTGTTTCGTGCTATTTCTTTCATTCATTTTGAACACACCCTTTTTGGTAGGCAGTCATTCAATGACAACAACAAAACGAACGCTACCAGTGATTACAAATGCGAAGATGTCGGTCTATTATAAAAGGTTTTCCAATAGGTATTTCCGAACTTTGACAGGTCATTGCGGCCACATTGATTGATTTGAAGATACATCTGTCAAATTGGCTATCATTTTTAAATTTGTTTTTACGTGGAGAGTTATAGCGTTCAACAACATGTGCATATGTTTAATGAAAGTTCTGATCGAGCAACATTTCGTTCGCTTCGTCCTTTTTACGGTCGCCGATTAGTGTGTTTGTCCTCATGTAAAATTGTCAAATTTTGGAACATCACATCAAATCCACCAAATTGCAATCGACCAGAGAAAGTCACTGTTTGGTGTGGATTTTGGACTGGCGGCGTCATCGGCCCATAAATCTTTCAGAACGAGGTTCGTCAAACAATGGCGAGCTCTATCGGTCGATGAAACCAATTACTTTTGGCCACAATTGGATGATATAAATACCGAGGAGATGTGGTTTCAATAAGACGGTGCTACGTGCCTCACAGCCTGCGCCACAATGGACATTTTGAACGACTGATTTCCGAACATGGTTATCTAGCGCGGAGGCGATATAGATTTCTTCTATAGTCACAGGACTATACCAATGTTTAAATGCCTTTAAAACAAAGCCGACATATGTTGTTTGGACTTGAACCATCTTCTTGAGATGGTGCCTTAAAGGCTCAAGAGATCGGCTAGAATCTCAGTGATCTTCGCCTCTTCTGTACATCACTCAAAAGAAAGCGAATTTAAATTGAATTTTTTCTAAAAACCTCCAGTGGCGTCAAACTTCCAATCCTTAATGTAATTGTACACTCATATGCATATAGGACAAATTAACTCACCGACATCAACAGAAACGCCTGTTCACCGAGGTTTTAAGTAAACTGCAAGTAGTTGTTGCCTAATTAGGTTTTCATGCAACACGAACACGAAAGCTTGCAAATCTCGCGGCTATCTCTTGAAAGTGAATCCTTAAATAGGGAAATTTTCCATCTTAAGCGCGAGGAAAAATGTAAATTCAACATCATCTAGTTCGCTTTGCGAGGAGTGTGAAAGCGTACTGTAAGACGAAAAACTAGTTCTTCTACTAAAGTTTTTTTTTTCTTCTTTTTTCGCATGTGTTTCGGAAGACAGTAACAATGCCCCGAAGGTTCTTACAAATGACAGTATCATCGTTTCGACACTGACTCTACAAGTTCTCTACTCCTTCCACTTAACTATATAACTTGCTTAGGCGAAGCTGTGGGCGAATTTTGTAGTTACATAGTGTTAGTGTATGCATGGATGAAAATTAATCATCATTCTTCCATTGTCATTAGCATAGGGCTCTAGAAATAAGGTACACTTCCAAAATGAGGAATAGTTAATTAGGTCCTTCTTGCGTATGCCATAATATAAAATCTGCGTTCGAAAATTAATTGTGAAAACTTCTTTAGTGGAAAAAAATGTGGTGCCCTCATGGCACTTTTCACTTTAGGTCATTAGTGTTGGCTTCAAATTAAAGCTGTTATTTTGAAATTTAAAAGTTTTAACCTTAGTAATGTACCACTCACGAAGCAACCTATATTTTTTAGTGATCAAACTGGCCATCAATTGTATCGGTAGTACATAGGCATAAAATATTTAAAGTGTACGTCATCGACTCTGACTGATTTCTTGCAGCTTAAAACTCGATTTTTAGAAGAAGTTGTTGACTACCAGAGAAAGAAACGTGAGTCGTACCCCTCGAGAATCAGCTAGAAACAGCGAGAAATTCTTCACAATGCGCTCATCTCCTATTGGAGCTAATAAATCAGTGTATTGTGGATCCTAGGGCCTCTAAAATGTCTATGCGCCATTCGTCGTCCTATGGTTGTGCCTATAGGTTCATGGCCCGTTCTCTGATAAAGCTGTTCGTTAGTTCGTTCGGTTTGGCCAGAATCGCATGTATGACCAATGGTATGTGGACAAACGTTTTCTAGCCTACTCATGATAGTGGTGGTAACCCTCCAGGTACCACATCCATATAGCCAGAACAAACGTAGATTTTGCTTTGCCTATTCAGCTGGCTATATCCAGTTCGATTCCACCATCGGTTGAGACAATACTGTCAAGTCTGTCCAGCAATACATACTATATGAGTTCGTTCCTAGGCTGATCATTTTTATGTTTGCCGAGTTAATTTTCAGCCCAACGATGTCTGCTTCCCTCCCCACAGTGGCTGTCATTTGGTGAAGGTCTGGACAGTACGCATGCATTGTCGGCGCAGGCTAGGTGTTTGAGTTCAAATGCAAGAGTCCATTGAGTTCCTCCATTTCCAGTTGACAAGGCCGCATTTAGCATAAAAACAGTATTGGTGAAAGTATGCAGCCTTCCCGATCCCCACTTTGGAATTAGAATTCGTCAGACAGATTTCCTCTGTGCAAGACGTGACATGTGGACCCATCATATGTCCTTGATAATTGTTATTAATTTATCAGGAATGGCTCTCCTGTGCAAGGCACGCCAAATAAATTCCCGATTGACACTATCAAACGCCTTTTCGATGAACAGCAGGTGAAATGGTAATCGATATTCAACACACTGCTCGATGATGATCCGCAAGGTGTTTATGTGGACGACACAGGAGGATCTAGAGTGGAAATCTGCTTGATTGGCATCCAGTGTGTCTTCAAGGTGTTCTCTGATTCGCTCCAGGATGATTCTAGCTATTATCTTGCCCACAGCAGGCAGCACGCAGCTACCTCTCCTATCATCATAGAAACAAGTAATTCAACGCTCAAAATAATAACAGCTAGAGCGGAACTTTTGGGCCAAGGAAGAACATACGAGAAATAGCTCACTAATTCTCCCAATGTAAGAATATCAAGTCTGAAGCTTGAGGGGTTCCTATAAGCCCGAAACACAGCGAAGAATACCTTACCTAGTCAGTATTTCTTACCGCTGCCAAATGTACAGTAAATAAAGCCAGCGGTAGAGAAGAAAAATAATCCGATCCAAAAAATGTATGCTCAACAGTTTCTCAAATTTCAATGAACATTTCATTGAAGCTATTCGCAAGAAGGTTGTCAGGACCTGAAATAACATTGAATATGTTCCTAACGCCACGATGTAGAAGTAACTTTTCAATATGTTTATTACTGCTTCTTCATTCGGAAGTTACCTTCCACCGCACCGTCGCATCGCAAATGTTTATCGCAAAAATAAATTTGAGTAAACAAATGCAAATTAAGTCAGAAACTTATCTATCCAACTAATTTAATTTTCAAGACTCAATAAAGTTACAATAATTTCACAAGCTAGCATACAAGATGGATACTCCCCTTTTTCAAAATTCATTGTCATAACATATTGCCAACAATTTGCCATTCAAATATATTCAAACCTTGTAAAACATCCCTCAAATGGGGATATTTAACCGCCAAGCCCCAACAACCCCACCGCGAATATCATACAAGCATCCTCATCCACCACCAGAGAGATCCAAGATGTGTATCAATAATTCCGGCTTAATGGGACGGCATTTAAATGACGAAATGATTCCTAAAACCAAGAACACTCTGCATACGATTAGTTACCTACCCCCTTCAGCTGATGTAAATTCCAGAACAGCACTCTCGTGCTTGTCTGCCTGCCTGAATCACAGAGCCCGAACACTTGCCACTAATTAATAAACAGGAAAAGCCGGGAAGCAGCGTCGTGGTTGCGATTTCTTTTACACGGATTTGGATTCACAGGTTCTTAGAAGTCGACTTTGTAAGTATGCCGTGGCATTCATGCATGGAAGAATCTGCTACTTTGAGGAAACATACAATCTGTACATTTGCTATTCTGCTCCCTCTGTTCATGACGATTTAATGGGGTGCGAATCCGCGATGAGTATCATCTCCAAAGTTTCAAATGGTTTCCATACACACTCTTATACTCTCGTACTCGTGTATGCATGCAGCAGGCTGAGGCCGTGCAGGAATAGCTAAAGGAATCTCAAGTAGGAACTTATTACGTTTCACCTTCCTGTGCGAAAGCGAATCAGTGTTCTCGCACCTACTTGTGAGGTGAAGCTGGGTGAGGTGGGTGGATGGAAGGAACAACGTAGCTACGTACCGCATTAGAATAACAAAATACCACACACACATCGCGTAATAGAAAAGTACCGGGCTACAGGATTCGACGTTGTCGTATTCCATCTACATCCTCGCAAGAAACGTCGTGGTAATAAATTTGGAGTGTCGTATTTGAGAATTCATTTACGAAAGACACAAGTACATCAATTACGTACGCAACGCACCCCTTGTACCCAGCTGAGTGAAATTTTGACTCTTGCTAGGTATATGTGATTACGTGATGACATTTTCATGTCATTGACGAATCTGCTTTGATCTGGCTATAAGCCGCTTTGCGGTATCCATTAAAACTTACACTCAAAATGTCTCAAGTCGTCCTTGTGCGGAACGATCTTGTATTGGTTACCCACGTTCAAAAGCTCTTGATACCTTGATGATTGAAGATTTCCAAATGTTCTCCTTTCGCCCACAGCTCGCCACCGGACAATGCACATTGGACTGCACCCTTTACACAATGCTTCACAATGATGTACATCATGCAATCTAACTTTTTTTCCAACTCAGCATGTATGACTCAAGACAGATGGATATTGGAAAAGCAAAAAGTAAGAATCGTTCTACCGAAGGGTAATATGAGCTCGGGGATGTGCAAAGGAGCAAGGAGCCGTGCTTTCAAATAATATATAATACAGTGGTTTTGTGAGCTCTTGTGTCCGTTCTCCATAAGATAAATGTGCTTTTCATGTGCTCGATGGTCAGAGGAGTGCCACCTCCCTCAAGACTCAAGTTTACTCTTAATCTGGATTTGTGCATACAATTCTTATGGAAATGTGCTACTATGGCTGGGTATTTTCACAGAATAGTTGTCTGATGTTTTCTCTTTTTCCATGAAAATAAGTTTTCCTAAACCGTAGATTATTAACGTTTGGTATGTGGTATGTTCCAAATCTCCTATTTAGTATTTCTTCAAATCAATGTTCTTTAAAGATTACAAATTGACAAACAAAGAGGGAATGAAACGAGCGTATTAAAGTGATTTAAGTATGCCTACTATATTTGATGCAAACAAGAAAAGTTTCAAATATATTTTCACCAGAGAATAGATAAAGGAAAGGAATATTAAGTGCGCTGTTTGTCAATAGATGGCTCTTTCAGTAGTAAGTGCTGGTCGATTGTGACATATCCAAAATGTCATAAACCAAGCTTAGACATATGACAAGCAAACCGTTTTGATGTCTGATTTTGTGCCAAATAATGGTCATTTACGAGTACGAGATGTGTTGGTTATCTTCTTTCTTCCAAAGAAAACGACGACTGAAGCGGATCGAGAGCTCCAAAAATGCTGCTCTTAGTAAAACAAAATGCGGTAATTAGTTCCATCCCTTCAAAGACGTTGATTTCGATGTTGACAACCGTACGCGTGAAGCAAGGCAAAAATCGTTTGAAGAGAAGAAACTTCAGTTAAAGGCATTGTTCGATGAGGATCCATGCCAAACGCAAGAAGAGCTTGTTTTAGCATTGAGCGGAGGACTGCCGCAGAAAGGGCTACAATGCGGGCAGAGGCACGAAAAAGTGATTCTACACCATGAAAACGCTCGGCCTCACGTTGCCAAACCCGTTAAAACCTATCTAGAAACGCTATGTTAAGTCCTACTCCATCGGCCACAGATATTGCGCAGAGCTTTGCCTGAAACATGGAAAAAAGTTGTATATAGCGATTGGCAGTACTTTGAATGATTCAATTGTAATCATTTTTTTTTAACAATAAAGTTGCATTCTCATAAAAAAAATCAACGAGAACTTAGATGCACACCTAATACATGGTCACACTCTTCGGGATCCCTGGACACGTCGGGATGAAAGGTAACGAACAAGCGAACAAGGGGACGCCTTGGCAAGACAAGGAGCTGTAACATCCTTTACTGGATCTGAACCATTCTGCGGAATAGTGGATCGCACTATACGTGAAAAATATAGGAAAACGGAAAAAGAAGACATGACAAGAACCTGGAGCAAGACTACAGGCCTTAGACAGGCCAAGTAACTCCTGGGAAGCTACAACCGGAAAAGATTCGAAGCTTGCATCTGCCTTAGCAAGAATAACCTACGTACCCTAGCTGCCTTCCTACCAGGACACTGCAAACTGAGGTAGCATCTACAGAAACTAGGTATATCAAAAGAAGGCCTTTGCAGATTCTGCAATGAGTCAAGTGAAACTCCAGAGCACCTCCTACAGTCGATTGGGACATTGACCCACAAAAGATTGAAATGATTGGGCAAATGCACCAAATATCTCATTCTCAGATTCATAAAAGAAACTGATCTGGAGAGAGAGTTCTAAAGGAAATTATTCTTACCTAGGCTAAGTATGAGTGCATACCCTTCAAATACGATTCCAAAGGAATTAGGCGAAGGGCTACTCTGACGAAGGTACGAAGCTCTCCAAGGTTAGTAGGGGGCACAATAGATCACAAGGTCGCAGTGCAATGCATTTAAAATTGGATTGCACTGTATTGTCAATGAAACTTCAAGTATCAAACCATCTAACATCAAACGTTATCTTACATGTACCCAACCTACTACAAATCAACTTCTATTTGACTAGATAGAAAAGTCGACTTGAAAATGCACATCAATCTTTAAAAGCTGTTCGCAGATTGACCCTTACCCTCAGCTAATACCCACCTCTCACGTGCTACTAAATTGCTCTACCACTTTTGCTTGTTTCTACGTCCCCATTCAGATATTTCTGCTTTAGTCGCTTCACCTTAAATATAGATACATTCATTAATTGCATATAATTGAGCTGTCTGGCTAAGTTGTTGGTTGCCCATTTTTAATACAATGCTAATTGGTACATAACGAAATTTAGTAGTATCTAGTAAGAGAGCCTTGAGCCAACTCCAATGACGTTTAACGTTCATACGTAACTAATTCGATTTGCAGCAGCATTAAGGCTTATAGCATATTTAATAGCTTAATACTTGTTTTCATTTCGCAGTAATTAAATTTTAATATCTGCATGTCAGGCAAGTGTGCCTAAAGAACTCAAAAATAATCGTGCATTGCCGTTCTATATTTAAAATGGATTTTAAGCTTATACACTATAACCTACCTATAGAACGCTTACAGTCCAATTATTTTCCAGAGTTGAAGGTTGACATGGAATAAAAAGCATTAGGAGTTTCAGTTTTTTGTTTGAGTAAACAAGTAATTTTTAACTTACTTAACTTTGGGGCTTTTTTTTTCTCTTTTCAAGTTTATTGCATAAGTGCCTTTAGATTGAAGTGTGTTGCTAGGGCATGGATTTATGTTTTATTTGGTAAAAATGAGAACAAGTTTTTTTTATGAATGAAATTCCTCGTTCAAATTTGAATCATTCTCACAAATATCTAATCAATCATCACTTATCGAATGATATATAGGGTTTTCTTGACTTCAATACAATGTAGCTTACTCCGAAAGGGAGCATTGGCTAAATGATAAAGTTCACCTTCAAAATAAGTTTGCAGGCGGGTCTAAAACCAATAAGGGAACAGGGTAAGGTATCTATTCAAAAGACTTGAAAATATAAATATCTCTAAAACTCCCTGTCTTAAATAGTGTCTGAAGTTCTAGCCGTGGTCAAGTCTACGGAACTACCTGAGATGGAATCAATATCCAATAAGGATTGTGCTGTCTTCATTTGCAGTGCAAGGCTGCACTCAATGGGCTAGAATCTTTTGTCGTCAAA
This sequence comes from Chalcosyrphus nemorum, assembly GCA_949716465.1. Taxonomy (NCBI): domain Eukaryota; kingdom Metazoa; phylum Arthropoda; class Insecta; order Diptera; family Syrphidae; genus Chalcosyrphus; species Chalcosyrphus nemorum. The sequence continues at coordinate 996,464 of OX454332.1, forward strand.
TCTCAAAAATCATAAACCATGAATATACAACAATACTCTCAGGACATTGTCTTCTGAGGAAGCACGCTAGAAGATTTGGATTTAGAAATATAGGGTGATTCTTTAAAATCCGTTTTTTTTAGTCTTAAATAAAATACAAAATGAATTTGGATATTTGAAACTTTATTTCGGCCTGAAAGAACAATGTCTGACATTTACTTTTTAAATAATACTTTGTGTAAATGTTGCCCGCTACTACGCCGTACATGGTCTATTCTAAAGACCTAATTTTCGATCAGCGTTACGACCGGTATTTTCCGAATCACGCCAGTGATTCTGGCTTCCAAATCCTAATTCATAGCTGGCTTATCGAAGCTCATGGAACCAATTGAAGGATCTACTCAATTACTGTGGGGGAATTATTCAAAATAATCCATCTGCTATTGAGACTCACCCGAGGGTGACGAGTTTTTCTCTGAACTAGATTTTTCAAGTCGACCCTGAGAACTCTTCTCGCGAAATTTTGACCAATTTGTTTGGAAATTTGATCAAGGCTTTAGAATCACATTCCCTATGGCATAGCGTAGGAGTTTTTTTTTTTTTTTTTGATAAATTGATACAACTTTGTACGTAATTTTAGACTTTTTTAGTGTTCCGGACCTTAAAAGGAAAGACGGAACACTTATGGGTTTGATACGGTGTCTGTCTATCCGTCTGTCCGTCAGTCACATCCACAGCCCTGTAACTTTTGAACCGTTAGACATAGAGAGCTGAAACTTTCTCTATGTATACATTATGTGGAAGCCCGCACAAGATGGCGGCAATGAATTTCATTTTGGGAGCCCTATTTTGGGCACCTTGTATGAAGGGCAAAAAAAAATATTTTGTTCCCCATCATGTGGCATATCAAAACAAAGAGAAGCAAGGGCTCCATATATGTAAGAAATATTTTTTTCTGACAAAATTTGTTGAACAAAAAAGCTTTCCAAACATTTGAAAAATTAAAAAACTTTAATTTTAGTTTAAAAAACTACAATTTTTTTTTGTTTTTTTTTTTTCAAAAATATTTTTTTCTTAAATTCTTAAAACTCTAAATGCTGTATTGCTTCGCATGTTAAGTATTGCCAGTGTTATGCTTTGCTTAAACCATTTGACAAGCAAAGTACCGTTACATTTATTTTTATCCAAATGATTGGTACGCCTAAACTAACTAAAATATGAAATTTTATCAAAACCGTTGAAACCATTTTGGAGAAAACTTCGTGTTTGTGAAAACGGCGCTACGTGCAGGAACCTTAAGAGTAGGGCTACAACAAAAATTTCAGTGTCCCCTTTAGGGGCCATGCAATAGCTCCCTACCATGAAGTTTGAAATAAATTGATTCACTCGTCATACAGACAGACAAACAGAATCGGCAGACAAACTATAACGAGCTTTTCTATCAACGTAATTTCCGAATTGTTTAATATCTCGAGTTCCAATTCGTGCACGAATTCAATATGTACATGTTTTATATCAAAAGTGCAAGTTAAAATGGATTGGAATCTCAGCATAGTATTATTAGGACATACCTACGTACTAGGCATTACATCGTTCATATCAAAACCAGTATTAGGTGTGCCTATGCAGGATATGAATAATATTGCCCTCTGTTTAATGACAATCTAAAATGTCCGGAACACTATTGCACGAGGCCCTCCTTGCACTTGCTCAATTTTTTTAATTTGATGTTCATCGATAAAGATGAAGAGAGTTCATCTTCCTGAAATTATAACAAATACAAGCCGCTATAATAAGTTTTAAAAAGCTTCTCATTTTCGGTAATTTTTCTCACCGAAAGACCGAACATTTCTTACACTCGTGGATTTTGAAAGCCTTCTGACTTTATTATTTACCATAAATACCAATTTAAATTCTAAATTACGCCACATCACTGCAAACAAGGTACAAGGTGTTTCATAGATTGACCTACATAATGCATGACAAAATAGATGTTCACTCTACGACCCAGGTGAATATTTAATAAGCTTAGTTAGACCGCAATTGGCTAATTTAAAAAAAAAAAAGAAGCCAAACACACAATAAAAGCAATTTCGTGGTTTCGTTAATTAGATATGCAAATACTTGTCAATTTCAATAGAACATCGATTGAAAATATGCAACTAATTAAAGTGTGTACTGAATGAAAAATCGAATTATATTAATGAATTTAGATTTTTCTCAAATTTTCATTTATAAATTAGTATCAGACAAAATCGTTTAAAAAGTCAGCCGTTCCTTATATTTCTTAGTTCATCCTAGCCCAAACCAACTAAGCTATTGTACTTTATAAAATATGTGAATTGTTCGACGGTAGAGAGAAAGTGGAAAATGTACTAGAAGTAACGAGAAGGTAATATGATTGAGAAAGAAAAACTGTCAATCACTGCTGCCAACCAAGAATGATTGAATTTTATGGTACTGTCACTGTATACTGTGTGCATTGAGGAACTAAAATTCTAAACTAATCACAGTTCACCGCTTCACCTGCTGTTCATTGATTTTGAAAAGGAATTTAATAGGGAGTTTATTTGGCGAGCCTTACGCAGGGGAGGTGAGGTATCCCAGATAAATTATTTGCTATTATCAAGACTACATATGCTGGCTCAAAATGTAACGTCGTCCTGTCACGTCCTCCTGTTGTCAGAGGAATTTGAGATCCAAAGTGGGTTAAGACAAGGTTGCATTCTTTCACCAATTCTATTCCTTTTGGTGATTGGCGATGTGCTTCGTGCAGCTTTTTTCGAAAGCGAAGGAATTCGATGGACTCTTACATCTCAACTGAACCATATTGACTACCCTGACGATGTATGCTTACTTCCTCATAGAATTATGGATCTCCACCAAATAAAAGCTGATATGAAGAGAGTGGCAGGCGTCGTCGGGTTTTTAATACGGCAAAAACTAAAGTTATAATGACAGTTTACTTTTATGTTTTCTGCTGAAGATATCCAGTACTTCTTCAGGGTTCATCTTTGAAGCAATGTCTTGATGGAAATGCCTTAAAGCTAGTCCATTCAGGAGATCTTCTCTTATATTGCTGCGAAGATATGTCTTTAACCGGCGTAATGTTTAAAAGATCGTTCGGCAGTGGTGGTTATCACAGAAAATGTGATCAATAATTGACATAGGGTTCTTAAAATTGAGCCGGTGCTTTTTTGCCAAATTTGTAACTCTCTTGATTTACAAAGCTGAAATACAAGGCAAATCCTTTTTATATACCTCCTTTAGCGCCTTGCAAAACTTCATCTTAATCAGCCATTTTCTGCAAAACTTCAAGAAGACATGAAAAATAAATAAATATTAGGCCGTAAGCAGCCCATAGAGGGCCAAGGCCTAGCTTCTCACAGCTGTACGTATTGTGCGTGGAATACATTTCTGTACGTACTGAAGGGACCTACAGTTTTGTGCCGTATCCGAAGGGCAGGGGGGTTTTTGAGAAGCTTTCTCATGACAGCAAATACTCTTGGATGTTTGTCGGACGCTCGCAAGAGGTGGGGCCGTGAAAAAAACGTTGGTGGTAATTTCCTGGATTCGATCTCGGAACCGCTTGCGCAGTAGTCCAACGCAGACATGGCAAAACGTTAAAAAAAAAACTGCTTTTTGTCTTTCTACCAATCTTGTTTTGATTATTGAATGAGTAAGCAGAAATAATGCAGTTGGTATCTAATTGCTAGTGTTTTTTCGACTGCACTGTTTTAGCTGAATAGTGTCTGGAGAGGGGCCCGTGCCCCTGTGCCCCCCCTCTGGATCCGCCCTTGACCTTATAAAAAGTAAGTGTCAATTCTATGCTTCTATGTGCAATAAATAGCCAGTGCCTTCAAGCGTGATTATCTCAAAACATGGGTGACTAGCCGCTTCAATTGTGAAGTTATGAAAAATTTCCACTAAAAGCTATAAATTTACAAACTTTGAAGTACGCTTCACTGTGCCTTGGCAGTAGTTTCTCTAACTATAAAAAAAAAACTAATAAATTAAACTTTCTCGCGTTAGTATTGGTAAATCTAAAAATAGTTTAAACTTTTTCGATTTAATGATATTAAATGATTCCAACGACCAATCAGTCAATCTCACAGTATTAGGACTCGTCAAACCAAGAGGATACACTCTTCACTGCAAATGCAGCTCAAATTTTTCCATCACAAATACAAAGGAGAGGTTAGTGAACCCAATTAATTCAACAACAATAACTTGAATCTATCTATCTACACGCTCAACAGACGTCTGTCGGTACACTATAGTTTAAGTACCAAATCAATTGTTTATTTGTTATTTATTATCTCTCAGTTGCTTGCATGACAACTTAGTCACATGTATTGTAGATGTGTATTACCCAAGAATACGGAATAATTGAAGAAGTAAATAAAGTGAGTCGAGGCAAAATGTGCAAATGAATCGAATCGCTGCGCGCTCGAATTCCATTTCCATTTCCATTTCAATTAAGTTCTTTTCCGTTTGCTTGAAGTGCGGTCGCGACAAAAGCTCTCTTCTGAGACGCTCTCTGCCAGCCCACCTATTTGTAGTGTGTCGAGATGGTGGTGACAACATCGATATCAACCCCCTGTCGCTGTGGTGGATCGTCTCAAGTCACGGAGCTGTTTACTTTTTGTGCGTAATTATTTGCATTGTAATCGAAGCGGATGTGTGCGATCGCATTAATTAAAGTACATTTCTTAACGGTACTGCCGGGGGTGAAAAATTTACTTCAGTCTGTGATAATAGAACCGAGAGGACATAGTTCATACTCCGAAAAAGCTCGCCGACCCATTAGCGAGACAATCGTGAACATTTTATCAGTTAGTCAGTGCGCGAGATAAAGGTTTACCTTCGCCGTCGTTCGCTTTCGCTTATCTCTTCGGTGAGAACACAAACGAATTCTTGTTTTGTTAAAAAAAAATAAGAAATATACGTACTCATATTTATTTTTCGCGCTATCTTGCTGTAGTCGCGGAGAGATTCATACTCACGAGCGCAGGAAAGATTTAAACTTTAAAAAAAAATTAAGGCCACTACAGACAGTTGACGTCTTTGGAGTGCATTTCTACCGAATGCACTGAATGGAAACTTTGAAATAACACAAGCTCTACTACCTAGCAACCCTATAGACAAAATGGTTAAGGACAGATTGCCTGATCTACTGCAGGTAAGCGAGAGCGAAAACTATACTATCACTGCCACTACTGGTTTTTGTTTTGTATCTTATCATTGTGCAAACGAAACGACACGGCAGAAGCTACGATAATTACGTTAATTAAATTAATACATATTTGGAAAATTTCGCTTACAGAGGTCGCTTCAAACCTCAAACGGCTCCCTGGATCAAGCTATTACAATGACTGAGCTGAGCACTAACGTCGATGCAATTCTTAATCCGGTAATTATATAACCTTACATACCTATCCACTAACACGACTACGATTTAATTTGTTATCTGCGGTTAGAATGTGTTGCTGATTAAGTTTGTCATCCAAATAGTGATTCAGAGAATAGTTGTGTAAAAATACCTACCTATTTGACGAAGAACTGTTGAATACGAGCAGGGCGTAGTCAAAATTTTCAAAACAAGTGTGAATGTGACAAAGTGATCATATCTTCTACATGCCACTTAATCTGAGTTACGTGCAACAAAGAATATTCTGTTTTAATTTTATAATTGGATCGACCCGACCCTCTAGGCAACACAAAAGTGCTAAAACTATTTTAATATCAGTCAGAGATAAGTGTGCAATGGACGTGATTCAACTGCAATTGCTGTTCGTTGGCTTCGGATGTATTTATAAATATTATGCGTTCTTACGAACAAAGAAAAATATATTTTATTTGGCGGAAAAATCTGGTTTGAATTCTGGAAACAAAAAAAAAACACGATCACGTCTGCTGGATTGAATGTGTCAAATGTATACGCTAATTATTTACTTAAGCTCACATGTGTCATTTTTTTGGATAAACATTTCAAAAACATGTTACCGTTCATGACGTAATAATTAAATCAATGATGGAAGAGGTGAACATATGTATGTGTGTAGGTGATTAAACTTTCCTCGCGTAACCTTGACACTTAAATTATCCATTGACACGCCCACTTGAGACGTAAGAGTAGCACAAATTCTAATAATCTCATATGATTTTTTGACAGCAGATTTTAGCTATCGTAATCCTGGAAAAAAACAAAATTCATATACATACTTATAATTCATAACAAGTTTTAAGAAATTCTTTGTATGTATTTCCGAGAATTCGTGAAATTCCCCTGGATTAAGTCAACCACCTGAACCTTGCTTTAATTCTCACATTATAGCCGCACGACTCATTCAGTTCAATGGAAAACGATGCTTTGATAAACAATTAAAATTGTTGTTTTGTAAAGCTTGTAGTGTAGGAAAAATAATGAGGCTAATAAATATTTTTGCTATAATCCCATTTTGTTCCGTTCCTGACAGAAACTTATAACTATGCCAATGCATTATGCTGATTGGTGAAATAGATCGGACCTGTGCATATATTATGTGTGTAAGCCTTAATTTAGCTGTCTCTTTCAATTCGATAGGTTCTATAATCTAACCGGGGCCTGTTTCACCAACCACTTTTCACTTTGTACTTTTCAACTTTTGAATTTGTCTTTTCAAATTCTGTTTCACCAAACGAAAATTTGCAAAGTGACAAGTAGATTTTTGAAAAATGCAAAGTATTGTATTTTACATTTAAAATTTTGAAAAATTTGTCAATAATTTGCAAAGAAAAAAGTTCATTTGCAGTCTAGCTTTTGTTGTGATTGTTGGTGAAAATAAATAAAAATATTAAATGAACCGTTGTTCAGTTGTTAAATTAAGGACAAATTTTAAAATTGGGAATGATTTTCCAACCCTGGAAAGCTTCCGTTTAAGAAGGACGAATATTGAATGTGTTTTGGTAAAAATTGGACATAAAATGTTTAAAAGCCAAAGAAATAATTTCTTAAGTCCCTTGCAACAACTTCTTTGTACACTACGTTGGATTGGAAATGGAGGGCAGTCAATGACGGTAGTGATCTCATCCTTATTGTGGTCGTGGTGCATGTTCGGGAATTTTGCACATCGAGCAGCTTCGTCTGATTTGGGAATACATACTGTCGTTAGAAATCCAACTGGCTTTGTGGCAGGACTTGTGCTCAAATAACAAGACGATTGGCGTTTGTGGACTTCACAAGCTTTTCGCTATTGCCATTACGGTTGCCTACCATATTCCATGCTCCCTATGCTATCTCCCATCACTATAGCAATGTCTCCATTTGGTGTCGTGTTGAAGACTCTTTCTGCCAGGATATAAGGCTTTTGCGGGCTATTAATGTTAGCCCATACCGTATTCTTGTCGGCTACCAGATGGTCTTCCGGAATAGAGCAACACGCGTTGAGGACTAGCATTCTTTATTCGCTAATCCCTACAATATCCTATATCCCATGAATTCTCTCTCGAGTTGGAGGAGTCTGGCACGGTGTGGTGCTTCTTTTACCGAGTCAAGGAGCGTCTTCACATTCCAGAATCCTATCTCTGTCCGGTTATCAATCCTTATCCGTCCCCTATATTACATGTGGGTGCAATTAAATATACATAAATACGCGCATATGTTTCATTTTGTAACTTTGCAAAACACGATTATAAATGCAAAGTTCGCTTTTTAGTTGGTGAAACACTTTCACTTTTCAATTTACAAACAAGTCTGAAAAATTGCAAAATGCAAAGTCGTCAAAACTTTGTGTTTTTAGTGAAATACATCGCACTTGTACTTTGCAGGAATTTACTTTTTTTTTTAAATTGCAAAGTACAAAGTGAAAAGTGGTTGGTGAAACAGGGCCCAGATTTAAATGTTAAAATATTTCAATGTTTTGAGCAGCAAAAACACCAGCAATTAGTTGACTTCAGTGACAAAGTGACCCAAAACCGTGAGGCCTGCAGGGTAAAATAATGAATTTGAGTATTTACACACTTGCTTTATTTGTGCCCTTCATCACTATGCTCGCCCTAAAAGTGGGATATCATCCGCGTCGACCGCGTCGACCGCGTCAACATTATCAACCAACTAACCACTGTTTAACAGAACAAAGGAATACCTTTGACACGTGCTGATTACAAGGTTATTTTATTTTTCAAATTCAAATTCTCCAGTGACACGCCCACATGAGAAGTAAGAGTGCAAAATTCATGTTCAATGAAGTTAATCGAATTCTTTCGCTTTCACTTGTGTTAGCTCTCATTCGAAACTCAGATGCCTGCATGTTTATGTAACGACGATAAAGGGACTCTAGAACGACGAAGCGCTTTACTGTTGGAATCACTATTGAGTGAATACTAAGTAAATAGGAAGAAACGGATGATATTGTTCTCGTCCCTACAGCTTCTACTGCTTCTGATTGCAGTGTCAGGAATTGTCTTTCGATAGAACAGTATACAATGGGGAAGTTTGTTGTCTTTAATGTCGCAGGAGTCCGAAGAACATAGTTTAGTCTGCTGTCTAGGATCTGACTACTTAAAGGAATGAGCTTGCGTCAAATTCCTTGAGTAAATGGAATATATTAATTGTTCCCAAAAAAAAAAAATCAGAACTTTGTTATCCTTAAACCTTAATACTAGTACTAGTACTAATTACAGTAAACTAGGAAAAACCATGACGAGTACTATAATTCTATTTCTTCAAAGTAATGAATATTTTTAACCGATCTTAATTTTAGTATACAGAAATTCGCACCCTTTTGGGTACAATTGTTGCCAACCTTGAAACGATGAATCGGATGGTGCAAACGATAAATATACGTAATTTTAATGGTGAGCTCAAAATAATTTAAATATCTTAATACTTTCATTTATGATTCAATTGAACGGCCACAGAAAAAGAATTAGAAGAGCTACGCAATGAAAATCTCAAAATCGGCACACAACTTATGATTAAATTCAAGGATTTCAAAGCGAATCTACCACCCGACGACGATTACTGTCTGGAAGCCAGAATGAAACGGACACTCTTTTATGGACTTCATCAATCCTATATAAATATATGGACTCGAAATGAATTGTTCCTGCAGTCCTACGAGGATAAACTGAAGAAGAACTTGCAGTTGCATTCCAAAATCAGTACGTGACCTAATTGCAAAAGGAACAAAAACATGATATTTTTCATTTAAAATGTTTTCTCCCTCATTCAGTGAACTATAACTCAACGGAAGAGGAAGTCGAAGAACTAATTGCCAATAAAACAACATCGCTTTTTGTAGGAAATGTAAGTGACCATGTTTTATTGCAATTGTTTTCTGTCCTTTTTCCAACTACTCGCTGTCGTTCAAGTAAGAAAAGTTAAATTTTAGTAATTTAGATTTTAGAAGAAACAGAAAAAGAGAGAAGGACATTGAGGGACTTAATGGACAGATTCTCTGAACTGAAGAAGCTCGAGAAATCATTGGAAGATGTCCACGCCTTATTCCTGCGAATACAAAACCTAGTATTAGAGCAGGTAAAATTTTAAATTTGACACATTTCAAACTGAACCTTTTAATATGCATTTTAGAGTGAAACTATTCAATTGGTTGAATATCACGCTCAACAAGCAACACTGCACGTAGACAAGGGGACAGATGAACTTGAGCAAGCACACACCCTCAAGAAGAAGACCCTCAAGGTATAAGGTGGCAATTTCGCATTCTTTTCAACATGTTGTACACATTTTTTCCTTTTTTTACAGAAAAAAATTATACTTATAGTGATAATATTAGTTGTGTTATTTATTTTAGTACTTGTTGCGGTTTATTTGTAATTTAAGTGTACCTATATGTTAAATTTTATATTTAGTGTCAGTTCATTCATGTTTAAATTCCTTTTCAAACGGACTACATATTTAATGTGTAAACAGCAAAAATCAGACTCAAATTAGAGAATGTTTCTTGAAGCAAAATGTATATAATTACTTTTATATATTATTACGTTTAACACCAGTTATGACTGTAATAAAAGCTAAGTATTATATAATAATATTGGAGTTTTTTTTTTACCACCTTATAATGGGTGTTATAATCTGCATTATTATAGATTTTGTTCTGAAGTAAGATTTAAATTAAAAATATAACGGATATCCGGTAAGTATTCGTTATCCGGCTATCAGGCCACTTTTTTTACCAATCCGAATGGCAAATAGAGAGCCACTATTCGGCGATAATAACCTCATGGGTAAAACAAGATATAAAATTAAAAAATCAACAGAAAAGAAAAGTTACTGGTACATAATTAATTAATAGGAAGTTGTGATATATAAGGACAAGTTTTTCGACATTAACCGGTAAAAGACAGTTGCGTTTGTTATCATGTACCAGCTTCAAAAAATAACTCTTTCTGAAAACGCTGCTACTTGATGAAGATAGATAGACACTCACAAACTTGGTAATGTTGATGATTAACTGACCACCAAGCGCTATTTCGGTCGGTTAGAACTGCTTTTAAAAAAAGTTTTAGCTCATTCGTAGTATCAGTTTTTTTTAGGGAACGTCAGTTCCATCTTTTGCCACTTTATAAAAATATTCCTAAAATTATGCATGCGTATCACCAGTAATACATAAAGGGTCCGCCAAATAACTTTTTTTTTTGAAAATGCTATAAAAAAAAACTACTGAATATTTTCTCAAATTTCCGGTTAATAATGGAAAATAATTTCATTTAAATGGCTGCCTCGGCTGGCCATGCAGTAGCCTACACGATCGGTGTAACCACATTCCCCAATGGCTTCACGAATATTTTCCTTTAAAGCGTCAATTGTCTCTGGCTTGTCGGCGTAACACTTATCTTTTACGGCACCCCACAAATAATAGTCCAACGGTGTCAAATCGCAGCTCCGAGGTGGCCAAACGACATCAGCTCTGCGGCTGATAATGCGATCTTCAAAAACAGGGCGCAAAACATCGAGTGTAGCTTCGGCTGTGTTTTGTGAACAAAAATTCGTTCAACATGGCCCGATAACGATCGCCATTGACTGTAACGGCCACTCCTTGCTCATTTACGAAGAAAAATGGCCCAATTATGCCTCTGGACCAAAATCCGCACCAAACAGTGACTCGTTTTGGATGTATCGGCTTTTCAATGTATGCGTGCGGGTTTTCTGTGCCCCAAATGCGACAATTTTGCTTGTTTACATACCCGCCAAGATCAAAATGAGCTTCATCTGAAAAGATGATTTTTGTTGGCAAAATCGGCATCGGCACTATGATTTTCAAAGTAATGTCTCAATATTTCCCAGCGGTGTTCAAGCGTATACACAACCATATTCGGTCAGCGGAAGGATAAAACTAATTATCTGTCAAATCAGACATGGGCTAAGTGTTACCATTCACGAAATAAGAACTAGTTAAAAAAAAAAAAAAATTAGATGGCGGACCCTTTATTACCTTCGCTTTCTTTTTCTAGCAAGAATGCTGGGGGGAAAATTCCCTCCAATGCCGAAGGAATGCTTGGTGCATTTCTAAGACCTGCAAGAGAATTTTTTGGCACAAACTTTCGATTTGAATCGGACTTAAGATCTATTGTCCAGAGGAGGACAGTATATTCGGCCGTCGGATAACCAGCTATCCATACAAAGAATATACCAACCTGGTGGTTTCGTAAAATCACTATCCATTACATTCCAAATTTTAAAGTTTCTAAAATATTGTTGAACTTTTTCACTATTTAACCGAATGTTTTTTTAAGATCTCTGCAGAATCTGCAATGCCCATTTAGGTGTTCCTTAAACAGAACAGCTGTCAGAATACATAACCGTTTTTTATCCTGGCTCAAGCTAATTTTATGGTTGATATACATATCACAGTTGCTCATGTCTCCCTCTTCAACTCTTTCCGCATATTTTGTGGTCCTATTCCACGAAAAGCTATGTGATTCTTATGACCCTATACATGTATATAGCTCGCAAAGTTTATTCTTTTGGTAAGTATTCCCAAAGCATTGTTGTGTTGTTCAAAAATCTAAATCTAGATTAATTTTCTACCGCATACTATGCTGATGCATTTTTGTTCAGTTCAGAGAACGGTCAGTTAATGAAAATCGTGTTATTGAACTAGTTCGTTCTTCTAGTTCATTTAGTTTAATATAATTCATGGCTCATGGCTTCAATTGTATTAACTTCAATTGGAGTGTATAACTCAACTGAACTAATACAAAATGACATTGCGAACAAGTTAACTAAGTTCACTTGTAAGAGTTTAGTTTCGAATTACTTCTTTCATGAATTCAACGAGCCTACCTTAAATTCCTTCCCAATGATACATGCTTGGACGTTCAAGTTCTGATAATAAAATTGTATTTCATTCAGTGACTCAGTTGTTACTGTGCATGGGATCAAGGTTCGATTCCCAGAAAATGTCAACAGGTTTTTTGTCGCCTAAATATGTACATATGTATTTAATGTACTTACATGGAGAAAAATAAAGCCGTTATTCCCCAGAACAAACGTAGACTTGTGAAGCCAAATGGCGTTTGATTGAAAGTGCACAATCCTTGAGCTAATAGCACATATTATTTACTGCCAATCTTACAATTATCGCACTTTAAAATCTCACTACTTACGAAATTGTTGATGCAGACTTGTCACAGGTTTCCTTATTGCGCTCCACGTCACACACGCGAACTTATTGTCCAAATATCGGTCGATCGAAAAATTGAAGGTCAGCATATTGGTTCAACAGTGACACACAGCACTTCAAGTTAAATTTAATTAACTCGAATGAAAAATGCCAAAAAAAAAACAGGTAACCGGAGGAAAGTGTTAATGATCTGTATGACATGTGTGATGATTTACCAATATGCTTGGTGCTAGTGTCATCACTTCTTCCGATTAAGCTACCTATAAATTGAGATAGTCCGGCAAATGAAAATCATTCCTAGTTCAATCCTCACTCAGTTCGTTTAGCGCAAGCAACCAAACAAACTCATTTCAATATGAAATTCTTCGTTGTTTTCGCACTGTGCTTCGCTGCCGTTCTTGCTGCTCCCTTGGATGACCCAAAAGACGCTGTCATCGTCAAATACGATAACGATAATATCGGTGTCGATGGATACAAGTTCGAGTAAGTATACCCATTAGCCTCTTTAGGTTCTGAAATCTTAATTGTTTACACTCCATTCTAGTGTGGAAACCAGTGACGGCAAAGCTGTCAGCGAAGAAGGTACTTTGAAAAACGTTGGTACTGAGAACGAAGCCATTTCTGTTAAGGGCTCATATACTTACACTGGACCCGATGGTGTTGTCTACACTGTTAATTACATCGCTGACGAGAACGGTTTCCAACCCTCAGGCGCCCACATCCCACAAGCATAAGTCGCTTGGTTATTCTAGTTTGTTTTTATAATTTTAGTTCAAGACTTGTAAATAGACTCGTTGAGAGTGTGCAAAACATTGTACAAAAGAAAAATAAAATGTTTTCATAAAAAAAAAAGTAAACCGAACTTTATCTTGATTTCACTTTCCAAAAGCAAAAGCAAAAATAGCATGTCTACGAAAATAATAGCAACCGGAACGAACCTCATAGAATGCCGGTGTTGGTATCATCGAAACCATTTGTGGGTTCCAACAAAAATGCGATACAATTGCGGAGACTGGACCATTTGTCAAGACTAAATGGGAGGTGCGGCATCTGCATTTATTAGCATATGAATGATTTAAATGCTGAAATACATAACACCATTAATTTAGGCTTTATTAGCTGATCACGACGGTAGTCGAGTCTAACCTTGTAGGATGTGTCAATACTTCAATTTAACTGAAAACTTAAAATTATTTGATTTAAATGATTTGTTAGATCAACACCTGCAGGCAATTTAATTCTCCTTCTTTTCGCAGCTTGAGTGGGGAAAGTCTTTGTGACACAGACTCTTGTGACCTTGACTCTTACAGAAAGGGAAGTTATGTTTAAATGTTTTGTTAACATAGTTTATTTAATTTATGTCTATTAAAAACAATTCGAATAGAAGATAGAGTGTTGACCGATGTTGCAAGATATGTCATTCAAAATTTGCAATATTTTATTTCAAACTAAAAATAGCTTCACTAATGAACAACTCTTCATAAAATTTCACTACAATGGAGAGATAATGTACCTAATAATTTATGCAAATGAATGTAACTAATGAGGCAAATGTCTTAAAATTAAAGTTGTTGCTATGCTCTTTTTGTTTTATTAATCTAATAGCGAACTCAGCAATGCTTCACTAAGTAGTGCTAAATTTTAGATAGGTATAAACCTACGCAACTATAATGTTTATTGTTCTTTAGAAGAATTTGGTCTTCGACAAAATTCAGCCCTGAGTAGTGTGTTTTTACTTGCATGAAATAGAATAAGGTTGAAGTTGATGCCTAGAGGTTTAAATTTTATTACACCAAAATAAATAAATAAAATAATAATGCTGGTTTCGCACTTACCAAAATTTTATAATTTGGATTCAATAAATTCGTTGCCTTCCACCACCTCTACAAATTTTTCGACGCCCGTTGCAGTGAAGAATAATTTTCGAGTACAATTTCATAGACGTCAAACTTATAGCACTGCTTGAAGTTGAAGAGGACTCAACTTTACAGTGCACAACTCAGACTCAGACGCACATTGCGGTTTACGGTTTTCCACACATTTTATATTTTTTTACAGCCAGCGACTCAGACATGTCATCAAGCATGTAAAAGTGTATTAGTGAAAATTAAACACGTATACCTTGTGCGTCTACTTGAAGCAAAATCAAAATATTTTGATTTTTGTTCAATCAGGAGCACAGGATTGATATAAGTAGGTGATTGATTGCTTGATCAAGCGTAGCTAATTTTTTTGTAGACAGCGACAAGTTAAACATCTCAGGCAGACAGCGGAGCATGTCAATTATTTTTTTTTTTTTTTTGGAAGATGGAGGAGAATTTTTTTTTTCTAATTTATAGAAGTTTACCGTTCATTACCGGAGTCGCGAAATGTTAAATTAAAAGAATACATGAACCGTAATTTAAAAAATAATGAAAATCTAAATTTTTTCTTTTTGAAAATAATTTTTTTTCAATAGATATTAGTTTCAAGCAGACCATACACGATTCAATTCAGTCATCAACGTAGACAAATCACAATGATATCAACCCGAGTGTGGCATTGTCATTTGATCGATTTGACGCTTGACATTCTGGTTGATGAAAAATCAAAAGATTATAACTTTTCAAAGTTAATTAACATTGAATCGTGTGTGGCTAAATCGGCCGACTAGCTGTCAAATTTAAGAATTTTCAATAGATATTCATTGTGTCAATTCAGTTCACAACTCAGTTTTAAATCGAATTAAATTGTGTATGGGCTGCTACTTTTTCATTGAATGGAAAATTTCAGAAATTAGAACATTTCGAAAATTAGAATTATCTGAGGAACAAAACAAAGGACTGTAATTCAATATGTCACACATCAAATTTTAATGAAAGCATGACCATTCTCTCGTTTTCTTGTAAATAGAATCCTGAATTTAAAATTGTTGATCCTACCATATTTGACAAAGTAGAAGTGATCCAAAACCTTTTCCAAAATTATATATACATACTTATGTACACGCATGCGTAAAGCCAGTATGAAACTACATTTTTTTAAAGTGTAACTCAAACTACATTTTTTAGTCACTGCCAACCTTTTTTTATGGTTTCTGTACTACATGTAGACTTTGTTGTTTTTGCTTTTTTGTTTTCTACTTTGCTTTTCATTTCTTAAAAATAAACTAGTTGTATTTTAACATTAACATTATTTTGTTTCTAAAAACAACATTCGACGGGCTTTGCAAGCAAATACATATTATATCCTTACATCGCCTGTTTAAAACCACTCACCCATTTCTCGATTACTCTCACTTCCGTTCCATTGCCACATGCTTACCTATTGGACGTCCATTAAAGCGGCCCATTTCCAAATCGTGTTCGTATTATTTTTGTTTACTATTTCGATTCAATCTAACTTTCACCGTCTCTTTCGCCCATTTTCTCCGAAAGGCAAAACAAAATGAAACGAATAACTGTCAGTTGTCAAAAAGCCAAAGCAACAAAACTCGCCCACCAGAGAGAGATGGAAAGTCTGAGATTGGTACGAAAAGATGGCTCTTCCTCAAAGCAAATTGGTGTCAAATAAGTGCGCGATATTTATTTGTTTGAAATAAAAATAACAAAACTCACCCAGTCTGGTGTGTTGCTTAAAAAACGACGTCACTTTTTGTATACTTTGTTTTTATCCACAAAATGTGCCTCCCCAATGTGCTTGCATGCGAATAAACCTATCCGAAAGCAGGTAAAAGTTGACTCGCACAACCAAAACTCGAATTCCATTAATCCTTGTCCACAGCGCCACCGAGAGTACGAGTAGAAATTCCGCTGGGATAATCGACCAAACCACGACAAAAGTACGCCATTTTTGTGAAAAGATTTCCCTCACCGTGGGCTTTTTATAGTATATTTATGCAATTCTCGGGTGCATATCCTCCGAATATGCTAAAAATATTCCAATAGTTTCGGTAGTGCTTTAGTGAAAGGTGAGAGGTGTGCGTAAGAAATTACTCTTCAAAGTTATTGTGGTTTTTCTCCAAAAAAGAACATTTGCATTTTCTCCGATGCAAAGTGGCTTCCATCCTTTATTTATTTACTTTTTTTGTATTTTACTAGTGACAGTGGGTTGATTTTTGTAGGGACTCTTGTTATGGAAATGTCTAGAAGTTCTAGCAACCACGATCAAATTAGGTCAGCAAGCCTGCAATGCAATTGATCGAGAGAACGTAGTTGCCATCATTATGGGCCTTGATTGTCGCCTACAAGGTTGTTTTAATCTTTTCATTTGTGATCTTTATTGATGACAACTTTATATGTACCTTGTTCTAAAAATGGCGCGCAGAAGATATTTCAGGCAAATGGAGGACGCTAAAAGCTTAATTCGAGGGGAGAATGCATCGCGGTTAAGTTCTTATGAAAGGGATACGCAGGTTAGATAGGTATAAACTAGAAGAAATAGACACATGAGGAACAATAGCGAATCTTTAAAATCTTCCTAACAATTCTTACCAGAACTTTCAAGTTAACCACTTAAACTTGGGTGTGGCTTTGTATTCTCTGAAAAATTGGAGCATTATGGGGCTGTAATTTTGCGGCATAATTTACTTTCAGCAAATTTAAAAATGCAACTACAATAAAACTCCTCCATTTCCCTTGAAACACTATATAGCTCACGAAAATTAATTCTACTTTCACTAAAAATCCTAAGGATACCAGCTAGTCTAAGGCACTCATTTAGGGAATGCGTAATATCTGAGCACAGCTAAAATCCACTCCCTAACCGGAGTTCCACTTAAAAACTAGGTTTATAATTCTGCGTTTTATGTTATAATTTTTCTCATGCGAAAATGGTAATTTAAAAAGTAGATCTTTGTAGGTGCATCCTTTTGAAGTAATATTTGTATAAAACCCACAGTATTACATTATTATTCGGCACTAAGTAACGTCACATCTCCGTTTAGTAACATTAACATTCAGACAATCTAAATTTTTCGTTTGAAAAATAGGTAGTTCAATAAGGACGTAATAAATATATCTACCTCTAAATTAATAAAAAGCTGTTCTTACCTGTAGAATTGTTTCGATCAACCATAAGACAGATAAGCTTGTTTTTTGGAGCCTACTCTCGATTGCTAATCTTTGTAGTCTATATTTAATTTTTTTATTCCACGAACCTAAGTTCAAATATGTTCATATTTAAACGTAACAATTTTTCAAATTACAACATACATACAAAATAGACTACTGTTTGACTTGGAATGTGAGAGTTTCCCACAGAACCCAATGATTACGAAATCATTCGCAATTGCGAATTTATTATCCAATAAGAATGTACGATGCAGGGAAATTGTTAACGAGTGCAAATATACCTAGAGTTTAGTTTTTATATAGAAAGAAAGAGTGCTTTTCTTAATTTGAGGAGGGCGATGGACACCGCGTCAAGAGATTGAATGGTGTTTAACGATGTGCGGTCCATACACTATTGAATTCATATGTATGGACAAACGAACGGGATTAAAAAGGGGGTTTGCTCATAGTTGTTTGGGAAATATTTTGTTTTGGCTAGTTGTGTATTGTTTTTGATTATTAACAAAAAAAAAGAATGGCTGATGTACTCATCTGTCAACTCGATCCCAACTCAATTCCTCGACTCAGCATATAAACGTAGTAAGATATGTATACATGGATTTTTCTCCTTCTTCTTCTGAGCTGATCCCATTTGTGGTTATATAAAGGACAATATGAATAATAGTTTTAAGAGCTAAACTCACTAGAAAATAACACTCCGGAGGAACTAAACGCTAACCGAGTGGTGAAAAAAGCCTCGAGTTCAAAAGGCTGATTGCTACATTTTCTTTACTATATAATTTAATTTCGAGCTGGATTCGACTGCATAATATACACCAGCTTTAATTCATTAGTAACACATACTTTCAATTGCTTTACTAATTTACAGAATCGTAAAAAAATTGGAATACGTACAAAAGAAATATAGTGGACAGTTCTATCTTAACTATCTGAGTTGCCATAACATAACATAATCATTATTGTATATATGTATAATATAGGGCAGATATTAGATTAGTGAAGATTCGAACTCGTGACAACAATCAATTCTAGCCTTACAAGACTCAAAAGACCGTACGTTCGTTCACGTAATGGTCGACCTCATCATCATAGCTTGTATCGCTATTGATCATAGGTCCAAGATATTTAAACTTTTCGCACTTGGTAAGCACATTTCATTTCAAATGAACAAATGTCGGGAGACAGTGGGTTAATACGATACCCATTTCCTCCCAAAACATCCACTCTTTGCAGGATCGTGTGATACTCTAAAAACAATATTCTGTGTGCTAAACATATTTGACTAGTAAACTACTAACGCAAAGTAATATTAAAATATTTTTTTAAATATCGAAAGCGACGAGTTGTCAGTTTTCTTGTAACATTCACGTTGTTTATTTGCAGATATTTTTGATACATTTCTAATAAATTGGAATGAAAAATATGGAGGTTCCCAAAGTCGGATTAATCGCTGCAACAAAAACAGACGCAGTAGCAAGTCCCATTAAAGTGGAAGAAAAAACTCTTCCTACTGAGACTAACACAAAAATAATCGCGTCATCCGGGAAAGCAAAAACTAGTCTCGATGAAAAATTTCGAATTGAGGTAAATCTCTGAAAAATAAATACTAAGAAATCAACCACCTAAAATTTAACTTCGTAGGCTGAATCATTTGGAGAACTCCTGGGATCAGTAACAACACACAATTGTCCCGGTGTACGCGCCAGTGCCCGAGTGATTCAGAAAATGAAACAAGACTCCATACGGCCGTCTACGCCGCCACCAAACGAAAAAGAAATGAAAGCGAAAGAAGAGAAAGCCGTACAAAAGACACCATCACAGACAAGGTCATCTACTAAGGCGACTTGGACAAATATTGAACGTAATTATTTTTTCGATGCTTTGAATGAGTTCGGAAAGGATTTCGATGCCATCGGAAATTTCATAAATTCGAAACTGAAACGAAAAAGTTCTACGGAAGCTGCTTTCAAGACTAAGGATCAAGTTCGACAGCATTACTATCAAACTTACCATAAGATCTGCAAATACATTCGGTTTTCCGACGGTGAGCTATAAATTACAATTGATCAAATGATACCCTATGGCTTAATACATAATCATTGAAATGCAAAGAAGAAACTCCAAACCAAAAAATTTCTCTTACCAATTGCAGAAGTAAAAAAGCCTGTGCAGGAAGTATACACTCTTATCAATTATGGAGAGATGCGTCGGAAACTGCAATTTATCACTGATAAGCACTACATGAAACTCAAGCATCTCGTTTACACTGGTCACATCACAGTCAGATGCAAGGGGAAAAATATCCGGATTAAAACTCCCACTTGTAAAGCTTTAAGAAAATTGAATCAACTTGACGGTAATTATTTACCTACTTAAAAAAAAAGCAACACAAGAACATATAAATTTTTCATTGCAGATTCTCTTGAGGATATAAAGTTACCTAGTAAGATAGAAGTAGTTATCTGTCCAGCGAATATGGAATCTTTTGGAAAAGTTCAAGTGCTTGCGCAGAATCCAAAAGCGAAAGCCACAGTTTCCCTGCAAAAGAAGCTTGTAAATTTTATTAAAACATTTCAATACAAGTGGCGAAGTAGTGAAATGAAATTGGTAAGTTCAATACTAGCTGCTGTTAATTTAAATAACTTTTTATTTGTTTAAGGCTGAGGAGGAACCAAAAATGTTTCCAAGCCATCCGGCTACAGATACAGAACAAGTTGCCTTTCATGATTCCCAAATGTGCTTTAGACCGAAGCCAGGAGTGCCTATTCACCGGCCACTGTTAAACATCACTGAATATTTAAGCAGTTTAAGTCTCTGTCTGACGGCCTATGAAGATCGGATTGGTGTAAAAGTTCGCAGTGAAACTTTGTGTCAGGAACGTTTGCTGGCTAGCAAACGTCAACGATGCGATAGTGGATCTGACAAACGCAGTCCAGACAATAAAAAATTTAAGCCCTGCGAACTGACAAACGATGCAGGGTTTACAATTAAAGAAGAAGTCTCCACAATATCTGCACAACAAGCCAACGAAAGTGAGAATTCCAACCATGATGGCGATTTAAGTGATGAATTAAATGAAATACTGAGTTTCACTGAGAACAAAGGTGATAGTATATCAGATAATGCATCCGACAATGATATGAAAAATCATGAACCACCACCACAGCTGCATACAAGTGCAGTTGTGGAAAATGGTTGTACTTCGAATAACACTGGTACCAGTGATCAAAAAGACCAACTTGCATCATCATCGGTGGAGTTAAAAAGCAAAAATGTTCGAAGAAGGCGAGAACACAAGAAAAATGACAATAATTTCAAGCCGCTCATCAGTGACGATGTGATTAAGAAGATTCGTAAGGGATGGACGGTTCTCAATTCGGATGATATAACCATTGGCGATCTGTATGTTGTTTTTGGACAGGATTCCAAACTGGAACTAGAGTACTTCTGGACAGATACTAGCGCCGAAAGAAAGCCAGTATTTAATCAGAAACAAAATGGTATGCCATACAGCATAAACGACTGCGATGAACCAGAACTCATTAACTCCCTGGCAAAGTCGACGCTGGGAAATAAACTAAAACATTTGCTTTTGATAGCCAATCTGAGTGAACGTATACGAAAGAAGCAGTGTTCCTGTGGGCACACTTGTGACAAAATGACTAAGCCTATAGTGAGTTACTTATTTCATTTTGCTAGTTTCTTGTTTCTAATTTTTGTAATTCAAACAGCTCTACCGAGAGGTCGTCACTAAGTCGTTTGTTTCGCCTAAGACCTTTCAATTGTCCTCGTCTGATTCGGGGGTATTTCGTCAGCCAGTGGTTCCGTTCCGAAGACCAACATTCAGCTTGGATCCCATCAAACAAATGCCCAATGTAAGTACACACTAATCTACAGTATCACGGTAATTTTATCGAAAAATATTCCCACAGGGTTCTCGCTTGAAGATGTCAAAGCAAGTGCTGGTGCAACGCTTGTTACTGCCTCATAGGTCTGGTCAAGCTTATGATGTTGTGGAAGTGAAAGATTTGCAAAATAAACTTGTAAACAGACATGAATCTCCACCAGCTTCAAATGGAAACAGTAATATCTTTCCAGACGCTTCCACTACGTCCACATTGGTCAGTGATGAGGTAGATTTTCTTGCAAAAGCTGAGGAATCGCAAGTTGAAACAGGGTCTTCCCCAAATCAGACCGACAGTATTACTCCCAGTAGTGTAGACACCGATGATAGCCTTAAATCCACCACTGATCAACCCTCCGAAGATTCCAACTCTTTTCTGAATGAACAAGTTACCGATAGCATCGAGTTTGATGAATGTTCAAGTGGGTCCTCGAAAGAAGAGTTGTTTAGTTCGCTTAAAAATGTCGTATGTTATTCTATCTTTATAGCAAGCAGTATTTTTAAAGGAATTCCCCCCATGAGTCCAATGCACTTGCTGCGCGAATCGTCTTCCCGGTGGCTGGAGGAAAATCTAAACGACTTTTCCCTCAACAGTTTACTCGGTCATTTGGATGAAATAAATGGAAATGGAAACCGTGATATTACTGTAAAAATAAATCTAATTTCATATGTACACAGACTAAGACTGTTACTGTTTTGTAAACATTTCAGGATCAATCGTCAAACCTCTCTGTCATAAGTGAGTCTAGTGTCGACTACATGACGAAATTCGCTGAAATCACTGCATCAATGCAAAATGAGGAAAAAGACTTATAAATAAACCCATTCAAGGACGCTTCCCTTCTACTTGCGAAATCGGTTTCATAAGCAAAAACTTAATTCTTCCCCTGCTCTATACTGTATTTGTATTTATTATATTTTGTTGTATTCGTATAATGATGTGATTCTTATTTAACGATGTTATTTCCCTATATTTGAAAACAGACAAAAATCTTTCATAACATATTATATAAACAAGTTTAAGGACATTTTGTGTAGGAATATTTGATATTAATGGGAAAATATCTATATATATTTATGTATAAGTGTATTATTCATATTGTGCATGTTAAAGAAAGAACATAATTGTTATTTTAAAGGTTTTTTTTTCGACTGCACGTTTTAATAATGCGCAGTTTTATCTTTTATTTTGTTATTGGCTTTATTTTATTTTTTTCCGAATAATGTTAAAAACGTTTATTTCAAATTAATTCTATAAAATATATATGAACAGATGACTTTTACAAAATATTGCTTTTTAATTGGAGTAAAACACAAAGTGGAATAAAATCAACCAATAAAAGGTAAAGCTAATTCCGCAAAATGTGGGGGAGTTCGTTAAAAAAGCTAATTGCTACTGCTGTTTATATGATCTTCATAAACTTAGACATTTTTTTACTAATGACAAAAGATAGAACAGAGAATATTTATGATTTTACGTAGTTTTTTTTTTTATACAGGAACGGTCACGAGAGAGTGAAAAAATTCTCTAAGTTCACTGAAATTTGACAATCTATAAAAACGTACGCAAATAGGCCTAATCATGCTTATTTTGAGATTCGAATGAATAGTCAATTCTTTCTATTCATTTGAAAGATTTTTGTGTATTTTGATATTCGAATGAAAAAGGTTCATTTTCGAGTGATAACGCAAAATGAACTTAAATAAATTCAAATCTCAAAGTCAGCTGTTTGACATTTCTTTTTATACATGTTGACCATAGCTTGTTTTCTTTGCGTGAGAACTCTTCTCTTTCTTATTGAAATATTTTTACTAGTTATACTTTGACGAGTTTAAAGACGAAATTTAAGTAATACATTTTATGAAACATGTTTTGTATACCTTTAATAATATCGAGCACGAAAACAAATCAAGTCAAGTCAACAAGTCTCTCCCACCATATACTCGGCACAAATCTGGTCACTCTACCTTTATTTTGAGTGCTGCCAGTAGTAGTAAAATAAACATTTGCTTGGTGATTTGTTTTTAATAATTAGAGTTGTTTTTAGATAAAATAAAATGCTGCTTTCTTTTGTGGATAGTGCGAATGAATAGGACATCATAGAAAATTTAATATAAGAGTAAAAAAAAAATAAAGTTGAAAGATAATTTTGTGCATTCACTCGTCTTTCCTTTCTTCCGAGTGTCTGACAAACATTCAAGAGTATTCACTGTCATGAGAAAGCTTCTCAAAACCCCTCTGCCCTTCGGATACGGCGTAAAACTGTAGGTCCCTTCTGTATATGCCGAAATGTATACCACGCACAACATGTACAGTTGTGAGAAGCTAGCCCTTGGCCTTCTATGGGCTGCTTACGGGCTAATATTTATTTATTTATTTATTTATTTACTCGTCTTTCCTTTGGAGTTTTGTTTACTTGAGTGGGACGATTTTATTTATACGACTTGCCGGCCACCAGTTTTTCTAATTGGGACGTGACCTATACCGACATGATCAGCAAATGTGAATTAAAATTACTTATTCAATTTTCTACAGAAAATTCAAAATATCTTACTATATTTACGTGTTTGTGAATCTATGCGCCATGAAAATGTGTGCGAATGAAAAATGACATGTGTTTCGAATGAATAGAATCTCAAAATAGGCACAACCAATGAACTTTCCAAAGTTTGGATGAACTTTCTATTCATTCCGAAAGTCAAAATACAATCTATGCGAATTCGACTCACTTTCGCATGAATTCGAATGTCAAAATAAGGCTGAATGTCTATGTCACTATGGATGGTGTTTTTATTTTTCTCTTATTTTAAGTGGGAAGTGAGAAATTCTGCCATTTAATATACAAATAATTAGTTGTATTCGAAGAACTCACCCCTATTCTTGAACTCGAATACGACAGTCAAATGCGAGCATAGTCGCTTTTAAGTTTTGCAAAGTTGTATATTAAAATTCACTCTTGTTTAGCATTGGCGAAGAAAAGTTAACGACTTTAGCCGAGGCGGTGATCGACAAAAGTCGTCTAAAATGTATGTGAGAGAGCGAGTCGCATCGTTTTAGTTACGCAATGTGAAATACCAGACGCCTCGCTTCGACAGATGTCGCCAGTCGCTTTCGACAGAGGACGACGGCAATAAGGGTGATTATTTAATATTATTCTTTTCCTGGAACTGCACCCTCAATGCATTCGGTTGCAGTTTGAATACTACATGTTGCTACTTGTTAACCCATTTAAACAATACCAGAAAGCATGTCACTTGATCTTTTTTTGGAAGGAAGAAATCTTTGAAATTGTTCCAGATTTTGGACGAGTTCGAGTACAGTAATGAAGCTCCCCATTTGATTTTTCTGTTACCCCCTATAGACGGTTCAGTAGAAGATGCAGATTCTGGAGAAGAGTATTCTGCTGAACTCGAGCCAGATCTTAGCACAGGGAGAAGTAGAAACCATCCAATAGTTTTCGAAGTGGTAACCCTGCAATCAAGCACTGTAATATAACAGCGATGCCGAGTTTGTAGAAGTCAATCCGTGAATAGCTGTGAAACGAGCTACGGTACAACGTCATGATGAGTGTTTTTGCTGCTATATATAGTAGAACATCTATTTTAAATTTTTTGTTCATCCGATATATGTATACATATATGTATATGTAACGATTTTATTTCAACAATTTATTTATAGCCAAGAATTTTATTAATGTCTTGTAGCTCGCGTGTACTCCACGGTTCAAGAGGATCCTGGGAATTATCTCCTCTGCCATATTTTCTCATAGGCGCCGATCGTTGCCTGTATTGCAAATCGTCGATGTTGTCTGGAGATATTCTACAATCGTAACTTTTAATAAATAAACGCTTACACTTACTACTTTTAACTTACTTATTTTTCTTTCGAATTCTTGCGCTCTTTGCTCGCCTTGTTGCATCGTCCTGTGGGAACTGTCTACGTTTCAAATGAAATTCTGCCATTGCTCGGTGCACATCTTGAGCCGTTACCAGCTCCTCATTTGGATCATCTTGCTCTGTTTCTGAAGGCTGTTCAATAATATTTGGGTTCTCTTCAACGGGAGAACTAACCTCCTCTTCCTCCTCATTTTCCTCTTTTCCTTTATCTTCTTCATTGGACACCTAAGTCAATTTTGCTTGGAAATATATTTATAGTGTTATAGCAAAGCATTCACTTACCAACCCTTCCTCGTTCGCTTTTTCCCAAAGAGAAGCAAAAAGATCGACACCATCGAAAGTGAAAAGATCATTTAGGGCACCTGGTTTTGCTAGAGCATTTTTAGTCCTTCGCACCAAAGAAAGTTTTCCCAGAATCGGCCTGCCTACGAATCCACTATCGCTTTCCTCTGTGTCAATATCTGCAAGCATTTTATAGAATTCCTCTAACTTTACTGGGTCAACGGCGAATTTTGGATCTTGAAATAGGTTATGCAAAATCTCAGGATTTTCAGCCTGCGGCTTAGGAATTGGAACTGTTTGGACTAGTGAAGGTGTATGTAAATTGGTGCTCTCCTTGGACTTGGCTAAATCTATATTCATCGTTTGTTCGACCAAAGCTCGAGCTTGTGCTGCCAATTTCTTCAAACTAGATTTAAAGTTTGAGTCGGTTGGATCCTTGAGATCAGCGTGCAAGACAAGATCCCTGAATGGGTCACATACTACACGTTTATCAGATAATTTCATTGTTGTAGGATCTTGTCCGAAGTTTATTACATTGAGTGCATTATCAAATCCCGGGTCAGGATTTAAATTATATGGATCTTTAAGTTTTTTTTTTGCAATTTTAATCGGACTTGATATAGATGCTCGTCCCCACATAAGGCGACGCATTTCCTCACCAGTCATTCCACGTTTCTTCAAAGCGTTAAGAGTTACTCTTCCTACGCGCTAGTTGAAAAAGAATCTACTTACTCTTCTTATGTACAATAATTACTGGACTAACCTTCCAGTTGGAAACAGCACCTTTTCTCTGCTTAGCTCTTGTCTTATTTTTACTTTTTATCACCATAACTCCTCTCTGCTCGAACCCGGAATCATCTGAAGGACCCAGGGGAATAGAATATGCTTCAAGGTATTTTTGGGCATCTGCCTGCGGTACGGCCCTTTCGAGGGTTACCACTATCTTTGCCCACTTTCAAAAGACACTATAGTCAGTAGGATAAAAAACAAAACATGTTTGTTGCAACTAAAGATACCTGTTTCATCCACTCCTTCTCGGATTGTTCGATTACATGGGCATATGTATTACCCATCATAGCTATCAACATGTTCAGCAGCAAAATTGGGACGAAAATCATGAAGATAACAAAGACCGTTTTTGCCAAGTTTGGATACGAAGTTTGGTTCAAGTCTGGATACTAAACAGCTTTTATGATAAAACTTTAACTCTCATGAACATTCTCTTCTTACATTATAGTCTCCTAAGGTGGTTTGAAAGAGTGCCATCCAGGTGCTGGGAAAAGTATTAAACATCGTTGTTTGGAGTTGAGGATGTCCTTTGAAAAGGAAAAAGAAAGCTTGCGAGAAGCCAAACAGTACAATTGAGTAAATGATGCCGAATGTGAACATGTCTCCCGTCAACATAGAGTATATCATCGTAACGAATGGTCCAGTCAGACGAACAGCTCTAGTACATCATCTAATATATCTATTGATTATATTTGAGAAAAGTATGTACTCACCCGGCAAAAAACATTAAAAGAAACCAGCTGCCAGGTACTGCAAATACTAAGATCGCCTCCTCGGTATCTACATCACCCATAATGCGAAAGGGAATACAAGCCAAAATAAGTAGGTTCGAGACCAGGAATATAGCCTTAGCCGGTGCGTGTGACTAAAACGAGAAACGTTTAAAGAATTCTTTTTTTTTTTATTTTCTGTTGAACAAACCAATTGTTTTAGAAATGCATTGAGTCCCTGATTCTTGACTTCGTCACCTTGTTGAAAGATTACATAGCTCAATACACCCGCTATTGTAGCAACCTCAGCGCAATATCGAACTATATTCTGAGCACCAGTACCATCGTCATTTCCTCCAGTTTCGTCAGGATCTTCGGGATCTGAGTCTTCGCTCTCAAGATCATTTCTTACCGGACGAAGATACACAGATATCGATAGGAAAAATAGATGAATGAACAAGATCAATAATCTTTTCAAGAACTGGTTGCGAGCAAATGTCTTCCACTTTTCTTCTAAAAGACGCTGAATGATACCACCATCCAACATATCCAAATGTTCCTCCTTCGTACCATTTAAAATAATGAACAGCGCTGAATTCCAGTCTATGGGTAAAGAAAGAGAGCCTCGTTAGAATGTAACTTAGGGTACACTGCACTGCACCTCATACTTGTTCGACCATCTGGCAGCAATGTATCTAAGGCATTCAGTGGATATCCGGAACAAGTTATATTACTGTACCTCCAAAATTCACGGGAGGACAACTCTAACATCTCACGAAAAACCTCAGCTCGACCAAGTTTACAGGCAAGCGTAAGAGGCGTAAGGCCAGCATGGTTTGCTATTCCATTTTTAGCGGGTGTCTTTGGATGCCTCAAAGCGTATCCAAACATGTCCTATGGGCAGAATTTATATTAAAAAAGTATAGATTTGGATTTAAAAGATATAACTACCAATTTATCGCAGACAACGACCATGTGGAGTATCATATTCCCAAACGAATCTTGAGCATCAGGATCGGCTCCATTATCGAGAAGCAAGTTATACACACTCTCATTGGTACAACATGCAGCCCATGCTAATGGATACTCACCCATATACGCCAAACCTTCATAGTCGGTACTCTTCGAAGGTCTTGATCGTTGTTGGTCTCTCGGCAAAAAAAAACTTCCTATAGCTCTCTGATTGATATCGGCTCCTGCTTCGATAAGATCAGCCACTAACTCATTATTACTATAAGCAATAGCTAGATGCAAGGCACTTGCACCTAGATACTCTTCGCCTTCCATTACGTCCAAAGCTAAATTAGGAAATATACGTAACAATACTCGAGCCAACTTTGTATGAATCTTCGAGTCGCATATAATCAGAACATGCAAAAGGCTCTCGCCAAGAGCCCCTCGGTACTGCATTTTCCAACACACTTTGTGATCACACCATTTTCCCAATGGATCATGAATTGAAAGGGATGCTTCGATTGGAATCATAACCTCGGTGTGATCTCTATACTTCCAGCGAAGAAACTCAGCTCTATTGATAACTTGTCCCTTGCCATCGTTATACATAAAAACTGCAAACTGTTCTCGAATCAATTGCTCGACTGCAACCAAACCGCCGGTATTAATCGCCTCAATTAAGTCACCGCCTGTAAGAATACTATCCTATGATTTCTTAAAAGAGCAGGTAAAATCATATAAATACCTCTCTTATAGTCGGCTATCTTGTACAGAAGGCACTTGTTGGCTGATGGTGAAGCCTGTGAGATAACTTGATCGAGAATTGCGCCTGGTTTCATTTCCGGTTCCTTTTTCCGAAAACATTTTGCAAAAATAAATCGCATTTTTAAAGTACAACTCCAATTTCAATAGGTACCGTGAAGTAAATGAGAAATACTAAAACAATTTTCACCAAAGTTTGATCGATTGGCTTTTTTTACATTGCCACTGATGTCTGGTACTATGACTACAGATAAACAAACTCATGGACATTCAATTCATTGTAGTAGAAATAGAGTAACTTGGACCCTGTTTAGATTGATTACTCATCATAACTCTGCTATCTCGATAGTATGTTTGCAGCTGAAAAGTGATAGGGTACTTACATAAAATCATTACCATTGGCCGTGTTTCCAACACTTCGGTAATCTAGCTGCTAAAATACTTTTGCACCGGGATGAAAGATTTTGTCCTAGAGGCCGCTAGATTCGTTAGCGACCAATCATACGCCCTCTATATGCAAAAAGAATGAATGAACTCATGTTGTTCTTTTAAGTTTAATAGTAAGTTTGATTTTGCTTCGATGGTAAAAATTTTATGACTTGAAAAAGTTTTCGCTGCTCTATAGTCTACCAGTCATACTGTAAAAAACCCCAATCAGTAACAAACTAAGGGATATCTTCATACACTGTTTTAGACTGCTGAAACCTATGTATGCAATGAAGAGAGGAACGGGTAATCTTCATACCAATGCAGAGACACCAAATCATACTTGGACAAAGATTTTAGGTCCATCAGTCTTTTATCCTTTCTACTTTCTACTTTCTACCCTCCCAAAACAGCGAATTTGTACGAAATTTAATGAGTTTTTACGAATAGTTTTTCGCGTACGGAGAGTTTTCGTAGTTTTTCACAGAAGAGAACGAGAGAGTAAGAAATTTCACCATACGAATTTTAGTGCAAGAAATTCCTTTGGGCTGATTTGTGAAAACTGTCGTCGAATCTGTCAAATCAGTGTATTTTCAACTTTTTCTTTGTCAACTCGTTCGTTTACTTTTTCTTAATTTTAGTTCTCTCTGAGAGGATTTTACCCCCACTCGATCGAATTTTAGTACTAAAAGTACGCAAACGGACCTATTCAACCCAATTCTTGAACTCGATTACGACATTCGAATCCGACCATAGCGTATTTAGTTGTTACAAAGTAGTATATTTATTAGTAAGATACGACTATGGTCGAATAAAATGCGAGTCGGATTCTGTCGTATTCGAGTTCAACAATTGGAGTGATTGCTTTATTTTAAATTTCACTACCGAATGACATTTGCTTGAAGTAGGACCAATAAGTCTAATTGGAAATTACGTTCCGTTTGTGCCTTCGCAGGAAATAATCACAATTTCACGCGGTATTTCATTAATTTCATCACGAATGTTTTGTTTGAGTTGCTCAAGCGTTTCTGGTTTGTTTGCATAAACCTTAATTTTCAGATATCCCCACAAAAAGAAGTCAGGAACAGTCAAATCAGGCGAACGTGGAGGCCAATCAACATCACCATTTTTTGAAATAACTTGTTGTGGAAAGAGGTCTCGCAGTAATTCCATTGTAATCCTGGCTGTATGTGATGTGGCACCGTCTTGTTAATACCACATGTTAATCAAGCCAAAAATGTGGCTAAAGGTGTTCTTTGAATACCAAGCTCCTGAGCACGGCGTCGAATTGAGGTTGATGGATTGTTTTGAACACTTCCTTGAACAGCAATATTGTTTTCAGCCGATCTTGCAGTACGTTGTGGCCCATGCTTGGGCCTATCACCTACAGACCCTCTTTCTTCGAAATCATTCACTACAAGTTAAATAGTGCGTTTTGTTGGCACGTTGTTTCTCCCAAAAACTTTCTCATCGTCACAGTAATCGATGATTGATTTTGATAAAATGTTTTAACGATTAAATCGTTATGGAATATTTTTCCATAATAAATTTACCACGTGTCTACTTCACGACTGCCAAATATGAACTGTCAAGACTAATGTTTACCAAAATGGCGGAAAAACAAAGTAGTTCCCGGCGGACACCCTATAACGTGTGACGTATATTGTTTTCGTACAATTGCTGATCCGTTCACAGAGGAAGAGATTCGACCTCTGGTTTAGGTTTTCCTATTGAGACATTTAGGCTGAGTTCATATAAGCAAACAAGTTGGCAGTCAATACTAGTTTTCTAAACTTTTGTGAACACGAAACTTATTGCATTGTTGCAGCAACCATGCAGTAGTGAAATCGTCGTATTTAAAAGTGCACAAGCAGCCACCGAAATTAAAAGCAAGTACATATCTGGTAGTAAAATTTTATTTATCTTATTGTATAAATTTATTAAAAAAGTTTGTGTAATCATTATTGAATCATTTCGCATGGATATACCTATACATACATAAATAACTACATGCATATATAAATATATACATTTTATTTATGTATACAGACAATAATAATAATAATATTATAAATCGCATATATGTATAAAACTTTTAGTTTGATTAGTTTTACAAATGATGTATGTTATTCTGAGTACATCAGTTTATATTTAAAATACTCATATAGTAATAAATGTATTCAAGATCATATAAAAAAGCGCCGATCGTTAAAAAAAAAATCAAATTCAAATCTGTTTCTCAATTTTCTTTTACAGTTTGCATGTAAAAAGAATTCTTCTGTTTTGTATATTTAAATTGATTAGATTATAAAAGTCTGTTTAGCTTGTAAAGTATATAAATATAAATATGTACTTATTTAAGAAAACGAAAAATATCTTATTATTTAATATGGTGTTGCAAATAATGTACGATGCTTAACTAGTTAATAAATTGTCATATTTTGTGGTGTCATGATGTTACGAATTATTGTGGAGCTATATCAAATTGGAGAATATTGTGGAATGTTATCACTGTTGGTGTTTTTGTTTTTTTCTTTTAAAACTGTTTGCTTTGATTGATTGTTTATAATATTGAGTTCCTTTTCTAGCGAGTATAAAAATTGTGTATAAATATAAAAAGTATCTTCGTTTTTTTCCTTTTTTTGCTGTATTAGTTTAGGGTATCAAAAATTGCAATAACGTTTTATGTATAATTTATTGGATATAAATGTGTAAACTGGCAATGATCAGGTGTATCCTGAGTGTCTATTTTCAATTATGGCAATAGATCCATAGTCTTTTCGTTAATTTTTCATCTTTTTTTTTATATCTTAAACAAAAACCTGGAAGAATCTAGGATAAGGGGATTTTTTTCTTTTTCTCTAATTTAATTTAATCTAATTTTGTGGATATATCAGACTAGATGTTAATTTAATTACAAATTAAGTGGTTTTGTATAGTTCCTTGACTTATGGCAACAGTATTCTTTCAATCTAAATCTCTAATATCATATAAAAGTAAGCTTATAGGTTAGAAACAGTAGCCATATGGAATTTAGAGAGCGACTTTTTCACCTGCTATAAAATGAAGTATTCCCTAGCTACTTAAATTTTGAGAAAATTATCTTTTGATTAAGAACCGAGCCAGAATATGGAATTCAAGAGAAAAAAATGTTACAATGCTCAGAGTTTATAACGTTCCACATTTTCTTTACGACGTTTTTCTTTACTGTTAGATTAATAGTACTATATTTGTTATATTATAAAATCTAATAATCTTAGTCTAGGGCTGCAACCTAATTCTCATAGCGCCTGTTGTTGATTTGATTTCATTCTTCCCATTCGTTCTCGTCCACCCCTTCCATTTCGTCTTGTTCGAGTTTGGTATTGTATTCCATACGAGCGCTGACTGACTTTTGAATCTATGAATATACATAATTAGCTTAAATATCCAATTAAATCACCATTTCATTCATTTGTTTACTTCTTGTTGTTTCGCTCTTTCGTATTCGGATTTTGTCAAAAATTGAGGGCTGGCTGTTTGCTCGGGTTTCTTTGACTGCGTTACTGGCTGAATGGATGATACTGCAAGCAGTTTATTTTTTTAATTTGCTGAGTTATAGTAAATTTATTTTAACTTACAGCATTCCATACCCTCAGGTTGAAGGCTTAGTTTCTTAGGTTTTTTGTCATTTGAAGCGAACCAATCATCAGCCGACATTGTTGGTATCCATGTTACCAGAGTCGGAGGGAAAAGATCGTCTTGGAAAAGTTCACTCTGTAGATTATAGAAAACAAAACATATACATAGTAGCAATTAAGATTCATATTGTCTCTATACAATTTAGTACCTTTATTCTTGGCACCGTGAAACTTAACGGCTCAATTGTAGTATTTGTCAAGCGATATGCCTTGGAGAATTCTACGCTCGCCACATCGCAATGATTTTTTGTAAGGAAACTAAGACCTTGATGCAACGATGAGCATCGATGGTGTGAAAGTGGACATATGTATGGCTCCTCATCGGTGATTTCATACGCGTAAATAGTTGAATCTCCTTTACCAGTAGCGAATAATGTAGAACTGTCCTCATCGTAGAACGGAATCAGAATAGATGGTGACACATCTAAGCTGGCTGTATTCAAAGGAGCTGCTAATTTGTTAGCATTGTATACACTGATTTGTCGCTCAGATACTCTGAAAATATAAAAACGAAATAAACATAAATACATTCGTAGTCAACAGATCACACTCACTTGTCAAATCCGGTGCACACGATGTACTGTCCTTCAATAGCCCATGTAATACGAGCACCTCTTGTACCAACTGGACCATTGCCTTCCCTAATAGGTGTCTCCGACTTCCTGGGATTATAAACGCGAATTTTGCCATCTTTGCACACGGTTGCTGTGAACTTACCACAGGGACTCCATGCCAAATCGAATATCTGATCGTTGTGCCCCTGTAAATTACACTTCTCTTCCATTGTGCTCAGATTCCACAGCTTTATTGTCATGTCGTAGCTAGTAGTCAAGAAAACATCCTTTGCCAGGGGATGGAAACGGATAAAATAGATTTTATCCAAGTGAGCTGTAAGCTCCTTTTCGGGTGTGTTTGTAGGTTCGGATAAACCATTATCGTCAATACGCCACAATTTTACAATTCCATCGTCACAGGCTACCGCCAAGCGCTTGGGATCGAATGGATCCCACTGGAAATCCATGATGTTGCTACCATTAACCAATGAAGGAATAACTCCATCGGGTAAACGGCCGGGACGACTCAATTCAAAAATTGCTATTTTCCCTCCAGGACCGGACAATGGTACTGCAACACGTTCATGATTCGCATGAAATCCATTACATTCACCAGGAATCTGTCGACTTAAGTTGCGCAAATTCTCTATGTGAGTTGACTTGTGACCGGGGGTCCCTTTCAAATGACGAAACTTGGAAACTTTCCCAAACACCGTTGAGGTGCGTTTAGTTGAAGTGATTGTGGTCTCAGTGGCTGATTTCTTAATGCCCTCCATCGTGCGTCGTTTTTCGTCCAAAAGTTTACCTTCCGGTACTGAAATACGTTTGTTATCCACTTGCGGCTTCATTGTTTCAGTCTTAGACATTTCACGTCGGCTGTAATCAATATATTTTTTTTTTTATGAAACGCTTACGTAAGTTAAAAAATCAACTCACAGTGGAACTGGTGATTGAGCTTTTTCCTCTTGAGTACTTTTTGATCGATTCTCATATAAACGTCGGCGCTCTGCAATACTACTGCGCGCAGCTGAGAACCTGCGTAACTCAGCTTCGGGTTTGTCCTCGCCCTCAGTTGAATTTTCCGATGACTCTGAATGATTCAGTTCGAATATCTAAAATTAAACTCAGTTAAAATCGACAGATCTACAAAGTTAAAGGTTAATGTGTTAGTGAACCTTATCAGGAGATTCATCTGCCGACTGTGATTAGTTTGTTATTTCAAGTTAGGAAAAGGGAAGTAAAAGAAGAGAAATTAACTACATATGCAATTTAAAACGAGTCTACTAACAAAACTTGCCTTTCGTCTTTCAGATGTTGTTAGGGATTTTGGTCCAGAATCTACATCATTATCTCCATTTCTTTGAGGTTTCTCCTCTATAAATAACAAGAAAATAAATTACAAAAACAAAAAACAAAACAAGAACTTGCACAAACTTTTTATTTCAATTTCAACGATGAGGTCCGGTTTATTCGAGGCTGGTGGTGAAGGTGTTTCCTCTAAGCTGTTAAGGGTATCTTGGGAACCTGGAGCTTGTGGCACTGCAAATACTTTGTCAAAGGATACATCCCCAGAGTTGCTCGAAAACGGCTTAGGTCCAAGTCTTGGCTATTAACAAAAATTAAATTTTTCTCTTGTATAATCTTAATAAAGTGGTAATAACGGTGCAATAATAATATTCATTCATGCAAAATGATAACACAAAATATAATGTCGACAAATTTAAAACAATCTAACAAAAACTAACCAATGAAGGCGATATGATAATTGCGAGTATCTAACAGAAAAACATCGTAGTCAGCAGTATATTGATAAAATTACCTTTGTATTCGGTAATAACAATATGCATAATAAGAATATGCATTATGGAGAATAATTGCAGAATAGTAAAGCTAGAAATACACGATAGAATCGTTGTACAACTGTGCATTGTACTCACATCGGCGGCCCCACCGTTGTACCCATGATACAATTAGCAGGCGATTTTTATACAACAAGTTGAAATACATCTACATTCGTCGAAAGAGATATACATACAGCCATCGCAAATTTGAGGATGTTTATTCCTTGTTCTTGAGAAAGACAAGAGCAAACTAATAGCAATGATAGAGGAAGGTGGCTTTGAATCATATTATATTGGCAAATGAATATGTTAATTCCCAATGAAAACTAAAGAGAGTATGTAAAATACTATAATTGGATTTAACACAATAGATTTAGACATTAAAAGAGCACAGTATCCCTTTCGTAATTTCCTCATCGATGACCGTAGATTAACTCTAACAATACTTTTCTA
This sequence comes from Chalcosyrphus nemorum, assembly GCA_949716465.1. Lineage (NCBI taxonomy): Eukaryota > Metazoa > Arthropoda > Insecta > Diptera > Syrphidae > Chalcosyrphus > Chalcosyrphus nemorum. The sequence continues at coordinate 1,032,375 of OX454332.1, forward strand.
CAGTATGAATAGAATGAAACAATTACCTGCTTTCAACACTCCCAACGAGTGATAAAATAATAATTGAAACAAAAAATCGCAGGCAGCAAAAGTAAAATGAGGTGTAACGGTGCTATAAGCAGCGTCGGCAATTAAATGCTTTCAACAAGTGCTTCAAAAATAAAAAAACAAAACAAAGGAGCAGTAACAAAAATCAAAATAATAGCTCTAAAACGAAAACAAAAGGAAAACAAAAAACAAAACGTTTGTAACGAGTAGACACGCTAACAACTGCGAACAACAAAAACCTTGTATGCTGATGTTGTGGTAGTCCTAGGTTTAGGGCGAGGCGTCTCGTCAGAGGACGAACTCTGTTGTGAATCGGGTAATGAATTGTTTCGCGACGTGCGTGGCATTGGTTTTGGCGGACTTGTAACCGAATGATCGCTGCTGCACGAGTCTTCAGGTGAGTCTTGTGAAGAGTGTTGAGAAATAATTCTCTGCTCGTCGTGATTGTTATCGCCGTTTTGAGGTGAAACATCCTTCTTCTTGTTGGCGATTATATTCTTTTCGGAATCGATTTTGTATTTGTTGTCAAACTTTTTCATTATATCATTTCTTGAGAGTGTATGCAATTCACTATCATCTTTATTATTGTCAGTTTTGTCATTTATTCTGAGATCATTTTTGGCTGTGGGCACTACTGCTGGAGAACTTGCATGACGGCCGTTTTGTTGCATTTTCACGTCCGTAGATTTCTTAATTTCTAATGTCTTAACCAAATGCTTTAAATTGCCACGATGAATCTAATAACGGAGAATGCAATATAAAAGCCATGTACATTCACGCAAACATTTAGTGATAAAATGAATGATGATGTAGTGAATAAGAGATCTTTGAAAAAAGATAGCAAATCTTACCGTGATTGGAGCATCGCCCAGTTCGCGCTTTGCCGGATCCAAGCTCATTTTAGGTACCGGAATGTTAACGCCGTTCATCCATTCTCCGGCGGTCAAATCAGTCTTGTAACCAGTTGTCTCTGGATAGAGATCACTGTGAAAATCTCTGTAAGTCTAAAAAAAAAAACACGAAACAATAACTAAAGTCAAATAAAACAAACAAAAGAACCCACCTTTCTTGGAACTTGATACATTATAGGAATGACCATATTGGAAGTTAATTGGAGAACTCTATTAACTTCGCCTTCCATCACCTTCAAAGCTCTTTTCGGAACAAGACAAGCACCCTTGGTCTGTTCCCCAGTGTGACGTAAGCCTTCAATCAAGAATGGATCTTTGTCGCTCACTTCCAAATAGTTGATAGTAGTGTCACCCTTTCCGGCGAGGAAGAGCATGTTGGTGTCGGGATCATAAAGTGGCATAAGGATACCGGTCGAGCAATCCAATTCGAGAGTTTTCTCTGGTACAGCAAAGTTGCGTAAATCACGAATTATCACCTGCCTTAGGCGAGCCGCATCAAATCCTGTGGTTAAAATTCGGCTTTGGTTGCCCAACCACACGACTCGAGAGTCTTTAATACTTTGATGGCTGTCCCCAACCATTTGGATAGGATCACCCGCCACTCTAGGATCAAGAATTCGAACGAATTTGTCTTTACAACTAGTGGCCAATGTAGTTCCATCTTGCTTCCAACTAACCGACTGTATAACCTCAGGGTGTTCATTGTTTGCTGTGGACAAAGAACAAATATTAAATATAACCTCTAACTAATTAACTTTAAAAACTTACAAAACACTTCCTTCTGTGATGTTATATCCCAAAGACTTACGCAGCCCGCTGCTGTAGAATGTAGAAGACAATCCGCTGTTGGATGAAAGCCGACCGTCTCCACACGACGCTGTTTATGTGAAAACATACATTCAGCGTCGGATAAAGATGTTTCCAAGCCCTTCTCGGGTATATGCCAGATTTTTACTAAGCAGTCCTGTGATGCAGTCGCTAGCAGACCATCGTGAAATGGTGAAAACTCTAAATCCGTCACAGTGTCTGTATGACCATGCAGCAAAGGCATTGTTTTACTTTTCCGACCGCAATCATCGATCGGTAGCACCGCCAAGCTAGAGCCAGTATGCTCCCAGTTAAATGCCATAAAAGCAGCCGACGCTGCAATATTATTTCCAAAAGTCTGATAAGAGCCAACGCATATATCCCGAATACATGCCTCTGGCTTGGGCACAATGGGAGCTGCATTTTTGTACTTCGAGGCTTTAAATCTCCAAGCCATAGTTACTCAGATATTGGGTTCTCAGTAAACAACCTAAAAATGAAAGACAAATCAAAGCGGTTAAGGTTGGTATTTTGCTCGGTCTCAATAGTGCTTATAAGTTTGATTGTTATCAACTAAAAAACAATATATATCAGACAAAAAACACCTTGGTCTACACACTTCCAAGAACAATCAAAACTTGCCCTACACTACGTATCGGTGCAAGTAAAAACTGAGGCCTAAAGAATATGCACGCAACAAACTCAAATTCAAGAGAAGCCACTGCGTCCATAAAAAGGAACTGTGTGGTGTGGATTTCATGCCGAAGGCTGATTAGGCAGTGACTCTTTTCCTCGATTAAAAAGATCTTCATGTACCGGTCAATGACGTTCCTATCGTGCCATGTTCTTGACTAGAATTGAATGGACTTGACATCAGTAATATGTGCTTTCAAAGAGTTTGTGCCACATGCCATACACCTGGCAGATCAAACAATTGATCTATTGAAGAGGAAATTTGGTTATTACACTTGCAAGAATGGCTCGGCCGAAAAGGCACCTCGTTCCGGCCGATATCTCTGGATGAGGGGTAAAAGATTGGTTCCAAAGAATTGTTCGTTCCAAGCGCAATCGCGGTGGTCATATAATGAACATCAAATTTCATCCTTAAATTAAACTGTGTGCTTTATTTAAAAACAAAATTGTAATGCCCTTGTTGAAACACCCTTTAAAAATGCAAATTCTGCTTCCTGTTACAACAATTTGTAAAATCAAAATAGGACCACTGGTTCTTAGCCATAAAATCGCACACAATTGGGCCAACTGAAAGAAGGGTCTATGTGCAATTTAACTTTTTTTTTTATTTCAATACAACTGATACTCTAAAAAATAAAGTGACACCCAGAGCTGCAGAAGGTGCAATCTTCTAGGATACACTTTGTAACTTTGAGAGAAAAGCTCTTCGTGTGATTTTTAAAAAAGTTGAGAAGATCAACGAGTCAGCAAATTTAACTCCGAAGGAAGATACGATAGAGAAACGCCTAACCTTGGGTGATAAGAGCGAAATGAAAAGGACCTCATTCGGCTCAAACCAGCTGAATAAAGACCGAGGCCGAGATACTCTTCCTTCCTTTATATTACTAAAGCTCAATTTCCAATTTTTACTTGCAATATACACGTACATATGTATGTATTTACATAAGGGCAAGTAAAACATGTGTCTAACTAAACTGAATCTCCATCATTCCACTTTCAAAATGTAAATAACAGCAGGTTTATAGGTATGTACATATGAAGGTAAAAAATCAATTATAATCCTTGAGTCGCAGCTCGTTCATAGGAAGACCCTGTAGTACCAAAAACAGCATATCCCAAACACTACCCACATAAACCACCCTGAATTGATGATAACATCATTTTTGCAATCAATTATCATACGCCGATGACATACCCAAGTAAAGAATAAAGAAAAAACCCAAAAGCAACAAAACAATCAACCGCACAGAATATAATGATAACCAGCGATGAATTATGAATCATGAAAGTTATTTATATTTGAACCTATCAATTATGGGTGGGGAGTGGCAGGCCGGCGTACTGAGTCTGAGTTATCAGTTTCAGTTTCCCTGCTGCCAGGGAACGAAACTTTATGTTTGCATATATCATCCCGGTTACAAATACATCAAACTCGGCTTTTGCTCTCTGTTTGGAAAAAGTATTCTACTTTCTCAAAGATAAAACTTGATGAAAGGTCGTCGCAAGGGAAAACAAAACAAAATACAATACATTTCGAGCACCGGCTGCAAAATCACCCTTTGTGTTACCATTTTGTTCTCCTTCTCCTACAAGAAAAACCATCAAGAAGAGAGCGGAGAGAACGTGCAAACATTTTCTCTTAACTTATTCCATCCCCCAAATTTTCGCTCTCTTTGATTTGGCACTTTCTCTCATGCCTCATGATTAACTACTTACAAATGTTTCTGTGTTTTTATACGATTTTCTTGTTTCGCTGCACTAGTATGAGTGTGCAATGCACGGAAAAGAACGATTATTTTATGCAAAAGTGTGGATTATAATTGCAATTTCTCTCCGATTTTCATGTGTTTTCTGTTTTCAATCCTAGCTGCGGCTGGCTAAATGAGTTGTTGAGAAAGTTTTTCAATTATGAAAGTATGAAATGGACTTTAGGCAGAGTATGTCGATCTCATCTTCCGGCCTAGTCCGGGGGGTCGACCATGTCTACTATTGTACACCTATGCATGTATACATATTGGACGACTACGATTTGAATAAAGTCCTCCAGAAAAAGACCTTTTTTGAAATTAAATTATTCTATTGTGCATCAAATATTTGTGCCTAACTTGTAGGCATATATCTGTGAAGGCTCCAGAATAGCACTATATATGGATGGAGTCTTTCTTACCTCCTGTGCTGCTCGGCTTGCAGGAGGAAGAATACACATCGGTTATTAGTTACTTTTCCAGTTCGCTTGATGGCCAGGCCACTTACCTAGTTTAGCAACTTTCTTTGCGCGATTCTTTGCCTCGCCTCGCCTCGTCTGATTGTTGTTCTTTTCTTCTGCTTCTGCTTCTGCGGCTACTGCTGCTGATGATGATAATTTACCCCTTTTCGCTTCGAATGAAATCGGTTGAGAATCTACAGTGCTACGGCGGCTTCTTCACACTTCCGGACTTGAAGCTATTTTTTTCTTTTGTGCATTGATATCGCTAGTTACACCGTGGCACTGTATTTTAGAGTAAAATTATTATTTCGAAACAACTTCTTAAATAAAAAAATGCACTTTTCCTTCGTGAAAACGCTAAGAACAATTTTTTTCTTTTTTTATTCACACAAGAGAACCAAGAAGTAGCACACACCCAACGAAAAAAGGAAAACACTGTGCAACTGCGAGAGCAGTGTTGTCCCTTTGTATATGTGATGATGGACGACCGACAATGAGTTTTATTGGAAAGTTTTTTTTTTTTGTTATTTTTTTCGTTAAATCAAGTGACTTTTTTTCTTTCTCATTTGAATCGAGATAGTAAGATAGATTAGTTTAGCATTTAGGTGATAAGTGGAGAGATTATTCAGAGAAAATAAAAACTTCACCAGAGAAGACCGCAAACCACTCAAATACCGCAAACGAATTACTGACCAAGTCGGAACGAGAAAACTAATCGATACATACAACACCTTCCTTGCGACAGTGACTAACATTAGAAATTTTAAGCACCTACGTGAGTTTTGGTTCTCTTATTTTCTGTGGATTTTTGACATTTCTGTTGCAACTGACAAGTACAGTAAGACACGTGAGCATTGGGTGTGATTAAATTGGTATAAGAGGTTAAATGGTATACCAGATGTATTGTAATCGGATTATTATTATGTAAATAAATTCTCTGTGTATTGTTTTATTTTGTTTGCTATGTGACACATAACATATTTTTCCTGATATGTATCTACCTACGATGACGATAAAAACATAACGCGAAACCATAAAGCCGAATTCACAATGTCGCGATCGCACATGCATGCGTTAATGAGCTTTTACCGGCTTTACGATAATTTCTCTCATAAGCGCTACATCGAAAATATCTATATCAAAATGTCGTTTAAGAACAGTCGCTGATTTTAAATACAAACATTCGTCGGAAGAAGAATAGAAATCTACACCCTTTTAATTTTTAGTGATTGATATAGAAATACAAAATTAAAAAAATACTTTCAAAACAGAAATATTAGGTCCATTCGCGTACTTTTTGAACTAAAATTTGTAGATTATCAAATTTCGAAGAGTGGAGGTAAAATTCTCTCAGAGAGAGCTAAAATTATGAAAAAAGTAAACGAACGGGTTGAACAAGAATATGCTGAAAATACACTGATTTGACAGTTTTCACAAACCAGTCCAAAGAAATATCTTGCACTAAAATTGGTAGCATGGGGAAATTTTTTAATCTCTCGTGAGCCCTCTCTTCTGCGAAAAACTACGAAAACTCTCCGTACGCGAACAGCTTTTCGTAAAAATTCGTAAATTTTCGTAAAAATTCGCTGTTTTGGGAGGGTACGCGAACGGACCTATGAATAAACTTTAAAAAATAACATCTACACAGTCCCACATATGTATGTATGTACATGTCCAGACATACAAATAGATTTAAGTGAGAGTCTAACTTTTTTCGTTTTCTCTATGTGGGCTTTTACACGTAGACTCTTGAGGGGCTGGACTCACATAAGTGCAAAAGAGAAAGAAAATTCGAAAAGTTGAGGAAAAAAATATTTTGCCCTGTGAGTCGAGGGTAAAGTTTTCGGCGACTCTTTTTGACGTTTTCTTTTCTGTTCTTCTTTTTATCATTGTTTTGCTTTCATATGTTTTCGTTGCTTGTAGGGTCGGATATTCACGAAAGAAAATAACAAAAGAGAACTTCGAAAAGAGTCAAGCCTCAAGAGTCTACGTGTAAAAGCCCACTATGATAACAATATCGATCAAATCCTAGAAGTATACATTTTTTACTGCTTTGATAAGGTTTAGGGAAGGGAATGAGTAAATTGAAACACTAGTGTATTTTTTGTTTGTTCTCTCCTCCAAGTACTCATTTTTTTGCGTAAACTACCCTGCTCAACGATCGAACTATAGTAATGATAAAATGGAATAGGGACGGAACATTTCGGATATAGAACGCGACTCTCCTCTTCCTCTCCTTCACCCCTTCTTACCCACAAACTACCGACACAGACGAGTTTTGAGTCATCATCTAAACAGGCTCTTATACTAGGGATGACCGATGTTCATCGATGAGAGACTAAAGCCCGTATGACACTACATTTTTCTTGCATTTTAATGCAATCTTGAATTTAAATAAGATCAGAACGAAAAGGTCACAACTGAAATTGGGATTATTACATCTCCTTTTACATTTTATAGACTGGATGCCGTAAATGAAAGGAGTCAGAAACTAGAATAATTTAATATACATATATGTATGTACATTTGTATATACATACATATGTATATACATACATACTCGTTGTGACATATTAAAATAGATGTTGAACACGCACATAAAGGTCAATTTACAGCTCAGTGAACTGCGATTTGCGAACACAAACGAGCGAATATTCGCCAGTTTTGACGTTTCATTCATAGCTACTTTTATATCTGGTCGCTGCGGGCGTTTACAAATGGAAAATGAATTTGTGAGGTTAAACTCTCTCTTACTTTGGTCGCGCGAATGTGGATTGCGTTTCACATCTGTGGAATGTGAATAACATTATGACAGTTCGCAAAATGTATTCGTCTATTCCCGAGAAAATCAGCGACTTTTTTTTCTATGAAACAATAAGTAAATTAACCCCTCTTCTTTAGGAATAGTGAAATTATCAATGGTTTGCCTTTGTGCTATGAATGGTTTCTCTGCATTTTCCCAACTCGCTGGTCACTCAGTTTGCGAACGTACCATAAGTTCCCGATTCCTCGCTTAATTTCAAAATTTAGTCGAACAATCTGAAAGATCCTTGCAAATAAACAAATCAACTGTCGTAGTTTTATTCAATAAACAATTTTATTTACGGTTACAGAATATCTCCAGACAACATAGATTTTTACATAGGGTTCACAGTTACATTATATTTAAAACATCATCATCAATACAAAAAACTACCAATTATAAAACACATGTTGATCTATTTCACTCCCGTATAGTTTTTTTGCTTTAGAGAACTAAAAATCCATACTCGGCTTCAATACAGACTCTGTGTGTAGTTTCTAGTGTAAGAAAAATTACTATGTTTTGTTTTTTTGTTTTTCTTTGAAGGAAAATGAGCGATGTAAAACATTTAAGATAGTTTGTTATATAATACAAAATGCAAACCCTACTTTTACATAAGAACTAGACACAATCTTGTTATATTGTTTTAGAGTAAAATCTATATTTTATTTTTTGTTAAAACTAAGAAAAAAATTCATAGGTACCGATTCTAGTATTTACAATGATTTATATATATATGTATACAAAATACAATGACAAATTAAGGGGGAACAAATAATTTAATACACTTGCGATGTAGTATGTATAAAAAAATATAATATATATATATATATGGTATGGCATTTATGTTAATAGTAATTGTAAAAGCATGACCGGTGAATAAATTCATTCAAGTTTACAAATAAAAATTAGTAACAAACGCAAACAAAATAAAAATAAAAATAAAAATAAACCTAATAAAACATAAATAACACACAAAATAGGTAAAAAATATTTCAGACCAGTTCTACTTAAACCTAAACTAATTGCTTATGCTTAAAATTGCATTTTAAAAAAATATGTATACACTTATTACAAATAACTTTATAAAGATAAATGTTTACTTCTGGTGTAAAATTTTAAAGTTTACTAATAATAAAAGTTATTAATTTCTTTTTAGCACAGAATTTCGATTAGTTTTTTTTTTTTTCCTTTTTCTTTTGTTAAATTTTATAGTAGTGTCTTATAGAATTGTAGATTTTTTTTTTATAGATGCCCTACATTTACAGACTTTTTTTTAAAAACATTTATGTTTTTGTAAATTTCCATATTAACACATTGGCATATAATATAATATAGTTTGTTCTTGTATAAACAGAAGAACGCCGCTAAAAACACTTGTGCTGAACTTAGAGAATCGAAAATAAGATTGCACTTTGTTGCTCTATCATATAGTAGTGTAAGTGAACGGAAAAATAAATAAGTAAAAATGCTGATTCACATTTTCATTGCCGTGCGTGTAAATAACGAACCAATTTAGTAGAAAGTTAGAATCGATAAGCTAAACAGTGATTAGAATACCACATTCAGAGTGGATTTGTTTTTTTTTGATTTGTGCATGAGGAAATCATTAGCATAAATTTGCATATGTGCTTATTTCAACAATGAATATCATACATACATATATTTTTTGTTTGTTTTAATTCCTAATTGTTAAGACAGTCTTTTTTCTATATATGATTTGATTAATAATAGTTTTGTAACAACATTAATAGAATTTCATGTCTCCTTTAGTTTGCTTACACGTAAAACCACACGCACACGAATTGAGTTAATTATAAAATTGTAGTTTTAAAGTGGTGGTCTTAAATAGACGCAACATATTGTTCGTTTAAGCCCTCAGACGATTAACTCTATACAAGTATATTTATGTTATGTATGTATATAGGGAGACAGGATAAGAAAAACTAGTCATTTTCTGGATAGAGGGAGTAAGTGTTTTAGTTGCTTGTTTTGTTTTACTTTAAATTTTGGTATAATTCGTTTATGTTTGTTCGGTTGGCTTTGGTCTCAGGTGCAGCGAATATGCTGCCTCACCACATCGTAATTTCGTTGTGTTAATTAGTAACTGATCTTTGTGAGAAGTATCCAGATTAGGAGTCACGTACATATTCTTATAAGGTTAGTGATTGATTACGATTAAATGTTGTAATATTAATTTTAATTTTGCACTGGTCTTCGACCGCGAGGTTTGATATTTTCAGAAATTTGCCACATCTGCTCTTCCCCGAGGAAGTTCTCGAAATTCTCGAAGAACCCAATTATTCGTTCATTTTTCTTAAACGGATAAGCACTAAAACAAAAAATAAAATAATTATTCATTTCTTAAACTTTCTATTTAGTTATTAAACATACCACTTTTTAAATCGTTTCATGTTGACTATTATGTTGTGTTGCTGCCATCGTTTAGAGAAATTAATAACTCCGTCTTTAAGATAATCAGGGTTTCCCACATGTACGAATGTCAAATCTTGTAGCACAAGACCACTGCGAGAAAAATAAATGCGCTATTAGCTGTGTACATTGATAATTCACAAGATAGATCTTACATGTATGGTATGCACGGCGGGTTCGTTTCGGCTAATGCTTGACGGTAAATTCTAAAACTAGAGCTGGAATCAATTAGAGCGCAGTATTCTTTCAAACCTTCGGTGATTGTTTTGTGCCACTCCAGCCTGTAAAATTAATTATAATAGGTAGAAATTAAAAAGATTATATTTATTACCTTCTTATGGGCGCTGAATCCAAGGCCGACAACAGCGCTAAATAAGAATTGTAGTTATTCATCTTCCGCAGATGTTTCATTATTTTTATGAATTTTATCACATGCTTTTCCCTATCTTTGGCATCGGGCTGCATTAGGATTTTTGAGCGTGCCCAATAAGACATCTTATTAAAGTGTTCCGTGAACTTATTCAGATTAGGAGATTTTTCTTCACATTGCTCTTTAGCAAATAGCAACACTTCTGGGATTTCGATCTTCTGAAATAGCTCTGCATCTAGTAGCGTCATTTGTTCAGCAATATCCATCGATTTCAAATCTAGTAATGTAGGCTGATTCGCTGTAATAGAGCGCTGTTCATTTAAGTAGCTACCGAGTTTCTGATCCCTGTAGGTCATAACCTTCAACGAAAACAATACTATAAGTTTCATTTTAGTTTTTCTATATGCATTCATACCTTTTCTACAATTTTGTTTCTTAAGAGTTTAGCCATATAGAGTTCACCCGAACACACAAGTTGATGGACAAATTCGATTATCAATTCTAAGAGTTGTTTGACTAAATCCGTTGACCTATAAATAAATGAACACATTATTCTCAATTCAATGATTTCAAATATTTTGTATTACGTTAAATCGTTAACTACTCTAACTAGAAGAGAAAATGTTTCCTTAGCAGCCCTCTGTTTCTGGTCATTATTCAGTTGACAAGAGAGCACTGTGTACCGATGAGTTAGCTTTTTGATAACATCCAGCGGCTGAATAAATGTTCTGAATGTTGTGATGAATGCTTCACAGAAAGCTGAAATGGAAAATATTTTCTTTAGAATTGTGACACCAGAAATCACATCACTAATCTTTAATAAGTGCAAAGCCAGATCGTTAATGAACTATTAAACCATTTGAGCTAAAGGGACAGACTAATAATCTCTCTTACCATCTTTTTCGTCTGCTGGATTAGCAGCGTTAAAAGATATAATATAGTGAAATGGCAAAGGAGGAGAAGAAGAAGAAAGAGAAAAGCTTAAAACAAAACAGCATTTCGTGAAAACATTTTTTTTTTTTGTGGATGAGCTTACAGTGTGAGTCAAAGTTGGTGTGTGGTGTGTTTTAAATAAATTTATCTTACCGTTATCTGAGTTCTTCTGCACTCGGCAAGCATGAACAATAAGAGCATCTAGGTAGCCTCCTTTGACTTCTGGACCATCTTCTCCATCCTTCTTTAGAATCATATATGCTTGTATGTCAAGCTGTTCTATCAGATCGGGCAAAGTGTCCTTATTAACCGAATTTGTTGGCGAGCAGTCCTGTGTTAGAACAAAAGTTCAGACCGATTTATATCATATTAAATGCATTAGTTACTTACCTTTTTGTTATATGAATTATTTCGAAGTATAACATCAATTCCCTCGTCTTCTTCATTGGTGTTGTCTAGATTTGAATTCGGAGATTCCTTGTTATTCTCCTGTTGTTCTTCACCATTGTCTCCCATAGAACCTGACTCATTGACAGAAGCGTGGTTCTCTTCATCACAAACATCTCCGCCTTCTTCATTCACAGTGGACATTTCCGTACCTGCAGCTGAAGTTATCACTCGAGCTATGCGACCTCCTTCCTGATACATTTCCAATGCCATTGCAGGCTTTGGACTCTGAGGTGGAGTCGTGATTATTGTTGGCGTTGGAGTTGATCTTATTCTTTGTTTATTCTTTGGCGGCAGTGCTGGAGGTATTTCACTAATTGGTGATGATGTCAGCGAAGATTGTGATGTCAGCGGTTTACTCACAGGAGATAAACTAAAATAAAAAAATAGTTTGAGCATCTATCAACCTTTTGAAAAAAAAAAAGATTAACTTACTTCATTGTCTGACTGTGTGATATGTTACTGCGACTTATGTTATAAGTAGCTACGGAATGACGATGCTGTTCAACCGATCTGGATGTAGCCGAACAGATCTCCATGTAAGCCAAAACTGAAATAGTATTCATAAAGATTAATTACAAATAGTTAAAATCTGGGTAACTTAATTATTTTTTGACACGCTTTAGAAACAGCTAATCTTAACAAACAAATTCTAATGTAAAATGTAGATAGAGAGTTGGCGTAGAAATAAAACTGTTTGACGACATGAAAAGTAGTTTAAATAGAATTTGTTTGTTTTTGTTTCAAGATTTTTTTTCTAAAAGAACTGCTTCATGGACAAATGGTGCAAACATTAACCAGTTTGCAGGTTAGTCTCACTAATTATCATTGCTTATTGTTTTAGTTAAGAAGCTTTAACTCGTATAGGCACTCGATCATCAAACGAACATTACTAAACATGTAAATGGACTAATGTTTCTCTTTTAAATTATTTACCACACGCAGAAAAGCTTGTAACTGTAACCTATAGTATTATTAAAAGCCAAATTTGAATACACTATCTCACGCATATAATCCACCATGAGATCTAATAAAACACACATAAGGTTGGAAACGATTTCACTTGAAGTAACTAATATGGTTATAGTGGAGATTGATCCCCAAATTTTCTTATGCTCTTTTATTTCCACATCGATATATTAGAGCTCAACATATCCGATAAAAAAAAACTAAACTTACGATCTACTTTGCGCACTATTTTTTCAATCCACAAGCCCATTGCTGCTTTTGTACTCATTTTAATTGGTTTATTTTTTGGTGCTCTGTATTAGCCTCTGCTTTGCTTTCGACTTAGTTTAATACTAAAGTTTTACTTTAAAACGTTATTGACTCCGGCGTTGTACTTTCGTTGCTCGACGTCATAACAGAGAAAAGTGTGTGTCACTATTTCTTATCATCATGCTGCGGACTTATGTAGGATTCCAGTAACGGAAGCATGTAGCAGTCATGAAGTCAGTTCACTTAATTTAATTTTCCTCATTAATTAGATTTAATCATGCTTCGAGTTTTGACATTACACACTTGATGATTCAAGCCTTTTAACAAGTACTCTATATGGATATAAAGCAAGTTTCTAATTGTGATCGGATAATGCTGATACAGATTTCTATATAACAAATCTAAAATGTCCACTATTAGGTAGTATGTATGGTAAAAATATATTGCCTGCTCCAACAAGCTAATTCCGTAACATCGTATATCGGCCTCAACCGCAACCCGTTTGTCGGCCTCTTCCCAGTGATTGTCTCTCAACTTCGGCCACTCCTCCGTTCGTAATGAATTTAACCTCATTGATGTAACCACCGACTACACCCCCGCTAAGCTCAGCTTTGGTCAGAACTTCCACACATCAATCCCAGCTCGTGAAATATGGTCTAATGTGAAGCAGGTGGATGTCGGAACGATTCACATCTACACTGATGGATCTAAGACCTCAGACGGAGTTGGTGGTGGGGTATACTCCTCTATGCTTGTAGCGTTTTTCAGGCGGAAATTATGGCAATCAAAGAAGTTCTGTCATGGCTGAAGTGTAATGTACTATCTACCACAGATATTAGCATTTTCAAAGACAGTCAGGCAGCCATTTAATTTCTGGAATCACCCACAACCACATCAACGGTCCTAAAAGATTACCCTTCATCTCTGATGGACATCTCGGAAGAATATAACATTCACCTATGCTGGGTTCCAGGCCATAGGGATATTCCAGGGAACTGGAATCACAATGGGCCTTTTAGGCTTAAGTGAGCTGGTGACCATCTGTATCTGGGCGCTAGCTGCCACGTTAACCTAACCTAACCTAACATCGTATACATATAATTAAGAGCAGTTAAAAACTGAAAGAATAGATGCACGATTTAGTTAGAATAGTTTAATAATTCATATTTCAATATTCGACTGGACAAGACTGTTTAAGATTGGTATCGCTTCACTCTAACAGGAAATCTATGATATAAGATATATGACTATGAGTATCAGAAATATTAAGATTTTGCGCATAGAATGCAACATTAGAACTTTGTTCAATGCTTTCTATGAATACATACGTACTGAACTGCATCATGCATCATGTGTTGAATCATTTAGAAAAACGTAAGAGGGAATATTTTAATTCCAATTATTAGTAATTAGGCGCTCATGTGCAATCGAAAAACTAATAGAAAATCAACAAAAAATGTATGAAACCTATTACCTTTTGAGAATCAATTTACTTTGCGAATTCAGTCGCCTTAAAAACAGAGGCGCAAAACTGAAAACAAGAAATGCAAGCGTCAAACTATCAATTTTAAAGAACAAAAATCTACTAAGGCGGAGCAGTTCCAATTCAGCTTTAGACACTTATAAATTAGAACTTTCTTTGGAGACTAGCATTCCTCGATTCTTTTTTCTTTGTCCTCAACCTTAACCTAAGGAAACCCTATTTCTCAAACCAAATAATAGAAAAATTCAGCTTTTCGCTCTTCTGGAATTCGTTTCCTGCCGACAGCAGCCACCTTGATATGATGTTTAACTTGGTCTCAGGCAGGGAATAATCTATATGGTTTCAAGGAAGTTCTAAATATTAGGCCATAAGCAGCTCCTATAGGGCCGAGACCTAACCTCTGGCCGCTATACCTGTTACGCGCGATCTACAGTTTTATGCCGGCAGACGGTTTTTGAAAGGCTTTCTTAAGACACCAATGCTTTTAGATATTTCTGGGATTCGAATATGCACCGTAGTCCAACATACTGCATACACTCCTCATTTTCATGTTATTCTCACATGTTTTAGAAATGTAATAAAATATAATTTAAAATAATAGGTACAGGCTTCACAAACTAAATATCTAAAAACCATATTATCAGATATTTACAATACAGAAACGAAAACACACAGGTCCTACGGAAAAGTTATTTAAATTTAACATAGCAACACTATACACTTCTAACATTGATGTAAAAAGAATATTAAAACTTTGTTTTAGTTGTTGTGTTTCAATTTGTAAAGTTTGACCTCTGATTGTGATGATTACTTCTGTGTTTTCTTGTTACTTGACATAGAACCAAGTTTGACAATTTAACAAAAAAAAAGGAAAATATGCAAAAGCAAAATATAAAAAAAGTTATCCAAAAAAATTTGTATTTTGTAAATTTATATTAATGTATATAGATTGTTTCTTGATATAATTCTTTTGATGAAAACAAAAAATTGAAGCAGAAAAAACGAAAGCAAAACAATGGAAAATCTTTCGAACCACTTAAACTTACCCGAGAAGGCCACACTTTGAAACACTAAATCATTAAAACAAACCATATGCGTTAGAGTTTTTCTAATAACAATATTTGGTTTAACAACAACAGAACTATTTAATTCCCTATTACTTGATTCTAAAACTCTCGATCTAAATTGAATACAAGTACAAAAACAAAGAAAAATAAATAACATAAAATAAACAAAGTGGAAACTTACTGTGCTTTTTCTTTACTGGCAAGGGTGGCGGCTCCTCAAGACTTGGCTCCATGGCAAAGTTATGACAGTGACGCGGATCAATCAAACTTTGATGCTTGCTCAGCCATTGAAAATTCAGAGTGTTCGAGCGTAGCTCCGGAAGTTCATGTTGCTGAGCTCCAAAAACACTGAAAATAAATTATTCCAATTGATTAACCATTGCCATTAGACAAGTAGGTATTTTTTTGCAAACCTCTGAACATCATCGATTTCATCGAAGTTATCATACTGGGAAAAATGTTTATCTTTAGCTTTAGGTGCTTTTGGTGGTAGAGCAGGCGGGATCAAGTCAGACAAAGATGTCGAGAACATATCATCCGATGAAGAAATATCCAAACTATTGGTCTTTGTCAGCGAGGACCTACTCTGCTGGACATTTATCAGTTTCTCGGATTTCATCGAACTCTCAAAGTGATCTGGACTAGCACTACTATTACTGATTGAATTATTATCGTCGTTTGTTCCGATGCTAGTTTTCGAAAAATTCATCATTCCATTTTGAGATTCAATAGCCGAGAATGATGCTTGATTGTTACTGTTGGTCACTGATAAAGATGAGCTAGAGAAGCGTGTTACTGTCTTCTGTTGATGGGCTGATGCCATAAAGTCCTGACTGTTGTCGCTCGCAAACTGACTACTAGATTTCTGCGAGTGAACACTGTAATCTGAGGAACGCTTTGACACACTCTGAGTACTAGTTCGAATCGATTGCATCGACACAAAACCTAAAACAATATTTATATAATTGCCATCCAAATTGTATCAAATACACACAAAAAAAAAAGAATGAAAAAAAAAACAGCAAGAAGCATAATACACAAAATTTCTTGAAAGGACAAAAATAAGAAAAAATCCAGAGCAACAGAAAAATACTGCTTATTTTCTTAAAAAAAAAAAACAACAACTAATGTACCCGATTCATTTGAATGGCGATTGGTTTTTCGCATTTCTGGCTTCTCCACGACAGCGTTGACCAATTTTTCTGGGTCCTTTTTGTTTTGTGGTGATTCTAAGAATGGAAATGGTTATAACATCGTACTGGAAGCTCATATTTTTGGCGAATCAATATTTTGTGTGAGCTTAATGAAATGGTAAATACTTTATAAGACTTACTAAATGCAAGCATTTTCTCCACATCGTCTTCGAGGAACTGATCCTCGGAAGAAGTTTCCATCGTAAGTGCTTTTAACTCTTCCTCCTCACGTGAATGATTCAAAGCTGAATCTAGTGAGCATTGACTAGAATTTTCATCTGGCGATCTAGAGCGCACCGAAAGGCTATAAAAACAATTAGACATTAATTCTACGGCAAATCATAAGAATATTTCCATTTCTTTACTGGTCGACTCCATAATTTAAGATCGAAAGGTCTGAACTAAAATCCAGTTCAGAATTAATGCTGCTAGCGTTGTTCTGACTTTGTTGGCTCCGGCGTTTAGGTGGTAAAGGCGGTGCCACAATTGACCTGTTAAATAGGTTAAATTAATATCAGTCTAATGAATTGAACATTAATAATCAAACTCAAATCGCTCCAACCCAGAAGATCTATTTTTTTACCTAATTCTCGAAATAAAATTTTACTCTCACATCCCTATTCTGTCACACGTCACTGATAGACAATGGATAATCTGATGTTTTCATGTTCTGGCAACATACTCACAGCTTGTGAGGTCCATAAACAAAATTTTACAAAGATTTTATCCAGAATCACTTTTAAAAACGTAATTATAGGAATTATTCACTTAATTGCCAGGCGTCCCAGCAAAATAGGCATCATTGTGAAGACTGTAATTCTGGAATTGGTGAGTCACCAAGAGTAAGAACAGCAAGGAACAATTGAAAAGAAATGGAGACTTAGAAAGTTTACCACAACTACACGCAGTCTTCTTTTACCTCAGAAATTCAAAGTCACCTAGACTGTAATGCGAAATATTAAAAATTATCTAATATCTACCTGTGAGCGATAAAAAATTCCAAGCAACGTGCATAACAATATAAATGTAAATCTAAAGCATAAATTTGAAGATTTTTTTCTAGCCTGGTGTGATTGAACTTTTAAATATACAATTCAATTCAACATTGTTCTAAGTGAAAGTAGAGCCATTGACTTTTGCGAAAATGTACATAAGTACTTCGACAAAAGTTTCAAATAGAAATGGCTTACCTGTTGGGTAGTGGGGGTTTTGGGGGTGGACTAGAATCCCTTAGAATGCTTTCAGTGCTATGCGAGGCCCGCATAGGATTTGAATTGGCTTTTTCTAATATATCACGATCTCTGTAAAAAAAAAATTGATTAATAACAAAAAAAGACAACTTAAAATGCATTCAAAAGTATACTTGGGTGTAAGCGGTATATCCGGTAATGATGTCCGCTGACCAACCATTTCCACCGGTGGTCGCATCAGATTATTTGGTGAGATTTTATTTTCAGATGTTGTCGCTACGTACTTTAGAGTATTTTCTTCTTTCTCCTTTAACTTTTGTTGAGCTAAGCCTACTAGATTCTAAATTTCATCAAAAAATAAATGATTATCTTTTCTACGAAATTTGTTAGAAGAACCATTAACAAACCTTCACAGCATCATCAACTAGGTCGACGACTTCTTTGACATTTTCTTTGCTTAATGCTGTACACTCGTTTGGATCTTCGCACAGCAATACTTCGTCACACAGCTTAATTAGCTTGCCCAACGATAGATACATCTGTCGCGTAGCAGACAACATTACATTACTATTCTCTTTAAGAGTGTATGACTGAATAACTGTGAACACAAAAATTCATTTTAAAAAGAATTCACATACATTGGAGAATATATGAAAGTTACCTGCATACATACTAGCAATCATTTCCAAAATCACAGTTCCATTGCCAGGCAATACTTCCATACTAATTTTCTTTTGCTTTGAGCTCACATCTCGGAAATGCGTTAAAGCATTTTGTATATCCTTCACATGTGTCTCCAGTGATTGTGATGAGCGTACCACATCCTCAGCAGATGGTGGTTTCGCGTGCTTACTTCGCGGGCTATGTGGGGAATGTGGCCTAAACAGGAAACATTTGTGTAAACTAATCTGACCAAATGTGTATTGATTTGTTATTATTACCTCCCCAAGGTGTTTGTTGGCGTCCGCATCAGCGATATCTTCTCAAACAGGTCGTCTTTGAATGATTTAGCGCGGCGCGCGAGTTTAGTACCTTTAAGACTATTTTTATGACCCGATGAACCAATCGTCGACGAATTGGGCGTCGATGGAGAGCTGACGTTGTTGTCTAAAATATAAAATTTGCAAAATATTAAAAGCAGTCAAAAACTTTCTCTAAAAGGCGGCTCAATTTGCGTCCGTTCTAGTGAATAATTGAAATTCTTTAAAGGTGCCACCACTTTGCATTCAAAATCGGTAAGCACAGCACCTAATCCGGATTATAACTTACATCGAGTGACATTTTTTATAAGTACCCTTGGCTTGAATTTCCTTTTCAAATAGCGCCTATCCAATGAATACGAATACAATTTCTGACTCTCTACTAGAGCACATTCGAATAGAAAAGACTCATCGAATTCAGGCATTGCATAACGATCATTAAAATTAAAAAATAATTTAATTTCTCAGCGCGCGCGGAGAACCTAACAAATTAATAATTATTTATGTACTACAGCGCGCACAGCCGTGTGTGTCTGAATTGATTTTTTTAAAAGTGAAATTCTTTTGTTTACACTTGCAAAAAAGATATTTAAAAAAGGAATGACAAAAGATTGACAAATGAAGGAGAGGCAAAACCACAAGTAATATATGGTGGAGGTGGTCTTCAGGTTTTTTTTTCGTATTATTTCCTCCTCATTCATCGGTGCAAAAAAAGAAAAGAAGAAAAAACTAGTTGCTGTTCAGAGAAATTGAGAAAAAATTCACGGTAAGTTGGTATTTTTAGAGCAAATTTGTCAATCTCTTTCTATGACTGATCGGATGTAGTCGCCGTTGTCCACCACCCAATCGCTATCGCAGGCTAATTAAAGTTCGATGACGACGACGACGACGACGTCTGCCGTCAGCTCTCTCTCGCTCGCGCGCTATAGATTTAATCTCACTTAGGTAAAGTGATGTACAGCAGAATACCATTGTAAACAAAAAAACATCAAGACCTGAGACAGTATTACTATGAAAAATGCGACACAAATATACAAAAAAAAAAAAAAAACACAAACTAATAAGAAATCATTTTATGTATTTTGTCGAATCGCGAAGGCGACGCACGTCCTTACGCAGAGGTATAAATCAGTTCAAACAAGACGGTAATTGAAAACTAATTGCAAAACCAAAATGTGGGACACTCGCTAATTAGAAAGTTATTACCTCTACTCTATGCAGTACAATGACCTTGAATAATTTGTCTGAGTCACTATACATTACCTGCTATCACAAAAAAACCCTATCGCGAAATCTAATTCCACTCCCAATTTGTTTATTCGGCACGATAACAATGTGTGATCTATAGTTGGGGTGTAGGTAGTGTTTAAATCCGCGGTGTAGACCACTAAATTCGTTCGTGGAGCAGAAAATTCTTGCAACGTGTAAGCACTCTTATTATTGCAGATAAAAATAATGTTTCATTTGGATAAATATAGACACGATTTGCGCACAAAAGAAAAAAAAAAACAAACAAAACAGCCGAAGCAAAGACCGTCTTTAGTGCACGGTAGTCGGAATCCGTTTCGTGAACAGTGAGCTTGAGCTATGAGCTCGTGCCTCAGCTTGAACTTGGTACACACAGAACGCCTCTGGGCTGTGAGTGTGAATATATTGTAATTATGTCATGCCTTGCATGACTAATTACTCAAGTATTTCGTATCAAACTGTGTTTACCGAGATGAAGTTTGTTTTGTCGCGACGACGGCAGTTGCTTCTTCGCTCAGTAGCAGCTGTATTGTGCCACTGATCGCGCGGCGGTGTTGGCGGTTTCATCCGTCAGCCACGATCGCCAGTCTTAGTTGTTAGATACATGGCCCCCCGAGCAAATAAGATACACAATCTACCACCAATAGAGAAAATTATATCAAACAGCACCACTTATGGCTTTACAGCGGCCATAAATTATTTGTTATTCTCATTGTGCACACTTTTTGTTGTTCAGTTTTCTTTTTACTTTTATCATTATTCAGTCAGCAGTGAATTAATTAAATTGACCGACCGACAGACGGTCGACAATGATGATGAGTAGGTGACTACTCCTCTCAAGTGATACATATATTTCTTATTAGAACCAACTTTGAACAATTTTCACATTCACTTATTGTTGATAAAGTTTTTTTTTTTTTTTCATTTAAACAAAAACCAAAACTGTATGTATGCAGAGACATGGGGCATGCAGAGGGGTGGAAAACCATCGAGATCGAGAAGAGAAATATTGTTTAAAAAGAAAAATCAACACAAAAATCCCGTCGACGAAGAGAACAACAAAACGAACGATAAGACATACCAGCTTTTTGTGCGAAACTCATTGTAATTGATTGATTGTTTCCGATTTTTCTATAAACTAGGTATATATTGATGTTTTCATAGTGAATTTAGGAGTTTTTAACATTTTTTTAACACACAATTTTGGGTTTTTCCCCTTGGAAGAAAAATCTACTGTCACCAAACTGACGGCTGAGCTGACGACATTTTGATTTTTTTTATATACCCGCTGAAAATGGTTACAGACGTTGCCAGACTGATGAGCTAAAGGACAGGTGAGTGTGGTGGTTATGAGTCTATGGATTTCAGGACTTCAAAGGCAATTAGAGCATAATGTGTCCATTACTGCAAGGAAACAAATTAATACAAGATCGTATCTAAAAGAAAAATATTATAATCTATTCAAATAGACATAATAGACTGAGCTGCAACTTTTAACAATAATTATTGGCTTTTGTTGTTTATTTCTACATACAAAAATCTGTTCGGTAGATCCATATCACCAAAATCTAAACAAAAAAAACTTACCACGCTTTAATTCTTGAACGAACGTAGAGTAGTTACTCCTTATGTTATTGCTGATTACGCACTGGCATCCGCCTCTTGATATCTTAGTTCCTGGAATGCTATTTGCATACAAAAGTTAATTCCTTAAATTATAGTAGGTATGAGTAATTGGTTAACGGAGAGCCAAATTTAAGTAAGTACGATAAAAAATAATCATACATTTTGAAAGTGTGCACATATATGAATACGAATTTGGTTTCCATATACAGAAAATTAACATAATCCGAATTTTTGAATTTAGAATGGCGGTATGCGATCGTGTAGTCCATATTTGAAGTATGTAATCTATCTCAACGCCGAAACTCAATTATATTATAATTAGATCTGGTGGGAACAAATGAATCCTATGCGTTTTTTTAATCATTAACTTAGGAACTGATTGACCGTTTTCCATATACATAAGCTAGGAGCTATTCTAGCAACCCATCCAGATAAACTAAATCCTCGTGTGCCCTCGTTATAACGAATCAAATGACCTAATTTAAGGGAAAAGCGAGAGGTGCAATATCTCCAGGCAGAAAAGCCCACGTGCCACCGATTTTTGTTTTGATTTTGTTTCCTATTTTATCGTAAATTTTAAGACAATTCCAAAGCAAGCAATCAAATGTTTGAAAAAAAAAATCAAACACATCAAACACATGTGCACATTCGCAAATACATATGAAAACTTAATCTGCTTCAAATACTACAAAAATCTTAGTATGTATACTAGGAAATGTCATTTGTATTCGTACTATGGTATCAATAACAGTGCTTGGACCGCCATTTTTAAAAAGGTTCTCTCTTAGATAAAAAAAATAAGAAAATTAAACATCTTTTACGCCTTAAGTAGCCCATAAAGGGTCCAATCCTAGCTTCTCACAATTGTGCAATTTGTCAGACTTTCGCAAGAGGTGGGGCCGTAAAAAACGTTGATTGTACTTTCCTGGATACCAACTTGGAACACCATGCACAGTTGTTTTGAAAAGTTACATGATATCCGCAAATTTTATCACTTCAGGTGTGTCGACTATAAAAAAAAGTCTTTTCATTTCATTTCCATTTACATTTACCCAATAATCTAATAATCGGCGAGGTAAAATAAGGCAATAAGGAATGAGCATATGATAATAAAATTTGCCAACTATCGCTTTCCTGCCAGACATTTTTTTTTTTTTAATTAGCGAAAAGGGATTGAGTAGTTAAAATGTAATAAAATTCATTCACAATTAGTTTTTCATAAGTTCACCCTGTTCTTCACCATAGCGGAAGAAATTTCACCATAATCCAAGACCCGCACCACGATTGACGGCGAGACGTGGACATAAACTGCATACGTCAAAGTTGTTAGGGAATTTTTACAATCTTTATCGCGGGCAGGGAGTAGTTTTGCTGAAATCCCACGACTTAATTAGGATTTTCCAAATGGATTTTCTAAAGAGTGGAATTAAAACGGTCCTCGGCACATCTGAACCTGGCCAGCAGCCCAGCGTTGCTGAAACAGTAAGTATAATCGGTTAAAATCATGTCAAAAATTGTGTCCACAGGAATCATGTTTTAGCAAAAAAAAAATCCTTACATTCTATGAAAAGTTCTTATCAAAGGACTTCCAGATCCAGTTTAAACTTTAAATATAACTAAGAGTGAACCATATAATGCTTCTCTTTCGAGAACTGCACTTAATAAATCATTACTGAAGGTCAACACGGTTTATAATTAGTCGAAAAACTTTCGCGACGACACATTTCCTGTCCTATTTTTACTGCAGTGAGTGTGTAATCGAAATCAAAATGATTGTCCTAATTATAGGTGGAGAAGCTCGTTGACAGAGTGACTTCCTCAACACTCCTCGAAGATCGACGAGATGCATGTCGCGCGCTGAAAGCACTTTCTCGAAAATACCGCATCGAAGTCGGTGCACAGGGGATGCCCGCACTCATTCAGGTGCTGCAGAACGATTGCCAAGACAGTGAGATCATAAGTTATGCCCTCGATACGCTGTGCAATGTTATGTCGTCGAGCGAGTTTGACGAGGAGGCAGACAACCCGACGGTGACAGTGAACGTCGGTGAACAATTTACTGAGATGTTCATTAAAACATCGGAGAACGTCACCTTAGTGATGGGCTACCTGGAGGAATATGACTTTCGTGTGCGAAGGGCGTCTATACAGCTCATCACCATTCTTATTACAAACAAGACGAAGGACCTTCAAGAGATTATACTTGTCAGTCCGATGGGAGTTTCGAAACTAATGGATCTTCTCACCGATAGCCGAGAGGTTATACGTAACGATGCGTTGCTCCTGCTCATCCAACTTACTAAAGGTAAAAAAAAGCTTGCTTTTGCTGTCGTAATTTGTTTTCCTAAACATTTAAAAAATGGGCCTAAGATATTTTCCCTTTCTAGGACATTCCAATATCCAGAAGATTGTAGCGTTCGAGAACGCCTTTGACAAACTCTTTGAGATTGTGAGAGATGAAGGCTGTTCGGATGGTGGCATTGTCGTTGAAGACTGCTTAATTCTAATGCTAAATTTATTGAAGAACAACTCCAGTAACCAGCAATTTTTCAAGGAAGGCAGTTACATCCAAAGGCTGGCGCCAATGTTCACTATTCCGCCAGAGATCGAAGAGATCGGTTGGACTCCACAAAAAGTATCAAACATTCACTGTATGCTGCAGGTTGTACGGGCCTTAGTTACACCTAGCAATCAGCAGCAAGTAATTGCTTCGTGTCAAAAAGCAATGCGCTTGTCACGCTTACTCTATTCCCTATGCAATATTTTGATGAGTAGTGGTGTACCGGCGGATATCCTTACCGAGACGATCAACACTGTTGCGGAGGTAGTGCGTGGTGATAGCAGCAACCAGGAGGACTTAAGTAAAGTCATGGCACCAAGTAATCCGCCACGCCCGGCTATTGTCGTACTTCTCATGTCAATGGTGAATGAAAAGCAACCGTTAGCCTTACGCTGTGCTGTGTTGTACTGCTTTCAGTGCTTCCTGTACAAAAACGAACCAGGACAAACGGCTGTAATTCAGACTCTACTTCCATCTAGTACCGAAGTATCAAGCCTTACCACTGGACAGCTTCTCTGCGGCGGTTTATTTAGTATAGATGCCCTGGCGAATTGGTTCTCGGCAACAGCTCTAATGCATGGTCTCGTGGATAATGTAACACAAAAGGAAGAGCTGCTACGTGTTCTCCTGGCTACTACAGCTGGAAGCCAACCGATATCGTTGCTAGAACAATGTACTAACTTGCTGCAAAAGGAGAGCTATAAGTTACAGAGCAAAGTAGGGTTGCTCATGCTTCTAAGTGTCTGGCTAAGTCATTGCCCGGCAGCAGTGAAGGCCCTCATTTCAACGCCTGGGTGCATCGCATATTTAATCGCAAAGGTTTGTGCCAACGAACACGACGAAAACGAGTATCTGGTTCAGGGATTGTGCGCTTTTCTAATGGGCTTATGCATTCAATTCAATGATAACTCCTTGCCCAACAATAAACGCGAGGATATTTGTCAGGTGAATTAGCAATTTACCCAAACAAATATTCTTAATAATTCGAAAACTTTGTACTTTCAGCTAATTATCAAGCGAATAGGCCAGGAAACATTCTGTACCAAATTAAGCGATGTGTCGCGACACGAGGCCTACAACCGAGCATCGAAATCGCCGCAAATTCGAGCCAAGTTACCATCGGACTTATTTTTGGACTACGAATACTGCAAAATGCATAAATCTCTTGAAGGTAAGTCGCAAAAATAGAAACGTTCTCAGCGAGCTTTTTTCCAGCTCAGAATTTCAGTGTGCTATATTTTTAATTTGCCGCTTAAAGTAAGACCAATTGTTTTCCAGCTCTCATTATAAAACTAATTGGAGGATTTGACGTAAACGGAACTGATTTAACTGAGCTCACATTGAGTTCTGAAGCCTCCGTATTAGTGTCGCAATACAAGGGTGTAATTCGAGGGCTCGATACCGAAATAAGCACTTTGAAAGATACTGTTCGTCATTTGGAAGCTCGCAACGATCAGCTTGAAAAATCACTTTCACAAGTTCAAGCGACTAACACGCAACTTTCGGATCAAAATCTCTTATTACGAGCTCAATTAGCAGCAGCTGCAGGACCAACTGCGCCTAGTGTGGAAATGGAAGTCGCTACACAATCAGTGCATACGGAGAACATTCGCTTAAATAAGGAAGTTGAAGTACTGAAAGAGAAACTGAACGAAGAAATGCGGCGTTCAGCGACCTGCGCCAATGACTTAAATGAACTTCACAAAGATCAAGAGGACCTGTTACAGCTCTTAACAGATCAGGAATCTAAAATAAAGAAATATGTGGCTCAACTTAAATCAGCGGGTATCGAGGTCGAAGAAGATACGGATGGCGAAGAAGAAACTGAAGTGAAAGAAAAGCAAAACGATCGTAGTCAGATTATTTAATAATTTTGCAATTTTAGAATTTATGTACATATATAAGAAGAATTAAGAAACCTTAATGTAGTCCTCAAAATTTGTTTGTTTTTGTTTTAATCCAGGCGGTTGACCAATTGTTTACGTACTTTTTAGTCTAACTTTTCGAGTTGTAAAATAATGTTGAGAAGGGCCCAATTATACCGGGCTTTAAAAATATGTTTAATCTATTAAAGTTCGGTTATTGCAGCAGAAAATTACTATTTATTTTTTTTTTAAAATCAGTGTTTAAATTGTATATGTTAATGATTTTCATGTCATGGGATTCCAGGAGTATTAGAATTCAATGTTTTAGGCTTTCTCTACTCAAAGAGAGTACCTTTATCATCGAATAAAGTTAGCATCTTCGGAAAGCAGTGGTGTTTTATTTTACCAACCTTTAAGTGTTTTACTACAGAAAAACATTTTTTGAACAAGCGATTCTTGAACTCACTTCTGGCCGATTTGATGAGATGTCAAGCTATAGGTGGCTTCAGGAGAATGCCCAGGCTGCTTTTGAGCACATGAGTATCAATGGTTTAGGTTTATATCTGACAAAAGCCTTCAGAAGTAGGATGAACTCTCTAGATGGAATCCATGGACGGTTTGACAGACACTTTAAGTGAGCTACTTCGACATATTCGAAGCTCAGAGCTGTATGGAGTTATAGAATAGAGGTAGCGGTTGGCTGTGAATCGGCCAAAAGCAGCGCTCGTACCTTCGAATTTATAAACTGAAGTCGGTTCCTGAACCTGCCCTTGGTTTAGATCCATTGAATTAGTCCTCCAGGTTTAAGGTTGTATCGACGGAGTAACTGTATTACCATGTAATAACTGTCTAGTTATTAGAGAGAGAGAGAGAGACACCAACCTCGTATAACAATTACGATCCACCCCATTAGGCAAAACAAGCTAGAACGTCCGCATGCCACGATCTACGAGCATACAAATGGAATATACCATGGACCATTCTAAGATCTCCTGGACAGAACCTGTCCCGATATCGTATTCGGAGTCTTCAAGGCCACAATCTGTAAGAAGCTCATTTTTGCCAGGTTAATCGGTAAGGATAACCTCCACGATACGACAACTGACACGGTTTCTTATCACACTAGGTTTTCTAGGTTCAGAATTGTTGATGTATTTAAACAGCACTTCTACAAGTTGCTTAACGGGCAGTAAAAAGAAAGAATGATAGGGTAAGAAGAGAACCCACCTCCAGTCAATGAAGAACCAAAACCCTCGTGTTGAAGAAGTTAATGTAGCCATAAAATAACAAAGCCGCTCGCTATGATAGGATGGTTGGTTGCATTCACCAAGTTATCAATCAAGTATGGGTGGAGGAAAGTATGCGACTGGAGGACTGGAGTATCAGCTCTATGCCCCTTCGTATAGTAATGTTTCACCTTCGAAAGAATTGACTATTCATTCGAATCTTAAAGTAAGCATGTATAACATATGAATATAATGTTAGCAGTTTGTGATTTGAACTTCCAACAATAGTCAATCAGCATACTAGAACTCCACTTGACATGCTAGAAATATCCTTGTGAAGTCCCTATGTTTCATCCAAGACCTCTACAAGGCCTTACTTGTTAATGGGTTAGGGTTAAGACCTTTAAACCCTCTGGGGGCACCTTCTTGTTCGTGTATATTCCTCCTCTCAAATAAATTCTACGGCGGTTGTTGTCGGTTAAAAATAAAGGATAAGCTTCTTAAGCGTTCACAAACGCATCAAGTCTTTTCAGCCTAATTGTATGTCACGAAAAGAAATATGGCTGATAAACAAACAATGAAAAGGTCACATAAATAAGGATGATATGGAAACCGGGTTTCATATGATAAAAACCCTGTTTACTAGTATAATATCAGTTTTTGCAAAGTAATGCAATTCTAAGGTTTCCATTTTTCGCTTAAATGTAGGTCATTTGCAAGAGTTGGCGACATTGAAGGTTTTATGTACCATAAAGTCCATTCATTGTTTGCTATCATTTTATTGTTCGTTTAACGACCGATGCATGTATACATTTGTTTAACTGTTATTTCAATAGGGTATATAAAAATAGACTGCGAGGAACTAAGCAATCACCCACAACCTATGCACAGGTAGGTGTGTACATCCCACCCGCTGATATTTCAACCTGGATAGGTAAATATTTATTTAATAAAGCATTGATTTTATAAAATAGAGAAAACTTTGAGTTGTAATCCGAAGGATATTTTTGTGCGACATGCCGAGAACTGAATTCATTCGTAACTAAAACACCAACTGAAGCAAAAGCATATTTTCACAGTTCTACTTTGACCATAATTCCCTGGATCGTGATAAAGGGAAAATGCATTTACAGTGATTTGAGAATATACTTTTAAAATGCATCTTGCAATTTTCATCGTTGTAGTTTTGTGTTTATTAACAAATTTTAACTTTAGTGTTGACTCCATTCATACCGATGAAGGATTGGAGCTGTTGTTTAGACAAAGGTGATTTTTCTTTAGAAATATGTAGTTTAACATTTTTTGAAATAACTTTAAAGAGTTATCTTTTCTATTAAACAATCAGATCGCATTAAGACCGTGATGAATTCATAAGATTATTTAAAAATCTTGAAAAATAGTAGTATGTGTGTGAAAAAGCAGCATTATCATGTAAATTAACATATTTTGTTTATTTCTTCTTATAGATCACATTCGGATTGGGAGGACGTTTGGCATCAAGAAACCCATTCGCGATGTAGGAACAAACTTTTGCGGCATTTGTATTGGGCTTGCGAAAAAGATATTTATCGACTTACCCGACGCAGCGGTCCAAAAACAATAGTAAAATCCAAGCGTTTGAAGGACCAAAGCGAACTGGGTTTCAATAACTCAAAGTGGTTGGCAAAATCAGTGGCAAATAGTTTCTTACAAAGTAGACATGTCCGTGCTTCGGGTCCATCTATAACTAAAGAGTGTTGTACAAGAGTTGGATGTACCTGGGAGGAGTATGCTGAATATTGTCCTTCGAATAAACGTCGCAATCATTTTTGATAATGGTTCTTCTGGGAATTTGTAGAAAATATAATGTTTCAATATAAATTGAGAGTTTTTTAAAACACGCTTATAACCAGTTAAAGATAATAAAAATGCATGTTTGTATGTTAGTTAAAAGTTAGGAAACGTTTTCTCAACAGTATCTT
The DNA here is from genome assembly GCA_949716465.1 of Chalcosyrphus nemorum. Classification (NCBI taxonomy): domain Eukaryota; kingdom Metazoa; phylum Arthropoda; class Insecta; order Diptera; family Syrphidae; genus Chalcosyrphus; species Chalcosyrphus nemorum. Next base: position 1,061,643 of record OX454332.1, read on the forward strand.
TTTTTTATGCATGCAATATGTACGAATGGGGGCCCATTGAATTACAAGAAGGAAAAAAATAAGATATTTGTTATATACCTTGAAATAGTATGGGGTGACCCCAAAGTGGTAAGACAAGGTTCCATTCTATCCCCAATTCTATTCCTTTTGGTGATTGGCGATGTGCTTCGTGCAGATTTGTCGAAAGCGGAGGAATTCGATGGACTCTTACATCTCAACTGAAGCATATTGACTACGCTGACGATGTACGCTTACTTTTTCATAGAATTATGGATCTGATGTCGAGAGAGAGGCCAAGCTGAAATTACGGCAAAAACTAAAGTTATCAGTCTTGGTACAACCTCATCAGTTCAAATATGAATTATTGCTTGACAACCGGTAGAGAGTAGAAGATTTCCTGTATCTTGCGTGTATATCGACTGACGGTGCAACCGAACTGGATATAGCTAACAGAATCTCCAAAGCGAATAAACATAAACACCTATCTCAGACTATTCCGCACCAACGTCATATCCGTGCTGTTATATAAATGCAGCACTTAAAGAGTGACCTATGCAATGGCAGAATACCCGGCGGTCCGACGAGAACATAGCGCAGAACGGTCGAGATAGAGGCACGGCAGTTGGGAAAAGAGCTGGGGAGAACTGAGGTACATTGCCAGAAACCGTACAAGATGGCGCGTAGGCGTAATAGAGGCCCTAGGTCCCACAAGGGAATACAGGAGATAATGTCTGTTATATCTAAAAGAGTGTTGATTCTTAAAGTGTCAAAGCCTAAAAAAAACTCATAATTTTTAAGAAAAGCTTCTTAGGCACTGCTTTTCTAATATTGTCGTATTTTTCTTTTTCACTTATACCTACAAGCATTCGGGAACAATTTCGATCATGAGATTTTGTTGTTTGTCATTGTCGTTATGGGGAATTTAAAAAAGTGGGTCCGCCAATACTACCTGAGTGGTTATTGGAATGCAGATAGTCTTGTTTGGAAGTTCATATTTAGGAAGAAATCATGAATTTTTCGACTTATAAAAAAAAAATTGCTCAAAAAAATAACACGCAATTCGAGGGAAAAAAATTCGTCGGAATTGTCGATAAACTCGATAATGAATCGTACTTTAATTAGCGCCAATTTCACTTAAAACCGATTTGAACTTCGTATTGGAATCTTGTGTGAATTCCATAGGATACTTTGTACTTACCTATAACTTATATACCCCCTTGCAGGTCCGAAGACCTGTAAAACGCCTACGCGTTATCGTGCCTCAGCTCTTCTGAACTCTTTTTCAGTTTTCGTGCTTCCTTCGCAACTGTCTGTGCTGTGAACTCCTAGAATCGCCGCGTATTTAGCCATCCTGAAGTTAGCGGGTTCCATGGCATCGTGTGGTTAGCTCTAGATCTCCCATTTTCCCGGATATTGTTAGCAATCCACTGTAATTTGATCACTGTATGGTTGCGCCTTATGTTCGTGGCTATAATAAAGCATGATATTCTATGATATTCTCGAAGTACCACATACAGAGTAGCACAGATTCAACGTTGTAACGGACCAGACGTACCGTGATGTCTAATCTTATTGCATTACTTCATCTTTCACCAATCGCACCCCAAACGCAGATCTTGCTTTGCCCATTCCATTACTTTTTTGTCGAAAGTAAGTCTGAAGCAATTAATTTATTGAACCCTTTCGTTCAACTACTCCTTTCTGAACTAGGTGCCTATTTCGTAGGCAAAGCATATTGACAATGACAAGGAAGATTGCATATAAAATCCTTCTTCTCTCTTTCGATTTAACTAATGCCGATGCCCTGTTAATCTGTAAAAGGATATTAATTGGCACGTGCAATTTATAAAAAAAACTTCTAATGTCCCAAACAAATAATAACAGAATTTGATTTTTTAAATGTTTTCCTATAACAGAACACGATTTACGCACTCACACATTACAATTTTTAACGGTTTAATTTAAAAATAAAAGTCTCTTTTCGATAACGAATCAGCTGAGTGATCCGAGATTGTGTTACTGATTCGGATTAATTATACATTTTCTAAACAAGCTGAGATTTGTTTTTTATTTTATCGGTCAATGGTTGGCCTTGTCGCACTACTGAACGTAGGAACCACTAAAGGACTGATAAGGGAACAGCGCCAAATGAACTAAGAAAGCTATGCTCAACCGCTTGGGAACTTATCAGTTGCGAAAAATTGCTCCAAATATAAAGAGTGCGTGAATTAACAACGAGTAACATTATGCTGTGCGTCAATTTGGTTCACAAAAGATTTGAATTTTCTTGGTTTTTTCCAATTTTACTTACTTTATATGAAGTATTGGCACATCCAGCGGGTGAACGTTTACCAGGTCTCGAAGTTCCACCACCGGAAATTGTAAGTTGTTCGAAGTTTAAGCCAGAATGCACTTCTAGCTCAAGTTATTTCAGATAAACTTTATGAGAAGATTTGGCTACTTAGAGTCTAATCCAAGTGACTCAGAGGCCCTGTACCATGAAGAAGCTATCATTGGAGCCCTCAAAAATGTACAAAAATATGGAGCACTTAATCAAACCGGAAAACTGGATAGTGCGACACTGCAAGTAAAATTTCCAAGTCTAAGTTAAAGCAAATAACAAAAAAACTGAGTTGTGTTTCTATTTTAAGTTGCTATCAACACCTCGATGCGGAGTGCCGGATATAGAGTCTGTAGCTACTGCGGGCAAAAGAATTAAGCGCTATATAGTTGGTGCGAGATCCTGGCAGAAGCGGAAAATAAAATACTAGTAAGTAAATATATATATTTCTTTGAAAGTGAATTTTTAATACATTTCTCACAAGCATAGCCAATTGGTCCTCGAAAATCGAAAGACAGCAGATTGAGCGCGACATGGCAAGGGCTTTTGATATGTGGTCACGCTACAATCGATTAAAGTTCGAACGTATAAACGATACCTCAGCAGATATTATTGTTGGTTTCGGGAGTCAATATCACGGCGATAAGTATGAACGTTTGCCTTTAGTCCGAAACTCTGCTAATGTATTATAGCACATGCAGCTATCCTTTTGATGGAGCTGGAAATATCCTAGCACATGCATTTTATCCTTATGAAATGGGTTCATACGGAGGTGATATTCACTTTGACGAAGACGAAAACTGGAAGGAGAATTCTACCGATCTTGCTGATGGAGTAGACTTCTATTCAGTTGCCCTCCACGAGTTGGGACATAGCCTAGGATTGGCCCACTCTCCGGTCTACACATCCATTATGTTTGCATACTACAAGGGTCCAAGTCAGAATGTTTTGGATTATGATGATATACTAGCGATGTATGAGCTCTATGGTGGGTTTGTTGAACATGATGACAAAAATTTAGTTGTAATGATTTTTTAAAGTTAAGAAAACGCTGGAAGGTGATGATGAAATACAAGAACACACACCGGAAGCAACCACCGAATCAACTGCAAGGTATGATGACACCACAGAGCGCTCAGATGAACAAGTAACAACAAAAGACATGCTGCCTACGTTTGAGGGTGACTATGAAACAGTAAGCGATCATAAGGTTATTTGATCTGGTTACAAATGAACAAATATTAATGAATTTATTTCTTCAGCGAAGATATGCTACAGTCACCCCAACTATTTCACGAGAGAATGCAGAAGATACAACAAAAGTTCCAATTAGAAATCGTCCTCATATGCACACAATGAATATTTGTCAAGGTCATTTTGATGCCGTATCTATGATACAGGGAGCTATTTATATCTTCAAAGGAAAGTATGTTTGGAAGTTAACACAAAGGTATACTATAGCAAGTGGATACCCAAAAGGAATACATGGATTGTTACCCTTCTTACCAGAATATACTCAACGTATTGACGCAGTCTATGAGCGGTACGATGGAGCAACGATATATTTCACAGGTTTTTATTTGTTTGCTTTAATTAAATACATTTTCGTTACAAAGTGTGCTTAACAACTATTTAGAATCGTAAATTTTTAAGGAGCGGATTATCCGCAACGAATATGAGTTTAAATTAAAACAAAAGTTCGGTGTGTTCCAATATCATACTCAAATTATTTCTTGCTCTGTTGAGAAAGCATAAAACCGCCGTTTTGTTTATTCATTACCGAATATATGGAGCAATGCATGATAACGACAGTTTCAAGATGTTTTAGAGAGCTGTGCAGAAATTTAGAAACTTAAAGAGCAACTTTGTAGAACACTCGTATTTTTACTTGCACCTTTTATGCATTTATTTATTTACTGAAGTTTAATTTAAACCAAAATTCAAAGCTTAATAAGTTTAAATTACATTTTTTACCACCGGGCATTGTTGGTAACATTCTAGATATTAGATGAAAGAGTATTACAGCCCTAAAGTCGTGTCGATTCGCTTCGATAAATGGGCAACAGGAGAAGAAGTGTCATATAAGATCCGATTTCGTTTTCATAGCAAACCTAGATTGAAACCCATTTCGTTCGCAATCTAATCCCTCAATCCGCTCATATAAAAGGAAGCATATGTTGCCCGTAGCACCTTCTGCACTTTTCCAATGTATTCGCTCGATAGCTTAAGGAGTGACTTCATATTTTAAAGAATCCACAACACCGCCTATATATTTCAATTAAATACTCAATGCGCGCAGGCTCTTCTTCCACTTGTCCCATCAATTGGGGCTCAGACTCAGATTCTTATTGTGGCGTTAATTACCATGTTTTGACAGCGTAGACGCACAATTCTATTCGATCCTTAAAGGAAATGCCCGATTTCTTTTTAATTATTTATTTTTAATATTTTTTTGCATGTTTAGAGTAGTTTATAACTTTGTACATAATATAATAAAGTAATATTATAAAACCATATCACGGTAGAATCTAACCATTGTTGTAAACAGGAAATGATTTTGTTCTTTTCTTCGACAGATGATTTGTATTGGGTTTATGATGGCAACCAACTTTTAGAAAACAGCCCAAAGCAGTTGAGGACGCTCATTGGAACAACAGTGAATGTTACCAAAATAGATGCGGCAATGATGTGGCGTATGTAATCCATTTTTATAAGTCTAGTTGAAATATTGAAAACTTAAATACTTTAGCTAAAAATAACTTGACTTACCTTTTTGCTGATACACAATTCTGGAGAATTGATGACAGAGGCATAGTTCCCGAGGATAACCTGCCAAAGCCAATGCAGCGTTGGGTTGGCATTCCGCATCACATTGATGCGGCTGCAACACTTTCAAATGGTATCGAAATACAAATATATGTGTATTTACCGCTGAAAATAATCGTTTTCTTCCCTTCGTCTAGGTAAAACATATTTCTTTAAGGACAACTTATATTGGTTGTACAATAACAAATTTGTACGTCCGGAACGCGGTTATCCCAGAAGAGCTTCAACAGCATGGCTTCGATGCCCATTAACAGAAAGAACAAAGCTTAGAAACACAAACACGACGGTGTCGTTTATTTAGACTTTTGTTTTGTTTTAACCTTTACATATGTGCTCTTCTCAGTCATGTACAAGATGTAGTATTTAATATATATGTAAACAACTCCAATAGCGCAATATATGCTTGTCAGGAGCAAAGGAAGGAATGGTAGTTTTTCATTTAAATTAAAAGCGTAGCTGATGATGTGCTCGTACGCTGGCAGCACCGCAATACCATACAAGTAGAATATTTCATACCAATAGAAACTCAACGTCTTATGTAGAGACTTCAGCATACAATAAAGGGTTAGTATGTACGTCAGATATAAGGTGTACTTGATCAATATGAGCTCCTTTGAGAACAAAAGAGGAAGCAGCGAATAATAACCTACAACGCTTAAGATGAACGCATATCTGGCATCCTGGACATTTGATAAACTTAGCAGGCTGCAACATACTTTTTCAGTGTGGCTCATGAAATAACTCATCGAATAACTTACCTTAGCGGTACAAGCACCATAAGTATTGCCTTCTCATGCACGTGCCAACCGAACATAAATGCAGTACATGAACATAGAACAAGAGCTTGAAGAAAAGATCGCACGTTCGCTCTGCAAGAATTCCAATTTGAAAAAAAATATTTTCACTGTTTATATAGTTAAATAAGCCAATCGAATATAACTAATTAGACGATGATTGGTAATGGCCATATCTAACTGGTTTGGTATTGGTATACGACTACTTTTCTTTTCGACAGTTCGTCTTGTAGTGCAAGCTTGGAAGCAGATTATACCAATTTGTATGCGCTAAGTAGTTGTATATTATCCAACTTAACTGAAGCTGTTTTCTTACCTTTTCTCATTAAGCCACAAGAGTTTTATCACACAAGGGACCGTTAACAGTCCAGTAAGAATAAAAGTGGTCAGTGGGTGTATTTTTGGGAGATACACGTGAGCATACTCTTGCACAAGGCCACCGGTATTTGAGCCGCTTGGCATTGTTATTTTAAGTAACACAGCGGCGATTTTGTCTCCAATGTTGTACAAAGCCCAAAAGTTCGGGGCCCAATAAGCATGAGTGAGGCCTCTCTTGAACGGAAACAATCTTGAAAGAACCTATATCGAACAATTAAAAGGAGATAACGGAGATAAAAAAGTAATAGACTTTAGACTTTTTTTGATGCAAGTTACCTGCGGTAGATGGTTATAGAATGGTGCAAATGATATAAAAAAGCAGGCAAGGCCACTAATCAGAAGCGCCAAAAAGTTACGAATCGGATGGTTACTTTCCAGGCAGTAGAACTTTAAAAAGTATGCCCCAAACGCCGGAGCCATGTACACAAAGATGTGTTTAAAGTTCAGCAAAGACGCAAACACCACACACGATAGGATATATCTCTCTTGAATGAGAAACCCTATGCCAAGAAGAAGAATCCCAAACAAAAAACCATTGTACTGGAAATGGATGTGGTCTACAAACAGCAAGCCAACATTGCAGAAAAAGATTACACCTGCAGCAAGTGTTGCAAATTGATTTTGTATCTTAAGCGCAGACAAACACCTAAAAAGAGAATACTCAATTACAACTGCATGTACAACAGCAAAGTGTTTCATACTTTCGCAGTCCAAGTGCCAACACAAAATCAGTTAATATAACCGAAAGCCGCTGGAATAGAATCGTAGCGTCAGAGTCATAATTTTGATTCTGCAAGTTCAACATCTTAGGATCGAAATGCTTGGCCAGATGCGAAAGCACAAATTCAAAGAATGCGAAAAACGGTGGATAGTCCAGTGTCCATTGGCTGGTGTTGTCGAAATACCATTTCGATATTGGTAGCGAATGGGTTATGGCCATCCAGTTGCGATGCACTTCGAAGTCTGTGGACCGGCTGAAATTACGAGTGTTTTAATCCAATTGGGGGAGGTGACAAGAAATGAACTTACTATGAACTAATAAGGAGTAATTTTATGCCACTGGCAAACAAGAATATTGACCAAAACATAATTTTAATTCAAATTTGTTTAAAAATTAAAAAAGAAAAAAAAACAAGTAAAAACTTCTCATGACGTGTTGACAGTTTGTAAATTTTCGGAATAAGGTACTGCCACATTGGAACGCATAAAAAGAAAAAAAAAATCTTTTGAGAATTTCTCCCATCACACTCATGACACTTATGTCATTGCTCATTTCGGAGATAGCTCATTATGGATATTCAGAGTATTTATTTTAGAAACACAATTATTGAATTCAGAGAGAATATTCTTATAATTTTTTATCATTTCTATTATTTTTGTAAGCCGACGGCCACATGCTCAACGTTTAGGCAAGTAAAATGCAGTACATTAACATTTTTTTACAAAAAGATATGAATTCTTGTTACTTGCTAGTCAACTAATATAAATTTTATAAATCCAGTAACGAAGCAAGTCATTTTACATTTTATTAAGTGAAAATTTATAGTGCAAAGGAAAATTCGGAAAAAATAACAAAACATGAAAAATGAAAAATTGATATTTCAACTGGTGCTAAACTTCAATAAGGCGAATAATCATAGTTCTTTCCTAGATAATAAAATTTTAAAAATGAAGATGATTTGACTTTTGCATTTTTTTTTTGTTTTTGACACACGTACAACACGCTTGCTAGCTGTTTAGTATTAAGGTTCTTACGGACTCTGGTGTTTCCACTCGATCTCCACCAGTGGTCTTGAATGACCAATTCTGCAGCAAAGAATACTTTCCAACAGTCGTGAATAAGGTCCTACAAAATTTAATCACCTATTTCAATAGTTCTTTCCTTGTGTAGTGGAAAAAAATCTTTTCCGATATCTTACGTGCATCATGGCAAAAGCCGTTTAAAATGCACTAAAGTTCAGGGTTACACAATCATCTCAATATTTCCTTCCAGGTGCATTACCTAAATTTCTTCCATCTGAACGCATGATTAACAGCAACCTATGATGTATTGTGCTGTTTCTTTGCTTCCTTTTGATCACAACAGTTTTTGCAGCCTGTCAATCAATTCACAACAATAAAAACAATTTACAAAATGGTTAAGCTGTTAAGACACGTGGACATTTATAATGTTGTCCCATCTGACTAAAAATCAGACCGAAAACTTTTGATCTGTGGCATATACATGGAGAATCACACATATGGCACATATGGAGAATCGACTTAGTTACGTTCAATAGTAAAGGTTACTGATTTAATGAAAGCTCCTATCCTTAGATCTACGAAGAAACAACTGTATGCAAATGCATATTTACTAAGTAAATAGCTGATCAGTAGACTCAACCACATTTCTGAGATATTCCTTAAGGACTACTTTCCCATATAGAATTAATTAAAAAGATAACTAAGAAAAAATCATGACCCTCTTCTCAAAATTTGGGCCATTCACTCAAACAATGTTCCGCACTTAGCCACTTCAATCAGTTTGAAATTACAAAATATCTTTTGAAGTTTCACTCCCATGATATATTCTCTCATACACTTCTAAATTTCGACCTGGCATTTCTGCATTTGACAGCTGCTGTCATTCGGAGTGGCTGTAAATGGACGCCAAATCAGCCAATCATGATCAATGGCGGACAGCAAAGGTTTTCTATTGGAGATTGCAGCACGACAGCCAATACGGTTATTGGTCTCTGGTCGATTTTTGTTGATCATCGTCTCTCATTGGGCAACCAAATAGAAAACACCAAAATCAGCACGTGCACTTTATTGTTTTGATGCACCAAAATCAAAAGTAAATGCAACAAATTTCCACCAAAAACAACCAGAATAGTTCACATGATTTCCCTGAATCGGCGTCGTGCATTGTCTTGTAGTGAAAATCCCACAGAATGACACCATCCGTGTACGAATAACTCGAACAAGCCGAAATCTATTTGAAAAGGAGTCGGATTTTTTCAAACATATCCCGCAACAGACCGTTTGGTGAGTCAGTGTTTATGAAATTCGTGTAACAAATCGCTGACCTCTGCTCCGTTCAGGAAATGGAGAACGCAATTACAGTCACCCCCATAAAAGTCGAAGTACCTGAATCTGTGGAGCCTTCAGTATCATCGTCCTCTAGCCACCATAGCGAGCGTCACCGGAGTCATAAGGTACACCAGCGCAAGAAGCCACCCACCATCGAGACCTTTTGGCCGAACGTGCTCGAGGAGGTCAAGGCCATCCAGCAAGTAGATGCTAAACATCAAGCGCTACCATTGGCGCGGATCAAGAAGATTATGAAATTGGACGAAAACACACGGATGATAGCAGCCGAGGCACCTCTCCTATTCGCGAAGGCGTGTGAATACTTCATCCAAGAGTTGACCCTCCGCGCTTGGGTGCACACCGAGGAGAGCAAGCGACGCACTCTTCAGCGTAGCGATATAGCACAGGCGATCTCGATATGCGACCAATTTGATTTTCTCATCGACATTGTGCCGAGGGAAGAAATAAAGCCACCACCTGTTCCAGCGAAAGAGAAAGCTGACGCAGCTAAGCAGCAGACAGCTCAAGTGGCAACCAACACAGTCACTGTGTCGACAAACAGTGTCCAAGCTGCACCACCCGAACAGCCAATGCAGTATTACATTCAGCTTGGTGGGCAGCAGAGTCAACAACAGCAGGCGGCGACACACATGCAAACCGCGAATCTAACCCAAAACGGATTAATTAGTAATCAGCAACTTCCACAGTCCCTGCAAGGAATCAATATAGTGACTGCACCTCAGAACATTTTGCTGACGACGGGAAACGCTGGCCAACAACAAACCACCGCCACTATGGTGAATAGTTTACAAAATCCACAGCAGCAGATCCAGCTTATTCAGCAAGTGGTAACACCAAATGGAGAAATCACAAATGTTCCGGTATGTATAGTATAGTTGATTGTTGTGCATTTGTTAATTTCTCACAACATGGTAGTTAAGAGCACAAATTAGCACTGCACTCAAGTTTGCAGCTAATAAGCGTGACACATTAATCTCAGTTGATTGCCATATAATTGGCAATGAGCTAATTAACTTTTTTGTACTCGATCTTAGTTAACGTGGTCAACTGTTAAGATAATTAACTTATATTTTAACGTTCTATGTGCTTGGCATAAATATGCCCTTGCCTCTGGCTTACAGTGTAACAATATTTTGTTGACTGTGGGAAACATCTTCAGCATTAGTTACATCAAAATCCTAAATAAATATTAGCCCATAGAGAGCCAAGGTCTAACTAGTCACAACTGTACGTGTTGTGTCTAGTACAAAGTAGCCTTATTTTCCTGGATTCGAACTTGGAATTCCATGCACAGTGAGTTGACCAACGCATTAACCACTGAGCGACGACACCTGCTATTATATCACAAGCTCATCCTAGAAAATTCAGGTCATTGGTTAAATAGATTGTCGATTTTGTATGTTGAGATACCTATAATTAGGGGTAGAACGCCCTAACAACTTGTTGTTTACAAACATACAAGATCATTACGATCACTTAATTAATGTGAGCAGTTTATTTTTTATTTTTATGTAGATTTTATTTGAAAATATATTCCTCCTATTCATTTTAGATTACGATAAACGCACATCAGTTGAATCTGCTCCGTATGCAAATGCAGAATAATCAAGCGGCCAATGCTATACAGGCCCAACAAGTGCTTATTCCCACAATGCCCACCCAGCAACAGGCTCAATTAGTACATATAGGGGGTGGAAATGTGGCTACAACTGCTAACGTCATACAAAATCCAGCAACTGGAAATATTTTTCTCAGCACCGGACATGGCAATTCGATAGTTTCGACAGACAGGAACCTCGGAAGCACTTTTCGACCTAATTGTTGATTCAAACATTAAATGACTTCTACTTTATCGAAAAAAAAAAAAACATTTGTTGTTAAATAAAAATAAAATAAATAAATAAATTTACTACTAGGCCTAAGTTGTGAGTGTAATTCGAATTTTGCTTTTTAGTACTTGTAAAGCAATGCAACCGACGCCAGACGTCACAGTGTGCACACCCCTAATCTCTAAGAGTCTATAAGTAAATTTGATCAATTTGTACATCCAAATAAACACTTTTGTAAATGGATGCAGTAAACGCATGTATAAATTTAAAAAAAAAAAACCCTTGCCAAAAGTTCAATGTACATTAATTTTTATGTATACATATGTATGTAAGTATATGAATAATTTCTTTTGTTATATGATATTGTATTTATATAGAAATGTGAATATGCCTAGGTAAATAAATATTATTAGTTATTTGAAAAAAAAAACAGCTTTTGGCAAGGGATTCACATTGAGGAAATATTGAGTATTGTCATTAGTACAGAAATTTATTAATAAAATGTAAAAATAATTAATAAAAGGTTTATTTTATAAAACAAAGTTGGCTTCTGAGATTATTCAACCCTAATCCAATGCTTTGGGAAACGGGTCTAGTATCCATTTTGATTCGCAGCCTTTTGCAATTCAAAAATTGTACAGAGTGGCGTTGGAAACCTTTGGAGCATTAATTGGAGACTAAATTGGTTATTGGTAGTAATTAAAACAAGTTGAGTTTACTATTTTCAGAGAACCTCCTAGCAATAAGAATATTCGAAACCATATTTGCAGAAGAGGTGAAGGTGTCAGAGGATCTGCCTCAACCCACGTGATGGGAGCCTTTGTACGACGAATTAATACTAGAACACCTTTTCCGCCAAGTGATTGAAGATGAAAAAATGTGCGGCGTTTTTCTATCATATATTTGGGGGGCTAAAATACAATTCTTGAAAATTAGTGGTAAAGTTTAAAGTTCGGGGTATAAGAACACCCGTGGCTTACCTAACTACTTCACTTCACTTTGTAACCCTATTTTGTTTCCTAAAAAAATAATCTTGTAAGAATTACAAACTTCAATCGTGTCAAAAGTCATGGAAGACTTTTATGATAGTATTCTTGTGTTAAGTTGAACGGTCTGAGCTTAACAATTACAGCTAAGTGGTCTGAGAATTTTCTAAAAAAATAAAAATATTCGCAAATATTTGTTCTTGTACTTTGAATAATATTGAAACACGAGTCGCTTCATAACTTGAAATGTTTTCTGAAAATTGATATGACAAGCTTTTCCACGGTTTTTCAATTCTATTAAGTTTAGTTTTCCCGCTTAAAACTAAATACTTATATTACCCAAATTTATCCACCACGTTGTTATTCAGTGCCAATTATTACCGAGCTAATCGACAAGCGCAGTAGGAACTAATTTTTTTTTTTTTTTAAAAAACGATATGAATAACTTACCTTAAGCTTGGAGTCCTTTAGCACAAAAGCAGAATTCAAATATGAGCTCCTAGACGTTTTATGAAAAGTAGGTCACACTTAATATGAGTAGAAACGCGCAGTTAATTAAAAAAACGTCTCATTAAATGAATGAACAATTACAATATAATATATTTTTTTTTTCTCGAAACATTCGTATTTCATTTTTTTTATAACATTTAAAAAAAAATAAATTTATAACCTTTTTTTTTAATAATCTTCATTCTAAGACACAACTTATAATATTATATTAGTTTTCTTTTCTTCTTCATATGCTTTTAGTTACTTGCATTTAATTAGTTACAGGAATTCGTTTGTGGAACACCGTAAAGTTACATATCAATGCAAAAGTTTTAAATAATAATATAATATTAATTAAGAATGAAAATCGACAAGCAACAACAATAGCTAAAATCAAAACAGGAATATAAGAGAGGGGCGGTAAATAAAAACAAAGAGAGATGTTTAAATGTTTAAGAATAAGACAGAAAAGAATTTTCTTTTTTCATTTGTTTGACGAGGGGGGCGGCAGTAAATATTTTTCTTGTCATTATACATAAAAATACAACACAACAACTGAAAAAAGGCACATTTTGAAACACACGACATTTGTGCAGTGTATGGTCTTCGCTATACAACATCTAAGGACTGAGGAAAATTTGGAAGAAATTATTCTTAAGTCAATGCTCTTCTTAGCTACTGTTGTTTTTTCTGTGATGTTTCCGATTATAGTCTTGCTTGACTTTATTTTTTTTTTATATATATATAAGTATTTTGTTTTTTTCATTTATAGTTTATTTTTTTCGCTAGCTACAAATATGCGACGATTATATACGATTTTGCTTTTTTGTTTCCGTTTTTTTTCTTTTCTTTTTAAGTTTTATTTGTTTATGTTTTTAAAACCAAAAAGGTACAAAAAAAGCACGCTGTGAAATAAGATAGATGCGGCTTTAATTATATATCTTCTCGATTCTTTTATACAATGAGAGTTTCTGTTGATACTGGAATATACACAAAGAGCATTTATGTATACATATTTTCTTCGTGTTATTGCTGTTCCTAGTTTTTGTTTTCTTCTTCTTACATAGGTAGGTCAAATATATATATATATATAGCATTCCTCTTTTAAATATATATAGTAATACATATGTTTGTTAAATGTATAAATATAAGTAACTACCATTTTCAATTTTACTACTATTTCAACGCCTTTTTTTATAGTAACAATACGCGCGCGATTGCGAAGACAACGTCAAAGCAAAAGTAAAAACAAACATAAATTTAATGTTTACTACGATTTAATAGACAAATAAATATTCTTAATAAGAATAATTCAACTAAAAGTACACTTCACAAATAAAATTAAAAAAAGCCAAAATAATAATGACAGAAAAAAAAAAATTGTTAAAAGAAAAACTAAAATTGAATACTTAAAGACGAAAATAAGAAATAAGTCGGAAAGAGAGAGAGAGAGAGAGAGAGAGAGGAAAAAAAATAAATGGGGAATTTTTAATCAATAAAATAAAGTACAATGTCACTTAGCCCACAAAAACGTTTTACATATTCAGCTCTTTTGTATTCTAACTTTTTTTTTATCTTTTTATTTTATTGCAAAAAATATATGTTTATATTTAACAGTTTATAACGAATATGATATAGACTCAGGTTAGTTTTCGTTTTTTGTTATAAGTATTAATTTTGTTCCATCGTTAAATAACTAAGATTCGAATTCACTTTTCCGTGTATATATAACTATGTGTTTTCTTTTTTATGTATGTATGTCACAACATTTCTCTGCATTTTATATAACTTGCTAGTTTCGCTCTCTCTTGCATGGTCGTAAAGAATAAAACTATAGTAAAGTACAATTACTATTTAAATAATAATAATAATAATAATAATAAGACAATCATAATCATAATAATAACGATAAAGATAAAAGTTAGTTATTTTAATGTAAAATTAATTTCAAACAAATCAGTGATGCTGATTTGCTGATCTCGAGACAGGTCGAACACGTACTCGAGGCGGCAGTGTCCATGTCGTTGTGGCTGTTGGTCATAGAGATTCCTTCGATGGTACCCATATAGTTGGGCCGGATTGTGCCCAGATTGTTTGTTTTACTTTACTATAAATTTCCTCTATGGTATCGCCTTGAACAACGCCTGTAAGATGTGTCAAAAAAAATTCGTGAGATTTAATCAAACGCATCTTCATTCAAAATCTCAATTTATTGGCAATTATACTCAGCATTCAAATCTTTTGTTTTTAAAAGTATATATAAATAAGACCGATCGTTCAAATCACTACATAGTCAATGCAAAATATATAGCAGTATTTTGCTACAGTCGTGGTGTCTACACAAACAAAAATATTGTGTTTCCAAACTCATTCAGTTTAGAGAGTTTTGCACGAATTAGCCTCCATTAAACAAAAATCACAACCATGTGAAGGACAACAATGCTTCTAAAGGTAATGAATTCTAGTTGTAATGACTGTACCACAAACAATTAGATACTTTTTAAACAAGTGAAAGTGGATAGCTGGTAAAAATTTGTGAAGTGACACCATGCTTAACAGTTTTACCAGTTTACGAATTTTACTTGTTTAATAGGTACTTCTTTGGTAAAAGGTCTAGTTCGTAGACCTTTTTTAATATACAAAATGTATCACAACAACACCATTCAGTACAGATTTTCGCTTCATCCGTAGTTTATGAACATTGGGTTGTGGGATTTACTTTTTATAAGAGGATAAAGTGGATAAATGCGAGACAAAGAGTTTCAAAATTAATTCAACTGGTATATACATATGTATATTGTAATAACCATTAATCAATCAGCCTTATGTAGAGAATCTATATGTCTATAAATATATACCTGTAAAGTATTCGCCAAATTCCTGTTCCATCTTAATGGCTCGTTCGTAGGTTTTCTTCGCTTGTTCTTCAGTCATTCGCCGATTCATTTCCCTGGAAATTAAATTAAATATAAATAAGTATAAACTAAAAAGCTTTTATTTACACTTACATCACTGAATCAACAGATTTTGGTTTTATAAATACGGCTATTGGATATAATTGAGCTACTTGTAATCGTTTAATTGCGTTGCCCGATACGTCTAGAATACAGTGTTTGCCCTTTTCGGCCACATCCCTAACACTGGCCACCGATGTTCCATACAAATTATCATTATACTGGCCAGCCTCAATGAATAAATGATTTTGAATATCTCTTTCCATTTGTTCCCGGGATGATACAAAATGATAATCTCTTCCATCCACTTCATAATCGCGCTTTGGCCGAGTGGTATCTGTTTTTAAAAAAAAATGTTTATACAGTCAAAGGGCAATGGAAATTTGATTTAAAAAAAAACTTACGTGGCACACAAGAACCAAACTTCTCGGGGTACTCAGAGATAAGGTCATCATTTATGCGATCCTTAAGCGGGCCCAATATTATAACTGGTCTAGTGTAATTTATTGATAGCCTTTGCACAGCTTCATAAGAAAGAACATTCTCCTCAGATGCTGTAAATGGTTGAATGATTAATATTAATGTTCATCTTTTTTATCATTGGATCGTTTTGCTTTTTTTTTTTTCTTTTTTTACTTTCTACTCAGGCAATTAACTGAATGTAAAATTTCTGGAGTATCATCTGTATACATTAGGAAATTCGATATTCAGTTCGAAAATAAACTATTCAAACACTATTGACAGTTTTCCAGACAGATACATGAAAATTAATAAAATTAACTAAAGAAACAAACAAAATATATATATGTATAAAAGATAGTTTGTTGACTAAGTATACATTGACTCGAGAACAAAATCAAACAAAATAGAAAATAAAATTAAACAATTAAAATTCTCAATAGAATTGTATACGGGAGAAGCAATGCAATGTGCATTCGCCAATTAACTACTCACTCTGTCCAACATTTCTAGCGCTGCGCAAACGTTTCATTTTAGAGTACAAAAATGCTTAACATATTCATTTTAAAATAATTTTTCCATGATACTTTAATAAAATCACAATTATTTGATTTTATTTCAAGTTGTTAAAGCTCTATATTAGAATATATTTCATTGTTTATTGTTTGCATTTTACATAGAACAGAAATAAAGAAGTAAGTTTTAAAATAAAGACCAGAACATTGACACACATCTAAGAAGCTCCACTAAGTTTTATTCCAAAAATAAATTAATATTGCAATAAACATTTAATTACAATTAATTAAAGAAAAAATTGAATTAAATAAAAAATTATATTGACTCCATGTTAATGTGTGTAATATTTTAAAGTAAGTTTTTATTGATATCGGGTAAACGCTTCATAGCGTAAAGAGATCAGTTGTTGAGCGAATTGTATAGACTATGATATGATTTTTTTCAAATATATATATAGAAACAGAGCAGTTATAGAATTCGAATATATGTTAGTTATATTCGAATCATCAAACTAATATACTAACTTCTATTGTGATTTACGTACTCAGTTTTACAAGATATGTTGGATTGTTAAAAAAATTAATGAAATCAAGAAACTTTTCATAATTAATGTTAAAAAAAGCTCAAAGAAAAGCCGCAGTTATTTGTAAAAAAAAACAAAGACATGCTCTTTCAGTAGACCCAGATCTATTATCGAATATACTTAATTGATTGGCTAGTTTTTTAGTTACCAATGAAAAATTATGTGACTACGCGCGATTAGATTGAATTGCAGACAACTCCAGTTGCAGCATTTTAAAATGCGAATAATGTGGTGGTGGGATACATATTGTAATAATTGGCTAAAGGGAAAAAGTGTTAGTACGCACACGACTACGTGGCGTACTTCCACAGGTTATACTACTTCTTAAAAGGAAACAAGAGATACTATTCTATTCTACTGTTCTACTCATTCTTGTATGTATGTATAACTTTTTTTTTTTAAATATTGGGTGTTTTTCGATGTTTTCCAAAACAAAACAGTTTAACCCTTTCATGCCATTTGTTGCCTATAGGCAACATTGTGTTTTTGCTAAAATAAACGGATATTTCAACTTTCCATTTTCAACTGACATTTTTCTCCAATTAATTAGTAAGTTTTAAGCACTTTACGGCAAATATGCCATAATAAGCATTGCAAGCGTTCATTTGCGAGCTGTTTTCGTTACGTCCCGACGGACAACCAATTCTTTTGCGAAAAGTGAGTGTGCATTTGATTAAGTTAAAATTTAAAAACTGCGCAAATTTCAAAAACAGTATAGAATATACTTCAGTACAAATCAAAGAATCTGGAAAAAATAACATTTTATAAAATAACCTATTAGCCGCTTCTAGAACTGCTCAAGTTTGTTTAAAATCAACATCTCATAAAAGCTAAACCAGGATACATAGGGCTTTGAAATTAATGTCAGTTGATATTGACCTCCATATCAACAGTCCTACCTCCCTAAAACAACCCAACCAAAAAAATTATGGCATGAAAGGGTTACCTAAATAAGAACTAATTCCTTTTAGACGTTTATACCTTTTTTTTATGAAAGGAAGTTCTCCAGTTACGTAATGATTATTCCGACTTTTCTATTATTCAAAACCAATAATAATAAATAAAAAATTGAGCAGAAACTATCTATTATAGTTCGAAATTGATGGCTTTTCTGACTACCTCCTGCAGCACAATAAATAACAACAAATGGATCCTCTTATGCACATCAAAATTCAAAACAGAAATTTATTCTACTTATACTAAAATATATACATATGTATGTATGTATATATAAAAAATAGATTATATCCTACTATGATATTGCAAATGGTATTAATATTATTTCTATCAACAATTTCGTATATTATGAGAGAGATATAATAATCATTTTTCAAATACAAAGAAGATAATAAGTCAGAAATAACAAATGTATTATTTTTTTCACGCTAGAATTTTTTTTTGGTCTTCCAAAAAGTATCAGGGTATCTTCATTTTGTTGGCGATATTGAGTTTGACTAACAATGAGGCGCTTGATCAAATTGTTTGTTTGTCGAACAACGAATAGGTGGCAGGGAAAAAACAGCGACAAACATTTAAACGCAGAAATCATAGAAAAATATTTGTAACAACAGTTGTATTAGGCAGCAAAAATTTACTTAGTAATAAAACTAGTTTTTCGAAATTGGTCTTCTCGTAATTAATAAATAAATTTTGAAATCATTTCATATCATCAATTGATTGTTGATATGAATTGATTGAAAAAAAAAAAAAAATATTGTTTAACGGTTTTCACCAGAGTTACAATCGGGTCGATTTCCCATTAGTTTACACGAAAAAAATTGAAATTACATATACATATAATTTTATAAGAAAGGGCTTTTAAGTTTTGTATACTTTTACATGTCACAATGCAGATGATATTTTGACTCAGTTCTATTATGGTATCAAAAATATACCGCTATTCTATAGTTTGTCCCTGTTCCACCAAAATAGTGACTTATCAAATCAACAATTGTCAATAAGGCGCGAAAGGTGCCAAAATAAGTATTCTGAATTCTTATTGATTCAAGTAAGTTTGCAGTGTTTATGAATCTTGCATTTAAAGTGCCTCGCACCTTCGTGATTTTTATTAAGTGAATATATGTTATATACTTTTTTGCCCATTCTTTGGTTCAAATGTTCCATTCTTAGTAAAACGCAAATCCAATAGGTGGCCTCATTGATATTAGTAGTATTGTCGTATTTATGCATAATTTGACTGAAAACGTTTCCAGATCGGAATACATATGTCTAAAAAAACAGAAATCCAGAACATTGTTCTCGAAAAGCTTATCAAAAAGACTGCAGAAATAGAGACAATTGTTTGAAAGTCGAAGCGTAAACACATGTCGTGTATTTGGTGATTGAGGACGAGGAAACTTATAGATTTGAGGTGACGGTATGTATATTCCAAGCGACTCGACAGCAATTAAATTTATTTGGAGTACCAGTTTTATACTTAAAAGCCGAAAAGGTTTACACTGCTAATATTATTTTCACATGGTTCCCTTTATTTATTTGTGCAAATTATTCAGAATAACACAAACAACTCAATCATAATATAAGGGAAAAACATAAATGATAATTGCAAAATGTACACTTTATGTATTTGTATGAAAGACGTATTGTCTTGTGTGTTTCAAAAAAGAAAATAAATATTCGGAAAAAATATTCATAGAAATTTTGCAAATTTGTGCAGAGTACCAAAATATCATACCAAAGAGTAGAAAAAGACATGGTGTCACCTATAAAAGGTGTGCGTAATAATACAAGGATGGTACATACTCAGTCAACCTGTTGCAAATCTTACCACACGTTTTAAGAATTTCAAAATAAATAACAAAACAGAAAAAAAAACAACAGAATCAAAAAACGTACAAAACCAAACATGAATCTAAAACAAATTCTGAAGATTCAAGCATATATTCTAACAAGTGTATGAAAATATTTGCATTTTGAAAATTGGAAATATCTCGCAAGTTTTACAAATCAACAAAAATAATGTGATGGGAAAATGCTCATACAAATCATAAAGTTTTCAAGAAATTCTATTTTAAGAGGGGAAAAGAGCAACAGGGGCAACGAAATATCCATTGTCAAAAATACGAACGAACGAATCACGGTTGCTTACGAAACAAGACGGATAATATAAAAATTCTCATATGAGGAATATAAAAACCAAAATGGAAACGAAAAAGAAAAAAATTAACGATTTTTTTGTTTTGGTTTTCATTTTACTCTACAAAAATTTTCAAATTTAAATTAAAAACAAAAAAATAAACGTTTGTTGTAATAACTTCTGCAAATATTTCTATTTTTTTTTTTTTGTTTTTAGTTGCTCGACTTACGATAGTCAGCATCACTATTCTCCAAGTAGATAAGCGTTATCTGCTCCATATCAGGTAACTCCACTCTGTAGATAATCTCGCCTTTTTTTACATATAATTAAATAACAAATTTAAAAGAAAGAAAAGAAATTATAAATTAAATTTTGTTCGTTGGTTTGTTTTTCGTGAGTGATTTTGCGGCGGGGTTTTTTTCGATTGAAACAAATAACGAAATTAAAAACAGAAAAAAAAACTTGTGACAAAGTAGTGAACGACTGAATGAAACTGAAAGCTGAAAACTGAGTATTTGATTCTATAATGATATATAATTCTTGCAAGTCAGACCTTTTATTTAGATTTCAATAAATAAATAAAAATTATATATATATAAGAAATCAAAACTGGGGAAGAAGTGAAAGGCTTTGAAACAATAGGCCAATTTTCAATGAATAAATTAGGAACATAGACACCGAAAATATAGAAAGAAAAACAAAACAGCCAATGAGCTTTCCCAATTAAAGGCAAGTCATCCTCCAAATAAACATTCGCAATTATGACTCACTTAAGGTCGATTTGGAAACCAGGTTTTTTTTTTTTTTTAAAGGGTGCATTCGCACATCTTACTGTCAATGGTAATGGCAATGGATAATGAGAGGATGTACACCGATTCACAAAAAAATATAAACTAAAATTAAAATAACTTTAATTTATAAATAAAATGAAAGTTAATTAAGCCAAAGGATCTTTATGAAGGGAGAGATTATCTAATTTATATTTTAACTACTCTCAAACATTGAATGTTTAATTTTGCTGAAATGTTGGATGAGTAGGATTTATTTATTTTTTTTTTGTTCGTTCTCAACACAACATAATATTATTACGACTAACAAATGTATATATTTGATGCAAACTTAGAAATAGCGAAACAACAAAGTAAACATCATTGTTACGTATATATTTCTTTAATTTAAACATTCCGGCTAGTTTTGGTTGAGTGTTACTATGTTACAACGAAATCTCTCCAGTGTTTTGATCTTCTCAAATTTTAAAACTTAATTTTAACTTTAACACTCACTTCATTGCAAGGGACATTATTAAAATAAATAAAATAAATAAATTAACGCAGTGCATAAAGCATAAAATGGCTTATTCTTCACCGTGCATTTATACATATATAGATCTGATTCTATCGTCGATAGTTCTATATACTATTCATCTTACTGTCTTACAATTTGTTAATGAAACACTTTTGGAATTTAAGTTTCTAAACTGACCCTCTTTTTGCAATTTTTCCCTGCACTTTGCAACTGTACTTAACACATATGTTCTTCACAATTGACTCAGTTAAAAGCTGAAGTGTGTTTCTTAATTAAAATATTGGGTTCAACAGACTTATGAAACGTTTGATCCTACCATTAAAATTTCAATTTCAGAATGGTGTTCTTGTTACATTGCTACAGCGACTGGCTCTTTGAAAGCAAAAAAATGCCAAGAAGTTGAAGTGTCAAACACATATTTAAAAATAAGGAAGGTTGAAAAATTCCATCTGCATGAACCAACGAATGTAAACTTAACATCTTTTAATGAACTCTAAAGTTATTTATGACAGTCTTCATGTCCAAGCATTCGGAGTACCGTCAAAACTTATTCTGATGCGTTACTGGCACGGGCTTTCAGCAATAAAGAGCGTTGTCATGTAACTTCTTCAAGTGCGTAGAAGAGTTATGAATACCAAAGGTAATAAGTTTCATATGCACAATTGACCACTGTGAACTGCCGTTATTTTGGATTCCCAAACAAATTGGTTCAAAACTCTTCAAAGGATAAAATTTCTAATTGCATTATCACTGTATTTTGTCAGAAAATATATTGCTCTTAAAACGATTTCCTTGCCAGAAATATTCTCTATTTTTTTTAAGAATGTAAACTTGATTACATGGAATTTTTAGTCATAAATAAATACAGACCTACATATGGTGCTTTGCCACAACCAGGTAGCATGCAACTTAATATTTAAGGCCCGACCATTATTGAATTACGGCTCTGGACGCTGCCATACGTAATATGTATTCTGCACCCATAATGACATTATAGGGAATGTGGAATGTTTGCATGTTACAAATTATTAAAGCCGATTCCCTATGCAGATTTGAAATCTGTACAAGAAATGAAAAAACAAACGGCATGCCAGTTATATACATATGTATATTAAAATAATATTGAATTACAGTGAAGCTGTTAGAACTAGTCTTTTATTTACTAATATAGCCAAGTTTTTGAGTCTAATCTTCGGCATAAAACTAAACTAGAAAGGCAACATTCTCGAGAGCCAAAAAAAGGATAATTCTGCTCTATATTTCTGTATCAAGGTTAGACTGCAAATGAGAAAATAAAAATCACATTTTGGCTATTGTCAGGCATTCATTTTTATACCCTATCCTAAGGGTATATTAAGTTTGATACATAGTTTGTAACATAGAGAAATATTACAGATAGACCTTCGGTCTTCGGAAAAGTAAGCAATACAAGTGTAAAAATTTTTAAAATCCGCCCACTGACACGCCCACTTTTCAAAAAAATCACTTTTTTTCACTATTTTCATATGAAACTAGAAAAAACTTACTTGGGCAAATATGTAGATATTCACTTAATCCACAAATCGTCTATATATTGTATATGGCCACGCCCACTTTTTAGGGGCGTTTACTTTAAAAATTAATTTTCGAGTAAAAATATTAGTTTATAAGGCAAAATAGAAAATTTTGTGAATGCATTTTCCACCGCCCACTGACACAACCAAATAAGATAGGGATAGGGTATCATACGATTCGCTCCAGGCGAACTGTAGCATTTTTCACTGGTTTTTTTATTGCGTGATCGTTTGGTGGACAGAACTAACAAGTGCTAAACCTGCCTGTCTTTGCAACACCTGAGGTCTGAGAACAATCTTCCACGCTGCTCAAAATACCCTACTCCACTTTTTGCTAAATTGGAAATAAACGTTCACAATCAGACCTGATAAATCGGGAGCTGGTATGGCCAGGCTTTCAAAAGGACCAATGATTTCTGGAAGAATAGCAGTTTGTACAGAATCCAGGGCCAGTTTACACCAGAAAATGTCACCTCAACTTACTGTGTTTTAAAGTTTGTGTCTCTATTAGTTATTAGTAAATACATATTGGGTTATGATACTACAGGCAATCACTCTAACGTAACCTAACTACGCAACGCCCTTTTTATCTTCTAGAAATTCGAGAAATGTATATGCCATATTTATTATAGTGCATTCATAAAACTGAAATTTCGATTTCAAACACGATGTACATATCATTATATATTTTTTATTGAAGTTACAAAAAAAGCAAAGTTTGTTTTAAGAAATAAATTAATTGATTATAGAAGTAACTAATAGAGTGAGTGTCAAAGAAATTTAGATAAATTTTAAAAAATAATTTAGATACGGCGAAGAAGAGATTGTGTACCGCCAGCTGTAGACCCAAGTCTTAGATTTGTGTACATATTTACAATAAATGCAGTAAAAAGAAGAAAAATAAAAATTATAAAGAAATAAAAACTAAGCTTAAATTAGAGTAAGAAATTAAAGATTAATAGCATGGATATAGAAAATTTGTTTGTTTGCTTATTTTGTTGGTTAGTAACCACCACTTAACATTAAAACGATGGCAAGAGTTCAATACAAAGTTAGAAAATACATATGTTGTATATGGTAAATGAACTTTAAATTATTTTCTTTGCTTTGTACTGTTCGTTAGTGTTGTGTTTTATTTTTATTAATATTATTTTTTTTTTAGTGAAATAGGAAGATATTAAGTTATTGGCATTAATTAAATTATATATATATATATATATAGATTAATATGTATATATTTAGACACACTAGAGGACAAATACAACAAATTACATAAAAAAAGAACAATGTCGTAGTGTACTTGGTACATACCTCCTTCAGCATTGGCATCGTCTTGTGTGTAGCAAAGCATAAAAGCTAGAAAACGAATCGAGAAATAAAATAGATAGTTATACAATGCCATACAAGAGGAAGTTAAGAGTTAGTTTTGTTTTTGAATAAAAAAAAAAAAAAGGATTTTTCTAATCTTTCTATTGCAATGAAACAACAAATACAAAAATAATACTAGTGGTGGAAAAAAACTAAAGAAATGGAACAAGTGCTGCGTGTGGACAAGATTTCTACACCTCATAATATTTATTTAACGCGAAAACCCCCTTTTTATTTTCCTTCTAACTACAGCCATTAGAACAAGAAACATTTAGTAAAAAGTTAAGTACTGTCAGTTTTTTAATATTATAACATATCTTCCCAAAAATTTATGTATTTAGTTGCTGTTTCCATAGTAAACTTATAATTCTTTGCGAGTAGCGCTTTGAGACCATTTTCTCGGTAATTTATAGTTGTGTTAATTAGGTGATTGACTATTATAGTTTAACTTACGTTGTTGATCGTTGCAGTCATTATTGTTCACGTTCTCGTTTTCACTGTTAACAACTCCATTAGCTACACACACGTTCGTGTTCAATTCAGTTTGTACAACGTTTTAAATTTTGATATGTACATATACGAGTTTTACAAAGAAATAGAGTTGGTGGACAAGCGACAATAAAACGTTCAAAAATTGAATATGAAATGAAATATAAAAAAAAAGAAACAAAACGAAAACGTTTTGGGACAAAACAAAGTGAGTTAAGTAAAAAAAATTAAACCAAAAAGAGACAAACGAAGCATAGATTGAAAGGCTTTAATTTGTGAATACTTACGCTCCTGATCACTGCCATCCTCATTTTTCTCATCGCGACTTTTCATGAAGGGAAACTTTCGCGAAAAAGTAAAATTCTTCTTTTTTCGATCTAAAGTTGATTGCTATAAAATTTTATGTTTGTCCATTCTTTTAAATTCGATCTATACAATATAGATTGTGTGCTTTGTTATACATACTTTGTCTATGTTATTGTTGGCTGCATGGCCCTGAAATTTAACACTGCGATCTCTTGCTCTCATCTTACGTTCCCAGCGACGTTTTGACGGCACAATTCCTATGACTTCATCCTCGCTATCGCCTAGAACACGACGAGCCTGCCACCATTCATCGTCAGATGCATTTGTAACGTGTAAGATATCCCCATGTTTGAATGGAAGACCTCGTGAAGGCAAACCGTCATCTCGATTCGGGTCATAGTCGAACAGCGCTCGAACATATAGAGAGCGCTTTTGTGACGTACGAAGCAGTGTACCAGTACCAGACGAAAGAGCAGCTTGTTGCTTGAGCTCGTGAATACGAGCCTCAAATCGGTTATAGTCTTCGGGTCGGTATTGAGCGACTAGAGTAACCACACCACCAGAATTCTAAATAAAATAGAAATTGAAGAATTATTTAAAGTGTTTGAAAAAGCATGCACCATAATCATAATAAATTTAAATAAATCATAAATTTGGAATGCAATCACTTTGATTGCTCTCCATTCATTGAAGTCCTCTTGAACTTATTAGCATTTATTACATTCACTGGAAGTTTTGAAAGTCAGTGAAGTCGTTGAAGTTATTTCCAAAATGAGCCCTAATTACGGTTACTATATTTTTGGCATGGGAATCGTGCACAAGATTACATCTTATAGTAAATCGTTGGTAAATGCTGGTAAACCGCAAACTATTCAGGTCTTGGAAGCCAATGTTCACTGGCATCAGTGTTACCTCTGAAAAATATCGGGAAGGGTCCTAGAAAAGGTCGCTGCCGAAGGAAAAGGGTCCGATATATAATCGAAGAACCAAATTTGGTGAATCAAGTAATGTTTTCCTTATTTTCATGTTATTCATTTGTTAAAACAAAGTTAAGCTTGTATATTAATAATAAATAACTAAATCAGTTCCTTTTGGTAAAAAAGTAATTATAAAAATGAAAAAAGAACAAGAAAAATAAAGTTGTGATTCCAATTTAATCAAAATCGGTTATAACGACCTCCAAGGGAGGACCGAAATATTTGGTTGTTATAACCGATGTCTTTATAAGCAATTTTGACTGTATTTACATTTAATTCTTTGTAATCGAGTCCCTTACCTTCTGTATTAAACTTGGGTAGGAAGACACTCTTCTAATTCCTTAGCTTCCAAAACAAGTAATGCCGATAGAACAATGCACAATGTAATGCACAGAACATCAAAGAATAGGAACCAAGGGATATCGTCCCAAATATGAGAAATATGAATATCAATGAAGTAGGTAGGTATACGAAACGATAAACACTCACTACATAAATGTTCATGGGGTGAGTAAACGTACATTATTGAAACAAATACATGGTTAAAATAGAAATTAATGTGTAAATTCTGTAAAAATTAGTAAAAAGGGTCCAAAAAGGGTCAAAAGTCGATGATTTTCGAAAAGGGTGGTCCAAGGGTGTGTATCATCAAAAAAGGGTCGATTTGCCCCTAAAGGGGCCGAAAGGTAACGCTGACTGGCATATGTACATATGTACATGAAAAATTGTAATATCAAGCCAATAGTTGCATATAGACTGGCAGCGTTATACGACTTAGAATGTATTGATTTGTCACTATGGGTCTGAGTAGCTTTATATAGCTCGATACTGTATGCATAAACTCACTTCCACTTTATCGGAAACTTATTTAAATTGCGCAGAGTTCCCTTCATCAGAAAACAAAACTTTAAAAATTGTAAAAATATTTCACCATCTTTTTTATTTACTGTTTTCGCTTATTAAAACAATAGAAAAAATAATTGGCAATAATAACTTTCCGTTTAACCTCCGCTTTAATGTAGTTAATGTTTATTATGGAATATAGCAAAATAAATTATATGAACTATCCAAATTAATAATATTTATTGAAATCGCCAGTGAGTGATCCAAAGACAATAGACCGAGACAAACAGTAACTACAACAAGAAAATAATAAATAAATATTTAAACTTACTTTCAGCGCTTGAGCCGCTTCCTCGTGAGTGGCATTCTTAAGGTTAACATTATTCACACTTATCAGCTGATCTCCACGCTTCAATTCACCACCCAAATCAGCTGGACCGCCAGCCAAAATGAATGACACATAAATTCCTTGGCCATCTTCGCCGCCCACAATGTTAAAGCCGAGTCCTTGGGGACCCTTTTGTATGGTGATTGTACGCGCTTCTCTGTAATAAACAATAGAGAAAATATGGTCGATAAAAAAAATCGTTTTTACACCAGCATACTCATTAGGCTAATTTCGCGTTTTCAAATGCACCTCACGTATTGTTTGCTAGCGAACTTCTCATTGAACAACTGCAGCTGTAAACAGCTCATTATTCGACGATGACTAATCAACGAATTTTTCATAAGCACACACGATTCAAACTAATTACCACATCAACCACCGTCCACAGTTGCTTTTCGTTTAAAAGTATTTTTTTATAATAATTGTAAAATTTGGAAACAAAAATAAATAGTCAAAGCTTAGACACACACGATTGGCTGATGAGGCTTATGTCGACCGAAGAATCGTAGTTACAATAACGAATTATGAGATACACTACACAACAGTATCGTCGCCAAATGATTTCCTTTCGTTATGTGATAAGTTTTCGATTTCAACGTCGATTCAACGAATGATTCGCTATTTTCTTAAGAATTTTATTTTTTTCTTTTTGCTTTTTTCGCACCCTTCCGGTAGTTATCTTATTTATCTCGTCTGACGCTCTTATATTTTATTATCGTTTCTCTCATTATTCATTATATAATGAGAGAAGAATTTTGGAGATAACAGAGATTGCTTACCTTGTTATGTCTTCTGTGCTAACAGCACGCGGAGTACCAGGCGGCACAGCAGCGAGTACATTCGATGATGCATACCTTGATGCAGGTTCTGAAAAGATAGTTTCGTTATCTGTTATTATTGAGAGTCACAATTAAATTATGCACGTGCGCATAGGAGCAGGGAATGAAAAAGTGTAAAAGTTTGGCGTGAACTATTTTGTATGTATTTGTAGTAAAGATGAGTAATAGAAGAGTAGTGAGTGTCTTACGAGGCAAAGGTGAATGGGATCTTGATGTTGCTGGGGCAGGTGATGGTGATCGAGCGTAATCGACTACACTTTGTCCGACATTATTGATCGCACCTGTTGAATGCGAATTGACTTGACTGAATGATGAACTAACTAAATGCTGCGTCTTTCCAATAACTAACGTCACTTTGTCAGTAATTGCTTTTAGGGTGGCCACCGCCTGTTCGTGTGAAACATTTTCTAGGTTTTTCTCCGACTGCGAAATAAAGGATAAAATATTCATTAAAACAAAAAAACAAACCAATTAAATAGCATACAGCTTACCGCATTATTCCGAACGGCAATCAGTTTGTCGCCAATGTTAAGACGACCATCTACATGTGCGGCACCACCTTCCATGATCTTCGTAACGTATATACCATTGTCGCCAGGTATATGTTGATTGCCAATACCGCCAGCGATTGAGAAGCCCAACCCCTTGGAACCTTTTACCAAGTCGATTTCGATAACTTGTGGGCCCGTACTTACTGGAGCACCACCGGCACTCACAGCCGACGTGTCGCCCGCCAGTGCACTTGAATTCGCAGGCCGTTTTCGTTTAACATGCAACTTAACATGGTTCCCGGCTTTTTTCAATGCATCAACGGCACCGGCATGAGGCACATCTACTACAGATACATCATTTACCGAAACAATGATATCGTTTACACCGAGGCGGCCATCGGCTGCTGCAGCTCCGCCTGGTATCAATTTTGTTATGTATATTGACGTATCTGTGCCAATGTGCGGATTGTCTGTTCCACCGGCAATGGAGAATCCAAGCCCGGAATTTCCCCGTTCCAGTTGAATGTCCTCATATATCCAGCTGTCATCGCCATTAACCTGAAAAGCAAATCAATTTAAAATTCTTTTTTAGTTATTTTAATTAAAAAATATATCCAAAGGACATATATGACATTGTAAAAACACATTTATTCAACAAAGACAAAAAATAATAAAACAGATAGGTACAGGACACAATAACAAATCGTTTGCATTGGTTTTTAGTACAAATGTATGTGGATTAGGAGTAAGTACGAAGCTGAAGCTAATTGCCTTTTACGTCGCTGTTTTATGTGAATTAAAAGCGCATTATGGGAGTTTAGGAAATAACTACAATTTATTTTAATTTAATGAGAGTTCACAAGACAGTGCACTAAATATTTGTTATACGGTAATTGCCTGAGGTATGCTCTTCGATTGAAGAAACTTTGCATGGTAATTAGTGATCGATAGTTTTACTATTTACCTGCATTTGTACGTGTACATATGTATAAGTAAATGTAGTGATAATCAATAATCTACATGCAAGCTTATATTAAAGAAACGTAATAAGTTAACAAGTTCAACACAAGGACCTATTGAAACCTTACAATTAGTAAAACACTTTGTGGGATGTAAATTATGATTCGTGGCTTATCATACTTTCAAAAAAAAATTACATAATGAGACATAGTGTGGGACAGGAATCACTTTTATTCAGAGGTATTCCATCTTCTCATTTTAAGTTCAGAAGAACTAAACATAACATGCAATTTCGTCGCGTGAAGGACACCGCCAGGTAAAAGAACTTGAAAACTTTCAGATAAGAGAAGATATGGAAAGTCCTTTCCGTCCTAATAAGCTATGAGTTTGAAGTTTCATATTTTTTTCTGAAACCATACGGATTGTTTATTATCACTTCGAAACATTTTTTTGTGTCAAAAATTACTGGGCGAGCAAACTTAATAATCTTCTTCTACAAATGATCCGATGATTGTTAGACAACATATTTAACATTAAAAAGCCTAAATCAACTCCAGGGTGGCTGCACCAGCACGAAAGCGATGTGTACGTGCACATTTGGGTATCATTAGGTCTCTCTTTTAGTTACCAGAGAAACCAGCTGTATCAAATAAGGCGCCCCATAAAGTTCTCGAAATGAAGAACGGTTCTATGGTCAGATGAATTGCAAATATAATATCAAGAGCTCTGATGAAGGGTTAACAAATAAAATGAAAGACACTATATCATATACTCATACGCGCATGAAACCATGCCCTTGTACCGGACATTTATGTAAGTATATGGAACAACGACCCGAAACACAAGTCTAGATTTAGGATCGAGTATGGCAGCAGTTTGCGTTCTAGAATTGGCCACCCCAATCTTGGTCTCATAAAGAATATATCGAAAATCTTAGATCGAAAAATCCTTACATATAATTCCTCGTTGTAGGTTCCATTCTTTATAACTACGTTTACATATGTAAATAAAATATAATAACAGAAGTTCACAGTAGCTATTATCAACGTTTAAATTGAGTACATTCTTCGCCGGTAACATGTTGTCAAAAAAAAGTTTATGAATTTAAAATAATTGTTAAGTTTATCTTGGAAAGGTGCAGGTACTCGTACATATGTGATTTAGACGTTTGTTTAGCTTTTTAAAAAATACTGTTGAAGTTATAACTCTGTTACATATTTCTTTTTAATATTCTTAATAGTTAGGTTAGGTTAGGTTGTCGTGGCAGCTGGCACCCAGATACAGATGGGCACCAGCTCACTTAGGCCTAAAAGGCCCATTGTGGTACCACCGGATCTATAAGATACCCCGGCTAATTAATACAACTACGACACTACAGTGAGACAAACGACCAGTACAGAAAGGCTACAAGACAATTACACAGATAATTGTATCTAGAGGAGGTTTTTCCACTGAATTAGGAGAACCAACCGGAGCTTTTGACAAAGCGCAGAAGATGCCTGATGGGTATACCAGTCAGGTCACAGAGGTCGTCGAAGAAGAATGACCCCAGGTGGAGGTTTCTACTTGACGCTAGGGCAGGGCAAATGCAGAGAAGATGAGGAATCGTTTCCTCTTCCTCCTCATCCGATCAGACAGTGTCCCGTAAGGACACCAATAATGGTGCTCAAGTCCTGACGCCTCAGAATTAACAGTTCTTTTGAACGTTTCTGATTGTAGATAGGCCAGAGCTCCCTCGAGATCTTAAAAGGGCAATGGGCCCATAGAGCATTGGCCTTCCTTATAGCATCTAGTTTGAGCATGTGATTACAAGTAGTTCTTAATAGTTAGCAGAACAATCTTTGTTTTTAATTACTGCATGGACTCTTCTCAGCATGGGATCGATTGTGCACAAATTTCCCAGGAGATCAGATCCTATAGATAATAGGATCGCTCTTCCATTTACCCTCTTTACTTCTCTCGCCGTGTGTCACAGATCGTTATTTTACATAATTTTAGTGGCATCTTCTACTAAACAGATGGGAACATTCCTCCAATGTTTTCAAAGAAAGAATAGTTACCAACGATGAAAAATGTATAGGCCAGTAATGAGAAAGGGATACTTGACTGAGGTTTTTCCTAGTGGTGTTAATGTTTTGACTTTAACTGTATATATTTGTTGAAATTTAAGATACAAAATCTTAATCATCCTGTGATTTATAGGTACTTTATGTAAAATAACTTAGAAGTTGTACATACTTCCACTACTACAAATTTAAGATTTATAAAAGTTGTGTTATCATTTAAAGTAAAGCAAATTTACTTTTGACTATTTATGTATTGCAAAATTGCACCCTTCAAAGCGAATGCGATTACGTTTTACGATTAAAAATACACTTATCTAAGGCTGCGATAAATAATTCATTTTTCGCCATCATTTTCAGTGTTTATACATACATGTGTGGGTATGTATTAATATATTTTTATTTATTTATTTATTTTAAGAGTGGACAAAGCATAAAATAAAATTATTTTGGAGATAGCAACATTAAACTCATACAACAGCACAAATTCTAAATATGTACTAAACAATAAAAAGCAAACAATACTCATAATATGCACGATTTGATAACAATGACACAATCAAGCGCAAGCTAATAACTCGACCTTAGTGCCTTACCTTTTGAGTTGATGTTGAGTGTGCCTGAAAACCACATTTTATGAAAAAAAAAAATTAGATAAATAAATAAAAATAAAAAAATATAAAAAATTGTATGTAACACATAAAGGTTTGTCTAGTTCTTTAGTTTTATTCTTATCTCCTAGAATGTAGTTATATCTACGCATATCAATTACATTTATTAGTAAGCTACTGATAGCGGAGCATGTTGAACTTGATACTTTAATCATGGGTTGGGTGCGGTGTAAATGAAATAGAAAAACACAAATCAAAATAAAATTCCACTTAAACTCCAAACTCGTGTATCTTTGATGTAGTTCCTAATGAATGGAGTTCATCCATTAGAGTAACCATTACATAGAAAGCTGGAATCTACAACTGTCCAACAACGCTTTAACTAAATAGTAATTTAATAATTGTGTTAATGGAATGAGCAATGACTGCTAATTGATGGGAACTCTCCCTCTCTATTAATATTTATTTGTCTTTTGTGGCCGGACAACCGACAGTAGATATGTGTATGTACTAGCTCTACCCTTAAGTCCCTAAGTTCAGTGAGTTAAATAAGTGAAATTCGCCTTTCGATTTGTTACGATATGCAAAAAATAAGAAAATTCCTCTCACTGACTAGCAACTTAGAGCTCTATGACTGATGAAACACAAATTCGCTAATCAATTAAAGTGTCTAATTAAATTTACGTTGTATTAGTAATACAACACAGCACACAGATGCGCGCGACGTGCGAGGAAATTACAAGTGATATGTTAAACAAGTAAACTGATTCCTCAAACAACGTTACCACACATTTGTTTGTATTTAACAAAAACCAACGAATGCGTGTATGGGAGGAATTCCTTTACATTTATCTATTTTTGTAAAGAATGAAGATTGATAAGGCAATCCAAGATTGAAAAGTTTTATGTTTACTCGAATTACATATCCATAAAGTAAGAGAATTATATTATGGATGACACAATAGAAAGATATGTTATTCACTGACGCACAAAGTAAGTTAGCAGTAAAAATACTCAGCACAATTACCACATTTTTTATGTACATTATGTAGGTATTTATTTTTAAAAAATAATTAAAACTCTTAATTATGGCATAGTATGCATTTTAGCTTGCCGTGATAACGTAATGCCACAGACTAATCACCTTTTTAACCAGAATGACAAAAACCGCACAGTGGGTCACATTGAGGGAACCAAAATGTGACGCATTTTTATTATTCTCAGGTTCTTGAAAGGTTATCAAACCTATTTTACGTAATAAAACTAAGAATGCAGCAAAAATTGAAAGACAATTTTTATTTTTATTTTTTTATTTTACCATATCATGTGTTTGGGCAAATGCTAAGTAGGCTAGTCAATGGTTTATATACATATGTACTTATGAAAAAAAATAATTTAAAATAGGTCAGATTACGTAGTGTACCTAGCCTCTATTGGCTAAGGTTAGCCTCAAATTGAATTGAACTTACTATGGCTCATAAATTTTAATTTGTGACTGATCTGACTTAAAGATTAGTTTGAATATAACTACTTGTGGGAATGCTAAGCATTGTTAAATTCTGCTTGGGGCAGTAAGGTTTTCTGATTTTAAGAATTTTAAGAAAACGGAGTGGGCGATATAAATTAAAAATTTCAACATTTGGAAATAGAAAATAAATAAATATTAGACAATAAGCAGCTCATAGAGTACCAAGGCCTAGTTTCTCACAACTATTGTGTGTGGTATACATTTCTGCACATTTCATAAAGGATCTACTAGTTTTATGGCGTATCCGAAGGGCAGAGAGTATTTTCTTGCTTGGAAATCCATGCTTAGTAGTTCAACGCATCAACCACTGAGAAACTCGCTATCATCTTGAGCTCATCTAAGTAAATTTAAGCGAAAGAATCATATCACTTACTACATATGTACATCTGTACATTGACCTGTAGACTTTTTTTGATTTTTTGAAGCAATATTTGGTTATAATCTATATAACGCTTATATCTTTGTCCGGCTGCATTTTAAGTGAATAAATAAAATTCCTGCTAATAGAAACAGCTGCTAGACGGAATTTTTTTGAGAGTTCAGCATTGAGGCATTATAGGCAGGATGGAATTCCTGATTTATTTTATTTCTCCTTTCGTAAAAATGTACTTTAGATTTAATTTAAAAATAAATACGTATCAGATAATATACTAAAAGAAATTAAGATAGAAGAGGAATGATAGGATATGTTAAATAGAAACGAGAGGAAATGAGTTAGTTCAGAATTGTAGAAGCTGAAAAGTAATACACTTTTAAAATATACAGGATTAGGTATGTTTCTAATTCGTGAACATAACGAGCTCCATAGTCTTACAGAGTGAATCAAAAAATAGACGTTATAAAGCAAAACATTGGTGACGATATTGGGATAATGTTGATATGTCTTAAGGATCGAGGTAACTTTAGTTTGCCATGGACGTACCTTCAAGGATGATTTTATGTAAAAATCGGTGTACAGTTCGTGGCAAGTGCAACCAAGTTACATTAAAGAATATACCAAGGCATGGTTTTATGTATCTACGACTGGTACATATTGTAGACAGTTGTATTTTTCGCTGTGATGCAAAATCAAGGAGTTGTTACAATAGTTTGGAGTTTTTTTCAGTGTGGGACCATTTTATTCAAACACTACCCCTACACCATTAACGCACTTCCAGTATGGTTACACCCAGGTTAGCATTATAATTTGAGGAAAATAAGTCTCTAACTACTATTGGGACAATTTGTCCCAATGGCATCTCTTACAAACAATCAGCGAGCCAAGATATAGTCATATACAATACACTCAATCAATATTTACTAACTACGGAGATCACGGATTGACGTGCTACTTATATTTCTTGTGTTCTCTATTAAGTTTGTCGCAGGGATTATGCGTAAACCAGCGATGAGAAGCTATCAAAGTTCTCCTGCATAAATAAATGGATGTTCCTACTTACAAATGTACGGCTAATTTCGTTTTCAGAAATTAAAATTAAGAAGAACAAAATGGTCAAACAGAAGCCGGTCAATTAAGGGATTTAGGCAGTAGTTTTGAGATGGTCATATGTATTATAAGAACGAAGGTACAAATTTCGTAAGCCCAATATAAAGATTTCAATCGTCACCAAACTAGGCACATAGAAATTCCGTAATTTAGAGCTTTCACCCATTTCTATTAGTTCTTTTATTTTCCGTGGAATCTGTCCTCTTGTAAAAAATCACCAGCACAACAGAACCAAGTTACTAATTAGCAACACTTCTTCATTCTCAA
Source organism: Chalcosyrphus nemorum (assembly GCA_949716465.1). Lineage (NCBI taxonomy): Eukaryota > Metazoa > Arthropoda > Insecta > Diptera > Syrphidae > Chalcosyrphus > Chalcosyrphus nemorum. The sequence continues at coordinate 1,097,462 of OX454332.1, forward strand.
TAAGGACACGAATTGTAAGCTTAATGCATTGCCATTTTAGTTCAATGTGGACATTGCTTTATTAATAGTTACCAAGAGTCATGCCCTCATGCTTAGTCATTACTTTTTCTAACATAAAATTCAAAAAGAAAAATTATGCGTAAGAAAACTGCAAATTTTCCAGATCTATTTTTAATCTTTTGATACTTGGCTGCTGAAGCTACTTAGCTGTACATGCTCAATAAAACTGATTCTGATTCTGAACAGAAGACAAGGCCTTTCGTCTCGTCTTAAAATCATGATCACTTCCACAGAATCAGCAGCGCCCCACTGACCTCTTTGCACCTCGATCGCCGCGCCTTTCATAGAAATTCGCCAGCACAAAGCGTTTTCTATCAACATTTATGTCATCCAACATTGCTTTGGAGAAAATATAAATATTTGTTTAAAAAACCATTTTTCAAAGGCAAAAATAGCCGACCAACCAAACAAAAACAACAAATATTTTTGCCCAACAAAATAATAAAATAAAACAAAGTCTATTTCGAGAACAACACACATTCGGCAGCGCGACGACGGCGGCGGATGGACGGATGGATAGATGAGCGAAAAAAACAGAAATAGGAGTGATATAAACACTGAACATTCTGCCAGAGTGTGCGTCTTCCGATGGAAAAGGAAAAAATAAATGTACTTTTATTAATGAAATGTAAAATTAACGAATATACAAAGCCAAAAATTGGGTGTATTACCGAATCCAAGTTAAACAGCGAAGAGACTTTCTTGATGAATCCACCTCCACCCTCCTGTTGACGTTTCTTCTTTCGAGTTGTCATGTTACGCTACTAGTGGTAGAATAGATGGTAACTCTCCTCTTCGTTTTCTTATTAACACGAAACAAATACGATTTTTTTTTTTTTTTTGTATTAAAAGAAATTAAAAAAATAAAAATAACGCGGAAAATTTATTAAATGGTGGTGGGCCAATGGTTTGGTCACAATTCCATTTGTCCGTCCGGATACATTTTTACATAAATTCTAGTGTGAAATAAGTCACACTTTGCACCGCAAAACGCCCGTCGACCGTCGACGACAATAGAACAAAAATAGCTTCAATGGAATTCCACTTTCACATAACACAAAATTCGTGTGTACTTGTCGTCGTCGCGCTGTTGTCTTCGATTACCTTTTCGTGTAGTTACTTAGCAACCACCAGGGTACAGAGTACAAAACTAGCAAATAATTAACTTTTTACAAGTACACAGCACCAGAATCTAAAATTTACACATTTAGCTAGGGTAGTTCATTAGGGAAAAACAAAAAAATATACACAAAACGGGCGAGACATCGCGCTACCGCCACCGATTCCACAAAAATTTACAAATTTTCTGACAACTCGACTCGACTGGAAGTGCTAGAAATTGTTCTCCTTCCAGGGCTATGCAACATTATTTTGTATTTGTTCTCGCTCGCTTAGCGACGCGCGATACTCGAAGTCGAAAGCGTCTGGAATACTATATGCATTTCCAGTTTCAAGATCACCGAAAATTTCCCACTTTTTTTTTCTTTTCTTTTCTTTATCAAAATCAAACACTGTCCGAAATATTATATAATGTTGACTTATATCAACATTGAAAAGAAAGAAATTACACTCGAGCGTGTGCGGATAAATATAAATAAAGCAGAAAAATAGCAAGTAATGAGAGCTCTACAATAGTCACCGCCACCGCACGTTCACTCTCTTTTCTTCGCTACTTCCAATGATGAATTGACAACTCGACTCTTTGGTGCTTTCCAACGAGTTGATTGCATTCGCACACGTACACAACACAGGGAAAAATATTTCGGGCGTTCACTTCACAACTATATGTATATCAGCAGCTTGCATACATACACATGTTTACAGGTGTTTTGTGTGCTTAACTGTTAATAACCACTGGCGCTCTGTAGCAACAATGTAGCTGGAAATATCTAGCCATGAGAGATTTGTAACGTCAACGTCATGTTATTTTTTTTTTGTTTTTCATTTGACAAGCTAAGGTTGGTGCTTCTGCTGCGGTGATTTAATGAAAGGGGGCGCGACTATCGATAAAATTAAAAGACATTGGGTGGTTTCCACTATATTCGGTGAACGGAAACGGAAATCCTCAGTGTTTATTAAATTGTTAGTAAGAAACGGAAAACAAAAAAAAACACACAAACAACACTCATGCTATATTATGAAATATGTAAACAGCTGCTGTATTCTACAAAAAAATAATAAAAACGCCAAACAACACTTAAAATCTTTTATTAACAAAAAAATCAATATGAAAATGCAAGAAAATAAAACTGGGACTGTTATTGGGGGTGTTTAATTGGCAATTTCTGCACTTACAGCTTGCTCGGAATGAAAGGACTCTGCTGCTTCCGCCGTCTGGACATTATTGACCGTTGCTTCGGGCGACTGAGGTTGAGGTGGTGGAGGTGATTGTTGCTGTTGATGTGCATCTGTTTTCGGAAGTTCTGATTCACCCTCGATTTTAAATCGTTGGTTTTGCTAAAAGTAAACAGACAAGACAATACATATAGTAAATAACAAGTTAGAGATAACACAAAAACTTGGTAATTTTTTATTAAATATATGAAACCGTGAGGGAAACAGTACCTATGTAGGCAGTGGCATTGGCCAGTCAAAAATGGAGCAGTAAAAGTGGCTAAGCGATTTGAACATTGTGAAATAACTGTTGGGATTACCATACACCATTTCTTTAGCCTTAGTGGGATTTTCCTCGAAAAAAAAAAATATCAGTACATTTTTACTAAAATAAAAGAAGATTATTTAAAGCCTGTGGTGTTTCAAAATCCATCAGAGAATTTAAATGAAGCAGACAAAATTGAGCACCTACTTTGGAGAACGATAAAATTAACGATATTTGAGAACCACAAACTGGAAGTACTGAAAATACAATACAAAATAAACCTAGGTGAATAATCCAGAGAAATCAAATTAAATAACAATAAATTAAATTATCCTATTTAGAACAAAGGGTACGTTAAGATGACAGTTTTCAAACCGTTTAGTTAACATTTTCAGAAGAAAAATAAATAGTATCTGAGAATCAATCTTTTGAAAAATACCAAAGTTATTCTAAAACGGTAATAGTTTTGTTACGATTGAAAGATGGGGAGGAAATGTGCGCTTTTTGTTGTGTTTATTTTGATTTTAGAATTGCCTATGTACAAACAGAGTTAGGGAAGCGATTGTTGTTGTTGATTGTTTCATATTCCTTGCTTATTTTCAACATAATGTGTAAAGAGAAGATTTACTTTACAATGTATTACAAATGCCTTACTTATTACTAACGCTCACAATATTATACGCACATAAGTGTTTGTTGCGCTTTTGAAATAACTTTGTGGCTCATATCTAGTCCCATTACATCTTCTAAATTCTTTTCAATAGCTTGCTTTTCCATTGACCTAAATGCATTGCGATGAATGAATTTATTTTCATTGCCTCCCTAAACACATATTTTATGTTTCAAGACAGTCAAGGAATTGCCTACAAGCAGGTCAATACGTTATAGGAATAGGTATTTATTTCCCTTTATATACAGTGGATTGATTTTTCTGTAAGCCAATTCTAACTCTTATCTGGGATGTTTGCCTTTGTAGTCTGTAATATGTCCATATAGACATTTTCGTGCTAAAATTCAATCAGCGACTTCTAAGTCTTACCACAGTCGTTAAATTCTACCTGATGAAATTGAGTAAAATTTAATTATCTTAAGTAGTCTTTCAGTGTTTCTTTTCGAATCAATCACCCACAGAGTGATTTAATTAAGACTTGTCAGCGCGCCCGTCGCAGAGACAAATGGCAACGCGTTATTGGTTACGTGTTATTGGTTGGAGATAAGTGTATGAATTGGTATTGGGAAGACACAAATTATTGTTCCCCATTTAACCATCCGTGTTTTACCATTTTATTAACTATGGTTCTTAACCATCATCACATCTTGATGTGTGTTCATTAAGTTCTAAGTAGGAAAAGAGAAATATTTGATAAGGTACTTATAACCTTAAAGTTAGGTTTTATCCTTCGATCCATGCCAGAAATTGAATTGACGAAAACAAATCCCATATGGGAAAGGTTATTAATTTTAATAAATAAATTTAAAGAAATTTTAAATAATAAAAATGAATGATTTTTCGCATTTAGCTGCTTCAGATTTAGTAGTACCCGGAATGTAGGTTAGTTCAGCAGAAGGATGGATACACATACACTCATGATATACATGTGTTAATATCTTGAATAATTAATTAATTTGAATGCATCTTTGCGCCTGTCTATTGGTGCCCTCAAAAATTATTAATTATGTACATAAATTAATAACTCTTTATGCAGAATTGCGGCTGTCAGACTGTCATTTAGTAATAAGTCTATGATACTTGACTTTATGTCCTTTCCGATAGTTTTCGAACATTAGGTAATTGTTTTCTACAATTTTACATACAGACATATTTGCATATGCCCAAGTGTGATGACTTTAATTCCATCATACCATGAAGCTTCAAATTTAGAGAACATTAAAGTGTTACAACTTTTTGTTTTTAATTATAAAATGTATACATAGGTTGTTTTTTGTTTAGAAAAATTATTTTTTTTTTAAATCATTCCCAGGTGTAAATGATATGACACGTGAAACTTTTGTCATTTATGAATTCAATTCAGAAGAACTACTTAACTGCAATATTTTTGCAAATTTAAGTTATTTCTTAATAAATTAATTTCCTTTGTCCTTCTGAGCAAGCAGAATAGCGGTCAAAGTTGACACATACACACACTGAATTCTGCGAACGCAATGTAAAGCTGAAGTTGTAGAACGAAATAGAAGTTGACTTAACTGTTACGAGTAGTACGTGTAGTTGGTAGGCATTATTCAAAAAGCAGGCATATCTATAAGAAAGGAATAGGGTATCTTACGATCCATTCCAGACGGATTGTAGCACTTAGTTCTTGTTTTTTTTTTTTTTTGTGCTTGCGTACATACTTACATATGTATGTGAGGAACTTTATTGACACCACACCGCAAAAGTACAAAATTATGTACGACGAATTCTAGTAAACCATAGACCCTAAATTGGTTAGTTGAAAACCGAATAAAGGTTATATGCCAAGCAATTAAAGGTCCATAAGTCCACTATATTATGGAACAAATGAGTCATATCCACAGAAAGACGAATTGGTCAAATTTCACAATTACTCAAAAAAAAAAAAATATAAAATTAAAGAATTAACAAAATATTTATAATTTTTCTTAACGGTTTGGTATTATAGGTGCAACATGTTAGTTTCAGCATTGCACAAAAGAAAAGAAAAAACAATATATAAAACCTTCTTGTTCTAAAGAAAACATCCAAAATAAGACGTAATTTCCTAACAGTTTGATTGTTTGAGTCGTAAATCTAGACAAATTATTTTTGGTTGAAGGTGGCTCAAAAGTCCACGAAATATAAACTTATTACACGCACTTAATACTCATTGAGCAATGTTGCTAGTATCCCCAATTATTTAGACCAGTTTTTTGTCTTTTTTTCTTGAATTTCCTATTTGCAAATCCGCTCTTTCCCACCCATTTAAAGGAAGCACATAATCCTCAATAATTCAGACCTTGTAAATAATTTAAATTACAATTTCCTTGGAATAAGGACCAAAAGTAAACATCCCAATTCATGGTAACGAGTGAGATAATAAATAATGTCAAGAGTAATACTTGTCTATTTAGAACGCGCGTTGCACTTCAAAAATACCCACTTAGGGTAATGAATAAATATAATTAAACAGAAAACATATATCTACTCTGGCTTAGGAGGCTAGGGGGTAACATCGAAGAAATATGTAAGTAGGTATAAAGTAAAATGTGTTCACGCACACATATGAGAAATGTCAATGTCAAAATCAGAGTTTTTTTTATCAAACAACTTGGACAAGAATGTGTTGTCTCTTAGCCGACAGAACACAACGAATTTAAGAAGTCATTCAATTCTGTCAAACATTTAAAGCGATACAGCAATAGAATGAAATCGATTTAAAGGATATCGTTGAATTGAAACGTTCGGAAATTTATTCATAGCATCATAAAAATGATTGGATGAGTCCTTCGAGAAGAGCTCTTTTAAGAAAGCATGCTTTCTTTCATTCCGAAATTTCTGTAATGCATTAAATAACTACGAATAAAGACCAATAAAAACAACTCTATCCGATCTTTATTGCTTGAATAACCACAGGCGAGATACGGAGTTAAGTTTCAGTTTCGTAATCCCCACTTACATGTGTACATGTACAAAATTTTAATACCGCTTGGAGGCGCAAAACAATTCTTTGGATACGGAAGGATATACTCTGGATTATATTTGACTAGTTATCAAATCCTATCCGAAGGAATAATGATTAGCCCCAAGCAATCATAGTGGCACGTGGAGATTATAAAAAGAAAAAAATATGAAAATGTTACAATCCGTCTGGAATGAGTTGTACGATGCTCTATCCCTTTCCTATGGATCGCCAATATATTTGTTTAACACGGTTTTTTTTAATAAAATAATTCGGCGTGTCACGGGGCGGTTTTTATACATTTTTGTGCATATACTGTTTTTATTTCTAAGAACTGATTTTATTCTATTGAAACGGTTTTTGGAAAAACACGCCTACAAGATGGGCGTGGTTATACACAATGTATAGAAGATTTGTAGAGTAATCCAACATCTGCAAGGGTAAGTGCTTGAGTAAAGGCTTAACTAAAATAGTCGGAAGCAATCAGAGGCTAGTGTCAAAATTCTGCGTTCAGTTTTCTTCAGGGCAGGCATTTCCATAAGTTTCAAATAGTTTCACCTGTTAATTTACCTAGTGTCTTTCCAAAAGGAAAAAAATAAATGAATTGTTTTGAGAAAATGAATACCAGCCTTAAGTTTTATTGAGGCTTACGCCAAATGTCGTTCACACTAATTAATGTGTTTTAATAAGTTTGGATGCATATATCAAGTAGCTATTTTGACATGACCTAAGTAAAAATTAACACATCCACGTTTATGAGGCTAACAAATTTATATTTTGCTTAAATTTAGTTCAACTAATTGATGAAAATAAAATATATGTGTGGAACCAACCCTCTTATGCCATATTGGAAGATCAAAAAAGAATTCAACCACATTTTCCCTGACAGTAGTAATCCTGGATTTTTGTCAAACGTTGGCAAGAGATAAAAAAATGGATCTGTGGAAAACAATCCACCAAAAAGAAACTGATTATAATCAGTATGCCGACTTTATGTAGATTTGATTCTACTTGCAATGTATCTATACATATTTACCTAAATATTGCTGTGAATTATATCACGGAGACAGTTATTAACCCGACATGCAATATTTGTGAAATGATTTGGGCGTTACAACATTTATCGCACTTCATTGAGCATTTTTTCATCAAAAGCGTCACCAATATTCTCAACGGTGGCATCGAATATTTTCGCTTTTCTAGCAAATTAATATTATTCACACCATGTGGCCTTTTATGACCTTAACTGTTAATAATATAAAAACAAGAAAATTCTCTTTGGTAGAACCACACCTCATACATTACTGTCATCGCTTGATGGAATATACAAATGTACATATGCTTACACATGTTATTTATGGGCCTTGTATTTGAAGTTGTGAATACGAAATTTGAATAAGAAAAAAAAAAAAAACATCTTTTAAACATTTAACTTACATTTGAACAGCAGCAATTGTACTGATTCTCTTTCGAAACATGAGGTGGAGGAGCGCGCCTACGTTTCCGAATGCGAACTGGTGATCGCGAACCAACGTAATTTGAAAAACGCCGCCTCGAATGGCGGACAATCGACACCCAATCAATCATTTTATTATATCCTTATTTTTAAACTTTCTTTCTTTCGTATTTCTAGAAAATGTACTTTATTTTTTGCCTTTAAGCGAAAAAAAAACGTTGCTCAATTACACAATAACTATAATTAGAATTAATTTTTAAATAAAATTTGTCATGGACACAAATCTCTCTTTAGTCTACACTAAAAAATTAACGTCTCACGTTGAACGAAACAACAAAATTGTTTTTGATTGGAAACAATGGTCATTAAGCTATAATTAAACTTTATCATTTTCTGCGAGTTTAGCAAAAAAATAAAATAAAAACTATCTGTTAACACAATATGCACTTATCATGGGGCACTCTCTAGACGGTATAGTGGAATGCAAATATATCACTATTGTTCTCGATTTCAACTCGAAGAATCGAAAAGTAACAATAACACGGAGCTCTGAACAAACACAAAATAAGATACATACATATGTATCTATGTACAATGCCTATAGTTATTTGCTTAGGAGGAAACACCACAATGCTGCACAGAACCACCCCCGCGTACGGAATTTTGAAATGAATACATACAGTTCCTTTCGCTTTTTTTTTTTTTTCAAAACTGTTTGCAATATGTGAAATATAACAACGTTATGGTTTTTATTATTTCCTTCTTCAATCAAAAGTTTCTCACAAACTGGGAATAAAAAGTCAAATAGCGCACTTTGCGCGTCTTTCTTCAACTACCACTCTAGGGAGTATTTTCTGTCTCACTGAGGACTGATTTCAGAATGAGAGACTTTTTTCCGTCAATGTGTACATATAATGTTTTCCAGTAGTAGGTAGTATTGTTTACCAAATTCAATCTGCTTAATTTCGCAGCACAGAGCAGAGAAGCTCCTTCACCTCGTCGTTGTCGTCGTCGTCGTCGTCGTCGATTTCGTTGTCAGTAGGAAGAGCTTTCACGTCACTCGAATATAAGCACGCATGCTCCTCGGAGCAGCAGTCTGCTCCTGTCCTGTCCACCCCCGGATTACCTGAATTGACGACTAATAGCTGCTTTGAAATCTCCACAAACATAAAATCTAATAAATTCGCTTTCAATGTGGAACATTCTAAAATATACATACAAATGCATGAATGTCTACTCTGGATTCGAAAATGCTCACTCGCTTTTCCTTTTCTCTACTGAAAAAAAAACTTGTTCTGTTCTTGTGGAAATGTATCTAATGAATGAAAGATTGTTTCGCATAAAAACAAAAGGGGAAAAAAACCGAAAAGAAACCAACTTGTTGCTCAAAGAACAAACAACAAGCAGATACAAACAAAATGAGAAAATAGATTTTTTTTTTTTTTTGTTATACACGTTTTTTAGCGCCTCGCCTCGTTTGGGGGTACCTACCGGAAGTTGATCTTCGTTCCTTGCCGAAGATATCTCACAATTTCGGCTGATATTAGAAGAAATCTTAATTAACTGGAAAGAAAGGAAAAGCATGGGGTCAGCCTTGATTGAATTTATTTATTTGTCTTTTCATTCGATTTCGTTAGCAATTCTACTACAACTCGTGCCACATGAAAAACAATATTTAAACGTTCACCGAACGAAAGAAAAAAAACAAACTATACACATACATATAAGATATAAGAAAAGATATACAAAAAAAAAAAACAAATATAAAATTCTGTTTTTATAGTGAAAAAAGTAAGAAAAAAAATGCAGACACAAATTGTGTTGTACTTGCAGACGACGACGGTTATTTTCTATAGCATGTTGTTCCTAATGCGAGCAATTTACGTTTTCAGCTATATACTACAATATCCGGAAGAAAGTAGGTTATCTCGCCCACCTAGGTGCCTTACCCACCTTCCCTCCCCCACCTCAATAATCCGATTCTAATAATCTGCAATATCATGTTGCTCCGTTTGGGATTTAGATTTACATTAAGAGTATTTGACTCCTGGTGTTTTCAGCAACAGTGCCCAGGATTGCTAATGAAATATGTATAAACTTGGGAAACAATTTCTGTCTGCGACTTGGTTCTATTAATATTAATGGAGTTTTTGTTAGTAGCCGGAAGAATGCCATGAAATGGATAAAAATTTGCATGCGATATTAAGGACACTTCGTTGTTGTATAGTCAGCTCGACGTCGCGTCGGTTTAAAATCGCGTGACGTGTGTTACACTTTGGAACACCATTTCGACACACCGACATAAGGAAGGTATCTAGTTGATAGAACTATTTTATGTCGATTCCTGTGGATGTATAGTTAGTTGATATACAAACATGCTTATGTGTATTAAAAGCTATTGAAATTTGTAAAGTATCCTTGACTTAGTTTTCGTGTTGGAAAAGCAGATAACGAATTTAACTGCGAAAAGTCGTTACATAATTCCTTTTTGACCTGATTAGAAGGAATGTTATAGGTTACGGCATGAGATAGATGAAAAGAAATTTGTCCGAGATTTAATTAAGGAATTTGCATTGATTTTTGTTTAAATTAAGATATTGATCATTTTAAATAATTGATGAAAGGAAAATGAGGATAAAAATCAAATTCCAAATGGATTATAACGTTCTTCTGCTAAAATAGGAAATTTTTTCGTTACCACACCTCTGGCAAAGCCATACATATGTATGATTGAGACAAATTTTTGTTTGTCATCAATATTCTTTTATAATCTGCACATGCCAAAGGGGATATGAATACCCTTTTACTGATTAATAGGGCACGGCCGTTAGTTTATTTGGAAAAGAGAACAAGGAATAGAAGTGGTATTTGAAACTCAGATGATATTAGGTTTCAATATTTATTCTCCATGAGTGGCATCCAATTTGATTGGGGAAAGAGTTGTGTGTAATTTTTGCATTCGTTCGTAATTCACATTATTTTTTCACGTTCATGTTTAAACACACTAAGTGCTTTCTAAACGATTTATTTAGTTTTATTACTGTGAAAATTCAATGAATACAATCGGGAATCGATCACCAAATCTCTCATTCAATGGCATTAATCATCCAATATTGCAATATATTTCGTTCAAAATTATGCTTTTGTTGTTATTAAATATATAAAACAACCTATTACCATTCAGAACTTAAAAAAAAAAAAATTAAATAACTTAAGAAATAAAAGCCGAATAATCAGTAACACCTATTTAAGTTTAGTGACCTAAAGTGGTTCTTGTATTCGTATTTAGTCATAATTTAATTTTCTAATAGATGGACAATGATGTACGACCCGCTGCTCCTTGATCTCCTTCTTTCTTTTATTCTGGCTTATATTATGATTTTATTCTATTGAACAAGGCAAAAACACACGAGCATTTCAACGAATTGCTTATACTAATTAATCCTTTAGAACGACTTGAATTCTGAAATAAAACAGAATACTGGTACGCTAGCTTTCGTCTTTCGGCCATGCTGTAGTTTATGGTGTAAATCATACATACAAATTTGTGTTTTAAGTGTATTATGAAGCATATGATGTTGGCGGGTTACTTTTTTTTTTTTTAATTTACTTACGTTCACGCAAATGATAAAATAACTACTCCCCATCGTAATACTCACATCTGACAATTTAATTGTATGTCCTTCTTGTTCCCATTTGCTAGCAATTTGCAATGTTTCTGCGGTCTTTTGTTGAACTGTTTTTGAGTCGTCCAGCAGAGTTAATTCATAGAATTCTTGTATATCTGAAATGAGAAACGAAAAGCATTTACATATATGTAGGTTATTTTTTTGAACAAACACAAAATATTTATATCGTCTTTGTGACAGTTTACATAAACCACCCCAAAGATTATTTTCCAAGCGACATTTTATTTCTTCATATGTGAAAGATGAAAAAGTTAGCAGAGAAAATAATAGGTCCGTTTGCGTACCATCCTAAAACAACGAATTTTTACGAATCTTTACGAAAAGCTGTTCGCGTATGGAGAATTTTCGTAGTTTTTCGCAGAAGAGAGCCCTCACGAGAGAGTAAGAAATTTCCATGCTACGAATTTTAGTGCAAGAAATTTCTGTGGGCTGGTTTATGAAAACTGTCAAAGCTGTCAAACTACACTGGTCAACTTTTTCTTGTTCAACCCGTTCGCTTACTTTTTGAAAATTTAAGTCTCTCTGAGAGAATTTTACCCCACATTTCGAAATTTTATAATATACGAATTTTAGTGCAAAAAGTACGCGAACGGACCTATTGTATTTACATATATTTTTGACGATATCCTTGATCCATCAAAGACGATGTTCGGACGCCATGTTCAAAATTCGTGAGCCTATTTGCTATAATTTTTAACAAGATAACAAATCTTAAAAAGAAGACTTAAGAAAATATATACGAAAAAACGTCTTGGCACAGCACTTGTAGAAGGTCCGAATTTTCTATAAAATTGTGCCGAAGAGGATGATATCTCTTCTAGATGTTGTGTTGTCGCAGTTAGTCTCTTAGCCTTAGATAAAATACTGTTTAGCATAAAAAATATTAAATTAAGGATTTCTTGCATCTAGCGATTCGTTTTCTATAATAAGTTACAGTTATGGCAGTTTCTTAATTACATAAAAGCGATTGATGGAAAGCATGTTTCTATATGGTGCGAAAAACAGCGGCTGTTATCATTTTTGCTACCTCAATAAATTTTCGATTGTTCTTATGGCAATTTTTGGCCCAAAACATAAACTTATTTTGAAGTTGTAATGTTGTGTAGAAGATTTTATCTATGTAATCAGCTAGATATCTCGTTTTAGATGCTTATGGGATATTTGTAAGAAACTTCCACCTTTTAAATGTTCGAACCGCTAGCAAAGTAAAACACATTTATTATATTAGATAAAATTTATTTTTCCTTTATAAACTATGATGCCTCCCCTATGATACTGTATTCAACGGTGGAAATGGATTCTGTTTGGATACAACCAACTTGTTGTGACTGTGTGAGATGTAACCTTTTATTTTTCCCTCGAAAATCAGGTTCGCCACAATGCAATGGGTCTCGTCCATGGACATGTCATTTTCACCCACAAACTGCAGAGCAGAGCGAAAGCTCTCCAACTCCAACTGATGTGTACCCTTGATGAGGTAGACCCTTTTGAACAGATTGCGGTACACCATGAACTTGAGCTTCTCCACCAGTAAGTAAATGCCACATTTTATGAAAAACGACTCGTGCCGTTGAATGACTTCGTCAAATTTGCGGACATTGCCCTCCTTGATGGCATTGGCTAATTCATAGAACTGAAGGACATCATATTTCTCGAGAACTTGATTTGTTGGCATAAAGCCAAGCAACATTTTCACAGGAACGAGATAAATTAGAATCAGTCGCTTGTTGTTGTAGAACTTTCGCGGGCATTTCTGGAACGCGAAGCTCAGGAACTCATCGGCGCTCTTATAATCCGAATCGAACATGGCCTTGCGCCCGACAAAGTACTTGTATGTGATTTGTTCCGGCAAGAGAAACGTATCCTTGAAGGCGGAGCTGTCGATTGCGCGGATAAGTGGCTTGCAAAGGTGCAGTTTATTTATCCGAAAGTATACTTTGAACAGTTGGTTGACTAGATTCAGCATTCCTAAACGTTTGGTGTCTTCATCCGAGGACCTGTAAGTAGAAAGGATTCATTATATGTAGGTATACGATTTGCAGGTGCATGTCATGTCATACCTGTTGTCAGCCGCACATACACGAAAGCAACTCATCAGGCTATCTGCGGCTTTTTCTAGTATTTCTCCGGGCTTGGCGACCTTGCCATTTAACTCACATCTCTGCGCTAAAACTCGCAGATCGAGACAAGTGGTGTACATTATGGGAAGGCACCAGTTCTCCTCCTTTAGTTGTTGCAGCATCTTTACCACGCCCTGTATACACTGCACCTGGTTCTTGTACGCTTCCATGTAGTCTCGACCTTGAAGAAAATTAAATATAAGCAAACACATCCCATTTTCTTCGGAAAACCTATATTACTCTCAGAGCTCAGGTAGTAAAGCACTCTCAAATGAGCTGCGACAATCTCATCGATTGGGGGGTCGAGCTGCCTCTCCACATAGTTTTCTGGTTCTAGAAGATACAGGTTCCTATTCATAATATGCTTATCCTTAAGGGATACGAATCCAGCGACGGTATCTCCATCCTGGGCGGCCCATGCCCGGTGCACACCAGACAAATAGTTGTTCAGCGTCCCGAACATCTTCTCTTCGGGAAGAATTCGACATTATATATTTGATCTAATACTCCATGTATTTGATTCTTACCGTTTAATTGGTAAACTGCACGTAATTGGACATTAAATCAGTAAAATTTCCCACGGATATTTGAAGCGCGCCACCGGAGAAAAACGAAAACTAAAAATAATTGACGTCTCTTTTTATTCACCACACACCAAAAGAGCATACTCAACAAATTCCTGTCAAATCTATTTTGCTGCCATCTATGTGCGACAATGTACACCACGTGAATGACAGTTGAAAACCACTTTTCCTTTAGAATACAGTATGTGAAGCAAAGTTTCGGAATTTTGCTAGTAGATATTTTTAATAATGTTTTTTTTTTTTGGAATGGAATTGTTGTATGTAAACAGTTATATGTAGATCTGAGCAACTGAAAGCTTTATAATCATCAACATTTCGAAATATTAATCAACACTATTCTACACACAGATCATACCCCCAGCTTTGCATGCTAAGTAAGAGACATAAAAACCTTACTATAACTTATATAACTTATAACACATTGAAATAAAGTGCACGATTGGGTACGATTTGGTACATACTTGCACCTTTATGCTGTTAGTTAAAAAAGAAGGAACTTTGAGAATAAAATATACATAGGTACATGAAATTTTTTTCTCAAACTCTTTATGTTTAAATGGCACATTTTCGCATAACTAAATTTTGCTCACATTTTGATTTTGACCAAAAAAAATTGAGTATTAACATAGAACTGGACATATTTCTAAAACTAGTAAATAATCAAAGTACCGCTATACCTATTTTTAGCCAAAATGTGGTACGTCATCTTATAGCGTTTGTCTAGACTAATTCAGATATGAAATTTAATCAAGATCGTTTGAGCCGTTCAAATTAGGGCTAAAACAAAAATTTCAATTTCTTCTGTAGGGATTACCTCAGAGACAATACAAGTTCTAATGGTGAAATGAAAAAAAAATATTTTCGATAACTGCGTCTATATTTTTCTTACGTATCGAAATAAATATCGTTGATTTAACGGTCAAAATTTAAAAGACACTACGTATATACATGTTTTGAAAAAAAAACATGATTTACCCAACAAGTTATAGAACTATTGGCATTTAATGCAGTGTCAAGTCACTCTTGAAGGAGTTATAAATTTAAAAAAAAAAAAAAACATTATCTTCAGAAGTAAATTTTGTTGGTTAGTGAGTTTTTGACTAAACAAATTTGATGATAATTATGCAATAAATGTAAAAGTGGAAGTTGGGTTTCTTATATCATATAAGTATGTATGTAAAACAGAATTGTCATGTCAGTATTTGAGAATTGATTACAAATTAAAAACATCAATTGATATGTTAAGGTTCTAATTCATATTAGATTTGTATTAACAGAATTACGTAGAAATTAGAAATTACCTAATTAGGTATATCAATTGATTTTTTATCATAAACTCTTTCATGGAATTAATTGAGTTTTATTCATTAAATTACAATAATGACATTATTATGCATAATTTAAACAAATTAACTTCTAACTATAAACTACACTTTATTCCTCTACTGTATAGCCTTTCATTTCGATTGCCTATGCATTATTGTTTTCATTTATTTTAAATACCAAATTGTACAAAATATTTGTGCTGTGAAATTAAGGCGAAATCATGCGCATTCGCCGCTATATAGAAGCCCTACATTATGTGTCAATGCCGGATGACGTACATCGTTAATGAAGATTGCAGGTTTTCACATACATTATGATATCTATGCTACGTTCATATCAAGCCATGCCAGTCAGCGTGCTTTAACATAATGTCGCTTGCTTCTATTCATTAGTTTCAGTGTTTCAAGTAGTTTCAAGTATTTCTCTCTGAGCACTCACTTGTGACTACATCAAAAATAGAACATCAATTATATTTTAGACAAGTAAAAAAAAAGAATAGGCATATTTAGTTGATGTAAAGAGTTATTCTCTATCCATAGCGAAGATAAATACTTGTATCATAAAGCAGAGTTTGTAGCACAGAAATGTAAAATATGTATGTTTTTGTTGAATGTATGTGCTCAACGTTTTGCAAACTATGTAGGTACAGATGTAATTGACGTGTTTATCGTTTACCATTCAAGCGGAAACCTCCAAAGCACTTCAAACAAGGAAATTATCGAAATGCTCTTATTAGAAATTGAGTTTTCGTTGCATACCCACTTGTTGTGCATGCTTTCTATTCGTAATAAATATAGGTTTACAGATTCCTTCCTCTCCCTCTCTTTTCATATGTATTATGTACAATATGAGCTCCTTGAAAATTTTAGCTTAATTGTAACTGATTCCACTCATATCAAAAATCGGAGATAAGAAAAATGATGAGCTATCAGTTTAAAAAGATTTACTAAACTCAGTGTGGCCATTGTATAGTTGTTGCGTTTTTTCTTTGTGGTGGGCAAAGATTGAAACAGTGACAGTATTTTTGACACACAAAGCTAACATTTTAGAATCAATATTTTTGAATGAAGTAGAACACATTGAAAACAGAAACATAAGCAATCGCATATTCTATATTATGGAGAGAATTTTGAAATGGTTTCGCAAAGTATCCATCAGTTTTAATAATTTTAGAAACAACACAAAAGAACTTGCAAAATACCAAAATACTTAACAATTGCATCCGTCTACATAGGCGTTACTTAAATAATTGGCATTACACACGAAAATTAAACGTAGAGACTTTCCAACTTCTACGGCCATATTAATTACTCTATTTAACCTTGACTCAAAAATTAAAGCCACTCATCAAATCTGAACTTAATGCCCCTTGTAAAAACCAGGTCGGCGCGCTTAGTCCGGTTAAATCTAAACTCTACTCCAAAAACAAGTTCAAGGGGATTACTCGGATTAAAACTCATTTTTATAGCATTTACTCAGAGTTGCATTCACAATTATGATAAAATGGATTTTCTACATGTTTTCAGCTCAAAAAAATTAGGAAGCGCAAAATAAATGGTAAATACATAAATGCCAAATACAATTTTAAGTGATATATGACAATACGTATGACATTAAACGGTTTTGAATCTGAGTAAAACACATCCTTAACTTATAAGGCTTAATGCATGTTTTTGAGTGACTCTTATGAATATTTGTTTAGATTTTCGGTCTTAAAACTGCGGATGGAATGGTCGGGTTTATATATGATTTGCATTGGAAGTAAAAAATGTGGCCTCTAGACTCAAGTTATACATCGACTATATTTCGATCCAACGTTCGATCAAAAAATACCTCAAAAGAATAAAAAAATGAGAAGTCATACGACCGGCAATAACATTAACGATATACTCGCGTTACAAAGTAAGATAACATACAGACGTACTAAACCACTGTTCTGTCAAGAGAACGGTAAAAACTGACACAACTTTCTCGATTACTAGAAAGTCCAGTACTAGGTCAACTCTTAAATGAGATTGTTGAATGTTATCCATTAATATCAGGTGATGTTTGAACAAAATATTTATGTATAATGGAATTTATGGAATGGACATTTGAACATGCACGAAGGAATTTTTGGACAATCTTTGCAGGCTGACACTGAACTGCAATACACAGGACATATTCTAGTCAATACTGGGTCACTATAAACAAAGCAACAACAAAGGTAAAACCCACAATGTTCATACAAAACATTCGAAGCATTTAAGTTCAACAACAGGGATAACGAATTTTCCAACGGTTAAATTAAATACCCCGTAAACGAAGAAAAATGTTTTTTTTTTTTTTTTCTTCTTTATTCTGTCACAACGGATATGCATTTGTAAACGTCTAGCTGTCTACGGAATATGCAAACGTTGTGCTATCTACACTTTTCATTGCTACACTTTCAAAGAAAGGGTATGCAAATCAAATTGAAAAGCCTATTGAACGTAGATGCCTTTAGTCCTTGATAGGCACTTTATTTTCCTTTTTCGTACAAGAAAGCAAAGATATGCCACAAAAGTTTACCATCAACGGTCTGCAGTCATGTGGAGAGGGAACAAGCTAAAAGCTAAACACTCTTTAGAAAAAAAGGAACAATTCATGCATTAGTGTGTGTGTAATATTTGATTGCATCTTTTCATGAAGTAGAATACAATGTAATTTACATATATGTAAGTACATATAGTTGTGAATCTATTTGTAATAGAAGTTATGTTTGCAACGATTTGAGCTCTGAATACTTTATG
Source organism: Chalcosyrphus nemorum (assembly GCA_949716465.1). NCBI lineage: Eukaryota > Metazoa > Arthropoda > Insecta > Diptera > Syrphidae > Chalcosyrphus > Chalcosyrphus nemorum. The sequence goes on from OX454332.1 coordinate 1,115,702, forward strand.
TTATTAACATTAAAATTAAAGTTAGTTTGGTAAATACCTACAGATCTAGATAATAAGTTTACGTATTCATTATAATATCGAAGGCCTAGGAACAAGGAAATGCTTTGAAAAAGTAAAGAAGGGACTAATATCTTAGCGCACATATGTTTCAAGCATATTTACCAAATTGAGACTAGCTTGCTAGCTAATTGAGACGATAAGTTGTACCCGATCTATAAAATATTTTAAACTGGCTTAGAGGCGAAAACTATAATGCCCGGTTTCACAGTGCGAGCTTAGGCCTCAGCTGGAGTTTAAGCTACGGTTTAACTCATCTTGGTGTTTCACAGTGTCGGCTTAAGGGGTGAACCCTGCTCAAATATGGATAAAACTTAAGCCGCCGATTTTAATGGCTTAACTATTCGCTTAACTACTTTCAGAGCAAAATTTATCATTCGATGTTACCATTAGCACATTAGCTTTGTTTATTTATGAACATGAACCAAATCCTGCAAAATACTACTATTTTACAACATTCTTACATCATCAACATTGTTATTTTATTTCTGGTCCACCGCCGGTGGCATACCTACAATGCTCGCTTATTCCTCCGGCATTGAATTCAATTTAATTTTTTTAATTTTTCCACGCTATTTTTCTATTTGACTTCTCCGATCAATTCACAGTAGTTAATTACCCACAAACTATTCAGAATCACTTCTTATATTTGGCTTAGCTAAGACACAATTTTTAAATGACTGTGAAACCCGAAAAACTTAAGCGAAAACTTAAACCCTGTGTTTTACTTAGCTAAGCTGCGGCTTAAGCTTCCACTGTGATACCGGGCATAAGAGATTTAACAGAGATTTTAGTACCAACTCGAATACTGGAAGAAATTGGATCCATTGTAACATTCTTCGTTGGCTTCAATTCAAACCACTTCCATGCTGCTCGACAAATTACCGCAGCATATTCTCTTTCTATACGCTATTTATTATAAATCTTTAATTAGAAGCTCACAGACATTATTCTGCCCCTCCCTACTTTACAGCGAGAATCAATAAGTTTTATTTATAAGAAATGTTTGGAACTAAGTTACCTACCATTTGCAAATGCCTGGAGTAGACACTATTTTTAAAAATGTTTACACTTAGTTCTCCAAAGATCTTGTGTACAAAATTTCATTGATCGAACCTTGCTTACAGCGCCACCTATTGTATCAAAACTTCATGGACACACTCGCGGGCCAATACCAAAGATATTCTAAAAATCTGAGTTAAATTGGTTCAGTGTTTTCAGAGTATATACAACAGAACCATCTGCCGGGCTTAAAACTATACTATCTTTCAAGCTGAATCCAACCATACACATATACAAACGTTTATTCGCCAATGAAATTTGTTCATAATTCCCATCCACCCCTCTTCCGGACGCCTAATGTAATGGAATCAGCAATATTACAAACAACCAAGCTAACATCGCATCTTCCACTCGTTTTTACATGGTCCCTATTGTCCTCATAAGTAGGGCAGGCTGCATTCATCAATACGGATGTTCATGTTTTCATAATGAAACTTTTTCGTGTATAGTACTTATGTCATGCAAGATACCGACCGCCCACTTTAAAAACTTTTAATGAGCACAACGAAACATAAAAAAGAGATTCACAAACGCACCGGTAGCAAAAGTAGGACAGAGGAATTGATTTCAAAGTGTGTATACATTATATTAAATATAAATTTTTATTTAATCCTTTTTTTCAATAAGGGCAACAGACAAAAGGTACTATCTTTTACTACAGCAAAAATAACGCTCCGAATTTCTAACAAAGTTCAGTGAGGGAGTACTTACCTAGAAGCGCTTGGAATAAGCGAGATTTGAAAATTCGTATTACGCGCTCGATGGCAATACGTAAAGCACGATCCTGTGGCTCAGATAATCTCGAATGATAGTCCTCCAGTAGTTCAAGGGCGCGGTGAGCTTCTGCAATTATAAAAGTTAATTTAACAAATTAATAACACACATTCGTAAATGTCTATTTATATATTCGTCCTGAAAATAATAAAGGGAAAGGATATGCAGAAGTGTTATGAAATGTGTGGTAAGCTAAAGATTCGTATGTTTAAATGTACTTTAGATAAAGGCGCAAGAACAGTATAAAATGCCAAGACATATTATATCCTTAAAAAGGAGAATCGACATACAGTTTCATGCTGTATTCACGAAGGCAATTGGGGAAGCTTTCTCATGAAGTATTTCAGACTGGAGAAAAACTTTTTTAGTATTTTCGGTAACCAAACTATCAACAACTGCAGCCGAATATACATTTTGTAGTCAAGTGAATAAACTGGTCTTTGTTTAATGACTCTGTTATAGCACTTAAATTCATAACCATTCGGTTTTGAAGTAAAAAAAAAATATATCACAAGCCAAATTTTCTAAATTTGTTCTAAGTTTCACGTAACCTATACCTACTTTTTAGCCAAGGAATCTCAAAGCATACACACTGGACGTACTTATTCATAAGTGGCCACGAGTCATTGCGACTTACAGCCGGCTCCAGTCGAGTTATTGGTGTTTCATTCATTAAAACATCAATTACCTCATCTTCACTAATAACTAAATTATCACCGAAAACAGACGACCAATACGACCGCTCCTCAAGCAGCTGAGGATTATCATTCGCTTCACTTATATTCGTTTCGACCTTTTCATTATTTTTCACCGAACATACATCTTTTTCTTTTTTTCTCCCATTTTGAGAGTCATCATTAATTAGATTTTCTTCGAAATCACTTGAGTTTTCTTGTCTAAATTGTCGAATTTCTTCCGTTACAGAACTATTATCGTCCTTGTTTTTACCCGACGAGTTCGAGCTTTGCGAAGAATGCGACGAATGCTCAAGATCCTGACGATCTTCATCTTCACTACTATCCATATTTTTATTTCTATTCATATCATCACTTCCACTTGAAACTTCTTCACTTTCTATTTCCATATTCATTATATTTAACCAATTACAGATATTCAACAAAATTTACAAAGTACACATTTCAAAGAAATATCAAAGCAAGGAGTCAAATATCTCGGCAAAATCGATTTTTGATCGATCGATATCCGATATTTCATGCGAATATTTCAAATCTTTTCCATAGAATAATGAACAAAATCCGTCCCGTTATGTTGGACGAGTGAATGGAGAATACTACATTCGTCTTTTTTACCGCGACAAGCCCCAGGCGTATTGATTATGCTCAATGAAGAATAAAAACACTTGATGTTACAGTAGGGTGCAAAGCATTTAAGACCATTGATATAAATCAATGCAAAATCTTTTTTAACTTAAGGGATTCTACTCCTTATTTTTGTTAAAGGATTAGACTTTTTGACACGTTCTTTCCTTTTAGCTGTAGTTTTAAAGTTAAATTTGAACCAATTACAACTCTCAAATATTTCATTTGATATAAATTTGCTCAATACCGTGCACTTGACTTGGTAAAATTCAGTTTCAATCCTTTTGACTTGAACCACAGACTAATTCTGGATTAATCGTCGTATATCTTTTACCCAGTCTTTTATGTTTTTTTCCTATGGTATAAAGGATGCTATCCTTCGACAAAAAGATATCATTTATGTAGTAAATCCAGGTAGAGATCCTTGTGGAGATTTGACAGTTGCTTCAATGCTGTCGGAAGTTACACAATTCACATTTATTTTTTGGGACATTTGCACATATTTATGTCATGATTGATTGCAAAAGTTTTGGTTTTTCACTTGGTGACAACATTCTTTTGAACTACACTGTGCTACATAGCATATGTTTTGCTTTCTATTTGAAGTAAAACTATTTATCATAAGTATTATCTAATTTCTGTAGGGTTGCTACCATACAGAGCAGATAGAAGTACCGCATACTAAATATTGTGGGGTAAAGAGTTCAAATATGACGGTCTGTTTTCCATGAGCTAGTTCGAATATTGCTATTCTATGCTATTCCTTATGTTATTCTCAATTTTACCAGAGTGTCTAGTACATCTCCAAAACGTGTTCTTACCCTTTGCATTCAGTGCTTGACGCTCGCCAGTATAAAGAATACAAAAATATAATTGGATTGAGATGTGGCAAGTATTTTTCGTGCTCCTTTTTTAGCATTGCTTTTCTTACTTAAGAAAAGGCGGCGACACGCGCTAAAGTAAAGCATTCACGATTTACGTTATCCGCAGATAAGCAACAAGTAAGTACTACAGCTTTTTTTTTATAAATATAATAGTTATAATTTATAATATTTGTATTAAAATAATAATAAAAGTTATAAGAATATTGGCAAAATAATCCTACCTATTCCTATACGTTTTGTGTGCAGTAGAGATTCATAAAACAAACGACATAAATATGTAAAAGTTTGTTAAGTTGGCTATAAATAAAATATCGTTTTTATAAATTTTGGCAAAAATCTTGGTATCTTTTAGGATTAGTTTAAATATGAAATTTAAAAAAAATCGTCGAAGCCGTTTTCGAGAAAATTGGCTGAAACCTCTTAATCCTTGGAAAAGTACCGTTATGTCCACTTTTAGCTAACAATTTTGGTAGCCATTTTAAAACATTTGCGATTTGTAATCTAATGTATAAACTTTAATGAAATCGTTTCATCCTTTTTCAAGAAAACGTCTTTTAGCCAAATTCGCCATAAGTACCGTTCTAAACAATGTTTGCCAAAATGTGGTACCTCACCTTTTTGAATGTATTTGTTCTAGGCTTAGTGTAGAATTTAAACGAAATCTTATTTTTCATTAAATTGGCCTTAAGTAAAGTAGCACTAATATAAAGGAGAGATTATCCCAGAGATCCTAGATATGAAGTTTGATCAAAATCCGTACTCCGTTTAGGCTGTAGCTTCGTGCACAGGCAGATAGACAGACGGCATCGCCAGACCCACTTTTTTGGACTTCTCTATAATGGTAATGTCCAAATTCGTCAAAATCTCGAGATCAATCTGGTTCTGTTAGAACCAGAAATAAAATTTAATGTGCAAATGGACAATACACGTCAGAAAAAGTTAGTATTAATCTTAAACTACTGTGAGAACGGGATTAAGAAATACATACTCGTAATAGGGCATGCTGCTGCCATAAAAACAAGCATTTCTTCGGAATACTTGGCTTCTGTGTTATGTATTTTACATCGTTTATTTAGATTTATGATATAAAAAATTAATGCAAATAAAGACAAAGTCACACTAGTCTAGTTGACCAAAAGTCAATTTTTTAAGGCAACATACGGAGTTCTAATTGGGTCAACTTTTCTGTGAAATAAACTTTTCTGAGAGTCAACTTTTCCGAACTTATACTGTACTTACCCTATGTTGTTATTTGTAGGTGCAAGTAAAAAGTAAAATAGCTTAATTAACTCGTCGAACAAAATGTATCTGAACCTAGAGCTCTTCTCAGCGTGATATCAATCGCCTCCGGTCATAAGATCATGATCATGACATGATATTGAAACTGATAGTCTTACGAATGGAAATTCAATCCGTTTTTGATGTTAATGTTTTGTTATGAAGGTATCAACATGTATGTATAATCTAAATCAGTGGTTCTCAAGCTTTTCTTACGCATATCAAATTCTTCAGTCAATATAAGGAAAATGCTTTCTTTTGATACTCCTCTAGCTTCTACTATTTGTCCAACCTTGATGCAGGGGTTGTTCAGTGCCATTTGGTGAACATGTTCGTTTTTATCGGTTTTTGGCCATCCCAAACGCTTATCATCAGGCAATTTTCTTTTAAACTATGCATATGATAGTACAAGAAATCTTTTAACAAGTAACGTCATCTTCATATTCTTGAGGCTCACTGGGCATGGTGAGGGTTTTTGAAAGCGAAACCTCAACGTACTACATAGATCCGTTCGCGTACCCTCGTAAAACAGCGAATTTCTACGAAAATCTACGAATTTTCACGAAAAGCTGTTCGCGTACGGAGAATTTTCGTACTTTTTCGCAGAAGAGAGCGCTCACGAGAGAATAACAAATTTCCCCATGCTACGAATTTTAGTGCAAGAAATTTCTGTGGGCTGGTTTGTGAAAACTGTCAAAGCTGTCAAACCAGTGTATTTTCAACTTTTTCTTGTTCAACCCGTTCGTTTACTTTTTCGTAATTTTAGCTCTCATTGTGAGAATTTTACCCCCAAGTTTCGAAATTTGATAATCTACTAAATTTAGTGCAAAAAGAACGCGAACGGACCTCATGTTTTACCCGTACTGTCTTTTGAGAATCCCTGGTCTAAATAAAACGTTTCTGATCCTTTCCCCATTATTATGTCCTGCAAATTTCTACATGGAATTTTTATGGCAACCAATAACGATATTTATTTTAAAATACAATATTTAACTGAGGACCGATGGGATTAATTCCATTAATATATTCTTTCCACAATGTGGAAACTGAATCATAAACACAAGTTTTTAATATAGAGCATAAAGAGTGAATGCGATATTCAATTGTAAAATGGTTCTATAAACTTTGCTTTTATAACCATTGAATTCACTGTAGTCCTTTAGTATCTATAGAACGTTGCGAAATATATCCGATAAAGATGTCATCAAACTATAAAACTAGCATGTTCTCAACATACATATAATCATTTGACAGCTAGCAGGTCAATATCTTTTAAACAGGTCAGTCACATAAAAAAGTACCTAGCACATAGTAGATACAAAGCTGTCGTTTTCGTTCTCAAAAATATCTCGTTAACACTGGCAAAAATACTACTTAAACATGGTATCACATTCAAGAAAAAAAAAAAGACAACAGCGTTATGAATTAGAGTTAAATGGATAAATAATTGTCTGCCCGACAGTGCACTTACCTTGTTTCTTTACAGGCATTGTCCTTTTTTATTGTTGGATTTTTTTTTGTTACTGCGCTTGATGTTGATATATGTAGGTACACAAAAAAAAACACGCGATTTATGTTTCCTTTAATTACACTATATATTTTCGAGGTGCTATGCAGAACAAATGTGTGGATTTATTCTTTAATGTTTTTTTTGTTCTTTTTATTTCTATAAATAAACAATTAATTATTAACTAGCTTTTTGGCTGCCAAGCCTCTCTAATCGTTCGGAGAAGAATATTTGTTGTTAGGTAATATTATTTACTAAAAAACATATTTGCCACTTGTGCATTGCATTTATATATTTATTTATGTATTTATTATTTTCTCTTTAAAGCACACACTCGTATAAGTATTTTCTTTTGCCGTCCGTTGTTATTCAAGAAAAATTCAGTTCAACTCAAAATATCTACACTTTTCGTAATAACGAATTTTAAATGTCGGGTTTCTAAATTATTAAACATTATTTTAATACAGAAATATTACAGAATGGTTCGTTTTATGATTGCAATTTTACGAAAAAAAAAAAACAATATTATTACTGTTTCACGAGATGAATATTGAGGAGCAAAAAATCGCATTAAAGCTCACCAATCCAGAGTGTTTGTATCTACACATGAAGAAAATTGCGAAACTTGAGTTTTCTCCTCACGCGAGAAAAAGATACACCGCTGCTGCCGTTGCCGTCTGTAGTCGTGTTCGGGAATATTAGGACAGATTGAAATGGAGAGATATGGTTAAACATTCGCACATACAGGCGAATGTTGTACTGTGACTCAATAAATTTCAGGATACTGGGATTTTCACTAAAGTTGAATGAATAGCTTGATTTAAGGTGTAATTCTTTGCAAATCAGCAAACTTTTGAAGTTTTTTGACACCATAAGTCATAAGATGTGGAATATTTAAAATTCCAACGGAAAAACGTAATTTTTATAAGGCTTATTGTTCTTGAAGATTATTATTAAAGGCTTCGTTCTTATGTAATCGAACTTGGATTTTAAAAAATTATTTGAGAGCTAGAAATAAAAATCATTCATACTAAGGACGATTTATGGTACAGAAATCTGACTGATGGACTTCGGATTGGAATTTTGAAAGTGAACCTGCCCTAAGAATGTCTTACAATTTGCTATAACGTCCTTTAGATATGACCTCTATTAGGTGTTCTTTTTGCCTTTGCTAAAAAATGTATAGATTTAAGCAATACTGAAGCAGAAAAGTGTAAGTTGTACTATTTAGACTTTGAATCACAGTAGCTATGCACGTTTAAAAATTTGAAGCGAAAGAGAACGTTAAAAAGGACTCACAAACGTTTTACGGTGAGTTTTTCTAGGTTAGATACTTCCCCTTGATCTGGATTCCAATGACTACGTCATGTAGGACATTAATAGAGAATTTAAATTTGCTACACACGTTCTCTTCTCTCTATGCACTCTCTGTTTTGTAGAGTTTTTCTTTAGAGAACACAAAAGAGACAGTGTCCATCGTCAAGGTAAATTTATGGCCGATTTGCGCATGCTGACTTTCAGTCTATTCAAGTTCCCTAAAAATAATATCTAGCTTGCTGCCAATAATAACAAAAGTACACTGATAAAAAGAGTAAGCAATTTTGTGTGGAAAACCCACATCAATTTTTTTTCCTCTGTCTGAGAAGGTGAACATATTAATTCATGTGGTGTTGATAAAAAAAAAAAATGCCATCACTATTAATACTGACACACAGAATCGACCGGTCGACAACCCTATGTATGATCTTACACGCGGGAGGGTGTTTTATAAATAAGAAGAAAAGCTTCTATTTACTAACCCTTTCTCGGCCATGGTCAAAGTTTTAACAAGTCTTTTCAGCTATTCCTTTTTTCATTCTAACTTCTAGTATACACTTGTTTGTTTCCTTTACACAAATCATGTGCACACGTAGTCAAATTAGTTCAAATTCTTCAGAACAGTGTCAGAAATACTAATATGTAGATGGTAGATACACATGTGGAACGGAATTAGCCCCGAAATTATTGTCTACCTCAGCTAGTTCGGAATCATTGTATATTTTTACACATGCAGCATATTCTACATTTTCACTGACGTAAATTTGTTCGTTTTGTGTCTACGAAAATATAAAAATTCTAATTTCATAGTCTATTGGGTGCGAACATTCTATGGTTTTTTTTTTCGGTCTCGCATCAGAAAATCATCCCTAATTCGTATAAATTTGAAACTTTTATCCTACCGTACTCTAAGCAGGGTGGTTTTTCAGCTAATTTCTTGTAATCACTTTTTTATACACACTTTCAACGCGAAATTGATTTTTTGGGACAACGTACAAGCGTTTTTGTATAACTCTACAGCATTTTTAATCTAACAACAATAATTTTTTTTTGGATGAAAAGTTTAAAGCGCGTTCACTATAACGTGACGACACACCGACGTCTCGATATTTACTTATCCTCATAGCCGTCGAGGGTAATGATTCTCTTCATAGTCCTCGGTCGCGCTTCATGCCGAAAAGAGAGGAAAAACATGCCGCCTCACATAACAATATTACATATTATTCTTTTTTTTTTTTCATTTTGCTATTCGAAAAGAGAAACGTTTAAACGTAGATACAGATATTAATATATACAAAGTGCACTTTTTGTATATCTTAACGATTTACATAGGCGTATGATGAGATGACATTGGTGAAATCTTGCGCAATAGACGAATGTGTTTTAAGAGAGTGAAGAGAGTAAAAAGAGCTTCAAATATACTTGTTTTATAAACAAATATTTAGCCAAAGCTATACAAATATCAAAAGCAAGACATGTGTATGGTCTAAGTATTTGTCTGCAAGTTTGCAATACAAAAAAGGGGAGAAGTAAACACTGAGAGTATCTTTCGCTACTTTGGTCCATCCTGACCTCGAACATGTAGCTTACCAATATGATATAAAAACTTTATAGTTATAAAATAAAGGGCGGGCATCCAGGGATTGACTTTTGTTTTCCTGGAATGAAATATGATAGTTGTTAAAATAATAAATAAATATTATACACCCCGAAAATAAATAAGCGCTGTAAATTTTACAATTGAAGGCAGCAGATTTTTCAATTCATTTGTGTATTTAACAACGAATCTGGTTAAATTAACAAATTTTTGTAGATTTTACTGGGAATGCATTCATTTTTACAATAAAGTTGTTAAAACTACAATCCCCAACTGTAAAATCAACAGTTATTTACAGCTATTTACTGTGGTAACTACAGCAGGAGCAGGAGAAATTACAACAAGTTGTAGACTTGGCATCCATAAATAAAATCAATCTATTGTTTTATATTTACAACATGGTGACGATTTTACAATTTGAAATAAGTCAAAAGATAGATATAATAAATCCCTCGCATTTATGCGAACCCTCTCCAAATTTTTTCATTTAATTTTCTATCTTACAACAAAATATGAATCCATATTTGTTGCCATCTATTACGAAAACGTAATAAGTAGATACCATTTGAGAATATTCGTATGATAATTTTCAAAGGCCATAGTGTCGTGGTAGTGTATTCAGTCGCCAAGTGAGAGGTTCCACGTTCAACCCCCAGCCAGATCCAAACATTTTTCACATTATGTAAGTAAATGCAATTATATAATTCGGTTTAAACACACACTAAGTGTATTTCTGTTGGCAGCAAAGTGCTGTGATATCTACAATACCAGCTGTCATTTTTACAACTAGGTTGTTAAATTTAGAACCACACCTCTGTAAAACTTACAACGAAAATTGTCGGGTTGATTCTGACAATGAATGCAGTAGAATCCACAGCGTTTTACTCTATTTTTTACAGCATCTTTTTTTGTGTGTACTTACATATATATGAATATATCTTTTAATCGTGTCAGAAATAAGTATTCTACAAACCTATCCCGTTTCACGAAAAAAATAAACTTTTTGTTTTTATTTTCGTAAAACTATAAAGCCCGTATGATACCACATTTTTACGCATTTTTTACATACTTATTAATAATGCTTAAGTGTCCGCTTTGGGTGAAAAAGACATTGTTTAGTTTGTTTTACGAAAAGCAAAGCAATTTTTTTGCAAGCCACTGTACACTGTCACAATTTATTTTCAAATATGGCTGGAGAATAAAAACAACAAACAGAAAAGTGCTAATTCAATGCAGAAATGTAAAAAAAAACTGCGAGTGGCTGAAAAATGTGGTTAGAAGTACATTTTGAAAGAAATTTTTTTAAAGTAAAATTATACATGACGTTTCAGCTACTTGATTATTATAAATGTCAAACATAAAGTAGAAAAACAAAGTATTTAATTGAAATGTTGTATATTCAACAGTGTGTTTATATTTACTTACTCATTATTATGAGTCAAAACCTGTCGAAATCGTTCAAATGATTCTAGTTGACTATCAAAATCTATTTAGAAATATCGATTAACTTTTTTTTAAATCGATTTTAATTCGCCCATCACTATTTCGCGCTTATTACTCCACAAACCGGAACGTTCCTGAAACAAAACACAAATCGTTTATGCAACCTGTCACTTTGTCTGTAGTTTTGGATGTCAGTCGCGTTATTTTTTCTCGTAATTTTATATTTTGGAATAAATTACTGCAAAAAATCGCATTAAACTAGCTAAAATAAATGGTTGTCCAACAAACAGGGGATGCAAACAAAGATATGGCTGCACCAAAGCCAGTGTTTCCTCGCCTGTTCAATAAGATCGTCCTAACGCTCGAGAACAGTTTGATACCCGAGGTGAAGTTAGAAGCGACTCCCTCACATGTCGATGGCTTGGACAAAGAGACCGAGAAGGATCTTCGCATTCTGGGCTGTGAACTGATACAGACAGCGGGTATTCTCCTTAATCTGCCGCAGGTGGCAATGGCCACGGGTCAAGTCATATTCCAACGATTCTTCTACTCGAAGAGTTTTGTTCGTCATAACATGGAAACTGTGGCTATGAGCTGTGTTTGCTTAGCATCAAAAATCGAAGAAGCTCCACGTCGGATCCGTGATGTTATAAACGTTTTTCATCATATCAAACAAGTGCGAGTCCAAAAGTGAGTAGCAAGAAGCAATTAATTTCCTTCTTATTTAAAATAGAAGAATATATATATTTTGCCCAACTTCTTTCCTTGGCGGATGTAGTTAGCGATAGATTATCAGAAATTTTGTGAAACGTACCAAGTTATCCGATACATTATTTGCCTGCTATTTGTCCCGTATGACTGTAAAAGGTCTCTAGTCAGTAGATCAGTCCGCTTTGTTTTATTGTTTAATCTGTGTCTTCCTGATCAATTCTCTCGCGAAGTTTCTCACTTGTACAACGATATGAGCCAAACGTACCTCTTACATGTCTGACTGGAGTCAGAATTCGATTTGATATTAAAGATAGCAGCCTTAAGGACATAGTCGATTGGCAATAAAAACAGTAGCAATCTTATGTCCTATTCATTATTCAAAACTTAGTTTACACCTTCCACCAATGGCTTAATTCCATTATTTATACTTCACTTGATACGTCTCCAGTTGGAGATTTCTGCGTGTGTCATTTAACACATTCCATTTCAACCGTCTATTCTTGCATATGCATTTGTTTCTTAATTCTGTTTATTAAAAGCTAAAGCTTAGCAAATTTTATTTGACTTTCACGTTGTGTATTATACCTCTTTAGAGACTAAACCAATAATTCCGTAATCAAGCATTCAAAGTTCATTAGTTAATAAACATAACTTTGGTACTAACAGAGAGTCTGTTACAGCCTATTTGCGGTTGTAAAAATTGTAAATTTCACTAACCTTATTTAATTTGTTTTAGGGATATCACACCTATAATCCTTGACCAGTTCTACACAAATCTCAAGAATCAAGTAATTAAAGCAGAAAGGCAGGTTCTCAAAGAACTGGGGTTCTGTGTGCATGTCAAGCATCCTCACAAACTAATCGTCATGTATTTGCAAGTATTAAAGTACGAAAAGCATGAAAAGCTAATGCAAATATCATGGAATTTCATGAATGACTCCCTGCGAACCGACGTATTCATGCGATATCAGCCGGAGACAATCGCTTGTGCGTGCATTTATTTAAGTGCCAGAAAACTGGGTATTGCCTTGCCAGCCAATCCCTCTTGGTACGGTATTTTCAAAGTTTCTGAAGATGATATTACCGATATATGCTACCGCATCATGGAACTTTATAAAAGACCCAAGGTAATTAAGCAGAAGAATATTTAATTGGACAGAATAAATGATTTTGTCGTTTCCTTTTAGCCAAATGTGGAAAAACTAGAAAGTGCAGTTGATGAACTTAAAAAACGATACCTTGAGTCCCGGAACAAGAAGCAAGAACAAAACACGCCGCCAGCCGTTACCACAGTGGATCGCAACAACGCTTCACACAATGCATGGGGTGGCTTTATTCAGCGCACAATTCCCTTGCCAGTTCCTTCGGATATTAAATCGCCAGATAAACGCTCGCGGTCTAGATCAAGGAGTCGCTCGAGAAGTCGATCAAAAAGTCACTCTAGATCTAGGTCACGCACGCCATCCGCAGATTATAAGAGTCGATCATCAAAAAAAGGTCATCATCGATCGAGGACACCGATTAAGAGCAACAAAAAGAAATCCCGACACTATTCCCGTTCGCCGTCCTCCTCCCCACATTCAAAGCATCGCAAAAGGTTTGGCAATACCACATACATCTTACTTTCTGTTACAAGTTTTTTTCTTTTTTTTAGGAAGTCCTCTAGAGATCGCGAACGTTCTGACTATTATTCAAATGCGGATAGAAAAGATCGCGACAAGTACAGAGGAGATCGTGATCGCGATCGCCGTGAGAAAGATCGCTCTAAACACCACTCCAGATACTCCAGCAACAGAGGTTCTCGCAGCAGAGGAGGAAGCAATAAGAGACGCGAACGTTCGCGTGACAGGAAACGCTAATTTTTTTCTAATGATGAATGCTTAACGAAACAAATATTAAATATACAAGATTTTATTTAAACCAATTGTAATGTGTACTACAATTTCTTACTTCATTTTTTCAATACTTTTTACAGAATTAATAATACGATATACAAAGAAAATGGGGAGAAAAAAAAAAAAAAAGAGGTAACTTTGGAAAACTTAGGTATCGCTAAACTAATAACCTATCACAGTTCAAAACAAAACAAAAAAAAAATCGTCTCTAAAACAGAACAATAAATATTGTTCCACGTTTGTATATATGGCGCTTATTTACAAGGTGATACGATAGGCAGCAAGAGTAACTTGTGGATGATCCAAATGTACATCTCGAAACTCGTCAGTGAAAGTCAATATGTAGAAGCAAAATAATGTAGCCATAACCCATTCAGAAATGGAACTAACTACGTGGAAATGCCAGCCGCCGTCAGATGGGTACCTGGAAAATACAAAAAATAAAAACATTAGAAGCACTGACTGCACTTGCTATATAGGGTCTTCCCACGACTAACGATGGGTCCTATAGCATTTTTTTTTTTTTCAGTTTCATCACACTTAACGTGTGGAAATGTATAAGCAACCTACAACACTTCTGGAACGCATAAAAAAACGACCTTAAAATTATATGCAAACGTGACAACCGTGAGCTGTTTTTTGGCTTGGAAAATATTGTTCCATCTCTGGTGCGTTCAGCAGGACGATAAATGGTCCTCTCTTAGGAGCACTGAGCGTGCTAAACTTCACCGACTATTTTTGTGTATACTGTGGAATTTGCTCCGTTCCGTTATAGCTACCGCAATACGATATTGTATTATGCGTTCTGGTGATGACCATAAATTGCCTTGTGCTCGAAAATAGGTTATTGACAAATATTTTAATAAATGCAACTTACCATTTGCGGGGATTTTGTCCTTTGAACAAGATATGTGACATTATACCGGTTACTGCTAGTACAATAAAGAGAATGGTGCAGCAAACGGCCATTCCTAGTCTTATATGTGCCCTTAGCTTCGTACCAGCCATTGGTTGAAGCATGTACGATATACAAGCCTTAATAAAGTAAATAATTAAACAATTTTCCCCATGTTTCACGTAATTTTCATTACCTGCATCCAAAAGTACAGTGTGCCAAACCCAAAGCACAAAAATGCCCCTATAAAGTGGACAATACGAACGTTAGTTTCCTGGAAGTTCGCAACTACACTTATTCCCAAACATGACGCTACCCCGAACCAAACGGCCAGCTTGTTATATTTTAACAATGACGTCCCAATATCTGGATGGTGGCCATACAATTCTAGCACTTGACGATATCTGATATAAATGGTGATTCCCACTGAAGAAAACAAAAACAATACAAAAAATTCCCACAGTGACTCATAAGCTAAGTATTAAGATAGTGTCTTACGGAGAGCTGCACCGATATTCATGAGCTGGCCAAACACACAACTTTCTGGGGAATAGGTGGCAGCATCGCTTATGTAGGGCACGGTCGGAACAACATGTCCTTGCAGTACCGCTGCAATGTAGCTGCAGTGAGAAATCACATAAGCAAATCAAATGCGTCACACATGGACTTTTCTGAATGCTTACCATCCAATGAAGGAGACTTGGAAGAGGAGGAACACCGCTACTGGGATGAGATACACTTTGGACATGATTTACCTTTGAGAATTCCGTACGGTACTCAATTCTTTACATGCGAAACAAAATTTTCGATAGAGTTCGGTAATGAGGGACAGTTGTTTTCGTTTTGGTTTATATTTGCGAATCATGTAAAAATGACTGACTGCGTTCACTTGCAGGCAGTTCGTTAGCGGCTGAATGTACAAAAGCTGCGTTGCCGTGGTGCTCACTATTTTGTTCAATTGACATTTTTTTCTTGCTCCTAAATATTTTGCATTTCAATCTCCGTTTTGTATTGTAAATTTAAGAAAAACTCATAAATAATTTTATACATTTATTTAAATTTTATTTTCTGAAAATTTTCTCCAATTTTTTTTAGTTCGAACGATTTTGATGTTCTTAGCTCACGCTGTTCTTTTAAATAAATAAATACGTTTTGAGTATAGAAAAATGTTTTTAAACAATTTTGAGACGCGCCATTTCAAAAATTCTGCTATCACTTTATCATTAAGTCATAAATATTTTTGCAGGAGAATACGATGCTGATCTTACGTGTGTACACATGTACAGCCTTGGCCGAAAGTATGAGGCACCCTTTTCTTTTTGTCTTTGATGCCAAATCCTTGATCAGAAGTAGTAACCTTTAATTTTATGATTAATGGCATCATTAAATGAAGCCGTAAACAGCTTTTAATTTTAAAGACATGTCACCAATGCACCGTTATGGTGCAATAACGAGTTTATTCATTTTTTCCGGTGAGTAATGAGTGTGCGATCATTGCTTGTTAATTTGTTCATTTTTCTTTTAAAATACCAAAAACAAGTTAACTTAGTCCGGCGAAACGTTATTAAATACAGCGTTTATTTAAGGAATGCAGAAAAAACAAAATAAAATAGTAAAAGTGGGTTGTTGTTTGCAGTACAAAAAGCCATTAAATGGTACACCAGACTGGTTCCTACGAAATAACAAAAAAATCCGGCCGAAAATGGAGAGGCTCGCGAAAGTGCATAAATGTGTTGAAATATGTGCATGGAAAATGTCAAATTCCAGTAAGACAGCATTTCGTAAAAAATCGTAAAAATTTGCTGTTTTTGAAGGGTACGCGAACGGACCTAAAACTAAGTCCATCTCAGAGAGTAATGTGCCTATATTCTTTAGTTAATAATGATAATATGACTCTCCTGCAAGATAGCTGCTATGTAACGAGTAATACATAATCAAATAGACATGAGTGTTTTTTATGTATATACTTTAATTAAATTAAATTAATTACATATTGCGCATAGTAAATAAATTAAATTAAAATGTCTAACACAATAGAAAAAGTTTTGCCCAGCACTATAGTCTGTCCAACATAAATTGTCAGTACACGTCTTATGGGAGAGATCAGTAGCGTGTCATATTTTTGCACCATACTAAATTGAGAGGAACCCCGCATAAAATGTGTATACCCGCCTGTGAATATCCATTTGGTGTGCGCTGATTGGCTGCTGCATTTCAACCCCTATTTATTTTCATGTGCATTCAGAGTTACCAGTGTCCGTTTTGTAACTCGTTCAGTTTTTTTTCCTTGGGTTTCTATTAAGGAGCTTTTGGTTTTAGAGCTTTGAAAAAAGTTCTTTTTTGATAAGTGTTACCATCATGTTTTGATCTGATATATTATTTGTTTTAATGTGTTGAAAATACGTTAAAATCCAGTTACAAAATTGTAAGATGTTTTCTATTCTAAAATGTTTTACTGTTTTGCACTTTGTAGGTACGCATAAATTTTTTTCTCTTTTTGGGTTCAATTTTCAGTACGTTGAAAAATACCTACATAAAATACGCAATTAGTAAAATAGGACGTTTATTTTGTACTTGCAAGCAATGCAGTGAGTGAATAATTTAAATTTCTTCAGCATTGTTCTACATAATTTGTTTCCATTATAGGAAAATTAATTGACAATTTTTGCATTTCAATGGATAAAAAATTGGACCTTTGCCGATTCGCCTCTCATGAATCAAAAAAAAAAAATCTTTGATAATGCCGCCAGTGTATATACATAAACTCGGCCAAAAATATTTTTGACCAACATTGTTAGAATATTTTAAGCAATAAAATATTACAGAAGCAGGTCAATTTGGTCATCTTATATCCTTGCGCTCATCTGTACATAACTTTTATTGCTTTATTGCAGGAAGTGATTTTTAATTGTCGAGATTTTTCAAGACTGGGTTTTTTTGTATTTTATCCTATTTCCATGTAGGACTTAAGAATTAATTGCTTTATTATAGGATGTACGACATTTAGTTCCGTTCTCGTATAAAAGCATAATACAGGGAGGATAGTCTTTGAGTTCTTATTTCGTTACCAAAAATAGATACAGTTTTTTTTCGATCCCTGGGTGTTAAGACGGGTAGTTTTTTAAGAACTGTTTTCAAATTGTTTTTTGAAGAAGTATTGTGCAATTTATATTTTTAAGTCGTGAATTTTGTGCTCAGTAGTAATAAATGGCTTCCAAATCATCCAAAGACTTAAGTGCGGGAAAAAAAAAAGAAATTGTTGACGCGGCAATAAAAATTCATGAAAATTTAAAAAATAAAACAGAAGCTGTGAAGCAAGTAGCTGCTATTTTTTCTGTGACTGAACGAACTGTGTATAGAGTTCTAAATGAAAAAAGTACCAAAGGCCACAACTCGCCACCGAAAAAGAAAAACCAAACTGGTCTCAAATGTAAGGTAGATGATTTCGATAAGTGTGCCATCAGGCAAATTGTTCATCAGTTCTTTTCAAAAAACGAACTTCCGACCCTGGATAAAATACTGAAAAAGATAAATTTGTTTTATGTATATTTGATTAATAAAACAAATTAAATGAAAATTTCAATCTAAAAAAACAGGACGGTAACCCTACATAATATTCTTTCACATTTTTCCTGGTTTGAAATGATACTGCGGCAACCCTGTAAGAGCTTTTGTTAGAGTAGCACCTTACGGAAAACAAACGAGTGCGAATGAGAGACAAACATCCCTATCTTCCCTGTACTGACAATTTATGTTGGACAGACTATAGTTTTTCCAAGGTTTTTTAAATGCCACAGCAATTTTCAGATTTTCTTTATTTTCTACTTATACAGAAACAAATCAAATTAAATTATTTATCACACCTATTCCCTTGCACTTAACGACACAAGTACTGTGTTCATCTAGCGTTTCGAACTTAACGCCAGTCATCAATTCAGCTATATGAATGGCAGTTTGAGTGTGAGTCGTAAGTTTACCAGTCTTTATTTGAGTTGTTCCCTCCGCTAGCGCCATGTAAATAATGAGCTGGTCCTGAACATATTGATCTACGCACTGATTATACTGCAAGCAACTGTTCAGCTCCTTAGCCGCATTGATTCCCGTATTCCAAGGAGACAGTTTGCGGTCTCCCAAGGCCGAACTACCCAAAACACATCCATCAGTCGTTGCTGCACCAAGAACTATACCCGAACCTGTGTCTCTGCTCATCTCTTTACTCTCCTTATAGGGCTCGATATTGATTTGGTCTCTAGGACAAGAAGTTTGAAGGACGTCCACTGCACCATTTACCATTTCTTCTGCAACTTTGGGAGGAAGGACTCCTGCCACATAGCTCCAACCAAATATATGCGTTACACTTCCAAACCTAATTAGTTCAATTGCGTTTAACTTCTTTACGGGAGAAATCGTGAAGATGCAGTGACCACCACCCTTGGGATAGTAGCCCCTTCGAAGAAGCTCGAAATCGAACGTAGCTCCAAAACGTTCTAGATTTGGACGGAAAACCTCGGTAATAAAGTCCACTTGAGGTGCCATAGCCGCATTGGTGCCGCCTTTAAGTTCTAATTGAGAAACATTTTTCCCGAATAAGAGGACCGGCAGGGAGACTTGTAGCAGCAATGAAATACTGGCCGCAGTTTTAGTATCTGCGTAGTAATTTCCAGACTGTATTTCTTCTGGAGAAAACTCAATTGAAGTGGAGCCTATAAAGTTTCCGCTTACCTTCGCGTTGGTGATTTGTTGAAGAAGATTTAGGCCATAGAGATGCTGTGCTGCTAATCCTGGCTTGGAACGACCAGCACGGATTTTGTGCACTTTTATAGGCCTTCGAAGGATGCAGCTTAGACTCAGGGCGTTCCGTAGGATCTGACCCCCACCCTCGAGGACACTGCCATCGATTTCTAATAAGTTCATTTGCTGTTTTTAACTGACTTCTTTAGAATAACTAAATCAAAACTACTTTTGCACTAATTTGTGAAATGGTGATGGAAATTGAAATATGTATACAAAAAATGGATCAACATGCTAGATCTGTCAAAGCAAAGTTTTATTGTCAACTTTGTTGCAAGTATTAATGGATGCATTCAGTACTTCACTGAGAATATTACTGATATATTTGTGTACCCAGTCAATTACAAAAAATCCTCTTCTATCTACCACAAAGACGAATCTTATGTCATTTTCAATTGGGCAAAAAGAAGTTTATCATCCGGAGAAAAAAACACTGCCGATCTTGTTTCATTGACTCCTTGGAAGTAACATGAAAAGGAAAACGACATTAATTTATTGATGTTGTTTTCCAATAGTTTTAGTCCCGATCTCTATTGGACTTCAATTGAATATGCGAAATTTCTTAATTCGTTTAGATGGGCCACATTATATACTTTTTCAATTCAAAAGTAAAAACTTGTTTTGTTATTATATATAAATGTACTCGCATGTACCACTTACTGGTTTCGCATTTTGGGAGAACAATACTTGGAAATAGAATCCGCAGTCGAAAAACATTCCGGGAATTGCAGTCCATTAAAAAAAATGAGTAATGCTTAGTAGCGATTTTTCTCTTATGCCAAATCGCACAATAAAATATGCTCAAATGTCATAAAATGATTGGGCGATAAAAACAAATACAAGATGAAAATAAAAAAATTTGACGTAATTTTTCGGCTTCTTGTAGTGTTGCATTTCGTTGAAATTGTGCGAAAATTAAATTACTTGGATCAAATTTTAAAAATTTAAATTGAACCACGGAGTGTAAAATGTCAATTAAATTATAGTTAGTTTCCACTTCAATGACTCGGCATTGTCTAAAACTTTTAGTCAAATTATTCCCAGTTTATTCCATCTTGCACTAGATCCCAAATTAATATAATTTCATATTGGAAATTTGTTCCCCCAAAAAAATCCAAACTTTGACTAAATCAGCAAATCATGCCCTTAAGGTAACCTCAAATAGATGTCACAAACATTCAATAAAATGAAATGACGTTTAAAATGGAAAAAGACGAGTCAGCTGACTTGGTAGGCGAAATGGCACCAAAAAACGAAAATAATCCAAATCCTAGCAAAACTTATGAACCCACCAACGAAATTCAGAATGTCGACGAGGCTGATCTCGCAGGTTAGTATACTAGCCATGGAACATTCAGTTCTACCGATTTTTTACCTTTCCAGAGATGGAATCCGTGAACGAGAGTCTTGACGAGCTAAGCTCCGCTCTCGATTTTATCGAGCAACGTACCGACAACATTATGGCTCAGTTGAAGGAGCTGCTGCATTCCAACCGTGAGATCCGGCAGTCGCTTGCTGACGAGAACAGCAAGCGCGCCGCGAATGACATAAAATAAATATGTAGACACAAGAGTTGTTGCGTATTAAACAAAACAGTATTTAATAGTTCAACCATTGAGGATGTTTTTTGTGGAAACTGCAAAAAGTTTCCGGTTGATATTCTTTAATTTCTTGATTTCTTGCCGCAGGGCATCCATTTCATCAGTGTTTGATAGAGTAAACGTAGTGGGAGTTGTCATTGGTCGCTGATGAATAGATTGTTCAAAGCATAACTCGTCGTCGGATTGAGTATCTACAAGTACTTCTACTGTGTGCGACTCTTCTGCTTCGGAAGAGTCCATCATTCGCTTAAGGTTGTTTGTAAAGGGATTCAGAAAATTGTGCTCTGGGCTGAATGCGCTTAGTCTTTTGAGGGCTAGGACTACATTTGTTATAGCGCCCTTGTGCGACAGGGATCTTATCAGTTGTTTGCTGGGAATATGCCATATATGCACCTCACCATCTTGTCCACCTGAAACCATAGTTTCTCCGTCAACAGAAAGCGCTAAGCAGGTTACAGCGCCCTTGTGTCCTAGGTATTTGTTAATGTTTTCCTTATCCATATGGTATTCCTGACAAAGAAAGCATTAGGATTGTATATAAATATTGACGTGCTATCTTACCTTAGTCCTGGGTAAGGAGCTGATTTGGAACTGATAGATTTGACCTTCAGTCGTTCCGACGTGTACCGAATTCTCCAAAATATCTGATGCTACACAACTCAAGCTCTCCGTGAAAACAATATTCAGAAGCAATGTACCTGAGCTCAGATCGTACACTTTGCAAGTTCTGTCTAGTGACACTGAGTACATGTATGATCGAATGGCGCCGTTTCCAATGTGCACATCTGTGACTGAAAGCCCGTGATCATTAAACGTGTATAAAGGCTCTTGGTTGGTGTCACCCTTGCCGATGACTTGAGCCAGATTCCACACGAGAACAGCACCATCTAAACCGGCTGATGCAAAATGGGAGCCGTCGTCGGTGAACTTGATGCACGTTATGGCCTGGTAGTGCTTCGAGAGATTAGCCAGCATTCGACCTGAATTTATTTCCCAAATATACAATGTTTCTTGGATTCCTGCTACAATGTAGGTTCCGTCTGGGCTTATGGCAAGAGCGTTTGGTTTTCCGGGTGCAACGAACCGAACCGAAGAGATCTGCTCCTGGCTATTGATGGGCCAAACGTGGAATAGTGGTTTGGTACTA
Organism: Chalcosyrphus nemorum; assembly: GCA_949716465.1. Classification (NCBI taxonomy): domain Eukaryota; kingdom Metazoa; phylum Arthropoda; class Insecta; order Diptera; family Syrphidae; genus Chalcosyrphus; species Chalcosyrphus nemorum. The sequence goes on from OX454332.1 coordinate 1,137,980, forward strand.
TTTGCAGTTACCATATGATTCGTGCCGGCAAAGCAGAGGCTTCGCGGATTCACTGAGCCACCACCCTTGTAGGTCATCAGACTCGTGGCGGTTTTATAGTCCCAGGCGCAGCAAGACCACTGTTGTTCCGCCTGGTCACTCGTGTACAGTACTTCCAAAATATCGCCCATTGCCAGTTTGTGTTGTGGGGAAAATTTGTTATTCTATTTGCACTTTGTATAAACTGTATTTTCAGAAAAGAAAAAGCACAAACTTAATTTTTGGATCAAAGTCGGCACGAGCACATGAATATTTGACAGTTGGGTAGACTGTTGTTTGTGGCTTGTTTTCATTAGAGCATGGATGGGTACGTTTGATTATGGAAAGATCAAAATTCAAGCGATTAGACAACTACAGGCAAATTTGAGATCCCATATAACAGGAACAGGTTCAAACAAGGATCGAACTCTGAAACACTTAACCTTACAATCTAATTTTTTTTAGTAAGAACAATAAAAAGGCGGAAAAGTTGACGAATACTATGTATTTAATTGATATTTTTATAATAAATAAATTAAAAATATGTAAGGAAAATATCTGGTCAGCGCCAGAGCATATTATATTCTGGTACCACAGAATATACACAGTTTCTTATGTCTCAATACTGATTATTGAAATTTAGTCAGTTTAAGATGAATTTGACAGGTTTATTCTATAGAAACCAGTGGATGAATCATCGCTTCATAACTTGTGAGTGATAAGGACTCTTGTACTCATATCTTAGTTATTTCGCTCAACGACTCAACAGCAAAATACTATTCGGATGAAATGATACTATTATACCATGTGCTGTCATTTAAATTTCTATAGTAAGTGCTTGAATTACGAGAGCTGCAATAGCAAATTCTCACATTTAGATGACAATTTACTCCTTATAACTAGGCCCCAGTATACCGAGTCATATTTTATAAAAATCTTTTCGGTCCCATCGATTTCACAGAGTAGTGTAGGAACCGACATAAGGAAACGGCAAATGGATAGTAAAATCGAACAGTGCGCTGAACACATGTGTCGAGCGAGGTTGTGTCAATAAACAAATTGCATTGGATCAAAATTTGAGCTTCAACAAAAATTGTAGAATTATCCAATAACTAACAGAAAGTCTTCAATAATTGCGAGTACCAAACATCTAAAATATCGAATGAAGCACCATATCTCGTAGCATTTGTTTTTCTGCTTTTAAATATTGTTATTCACGTTGTGCCGGCTAGAACCTCGTTTCTTCAACAAATGGACGAAGAAAGAATAATTTTATCCTTACCACAGAAAAGATACTATCGTCAGAGAGCCCATTCCAATCCTATAGCAGATCATTGCTTCGACTAGTAAGTTGCGGTTTTATACTTTCTCTAGGAATTAACTTTTTCGTCCAACAGCCCGTCATGTCCTGAGGAATTTGAATGGACAAATCTTTATCCCAACATTAATACCAATCGAGTAGAGTTTGCCGACATAGGCTGTGGCTATGGCGGTTTCTTGGTAACCCTGGGCGAGATGTTTCCCGATAAATACGCACTTGGCATGGAGATCAGGGTTAAGGTGTCTGACTACGTGATGGATAGAATCAAAGCTCTGCGAATACTCCATCCGGGAAGCTACGAAAATATAGCTTGCATTCGGACAAATGCTATGAAATATTTACCCAATTATTTTACAAAAGCACAGCTGTCAAAGATGTTCTTTCTATATCCAGATCCGCATTTTAAAAAGGCGAAGCACAAGTGGCGTATTATCAATAATGCTTTGCTCTCGGAATATGCCTATGTACTAAGAAAGGGGGTAAGTTTGGTTGCACTTAACAAAAACATGGTTCTTATTTGTTTTATTCAGGGTTTGGTCTACACAATGACGGATGTTGAAGACCTGCACAAATGGATGGTCACCCATCTCGAAGGACACCAGCTTTTCGAACGACTTGCCGAGGACGAAGTTGTAAGTAAAATGAAATAGCCTTGAATGTAAATTAATTTCTCAATGGTATTTGTAGAACTCGGATCCTATCACACCAAAACTGTATCAAAGCAGTGAGGAGAGTGCAAAGGTGGTTCGCAATAAGGGAGAACATTTTGTTGCAATATTTCGACGCGTTTAATAGAATAGAATTCTAATAGCCTTTTTTTACAGAATAGATAGTACTTGTGTAGTATATGTTAATATACATTATTATGGTACTATGTTATCGAGTTTTATTGTTTGCTCTATATTTCTATCATTTGCATTGAAAAAGAAATACAATAATCAACCTTACTCTAAACTCCACTGAGTTAATAAATTGTGTACGGTTTGATATCCAAGCCTACCGGAATCTATGAACATTATGGTGGACCGAGACCAGTACCGGAAACGTCTGGTTTTGTACACAACCCGACCTCAATCGGTACTGACTGAGATATAAGAGGATAACCATATTGCCCTTATTTTTCTGAGAAGGTTGAGAAGGACAAATCCTTAGCCGATCGAGATACCACACCGGGCACCAGATAAACCTCTTTTTGATCTCTAAATAACCTTTTTTTACAATATTCAACAGCTAATGTCCCAAAATATCTGTTAAGTGTTTAAGAAGGGTGTACAAGTGGAGTGTTAAAACCACTTTGATTAATCAGTAACCAATCTGGAAAAAAGGAATTGACCAAATCTATTTTAGTTGAAAAAATCCAACTCCCAAAAAATTTAATGAAACACATCCGAATCGTTTAAGCGAACAAACCTATGGTGACTTCACTCGCAAAGTGGTGAAAATATTTGACAACTAGAGTAGCGGGAAACTTTCATCGAAGTACCAAACCGAATACCAATTTGTTTTTTGTTTATATTTTCCTTCTCAACTTAAGCGCGGCGTTGCAAGAGAAAATTTCGTAAATTTCGGCCTGACTGGCAACATATTTTATACGAATTTTAAATATTTGTGTCCTGGTTGGCCCACAGTAAAAGGAAAATACAACTTTCAACTGTTCGCTATGGATGTGGATGAAGAGACTGTAGAAGAACTGAATGAACATAGAAATAATGTAATTCACTATGTTTTAAATAATAGTACAAGTAAAATACCATTGAAACATTCGGATATTGTTTCGCGAGTCCTGAATGGCGCAGGTGCACTTATGGTCGACGTGTTACCCGCAGTAAGGCAAGCCTTAAAAGATGTAAGTTCGTACGCAAATAATAGATGAAACGCAATTTAATTTTTTCCAACTGTTCACATAGGTCTATGGAATGAATCTTTACACGGTTCCAGACAGAAAAAGTGGAAAGCAGTACATATGCATTTCGCAGTTCGCAGCCGTGTCAAGTTTTGAATATGATGAGGATCAGCGTTCTCAAATCACACTCCTGTTCTTAGTACTCTCGTACATATTCATGAAAGGCATTCCAGTTTCAGAAGGTATTCTCTCATGTTAGAGCTTAAGTATGTAAATTTAGTTTTCACGGATTTAAAAAAAAAATCCAGCAAAAAAGTTTCGCCAGAATTTCAAATTAACACGTTCATTGTTCGAGCATAATAGGAAAGATGTAATTTTTCTTAGAACTCAGGTGAAAATCATTTTCTCTAGAAATTTAATGCACGTTGAGACCCCCGACCTATAAAGAGTGTGCCCGAGTTAGAGCAGCCAACAATCCTCGTAGATACGACATGCTATTTCAATTTCTTGTTACATATTTGTCTTTAACATAAGATTTTAGATTCGTAAAGTCTTTCGACCACTTGGCATATCCTATTCAATATTTTTTCCGCATTCTTGTCTTGCTAAATTGAAATACCAGCGGTTTCTTAGGCTTTATCTTGACTGAATCGACATGAGAATAGTAGTTTTGTATACAGTGAGATCTATGATCAGTACACAAGGCGTATAGGAACTAATGGAACAAATAACTACAATAATATCTGCTACTGTTTAGCCGCAGTGAATAAGTGATCCAGGGATACTAAAGTGGTTCCTCTACTACCCAATAATTGTATAGTAAATACAATGTTATTAAATTAGTCTTATGTTCGCCGAAAAAGTTAAATATGTGGATCTTATTTTGGACCGGAAACTAAAGTCGAATGCCATCATTCCTAATTATTGTGTGTAAATTTTGCAGAGCTAAAATAGCACTGTTTTTAAGCAGTCTGTATGCAAAATTATCTAGGACTGCAAAAAATAGCAAAGGACTTTTATTTGGTGCTCTCCGGGATAACTTAACCTCTGTGATCATGCACAAGTAGGTTTCAGGGACTTCGTGTTGTCTAGTCATAAACCTATCAGTCTACATCTTAACACTGATTTTTTTTTAAATGTTTTTAGTCCATTTTCTATCCAGTGTATGCAATGACTGGCATTCTTTAGACTTAAAAATCAAAATGAATATTTTCTTTTAGAGATTTTAGAGGAGTTTCTCAAAGGCCTTCAAATTTATTTCGACAGAACACATCCGTACTTCGGATCGAATGTTAAGAAACTTATCACGGAAACGTTCGTCAAACAGTTGTATTTAAAAAAAGTCAAAAGTGATTCGGATTCAGTTGAAAACACGTAATGATTATGATTTCAAATAAAGAGTTATTAATTATATGATTCCTTATCATAGGATTTTCTATTCGTGGGGATATCGCAGTGAAGTTGAGTTTCCTAAGAAAGATGTCCTGGAAGCTGTTGCCAAGGTAAGAAATTAATTTAATAAACTTGTTCAATTTTGATATATTTTTCCTTTTCAGTTGCTTAATAAACCAGCAAAGCATTTCGTTTTGCAATACACTCAGGCTCATACAAATGAAGAAATAAATTCTGAAGAAGAGTAAAAATGATAATGTCTATGTGCAGTTTTTTTTTATATTTATTTTACAAATCTATAAATTCTGAAATAAAACCAGAAACTAAACATAAATGTAATGGTCTGAATAATCATTTCCATCTAGTTTTGTTATATTACTTACTGGCATCTGTAAATTTCAGAATATTTCAGGTACGAGGGCCTGATAAGTTCGCTGTCTGATTTTACCAAAGTTGCATTTGGTAAGAAATAATTGTTTTTGAGAAAATTTGCTTTGAAGCTTGAGAAACTTTGTAATGTAATGAAAAGAAATAAGTTTTGGTGTTAGGTGGATTTGTTAAGAATCGCACTTGCTTAATAAATACTGAAATACTAAACATTTCTTTTGTATTTCATCGTGAGAATAGACTTTCCAGAAAGAGATTATGAACCCCAAACTTTACAAACGAAAAAAGTGGGCCTTTCAATTCTGACAGTCACGAGGAAAAGCTTCGTTGTAGAGGAAAATACCGGATCCATGCAGTTGTAAAAACCATTATTGGTCGGAATGTTAAGCCTATTGTGTGAGTTAGTGCGTTGAACTGGGTTCCAAGCTTATTTGAGTATTGAACCTAGCAGCGTTTCTACCGAGAGTTGCCAGTTAATATTCCTAGTAAGCACCTTGTTTCAATTTTAGTGTGAGCCAAGTTTGTCTGGCATATGTCAAAATTATATCATCTCTCAATAGCCTGTGAAAAGAAGGACTTCCTTCATCAGGGAACCCCTGATTTGCACCACTTTTAGGTCAGTTCGTCTGCTTTATAGTTAGCTGGAACCTCAGAGTTGCGTCTGACCCAGCGCAAAGTTAATTAGCAACCTACGGATATCTCATTCAAGGATGTGCGACATTGCTTTACGAATTTCCACTTTATTATTGGATATTCGATTGCTTTTGACTGTCGGTGTAGATGGCGATGTCGTATGGATGTAATATAAAACTACAACCATTTCCAAACGCAAGAACATGCGACACATACGGCCCATTAGGTAATTTTACTTAGTGGTGATTGAATGCTAAAAACCCTTTTAGTGGTGATGAAAATACTTTTTGAATGCTAACCAAATCAAACAGAATTCTATTGAAAACGCAATAACGTAACTCATTTGGCAAACAAATATGCGTAATCTTGGTATTCCCAATTAATGAGATTCATCATTAAAGTATAGTTAAACATACTTATGACAAACCAATAATATTGGAATTGCCATTTAAATTTTTTTAGAACTTCATTGAGTCGAAAAAGAATTCTCATTGGTTACGCATAAGTGCAATTATATTTAAAGACAACTTCAACAACCCGTACTGTATTAATGCTGAATGATCCTGATGGAGCAAATAGCCGGTCACAACAGACGTCCAAAAGAGAATGTAGAAAAGCAAGCAAAAACAAAACCAAAAAAAAAAAACAAAAAAAGGCAAAACACATTACACGATCAGACGACTAGTATGGAGACGATATAAATGACGTTACTTATCGTACTCGATCAAACCTGCGCCTGGTAAATACGGCCAACAACGGACCGATGGTAGGTAGTTTTCCGGCAAGTATTGGTGGTGGCTCGGCACTGTCTGGTGTGGTGTGGAGTTTAATTACTCAGTGTTCGTCCAGATGCGGTACGAATCAAATCGTTAATCGGCAACAGGTTGCGGTACGTCCTCTTCATCGTGCACAGCGTGCCCGTAATATAATTTTTTGTTTAGTTTTTAATAAGCGGCGATCTTGTCTTTTTTTTTTTGCCTTAGTTTATGCCAAAAAATAATGAAGATGAAATTTGTCAAGTAGTTAAAACATATAAAAAGTGTGCGGTCGAATTGATGCAGATAAAAAAGTTTTATTTTTATTTTTAATTTTTTTCTTGATCTAATACTTTGTGGTTGGTTTTGTTCTCATAATTTTTTCTTATTCTAAGATTTATTGAATAGATGTGTGGAATTTCATGGCTATACGAGAAAACTTATTCGTGTAGATCGTATGGATGAATGAAAATCGATAATTTGGATAAATAACGCCCATATTTGCAGCATTTGCACGTTCCATGCAGTTTTGCGATTTATAGAATTGTATGTCTCTGTTCGCGAGTAGTGCGAGGTCGATGTGGTTTTGAAAATGAAAATTCTTTGTCTAAAAGCAGAACAACAGTGATATGGAAGTACATTTAATTTCTTTTAATATATATTTGTGCATGTGCACATCTATGTGTGTCTATGGCATGCGTCTCGTCCTCCTCTACCTGTTGCTGTTGCGACTTTAACTGGTTTCTGTTAGTGCCCTGCCATAAGTAATATAATCTCGCGCTTTTCTTCATATATACTCACAGCACACTACCAAAAACAAGTGTATGACCAAAAATAAACTGGAAACGAAGAGGTGACGACCATCTAGGCAAGTCCAGGTAGACAGTCAGGTATATTGAGTACGTGCAAGGAAAGAGGAAGGGTGGTAAAGTTGAATGAGGTGGTGGCAGACTGGCTGCGAAGAAAAGAAGCCCTTCTGGTCGCCAGGAAGTGGTGTTGCGGTTTTTTTTTTTTTTTTTTTATAATCTTTTCTGCATAAAAAATGAGTTTCCTCTTTGAATTTGGTATGGTTCAATGGTATGCAGGTACCGGCTCTCCCACTAATTTATACATGCTTTTTACGAATTTTATAAGAAGTTAATAGCCGGTAGGTTTCGAATAAGAAAATATCCACATATCTAACATGAAAATTGATTTGTTTATGCAACCACGAAGAAAAGTATTAAGAGTGTGATCCTTCAGACACCTGAGCAATCAGCTTCAGCTCCCTTGATAGAATTTTTATCGACTGTTTACATTACTTTGTGGCAGATGAGGGTGCGTTGTTTAGAAAACCAGTACTTCTCTAAATGAAATATTGTTTTCGTTCGCCGTTCTCGCTGCTTGTTCATGTTTAAAAATAACAAAAGTTCTGATGCTTGTATTTTTCATCGTGCCATGTACTTCTCAAGTATGCTCTATTAATATTTTGTGCAAAATGCTATGTAAACAAATAAGAAAAGATCACTTGTATGCTTACTGGACTAATTATACCAATGTGTTTTGTATCAACATGAAGTCTGTTGGGTTAAGACATTTTTATGCGACGCAGATTTGTACTATGCTTCCAGAAGTATATAATTTTATCTCGTGAATTCTTGTTCAAATATAAAAAAAAAAAAAACAAAAATGTTTTATAGTTGGCAGTGTTGATTGATAAGAGAAAATAATAATTTTTTTAAGGTACTGAGTTTGATCGTAAACCGACAGTTATTCTCTTATACATAGTTCTTTATTGTGATAAAAATTAGTAGCAAGTGAAAGTAGAATTATTTGGGAGTTTTTATTATGTAAGTTGCAAGCGGGCTACGAGGAGATGGTATGGTTGGAATCATCATTGGAATTCATTCTCGGCACATGCACTTTCTAAATGGCACTGTGCAGGCTGTCGGTCTTACAAAGTGTCCAGCATTCTGAAGTTGCAATTTGTTGTTTCGATATATTTTAATTAAAGAAAAATTAGTTATTGTCATTAACAAAACCACTAATCATCCCAAATAATAGAAATGTAGATACATTGGGTGTACAGACGGACATAAAATATTTTTGAACTTCACCTTAATTGTAAACATATGCATATATGGATTTAAGAATACATTTATATACTATAGGTATCATATGTCTACACAGGTTATCTTGTAACTTGACGTCGGGAATTATAAACAAATAATAAACATTGGTCTTATCGGACACTTTATTATGTCAAGTAGTTTGTAGGTACATACATACATAGGTGCTGACTGTTCTTTAGGTTTGCTTCCTGTTCAATATCTAAATTACTTTCCCTGGGAGTCAGTATTGATAAGCATGACCTCATGGGATCATATACACATTTATTTACGAGTGACGGCAATTGCCATGCTTGTTAAGTAATCTTAAGACTGATTATTGTTTTTTTTTTAACTGGTATGTATTAAAGAGTTGAGAAATATATATATAATCTAAAGCTATTTGAAAGATACCTAGTTGAAAATGGCAGAATCATACCTATTAGTCGCTTACTACTTTTTAGTTTAAATAACACATAATCTTTGTTTGAAATAGAAACACTCTTAGTACGCAAAAATGAATCCCAAATGGCCATACGTGTTGCTATTGCTGTTTTTGGTCTCTATAACTTGCGTGCAATGTAGAAAGAACAGAGGTGAAGGTGGACGCAATCAAAAAAAGGATCGCCATAACTCCAATGCACATGACGAAGAGGATTTATCGTTATGGATCAACGAAGAACAATTACAAGTTCTTAGTGGTAAGCTTTAATAAACAATTTAAATTGATCGTTAGTAACCCAAATGCTGTTTGGTTGTATTATAATTTGTAAAAGGTTTTAGTTGGAAAGTGTTTGCCATTGAAAACGGAAAAGTCTATAATGACTTGAGAGATCCAAATTTTAACCAATATCTACCGACAATACCATCGGAAGTCAACTCGGTGAACTTTACCTGGAAGTCTGGGAACAAGAAATACGACTATCACTTTGATCGTCTAAAGTCACTTGACGAAAGTATTCTAAAATCACCAACAGTGTCCATTAAGACTCAAGGAAAAGTACCACACCACGAAAAAGGTGAATCGATTATCTTTTTATAGCTCGCTGTGAAAATTACTTGAATTTCAAATGGTATTTGATGCCAACCTTATCCCCTGTCTCTTATATTCTTGATGGGACAAGATTTTAGCATTTTTCTACCATGTACGGGAAACAACTCTGGAACAGCAATGTTTAGCATTGGTTTGCTCATACAAAATAGAAGAGGTAAACCGTTGCCGGGTACACCACTGCGACTACGTTTCAAAAAGGAATGCGCACATAGAGGTGTGTATGATAGAACCGCTTCCAACCCACTAACAACCCAGCAAGGTAGTGTATTATGCTTTTTATCTATTTGTTTTAAAATAAAAATAAAAAATAAAACACCACTTCACTTTTTAGAGCCTATTGTAGGTATGCAATTAAGTAAAGCCGATTCGCACATAATCTTTGTGACTAAAATATGCTTTTGTTATATTCTGCTTATGCTTGAAATTCCCGCTTGTATTCTTCTAAAATTATTCTTAAATCATAAATTGTATTACATATGTTTGCTTTACTGAAAATTCAACATTTTCTATTTGGTTTTTTTTGGAAAGTCTAACGATTCTACATCAGCGCATTAGGAAAGACAGAACAAGTACATACTTTGAAATGTATTAGTGGCCTTAGGGACAAATGATTACTTAAAATTGTTTGATATGAATCTAATGCGTCGAGACGCTACACAAGGGATCTTTAATATTTCTGTTTCTCCCTTTATTCGCAGTTTTAATGTGTGCTGGCACACAAACGAAAATTCTACTGCACTGTAGAGCACTGTAGTCTCGAGTCTTTGATTGCGTGTCTAAAAGTGGTATTTGAAACAAAAAAGCACTTATAATTTTGACTGTTTCGAATCACCATTAGGTCCGTTTACATACACTAACAAACGGGGAATTTTTACGAGTTTTTCACAGAAGATGGCGCTCAGGAGAACGAATTTTAGTTCAGTAAAACGTGCGTCAAATTATTCGCTTCACTTTGCTCCCAAAAACACATTTTAAGCCAAAATATTTGCTGCATTTAATTGCTGATTGTACATTGGTTTCATAATTTCGCGATGTAACATCATTAAATTAAGATAAATTAAGATTAAGTGCAACATACTTATGTACTCCTGTATACCCACTCTTACTTTGAAATTCTTCATAATCTTGAATTCAAATCAATACACAAATATGTTAAGTGCTCGAAACGTATTTTTACAGGAGACAAAGCTTGGATTTGTACGTTTATAGGCAACAAATAATGGATAAGTGAACCAACCCAAGCTTTTAACAAAGCGTAGAACTTGTTTAATTTCAATTGAAGACAGGCCCGTATGATCGTCAAAGAAGGTAGATTCCAGATAACTAAATAACATGTGTTAATAAAATCCTGAAATTTTTTTGGACGCTCGTTTTTCACTTGGTTTTTGCGATAATTTTATCTTACCTATCCTCTTCATCTCATATCTTAGAATTCAAATAAAGGGTGGTTAAGTTTTAAGGGCCGATGTTGATTTTGAATAAAGCACAAATTATTATTATTTAGGAAATTATTGTCATTTCTTTTTATTATGATAATATTTGTGTAGTTTAATTATGCATGGAACAAAATATTGGCCAAAATGGCCGCCGCGAACTCGGTGGAACACCTCCAATGGTCCAAATTTTCGATGACGCTGAGGCATAATTAAGGCTCTATGCCGTTAATGTGCCGAATTATCTCATCCTTTAGCTCTTGAATTGTTGCTGGCTTATCGACGTACACCTTTTCTTTTAAATAACCCCAAAGAAAGAAGTCCAACGGTGTCAAATCACATGATCTTGGCGGCCAATTGACATCGCCATCACGTGATATAACACGGCCATTGAATTTTTCGCGCAAAAGAGCCATAGTTTCGTTCGCTGTGTGGCAAGTGATACCGTCCTGTTGAAACCACATATCGTCCACATCCATATCTTCCAATTTGGGCCATAAAAAGTATGTTATCATCTCACGATAGCGAACACCATTCACAGTAACTGCCTGACCGGCCTCATTTTGGAAAAAATACGGCCCTATAATGCCGTCAGCCCATAAACCGTACCAAACAGTCACTCTTTGTGGGTGCATTGGTTTTTCGAAAATCACTCTTGGATTATCATTCGCCCAAATGCGGCAATTCTGCTTATTGATGAATCCACTGAGGTGAAAATGTGCCTCATGACTGAAGATGGTTTTCTTCGAAAATTTATCATCCACTGCTCCCATTTTCATAGTAAGCCTGAATAGCTTAAACGCGTTGCTCGATTGTGTATCTTTCAATGGTTCAAATTGAGAAATGTCAAATGAAATGCAGAAAAAAACTTGACGTTTAGGTGTGGCTCACATTCAACATAGGCCCTAAAATTGAACCACCCTTTACATACAAAAAGTACAAATTTTATTAGTAGCACTGAAGAAGCGCAACCCTATTCCGATCGTCAGACTCTTCCAAGTATTACTTTCTCGAAAAATCCCTGGCTCATTTGTATTGCTTGTTTTTATGTTTAAGAAAATAAACCTTCAGAGTTTAATAACTTAAAGAAAAAGTTGCAATAAATAAATTTCCGAAAAAGGTCCCGATCCACAATGCAGTCTTAAGTGCGGCAACAATGGTTTTTGCAACCACGACATATGCCAATGCAAAGCGGGCTACATGGGACAGTACTGCCAAACAGCCCTTTGCTATCCGCAGTGCATGAATGGTGGAAATTGTACAGCTCCAGCGGTTTGCTCGTGCCCCGACGGTTACCAAGGACGACACTGTGAAGGAGGTGAGTAAACAAAACAAAAGAATCCAATAACAGCGTATCTCTTAAAATATTTAATGTTACAATAAAAAACAAGTAAGTTCTCTTATCGACAGTTATAAAACGCGAACGTGTGAACCTCTAAAATTATATTTTCTTTGAAATGCAAATGGCTGTTTTGCAGCCTAGTTTAATTACTTCGGTTAATGCTTTGTAAAAAGGTGCCTGTTCCGCTCCCGATTCAATGCCGATGTCGTGATGCTCTTGTTCTTCGTCTCTGAACTTTGTTATTGTTTTAAGAAGCTCCTTCAAAATGAATGTCAGTTAGAATATGTTAAATCGTTTTAAATACTTATTTACCTTGTCAACATTTGGGGTCTCCATTAATTGCCTCAGCTGGTCGTTGTAGTGTTCGACAATGACTGTCTCAACAGCAACTGTACAAGCCATGGCGGCTTTTTCTCCTAATAAAGCTGTGCCTTTACAGAAATAAAATGAGAATTAAAAATGTGTGCTTATATACAACTTATTGACGGAGACGACTGTTGGTATTTAAATGTGTAAAACTTACCTGCTCCGAGCATGAATCCGGCTACGTTCCATAGTGGAGTCATTACGGTCGGTCGGACTCTATACTGATTGATGAGTTTCTCGAACTCGCTGCGATGGTGCTTCTCTTGTTCCCACATGTGAGCTATGGTTTTACCCATTGGGCCATTACCGAGGACAGCCATTTGACCGGCATAGATTCGATCAGCTCCCAGTTCACCGGCATGATCAACTCGAATGATCTCGTCTTGTAGTGGAGTGGCGCGCTTGTGGACTAAACGTGCGGCCGAAAGTCGAACTGTGCTCGACGGAACCTTCAACATTGTTCTGTGAAATGCATAATATATTTTTATTTATATTTTAGGAATTTGTGCAGAGAAATGCTTAAATGGAGGGAAGTGCATTCAAAAGGACAAGTGCCAATGCTCGAAAGGATACTATGGGCTACGTTGCGAGTTTTGTATGTGTTGAGGAAGCCAATTCATGAGAGTATCACTAATGAATTATCTGTTTCAGCAAAGTGCGTGGTGCCATGCATGAATGAAGGCCGCTGCATCGGCAACAATATCTGTCGCTGTCCTAATGGTCTAAAAGGTCACCATTGTGAAATAGGACGCAGGCAACGTGACACATGCAAGCGACCCTGTAAGCATGGGGTCTGTCTGTCAGACAGTCGCACTTGCAAGTGCAACGAAGGATGGCAAGGACGGTTTTGCAATAGTCGTAAGTTAAATATGCAATCAAATGGATCAGACATTTATTCACATAATTCTTTTAAGGTGTCAATAAAAAACGTCGCCAGAAGTATAGTTAAAGATCAGTTCCTCTCGCAGAGCTCTCATATACGCAGCCAGTCAGTGTCATCATAGCATAGCTATTAGGATGTTAAAATATCATATGGATTTGCAATTTCATAATAAAATGTAAAGCAATTAGTGTGCTAATAGTATTTTCTTTCGATAGATAAAAAAAAACTTTTTAGACGAAGTCTTTTGAGTGTTTCCTTTTTGATTGAATGCATGTTAGTAACTATTCAAATTCGTCAAACAGTTTTGTGCGGCAAGTACTTACGTAATTGTTTAGTAGATATAAAGAAAAAAAAATAATTACGCCGAGAAACTTAAATAAACAAAAGCAAAATATACTACAAAATCTCCAAAATCGGCAGAGGCAGAGGTTATTCACATCTGAAGCTGAAGTTGCCAAAATTTGACATTTCAATAAAGGTACGTTTGATTGTATATTTCTACACGGCACATGACAGGGCATTGCCATATGCCAAGCATAGACGAACTAAAATTGAGAGTGAACTTTAGGGGTCAGTTATTGGCACTCGGTAAGTTGCCTTGTACGCTCCCTGTTTTTTTTTTTTTTTTTGAAGCCTAATTCTAAGGATAGAATTTTCTTTGTCACCGATCCCATTGAAATTCTCATGAAAAATACTCAAATAGTGTAAGAGTAGAGTACTCTAAAGTTTATTATTTATATTTTTTTTTATTTTTGAAGCTAATATTGTGTGTCTTAAAATCGAAAATCAAAATTTCAATGATAGCTATAGCTGGCCCCTTTCAGGCCCCTGATCGCACATTTCCTAAATTATTTATTTATTTTCCATTGGTTTCACTCAAGAATTCTCTTCCTCTGGATTCCATTGGAACATGCAATATGTCTTCCGCTCAACTGATTATTGTGTTGGTGAGAGGCTATATTTCTTGTTTTCGTTTTTTTACAATGAAAAATTATCGAGGAATATGGTATTGACAAGTAGTCAAATAAAAGAGGTTACGTGTGTATTCGTGAATGAAATTGGGGAGAGAAAAACTCTTCCAGAAGCTGCTTCCAATGGCATTATAATTGGCATTATTTTTTCTCTTTGGAAAATAAAAGCCAGATTTCTTTTTGACCAGTGGAAAATGACAAAACTCATCCTTGTATTAAGAATACTAATAGAATTATAAAACTTGTCATGTTCCATGGTTTACCCAAACTTGCTGCGCTCTTTTAAACACTATACCTACAAGAATATATTCTCGTATTGCTAAAAATCTGCACACAGATAAAAATAAAACTGTTTAAAACAAACATAGCTAATGTGATCAACAATTGTGTGTCCAACCTTACGCATAGTCCACTGAAATGTTATCCAACCGGTTCGTCTTACCAACGGCTGTCACCTTCGTAATTTAATTTCGAAAAATGCAGTAAGCGGCACTTTCTACCTGATTTTTTTAATTTAAAAAAAATATCAATCAAATTGTGTGAAAAAATACAACAAAGTGCATATTTATTGACCAAAAACGATCGCAGATTTATTTTACAATGTCTGGACTATCAACTTTGGCCGCGTTTGACGATATACGGCGGTGTATTCAAGTGCTAACCGATGGAACCGCCGAAGAAGGTGAGTAATAAAAGGGGAAAACTCATTTCAATCTGTACAGATGGTAATTTATCTCCGTTTTGATCTCAGAATTCTTAAAAGTATTGAAACTCCAAGAAAAGTTTCGTTTGGAATGTCTGAGTGGCACTCGCGAAGCGCAGCGTATTCAAAAGGAACTCGATGCTTCGCTTCAGAATATGGCAGATTTAGAAACGAAGTTATTCCACGCTCGCCGTCTTCTAGAAATGGAGAGCAAGGCCAGACGAGAGGCCGAACATGATCGTGATCAAATGGTAAGGGCGGATTTCTCTCAATTGTTTGGGTTTCCTCTAGAATTTCAACTCGTTTCAGGAAAAGAAAATTATAGCCGTGGCTGAATTGCTTCGCAATGAGCGGGACATAAATGAGGAAACCAAAGACAAGCTGGCATTCCTTAACACCTTCCAGCAGAAAAAGCGTAAGTCGCTTAACACACATGTGGAGGAGAAATACGGTCACGACATTAACTCCACGGGCTCTTTTTTGTCGGATTTGTCCCTTACACAATCGGAGGACGACTTTCTAGACGTCCGCACCTCAAAGACATGGCAGAAGCATCGTCCTTCACTGCCCAAAAACACTGGTCCCTTTGTTGGTGGCAAGCGTTCGCGGGTCAGTCAAGGGGGTACACCTACCGCCGCGCCAACCCCACCAAGGCGCTCCACAAATGCCAACAAACACACCCTAGAGCTTGGGCTCAATGAGAAAATTTGCGCCACAACAAAAGTCACAATTCCTCAGGATGGTAGTGGTCCCATCCGGGCCGAGTCCACAATCGAAGCAGTTCCTGTACCAGCAGTCGAAGAGCCTCCAAATGAGGAACCTGTGGTTACAAGCCCAATGGCCAAAGTGCCGCGATCAAGCAACAACTTTACTCCAAAACACCCACCTGTCCCCGTGACTCAGCCAGTGAATCCATTCCCGACTGCATCACCTGTGGTTAAGCGCAGCATGATGCGTCAACACAACTTTTCCTCGAAGACTTTCATCCGGACCGACACTTGCACTCACTGTCAGAAAAAGTAGGTCAGAAAAATGAAATTCCTCGCACTTACTAACCTCATCCTGCTCTCTTTTTAGAATACGCTTTGGATCAGTGGCATTGAAGTGCCGCGAATGCCTCGTCTGCTGCCATGTCGACTGCCGCGCCGTTCTTGGCGTAACTTGTATCCCACAGAGCGGGACGCCGACTCTCAAGGGTCTAATGGGTTATATTTGCGACCATGCACCCACTATACCTCCCATGATTCCAGCCCTTATTGTCCACTGCGTCAATGAAATAGAAACCCGCGGTCTCAACGAGGTTGGAATCTATCGTGTCTCGGGCTCTGAGCGAGAAGTCAAAGCGCTTAAAGAACGTTTTCTTCGCGGCAAGGGCACTCCACATTTGGGAAATCTCGACGTCCACGTTCTCTGCGGCTGCATTAAGGACTTCTTGCGGTCGCTACGGGAACCCCTCATACCTACTGGCCTGTGGAAGGACTTTTGCAATGCCGTGCAAGACGTGAACGAGGCTGATGTACAAAAGGATTTGTACAGAGCAGTTGGCGCTTTGCCCCAGGCGAACCGCGACACACTGGCCTTCTTGATTTTGCACTTCCAACGTGTGGCCGAGTGCCCCGAGGTGCGAATGCCCATCGAGAACATTGCTAGAGTATTTGGGCCAACAATAGTTGGCTATTCCAGTCCCGATCCAGACCAACATGCGATATTTACAGAGATCGTCATTCAGATATCGGTGATGCAAAATCTAATGAAAATCCCCACAGAGTACTGGAGTCAGTATGTAGCAATCGACTTTGATAAGGAGAACATGCGTCAGAATTGTGTGTCAGCACCACAAACGCCAGTCAACAAAGAGTCGCTATATTCCCTATATGGTCTGTTTTAAAGTGAATCTGTAGATTAATCATCGGAAGTAATGATTTTATTTTTATTTTATTACAGCCACTCCACTGAAGAGCACTTTGAAGAAGAGGAAGTTCTATGCAACGCCGCCTTACTCACACAAGAAGAAGTAGAGCGCTCGTAGCTGACTATTATTGGATTGAAATACCTGTTTTTTTTTTATTCTTATGGATTTTTGTCGGTTTCTTTGGTTAATGAATTTTTTTTTCTTTATTTTACTTGATTTACATAAGCACTAGCAGTTGAAACTTGAGAGTTAATAAATAAATATTGAACTCCCTATGGAGATGTTTTATTGAACATTATGAAAGCAGTAGCAACAGTGAGCCTTAGGTTATACTGACATCTCACGCTTGTAAGCACGTAAGCATATTGCGCTTGATTTCGAGTGTAGGTAAGCTTTTAAACTACTAGTGGTCACATTTCCACGACCACGTAAGCGGCAAGAGATAATATTTGAGCTAAATAAGCTGCAGAAAAAGCCAAATTGTTAATTATAACCACTTTTGCTGAGTATGGTATGCCGTCTTATAGCATTTGCTAAGTTTATGTTAATCCAAAAGTAAAATGTAAACAGAATCGTTAAATTTTCAACTACATCGTTTTTATGTCTTCTTCTCTTCTTAAATCCTGTATCCCCTTGAGGGTCCTAGCGCCTCAACAACGCGGGCTCCATTGCATCGCTTGGTTACTCCTTCGGAGAGCGTGACCAATCCACTGCCACTACGGTTTGGCCAGAATATCCTTAAGATGTAGCGCAGGCAGCTTCCTCGTGATAGTGACGGTCACTCTCCAGGTACCACTCTCTCCATATAGCAGCACGGATTCAACGTTGGAACGGAACATTCGTAGCTTGGTGTTTAGGCTAATTGATTTACTTCGCCAAACTGTGGATAGCATTCCAAACGCAGATTTTGCTTTGCCTATTCTGCTGGCTATATCCAGTTCGGTTCCGCCATCGGTTGAGACAATACTCCCAAGGTATTGGAAACTCTCTACTCTCTCAACTATTTGTCCATACATGAGTTCGGTCCTAGGCTGATCATTTTTGTTTTTGCCGAGTTGATTTTCAGCCAAACGACGTCTGCTCCCTCTCCACATTTGCTGTCATTTGGTGAAGGTCCATTATTCTGTGAGACAGAAGGCATACATCATCGGCGTAGTCGAGGTGCTTGAGTTCAGTCCATCGAATTCCTTCATTTCCTGTTGATAAGGCTGCATTCAGCACATCACTAATCACAAATAAAAACAGTATTGGTAAAAATATGCAGCCTTGTCGAACCCCACTTTGGATTTCGAATTCCTCAGACAGCCTTCCTCTGTGCAAGACGTGACATGTGGACCCATCATATGTAGCCTTAATAATTGTTATTAATTTATCCGGAATGCCTCTCCCGCGCAAGGCACGCCAAATAAATTCCCGATTGACAATATCAAACGCCTTTTCAAAATCGATGAACAGCAAGTGAAGTGGTGATCGATATTCAACACACTGCTCGATGATAATCCGCAAGACGTTGATGTGGTCGACACAGGAGGATCCAGATCGGAAACCTGCTTGTTCGGCGTCGAGTGTGTCTTCTTAGATTTTATGTGATATCAGCGTTAAGTAATTGGCTAGAACTAAAATAAATGTGAATTTTGAAGATAATATTTAGACTAGTTCAATAAACTTTTCCCAGAAGACCAAAAGGACGGATTGACTCCACAGATTTATAGTAGAAACACTTTGACATAGTAACAGCAACTTCAACGTCAGACCTAAATCGGCTGTTGAAGTAGAAGTTATTGTGCTGGTACCGTTTCCAGTTTGTTCTGTTAACATTGTGTGCTGTTGTCATTGCTGTGTAATATGTTTCACCCCACATCATCAGTTTATTTGCGTCTGCCGTCTAATTTGCTATTGGCTGTTGCTGTGTCAGTTGGTTTCTACTATAATAACTTGGTCTAAGGTGATAAGTACATGTGCTTTTTTTCTGTTTGACACTGAAATGTTAAGTTAATGCTTGTTCTCCAAAAAATTACTTTCGGAGTTCTCAGATTTCTCCCAATCACCACAAATACTATTCATGGATTCTTAAAATGTAATTCTTTGACGTTAGCCGAAAAGTTCTTAAGTCAATTTTTCGTAAAACTAAATTGGAAATAGTTTAACCATACCAAATACATATTTATGCATTTTTCTGACTTATTGCTTAGAGACTAAACTAAACGATGGGAAGCAGTTGTGGTAGACTTATGTAGTAACGACCTCCAAAAAAAGAGAAAAAAATGAGTAAAACCCAATCAAAAACCCAAACTGCAATTTTGACTTAAAACCTTTTTGCCTAACGTCAATGAATTCGATTAACGGCCATTTTCACCTTCAACTTCCGTCGTTTTAAGACTTAGCTATATTCACCATCTCCGTGGTGTAGTAAAAATCCAAAACAGCGCCATCTTTTCTTCCATGAAATAAATGTAACCAGCATTGTACTCAGTAAAGACTCAAACCTGATTAATGGTATAAATTTGGGACACGTTGCCAATCAGACTAGTTTCATTTCATTTCCATAATTTCCCTTCCCTGCCAACTTCATTTACATTCCATCCCTACCCGATACCCGTCAGATATAGCCAATCAAAAACGACATTCTTCAGCCATATTGAATTTCACTATCCCCACTCTGGCATACCGGTTTGAGTAGTTTTCATGCAGTCGGGCACCGCCTACCAAGAGTTGTCGATGCCATTTCGTTAAAATTGAAATGTTGCTGGCAAATTCAATGGCAGCCCTTTAACAGCGAGGAGTATTGCGTGTATAGCGCCTCACCGCTAGGGAGAGTTCAATTTATTTAATCAAACGTTTGATTCGAATTATATTTCCATTAGATACAAGTCAGGGAGCCTAATTCTCCACCACTTTGATCTTGTGGAAAATTACCCGCATTTATAATTATTATTTGTCGAATTTTTATGATGCGTACGATTTTAAATATGGCCCATGTGCTGCTCCATCAATGTGAATCGTTTCGATTTTGGGAATAGGAAACGTTTTAATTTATTTATCGTATACGTACAAGCAAATGGCAAAGTTAATATTTTACGTAATAAATTAAACTAAGTCAGATCTAAGGAAAATTTATGATTTCGTCGCCCTCATTTGAGAGGCGCTTACTAAATAGCAATAAATAAAAAAATAATTGCGCATGATAATAGCTATTTAAGATATAATTTGCGTGTGTGTTTATTAATTTTGGGCGCACAAGTGACACCTTCCTATGAATAACCGCAGATTTAAATTAAATAAAGTGATTTAATTAGGAGGCGGTGGATGACAGCCAAATTATGCCAAATTGGTGTTATAATCATATTACTCTTACCTACCGATGGATCGCTATTTTTATGCACTCGTAAAAAAATATTGTCGGATGCGGAAGTTTCATCCTAATTGGGATTGCATAAATATTGAGATGATGGCCTGACTTGAAGCAGTTGTCAACAAAACTATTTGTTGCGGTGGGCTGTGGAGGTTGTTGCAGTGTTGAGCTTCAGCATGATTCAGATTTCGTACAAAATGAGGTATTTTTTTGTACAACTTTGCAATTATGGCTTGAAGAATGAAAGAAATTGCATTTTTTAAACGTACTCTTCTGTAAGAAAGCAGTTCATTTAGTGAGTACTAACTATGGTGTGGAACGTAATGGCTTTGATATAATCTTAAATGGACAGGTCTCTCTCCCCAGCTCGGATATTAGTTGAGATTCCGTTCCATTTACACGTTTTGTAGCAAGACCCATCTTTGCAGTTCATGTTTCCATTCTTCTTAAAAAAAACAATTGAAATTATGTACTTTCTTTTCCTTTGATTCTCTAAGATTCTATGTTTACAATGCACAAAGCTTTAACATATTTAAGTGAAAACTTCATCACATTTAACAATCCCAGCATTTATTTTGCAACAATTTTTCAATCTTAAAAGGTCTCTAGTAAAAAATTGTAATTTGTGATTAGTTCTAAGAAAGTTGAAAATATAAGGGTTAATAGTTGTAATACAATTCTTAGATTCAAAAGAGGTATAAGCATATATCAACTTTTTCAGTATGAACTCATTATGAGAATAGAGAGTTTCCAATAACTTGGAAGTACCGATGGAGGAACCGAACTGGATATAGCCAGCCGAATAGGCAAAGCAAAATCTGCCTTTGGGGTGTTGTCTACAGTTTGGCAAAGTAATGCTACGACTATTCCGTTCAAACGTTGAATCCGTGCAGCTATATGGATGTGGTACTTGGAGAGTGACCGTCACTATCACGAGGAAGCTGCAAACGTTTGTCAATAGGTGCCTGAGCTACTGGCCAAACCGTATCTCTAACGAACAGCTTTATCAGAGAACGGGCCATGAACCTATAGGCACAACCATACGACGATGAAATTGGCAGTGGGTTGGTCACTCTCTCCGAAAGGGTGACAGATCCATAGCTAACCAAGCGATGCAATGGAACCCGCTTACCCAGGATGGCAGGATATGCGGCGGTCCTAGGAGTACGTGGAGCAGAACAGTGGAGAAGGAAGCACAGCAACTGGGAAAGTGAGCTGGGGTGAGCTGAGTCACATTACCAGCAATCGCACATGATGGCGCGTAGGCATTGTAGAGGCCCTAAAACCCACAGGGGATACAGGACGTAAGTAAGTAAGTTTTCCAGTAATAACAGTAAGCAATTCTTACAGACAATACCTAGTTTATAACTAAGTATGTATTAAGAAAAAAAAAAAAATTAAATAAAATGGCGAACTATAACAGTATCGAATACAGAAAACAAAATTATTTTCAATTAAAGTTTCAATTAAATGACTCTTCGATAAAATATTCTAAAATTTAAAGTTTAAATTTAAATTAAATTCCAAAAATATTTAATGAAACACAAATAATATTTGTCTTCAAGGAGATTATAAATTTAGTTCCAATTTTTTTAGATTGCTTTGTTCTGACTGAAATTGTATGTTTTGAAAAATTCACTTATAGTCATCACATTTTTAACAATAAAAATCTGGTTAAAGTGCTTGACCCATCGTGATAGCTTTCGGGGCATATCTAAAGGTTTTGCCATCTAGTTGTTTCTTTTTAAATTATAGGTAATTTTGACACTGACGCTGTTTCCCGTTCGAAATTTTGACAGAAAACTTGTTTCCCAAGTGAGTACTGTGTAGCCGAAACAGAGCGTTTCTTGAAAATGAGTTTTGGCCGAAACAAAGAACCCACCGCGCCTGCTGCAAGGTAAAAATAAACTTGTATTTGGCTCACCCTGTACGTAGTTCAAAAGCATTTTTAGAGTGTTCACGAAAGAAGGAATTCCGTTCTCGAATAACATAACTAGGAGTATCTCTCGAGAAGAAGTATATAATTCGTTTGACGACAAAACTTAGTCGTCGAGTACTTCAGAGGGATAATGTCCTCACAGTTGAGCTCCGTATAAAAGAAGGTATAGACTTTAAAGTTGAGCGAAATACTTTTTATTTTGAGCAAAAAGCTCCTAATAATCCGTTGGGTAAGTATGCATCTTTTTTGAACAAGTCCGATACAACATCCGTTCATTATGTATCTTCTGATATTTCAAACTTACGCAATACTAAAACTAATCAGTACAGTTACAGAACAGAATTGATTGCATTCTAGTACAATTTCTCAATCCAGAAATGCAAGACACAATCTTGATAAAGATGCAAACGTTCTTCATAAAGTGATATTCATGTAAATATGTATATAGATGTCTCGCGAAGAAGTGCTCTAAATTTCACCAAGCCAGAGTCCAGAGAAAATTCCTCACAGATGGTGAAAGTATTGTAAAGAACTTCTGATCCAGCAGTTACCCTGGGTGTGCTTTCCAAGTGCCGCTCCTAATCATACCTAATGAAGTATCCGATATTACTATCGAAAAAGTTAAGTTTGAATGCGGTCAAATACTAATATCTATTCTGCAAAAAGATGGCAGACATCGGATCTAGATGACTCATGATTCTGATCTGTACGAGGACATGTGTACTAGCGAGCATCAGAAGAATAAGGTGCCCCGCAGGAGTCACCGAACATTTCCCAATCAAATGTAGACTATTTATTGCAGCCCTGGATTATCTCTTTAAAAGAAAAGCGACGGACCATAGCATCCGTTATTCTTTACTGACGTTCTTACAATGAACACTTGACGGGTGCAAACTTTAAAGGGAAATGGGTACCTTATTTTTTTATAAAAAAAAATTGATAATATCAATCAACGCGTAGGGCGGATGAACTGCGATATTTTCTATGGCCAAAAAATCCTTTCAAGGAAAGCTCTATACCGCAGTTGAACGTCTGACGCTCATATACGGTTCACAATGTTATATAATGTACATATAAGTGTAAATAAACGGCAGCTGATAAGAAGATGCTCCGCATGATACCATGAGTAACAAAAATTTATAGAAGAAGAAGTTCGACAAATCAAGGAAGCCTTTATGTAAAAGAACTCATCACAAGCAAACTAGAGCACGCCTGGGTCAATTGATATTGACAGGAAAGATCCTTCGAACTTTGTCAAAAGGACAATAAAGGATCCTACACAATCACAAGGGGCTAGATCACACAAATGCAGAAACACTATCACTTGATTGGCCTCAGTGACTAAGTGATCGGAATTCCAGAAGGCTGCCGGTACTTCCTGAGCGCGAACTGACACCAGTAGGAGTACATTTAAGTGGAAGGGTTGTGATCCTCCTGCTCCGGATCATAACCTCGTCTAAAGAAGAAGAGGAACTCTATGTGTTATCAATAAATTTTACTATCGTATGTCTGGCTTTCCCAAAAATTTCATTTTCTATAAGTCCTTATTTACATTGATCTACGTTCCTACAAAGTTTCTTCTCTCTAGGCATTACAGTTCTCATCATATTTTAAGCCTTACATCAGACATTAACTGATAAATTCTATCTATCTTTTGGTTACAAATTACAAAACTGGCTAATGCAATCATCTGAACTGAACTATTTATTTGTTGCTGCTCTTAAAAACGTAAATTTGATGATTGCAGAAAAATAAAATAAAATTGGAATTAAAAAAAAAACAAATTTATGGACACCAAATCATCCACTGACCGCATGAACATAAAAAATTGACCAAATTTATTTTATTGATGTGTATCTGCCGAATCTGGTTATGTGTGCCTGTGTTTTTTCTCCCTTGATACTTAATCCTTCAATCATTTGTCTTTTATTTGAGCACAGGACAAAGAATCAATATATCTCGTCTGGAGTCGAACACACTTTGTCCACCATTTTGTTATGTTAATAACTGTGACGCAGTTTGTTTATGTATTTAAATATTTCATGACTTATTACTGAACTATAAAGAATGAATGATATATCGAATGAATTTTAAGACTTCTTTTAAAAATATGTAAGCATACAATTTCAGTGGTGGGTGTAGCTACCGGTCTTAGAAAAATATACAAATATATAAATAATTAAAAAGGAATACTATTGATCGTTTTTCAACAGGACATCGAAAGTAATATGACTTAGAGTTTAGGCGATTAATAAATAAATAAAAGAGCAAAAAGCTACTCAAGTTTAGCTTCTCACTATTATACGTGTTGTGTGTGATATACACTTCTTCACGTACAGAAGGGACCTACAGTTTTATGAGGTATCTGAAGCTTCGCCCATAAAGTAATACTCTTGGATCTTTCTCCAGAGTATCGCAGAAGCTGGGGCCGTGAAAAAACTATTCGTGGTAGGTATTTTAGTGGATTTGAACATGCAACTCCATACACAGCACCCACACTCAAACTTTGTAAAATAGCAAAATTCTTAACGATAGGCCTAATAAAGTATATACACACACACATCCATACATTGTATATAAGTGATCATTCCTCATCTGGACTAAAATTGATAGACATCATAGTGTTACGATCATGGAATATGATAGACGCTAGAATTCAAAGTCCAGCTTGCATGGGCTATAGAACGGAATCGCCCAATGACAAACAGGAGGCGAAGCAAACTATTGGAGGACTGAATGGTCTTTGGCATAGTTCCTAATCTTAAACTTCGGTGTTTGAACTAATATTAAGCAGAAATGTGAAAAGCTCCATAATCGATCTTTCTTTTGTAAGCAATTGTCTTCCTCGGAGAACGAAAAGGGGAGCGCGAAAACACAAATACCATCGAGGCTTTCGCACTTAAGAAAGCGGATGATACGTTAACATCTTAGGGCAACGAGAAGTCTGTGCAATTGCTTGGGATACACCTATGGCTTAAAGAATGGTGAATACACACTACTCATTAGTTTATTACCAGCGCAGCAGAGGGAGAGACTTCTCCACGACAATAAACACCAGCAAACGTTGAAGCTTCAGCGAGCTATACAATCGAGCAGATGGGCAGAGATAATAAAGTTAAACGTTTTTCGAGCCCCATTCTCTACATGTACAGATGTATTGGAACGAATATTTGAAGGCTTGTTTTCAACCAGAAATTCCATTGGAGGACGAGTCATCTATAGTTGCATAAGTGCGCAAGAAATCCTAGAGGCATGGAACAGGTTTGGGAATAAAAAATCCCTTAGACCGGTTGGAATACAGTGTCGAAAGCGGCGATTAAAACCACAATGCAGAATGGACTTGTCGTGGACATTTATGATGCCTGCCAGAGTGAGGTCAATGGGAGAAACGGGAGGTAGACCCGCATGTGATAGTGACCGCTCTGTATGTTAGATAGGGTGGACCTTAGCGTTGTGGTACCACAATCGTCCTTCTTTTTAGGTCAAAGTGAGCTAGTGCTCATCTGTATTTGGGTGCTGGCAACCACTCATCGGTAACAAGTTGAAAGCAGCATTTAAAGAGCCGGTTTACTATCAGCATTTCATTAAGGATTTCGAAAGGCACGCTCAACTGTTGATCCCATTAAGGAAGTGGCTGATACAACAACAAGAAACATGGAAACATTATGGAACCATGTGTCTTCATTGCCTAGCATCTTCACGTTATTATTTAGCTTCCGACTATTAAACATACATATGTTGTTCAGCGTTATAGGCTCGACCATAATGGGGTTCCAGTGGGATTAACTTTATCTGAAAACCGAACGAAAAGTTCACTCAATTTCTTCCAACCGCTCTAGTTGTCCATAATGAACTTAAGCAAACTTTATAACCTATCAAAAAAGAGAAAATTTAAAACAAAAAAAGCTTAATAAAATAAATTTTTTCCACCTCACGATAGATGGGTTAAATAGATATTTATTTGCTTGCAATATTTTGCTTGAGTTGAAATATTTAAAAAAAATCGTATTTGATAAAATTAATTCTATTTTCGGAAATTTTCCTTTTTGTTTGTGTGAGCTGGCAGATTTCGGTACTGAATTTTCCATTTCACTTACACCTACTTTAGCTTAGAAAAATAATCAACATTTGACTTCATATGCACGCATATCTAAGCCCACGAGTACTCAAAAGTTGTATTTTACTTTTCAATGAGTTATATTATTATATTTTTATGGAAAAACGCAAAATTAACCAGCAAAATTATTTGACCGATGCTTCCGGACGCATACTCCCATTATGGTCTACTTATGGAAATGACTGCACTGAAGGAAACTGAGCGTAGAATTTTGACATTAGCTTTCAACTATTATAGTTCAGGAGTTGACTAAACAAAGAGAAGTTTTTCGTTCAGTTATGGCGAAATTAGCTTATGCTTCCCAATGTTGACGAGCGACCACGAAAAGTTAACGAAACTCAACGCAACTGATCATATTCCCACTATGGCTATGCACTTCTATTTCTGTGTAATGGGACATTCCATTACGGTATATACATACATAAGTCCATTATGGTTGAGTCTTTACTTTCACGCTGTCTTACCTTTAGATCGTGATTAAATTTGTTCTAAGCTCTTTCCTCGCACAATTTCGAATTGCAAACGTTTTTCGAGAGTTGGAAAACTTTTCTATCTTTAGGGTTAGAAGAAAATTTTAGGTGGAAGAAGTACTTTACTTAAACAGCCCAGCCTCTAGCAACAACTCGTGTCGTGTGCAGTGGATTTTTAATATCTATTCACAGAAGCTTAATGCAAACCTGCATAGTCACTGGTAGTCTCCTGGCTCCTGGCTGGTCTCCTTATTTCTATATTAATACCTAAATGCACTTTATCAGCATCAGCTCTTCTGAATTTCCTTACCATGCCGACACTTAATTATCTTTAAAAATGAAGCCTAGTTCATGTAGACCACCTGAAGATTATAGAATAGCCAAGCCAACAATACATGAAAATTGTAACCCATCAACATTCTTAAAGTTCAAGTCTAAATTTCCAATTTGACTTCTAGAACCAATCTAGGTCCAACAAGCTAGCATCATCATTATACCCCCGGGTCCCTGCATCTGTTCCATAAAATTGTCTTTTATCGAGATTGCTCCTATCCTCTGCCAATATACATATGTATGTATTATGTAGGTACCTACCACACAAAAACTGAATATTGATTTGCCATAAAATACCAAACAAATATTGACAGTAAGGTGTTCCTCCTTTTCTCATATCACCATGATTCTTCGAGCATCTACATGTGTATACCTACGAGTATATACCCATACGAAATGGAGCTCTATATCATTGAAACTTTTACGCATGAGTCCTGCAGACGCATTGGAACCATACCAACACCATCGACTTCCATTTGAATTTCAAACTGAAGCTGGAAAACATTTCTGCATGAGTGCTCTCCCATCTACAGTTGATGATAATGATGATGACGACAACGATGATGATGATGATGATGATGATGGTTGTGGGAAATTGCCTATCTTTTATCCTCTTGTCGTGCCCTCCGCATGCCTTTCGGGCCGCCAACAACGCTCCGGTGGGAGCTAGAACAGATTTGTAAAACATCGAATCGAAAAATGAAATAATTGAAATCGTTCAAGGATAACAAATGCGTTCTTTCAATTCGGTGTTCGAGTTTTGTTTTCGTTTCATTTGAGTGAGCGAGAATGAGTGATGGGGATTTTCATGGAAATTCCTTTTGAAGTCTTATTTACCATTATTGTGGGGGGGGGGGAAAGGGAAAAAGGAGCACCGACTCCTGCTTCTGCTCCTAGTGCCTACACTCGGCAATTAAATCGGTAAAATCGATTGATTTTTCTCCTTCTCTTGTCCTGGGTCGGGTTTCTGAAAGTAGGTTCTCTCCTAACTGGGGTCGTGGAGTTACCTTGATGCGAATCGACGATGCGGAAGTGTCGAGTGGATCTCCCACTTAAGTTGAACACGTTCGGCTTCGATTTCGTCCCTGCGCTACCATTATTCAGTTGCTTCACCTTAGGGATTCGCGGGGCTTTTATTTATTTTCATTTCGGTAAATTTTCTTTGTTGGTGTCGCTGAAAGAGGATCTGTTCTGGTCCATGGTTGGTTATATGAAGGATGATACTGCTGACGGTGAATCTGTTCATGATATCATGCCAAGAGAGTTCCTAGATGGCAATGGCGTATAGGTGTCCAGGATGTCGGCAGGTTATTTTAACAGACCAATGCTTTAATCTGTCGACCGTGGGAAAAAAGACATTTTCATAATGTAGTTGTGATACGCCTTAAATATTTGACTTGTAAAAAAAAATTTGGCTTCCATAACATAAGCCCTTTACTGACCTTTCGTTTGTTGGTTTTGGAGGCTTCACCGCATACTGAAGATCCTAGTATCTTTCTGTGTGTTAAGCAAATATACAAAGAAGAAGACACTTTATTTGAACGTCGAAATGGAAGTTGAAGGTAAAGTTAAATTGTCCAGTATACTGGATATAAAATTTCACCATTACTTGTGATTCATTTGACAATTACACAGTTGTCACCTCACTTCTTTTGAGAGTCCCCAAGCTTAAATGATCTGGGCGAACTGTCAAACTCAACATCTTAAACCATTCTAAATGGAGGACTTTAAGTGTTTGTTTAGTTTATTTATTATTTTTTTGGGTATCATATGTGAATTGCGATGAATGCAACAAGATTGAATGAGGTTTTAATATGCAGCAACAAAACTTACTTAGGTATTTTAGTTTTTAATGAATTTTTCACGAAGTTCGCGCTCTATTTCGGTTATAAATTAATTGCAAATGTTGCTTCGAAGTACGTCAAGGCGTTTTGAGTGGTTCGAATAGACGCATTCCTTTGCATAACCCATGTGGAAGAGATTGGTTTTGCGGTAATAAATTGGATGACAGCTAATTGACGTTGCTGAATCTTGAAATTAAGCGGCCGTTAAACGTTAACAAGACGTGATGCATCGTCTTGTTGAAACCAAGTTAAGTATGTTCCGATATGTTCACAAAAGCTTTAGAGGAAAAACTATGGTAGTTCTGCATTTCCTATCGCTCCCGACGTTGTTAAAAAAACTTTCTTAAGGTCTGCCAAAAAAGTGGAAAAAGTTTAACATATTAAAAAACATTTCAATTTGCACATAATCTGTAATCGTTTAATTTTACGAAGGACATTTAATGACTTTAGCATTTAGCGGTAAAACATCAGCATTAGCTCATTTAATGGCACACAGTTGACAAGTTTACTGTTCAATTTTACTATGATTATTGTATCGATTATTACATTTTTTTAATTTTCATCCATTCTGCTATTAAAAAATAAATAAGTTCTAAAATATTATGTAGGTATATATATTTGTTTTTAATTTTTATTTATTTATTTTAATTTGTTTTTTTAATTTTTAAAATTTGAATATTATCTATATTCTGTCGCATTTCAAGTAATGCTCATGTTTTGAAGTATCAATTGAGAAAAGCAATTTTTGTAGAACCAGTTAACAAGAAAAGTACCTTTATATGCATTTTCAGCCAAAAATTTGGTACGCCATTTTATAATATTTGTCTAAGCTGACTGAAATATGAAATTTAATCAAAATTGTTCTTCGAGAAAATTAGCTTTTTGTGAAAATTGCCCCAAGTGAAGTAACTCTAATTATGATAAAGCTAGAACAAAAATGTCCTCTTTAGGATCCATGTCCTGTCATGGATGTCATGTCTTGTTTTTAGTCATACAGACAGGCAGACAGATTCGGTACACCTACTCTTTCGAGCTTCTCTATCATCGTAATGTCAAAATTGTTTAATATCTCGAATTCCATTTTATTCACGAATTCAAAAATATGTTTTGAGTGCAAGTAAAAATTAGTATTAGTAGAACACACGTAGGAACTTTTGGTTTTAGCATTTGATAGAGTTGTTTAAAATTTCATCTTTCACTTACATACAATACATTAGGTCCGTTCCCGTACTCTCCCAAAACAGAGATTTTCTACGAAAAGCTGTTTGCGTACGGTGAATTTTCGTAGCTTTTCGCAGAAGATAGGGCTCACGAGAATTTTAGTGCAAGAAATTTCTTTAGGCTGGTTTGTGAAAACTGCTAAATCAGTATATTTTCAGCATTTTCTTGTTCAACCCGTTCGTTTACTTTTTCGTGATTCTAGTTCTCTCTGAGAGAATTTTACCCCCACAATTTGAAATTTGATAATCGAGAAATTTTAGTGCAAAAAGTACGCGGAAGGGTCAATTGTTCACCGAATTTAGGTGAGCTTATGAAAAATACATATGAATATATTGCCTTCTATTTAATGACAACATAAAATCTCCGGAACACTATTGCATGAGGCGTGTTGCACGCGTTTTATTCACACCAACGTTTTCAATTAGTCGCAGCAATTTACAATTTTCATATGTCACTTATTGTGAATTGTGAGGTTAAACTCTCTTGGTCGTGCGAATGTGGGCTGCGTTTTTGACAATTCGCAAGAAGCTTTCGTTTATTTGCGGACAAATCAGCTACTTGTTGATTTCTTCGCAAAAACTAGTTACAATTTAACTTTTTTTTTGAACATATCGATAGATAAATTAGGCCCTTATCATTGGGAATAGTAAAATTGTCAATTGTCTGCCTTTAAATGTGTTAAAAATGGTTTGTTTGCGGTTCGCCTATTCGCTGGTCGCAATGCTGTGAATGTACCTTTAAAACCATGCCATACCAAACCATAAACTTTTCACTCATATCTATGAAGCACAAATATTTTATTCTTACGATTTGTCCAGATCACCCAATTCGATAGAAATGTGGGAAGAACAATCCAATTTGAGAAATCAAAAATTTTCGATTTCTGTAACACGCTCAGCATTCGACAAAGAAGAAAATAAAAATTATTAATAATTTTTAAAAGAATAAAATAAAAAAAAAAATGTGATGATGGAGAAGAGAGTTCACAAGGTACAAAGAGGTAGAAAGGGAAGGGACTGCACTGCATGCGCTCTCCCAATGCCCACAGGCCATCACCATATTTTCGTATGGAAACTACCACCGGTCATCGTCGCATCGGTCGGTAAGTGGGACAACGCCAATGTGCTGGTGCTGGACGACGACGCGAAGAAGCGCATTAATTATTGAATTGGACTCCGACAAAAAGACTTCTAATGATAACTTATGACCAGTATTAGAATTAAGCAGACTGCTACCGTGTGACGCTCCCTCCGCGAGCCATATACACACACAGATACGAGCATGTTTTAATGCACATAAGCCCATGCGGAGCCATTGTTAGTTGTGTCTCAATGGTTTAAGTATATAGCATAAAGCGAATGGTATTTAATTCGTTTTTTTTTTTTTTTCCAAATTTTTTATATCAGAGATATTCTTCGATTTGTCTTGATAGTTTTTTGGATACATAAGTTGGATCGGAATTTTTCGGAAGCATTATTCTCTGTTTAGATTATGAGCTTTAGCTAATTGAATTGCAGTAGAATTTATGGAAAACACGAAACCAAGCGGTAGCGGTATCGGTATCGGTAGCTAGTGGGACAAATAAGACATCCGAGATTGTTGTTTTGGGTTTGAAGATAAATGGCATGGATTTGATTAATGTTCCTACGAATGAGAAGAGCATAATTAATTTTAAAATTATTTGCAGCTTACAGGGCAGAGTTTTACAAAATATGGAGTGTAGGTGTATTGACATGATTAAGCTCAGGAGGCATCTGTCAAGTATTTGATTTCTCTTAAACGATGAGATACACATGTGTATTTTGCACAAAATGAAAGGAGATCTTTGAGGCTTTTTTCTTTTAGTTTTCTAGTTCACAAGTTAGAGACCGCTGTGAATGATCAGACTGACGATCATATGAAGCTTTACTTCTCCAAAAACAAAC
Source organism: Chalcosyrphus nemorum (assembly GCA_949716465.1). Classification (NCBI taxonomy): domain Eukaryota; kingdom Metazoa; phylum Arthropoda; class Insecta; order Diptera; family Syrphidae; genus Chalcosyrphus; species Chalcosyrphus nemorum. Next base: position 1,170,281 of record OX454332.1, read on the forward strand.
TACTTTACTACAAGTCGAGCAAACTTTGAAAGCCTTAAGATTTCTCATCTCTCAGCTTTGTAGTTAGGATTAATTTCACTTTGAATGGTACAATCCAAGAATTGTGAAAACTCCACGGTCATCTGCCTGCTGCAGCCAAAAACTACTGGGGCATATAAACCAGGAGATAATTAAAATATGCCTAAGGCAGAACAACAGTACATACGTATATTAACAGGCAGCAGCTTAAGAACTAACTCCGAAAGCTATTCATATGACAGAATAGACAGACACCAATCCACCTCCTCTCCGAATATGAACCGTTGATTCACAACAGAACTTATCTGCGTGCCTTCTTTACTGTGAGTTCATCCGTTCTTGACAAATAAACGATGTTCCAACTCCGCCGGAAGTCCTACGACCCCAAGCCATCACACTGCCATCACGATGTTTTACTGTTGGGACCAGACATTCTAAATTTTCAGCTTCCCTAACTTTGGGATCTACGTGCTCCACATTAGAAGAGTCGAAAGGTCAAACGAAGTAGGCTAAAACTGCGTTAAGTTTGAGAGAGCAATTTTCTTATGTTCCTTTGTTTCCAGCAAAGATTATGAGTTATTATTCACTACTGTTGTGCACTGAACTTATTTTGATATTAAACTTGTCAGACCATAAAATCGTATTCCAGTGTGGAGCGGTCCTATTCTTATGCCTTTCCGCACAAGCAAGTCGTTTCTTCTTGTTAGGCTTTGAAAGTAAGATCTGGCCTTTCTTTGCGGGAAATTTATTAGGTCATCTGCCAACAGTTTATGAAAAAAAACCGACTCAATGATAACTTCTTAGCTAAGTCAGAAACTGTCTGCCAACGCCGACACTTTTCATTCGATAAGGCAGTCGTCCCTGCTCGTGGTTTTACGCTTTCTTTCTGTTTCTAACTTAGTCCTTATTCCTTGGGACCCTGAACTTCTTTTGATTGTGATTTGCACAGCACATTGCGAAAAATGCACCTGCCTTGGAATTTGAACTTGAGTCAGTATTTTTGTAGCTGCGGCTACACTTAATTCACTTAATTTTACCTTTTCTCAATTATTTGTATTTCTTTTCCTTAAATTTGATCAAAATTCAAAAATTATCAAATAATGTCGTTATAATATTCTACAGAATCAAAATTATACACTGACAACAGCAAAAAAGTAACAGAAGAATATATTTGCAGGATTAAGGAAAATAGTAAGGAAAACAAGGTGCCTAATAAATTTGACCATTGCTGTATCTATCCTAACCGTTCTTCCGTCTTACAATCTTTATTCTGCCCTGCCCTAAATGTGCATTTCCCTTTGGAGCGCACAGCAAACAAAACCTAAGTTCTATGATATGTTTGAGTCCAAGAAAATAGCAGCCCACAAACATAAGGTCGGTACCGACTAAAGGTCCAATCACAATGAACTCAGTTGAGCTTACGTCAGCGTAATGTAATGTCGCATTACGAAGAAATACTAGTGCATGGCCATAATGGGTTCGGTTTTGACATAAGGTTAATCCCACGGAAGTATATTATGGCTCCCAATTCATGCACTTTTTCGAACAAAAATTTGACAATCAACTCGAGAGCATACTTAAATGCTCTTTCAAATATATAATTTACTTCCAACTATGATAGTTCAGCCTTAAAACTGTGCAATTTTACGAAGTTTCAAGAAAACAAAAATATTGAATTTCTGTTCCCGTACGTACAAATTTTGTAGTCTGTCGGTTAGTGTTTCTTTGTCTTCGAAAAGAGTGACGTTTAATGAGTGGGCGTTTTTTTTGTTTTTGTTCAACTGTACTCTTTTGTACTTACAAAATATGGGAATATATTACACAAAATGTGAGGACCGCTCGTCGGGTTCTTGGCATTTGAGGAAAAGGCAATAAGAACACATGCTAAAAAATATTGCTCGCGTTATGCACCTCTCAAAAACCCTATTAAAGTTATATGGCTTTGATATTGTATGCAATTCTTAATTTGTAAGCTTTGACCGAAAGATATCATAAATATTGTATAATAATTAACAAATCTAAAAAAAAAACAAAAAATACACAAAGCATTCCTAGAACCATGGGGAAAAGAAAATTCAGTTTGTCAGTTTAATAAACTCAAAAGGATGTGCACCTCAAACAATAACGAATAAAAAATGAAAATACAATTCCAATGTTACCATCTCAACTTCAATTGTTCTCGGTGACAAGTGACACTACGCCTGAAGGATTTAGCCAAAAATCCCTAATTATCTCTCCATCAGTTGAAAATATGCTCTCAGGTAACCACCCAAAGGACACTCTTCAATCAAATTAGGAGCAATCGCGTTAGCCATCGGAGATCTTGTAACTCGATCCGACAAGACTCAAATGTGTCACTCCACGAAACGAAAGGAATGTGTCAGTCAGTCAGTCCGATATAGTTTCAAGAAAATATATTTAAATCTTTATGTATACACACAATGGAATGGATAATGCAAAGGAGCAATATTACAACACTCGGCCGCAGCGAACAACAACAAAAGGAACCTACTACCATCCTCGTCGACCAGTTCTCTTGAAAACAATACACAAGTGCACTACATTGAGTCCGAGTCCGAAACTAAGCATCCATCCTTTCCCATTTCACATTCCATCTAGATATGCGTGAAATGATTCTCTGTTCTATTGTTAATAGAGTGATAGTCTGCCTGGGAAAACCTGATGCCTGTTTACACACTGCTTTCGGCTACCGAATGGTTTCAATTTTTCGGGAAAATTGGAATTTGTCGAAAACACATCGAGCTTGGCTGGATTTGAGGGTAGAACTAGTTTACCGCACAATAGAGTGAAAGGTCTTTCAATTGTCAGACTCGATAGATACCCTTGTTACGTCATTCCATTAATAATAAGTTTTCCTTTCCCCTTATGCACCCGCGTGCACATAGAAGAGCGCTAATGCTGTCATTGTTATGAAAAAGGATGTGATCGTCGTCCTCCAGATGAAAACGTTATAATTCATTTGATTTGAACTGAGTCCACTGACACCCGAGGTCAACTTAGGAAGGTTATTTATGAAGGGTCATCCTCCTGTCAGGTGCATTTAACAATAGCCAACACACATCGTCATCTTCACATATGTATGTACGTTACAGAATACAGGAAGGAAGTCGTCATCGTTCAAATTGTTCAATAGGATCACCTGTGAGAGAGGGAGCGTGTGATCGGACACGGAGCCAATTATGTAAGCTAGCAGGCCGTCTGCCTAATTGGACAAAATATCGCACACACAATTGGTTACACAACATCAACATACAATACAATTAGCGAGCAAATCATTAATTTAATCCAAAGTAAACAGCAATTAGATAGTTTTTTGTGTTCTCGGTATTTCTTGGCGGCTGCTACCACACTTGACGAATGGATGGTGTCAAAAAGTGCGCAATCACTCCACATGAGGGTCATTCGCAGTGGCACTATTCTAGTAGATCGATCGATCGATCGATCGATCGATGGACCGATCAAGAAAAATTTAATTCCAGCACCCAAAAGACCAAGTCCTGTGCGTACAGCAGCACCATTAATAGGCAATAATTTGGGGGCTCAACGAAGACCGGTAGCCGTGTATCTGTGTTGTCGGTCGTCGCCGTGGCCACTCTGGCATATAATTGTCATTAATTTTCTTGTTTTTCTTTCGAGTCGTATACATTTCTACTCGTCTCTGCTCATTTGTCCAATAATCGGGGAACAAATGAGCCAAGAGGTACATAAGTATCTTGGCATCTCTACGCGCTGGCCATAGCCTGGTTCGGTTGTTCGATTATTATGACACAATCATCGTATAAAATGTGAATTTATGAAAACTTGTAAAGTTGGTATTTTCAACAAAAAGATTATAAATGGACTCCGAAGTTCGCCATTAAGATGAAAGCCATGAAGCCCGAGGTATAGAGGTAGAGTCTTCTCTGTTATACACAACACCAGCAGCGGTCAAACAATATAAAAGTAATTCCGGGTGTTGCTGTGTGAGTTGGGGACAAAAAAAAAAAAACATATTCACCGGGTTATTTTATGGGACCACAAAGAAGTTAACCTTTCCCGACGATACGGAGGCATGTTAATAGAATATCATTAAATTCATGTTATTGCTGGAATTAAATAAATAAACGAAGTAAAACTGTTTTGATCACACCAGTCCACCAGTCGATTGTATAATTTATTTTTTATTTTATTTTTCGAATTCATTTCTGGGCGGTGTTTTTTTTTTTTACCGATCTGACTGTACGCATAAAAATGTACTTATTTTTAATATTTCTCATAATCAGTGATTAACTGGAGGCAAAAGTCAAAAATGAGCTTGTTGTTCTTCGGGTTTGAAATTTGTCCTGTAGCTTCTCTTGGCCCATAAAATGAATTAGAAATTCGATTAGTATAGATTGATTTGTGATTGTTCACAGGAGAATTATCTGTTCTTTGAACTCACGATTAAGTGAGTGATTAATTATAGTTGATTGCAATGGTAACCAAAGTCAAACAGAATTGCAACATAGTTACAAACGTTCAATGCGCTTGATTTGAATTAAGCGGAAAGTCAATGCAGCATTGTGTACAAAAGTTGCCTTACGCTTTCAAAATGCAGAAAAAAAACTTTAGCGTTGCCTTTTAGAACGAATAGGTTAGGGAAACAAAGTGAGTGTTTCAAAAACCAAGTTAGAAATTATAGCATAGAGCAGAAATACTAAAGATTTCTGGAGTTCGGTAGGAAAGCTACACGGAACTAAACCAAAAATTAGTGTTCTCTTTCTCAAAACACCCTATTCCTACATATATAGGGTGGATCATATACAAGTTTGTTTTTAAAAATGCAGCAAAATGGACAAAATTAAATATTTTATATGTAACGAGTGGTTAAGTTTTACGGGCCGATGTTGATTTTGAATACAACAAAAATTATTTAGGAAATTGTCAATGACATTTCTTTTTATTATGATAATATTGGTGTAGTTCAATTATGCATGGAACAAAATATTGGCCAAAATTCGATGACGCTGAAGCATAATTGAGGTTCTATGCCGCTAATGTGCCGAATTAACTCATCCTTTAGCTCTTGAATTTTTGCTGGCTTATCGACGTACACCTTTTCTTTCAAATAACCCCAAAGAAAAAAGTCCAACGGTGTCAAATCACATGATCTTGGCGGCCAATTGACATCGCCACCACGTGAGATAAAACGGCCATTGAATTTGTCGCGCAAAAGAGCCATAGTTTCGTTCGCTGTGTGGCAAGTGATACCGTCCTGTTGAAACCACACATCGTCCACATCCATATCTTCCACTTCGGGCCATAAAAAGTTCGTTATCATCTCACAATAGCGAACACCATTCACAGTAACTGCCTGACCGGCCTCATTTTAAGGTGGACGGCTCTTCAGTCACACTATCGCGAACAGCAGCAATATTTTCTGCAGTACGAACTGTACGAGCATGCACTGGTGTTTTCACATCTCCTACAGACCCGGTTTGCTCAAATTTTTGCACGATTTTTCCGATTGTACGCACATTTGGACGATTAAATTGACCGAAAAAAATCAGGAAGTGCACGATTTGAACGCCCATTTTCATAATAAGCCTGAATAACTTTAACGCGTTGCTCGATTGTGTATCTTTTCATGTTTCAAATTGAGTTAGTCTGAAATTGAGAAATGTCAAATGAAATGCAGAAAAAAACTTGACATTTAGGTGTGGTTCACATTCCACATCGGGCCTTAAAATATAACCACCCTATATTATGGCTTTATTAGTAAAAACAAACATTCCCATTAATAATGAAACACAACGTCGCTCAAGTGGCTGCCTCGGCTAGCTTTGCAGTAGCGCATTCTGTCCACGCCCACGGTTGACCAAAACGTTGTTCCCAGCATAGTTTTCGAAGAAAAATGGTCCAATGATGCCACCACTCCACAATCCGCACCACACTGTCACCCTTTGTGGATGCATTGGTTTCTCGACAATAACGTGCGGGTGTTCCAAGCTGCGGCAATTTTGTTTGGTGACGTAGCCCCAGAGATGAAAATGCGCCTCGTTAGAATCTTCTTTTCAAAAAACGCACTGTTTGGGCTACACAGCACTCACTTTGGAAATAAGTTTTCAGTATATTCCAACGCTGTTCAAGCGTAAAGCGGCTCATTTCGATCCGCAGAGGTGTGATACTGACTTTCTGTCAAGTGTCAAAATAACCTATGATTTAAAAAGAAACCACTAGATGGCCCACCTTTTATAATTGCTTCCGACACAACAATCGCCGTGTCCTTTACATGATACCTAGCTTCTATGGGCACTCTATTTCAACCCTTGGGGACGAAGAAAATCTTCCAAACCATTTTGTGACCTATGGTCGACTTAAACGGGGATGTGGCCTTAGACGGGACCTTTTTTTGACGACGAGTTTTTACCAGCAGCAGTTTTTTTTGCCATGACTCTGTATTTTGTGTGTTGTACGCACGGGGCTCCAAGTTCGAATACAGTTGTCTTAAGGATATTATTCCAGTCACGAGGAAAATAGCTGAAAACATCATCTCCTGAAAATGGCAATGGCTTACTAGCCAACAGACTATCCGTCCATCCGATATGCCAATGGAATGAAGTGTTCAGTCTTAGTTCGAGCTTTAAATTGTATAGACGTGCTTAGACTGCTTAGAATTTTCAACCGTGTGCGAAATATTCCGAGAGTTGATTCTTAAAAATCGGTGTGGTGGAAAGGAAGTGCGTGTGGGTCAGGGTTACCCGGTTCGGCGCGTAAAGTTGGTTTTCCTACCAGAAGAATAAAATATAAAATATAATCAAAAACAAAAAAAAAAACAATTTTTTTATATATTTTCATTGACATTTGGAGCGAGGCAAAAAAAACAAAACATAAATTATTAAATTTTAAAACAAAGTGATGAGTAAGGAACGGCCCGCGCTCCCAATAGCAGGAGTAGCGGCCGAAATAAATCCTGAAGCAGGTGTTGAGGTGGTACCGTTACCACCAGTACTTGTAACTTCTTCAGTTACTACTAATGAGGCTAAGAGGAAAAAAAAGCTCAAGCCTACCCCTAACCTGAAGCGTCCCACGCTGGCAAGGTCCGTTAAAAAGCGTTCAGCAGTGAAGGGTGAAATGTCTGCAATGGACACGTCAACAGCTGAAGAGACAGACGGCGGGGAAGGACGACGATTGGAAGCAAACAACTGCTTTGCCGTCCTTGCCCAATCAGAATCGGAAGACGAAGATGAAGAAGAGCTGGAGAGCCTGACTGCCAATATCAGGGAACTGCAAAAACAAGTGTTGGCCATAAAGGCCAAACAAATGGCTAGAAGGGAAAATGAGCGTAAGACAGTGCTCCAGGTCTCCCAAGTACCAACGCAACAAAAACCACAATCGTTGCAAAAAGTACTACAGCTGCAGCAACAGCAGCTTAAACAGATCCCGCAGTTTAATGAGCAACTGAAGCCAAAGCAGCAGCTGAAAATTAACCAACAAAAAGTACAACAGCAGCAAAACAAACCTCAACAGCAACATCAACAGCAGCAACAGCAAGAGCAGCAACAGCAGCAACAGAAATCACAGATACAGCAGACGGAACAACGTCAGCAAAATACGATGCCAGCCAAGATGCGAGTTCCACCAATTAATGTCTTTAAAATGGAACTGCAAGACACAATTCAACTATGTAAGTCGGCCATAGGCAACCAATTTACAATTAAGAGACACAATGAAACGAAACACTCCATACAATGCAACACAATAGACCATTATCATCAAATTAAAAAGTTATTAAGGGATTCGACGACGGAGTTCTTCACTTTCACTCCAAAGGGAGAAAAGCGCCAAACTATGCTGCTCAAAGGGATGGATCCGTTTACTGAGCCGGAGGAGCTTCTTAAGACGCTTCAAGAAGTTGAGTATGAAGGTCTTACGTTCGTGGGAGTTAAACCTTTCACCACAGTGAGGGCCAAAAGGGAGAATAAGAAGCTACCGTTCTTCCTCGTCCAACTGTCTCCCAACAGCAATCTGGAGGGCCTAAAACGTATTCGTGTTTTAGACCACCAGGTTGTAACATGGGACAAAATAAGGCGCAGCGAGGGCATTATTCAATGCGTTCGCTGCCAAAGGTTCGGGCACGGCGCGTCGAACTGCGATATGCAGCCTCGATGCGTTAAGTGCGCAATGTTCCACAGAACTGAGGACTGTATTCTGGGTAAGGAGGAAGTGGCAAAGAGCCAGCTCTCATGCGTACTCTGCAGGAATTCGGGGCACACTGCTAACTATCGGGGTTGTCCTGAATTCCAAAAGATCAGAACAGAAAATGTAGTTCGAAAACAGAGGAACGTAGTAAAAGTTCCACACGGTTCGCTCCAAACACCAGCCGTGTCTCCCCATATTACCTACGCCCAAATGGCGTCAGGTAGGGCGAGCACGGTACAGAAGGTACCTTTACAGGCCCCAGTGCCTAAAGCTGCTGAAGCTCAGGGCGACTTGTTGACCATCTTGCTCCAAATCCAGGGGCAGATGGGACAGCTCCAGCGCCAAATACAAGAGCAGGCGAACCGTGTGGACAAGATCTACGCGCTTCTGCCGAACTCAGCGCAACTTCATTCGTAATGGGTACGGCCGCGAATGGGGAATTCTTGAAGATCCTTGCGGTGAATGTAAACTCATTGATTAGGATCGAGCGTAAGGAATCGCTCTTTAAGTTGCTCGACGACCAAAGCCCTGATGTGTGTCTGGTTAGCGAAACTAAGCTAACCCAGAAACGCAAGTTACGGCACAGCAAATATAATATCGAAAGAAGAGACCGACCCAACTCCACTCGTGGAGGCGGTGTTGCGATCCTCATTCGAAAAGAACTAAGGTATAAGGCCGTGTACAGTGGTGAAGTGCGTAGGTTCCGGGAGCTAGAAGCGTGTATTGTGTGCATCCCTCTCCGTAGTGGAAAGAAGATGTTCGTGGTCGCACTTTATGCTCCTGATGTTCCTCAGTCTACATTATTCATGTCCGAGCTCGAGACATTGTTTCGATGCCTAAGGCTGGAATTGGGGGAGAATTATTTCCTCATGGCCGGAGATTTGAACGCCAAACATAGAGATTGGGGAAATCAAACGCCAAATACTAGGGGGAACTCACTACTCAATTGGTGGGGTCAACACAATGTCGAGTTTCGGCTCGATTTGAAAGCTACAGATAGTCCATCGTTTCCTAGAAGCGGCTCCTATCTGGATCTACTCCTGTTCGACGAACGGTTACAACTGACCGACGTGAACCGACAAACGATAAACTGTTTACGCACGTTCGTGTATGACAGTGACCATTGCGGACTTATTGCCGAAATAACTATTCCCAACGAAATCGCGGAATTGGAAGAGTTTGTCCAAACGTATTCCTACAACTATAGTAAGACTCGTTGGCCTCGCTTTTCCCGAGACTTAACAAGAGCACTCTCCTCGAATTCGCTCGACCCACCGTCCAATAGGAATCTGTCAAATGAGGAGATTGACAGCTACCTCAAACAAATGGACGATACAATTAAACAAACGATGGACAATACTATACCTCGGTATCGACCAACTGACAACGTTTACCGCAACGCAACAATCGACGCACTGCACGTACAAAAAAGTAGACTACTGACAAGATTAAAAAACTTGCATAGGCAGTTTACTGACAGACAGAACTCGGAGGTTAGGACTCTGAAGTCGTTGATAAAGAATCTCCAAGTATTAATTAGAGCAAATTATAGGCTGTCGGCTAATTTGCACTGGGGTAATAAGATTCGGGCTATCAAGTCTGATAACCCGAGTATGTTCCCCCAGATTAATAAAATATTTCGGAGGAACGATGTCAACGAACTTCCGTGTCTGAAGATTCCTCGAACTACGAACAACGAACAATTACTTACAGCAGCAGGAATAGATCCAAGGGACGCCATCGATGATGACGACTTTTTCATGATTGAAGATCCGCAGCAGAAGGTAGAGGCTATAGGAACTATTTTCGAGGACGTGTATAAGGTAAATGCTTGCATTCGCCCTAACCACGACCTGGAAAATAGAGTCCTTGCGCACAACTTCCGCCTTCGATATGATTTGCAGCATTGGCAATCAGAGAATACTGGCTTCACCAGGTTCAATGATGATAATGTTGCAAACAATGTCATTGCCATTGAAGGGATTCATCCCCCTTACATATCGAAGGTAGAACTTCAAGCGATCTTCGAATCACTGAGAAAGAAGAAATCAGTGGGAATCGATGGAATATCGAACATTGTGCTTCGACATCTTCCTCTAGTAGCGGTAGACATTTACGTCACCCTGTTCAACAATGCACTGAATAATGCCCATTATCCAGAGCATTGGAAAACAGCGGTGGTTCAGCCGATCCCAAAAAGGGGAAAAGACAGTTCCAATCCGGCAAATCTCCGGGCCATAAGTCTCCTTCCGAATATCAGCAAGGTATTCGAGAAAGTGCTACATAGAGCAATGATAATGTGGGTTGAGGACAATAAAATTGTTCCGGATAACCAATTCGGTTTTAAGGCGGGGCATGATACAATTCATGCCGCGTCTAAACTCGTGTCGGATATCCAATGGAACAAAAGTAAGAAACAATGCACGGGTGCCTGCCTGGTTGACTTGGAGAAGGCCTTTGATACCGTATGGTTGGAAGGGCTCTTTTACAAGTTAAGCAGGTTGGGCATAAGTAAACCACTACTGTACATGTGGCTTAATATGCTCACTGGTAGAAGGTTCGTTGTGAAAAATGGCAGCGTGACTTCCACTGGAACGTTCGAAATTAAAAATGGTCTGCAACAAGGGGCGGTTAATTCGCCGATCCTATTTAATATTTACACGGCTGATCTGATAGGATCTCTTCCAGACGTGATAGCGTATGCGGACGATTTGATCGCGTACAGATCAGGACCTAAGATTGACGTCATTGCAACACTCTTGCAGCGTGACTTCGATAAGATTCAGCGATATTGCGATGACTGGAAGTTGAAGATCAACTTCCAGAAGTCTGAGACCATTCTTTTCAGAACGCCGTTGTCTGGGGCCTCTTGGGATACCAGGAAGAATTGGCGAAAGTTCTCTATTGTTGGAGAGCACGGACGTCCACTTGCATGTCAAAATGTAGTCAGATACCTGGGGATTTGGCTAGACCAATATCTATATTTTAATAAACATGTAGATATTGCTCTAACCAGAGCCCGAGGCGCTTTCGCTCTTACAAAGAGACTGTTTTATAGCAGCCAACTCGATGCAAGGGTGAAGGTAATCTGCTACATGGCCCTTATTCGGCCCATGATCGCATATGGATGTCCTGTGTGGTTCAACATAGGGGCAAGCAGGATGGAAAGGATTCGGGTGTTTGAGAGGGCCTGCCTTCGGACTTGCCTTCATTTGTACAGAACACCAGAGTCTCAGTACATAAAATTCTATTCCAACGAGATCCTTTACAACAAAGCGAGTCTGATAAGAGTGGACAATTTCTTAATCAAGATGACTCGAAGGCACATTGCAAGAGCAATGACCTCGATGAATAACCTGATCTCCGGGGCTTTTTACCCCAATAATATGTACCATGAGAGAGTGCGCCTTAGCGGCTTTGTCCCCCCAGAAGCTTTTCTCTATTACGATCAGGCAGGTTTGATTCAGGATAGAGCGGCGGTTCCGATACTCTTCCATGTAGCCCGAAAAACTGTGGATAGGCGGCTCAACTACGAGCGAGACATCATACCAAGCGCTATAGAGCGACTCCGGTTTAGTCGGTCGGTTTCGGAGCGCGATATTAAAGACGTTGAACGGCAGCACCAACAATTCTGGTGGCTTATTGAGCGAACTCCCTCGTCGATTCACTTAGATCCGGGGTAGGTTGAACACGCAAAACTGGCCGATGTATATATCTTTATATGCCTGTGGTTGGCTTACATAGCTTTTTTTTTTTTTTTTTTTGTAAGTAGGTCGGATAAGTTTAAAAATGTATATATATATAAAAAAAATTGCCAGTTGGCATTAAAAAAAAAAAAAAAAAAAAAAAAAAAAAATCAAAAAAGCCCGTTGGCACCAAAAAAATTACAAAATATAAAAAGCCCGTTGGCAACAAAAATAAGGTAGTTTAACATTATTTTAAGGTAGTATGTAAGCTTTTACATATATAGTTTTAATTAAAAAACAAGTCCGTTCACTAAGTTTTTATAATAAACTCTTTTTCTTAGTCATATTTGTTATTACAATAAAATAATCTCTATAATTAAGTCGAAAGACATAGATTAAGAATTAAGTTTAGCTTAGAGCGCCCGCATAGGACCAGTAAGTTAGAATAAGTTACTCAAGTTATTTAAGCTAGTTTTAAGTGTTTTTGCCTAGCATAAGTGTTATTTGTTTGTTCAATAAAAACCTTTAAAAATTGAAATTGATTGGAATGAAGTGTTAGAAAGCAATCTCAACTATTCTTTAAGCCAGAGGGGAAGCAGCTTAGCTCAGAAAATAATCGCGGCTGTATGATAGACCGTTCTCATATGGTGTGCCGTCTGTAACAAATCTTGTGAAGCGCAGGGAAACGCATTGCTTAATCAATGGACATAAAAGTGTACCAGGAAATGATAAAGCTGACGATTGGAAGATGTGTGTGTCACACAAGAGCTGTTGTTCTCATTTGACTTTTGACAAACCACGGCCGAGAGAGTTATATGAAAAACAGAAAATCCCTTATCCTCCTCCACATGAGTTATCATGGCGCATAATATGAAATTTATATTAAAGGATGAAGACAAGAGCTGTCAAAGCAGGAATATATGATGACACTATCCACTTTTCTGTCACTGTGAACGTCGGATGACTAAGGTCTAACAATGAACATGGTCACAATGGGAAATGGGAACATTTTGCACTGGTGGATATCGTAATGGGTCAGCCAGCATACCCCTGACTTTAGCGTTGTGATGGCTCTCTTAACATGAGCACTGATTTCGTTGAATGAAAGGTTCATTGCTTACATCCCAACTATATCCATTACATTGATTCATCTGCATATAATATAGCCTTGTGATCCGTGAACGTGGCTACGAAAGTATCTCCTGCTTAGGCCTCGATCCAAAAAATTTGCTTGCGGTATTGCGATTCTAAGATCTCGTATAATTTTTCCAAAAGAACCTGCCTTAGCTTAAGTATCAAGCCTCATACCCTGTCAAAGGCTTAAGAGACGTCAAGAAGCGGCAGAAACTATCATTTGCTCTTCGAAGGATTTCTCTATTTCCACATAAGTATATGTGTTATTTCTGTTCAATTGTGCGGTGCTCGGTTCTGAAGCTAAATTGTAAGACAGGAATCAATCGTCTTCCTTTAATGACCGACTGTAAACGCTTTAACGTAAGCTTTTCAAATTTAAATACAAGATCTATTTATGAGCTGATAACCACTAATTTAACTGAAAAAAAATTCCAAAGTTTTTGAAAACTTTAACAAAACATAATAGATTTCTCTCCACAGACATAGTACGTATTTCAAAACAATGAGAGCTCCAAATATTTTCCCACTGAATAGATACACGAAGATAAAGGAGAGGAAAAAAAAATCACTTAACCTTCACTCATACCTAATGGACGGAAATTGTCAACTGAGTTACGCATTAGAAGGTTATCAGCCGACATGACCATCCCGAGAACTTGACATAAAATACCTTTCAACGCTTCGTGTGTACCATTGGAATGTATTCTCCTCTTATTTGTGTTCGGATTGTTGCTACTGTCCAACGATTATGAAGTACGCTCATAGCGTACTAGAGAATGTCATCAATCAAATAGTTTTCATTAAGTGCGATTTCATTTCCTGTGAATGGTTGTTTTCTTCGTGCCCATACCTGTAGAAGGGGAAATAAGAGAATGGTAATAAAATTGTTTTGTTTATTGTAAAAAAATAAAATTACACAAATCATGGCAGATATTCATAGCGTTTGAACATATTTCATGATCATGAGTAAATTTGTCGACTGAATACTCTTCCTTGATGAGTGCAACATTTAATTTTGTATTCCAAATTAAACTTTACTTACATAGTTTATTTGGCACTACAAGAGATACATAAGCAATGTGAATTAAATATATGGTTAGGTTAGACTTCCGCCGCAATCAGGTCTGAGCTGACCCATTGTGCTATCTACCCTTAGGAGGGAGATAGGTATTCCCTTGTCCGAGTGAGTTATCGATATACCTCATCGCTGCATCCCCTTCAGAGTTCATCCTCCTCCCGATGTTGGTACCTATCGCAGAATGTTACGCTCCATGAAGATCTCCGTAAGAATGGAAATGGATCGCCTGTCCTTACGGATAAGTCTCTCTGTCTTGCAATGTTTCAAGTTTTCATGGAGTTCCATGTTGTCCTTAAAGCGTTGTACCTGAAGCGGAAAACACCAGTTAAAAACAGAATGGCCATGATTGTAGAAATTTCAATGCCTGCCTGAGTGAGGGAATCTCTCCTGATCAATGAAACAGAAGTTAGTGCAATACCCAAACCGAAGGAGATCCATAACCACCCCCGCGCAAACGCCCTTAGAACGAGAAAAAATGAGTAACTGGAGGCTCCCCATAGCTCGGTACTGGAACTCCATGTACGATGGTATCTTTCGAACTGATATACCAGTCAAGGCTAGAAGCGTGGGATTCAGGGACGAAATCTTTATAAAGGGTGGTTAAATTTTAAGGGCCGATGTTGAATGTGAACCACACCTAAACGTCAAGTTTTTTTCTGCATTTCATTTGACATTTCTCAATTTCAACTCAATTTGAACTATGGAAAGATACTCAATCGAGCAACGCGTTAAAGTTATTCAGGCTTCTTATGAAAATGGGCGTTCAAATCGTGCACTTCCTGATTTTTTCAATCAATTTAATCGTCCAAATGTGCGTACAATCGGAAAAATCGTGCACAAATTTGAGCAAACCGGGTCTGTAGGAGATGTGAAAACACCAGTGCATGCTCGTACAGCTCGTACTGCAGAAAATATTGCTGCTGTTCGCGATAGTGTGGTTGAAGGCCTGTCAGGCATTTACTGTGAATGGTGTTCGCTATCGTGAGATGATAACGAACTTTTTATGGCCCGAATTGGAAGATATGGATGTGCACGATATTTGGTTTCAACAGGACGGTGCCACACAGCGAACGAAACTATGGCTCTTTTGCGCGACAAATTCAATGGCCGTTTTATCTCACGTGGTGGCGATGTCAATTGGCCGCCAAGATCATGTGATTTGACACCGTTGGACTTCTTTCTTTGGGGTTATTTGAAAGAAAAGGTGTACGTCAATAAGCCAGCAACAATTCAAGAGCTAGAGGATGAGATAATTCGACACATTAACGGTATATCGGGATCATAAGGACTATAAGCAGTGATCGATGCATTGTTCACCTGCAAGCATATGGAGTCCAACCTAGCGGCAACCTTCATAATATGTGCAACTTGTGAAATTTAAACCCATCGCACGTACATAGAGTACTTGTGCTCGAATCGAAGAACGCTTAAAGCTTAAACGTCAAAGCTGATTTGGTGGTGGAAGAAGAGTGCAGCAAAAACTCCGCCCCATTTTATTTCGCTCTTTAAAAATTTAACTGGACTTCATTCTTAAGGTCGAAACCAATCAGAAGCTAATGTCAAAATTTTTCAGTGTAGTTAATTACTCGTTAAGGAGTATGTGTTCGCCAACAACTGTCAAGTAGTTTTGCAGGTTATTTTTGTGTTTTCTAAAAAAAAATAATTGTGTTGAGATAATTAATAATACAATTCATTTGAGACTACTCGATAACTTAAATTTGATGTACAGGGTGGGCCAAATACAAGTTTCTTTTTAAAAATGCAATAAAATGAACAAAGTTAAATTTTTTCCGCATTTTCATTGGTGGAAGCTGAGAGAGAAGATAAAGAAACTGTCATCGCCCTTGACTATTATATCAGCTGATTGATGTGACAGATTCTATGGGGCTATTCTATCCGGGAGTATGTCAACTTAAATGTCAACGATCAACGGAACGACGCGACGTAACAAGAACAGCAGATCGACGGATTCTATGGCTTAAAATATTCGCACGAGTGGGCGTTCCAAAGAATTCTAATATTTTAGTTTATAATCGTGTGAATATGTATCTATGTATGACAATGAGATTCCTTTCAAATGTCTTAAACAAAAGTCGTTCAAAACATAACAAAAATTGTAGATGTGCATGCCTAGAAATTGTGATGATATCCTAGCCCTTTTCTAAAAGTCCCAGTCTCTGCCATCTATAAACATAAACCATTTTATCCAAAAAGCCACTCAACAAATAAATTAAAAATAAATGTTTACCCAAATCCCAAATCGATTCACAACAATTACCACTGCTCCCTCATATAAAGCGCAACAAAACACCGGACAGGTCAGGCCAACAAATGAGTAACCAACCACCTGCAGAGCAATGGAAGCCACTGGTGTCATAAATCTCATTGAAGTTCCATTAGTAATTTTTCGTATAAAGTCAGGGCCCGTCCCAACCTACCACCAAAACCTCCACGTCCTCCTCCTCCTCAACTACCACCGTAGAGCCACTCATTTCATTATAAATTAGTATAATCAATTAATGCCGCGAATAATTAGCTCCACTCGGCTTCCGCACGCATTAGGCCAGAGATTTGTGTGTGAGTGTGGGAGACGGCTGCCGGACAGCGACAACAGGAATATACCTACCAGAATAACTCTTCGCTTAAACATTCACGCCAGCAGTCATGTGCCGCCAGTCCATGTCCATGTCCGCGTCCGTGTCCGTGTCCGTGTCCGCGTCCATGTTCATGCTATAGTTATTAGTTTACTACTTGCTGCATTTACGACATTCTAATTTTTTATTACACTGATCATCATCGTCATCGCGCACCAAATGATGCAAATCGTAAATTAAATTTTCATGCGTTCGCCCTCGAGGGCCAGAATCACCATCGCACCATCACTACGCTCAGACTCAGGCCCAACAGCCATTAACTGCTGCACTGGGGCGGCAATAAAATTTTTATTAACTTCATATTTACAAATGGCACCCAGCGCACATAACATGAGTACATTATTCGCCTGCTACCCTGCGAGCCTAAATAAAGTGTGATTTGCATATCAGTTATTAACATTTAAATGCAAAATTAGTCCCACGCCAACACGCGGAGAACACCAGGAGCGGATCCAACAGGGAGGGGAGGGGTACAAGCGACAACAATAACCACGACAACGACGACGAAGACGACGACGACGACGAAGAGAAATAAAAGATCACAGAAAATTTCAGCGAGAAGCCGAAAACGGGAGGTAGCTACGAACGAGTAGCAATAACACAAGAATGTCCATAAATTTGCTTCTTCAAAGTTTTTAATCGAAAAGCCCGAATATGACAAAATAAGTTACGGATACAGATACAGATACAGTCGAACACATCAACGGACCAGCAACGGAGTAAAATTATGAAAAAGGAGTCTCCTGTCCCAATACAAGTCCACAAAATGAAAATAACAAAATTAAATTGTGAATATAAAATATGACCGTAAAAATGCTAGAAGACCAAGCAGGCACACACATATGTACATACATATGTATGGCGGCTGCAGCTCACATTGATCGCGGTTTGATCGGTGACCGCCGCCGGTATTTGGTCACTCAGCGGAGGGCGATGATGATACAGAACAGGCACGAAGAGAAGTAATAATAAGCAAATAAGTCACAAAAGATCGAAGCGGCAACGACGACGCAGAGGGGTTACCCCGGCCCATAAATTATCAGGGCCGGAATGTGTCTCGAATGCGCTTCTGTGCACCGCGTTGTCGTTGTCGTCGTCGTAGTCGTATTCGTATTCGTCCCGTATGGCACAAAGAATAACCAAAATCCAGGCCCAGCATCGTCATTTCATCGTCGTTCCATAATCATGACAGAGTTCCAGGTGTTTTAGTCACGGATAAGAAGAACGGGGGGACCACAACCAGCTACCAACTTTTTAAGGTATCTGCCGACGACTACAAGTCGACCCCATACTTGTTTATGTGGAAAAAATAAAAACAAAACGGAATCCACACCACACCAAAGGGAGAGACCAAAATGAGAAGAAACGTCCAACTGGGAGCAGACATCGATATTAGCGTAATAAAGCGGCGTGTGGTTTCTTCAAATTTGTTGTCCTCCCAGCGGGCGTCCACCCTACCGAATATTACTCATCTTGGTCATCATCATCATCGTCGTCCGCCACCGCCGCCATAAGGATGATGGCATGGCGCGCGGTAAAAAATTATATCAGATTTATATTCTTTCGCGCTTCTGAAATCTGAAATGTTAAATCTCATTCGGATCAAGTGCACACATGAGTTGAAGTACCTCTCCTGACTGTCCTGGGAGAAAAATCAAAATCAAATTGAAATTAAGAAAAAAAAAACAGGACGACCTTCCGGGAAATCGTTGCCTCAAACCAATTGGCTTGGTTGGTTCTTGTGTGGGAATGTTGATGATGTTGATGATGATGGTGTATTGACACATTGCCTCCCGGTGCCCTTTGAGTGCATTGCCATTCATCTGAGATTATTGGCCTAATCCATCCTTTCAAACTGTGTCGACAAGGACGAACCCAGTTCCCCTGATACAGATTCAGACATCCACCAGACAATAGGGTTGCGGAATGAGTTCTTCTTCTTCACCTTCTTCCTTTCACCCAACTACTTTCGATTTCTATTCTACAGACAGACAGAAGTGCAAAAAGAAAAAACTCCAACCTCCAGAGCCCAGACACAGATAATAAAAAAGGAAATTGAGCAAACTATTTAATTTCGACATTCAATTGGCAGAACAAAACAAAACAAAAAAAGTTGTTAAAAAAGTTCCTTTCAGGTGCAGTCAATGCCAATCAATGTGCAAGGAAGGTCCTTAATTCCCTGACCTAGACTCTAGAGGTGAACAAATTACTATTTGGATGGAATTATGTTTTTCATCTTCTTTCCTACGAAATGGGTTCACATAGTTTGCTCATTAGAAAGCATCTGCCCGAGGCTCCGTTTATGGCGGCAAAAAGAACCATAGTGGTTTGGAAAATATTATTGATTGATTGGAAATGCAATATCTTTGGCCTACTTACAGTGCAAGTTAACCCACTACCCTTAACTGTACACTTGGTCGGATTTTCGCTCCCATGGAGTGCGAGAGTTTTACGCTCAATTGAACTGTGTACGGCTTCACATCGAGTTGGATATGAAAAGAGTGGCTTACGAGTACATGGAGTCTTGGGGGTTATTCATTTGTAATTATATAGAATTTCATTGTATGTGCCATGTTGAAGGGAGTTTTTCTTCTAACTTAAAGATCTGTGGGTTTCCAGGGCATAAGGACGTCTCAGAGAACAAAAAAGCAGGTGAAAAAAGCTGGCGCTTGAATTCCAACGAGAAGCAACAGGATATAGTGGAAACCATATTTATCCTTGCAATTTGCAATAAACAGGGAGAATTCAGCGTAGCTCACGTTCACAAACAGTGTTCCCAGATTGTCGCTGTTAAATGGCAAAGGGAAAACGTCTATTTATTCACCAAGATGTATCAACTGTGCTCACTTTTTCAATGAATGATTCTTCTTGCCGTAAAAAAGGGATAACTATTCACTGAAATTTTGTTCCTTCTTATATGTTGTTTGGAAACCTCTTTCGTTGTGGAAGGCATAAGCCATAAGTGCTGTATTGTCCTCATGGTATTGGAACTATTTAATTTTCTACTTATTTTAAGGGCTACCGACCCTTGTAGAGTCTCTTCCTGACACACAGCTACCTTCCATTCTCTGCGATCCCGGCACCGAAGACAACGTTTTCTGGCATCCGGGCCCACTTGGTTTTGAATCGGAGGTTTGGTTTTTTGCGCTGTCTTCAACTTGAGGGCTGTAATTCGAAGATTCTCTTGGCTAGAGCATTGTTGGCCATTTGCTCGATGTGGCCGAGCCATGTAATCGGCGTATCTTGGCTTTTGTGACTACTTTCGGCCATCGTATGGAAGAGCTCAAGATGATAAATGCGACGAAAAAGTAGTGGATTTCGACTTGAAATTCATTGGTCTTTTCCAGGATTTGCCTTTGTGGGAAAATTTGGTCGATCTGCCAGGCTGGGTGCCAATTATTGTGCAGAAGGGTTTTAGACGTTTACGTTGGATAGGATCTTATATGCGACATTTAAAAGGGTTCTTACAAGACAAAGGATTGCCTTTTTTGAAGATGACGCATATAGAGGTGATACTCTAGTCGTTGGGCATGCATTCCTCCACGCATACTTGATAGATGACTTGGTGCATGCACTCTATACCTCTGTATAAAGGAGTTAACTGATTAGATGGTTGAAAAAACTATTCACTTGGTATGGCCTAGCCAGCACAAGCGCAAATTAAGTGGCCGTCCAGATCTCATTCTGGGAGATGGAAAATTTTACGTGCCTTCCTATAGAACAGCGTGAAGAGTTTACTATTTTTTAGAGGACTCCTTTTTTTTGTGTATTAGGTATCAAAAGGATCTGGTTTTGTTTAGTTTTTGTCAAAGTAGGACTGACGCTGTTTTATTGGCCTAATTGGTGGTAATGCTCACTAGTCGTGACGGTGTGTCTGGAGAACTTTGGGAGAAGACATCGGCACATGGATGACGCTTAAGCTATTTGTAACAGCACCTTGTCTGTCGATGTATACACAATATCAGTGTAGAGTCGTCCACTGACCTTTGGAGAAATCGATCGACAGCTAGCCTTTTCTGCCTCATTGGGGAAGAGAGAACCTGATTTTACCTGATTGGTGTTGGCAAAGAGTTAATCGCAGGGACATATCATATCAAGAAATAGGTCATTTGGCATTGAAGGCATATTGAGGATTGTGAAATCTACCTCTATGAGTACTAGAGGATACTTACACCACAGCTTTAGCCTTGGTATTATAGCGTCAGACGGCATATTCTCAGGACCAGATGATAAGTGTCGCGCAACGTCATTAGAGCATGCATTTCTTAGTCAGTGAAACCCTTTAATTGTGGTTATAATATGATATATCTACGTATCAAGAGGTGGCAGATCCAACAGTGCGTCTGGATCTCAACGAAAAAGCTCTTTTTTTACAACCAGCCGACGCATAAACTAGAATTGGTAACATCACAGTCGCACAGATCCAAAGGACTTTGTTCTGTCTATCCAAAAGCACCCTTAAACCAGAATACTTGGCTTGGCATAGAGCTTTTGTTTCATATGTACAAGATACCAGAGTCTCGTTTATTTTCTAATCAAGATGTATCGGAGGCACATGCCGTTTATCGTCCACATTGCATAGATAATTGTGAACTGAAAGAGACGTTGACGCACAGAAGTCTTTCGACGTGTTAAACAATTTCGTCTTCAAAATCGAGGATTCATGAGAAATTGAAACACCAACCTTGAACCGAAAGCTGCCGATAAATTTAGCATTACATACTTGGAATTAAGGCATTTAAATTTATTTTCTGTACGAAAATATACTCGTGTTAAAAATATACGCACGTTTCTATCCGCTCTTCCAAATCCTCAGCCCACTCGCACACATCCATGAATAGATGTGAACATATTCACTCGAAAACAATTTAATTTCTAGGAAATTATTCTCTTCATAGATAGAGCCAAGATTTATAATTATGTATCTTTTCTAAATAAATATTATCGTTTGTACTTGAGTAAGTTACCAACAAAAGCTATTGTATCTTAGAGCGCAGTTTGTTCTTTATAGCGTAATATCCACATCCTTTGATGTCATAACGACTTCTTCTAATGTCGTAACTTGCATGAATGCAATATTTCAATAAAGTAGGGTATGATATAATCCGCTCAACAAATATTTTTATGTTCTTCTATTTTTTTTTTCCATTTCCTGTTGGAATTTCCTGAATTTTTATGTTTACCATTGTTTGCCGCACCAAAAAACAAAAAACCAAAAAGAAAACATCTCGACAATAAACTTATTGTATAGTAGACTCGGAGGTTCGGAGGCTCAGAGCACTCCTTCTATTCAAAGCATTTATGTTCTTTTAACCCACCCAAATGATTTTTGGACATTGATTGAAAAGGGTTCTCTTCTTATAGGTGATGGTTGATTAAGTTAAATTTAAAATAAAAATGCTTCACATGGCCCCATCAGGTCGTGCGTAATTAAGAAAGATTGTCTCAATGTAGGTGGATGGATATTGGGGTTGGAGTAGTCAAGCATTTTGTTGACAAAAATCTTCGTGCCCGAAAAATGTGTGCTCATAAATATTTAGGAATTTGTCTTTTTTTTGCTTATATTTTGCAAGTTACATTAGAACGTTGAAACAAAATTCTTCAAATAAAATGGAGATTAACGTAAACACTTTTATGTATTTGATATAGCCCAGTCTCGACTGGGATTTCATTTTACAAGAATAACTTAGTAAGTAAAGATAACCTCTTTACTTGTCGTTAAAAAATGAACAATTTGCCTATCCTGTATCCCCTTATAGGTGCTAGGGTCTTGACAGTGCCTACGGAACCGTGCCTCAGCTCTCCCCAAAAGTCTTTTCCAGTTGCCGAGCTTTCTTCTCGACTGCTTTGCGTCAATTTTTCCTAGGTCCGCAGCGTATCCTGTCTTCTTAAGTAAGCAGGTTCCATTGCATCGCGTGGTTAGCTATGGACCTGTCACCCTCTCGGAGAGAGTGACCAATCCATTTCCACTCTTGTCATCGTGTGGTTGTGCCTAAAGTTTCATGAACCGTTCTCTGGTAAAGCTATTCGTTAGAGCTACGGTGTTTGGCCAGGAAATCCTTAAGGTATAGCGAAGGCACTTATTGACAAACGTTTGCAGCTTCCTCGTGATAGTGATGGTCACCCTCCGCCTCCAGGTACCACAGCCATATACTCGTAGCAGCACGGATTCAACGTTGGAATGGAACAGTCTTAGCTTGGTGTTTAAGCTAATTGCATTTACTTCAGCTGAGACAATACTCCCAAGGTATTGGACACTCTCTACTGTCTCGACCGTCTCTCCAGCCAATACATGTATAAGTTGATGTGTTGGGAGTTTCATCCCAACGACGTCTGCTTCCCTCTCCACATTTGCTGTCATTTGATGAAGGTCCATTATTCTGTGACACAGTAGGCTTACATCATCAGCGTAGTCGAGGTGTTTGAGTTCAGATGTAAGAGTCCATCGAATTCCTTCATTTACTGTTGATAAGGCTGCATTTAGCACTAAGTAGCATTAAGCTAATAACCTATAGAAATAGTATTGGTGGAAGTATGCAGCCCTGCCGAACCCCAGACAGACAGCCTCTGTGGAAGACGTGACATATGGACCTATCATAATTGCTATTATTTTACATGGAATGCAAGACACGCCAAATAAATTTCGGATTGACTCTATCAAACAGCAGGTGAAGTGCTGATCGATTTTTAAAACATTGCTCGATGATAATCCGCAGGGTGTTGATGTGGTAGTCGCAGGAGGATCCATAGTGGAAACCTGCTTGTTCGGCGTCGAGTGTATCTGCACGCAGCACTCAGATACCTCACCACACCCTTCTTCCACATCTTTACTAAGGGCTTATACTTAAGTGATTATTCCGTAATCGCTTTTTCCCCAAATGTTCCCCCATTTCGATTCCATGTAAAAAAAATATGCAATTTTCTTTACGAGTCCTGAAATCAACTGTATTGGATGTAATGCAGGGCAGAGCTTACGCAACTGACACATCTGTCAGCACTTATGTCAGTAAATATCAGTACCTGATAAATGATCTTGCATTTGTTAGAACTTGTTCATTGTTTTCTGACAGAATGTCATAATACGGTCAAAAGATTCAGTCATATTTAGATTTTAAGAATGATAATTTCCCCAAAATAGGGAAAATTCCCAACATCGGGCATTGCTGCTCCCGACCCACTGCACGCAGGACATATGTACAATTCATTTATATGCAATGAAAGCTATTAGGCCTGTCCAAATAATGTTGTTTTCATCGGCCAATATCGCCAAGTAATGCGGTCTTAAGGGGCAATTCTGGTTAAGTACACGATAATATAAAACCTATTTTATTGCGACTAATTGGTTGAACCGAAAAGCTGGCTGATTAAAATAACAATTGACTAACAAACCGAGTACCAAAGTCAATCGTAAATCATAAACAAACAAAGCTTTCAGTTAACTGTCACAGTAAACATTATCATCTTCATAACATGAAACTTTGACAGTTGTTTTGTTGCCCATCATTGCCCTTGGTGCAGTTGTTTGCAAAATTTGTCGCCGTTAAAAATCGGTAGTGCATTGAAATTACACTCTAATTGAATTAGAGTTCTCTTAATATTCAATTTAAAAAGGCTACCCGATTTTTTTTAAAAGTGTTGGTGCTTTTTTTGTTTTTCCAATTTGCACACGTTGATTCGTCCCGATCTTATACAAGTTAAATGTATATACATAGGTTCATGCAACACAAAAGGTAGGTAAACACTACTTTAACACACACATTTGGGGCCTTGGGGGTGTCAACCTAATAAATTTAAGTTTTATGACTTTTTCTAGAGGAAACCCGACCACAAACTATATTTATTCTGAGTTGAGAACCATCGGAAATTCCATTCTTGTGAAAAGTAATAAAACATTTGCGTGGTGGAAGTCTCCAAAGCTTTCCTGTTGCTTGAAGCACGAATACTCTTAGGAACAAAATAGTTATTTATGTCCAACAGCCTATTTGTCCATTGTTTACAAGTGGCGCATGCATTACCATTAAAAGAAAATCCAAATCCATTGTTGGTACAAGTTTTAATGAAATAAGTACAAGTAGTAGGTAACCACCCTAGGTGACAGCACCGTTTTTGGCCTAATTTCTAGCGTTCCCTAGTGGGGAAATAAATGTGTCATGATCTTGTCGCGAATATATTAGTTATATATAACTCGATTGTGACGTATGTTAAGGGGGAGTAAAAATTATTAATTAAACAAACATTGGAACGAGCGACACCGCCGCATACGCCTACACGCCTACCGTTTGACAGGGGCCCGAACAAAAATATCAATCAGGCTGGCACTCAAACAATGTGTTGACCTTCCATCAAACCAAGCCAAACGCTCAGCTCCTCTATCCATCCCATTCAGATCGTAATATAGAAATACGACCGTAGCTGTCGCACATCAAACTACCTCAGTCCATTTAACACTTCTCTGACACTAATCCTGGCTTGATGAAACTAATTTTTTATGCCCACAAACACTGACTGCTTTTTGCTGGCTGGCTGGCTGGTTGGTTGGTTGGTTGGCTTGGTGGATAATGGTTGAACAGGCTGCGGGCCGACTGGTTGGAGCAGCAGCGCTAGCCGCTAGCTGTTGGTATTTCTCTTACGTCTACCCGCAGCCACCACGCGCGTCAATCAAGGGTTACGATGCAGCGTCATGGTTGATTTCCTACTTGTCAGATGGCTGAAGTTTCATTTGGTCATCTCGGGGTAATTTCGAAAGAAAAAAAAAAAAAACAACGAGACACTATTATGTATGTACAAATGTATATAAAACTTTTATTATTTCTTTTCTTTTTTTTTTTCTGTTCTGATTGCTCTCGGTGAGACACTGATTGTCTGACGTGTCGTGTTGTTGTTGCTGTTGTTGTAAGGGGCCTCCTGGGGTAGCCTGCATGCCTTCGGGCAATGTCAGTGGCTGAGAGATGTTATCCGAAACAAGCGAACGAAGGTAGTGCCAATCTTGTCATGTTCTTTCCACATTCTCTGAATGACGACTGAATTTTGAATGAATTTTGAATAAAAATTTGAATGAAAGAAACAAAAATCGATTGTCTCCCGGCCGGATATGTCAGTATGGTCTTAAATAGGAGAATAAAGTTTGCTCTTTTGTTAATAGCATTGCGGGTGTAGAATGCTTGAGGCATGTAATAAAAATTAGCCGTAAAATTTTAACAAATCAACATTGCTTGGAACTAGAGTGTTCTATTCTCGCCATTCAGACTTGAAATGTGTACGCATTGCCATCTCTAGACATTTTGGAGTGTGACAGGACAATCGGTAGCCTTAATGGCTAAAGCTAATGTGAATCTCTGCAGTTTGGTTTTTTCAATTTTATTTATAGGCAAATTATGTCACGATACTGAATTTAACGCAGGTTCTTATGTATCTAGGCTTAGCGAAAACGTAAGTTAAAGTCAAAGGCATTATTGGGCATACAACTGTAGGTTCCTTCTGTACGTGCAGAAATGTATAGCACACAGTTGTGAGAAGATAAGCCTTGGCTCTCTATGGGCTGCTTATGGCCGAAGTTATTTATTTATCCAGGGATGCCGTTTTCCAATTTCGACGGGGAGTATTTTGTGTCTGAGGGCAGTACAGGAGTACAAGTCGCTTTAAAATTATCGAATCACTTTGAAGGACAGATATATGACGTTGCCTTCGTCTTTATTTAATGTAAATATCTTCGTTGAATTTCGTTCCATATGTACGAGTAAATACAGCGATTCTTTTTTTCTGACAATCTGCCCGAGAACTTAAGAACTTGCAATATGGATTCATTGGGCCATAACACACTGGAGCAATTTTACACTGGGGTAACACTGGGGTAGCTCTTACAGTAGAACCCCGGTTATCCGGCCTTCGATTATCCGGCCCTCCGCGTTATCCGGGCTACTGAATGGGTTCGGATAATACGGAAAAATTCGGATAAAACGGAAGGAGACGAATAAATTTGATTTCACCTTTCAAAATACAGTAGAACCCCGGTTATCCGGCCTTCGATTATCCGGCCCTCCGCGTTATCCGGGCTACTGAATGGGTTCGGATAATACGGAAAAATTCGGATAAAACGGAAGGAGACGAATAAATTTGATTTCACCTTTCAAAATACGTAGAAAATAATTGAAATTTTTTAAATCCTTTATGTCTTCCGTGTTATCCGAATTTTCGATTATCCGAGGCACCCCTTCCCCACATTACCTCGGATAAACGGGGTTCTACTGTACGTAGAAAATAATTGAAATTTTTTAAATCCTTTATGTCTTCCGTGTTATCCGAATTTTCGATTATCCGAGGCACCCCTTCCCCACATTACCTCGGATAAACGGGGTTCTACTGTACTCTCATCACACTGGATGAATAATCCATAAATAAATCGTGAATAACATGAACCGACTTCCTTTGCATTAGTCTTACTGTTCAACTGGTCAACACTGGATGAAGATTTTACTCCGTTTCTTACTTCGCACCTCATTTGTCTCTTCTATAAAGTCAGTTTCACCCCGGGTACCGGTGTATGATAGCTCATTCAAAGAAATAGGGGCGACAATATATTAAATTGTTAAAAAGTGAGTAAAATCAGGACGAGGGGAGTATGGAAGTATAGTATGAGAAGGGGGTACGAATATTACCTTAGTAGTCCCTTCGGCAACTCTGAAAATATCACACAAAGCTCCTAACTGGCCTTCACATATAGAAATAAAAATTGCCTGCACCGATTCGGGTACGATAGCTCGCCACTTTCATCGTGATTGTACCTTTGGAGAGTTAAGACAAATAATTGGAATTATGATACGGACGTGGCGCGAGGCGAATGAACCGCCGTACAAGTCGAACTATATATTGACCTCATAAACAACTTAAGGATTATTATAGACGATAGCATCTCCTATATTGGTATCAAGTTCAAGAGCTCCAGGAACTCAAAACCCAAAGAAATCTATTATCAACACATCATACAAAGGTACTAACTGTCATGTTCAGTAAGGCGTCGAGCATGAATTATGTTCTTTTGGAACAAGTTACATCCACACTACATAAACGTAAAAACCGAAAGCCTTAAAGAAGTCAAAATGGACAAAATGCGTCTATTTAATTGAGCTGGAAACTTGCTCCCAGTAGCGCAGACTATAGAGTCCTTAGCTGTTGGCCCAAGCTACAAGCCGCGGAGGATTCTATGACTGCGTGAGGTGACAGCATTGCCAGAAGATTTTCCACAGACACATTGGGACATAACGATAGTTAGTAGGTCTGCCAATTTTGTCGGTCTGTTTGCGGGAATGTATGCCAGGAATGTAGTCTAAACACCTGAGCAGATTTGCGTCAAACTTCATATTATATGATCACAATTCAAGGCGAAATCAGAGTTTTTGATCAGGCCATATTATTAACTTTAACCCTTAAGTTTCCTACCTATCAATACGTGTACTTAAAAAGCCACTACCTGATGAGAATTTCACGATCTTTGGGTATTCTTTTGTCATGTAAAGAAAACAACCTTCGCCGCTTGACTCATATTCCTATAGCCTTTTCATTATACCCAAAAACCTACTCATTTAGGTATCAACCATAAACAAAACTCAACTTTCACCACACGAAAGGCAATTAAATGCGGTAGTATTCTCTCGCCCGCTAAACAATCCATAATTAAATAACGTTCTCCGCTGCTCCACTATTTATCATCCTACCATAAAACTTTGTGAAATTTTACCACAACATTAATTTGTAATCAAACGAGGCCTGCATCGAAAACCCGCCCAAAACTAACATCCAAGCAGCAGCAGCAGCAGCAGAAGCACAGCAGCAGCATCATCACCAGCATCATCATCGTTGTCAATTAACCTTCTCCTCCAACTTTTCAAAGAGAATGGGCTCGAACAGCCTCCTGCTCAGTGGCTAATGGGTAAGTGAATAGCCCCGCTGAGGTACTTCCGCACTACAGAATACCAACCACCATTGGCATCCCATAGATACTACACCTCTCTCTAGTTTTAGGTCCATTCAAAGAAAAACAAAAAAAAATAAAAAAAAATACCGAGACTAGAGATGTGTTTGGTTCGGCTCTCGATGGTGTGCTTTGTTGGTATGACCGGTAGCCTAATCCCATAGTGGCTAATAACATTGTTACGATTTTATGTTCTCCCTCGGATTCCCTCGGAATGGGCGACTGAATGGGAAAAAACTCAGCCGATCGGGCCGACACATCCCGAGATATATGATGATTTTATGCGCGCCCAACTAAATTCAAATTCAAATTATTCATCTTTCGCTATTCACAAGCACAACAGAGATTCTCCTTCGAAATTATACACCTGGTCAGCAATGTGAACATTGACAGTGGTCCTATGATTATATACACCTTAATTATCATAACTAACGATATGATATTATTAATGGAAATTTTGTTTATATTCATCTCTCTTTCTCCCGCTCGCTGGCTGGTCTTTGGTCGGTCGCATTCCGATGTCTCCGACGACCGATTCAATTGGAATCGGGGCTTGTTGTTTGATTTTTGGGCCCCTGAACAGGAAGGCTGATGCGCGTAACATTGGGTGTTTCATTGAATGTATCAATGGAATATTTTAACAGGCCGTCCGTTAAATTCTTTTCTTAAATATGATTGTTCGTTTGATTGCCTACTACGTGTCGGTCGGTGAGCAGGCTTCACGTAGGCTCAACAATAGCCAAGAAGCTATATCTTCAAGTTTTACCCCGCGCCGCCAGCCGCCGTAATGGGGTTTTAAAGAATGTCAATTTGGAGATTTGAATTTTCATTGAAAATTTTCTGGTTTCTCATGGATCCTGTCTCCTCTGAGGAACCACATACACACAGTTGTCATGTTATAAACTATTAATATCTATGAGTTTGAACAAACAGGAGTGTAATTTTCTTTCTTGTTTATGGGCAGATTCTATGATCTCTGACTAAAAAGGTGGCAGAGGCAGGGAAAGAGTTTGCAAAGTGCTACTGATCACAGGAGGAACTATCACGAGTCAGTTTGTTTGTTGTTGATGTGAAATATCCCCAGACAACTCTAGCCCAAATGAAACCAAAAACTGTCTTAAACTTCTCTTGTGGAAGACTGGCCGGTAGGTCTTCAGGTCTGCGCATCCCTTTTAACGACTCTGCAGGCACTATAGAGACAAGTCACTTGTTCCACCCCATCCATAAAAGAAGATTTCACCATTACTTTGAGGACCTTTATTGAAATAGGACTTTTTCAAAAGCTCTGGTTGGTTCACTTAACTTTTATTTTATGACATTTCATAGTATTGCGGTTAGCAAGGCTTCAGAGACCCTTGAGTATAGCAATATCCGCTTGTTATTCTCGGACCATCAGTGTTGAAAAGTCCTGAGCTGCCTCGAAATGATTAAGGCTTCTTTGAATAACTTTCCTTTGTGTATATATTACAGTATAAGTTAGTTTAACCCTGCATAACGTGGAATACTCCTGCGAAAAGGAAAGCTAATAGCTTCTTGATTGACACAATGACAGCGATAAGAAGAAGTGATGCGATGATGTGATGATATTCAAGGCATTATTCGATGATGATCTGCAGGGTCGTCGAATGTATCTTCGAGGTGTGCTTTGCTTCGCTCTTCAAGGTACTGATTCGGCCTGTATTTTTCCATGGAAACCTAAATCTGACTTGGGTGCATAATGCTGTTCGTTCCTCCCATCTCTTGTGCTGTTTCTTATTCGATATGAACAACAAACCGTCTAAGCCGTTCACTGAGTGTTAACTACAACTTGGGCTGCATATTAAGTTTTTGGAGATCTACAAATAGTTCTGCTGTCTGACTTAACTCTTGCTTCTTCTCCACACTACGCTAAACTACGCTACACTACGCTACACTTTACTTCGCTCGTACTCAGTAAAAGTGTGAGATTGATCCTCGCGTCACTGCTGTCAAGCTTTTTGCAGAATTCTATGAGATTGTTCGGAAGGAGCTGCATACTCATAATGCATTGATTCTGTATAATGGTTCTATGTTTCTACAGTATGATTTTGTGATCATGGCCCCAGCCCATATTTGAAAGCCGTAGAGCATCATCGACGTCGCTACTCTTGCCAATTGTAGCCTTATCTTTTATTTAGGTCCTCCAAGGTTTGTCATGATCTTGCCAGGGCAACCGTTGTTCTGGCTGCCTTCTCTGTTGCATGTTGCAGATGTTGCTTAAAAGTCAGCTTTGCATCTGTAGCAACGCCAAGGTACTTCAATTCTCGTTTCTCGACAATACAACGTGATCACCTATATTCACTCTTAAAGTCTCCATAACCAACCTGCGACTGATTAGAACTACCTCCGTCTTTTCCTCTGCTAGTTATTGGTCCATGCTTACTTGTCAGTCCTGTACCATTCCGATAGCTTCATTGCAGTTATGTTGGAGCTCTTCGAGAAGTTTGGCCACTACAAAGATCGGCATATCGTCGCCAAAGTCGTTTGAGGACGTCATCTTACTTAAGATTCCACAGTAGTGGATCTAGTACGGAGCCCTGGGGGACACTACCTGTGAATACTGCTTTACCCCGTCCTCAATGTCATAGTACAGAATTCTATTTGTAAAATAGTCCGTCACTATATTTCCACTCAGTAACTCCGTTAAATTCACTAAATCTCGAAATATAATTCCTTTTCCTACTTCTCTTCCCACAAACGTATGTATTCGAATTGACAAAAACATAAATTTATTCTCCAACAAACAATAATAATATGGAACACTTCCGTAATACAAAGCGGATACCAAAATGTCTTAGTGCCCCAAAGTTATTGCGAAACCAAAGTATACCGATTCTCTAACATTATGATGTAAATATTGACGTAACAACCTTGTTTTGAAGCAGACACAGACACAGCACAACTCCTCTTCTTTCTCGGAGACTTATTATCCGAATGTAGGAAATTCATTTGTCAACTTGCAGATGCATCATGCATCCGATTCCCACTTGATGCAGGGCCACAATAAACGATATTGTCTTGCGATACAATACCGCACCAGAATAAAGACCATTGTGACAATTTGAAAAGGTGTAGACAACCTATGCTGAGTTTTTGTTACTAAAAAAATAACAACAAAAAATAAATACTCATGCATAACGAGGAATACTCTACCTGTCTATCTCTATGATATTCCAAATTGAATACACAGTTTTGGCATTGATTGTTAAAAAGAAAAACATAAACATAAATATAAATACAAATAAATAATTCGTGTGCAGATATTCGTTATGGCTTGAGCTTATACTCGTAGATAAGAACTTATTTCAAAGAAAATAAACAAATGTTACTTTAATTAATTGTAAGATGCTGTTTTTATAGCAAAGATTATGGCTTTACATAGTAATGACATTAGAACCGATCGAGAAACAGAAGCTAGTTCTAAAATTGGCTTAGAAGGAATTAAATACAAAATTATCCAATATATTTGAATAAAAGAGCTAGCTAGTTTTAAATATTTTAAATACTGAGCCAATTTGCGGATTTAGTGGAATGACCCCTCGTTTACGTTACGTTGAATGTTTGTTAAATGATTTTGCTATGGTATTTATAATCGACGACAAAGATTTAACCAAAAGAAAATATTTAACATCTTTTGTTGATTTTTTTCGTCGCTTTTCACTAGGAGTGTTTCTTCAGACTGACATTTACTGACAAACATTCTGACGAATGTGTCACTTGTATAAATCACCATAGTGTGTTGAATTTAAAATTTTATTTTGTGACAGTTTGTTTTCTTGTTGCCGAAACAGTAAAATTGTATACGTTGTTGTATACACGCCACCTTGTGGGCTTTCAGTGATTGAACAGCATGACAAGGCCAAAGAAGCCATTCGGAAAGACAACGCCTCTCAAACATCCCCATGGCTAAAGATGGCCATGGGGCCCAAACGATGGCCAGCAATGACTTGCTAAGTTCGAAACGCCAGCAAAAGCCGCCGCTCCCAGTCGTAACGAGCAAGACATCCCGTAGGCAAGTGAAGTCCAAGAAGGACGAAAAAGCCGGGAAAGAGGTAAATGCCAATGATGAACAACGAACAGGCTATAGGCGATGGCAGTGCCTGGTCGAATGTTCATAAAAACAAAAAGGATCAAACGAAGGAAGGCAAGACCGCCAAGGTAAAATAGCGACCAGACGCAATCGTGGTGACAAGGAAGGGAGAACTTTTAAACGCAGAAATACTCCGTTGGGCCAATCTGGGTGAATCGGTCATAAAGATTAAGCGTACTGAGAAAGGCAACCTGCTGTTTCAGTTACACGAATCTGGCGACAAAACCGAGCAATTTAGGGGAATAATAAGCGAAAATCTTGGAGCAAGAGGCGGAGATTCGCACTCTAACACAGAGGTCCACGGTGGAAATCAAAGACCTCGACGAAGTGACCACTAGGAGAGACATCTGTGAAGCTCAATCTTAGGAAACATCATGAACATAGAACCAGGCGCAAATGCTAAGAGAGAAGAGGATCGTAATAAGCGAGCCATATAAATCCATAGATGGTAGCAGTTGGAAAAAACACACCGCAAATAAGGCAGCTATAGGTATATGGACTTGTGGGAGCCATGCTCTACAGGCAGTTGGCCACCTGCATGATCACTTTTATCTGCAAGGAAAGTTAGTAATACCAAAGTTTCTTAGGTATAAACATTTTTTTCAACTTTCTGTCTGGCAATGTTAGATTGGGCGCTGGTGTCAGACGTGGTGCGGGATTTAGTTTTGGCTGTATAAAGCTGCTAAATTGTGGGCTATGAAGGTACATTATCCGAACTGAGTTAATGCTGCATGTCGAACATTGCTACTAAGATCAAAAGTGTGTTACTGTTTGTATCTTCTACGTGTTCCACTTTGAACCTCAAATTCCAAACTAATGACCTTCTTGATGATGCTAAAAAGATTCCCATAGTCGCACCTGTTTCCTGCAGATTGCTTCTGTTTTTAAGGCAATGTGTTCCCTGCACTGTTTGATGCATTTGGGTTGGAATAACTTCAACGTGCCAATATTGAACCAGATGATGTTTAGCAAGTTTGAGTAGTTGCTCCTAAGATGATAATCTTCTGTGAGATGTCACCTCCAGGTCTGTTTCAGATGCATCATCACTTGGAGCATAATACTGTTTGATGGTGACCTTTCATACTCCACTTTGATCTTTGTGAGGTTTTTAAGATATGAGGCTTCTACGTGTTGTTAGATTTACTACCAGTTCTGGAGCTCAGTGCACGTCCAACTGGTTAACCAGAGTGCTCTTTATTGGTGAAATGTATTCTTCGTCTCGCCTTATCTCGCTCAGCCGTGAGAATTCTCGCTCTACTTGGAGTAATCTGGCTTTATGGCCCGGTATATACACCAAAAGTTTCATCTCTCTATTGCAAATGGTTGAATCTTATGTAAATAGATTACAAACGTACTGCTAAGAAACATAACCCACCATCTCAGAGGACAACTCAATTGTGTTGGCCTGTACAAAAGTACAAACACCTTCATTCAAAATGAACCTTTAATTAAACGAACAGATTATGATAATTTCTTCCTCGAGATAATAGTTCTCTTGGCTATTAGGACATTCCGCTTTAAATAACACAAATCACCACATTTAGCTACATAATTCAAAAACAATTGACTTAATAACTTCAATCTGCTTCCACTTTGATACACAAAATATAAATATTATAAATCGATTGAAGGATCCTTGTGGTTTGAATATGTTTCAGCGGGTATTAAACCATAAGTTATTGTCAATTTCTCTTAAGCTAGATAAATCTCCTGTACAAACTTAAAAAGGTTTCAATTGCCTAAAACCTTATGGATTTAATTGATCTTCTACTAAGTCTACAGTTTTCTAAAGGATATATCTCCTTAAAGCCTATTAACAGAGGAATACCATCGAAAGGAGGAGAACACTACAATAGAGTTCATTCAATCTGTGTCTTTTTTTTTTTTTTTGGATTTGGATATGCGAGTATAAAACCGCAGATATTCGCACTGATACATACTCTCGACTCGAGGCGAGAGTTTTGAGGGATGAATGTATAATCCTTGCGCACAGTACCTTTTTAATTCGCATGTTGTCATTTCTTCGCACAAGCATTACAGATATAAATTCCAAACAATGCCATTTGAAGTAACAATAAGTCTGCGCTTAAGGTGGATTATATAATTTATTTAGTAAAAATAAATTGAATGTTTTTTTCTTACTAATTACTCGACTACTGAAGAGATAAAGAACTTGTATTAGATGAAGCAAAGCATAAGTGTGACCAGGTAAGTGTTGCACTTTAAGGCATAACCCAAAGAATAGATTCGAGTTAAACTAACAATCGACGGGGCAAGGGGCTTAGCTTTATGGGTCATTACAGTTTGCAGAAAAAAAGAAGTACCCTTAACTGCAGTATCCTTTTTTGTGGGGGGGATTCTGAACTAAAAACAGGAATAAATAACACTGGAAAAGGACGAACTACAAACAAGGAAAATTGGTTGCGCCACAAACGGATTAACCACCACAGAGTGGACGAAATTTATGACAGGTACATAATTGCGTCATAAAATCGAATGGGATGCTCTAGCTAGGTGCTTCGCTTCGGTTGGGGCTTTTGCATGTGCTGACATTTCGAAATTGAACTCACGTCACTTGCCAAATTTGAATTTATTATTGCGGTGGTGCTACGCATCAGGTAGCAGGTTCATTATTTAAATGTCTGTATAAGTTTTTTAGTGGCTACAAAGAGACCGCAGCAAATTGTCACATAAATCGCTTGGCTTGAAGTTTATGTACATATATCTCGTCAAGTAGCTAGTAAAAAAGCTAGTCGCTTAGTAGAAAGGTGCCGATAGTTTATCCAGACTAGTTTCGAACTAAGTTCGTTGTACGCATTGACTGGCTTATTTAAAAAAAATAATAATAATAATAAGAGGCTCATATTTTTCAAAATTGTTAGACATAAAACAAAAGTCGTAAATCTTGTCAAATATAACGTTTAGCCTTTGCCTGGCCATCTATGGTCTCTGGGGTGGTACCTTTAGATCTATGTACGAAAGAGGGTTTGAAAATGTCATCAGCTTATTTTTACTTCAACTTCAATCAGATTTGGGTAATGCTGACCACATAGAGTACTGTGTTTATAGACTTCTCTTCGTGTTCATCCCTGCATCATTCGGTTCGGTTGATCGGTTTTTATCCTGTGCAGTTATTTGGCGACCATTAATATGATTCACACTATGTAAACGTGTAAATAAATAACAAAAGGAACTCTACTTCGGTTAAATTGCATTTGGGTGAGTACCACTGCTGCCACTAAACACATAGTATATTATAGCAGATCCTTAAAAAAAAGCTTGTACTATAACCAAAGTGAACTAGATTAGACAGTCAACTTCAGATCCTTTGACAGTTTCGTTCCCCCAACCTAAAAACCACCCAAAAAACATATTTGGATTTTGACGTTTCAGTAATAGTTAAGGGACCTCACACATACGAGTGGAGTTTTGAGTGACTGGTTTGACAGCACAAGGGTGCGGCCATTTTGTGCTGTGCATACAACTTATTGTTGGAATCGAACCGATATAAGCGTTGCCAAATAACTCAAAATCCACTTGAATTGTAAACTAAATATTTAATGAAATTGGAGTTTGAAGATGAGGTTAAGAGCTAGCAGATTTTTAGAGGAAGCTAGCAGATAGTAATAAGACTTAAAAGCTAGTAGATCTGTTAGCTTTGTAGTAAAAGTGGGAGCGCCAAGTGATCGCTTTAACGTGACGTTGTGCGAAATTCTATCTACTGGAATAGCAGCGTGGTGTATAAAGTCATGGTATTAGATGAAGAAGATTAGTTAGTTTTTTTTCGCCTCAATTGCATGTTACACGATCAATTCCTATACTTAGTGCATGTTCCATGCTTGGTTGTCTGACGTTTAGTTCTTCTTGAGACGTTGACTTTCCTCTAGGATCGCTTCGTTATTCAGACCAATGAATTACTGATCTTGCTACAATTGTTTTATCCAGATGTTTGCGGACATACCTCTCTTTCGAATTTGTCTTTGAATATCGGAAAGGCTTTTAATTTATTTATCGATTTATGCTAAAGGAGTTTTCCGAGGGCTTAACCTCACGAACGGAGAATGGTTCATTTACTTTTTGCACCAAAATTCGTAGCATGGGAAATTTTCTTACTCTACTGTGAGCGCTGTCTTCAGTGAAAAACTACGAAATTCTCCGTACGCGAACAGCTTTTCGTAAAAGTTCGTTGTTTTGAGAGGGTGCGCGAAGGGACATTTAATTTTATTCTATAGTAAACGACTATTTGCTGTGAATGAAATGTCGAAATTTTTAGAATCGCAGATCGCTGCGATATGAATGTACCTTTAACGGTTCGAATGAAAATACAGTAAAAATATTTGCCACGGCTCGACTTGTTGCTCATAACTGAGCTTCTCAAAAGCCCGTTGCAATGTGGATACAGCCATAAATTGTAGGTGCCAGTGCTGCCATTTAAAATTTTTGGCAAAATGGGAGTTCGAGTGTCAAAAAACAGAGGATTCCGATTTTTTAAAATTGTACTCAACTCCTGGTTGGAAAAGAATGTTAAACTAAATACACTCTGACTATGTGGGTGATATACGACCCCAAAAGTCACAAGCATTAAATTTAAAAATCACTGCCCTTCTTCCAGTGTTTAGACAGACATTGCAAGGTACAATGTGCTATTTGTGTGATATTACTCTAGTGACTTTCAGCCACGCTGCTGTTAATTCACAGAAAATTGACAGCTTCTCATTAAAAAAATCCTGCTTACTTGCCGCTTGTCTCTTAACGAGATGGCGGAACGGTTCAAAATTCACTTCATTCAAGTACCGGGCCTTAGGGGCACACCAAGCAATTGAATGGTCGGCTAACTTGGCATGCATGAAATATTTATTTTTATTCTTGTTGAAAATTTTGAAATGCTTGTTACTGTACGATCACGTGTGAATCATTATTGCAGGGCACGCTATCATCAGAAATTATTTCTTCAGAAGCTGAAGCTAACTTGTAAACTTTAAAGTGTAAGTAGAAAAGCGAAAACTATAGCATTTGGTGAAATACATACGTTATGGCAACAGCAGACAGTAGATAAAAAAACAGCAGTCTCCTGTCAGGATATTTTCTGTAGATATACACAAAAATACATTTATATTTAAGGTCAGGGCCTTGAGGTCATCATAATTTTAAAAACCATGGACTCTCTTTATAGAAAACCTAGAGCAAATCTATGAGTCATAAAATTGCGATAAAACATGAAATATGGCACCACCGCCTGAATACTGTCACATGTGAAGGTGACACTTCACATTTACTTGTTATTTCTACAGTTAAGAATTTATTTTTATTGACTCGAGATATGGTGAATAATGTGTTTAAATGAATACGGTTCCTAAGAAATTCCAACTTAATGTGCAAATTTGTACGTTAAAAGGAAAAGGAGTAGGTAATTGCAACTTATTCTGTTCTTCGAACATAATTCTAACGGCTAAGTTAATCCTCTAAAAATCCATTTTTAAAATTGATGAACAGCAGGTAGGTAGTGTTCAAGAACGAAGTGTGCATTTTAAATTCCGTAAAATATTTTTACAAGTATGTATATGGCAGCAATAAATGAGACTCGCTCATTGTATTAATACTTGATGGTTCTTAACACATTTTCTGAGGAAAAATAACCGAATATCATGGAAATAACGCATAAGACCCCAGTAAAACTAGATTAATTCCTGCATCCTTAAACGAACGAGTAGGTAAAAACAAAGGACATATGAATACGACACACGTATACCTGGTATTGTTTTTCATCCCTTCGAAAAGGCAAGAAAGGTAATGATGATAACTTTACAACCGTCCATCAGGATAAATTGCACGCCATTGTACGGCTTTTCAGGATGCACTGTAGTCGTCGTCGTCGCCGCATAGTTGCCAACTTTGTCAAACAATAGTAGCTGAATTGTTGTTAACAGTGCATTTACACGATGAGCATTTTCTCTAAGCGAACCTCATCCACAAAAACAAATGCCTTTAAAGACAAAAAAAAAAAAAAAAAAAAAGGAAGAAAAATACCAGTAGGATATGCCCCGCGAATTGGTAGGAGGGCAAGGATTAACCGCATTCGCAGCTATTGTGTGGTTAGCAAATCATTGTTTTTCTTACAAATCCGCATCCTGTAATACATCCAAGTGGTGGTGGTGGCAGCTTAAGGATCTGAGGGTACTACCTTACCGGCATAAATCACTGACCCTAATTTCAGTTTCAGTGCTTAGTGCTGTTTTAAATAGCACCAACAAAAGAACACGATTATCAGTTTATGGCTGCGAGCACAAGTCCCAGTTGCTGCTCTAAATCGTTCTAGAAACTACGACTAGAAAGACATCTTCAAAAAAATATTCAATCCAATCCCTGCCACTGACTAGATAAGATATCCCGTCTACCTGTTACTTTTGTGGAAGACGCGACTCGGAGCAAATCATTATCTCATTTCGAGAATTTCAACTAAGGACTAAGTGCGTAAGCCTATATTCTTGCAAGGGTGTCACCTAAATCATTCATATACCGGGATTAAAATCATAAAAACCAGCCCGTGTAACATACTCTTTCGAATCATAAAAACCATTGTCTGCACATGTGCCTTTCCTGAAATAAGGGCAAAAAGGATGCAGTTCCATTTTGAACTGTAGAATCAGGACCTTTGTAATATAATTAGTGAAATTATTTGAGTTGCATTTTTAAAAGGGACAATGCATTTTTATTTCCCTTTTTGGTTAAAAAAGTTAATGAGTTCACTAATAACTGAACCTCCATAAAGCACGATGACATCCCTCAAGGCTTGAAACGTATCCTTTTTAATTATTATTATTTACGATACATGGCAAGTTTTTCCGTTAAACTTGAGATATGCAGATGCAGAAGTTAAATTTTCAAAAATCCGTCAAACATTTTTTAAGATTTTAAAATTTATTAAAACGAACATAGCTTTGAACGATTCCTTTGTCTGCCTGTGGGGTTTACCGGTTCTTTTCTTTGAGCATCGTTGCCAGACACTTAAAATGTTTTCCCCAGACAGCTTATCCACCTAGATTATTTCTTTTAATTAATTTTGGTCGCACAAAGAATGAAAAGTAACTAAATTTAAGAACTACGATGATGTCCTTTATTTTCTAAGTTACACAGAAGAAATAACAAAGAAGTTTTTGGATTGATCCTTAACTTGAAAGAAATTATCACGGGCACCTGACGACTGCTTAAAATATTCTTCACTTTTTTAAACAAAAATTTGTTTGCTTTTGCAGCCTGGGACATGAGGGAACTGCGAAGCTCAACTTCAATAAAAAGGGGGAGTCGAGTCCCCTGGAATTGTTTACAAAGTTGATAACCTATATGTCTAGTGTCAAATTCAAATATATACTTAAAAATTGTATCAATACGGAACTGCAGTAATTTGCCTGATTTATCAGTTTCTTCTCAGTATCTTGATATGTTTTATGACTAAGATATGATTTTAACAAGACACATAAATTGTTAATTAAATTAATATATATATATATTCCGAAATAGTGAGTATATAAAGAATTTGTATAGTGCGACCATAATAGGACCGTTCGCGTACTTTTTGCACTAAAATTCGTAGATTATCAAATTTCGAAGACTGGGTGTAAAATTCTCTCAATGAGAGCTAAAATTACGAAAAAGTAAACGAACGGGTTGAACAACAAAAAGTTGAAAATACACCAGTTTGACAGCTTTGACAGTTTTCATAAGCAAGCCCACAGAAATTTCTTGCACTAAAATTCGTAGCATGGGGAAATTTATTACTCTCTCGTGAGCGCTCTCTTCTGCGAAAAATTACGAAAATTCTCCGTACGCGAACAGCTTTTCGTGAAAATTCGTATATTTTCGTAAAAATTCGCTATTTCATGAGGGTACGCGAATGGACCTAATAACTTATGGCTTCTATTCGTTAAGTTTTCGGTCACTTTTGGGCACTTCCAAAAGTTCGAATCCGAATCAGAGCATAGTCTGAATTTTTAAAAAAGATGTTGTTTCTTTTCATTATCACATCGAAGCTTCGATTTTTTTTCTTTTTTGCTCAGATAAATTGACTTAGCACCAGCAGTGAGAGAAAAATTATTAACACAGTTGATATTGATTGGAGGTAAACACAGCAAGATAAGTCAAACAGAACTAAAATGGCGGCTTGTCAGCAATTGTTCGA
This sequence comes from Chalcosyrphus nemorum, assembly GCA_949716465.1. NCBI lineage: Eukaryota > Metazoa > Arthropoda > Insecta > Diptera > Syrphidae > Chalcosyrphus > Chalcosyrphus nemorum. The sequence goes on from OX454332.1 coordinate 1,211,284, forward strand.
TGAATTACTTAACGAATAGTAGAACCCATTTAATAGCAGTTTAAGGTTAGTTAGGTGTCCTAGTCCATATATTTCTGTGTTATTTGATAGAAAAAAAAAATAATAAAGGAAGACATACCGGCTTTCTTTTTAGAGGGATGCAGAGTTGTTATGTTAATGAAATATTTATGTTCCTAAATTTATTACTCTCTCGTGAGCGCTCTCTTCTGCGAAAAATTACTTAAATTCTCCGTACGCGAACAGCTTTTCGTGAAAATTCGCTGTTTTAGGAGGGTACGCGAACTTACCTAATAACTTATGGCTTCGATTCGTTAAGTTTTCGGTCACTGTTGGGCCTATTTTGTTTTAAGTTTGCTTTAAGTTTGCAAGTATTCGGTAGCAACGATTCCATTTAATTACCTAATACCTCAGCGTACAGAACAATAACTATAGCAACGAGGGAAGTATTGAATCTGTCAACAACTGCAGGTGGACACAACACTGTACAAACAGGGTTTTTCTTAAAAAATGAGAGCTTTATATGTAGTAGGTAATTTTCTGAGAAAACTAAGAAATATTTCGAAAACAATGTCGATATAACGAAACACATTTGCTTTTCTAAAATTATTTGAGCATTTAGCTGTTTTTCATATATTTACTGATTTGGTTTTCTTGACGTTTCGGACGTTGACCTAATGTAGTACGTGTCATGCTTTCAAACCTATTTTTGGAGCCATTTCATTCAAAGAAACGTTTTACCTACACAACTGAAAGTATCCCAAAACTAGATAAATACCTACTTATAATTTACAGCAGCATTTCCTCATCTACATTCTGTGTGTCCTTTGGTTGGAGCTGTTGCTATTGCCAACGCTCTATATTGACCATCTTTGATAGGACTTTGTAGCTGACTACCATCTCCAAGGACCCCCACAGCCTCTTGTCGTTCATAATTCTATAGACTTCCACTTGAGGCCGACGTTGGTACCTACATATGTACATAAGTTATAGTAAAACAATACCCACATCTTTTGATGAATACACGTCAAGCTCGAGGGTCATATCTCTCCACTCATTAGCTAAGGCAGTCGTCTTCTTTTCAACCAACAAACAGAGAACATGTTTATTTAATAGTCGAGTTTAAGTTTAGTATTAATGTGCACACATATAACGCACCCACTTACACCATTGTGCGAAACATATCCTGTGCCAATGCGATGGCATGTAATGTATTAGGTATGTAGGTAGGTATACTTTAATGAAACAATAGCCACTTTGATTGCATTTGCAACATCAATGAGTTTGCAAGAGCCCTCTTTATGCTCTCTCCTGTGTGTGCTTGTGCTCTATGCTGGTCCTGCTGTGCGCTGAATGCAGTAAAAGGCGACCTACCCAAGTCACACCCACCTATTATTTAGATTAGTACTTACATTCATCCTCCAACGGCAAACAAAAGCAGCACACAGAGCTCTGAAGTGCGCTCCTCTAGAATGGTACTAGTTTTAGCCTCCATTGTCCCAAATGGAGGCACCCCCATTTGGCATGGCACACAAGTGGATATGTAGAGAGAATGCCCCCATTTGTGTGTTTGTTTCGAATGTACGTGTGTGTGTGTGTGTGTGTTCTTCTTCAGCACGTCTCCATGACAAAGAGATTGCGGCAAACAAGAGTCGACTTTTGTCGAAAAAAAGGATACACACACTACATACTCTACCATAAAAAATAAAAAAAAAAGAAACATGGCGAGCACAAAAAAATATTCAGATGCAAATAATTTAAACATGACGGGAACGGGAGCGAGAGTTCTCTGGAGGTACAACGACGTACAACAGCCATAGCTAGGTACTCCACGCTCATCCACTTTTTACATTGGGGCAATGAAAATCACCAACGACGAACGACGTCGAAAAGTGCCGCATCAAGAAGATATTAAAATAAAAATGGTAGAAGCGACAAAAAAAAAAAAAAACCGATACCTACCTATACCAACGAGAACAACAACAACAACAGCAGGAGCAAAGAGCCCTTGCAGAATTAAAATACTTGAAATAAAGGTTGATTTTTCAACATTTCCATGTTTCGCACAAAAAACAAAAAAAGATACGACGAAGCACAGAAGCAAACAAGAAGAAACGCTCTGCTCCTAGTGCACACAGATGGCGGCAGCAACAACAACAAAAAGCACAAAAAAAAAGCTAAGAAACAAAACGGAGGAAGAAAAAGAAGACAAAAAAAGAAGTGATTTCTTCAAAAGTCAAACCCACTCCCAACTGGGAGTAGATAGGTACAACAGAAACCAAAACCCCTATCTATTATTTTTACTCAAACAGCAACGACAACGACGACGTCAACTCCCGCTGTTTATTTGTGGCATCGATAAATTTGTACGTAGGTAGATAGAGATACTTAGGTACACAACCAGCTCTACACCTCAGATGCAGCGACGACAATCGTACGCCGTCGTGCCGTCGTTTGCCGAATGGCAAAATGAGGGTTGATTTTCTGGGAGTGGCCAACGACCATATCTACGTATCTGCAACCAGGGAGAATATTCTATGTTCGTGCCAGAACGAGACCTCCGCTCAAATGTGGGTGCAACAGTGGGAGAATGTGCAAGAGAGAGGCAAACAGCTACACAATATATTTCTCTCGCTTTAACTCTCGCCGATGAAAAGTATCTAGATAGGCAATATGCCGCACTCTTCGCACACAGTCAGCTCTGCTAATGACCGGTTCGGTGCTCAACGAGAAGGTGTGTGCCGAATCAAGTTTTAAGTCTCAGTTTCAAAGTGACGTTCGTTCGGTTCGAATACTCGCATTCGCATCTGGGAATAAAATTTGTTTTGTGTTTTTCCTCCTCTGCATGTTTCTTCTCCTCTGTGTGTGCGCGCACAGTTTTTTGTGTCATCATCAGCATTATCATCTCCGTAGTTGTTGTCGTCGTCGTCGTAGTCGTAGTCGTAGTCGTAGTCATCGTTGTCAACAATAAAAGTGGAATATCTATATCATCACAACCGGATAATGCACATGTTTTCAAAATAATATCATCTAACAATAACAACAACTTAACAGATCCTATATCTAACATTTTGTGTGCGCGAAATGTGTAACAAAAGGCATCGATAAAACGAACTCGTTTAAGGACTATCAATCACAGTAATTGATTAACTACGGGAACTGCCAGTGCGCACAGTTGTATCTCACAGTTTCACAGGGATTTATTTATCGACGCGAGTGTGGTTTTTTAATGTGCAAACTCCATTCATCTGCTGCCCACAATATAGAATTTGGATTAAAGTGCAAAAAGTTTCAACCGCTTTTACAAGGATACCTACACTAACCTATACAGTGAAGTGCGCGTTTATAGTGAAGTAGTAGTCTTCTTTATTTCCTTTTTGTTCGTCTTCAAGTGCAATGAAGTACTAAAAATAAAATCTAAAATCTCGCATGTTTTGAATTGTCATTTTGAATCTAGTAAAACCCACCAAAAAATATAGAGTATTTTGTTAAGAAAAAAAAAAATAAATAAACAATCAAAGATAAACAAAAACATAACCACAGACTGGATAGAGGTTTGGCTAAATCAAGCTTCTACTTTGGAATACCTACTCATCGATCAAATTCATCAAGCCAAGCAAGCACAAACGCTTCAGAGATTTTCGCCGGTGTACCCTTTTTTGGTGAGTTAAAACACTGTTATGTAAGAAATGTATGGCAAAATTTGCCAAGCTCCGACGGCATTCAAACAATATTAGTTTACTGTTTACATTTACATAAGTTGGAGTTAACATTTCACACTCAAGGATCGTGTTTCAAAATTTAGCCCAAGCCGACAGTAACTCCTTGAAACATCAATATTAGCTTGGAGCATGAGTCTATTTCTACCTATTCGAGATATCGCTAAGCCAAACTTGCTTTTTTTAGAATATGCAAAAAATCGAAAAGAAAACTCACTCTGAAAACAACCTTTTATTGCTGTAAATGCCTATTTTTCGTGGAATTGGGGGAAAAGTCCAAGTCATTAGTTTAGTTTAAAACTACCTACTCAAATAAATTTAACTCAGGTTTAGCTACGCATTAAGGGTAGTAGTTTTCTATTCTTCTTGAGCTTGGACTTAAATATCGTTGAATGATACAATTAACTTGACAGTTTATGACTAAACTAGATAACAACCTGTCAACAAGGTATTAAATATCTTAGATACAAATGTATTTCTGTAGATTATGGCCGTCTTTCTGACTGCAATACAGATTTTGTTTTTAGAATACGACCCCAACAATGTGGTACTTACTTTCAAGGATATGGAATGAGATGGATATCCTTTCCCCAACTTTCAAGGACTTATTGATATTAACAAACGTACTTCGGAAACTAACTGACAATTATTACAAAGTTTAGTCCTGGCTTAACATTCGAATGACTTTGGAAGCCGTTGTATAAAGCCCCGCAGATTTTCAGCTTGCAAAACAGCGCTTAACATACATAGATTCATCCGTTTTCAAGTTATAAAGTAATCAGATTCACAAGCCGGCGGTTTAAACGTGTTTTTTAAACTCAATTCAATAAACTTGTTGAGTCTAAAGTTGATAAAAAGCCAACAAGTTCTAAGAACAAATCTTAGCCATTAGTGTCAGGTGCTCTAAAGACTAATCTACAGTGACAGCCAATGTCAAAATCAATAAATTGCTATCATAAATTGATTTAGAACAACGCGTACGAATTGCAGAATCATTTGTACTTTTGCATCCGTAGTGGTCTGTTCAGAATTGTTCAAAATTGTTCCTGTCAGATCGTTTGCTGTACAAGAAGTTGTAACCAGCTAAATCGAGCACAAGAAACAGGTGATTTCTTTAAGAGAGAAAAAGGTTTGTTTGTTTATAGAAATTGATAAACAAACTGAAGTCAAATCAAGTTCTCGAAACGTTTTGATAAGTCATTGGCCAAATCCGCTACGATTCGCACTTATCCGTAAAAGTCGACAAATTTTAAAAGTCTTCCGCACTAGAATCTGCTAAAATCTAGACTAGATTTTTTGTCCTAGATGCCGCTTGATTTGTTAGCGACAAATCTGTCATCTCGATGCAAATGTTTCCAAAGCGTTGGGGACGCACTCATTGCTTAAATGTCTTTAGAAACAATTCGCTTCACGGTTCTATATCTACATATGAAAAGAGTGGGGGTTCGCTGAAAAAGAAAACACAATTCGTAAGGTCCATTGACAGCTAAGCGACCTACGAATAGGAAAACTTCGAAAAAACCGCTTTTCAGCACACGACTGACAATTTTATTGCTTCAAAAGAGTGAAGCTTGTTTTATCTATCGATAAGTACAAAAATGTTGAATTTTAAATAGTTTCCCTGAAGAAATTATTAATTCGCTGATTCTTTCGCAAATAAGCGAATGCTACTTGCGAACGCGTTCTACATTCATTCATTGGTGAATGAAATGTCAAAATTTGCGAATATTCGCTTTTTCGCATTCGCGAATCGTTTGACTTATAAGTCAAGGTTATAAGTCAGGTTCGCATTTTAGAAAATGGACTTCGAAAGTCTTTTATTCGACAGTTATAGATAGTTTATCGGTTTCCTCATATATTTAAAGAACATATTGTTCTTGATTTGCCAAAACATTTAAACTTTTTGACGAACGATACGTGTCGTACGTCTTTCTTTTTGCTTATTAAACTGTCAGACATTATTTTTTATAGCCAACAATGTACCTAAAAAAAATTTAATGATATGAAGTACATAAGCCCTTAATATGAATGTGCACGCTTTTGACATGAGAGGGCGCCAAGCCTAGTAAGGTAAACATTTTGTCGAATCAAACACATGCAAGTTTGAGTTGAAAGTAACTTACTTATCGTCTCCACTGCCAAAAATGGCAAGGAATGCGTTGTCAAACCTTCATTTCTGACATGAAGGCGGAGACAAGAAGTTAGTATGTTTCCTTGGTAAATTTTTTATCAATCTCAATATCTATTTATTTCTTATATTACAAGGGAGCTTAATTCTCGATCTTAGTGTGGTATAACTACTTCAAGCTCAATAGTCATTTGTTATGCCTATCAACATGTGAGGAATGGCATAAAAAGGATTAAAAAGGACTTTATCGATATTAAGTTTAAGAGTCCAGGACTTGGAATAATCTTTTATTTGCGCCTAATTCTTAGTAATACCTACACCATACGCGGCTCCGGTTATAAGACACCTTCCTGTCTACATATGTATACGCCTGTCAGGTGTACTCAGAGCTTCAAAATCCTCTTGTGCCATGTTGGGAGGCATACTACAATGATCCGTCCATTCCAAGGCATATTTCGAAACCTCCTGTGAACCCTTTGTACTAGATATAACATTTGTAACTGACCGTTGAATTCCACTACCTTTTGGAGGAGACAATCTGTGGATATTATATCTATCCTCTTCAAACTTGAAGCTTAGGGTGGAATTCGTTGACAGTGACAGTGACAACAGGCGAAATTCTGAGACTCCTTTTACAAAACAAGTCCTATTCTAGAGACCCTGTTCTAGGCCTTAAGTTTTCTTCATCTTAAGTGTAAGCAGCATCTTTTTGCTTACCTGTTCACGTGCTGTCAATGTTTATCCTAACTGTCCAAATGGGAATTCCCCGTTGATTTATATAAAACCAGATTAGTGGTCCCATGTGATAGGTCTCCCAAATTCTGCATATTTGTTTGTTTGAACGGCAAATGATCGCGTATTCGGGATTTCCAAACTCGTGTAGAGGACAGAGTCCGTCACTTACTTACTCCCTATCATCTGTTGACACAAAGCCTTATTTATCATAGAAAATCAGTCCGACACACCCATCGCAATGGTCTCGATTCTTTTTTCTAAAGTAAGCTTCTTCCCCAAAGTGTTTTCGATACACTCTCTCCACTAACTAATGACCCAAGAAGCCTTAACTCAAGACCTTTGCACTAAAGTTACAACAAAAAAACAATCAAAACAAAAAAATGCAAATCTAACCAACTATAAGTTGAAACGCAGGTCATTCCTATAATTTACGACAAATGCTGCAAAGTAGAAATTAATTATTATTATTTAATCGAATCCCATAATATACTTAATTAAAATTTCAGATTTCACACTGATTATATCCAAACCACACCTAATTTACTACAGCCTCAGCATCGTATCATCTCACTGAGAAACAAGAAAAGTGCCACCGGAGAAAGGAAGGGTATACCTATACCCATATGAATAATCTACGGTATAGCCTACATTCTGCATCTAATCTTAAATTTTTTATTTTTTTTTTTAATTTATGCACATTGTGACAAAATAATTAAGTCGTTTAATTCATCATTTGTCTGGCGAACAGACGACATAGCAGCACGGTAGTGCTGGACAACGACCGTTTTCGTTCTATCTGTGCTTCTGTTGCTGCTTCCTCTTCCCTCGGACTATCATCGTTGTCATTTCATAGAAAATTATTATTTATATTTTGTTTTGAATTTTTTTGTCGTCTTTTGCCGTGCCGTCGTCGTCGTCTCTCTTTCCAATTTAAATACTAAAATACTTTAAATGGATATCGGAATAGAATAATGCAAAATCGCTCATAAATTAGCAATCAAAATTTAATTTATTGTACTGAAGATTGCATAAATCTCTATCAAACTTTGGATCCGAAAAAAATGAAGAAGACGAAGAAGAAGAAAAAAAAAATGCATATTTTATAAAAGTTTTCCCTCAGCACGAATAGATACACGAATTGATTATGATATTTATTAATTATTGAAAAATGTATCTGTTCCATGGTGCGACGCTCGGTGTGTGTGTTTTTATCTTCGCATATAATGCCGCGGAGGTAAACAAGAAATCTTCGTCGCTGTAATTTGCATAAAAACGCAATTTTAAATATAAATTAGTTACATTAATCTAGCCGCTTGATTTCTATTGCTTCTTTGAAATAAAAAAAAAAAGATTCTGCTTCAAATGAAAGAATCCACACGAAAAAAAAAACATATCTAACATCGCTCGATAAAAATTAGTTTGTTATTAGGTACTACTTGTGTTTTTTAAATGTCCATTTCAATACAAATCGCTACTGATAATGTCGATTGTATTTTTTAGGAAGTCACCTGATTTTAATATTGAGATACGGCAACGGAGGTTGCTTTATAGGTTTACCGTCCGTACCTTCACTCTAGATCGGGCCTAAATATTTCTTAGGCTGGCATTTCATAGTTTCTTTTGATGTTTTCGTAAAAAAACCTGTACAGTAGTCTTAAACTGTCACGAGACTCGAATTGTCCATCTTCTGTTTGAATACTTCACCAATCCATCAAGATAAGTATAAATTAACTTATTCGACAATTTTGTCAGAGGCCGCCATTAAAATAATGAAGAATGACATTTAAAATGTCAAACAAAATGTGATTTTTCGGTCGGTAAGGTGACATTGTCCTTTGCATTCGTCAGAACAATGTTCCTTCTCACAACTTTAATTATAATCCTGCAAGTTAGTAAAGACATATCCGTAAAGCAAGAGGTCAATTCTTACGTTAATGTGCCAAAATGGACGTTCATTGACGTCCTTTCTGAATTATCAAATGTCACTTTTGTTATGTCAGAAGAGAATGGCGTTTCTTTGTAATTCTTTTCCGAGTTTAAACTTTTGAACTGTCACAAAAGTATTTTAAACTAGGTAAAGGTATTTATAAAACTTAGAAATTTATACTGCTGTCGCAAAAGAATGTACCAAATAGGATGTGATTTCTTAAATGCAAATACAATTCAGTTGTAATCAAACGTCAAAGTATCAAAATTGTCACCGTAAGTGAAGAATAAATAAAATCAACCGCCTACATGCATCCTCTTTGCCCATGTAGGTATTCATCCGAAACAAAAAAAGAGAAGAGAAGAAGTTGAAAAATGTATTGTACGCCTCTTGATAACTATCTCGGAGTGCGAGAGACGCAAAGTGGATTTTTAAATCATAAGTCAATCAAATTGAAAATAATCTAACCTGAAATAGGTCGTCGTCAAACGTACTGTGTGTTGTATCTCTCATTCTCTAATAAAAATGCGTTATACCCCAAAATGTACTGGTCCCCTCTCGATCGTTCAGCTCGATATCAGAGATACAAATACTCGTACAATCGCAGTGCCAAGTGACAGCAACACACAATAACCAAAAAAAAAAAAAAAATCTGAACAGCAGCATGAAACCGTGAGGTAACCTAATTCACATCTCAAATTTCATCACAAAGTATCTGAGGTAGTTCTTGAAAAGCCTCAAATGGTTGTTAGGCCCAGAAAATCTATCTATTCACCCGTGTAATTACAAGTTTCCATTTCATTTCTGTTTTCATTCAACGTCCGAGTTGAGATTGAGAGACGTGCCTCTTCAAATTCGAATGGGATCGGAATCGGATCATTATTTTCTCGATCGTAGTCGATTCGTTTGTTATGCGAGAGCGAGAGTAGGTGTCGGCAAAGGGAATCAATAATGTTGAAGTCACTGGCTGTTGACTCAAGGATACTTGAGAAGTGCACTCGTGTTCCTTGCACTTTTTTTTTGTATCCCACTTAACTTTTGGCACACGTTGCATGTCGTTTTCTTTGCGTGCGTCGTCGCACGGATCGATATAGCCTTCAACTAGGTTTCTGGTTTTTTTATTTTCTTTGGAGATATAATTATTCATAACTGGAATATGTCAAAATTTTATTATTTATCGGCTTGTTATACCGAAAGGTGGTGTATTTGATTAGCATAACGTCTATACACCCGGTTTTCAGTTTGAAAGATGAGAAGATGGACTGAGAACGTCATGAAACGATTCAAAGATAGATTTTAGAACTTCAGTGGCCAGCTACCGTTGAGTGGCAATTCATTAAAAGACATATAAACATTTAAGTTTTTTTTTTTCTTCTATTAAACAGCGACGCCAGTTAAGTGGGTATAGCGCCTGCAAAATTTTGCAAATATTATTTTTACAACAAGAGTCGAGCGAGGTGTATCTTCAAAACGAACTGCCGGAATTGTCAAATATTTTCCCAAAATCACGACTGCGTCAAGTGTTATTCCAAATTACCTAACCACTGTATTGAGTGTTTGTTTTTTTATCTAACAATGTTTGGATCGTTGGGCTGAGAGGAAAGATACACTCTTAGCGCGGCTACTGTATACGTTGTCATTGATTTTTCCCAAGCAATGATTGTAGGAAGTCTTCACACAGATTCATTAAGACCACAAGAAGTTGAGTTGAATTGAGAAACTGAAGTGAAACGTGACAATTTCAAAAATATATGTATTTGTTGGTTCATCTATGACGACAACGAGACTTTCTATCTGTAACTTGTTATCTCCTGCCACTGAGACAGGTATCTGAAAGTTATCTCACAAAACAAATACGCACGTTTTCGAAACCATTGTTTAGAGTTTTTGGCAATAATTACATTCGAAACCACTTGGGTGAGCTGCAAGGATTTGCTCTTGGGTTTGGATAATCCTGCATCATTTTCCAAGAACCGGGCTTAGCCTTTTGTATTGTGTTGTCTTGTATCCGTTGACCTGTGTAATGTTCGAATTGAGTGCAAGATATTTAAATTCTTTTTGCATTCCTTCATTACACTGTGCAAAAACTTTTGGCGGAAAAATAAATCTCTACAAAGAGTCGCCGACATGGGACAAATTTGTCACAATTCCTCAAAAGGAGGTCCTTTTTGTTAGTTGGTTGGTTGGTTGGTTTTCTCTTTACTCCGCAGTGCACTTTTAACCTTTTATCACTCGAAATTGAGAGTATAGGACACCCATCGAACCGTAGGCAAAACAATGGCACGGTTCGCCACAAATATTGGTTAGCTTAGGTCTGGTAGGCCAATCATTTCACATATGAATGAGTCGCACTTCTACCTACTTACTATCCCATAGGATCTATTCAGTGTATATTAGTAACACACATCTGTCGGTTTTTTTTTTGTTTGTTCTGAAAATGATGATTATGATCTTGAAGAGGGGCGGCGACAGCCTTTATATAACACGGGTGGTTTCGCTTTTTCGTAATTGAAAAGTAATTTGAAATTTGTTTTCTCTTTTCAGAAACACTAGGAAAATAAACTCGTTCACAGTGGCGCTGCACTCAACGGAGGCCCTCATGGCAGCGGGCTTTTTGAAATCGGGAGACTTGGGACCCCATCCGCATAGTTACGGTGGGCCACATCCACATCATACGGTGCCGCATGGACCTTTACCGCCTGGTATGCCGATGCCATCTCTAGGACCTTTTGGGTTACCTCACGGTTTAGAAGCTGTTGGGTTCTCCCAAGGTATGTGGGGTAAATATTCCAATTTTTGTATAAAATCTAAAAACAATAGCTAATTACAAAATAATATTGTTGCGATTGTGTGTAGATGTTAATAGTAAATTCCTTTGCCTTTAGTTTTTAAAAAATCTATTCCATCGAGCTGAAAAGTAGTGATTAGTAACTGTGAAACTTAGTACATTTTTGAATCCACGAATCGGCAGGTTGTAAGAGATGCCATGAGATAGTTTGTAGTCGCTTTAAAGCTAAATTTTTATTTCCCACATCCTATTTCATATAAGACACTTTTCGAATAGTTTAATGTCTATCTGAAACTAAATTTCCCGCCCTCAAAATCCAAGGATATCACGTATGACTTTTAGTTGATTTAAATAAAGCCAAATCTTTCATTCATCCAAATCCAAAAATGTGGCTGCAATTTTCTAAAAAAAAAGATTTCCCACTTTTTGCATAGCTTGTAGTCGCCCTAAACCAATGTTCCCATCTTCTAAATCCGAAGATGTCGCTCCTGTTCCCTATGATATGTCATACGTCTTTTTGTATGCTTTGTATAGTCACCAAGTTGTAGTCACTCGCATTCCGTAAAAGATTTTTTAAATAGCTCTTGTCGGTCTTCTCAATCCAAGACGTAACTCCGATTTACTGCAATGAGTCATGAGATATTTCAATTGCCTAGTTTATAATTTTATGACCTTTTGCAGCATATATTTCAAGCATCAAAATCCAGAGATGTCACTTTGTATTATTTTTCTTTAAATGTTGATTCTCCTTATCATTTTGAAGTTTGCTACTAAAAACTTTAACTAACTTTGTTCTTCAAGCTGATGATCTTGCGGTCAAATCTCTCCCACTCTAATATGTCTTTACCGTTAACTTCGTCCGAATGACAATCTTGTTCTTATGCTCTACATGTTAACTTCTTCAGATACAAGGTAATACAATGTACAGAAAATCTTGCTAAACTGAAAGTTTCTTTTAAGACATCTCGATAAGTCGATACGCCGATACAAATTCATGCGAATCATGCTTACTGTACCCAAAAGACAACAATCTGTTTATTTCTGTCGATTTTTTTTTTATTAAAAAAATCCTGTACAAGATGCCTTGATAATTCAATTAGCATAAATGACACTGAACATCACGAGCGGTTACTTCCATCTGCAGTGTATCCAGTGGATACAAATAAGTTTTTTTTTATTTTTGGCGTCTTCCCTAAAGTTTTTTAATGTCAAATCACATGTGATTGCATCATTATCAATATTTTTTTGACATAATGAGTAATGGACCAGCAGCTTCGTGAAGCACAAGAAGATATAGTACGCAATGCAGGCCGGTTTGAATGAATATGTATCTCTCTATAGCACAGTTTATACTTGTATGAGAATCTGAGCTAAATGTAATTGACAACGAGCGAAATTGTGAACAAAACGAATGCGGAATAAAAATACAAAACATAAAAGTAATAAAAAAAAAAATTATGAAGTAAAAGATAAAAGTGAATGAAATTCTGAAACAAGTACATTAGTTTTATCTTTGTGGCGGCCTTCATTTTCACATTTCGCAGTGTCACAATAAATATTCCCTCAGCCACCGCGGCCGTCGTCATCACCATCGCCATGCTGAGATAATGAGTTATTCGTGCGGATATAATATATACGCGCCTGTAATGGCCATAAGATACAAAAAAAAGAATAAATATTATTACAGAAATTATTAAGCGTGACCTGGTGACGGGTGATTTGTAGACACTTTTAACTTCAATCAAAGTGATGTTGATATTTTTGAAAAGCAATATTTGCATTATAAAGCATAAAGCATATGACTAATCGTTATTTTAAATTAAAAGCTGCGGGCCGTGTATCTACGCAGTTGCACAGCGTGTGTTACTTGTGCGCGTTTATTTCTAATCTGGAAACCTTAATTGAAACCAAAGTGGCTATGCAGTTGTTTGGGACAAACTGTTTCTTTAACACTTTTGAACTAGAATTGGTCTAAGTGTTACCCCCAACAGAGGTGGTTACCCATGGTTCTATGTCACTATGCACCTAGCTAACCAAACGATCAGCGATCAGAAGATCTGTAGAGTGTTTAATTTATTTATATTAGACAACTAAATACGAACTATAAAGCCCATTAAATTGAATAAAATCCAAAAATAGTTTTAGGTCCAAAATGTTTAAACAGCTTCAGGTGATATTTGATTGAATAATTGTCATTCATAATGCCGAAAACTTATGTACATGTTATATTTCTTTGACGCTAGGCAAAAAGGTCTTAGGTCAGAAACTGCAGTTTTTCGTGAAACCAATTTGGAAAAAGTTTAACCAAACACAATTTGGTTATTTGCATTTTTCTGACTTTTTGCCTAAAGACTAAATAATTGGGAAGCAGTTGTGCTAGACTTAAGTCTCTTATACCAAACAAAAGAGAAAAAAATTTAGTATAACCAAATCAAAAAGCCAAAATGTAATTTTTGACTTAAGACCCTTTTGCCTAACGTCACAGATTTGTAAACTTGAATAGAGGCAAGTAAGTGATTTCAAAAACTGCTTTCCGGACTTTAATCTCAGTACTTTGACTCTAAGAGGTAAACATTTTTCCTGGTAAAAACGCATCTCAATCAATTAGATTTTTAATTTCAATTTTTATTAAGTATTCCAAGTATACTTTAGCAATTAATACCGCCAAGGCACAACGATTTTGAATATGCTTTTTCATAGTTGGACTAAAAATAACCCTTAATATCTACTTCTACTTATTGCCAGCTTTGAGTTTTTCAGACAAAATTTGTACACAAATGTACTTTCTATTCATTTAAATATCACTAGGCAAAGTCAGTAAATTTTCAAAAATAATGCAACACCTAGAACTTTTAAAATTCTCCCAAACCTCAAGCCAATTGTTTATGTTTGAATCTCTCTTCGTTTTCTTGATAAAATAAAAGTTTGTCTGCGTACGAACAGCTTGAGACGAACTTAACTCTTTTATGCTTTGCATTCACATGATATGTCATAACATGTCATTTCTGCTTGTCAAATAATGTGATAGACATAGTAAACATTTCATACGAAAAACGCCGACTAAAGTCTGACAATCTAAAAGAATTGAATGAAAAGATTGAACGCTTTCATTTTTTTCGTAACTTGTCACAATATATAAAGGCATATTTTTGACAAATTTACGACATTTTTTACCATATTGCCATTTAACAACATTTGCCGGCATTAGGTTTCTTCCCGTACTGACTAAAACTACGAAGTTTTACGTACGTCAAAGTTTCATAGTTCTTCACATAAAACAGACCTCACAAGAGAAAAAGAAATGTCTCCATGCCTAGAATTTTAGTCCAAAAAATTTGGACAATTATATGAGTTCTGTCAAATGGGTGTGTTGTTGTTGACTGGCAAAATAATTTGAAGTAAATCAATACAAAAAAAGTGACGTCTAAAAAGTGGGCAGCTTCAACCCGTTTCCGTACTTTTTTAGTAATTTGTCTTTCTCTGAAAACATTTTAGAAATTTGACAAGCCTCGAATTTAAGTGCAAAAAATACGGAAACAGACCTAATTATTCACATAAATTCTGACGAATATGTCACACGTGTATATCCAGCATTAGCTTATATACAAATTTGTATTCATGAAAGAAATTAGCTCAACAATTTAAGGACATATTGAGACCAAACTAAGGAGTCATAAATATGCAAGTAATTGATGCCCTGAATATGGTCGAAAAGTAATGAAACTCATTTCAACAGCTTGAGCACTGTCTTTGTTTAAACATGTCCAACCACCACGTTTACGCGGGAGCGATAAATTTCGATTTTTATTTAATTAATTCCATTATACATAAATTCGACAGTTTTTTTTTTTCCTTTTTTAAAACAGCGACTGCAGATGTTTTTATTTTCTTTTACAAAATGTGAAACGGATTCACATTTGGACATTTCCCATTTTGAAAGTGACTTTTTATCATACATTAAAAAGAAATAAGGGTTCTCATCGCTCGTATATAGTATTTTAGGCACGCAATATAACCCCGTAACAATCTAAGCACATAAAAACAGTGGCACCCTACATCTTTTCTTTACCCCCGACAGACCGGCGTGAGATGGTTAGTATCCGACATGCCCTCCTCTCCCTTTCCATTTCAAACAAAGAATCGAATTGAAAATTATATATATATATAAAAAAAAAATGCCTACTTTGATACGTTTCGTTTATGAATAGAGAAGCTTAAGTCCCGAAATGGGTAAGTGGGTTTTATGAATAGCAATAGCAATAGAGCAGAGAGAATTCCATGTTCCTCCCTATGTACTCGAGGTTCGAGAATACAATGCAAAGGGGTAGCACATAGCTGACAAAAAAAAAAAAAAGAAGAGAATGTATCTACTAAGCCAGTTGTTTCAGTACCCGGGGAGGGTTGATGGAATGGAATATAGGCAGCCGTTGCTTTGACAAGTCGAGCGTTCTTTCACGAACGACAAGGGTTGAAATGGAGTGGATGAAAGTACGGGATGATGATGTATTCAGCCAGCCAGCCAGCCAGCCAACCAATTGTAAGTAGGTTGGTACAAGGGATGTGCTTCCAATAGAGGAATACCTTGGGTTTGGGGTTGGAAATAGTAGTATAGTCGCAGTTAAGCAAACGTTTTTCGAGTTGAGTTTTTTTTTTCTTCATTCTTTTGCCTTGGATTTGCGTATACAATGCTTTTATTCTCTTCCCCGTCCTCATTGTGTGTAGAGATTTCGTTTATTTTGACGTCTAAATGGAATGAGAACGCGCTAAGAAGTCCTGACAATGTCTGAAAAGTTCAACAATTATTATTATGTCTGCGATATTAAATTCGTTCTCTCTCTGAGACCGGAAAATGTGTACTTCAATTCGAGCTCTTTAAAAATCCAATGAATCTGAATGTAACTTTAATCAAAAGAGGGTGGTCGTGGTAGTAGTAGGTATGATGGAGAGGGCGACCCTTTCCTTCCGTTCAATTTTCATTTACAACCTCCGCCCCAACATAAGCGGCTTATCTTCCTTTTGCAGGTCTCTTGCTTCTGCACGCTGCGGTCGGTAGTAGTATAGACTTGGCCCACTACCTTCGTTATTTTTATTATTTATAGATTTTTGACTCTACTTGTAGGTAACTGTGTGTGTATATCGTTTCGGGGAAAATTGTATCAATACTTTCACAGGACATTAAGTGATGATTTATTTATAATATACGAAAAGTCCTCTGTGTGCACCTACCTATAGGTGGTCTTGCAAACAGAATTTATTGCCCGAAACACTGTTCACTGCTCGAACATGCAATCAATTTTGAATAATTCGCAATGGAAGTAATTAAAATGAACCAAAAATAGGTCTGCGTAATGATTCCGGAAAGCAGATTGGCTACTTCATACTACCAGATCTAAAATTATTTCCAGAAACTAAATAAGCTTGAAGTAGAAGAGTTCAGGTGCTTAGAAACCCATCGTTAAATCAATTTTTAGTGAAACTTACAGCTTATAGTGATTGAACCACAGCTAACTTCGTTGTGTTTATTGTTAAACATTATAATCTAGAAGCTGTTTAATCCGTCACAGAAAATTCACTGTTCTCAGCGATTCGATAAGCAAATAGAGATAATTTCGCATAATCTCCCAAAAGCTGCGTAAATCCTCAAATCATCCCTGTTAAGACTGCGAATATCCTCAAATCATCCCTGTTCAAGTATAATTCGAACCACTTTTGATTTTACCGCAAAAAGTGATGCCAAACTATATAATAAACTTAACTCAATTATTGTCTTTAACTTTTTGTCAAATCGCAACAATATTCGATAGGAGAATCGATTTTAAACCTTCAATACTAATCCATTGCTTTTCTCTTTACAGGAGTCAACACCCGCAAACAAAGACGTGAGCGTACAACATTTACACGAGCGCAATTAGATGTGCTAGAAGCACTTTTTGGCAAAACACGGTATCCCGATATATTTATGCGAGAAGAAGTCGCATTAAAAATAAATCTTCCCGAATCAAGAGTACAGGTAAGTTTCCTTTATTTTCAGTTCTAAAAATTACACGCAATAGATTCTTACATCGTCAATAAGTACCTAGTATGACATCGCTTCCCCCTGTGTTTGTCTTTCTGACTAACTTTCACTACTAAAAATTGTCATTCACATATGTGTCAGCAGTGTCATAGGACGGAAATGTAAATCCAAAAATCCTTTAGGCAAACAATTTGCTTAATGTGTCTTAATTTGGGCACGCTAATGGATGCGTTCTGGTTCCAAAACGATCCATCTTTTGTCCCAATTATATTCATATGACACTTTGAGGGTTGTTAAACGGTCTGTTTGCACGCCCAACGATGAAATATGCGAACCCATAAACGACGAGGAAGAAAATTTCTCGAAAAAAAACAGGGAAATCTTGTTTGTTTTTACCTCAAAGATAACAAAAGGAATGAAATCTTTCGGAAAAATAAATTTCCAAATCTATGTTTGGTTAGGTGGTATGTTGTACATGCAAAATATGTTTTATGTCCTTTTTGAGCGCGTACAAACAAAAGTGCAACAATGGGCAAAAGGAGAAAAAGGACGAAAAGCAAAAAGGCATTGTAATTTTATACGCATCCCTTGCAATTGAATATGCTTCCGTGAGCAGCGTGTTCAATTGAATTGTCAAACAACCGCTTTTCAGTTGACAGTTATTGTCGATAATGATTTTCGTAAACACAGCCGTCATTAGTGTGTGCTTACGAATAACCTTCTGTGTGACGTACATATGTATGTATGTATGTTTTGGATAAAAAACAAAGGACATCGTCCTTTAAACATTCCATTGCATAACACGGATAAGTGAGAGTGTTCAATGACAATCGATTGAAGCCAAAAAAACGAACACGGAGAAACCTGAAAGATGACACCTTTCTTACAATTGTCACCCTCAGCGCCGACGGCCGCGCCGTCTGGAAAAACATTAATACAATGAACAAACGTCATTATCATTGTTTTTCATTTTTATTTTTGTGTAATATTCTCTGTTTAATTGTTTTACCAGTGGTTATTGATTTTAGTATGAATTCAATGAATAACTTTATGGTTTTTTATGAAATTTCACACTTCTCGGATGACAATGCGAATGATTTATTGATCGATTCTAGGCATACTTTCATTTTTTGAATCGCATCATGAATCAAAAGGTTTGGAAATAGTGAAACAGCGGGCACAAGGTTAGGTGATCAAATTTGTTTCAAGCTATTGATTTATGTTACTTGGGGCATTCTACGGATGGTAAACAATCGATTCTAACCGTTTTCATTTAATTGGTTTTCATTCATCGAATGTCAATGTTTGGCGTTATCGTTTCGATGTGCATCACAATTAATGGGAGACTGTATGAATTATTGGTTTTACTTTGTAAATTGCATTTTAAATTATGGGAGACAGTTGCCGGCGGCATCTTATAGTGTCAACAGTGAAAACTTGAATAAAAATAAACGGTAGTCGAGGAAAACATTGATCGTTAGAAGTGTTGCCCTTTTAAAAAGGAAAAAAGGTGTCTACCTCTGACAGCGAGGTAGTGACTGAGATGGCTGATATGTCACAGACCACTTCTGACACTTAATTTCTTCTTATTTTATTAGGCTAACTTATAGGAAGTACTAAGATATTGATGTATCAATACAGCAGCAATACTCAAGTGTTCAGGTGCTAGAAGTGTAATACAGTACAGTAGTCATTCGTTGATCGCTTTAAAGGTACATTTACAGCTTAGCGACCAGCGACCAGCGAATGGGCGAACCGCGAACTGATCATTGACAATTTTACTATTCCTAAAGAAGAGAGCCTTATCTATAGATTTATATAAAATAAAGGTAAATTGTAATTTATTTTTGCGAAGAAATTAACAATTTGCCGATTTTTCCGCGAATAAACGAATGCTTTTTGCGAACTGTCAAATTCGCGAGAATTTAACCTCACAAATTTATTTTCCTTTGGTAAATGACAAATGCAATTCGCCGATCGCAGCGTTTACACAAAAGAGTTGCTGTGAATAAAACGTCAAAACTTGCGAATATTCGCTCGTTCGCTGTAAATAGGCCTCAAGGCCGTGTTTCAAGTTGCGTGGGTAGTTTTCTAGTGCACAGATTAAATCGTTATAAAGTAGGAAATGTCAAGTTTGTCTAATCATCGAAAGATAGATAGAATATGCGCAAATTCAAATGAAATTTTGCTTCAAATTATGAAATTTGACTGTCAATACCAACTTCAAAAGAGTAGCGCTTAAGTCAATTAAAATAATTTTTTCAAACACTAATTTCTGCATAATTTATGCAGTCCACAAAAAGTTGGGCGCCTCTAAACAATTGGATCTGTTTGGCAGCTAAACCAGTCATTTGCCAGCCTGTTCCTGGTATACCGGTTGAAGCTGCTAATTTAAATGACAATCAGTGAACTCTGATTGTTGCTTGACATTAAACCTCTACTTTGCGTCTCAGACTTAAAACAAAAAACACTTTTTTTGTTAATAATTTTATGCAAATGAATCATTCCGTAGCTATTTAGTCGCCATTGTTCAACACAGACGTCCGTCCACCACAAATCATCTTCTATTGGCTGTATTCCATTACAAAATTTATCCTCAAAACTAATTAGTGCAGCAACTGAAATCAAATCTAATAAATTATGACCTTGTAAGTTGTGTTTGCTTATCACGATAAGACGCGGGTGTCATAGCTGTATAGAGTCGAAGGGTGAAAAAGGATACTTTTGTTGCTAATGCAGCAGGGGTTGTGAAAATATATAAATTCATAACTTTTTCAGTGGCGGCGGCGGTAAATTCCTATCACGCCCAAGTGATTATGATCCTTAAATACGTTAGCACGGCCAAGGGGGAAGCTTCAGATACAGATACAGGAAGCAATTTCCCAAAGTAAATAAATGTGGTTACTCGAATGAATGCCTTGGCAAAGTCGCGCGTATTATGGATTTTTTTTTTTTTTATTTTATTTCTCCTCTTCTTCTCATGTTTCGATTTCTCTTTACGGTTATGGTAGAGTATTATTTTTTGGTCCTTCCTTGGTTTGGTTGGATGAAATTTTTATTAATGACCGAGTGAGAGGAGAATTGTCCAATCTGAAAGTTTATTTTGTCATCGGGTGCCTGCACACAGATGTTTTTGGTGATAAATTTCTCACAGGATATACAATTTGTATCATTGTTGATACATGGTAAATAAAATCTAAGCAGGGGTTATACAAAGGACGAATATGATGACAGGGGAGAGAGCATTGTTAACTGGAATGCAGAAGGATGTTTGTTTGTGCGAGCACCCTTCACGGTTTGATTATAAATATGTAATGCTTGTGGTTGCAACTTTCTTTCATTCGTAACTAATTTGTTAAGGAACCGAGTATTTAACGGCGAAAAATTTTTCAAAAACCGAAAACAAAATCATATTTTGCTGATTCAAAGCAAAAATTTTTAACTTTGATTTCGGAAATTTCATTTAAAACCAATCAAATCATCAAGCAGTTGACTTATCAAAGGAAATCAGCACTACGACCCGCTGAGAGCAAATTTCCCTTGAAATCCTCAAAGGAATTTCAAACAAACAAAAAAAAAAAAGGATAACTCCCCACTTACTGGGTGGAAAAAGCATAATGAAATTCGATACGCCTTGTTTAATGCTCTTTTCTGGCAATGATTTTAAAATTCAATAAAACGCTCGAACGCACGCACGCACGAAGCACCCTTCAATTTGCCTGTCTGCCTCTCTATTTGAGCTCATTGTTTGTGTTGTGTGTGCGGGCGACGACGACGACGACGTTGACTACTATTGCATCCATTAGCACCCCCGAAATCAAAAGTTGTCCCCCTGTGCAGAGCAGAGGCAAACAACAAGAAGCATTATCGTCAAACTACGGCACTTTGCGGATTGTTTTCTTGCGGGGATGATGACTTCAGACCATTCCAAGGGTGGGCTATGTAAATACTAGTGACGATGAAGTTGTTTGTTATCTTTGTGCGATTGCTTTAGTTGAATTCGTTACACTCGAGGAGCTGTATAAACTAATTTTGTGTGTTTTTTTTTTTTTTTGCATTTCAGGTTTGGTTTAAGAATCGGCGTGCCAAGTGTCGTCAACAATTGCAACAGCAACAGCAATCGAACTCGTTGAACAGTTCGAAGGGCAACAGTGGCGTGGGATCTGGCAATTCGGGATCCAGTCGCAACTCATCGAATAGCAATAACAACAGCGGAAACGCCAATAATCAAAATAATAGCGGCGGTAGCGGCAATAATAACTCGTCAACGAATTCCTCGGGCACTGCGGCAAAGTCCAGCAATAACAACAACAATAATGGAAACAACAATAATAAGTCTTCGAATAATTCAACGCCTTCGGCTGCATCCGGTGGCCAGTCTATCAAGTCACATCATAGTTCCTTTTTAAACTCGCATTCTCTCTCGTCCCACCATTCGGCAGGAGCCATGGGTGGCAACTCAGCTAACTCTGGTGGCAATTCATTGAGCCTCGGTAGCGGAGGTCACAACTCGTCACCGATCCTTCCAACACCCGCCACATCTGTCAGCCCTGTGAGTATAGTCTGCAAGAAAGAGCACATGGGCGGCGGTGGTGGTGGAGGAGGAGGCGGCGGCGGCTATCCCTCATCAGGTGCTTCCAACGGCGAATCCCTCCGCTCGGCCTATGAATCGATGAAGGACGCTTCTGCCGGCGACATCGGCTCTGGAAGCCACCACGCTAGCCTATACGGTGGTGCTAGCACCAATCCCAGACTGGTGCAACCGGGTGGCAATATCACTCCCATGGACTCAAGCTCGAGCATAACAACCCCGTCCCCGCCAATCACACCAATGTCACCACAGAGTGCCGCAGCAGCACACGCCGCCGCTGCAGCCCAATCCGCCCAATCGGCCCATCACTCAGCTGCCGCTCACTCTGCCTACATGTCCAACCATGATTCGTACAACTTTTGGCACAATCAGTACAATCAGTATCCGAACAACTATCAGACGCCCAGCTACTACTCCCAAATGGAGTACTTCAGCAATCAAAACCAAGTCAACTATAACATGGGGCACTCTGGCTACAGTGCTTCGAACTTTGGCCTCTCGCCGAGTTCTTCGTTCACGGGGACAATGTCTGCGCAAGCCTTCTCACAGAATGGCCTTGACTACATGTCACCACAGGATAAATACGTGAACATGGTGTAGGAGATCCTCCAATCGGCGGCGGCGGGCAGTGTGGCTCTAGAACGCATAGGTGATAGCCAGGCCCCCGAAAACACATATCCTAAAACCTCCAGATGAATTGTGTAAGTAAGTAGTCAATCGCTCACGCTATACACGCAGCCTGGATCAACGAAATTCATAAGTGATAAGCTAAACATTAAAAAAAAAAAAACAAAAAAAAAAAAATACAAACAAACTTTAATTCTCAAAATATTTTTTGGTTCAAACTCGGCCGTTTAAATGTCCTGTGTGTGTATATATGTATCTAAGAATCTGAACAAGCGGCCAGAGAATTGTTTCATTCATCTTACTCATGAATATGTACCTTGATATAATAAATTAAAACAAACAAACGAAAAACAAAAAAAAGCAGAAAACATAAAGAAAAGTGAAAAAGCAAACAAACTAGCATCATCTCTCTTGTTTATGTTTCATTTTAGTAAAAAAAAAGAAAATAAAGAAAACTAAATAATTAAGTAAAAGAAAATCAAATTCCCCACATCATCATATCTTTTTTGTATAATAAAATTGAATCTATATATACAATATTATTAAACAGAAAATAAAACAAACAAAAAAAAAATGGTAAAACACACTTACAAAAATATATATTTAAAATATAGTAGATAATTGCATAGCTTAAGTAAAATATTATTAAAGTTAAGTAAGTATATTAAAACAAAAAAAAAAAAAAAAAAGAATATAAAGAAAAAAAAAAAACAAAATCAGAAACAAAAAAGTTATATTAACAATTGTTTGTAAAACACTTTGATTTGATTAATTGGAATTATTTTGTAGTTTTCTTTTGATTAGTTTAGATTTATTAAAAAACAAAAAAAAGAAGAAAACAAAACAAAGAAAAAATTTAATTGTATAAAGGCAAATAAACAAAAAGATAATTATATGAAACAAACATCGAAAATTGTTTTTTTTTTTTGTTATTTCAATTCGAATTCCTTTTTCAGTTGGTACTCTTCACTTAGATCATCTGCGGAAGAGATTTGATCAATACGAGGATTTATGGACGAAGAGTAGGAATTTATGAGAACTCTGGACAGTGACTTAATGTATCTTCTGCACTTTCGGTTTCACTTCTGTGTCTTGGTTCAGCGAACTGGTGTTTACTTTTTGGTTTGGCCTTTCAAATTTTTGGGCGGTCTACCTATCTCTGCGTGACAGTAACTGACATTGAGTTACCGTTTATTGGTGCATGCAAATGTTCTCCTTTCCAAATTTTGTGAATTATGCTATGTTTTCGATTTTATCTAGGTTTTTCTAATTGTGTCTTCGCAATAAACAAAAGAGTCTAAAGCCACTTAAAATATTTAAGTATGAAGTTTTTTTTTCGTCTGCTTTGCTGATGTGCAGATATCGTGTGAAATTTATGAAAATTGTGGTCTTAAAAATGTTTAATCGCTATTGTTATCCTAAGAATCGGAATCGGAATAGGGAAATAATCAAACAGATTTATTTGCAAGTAAGTATTTTAAGACATTTGCCATCTAAAATTGGATATAAATTGGTACCAAAGATTTAAGTCCAAAATGCAATAAGTTACGCTGCTGCAATGATATCGTGAATGTAACCGCTGCTGCACAGATACATATCTATACGGCTTCATGTACTGATATGAAGCAAATGCCATTTGGTACACAGAGTCGAAAATTTGAAAAGTCCAAAAGTAGTTCTTGAACAGGAATAAAATAAATAAATAAATATTAGGCCGTAAGAAGCCCATAGAGGGCCAAGGCCTAGCTTCTCACAACTGTACATGTTGTGCGTGGTATATATTTTTGCATGTACAGAAGGGACCTACAGTTTTATGCCATATCCGAAGGGCAGAGGGGTTTTAAGAAGCTTTCTCATGACAATTATACTCTTGAATGTTTGTCAGACACTCGGAAGAGGTGGGCCCGTGAAAAAACTTTTGATGGTATTTTTCTGGATTTGAACTTGGAACCCCTTGCGCAGTAGTCCAACGCACTAACCACTGAGCCACGGCACCCACTAACACACAGGAATACGAGAGTCAAATCCGATAATAGTCGTATCTTGCGAACAAATATACGACTTTGTAATAACTAAATGCGACTATGGGGTGAATTGGGGTGATTATTTGCATTTTTCTAAGTTGACCCTGAGTCGAGTTGGGTCAATCCTATTTGGGCGCGATCGGCGTTACGATTGGTGTAAAACGCCTTGTTAAAAAACAGTGCAATCTGGGCTCTAAAACTGGTGTTGCGCCTGCCTTTTTACATAATTTTTTTTTTTTGACGTTATTAGAGCGTAAGTAAAATAACACTTAAAGCGTTTCGAATCACCACGACTTTGAAAACGACAAGAGTCGAACAACTTAAATGCCACTCGTAATAAGGGTGAATACCACCATTCAGTCGCTTGGAATATCGACCCTTAAAAATGTCTCTATGCTTTCGAAATATTTTCACAAACTGAACCTTTTTCATTTACTTACATTTTCAATTCAAAATCAAAATAAACCGTTAACAACATTCGCCATCAAAACGTGCATTGCGCTTGTGCATTAAGTCAATCAAATAACGTTCCCAACTACTAGAGCGACGTGAGATATTGTTGTTTAAAATGCTATCAAATGCACAGTAGACTCCTGGTATTTCAATGAAAAACCTTCGACGCTCGATATTTCATTAGAATTGCTGGTGGAGATAAATAATATAATATTTTTGAAATGAAATGTGGTTTGCATAAGTTCGAATAAAATTCGAGTGGATTCGAGATGTAGAAGAAGAAAGCATGATATCGTGGATAAAATTTCTCCTAGAATTTTTCACATTTTCAAAACAAACATAAACAAAACCAAACAACACGTAGAATTTTGAGGTCAAAAATTGGTTAGAATTACGGATAATACTGAACATAAATCAATAAAATGATATTTAGAGTTCAGATAGTTCAACTATACCTTGGATTATAAATAATATGACTGCCAATTTAATTTTAGAAACAGAATAAGAAATACCAAGGAATAAAATGCCAGTCCGGATAGCTGGTCAAGGTAAGTAGAAAAGATTTGTAGTTTTTGGCAAACAGAACTTTATAGAAGACATAGGGCTATGGAATGCTCACAGCATTTAAAAAAATCTACACATAAGATTGCCGGATTAGCTCAGGCTGAGTATTAATACATAATTGCAATATTTTTTGGGAGAACAACGCTACTTGCAGTATCTTCAAACAAATCTGGTGCAAGTATACTCATACTCTCAGAGTATGAACATTGTTTGAAAAGTGTGAGTTAATCTCCAAGTGCGCAAACTGAGAGTAGTTTATCAGCTATCTGCGAGTTTCTTTAAGGTTCGTGTCGACTTACGAATTTTCTCTGGAGAGTGGCTTGAGAGCTACTCGCTTAATACTTTACGAATTAAAATGTGCTGATGTCGATATGGAAGTCCTAAACCTTTTTCTACTCCCACGATTACTTACAGTGACATTCTAGCTATCAGCTTTTTAGACAAAGCCAATCTGGTTGCTGTTGATATGTACCTATGCTTGCGAGTGTTAAATTTGGTGGCAAAATTAATGCAACCAAGAAGTGGAAACACTATAGCGCAACAAAGATGATCGTACTTGATATTTTGAAGGCATCGTTTGGCATAACGTTCTTGCAATAGGATATTCTCTGTATTCCCTCGTCTTTCAATTTTAAAATTTAAGAATGTGTTACTTTTTATACAATTTGGAGAACATATACAATACTGTTAAAGGAACCAATCCTTTCTAACTTCCCGACCGATGAGGCCGACTCAAGGTCCCCAAGTTTCTTCTGGGATCGATTTTAAACAATTTATTTTATACAGGCAACAGAAATGAAGTACGTGCGAAGGGTCACAGCAAAAACCAGGAAAGCCATACAGGTACTAGAAATGAGAACGGAAGGCAATACACCGAGAGGAAGGACCTGAAAAACTTGGGAAGATCGCATCCAAGATGTGGGAAGTATGAGGGGAAGAACTATGGCAGAGATGAGAAGAGAGAGCTGGGACTGACTTAATTGGAGAAGATGTATTTCCCGAGGCTACCCTGAGGCCTAACAGAAAATGGGCAATTGAAGAAGAAGAAGAGATTTTATATTTCAAAGAGGAGGTGAATAAGGATAAACTAAATGTTTCCAACATTATAGACTACAAACTCTATTCTTCAAGGGGAATTGAAAGTTGATGATGCTGGCATAGTAAAAATTCAACTCAAGTGGAACAGTCAGGCACGACTCATCCACTTAATTGGAATTAGCCGATTAATCACATCCGTTGTGAAGAGCTTACAGTATCGGCAGTCTGCATATCGGCACCAAAGATACGGCCTGATCTTAGGAAAGCCTGGACGCAGAGGAGAGTGCTTCACAGTAATTGATACATAATATGATGAACTTTTTAACCTTTGCTGGTAGTTGATTTTCGCTTTCCACTAACGTTTAGGTATCACTATCATGTAAAAGCTAAAACCAGTACCTCATTCTGAAATATACGGCTTAACAGCTCTGTAAAAACCACGGCAGTAGAGCAACATGTGAAAGTTAACCGATTCACTGATAAACCAAATTCAGTTTCTATATAATGCTACATATGTACACCAAATATCAAACGAAATTTCCATTGGCATTTTACAAATCCCAGGGGACGAGATTCTTCCCTATCAAGATCTGTAGCGGGTTTACTCTACTGGGCTTTTAGCAAGTCATTTAGACAGTATTTGTAGCTGTACCCAAGTTTATTGTACTCTGACAAATGGATCCTTATTTAACTTGTACGAAACCGAGATACGAGATACGAGATACATTAATACCTAGAATCAGCCTACGTATGAACATGCATGTCGATGTCATTATGTCTCGTTATTTTTTTCTTCTCTAAATTGATTCAAGAAAAAGCGTGCAACAAAATAAAAAGTCTCAGATGACGAGTTGGTTCCATCGAAGGTGCTACCTTCAACAAGAGGTAACGAGAAGCACGCACTCATACTGTTGGTGCCATAACATAATGACAATCAATTCCATTTGGCATCTGGAATATCGGGGTCGTCGCA
The DNA here is from genome assembly GCA_949716465.1 of Chalcosyrphus nemorum. Classification (NCBI taxonomy): domain Eukaryota; kingdom Metazoa; phylum Arthropoda; class Insecta; order Diptera; family Syrphidae; genus Chalcosyrphus; species Chalcosyrphus nemorum. Next base: position 1,238,864 of record OX454332.1, read on the forward strand.
ATTAAAAAAAAAAAAAAAAAATATGAAAATAAAATGTGGGTGCGGGTAGGCTGAGATTTCACCAGCGATGTAGTAATAACCGTTGTGGAGCTTTGGAGCTCTAGCACCACTGTCACAGCTGGGAATTGATTGACAATTTCTTTCTTTTTTTTTGTTCCCATCATACAGCGTCGTGTGTATCTCATGAACCAACGAATCAATGTGTATCAATGGAGTGGTACTTGAAACATGATTTTGATTCAAATTGAAAAAAAGACAAAATCAGCGGAAATTGTTCAAAAAATTTCTAATTGAAATATTATGCAATTTTTATTTCGGGTTTTCATTTCAATTCCAATTCAACGTTTCGATGGCTAAAATGGGGCTTACATAGATACTTAGTTTTTTTTTTTTTTCTTATTTTCTGAAGATACAATATTATTGCTTATCATTGTGCTTGTCACGGAAAGTGTAATGCAAGTAGGTAACAATTTTTTTTTTCAATTTCGCTTATATGGAACACTAAAGAGCTTGAGATCGAACAGCATTTGCTTTTTGATCAGAGTCGCTGAAGGAGATTTAAAAGGACAGTCAGAGAAGCTGACAGAACTGACTCCAGAAATATCCTGCATTCTGTTGTGGGTCTTAAGGCTCTACTAGGCCAACATGAAATCATGACCAGTTTCAGCTTCCAATAACAGAAAATGTCTTCAACAAGTTGTTGATATGCCCAGGAGGTTAGGTTAGGTTAGGTGCAAGGCCTGACTGCCAACGTACAGTGGGTTGCGTCCTCAATAGCATTCTCATCGTCAAAGACTCTGCAGAGCTCATCTTCTGGTCTTTCCGATTAAGTCTCTCGGTACTTGCTTTATCAAACGGAGGCAACAGTTTGATTGTGATGACACAAGTTTCTTGTTTTGTGGTTATCTCGTGCCCTTGTTCTCCTTTTTAAGCTTAAGTGTGGTTAAGGCGGGAAATTAACCTTCAGATCTATTTATTCTGTGGACTGTACCGAGACAGGTCTTGCCAGCTCATCAGCCCTCTCATTACCTGGTATTCCTTTGTGCTGCGTGTCAAGATTCTTAAATACTTTTCGACAATAGGTACATCACAAGCTTCGATCTTTTGGATTTCGATTTTTCGATTTTTTGGATGACTGGCATAGGTCTTACAATGGCTGTGTACATCCATAGTATCATCCAAATATGACTGCAAAAGTTGAAGGATATTGTAGAATATTCCCTGAAAAGTAAAAGGTACAAAGACTGGTTTTCCATCTAAAAGGGTAACCACATCAGGATCCCTCTAACTCTATGTGTGTTGGACACCATGGAACGTAATTTTAATGATAGACTGGATAGCCCAATCGATCAAGCAGGAGGACCTGTGGACCGCCAGTTAGGGTTTTCGGGAATACGGCGAAAAATTCGATGGAAAGGCGGGACAAACAGTACTGCACAATTGTCATGCTGGATGCCAGAAATGGTTACCACATCGCGAACTGGAGAAACATGCTGGAAGCTTTTACCACCCAGAGAGTACCAGACTTTGTGCAGAAGATAGTTACGAATTATTTTATAAAAATGATACTACGCTATACAGGAACTGTTCACAAAACTCCATACTAGAACAGCTACTGTGTCAGACAGAGCCAGACTTAGTTTTAAGGAAAAAAGCCGGAGGCTGTGACTGTCCAGCGTCTTTCCCACAATCCTTTACGATGCGGCATGCGTATTGGCTGGAATGCGTGCCATCAGGACAACTGTGTCAACAGTGGCGAATCGAAGTAGATCGAAGGGCTTAAGGACAGACCTCGAATGGACGTAGAGATTGATCCCAACATAGACGCCTGAATAGGCATTGAGGTCTAAACTTTTACTTGACCCAGAAACTGGTCATGTTTCAGGGCTACCTCCGCAGATCAATTAACGATACTGTGGCAACCATTATAAATGAACAAAAAAAAAAAAAAAACATGGACACGACCTAGTCAACTGTGTAAGGTAGAAGTCCTTCTTTGCGAAGAAACGCTTCATTGCAGTGCTCTGAGCATCAGGGGACGTAGTGAAGGTAGGTTAAGTGGATGCAAATCACACACTTTTATTGAGCTCAGTTTCGTCTTGGGAAAATGTTCACCTTTCGACGCAATAAGGCCTTCTTAAGACCCTTTCTAGTTGCCAAGACTGTTCATCTAGTATTTTGTGCCATGTACTTCTCGGCTAAGAGTTTTGCTATGAAAATGTAATCTAAAAGAGTATTTCTTATGAAAAATAATCAGTATCTATACATAGGTATGTTGACATTCAAGCAGTCATTATAGCGTTACAGTCAGCATTGGGACGATCTAAGCTCGATGAACATCAAAAGTTTGGACGATATATGTATCAGTGACCAATAAGGTGACCCTCTGTTGAATGCCAGGTCACGTGGAGATCTCCGACAATGAAAAGGCAGATGAACTGGTCAGGGAAGGAACAGGTATAAGCTGTTGGCAGGATTTGCTAATGTCATAAAACTAAGTCAGAGCATGATAGGCAATCATGCAGCAATGATAAGTACACCCCATAACGACTTCTGTAAAAATTGAAAGCACCTACTGTGTGACTGTCCACCATTGGCCGTGAAAAGAAAATGTCCTTTCGGTGCTGGATGATCTAGGAAACAGAGAGCCCAAGAAAGTCCTGAGATACACATACATATCTGGGTGATTTAGTTGTACGGTCGAATAAGTTTAGGTTCCCATCAAACCTTTTGGGCACAATTGAGACAGTGGTCTAAGTGAGATATTGACACTTCCTGTCAACAAGGCCAAAGAAGTGTTTGACCAATACAGCAATACCTTTTTGGGTTAACCAGTTACATCCATAGAAGATAATCTTCGCTTTTGATGGTAGCGCTACGATGCTAGCTTTCGTGTTAATTTGATCGTCTTTCAAAAGAAAGCGGCTATCAAATTGTATCAATTCCTGGAGACAGAGCAGAGCTACCATTGGACGAGAGTTTTCATCATATTCATCGTCTTTTTGGGCCTTAAAGAACAACTTGTACCACTTTTGACGTCTGACCTCTAAAATCGCCCGGGGTATCTTTGTCCTCGATGGAAACATTTGATAGTCGTCTAGTAATTGGACATATGAGAAGGATTATGTGCCCGCAAAGGCTTGAGTCGAGCAATGCTTGTCCGATTCATCAACTTTTATCGGGACAATTGTCCCAGAACTCACAGATTTCTCGCTTGTTGTCACCTATTCGTAAGATCCTGCTATTTATCGAAACAAAATGCTTCTAAAACATGGCTTTGCGACATAAATTTTCCTAGAAGACATAATGCAGTTGGATTGTACGGTTGGCGCTAGTGTAATATACCCTAAAATAGCATTTACAACAATCATCATAATTTCCATCTGAGTAGTCATTATTTGAAACGAAGTACTCGAATACACGGAAGCGTATACAATTTGCGCCCACGTCATTTGGCCACTTGCCACCCTGCCCCCTCGATGATGGGGAGGTCATTTTCTCGTTTTGCTTTCTCTATTCTATTTTTTTGCGCCCAAAGTATGGCCTCTCCAATCGAATAGAATTTCCTTCAATTATTTATTTTATTACATTCCGTTTGCAATTTTCCCGGACTTGGCTTGTTTTGCTGCTGCCGAACCTCAAGGGGCTTCTTCTACGTTCCTTCTCTCCACTAGCACACACACAACAATCTATGTATATTGCATGCAAACGACTGTGCAATGCAAAGGAGAACTAGTTCATGTTATTTTATCTCCAACTTTGGACATTAAAGGCGCACTTGTGAATTGCAGCTAGCTAGAGAGTATAGATTTGCTTTGCATGCACTTTTGCTGCCTTTACTGCTACATTGGTGGTCGACGGTCTTCCACGGTTTTCTCTGACGTGAAGCGTTTCTGTTATATGTTACCAACAACGTCAACGACAACGACACTATACTGTCCGGCGACACTAGGGACGAACGCAAAACATGAAAACTGGCATTCTACAATTGGATTAAAATAGTTGCGAGTTGGTTTCCTTTTCGCTTTTCGCATTGTTTACTAGTTTTCTTCTTCTTCTTTGCACAACACACACACACACACAAACATGTGAAATAACTAAATTTAATATATGCCGACATATATTGGCTTCCCACCTACCATTTCCGTTACAACGACGGACGATACGACGACGACGACGAGTGACCATGTCTGGGAGCAGGTCTTACTTGCAATTGACCTGCAGTTGGTGGCTATAACTGGTGGGGTGTCTCTTGCAGATATTCCATTACTTGGAGCAGAGAAGGTGCTCAGGTGACAACATTCGAAAAAAAAGAAGAGAAACAGAAACGTGCAACGTCCTGCAGTTTGCCTTGTTGCAACAATTGAACAAAACATATCCACAAAAGCTAACACCAACTTTTTTTTACAATTGAAATTAAAGTAAACCTACCCCCAACCTACCCTAAGACATTTCTAGGACTTCGTTAGTGTTACTGGTTGCAAGTTTTTCTTTATTACACTGTGCGGACAATAGAGTGCAAAATGTTGCACTCTAGTCATAAAGCAGTCGATGACGAATGTAATTAATCAATAGATACGGACGGCGTTTTCGATGAAATTTTGTGTTGTACTTACGTGGATTAACGACTTTTAAGTTGCGTTTCACAGTTTATGATCGCTGGCGATGTCTCTATTGCGTTGACTTGGTGTTTATGTACGGGAATCTAATAAAAATGTCATAAATATGGTAGGTCGTAGCATGGAGCCACTTAATAATCACAATCATTAACAAGCCGATCGTTAGAAGACAATAAATTGGGTCGTTTGATCGTTACAGTAGTTGCACAAAAAGTCAAACAAAATCAGAAGATTTTGATGGTTTTTACTGGAAATAGGAAAAATAGCTTAAGATAGGTACTGCCAGAACTTGGAATATTAATTACGGAAAGGTTAAGTTGCACCTAGATCAGTGTAGGGAAATTGTGATGCCACAGGTTCTGGGTTCTTTTGAACCAGCCCGAGCTTATGATGAATCCTAGCCGACCTATGCTAGAGCTCGCTGATCTGCCAAAGAAGAAATCGAAGAAGTACTCTCCAAGGTGCAGTCTTCAGAGAACAGATAAAGCTGAAAAGCTTGAAAGACTAATGGCCTATTTTCATATAAAACAGTGTCCTGTAATGATAACGAGCATTTGTGATCCGCTTAAGTCAGATCTGTTTAGTAATAAGGCATCTTATCATCATCTGCCATTGGCAACGCAAGAACAACAACGAATCTTGTAAATGAGGTAAGAATAATACCTTAGTCTTGTAAATGAGGCAAGAATAATACCTTAGTCACAACAAGGTGTACTTGATCACCATGATTTCGGCCTGAAAAACGCTGCAGTGGTTGGGGAGAATACACCAACTATACCTCTGTGAGTTTTTATAGGAAAGCTGTTATCAACGCCATCTGTTTGTTATAAATATCGGAAGCAGCATATGGGACAAGATTTCCAAAGCAGGAGTGGTTCTTATAGCTTCGCTGGTACGTAAACAAGCTGATTTTTTACACAGCTGAGATTCTTTCTTTATCTAGAGCTGGCCACAAGGCGATCACTCTATAAGTACATTGCATCCTTCCACTTTAATGGTTAAAAGTAGTTCGTTCACTACTAAGTTCCATAGAGGAGGAGAAAGAACACGAGGACGCTAGCCAAAAGTCAAGATCTAACGTCTATAGAAAGGATCAAACATATAAACTGAAACGCAAACTCAGCCTCATTAACAGCGGGAGCTCCCTGTTCAACGAGCTAGTACGAGCGTTTGCAAGTGTGCCACCGTCCAGTTTGCCTGCCTCTCATTGCAGTTTTCTAGAAGTACTCCTTGTAATAGGCTATGTAGGGTATGGGAGTTGTTCATGATCTATCTATAGAGGTTAGATGCTAGCGTGGGTGTCGTGGCTCAGGCAACTGTGCATGAGGTTCAAGGTTCAAATCCCACAAAGACAGAAGCGTTGATATCTGCTCTCCCGTGAATGAATGAATGACTTGAAAGAATGGCTTTATATGTTATTTCTTCTCACTGTGAAGCCAGTATGCTAGGCCGCTTTTGCATTTCGACATCATCGCTCTTCGGCCTTAGTCAATGGAAATTCATAAGTCTAAACTTGACTTGATATGAAATCTGTTGAAAGATATATGTATCTACCTCGTGTTGGCCAAAAGAACTGCGATAAAACCAAACCCATCCTTTTGTTCTCTATTTGAAGCCAATCAGTTCACCTGTCAAAATGACGTACCTATATGTATACAAGTCGAACTTCAATCTATCAAACCACTAATTAGTTCTGCTACAATTTCGGCAAAGATGAATCCGGTTTGTCAAAAAATCCTCTACTGACGGAACGAATTTCGTAAATCACTACAAAACGATACAAATTGTCAGGAAGTAGAAAACCAATTATCTTCCTTCATTATCAGCAGTATTATGGACTAGTTAACAGATCTTTATGAACCTCGGGCAAACGGCTTCCACACTTGAAGGAAGTAACCGAATGGAACCGAACGGAAAGTTGAAAATTGTCTGCGGACAAAAGGACGAAAATAACTCATTGTAGCATTGTTAATTTTTCAATGTTTTGTTATCGTTTCTGGTGTAAACACCAGCTAGGCAGGTTCAGCTGGGGTGCCCGACACAATAGCTATGGCTAGCAGGTATTTATATTTTTTTTTATTTAATGAATGAGCATGTCAGTTGCATTGGGAACTTCCTGGTTTTCATGCCCGCCGACTGGCCTTCATGATGAATGCAACCGATCTCTACTTTTTTGGGGGAAGAGTGTGGGAATTTTCATTTCTCGGAATCCACATATTTCGTGATTCTTTCCATTTAAAGATTTTCTTTTGCTCTCTCGGTTCTTTTTGAAGAAAAAGATTAATTGTTGATTGTGATTAAGTACCCAGGTTGTATTTGCATAAATGTCAATTGTGACATTTAACAAGGCAAACAGCAAAGTGGTACTGCAATACAACTTTGACCCTTTTCAAAGTTGATCGATAAGTTTGCGATTGGTGGACGATATGTGAGAGTAGATGTCATCGCTTATTGCGTTCACTTTTAGACAATTATTCTCAAAAATACAACGGCTAGGGCTCTCATATTCAAGGAGTGCTGAATCCTGATATTGCATTCTGCTGCAAGTTTTGGAAGATTAGTCTCTGTCCTTTGGATACGGCTTAAAGCTGTAGTTTTCATCTATACGTGCAGAAATGTATACCACACCCAAGACGTACAGTTGTAAGAAGCCAGGTTTTGGTCTTCTATGGGTTGCATATGGCCAAATTTTTTTTTGGTATGTGGGTGCAAGTAAAACCAAAGCATTTCGGTTTTAGGTTCAAGTCGACTTTTTAAGACTTGTTTTGATTCATAAGGCAGACGTGGCCTTATTTCAAAAGACTTAAACCAAACACTTTTTCTGCGACGTTTATGGGTGATTGTTATTCTTCTCTAGGGAAGAAATAGGGCCTTCAACCAGTCATAGTTATACCCATACTCACTTCGTATAAGTTGACGACGGTATAAAGATCAGTGATCTCACAGGGGGTTTGCGTACCACGCCCACTGGAACCTGCAGATGTTATTAAGTGCTTTGCCGCTCGAATTTCAAATACAATTACAGGCAGGAAGAAGTGCGTTTTGGCTCATAAACATAGGCTTTTTAAGGGTAGTAGCATAGGGCCCAGCTCCCTTCTTAAGACAACGTTCCCCGATGCTCAGGAGAAAGCGCATGATATATTGGGTTTTCTCGAAGACTGGAAAGACTAGCAAAATGATGAAATTCAGTTTCAGAATGAGACTACCATTTTTTGCAGATGGGTCTTAAACCAATGAGGAAACTGGGTCAAGAATTTATTCAAGAGTGTTTTCCAGGCCGAGGTTCTAGCTGTGCTCAAAGCGGAACTACTTGAGATGGGATCAATATCGAAAGAGGATATTGCTATCTTCACTGACAGTCAGGCCGCGCTCGAAGGACTAGAGTCTTTTGTCATCAAATTTTAGCCAGTTAGGGATTGCATTGTAAGATTATGCTGGGTATGTGAACATTGTGATATTGGGGGTAACGAATGCGCTGATAGACTAGTCAAAAAAAGCTGCGGAACTCCTATCAGGGAACATCATCATCAGCATCACTAACTATACAGAGTTCTATATCCAGAGATCAGTCATAAAAGATCAGGCGAAATCATCAAGCTAGGGAGATTACAAATTAGGACTACGATTGCGGTCCTATCTGGACATTGTTTTTTGAGAAGGCATGCCAGTACATTATGATTATCAGAATTAGAATCTACTCTGAGAATGCGAGGGCACATCTAGAAATAGATTCTTACATCTAGTCAGGTACCTCTTTAGTAGTCTGGAAGAATTGAGTTCATGTAACCAACAAAGCTAGGCATTGGTCTTTTATTGGGTGCTTATTGCACTCAATATTTGTTATTTTATTATTCACTTAGTATACCAGCGCAGCAAGAGAAACGTTCACCAAAGTCTCAATCCGTTCTAAGGGAATCGTTCACTTGTCGGTAATGTGAATGTCATGAATCTGATTTACTCGTTATGCATTTAAAGTCTTCCTACTTTCGGTGAATTCTCTTAAATGTGCTACACCTCTTTTATTTGGGAATATTTCTCCTTCAGCTACTTTCAGTTTGTTTATTTTAATTTCACACGACTGTGACAGGAATGAATACCCACAACGCTCAACAGCTGTCTTTGGTGTGGTGTTCATCTATAAGTAGCCAAGGATGCCAAATCATTTTTAAACGTTTGTACTTCCTGATCTGATATAGAGTTCTGAAAACAAACATAATAGGCCGCCTTAATAATCTAATTGATTTTCAAGAATAAAAACATCCCTCTTAACCGTTATTATTCATTAGCAATGGCATTAGTCGAGTCAAAAGTGTTCATCGGATCCACTAACTTTAAGAGCCCATATTCGATTATCCTAATTATCCTCTTGAAATTGAACTATTAACCGGTTGCTGCCATTCAATCCTGTAAAACGCTTTACAACCACTTTGATTGTCCTTTTTCCCTAGGAAATAAACGAAGAAAACAATTGAAAAAGGATTATCGGAAGTAAATACGAAAAATCAAGGAAATATCTCCATTAGACCGACACACCAACACTCGGCATGTGGCACACTGGAATTTGATGGTATCTCAAAATCTACCCAATCAAAGTCGGTAAGGGATGCAAAGAATCTCTCGACTATACCTACAGTATACAGCCTAACCCAGTAGTCAGCGGTCGTATGCTGACTATCGGATTCAATCTGAAAGATTAACGTTCGTTCTGGCTGCGGTTACACTGTGAGTTTGAGTGTTTGTGTGTCCATTACCGACGATGTTCCGCAGAGATATGTTCTGCGAAAGTTCTTTTTTCTTTCCTCTTTTTTTTTTTTTTTTTTCCTAAAGGAAGATAGAAATTAGCGAGCCACCAGGACTCCGACGTTATCTTTTGAAAACACAGCTCGTATATCGACCCATACTCCTTTCGCATCGAACAATTCAATTTACTCAGTTTATTTTTTCCCACATCAAAAGGACCTCATTTAGGAGGTAATCTATGGGCGCGTGCACCTTATAAAGTTACACCCAATCATTAGGAATTAGAATGGAAACGGGGGGGAGGAAAGGAACCAAGAATGACGACGGTAGGATGAGAGGAAGCCACTTCGCTCCTTTTTTGTGTGTTGGTCTCTTTTAATCTGTCTACCGAAACACGTGACTTAACAGATTTCTAATTCATTGCGGATTTCAACTATGAAATATGATTCCTATAGAACGTCTATCGGCGAATGCTTGTGGTGTTTCTTTCTCTCATATTTTTCTGCTAATAGGGTATGTTGTGTGTAATCGGAAATTGAATATGTATTCAAGATGATCACAATAAATTTTGAGAAATATGATTAATGGCCACCAGCCCCAAAGGGTTCAGTTCAGAGACAAACTACGAAATGAGGAGTTTACAGATTATTTAATACGTGACTAATACATAATTTTATACTGATGAATATGCATAGGTACTTAAAATTTCACACAACCTGTGGTGCAAGCGTTTAAGGCGAATTAAAGTTAGCTTCTGTTAGTTTGAACTTTCCACTATTTGTGAGACTGAATTTTAAAGACTGTTTGACATTTTTCGAATTCCGTCAACCTGCAAGTATAAATGTCAACTGTTTGGTGTCACTTGACTCTATTTCATTTGAAATTAGACATAGACATAAGTGGTAGATCAGTATGCATATGCACAGAACCGAAAGCGCGAGGTTTGGATGAACTTTTCCCGAAACATCAGTGAGCAGTTCGCAATTGTTGTTTGATCCACGCAGTTGTTTTGACATATAATATTTTGACGTCTAGAAATGAGCACCAAAATAAATTGAAGTTCACGCTGTGAGATTGACAACCTCTTACGGACTAATGAACTCAAAGAGATTTCAATGAGATCAACTAGCGAATTTAATAGAGAGGTTACTTTGACTCAAAAGAGGGCATACCGCAGTCATAACCAAAGGCTAAACTTATGGTTTTTGTCAGTTGCAGTGATGACCTCCATAAACTGATACTTCAGAGTTCTTCATATTGAGAGTCGAGTTTAGACCCATTGTGGTATCTATATGAAGACGAACGAGATTGTCCCTTACCCGGTATTTGTAATTTAACTTTGTATTTTCCATTGATCTGCAGTAAAGCTCCTCTAGAAGAAGAAGTTGAAGAAGTGTCTCCCCAAGAACTAATACCTTGCGTGTTAGAGTGCAGGGCAGTGGCATAAGAAGTGGTTTGCGTCCTCATAAGATTCCTCATCACCACAACCTCTGCAAAACTCTTCCTCTGTCAGACGTAGCTTTTTCAAGCGACAACGCTGAGAGTTGTGCCAAGTACACAACGAGAGTACACACGAGAGTGGAAATGGATTTTCTATCTCTCTCCCAGTTTTTACTTCGTCAAGCGGGCCATAGTCTCCTTTGAACAGTTCATGGAGTTTCACATATTTTCAATCTCTGTCGTGTTTTTTTTCCTTCTTCCAGCAGAGATTGCAAGGCGGCATATTCTCGGATGGGTATGTTGGTTCTGTGGTCGGTGCTGAGCTACCTCTTTCCAGCTAGTCAGCTCTCTCATTTCTCGGAATTCGGTTATTTCTAGGAACTTAGCAGAGTTTAACCTTATGCTGCGTACCAAGACTCTTCAGCACATCACAAGTTTAGATTTTATTTGTACGGCAGTAATGGCTTTTATAACAGCCTGCCTGTCAAAATTAGGAAGTATTACCTTTACCGCAGATATGAGCTTCTATTGCCACTGTCAAAATATACGCCTTTTCTAGTTTGGAAGCCGAATCGGCGGTGCTTTTTCTAGTGTTTGAAGAAGTGTTCGAAGAAAATGCCAGAATCCAAGTCGGTGTCCATTTTGAAGCGATCTGTCAATTCAGCTATGGATTGTACAGAGTAGCTAGTGTAGATGCAAGTGAAGTCTGAGTATGGCTAGATGAAATACCTAGTATATCAACGCAGTCTTCTAGGGATTTATTGCAAGTCTACACTTCCTTCGATTTGTACGCTAAGGGCCTAACTTCATCTGCATACGCTGTAATTCTGACACCACTGTAACTTAGCTGCTGAAGAACTTCATTCAGGACCGTGATCCAAAGCAGTGCAGTGTGAAGTAAACACCGTGCTATGAAATTAACACGGTGCCTGTTCATCAGACTTAATACCTATTTGAATTTTTTAAAGTGTTTGAAATAAACTTTATTATTTTGAAACAATAGTACGTTGATGCCAATTCGTAGAAATACATATGTGCTATATATTGAAAGAGGTAATGCACCCCGTGTAAAATTCAAATTACACGTTCACTGTATGTTTTTCCTCCTGAATCTGTTTTGGTTTCCCAGTCTCGAAAAAAGCTAAACTGTGACACGAGCATGCAAAAGGGTCCTTTCTTTATTCAGACACCCGTTTCGGATTCTTCAAGGAATAATAATAATAATTATTCTCATTGAGGATGTGAAAAGTGACAGACAGTGAACTGCTTCATTGATATTTAGTCCTTATCCCACAGGTACGTGTGCGTGTGGCCATTCAATTTCAGTCCAACTAATAGCACTCTTCAATTTTCGCTAATCGACAAGAATGTCCTTTGACGCATTGTTCGCATTGTCAAGGCCCGAAAACGCTTCCGTGTGACATGAGATACATAGCAGGCACATGTGTATGACCGTTGGACTATGTGTGCAAGGGTCTCCCCCAAGGGTGAAATTCCGGAAGCCATTTGACACAATTAAACGTGATCCTATTAAATCGAAAATGATAATTTATATGTTTTCGATAAATTTTAGTTTTGTTCCTTTTTTATGTATCTCCGTCGTCATATTGTTCTTTTTTCGTTTGGGTTTCTTTTTTTTTTTCAATTTTTCCTTTTCATTATTTTTTACTATTCCAGCGGGTGACTATTCGAATTTTGGGAGTGCAATGTCTCTCTGGTTCACGGTTCCCAATCGAATCGCTCTACGTATTCAATACTTCCGGCTTTGTGCGGAGATTAAATTCCAGACACACGGTCCCATCCCCGCCGACCGCCGCCTGAGTCAGGAAGAGCGATGCCGATAGAAAGAAAAACTATTCGATACGGTTTTCTATCTATCGGGTTGCGCGTGCGTTGGTGACTTTTCAATCGGACATTGTCATCAATAAAAATATAATATGATGAGGTGCCTGTGTGAGTGTTGTTTTTTCTTCCATATTCCCCTTTGGATTGAATTCATTCATTTTGTCGAGTCGTTCTTGTCGATGGGATGGGGTCTGGCGGTCCAGGATAATCTGGAGACTAATTGTCCGCAGTTACGTTACATTTGATTGGTGAGTCTAATTAGTTCTAAAGTTTGTTTGGGGAAAATTGTTGTGCTGTTTGTCGGGTGATCGTGATGGTGATGGTTAGGGTAAAGCTCGGTGACGTGAGTTTTGTGTTGTGTCATTGCTTGTATTTACTGCTAATTATAACAAATTGAACGACTTGTACTGGTTGCTTGGCCCCGTCCGTAATGATCCAGAAAGTGTTGATTAGGTATTACCGATTGCTCATTAGCTTTGATTATTAGCAGTTGAATGAAGGCGACGACGGTTAACAGATGGATAGTGTCTTAAATTAACGCTTTTTTACGAGTAAATTATTTGTGACAACAGAACAAGCGGTAGAATTATAATCAAAATTGAAAATAACAAGAACATGATGTGGATGCCAGAACGAAGACGTCATCAACTTAATTAGAAAGAATGAGTTAGTTATAGACTGTGAATTTAATCACTTTTTAGAAAACAAAACAATAGTATCGTTAAGAATCTAGAAATTTCCTTGCAGCAATTGTATCGGACATTTGAAGCTCACTAATAATATAAGCCGGTTGTTGCTGAAGCGAATTTAGTATAAAAAATAGTTTTAAGTGGATGAATAGTAAATAAGCTGTGCTTCTGTTAAGCAGTTGCCAGTAAACAAAATAAATATACAACAACTTGCTGGCAAAGATTCTTGATTTCTCACATTTTCTTTCAAGCAGAAAGGCAGCTAACTAGACTCATCAACAGGTGGCGCTGAGTTTTGAGACGTTGCTGTCACTATGAAATTAGTCGATTTCTTAGGGAGTGTTCATAAGGTGTAAATTATCTTTTAGGATGCTCGAGGCAAACAAAAATGGGTCTAAAAATAAACAAGGGCAATACAAAAGCCGTCTGCACTTCTAAATCCTGGGCCCAACTTAACATTGGTTGACAGGGAACTGTGAAATTTGAGACCTTTTTTTTTATTAAGGAAGTGTGGTCTTGATTAACCGCGATGGGACCGAACTAGATGCGTGTAGTGAAATTGAAAAAGCTAAACCCGTGCTTGCAATGTTATCCAAAATCTCGATGCTATTAGCTTAAGAACCAAGCTGTGGCTGTTCTACTTGAACGTGGCTGTTCTACTCGTACTATAAGGTACCTGGAGCTCTTCGTAAATAATGGTTCAATCATCATTTTGAGAATCTTTTGGCCGAACTGTATCTCTATTGACCAACTATAGCATTATGTAGTATCTCTTAAGACACACGCGTTTTTAGCCAAAAATGAGGTACGCCATTTTACAGCGTTTGACAAAATACGGTACGTCATTCTTCAGCGATAACCTAATATTATAGAAATTTCAAATTTGAATGGAATCGGTAGACCGGTTTTTGAAACAAACCAAACCTAAATGCCGTTATAGCAATTTCTGGTCAAAATGTTGTAACCCATCATGTAGCATGTCCCTAAATTGGCTTCAGTAGGAAGTATAAGCGAAATCGCTGCAGCCATTTCCCAGTTTCGCCTTAGGGAATAGGTCACAGACTCCGGATATCAAAGTATGTTCACTCGCTTAGGATCACTCTTGGTAACAGACAGACAGAATTGCCAGACTCACTTCTATCTAAACGCATCGGTGGAAGTAAAAAGTCTCACCCATTTCGGGAGAAACAAAAGAAGATGGAAGCACATGGGTTAATGAATACCTACTCTAAAAAGAAAATCACGGATTACAACTTAATTTATTTCGATCGTTGCTGTAGGCGTCTTCTTTCTCCGCTGTCAGGTTTCTAAACAATGATCAGGGATTCAACCATTTGATAGAGTCTGACATCAGACTCTTCTGTGGCAAAACCGTGCATATGGCATCGAAGAGTCTCTACTTTAATGGTTAGGAAGTTTCCTTTGCTGATGACAGTACACTCAGTTTTTAGGTTAAACTGGGTTTCAGTTTAAACTCATTATATTCCGATCTTGACGGCATAATCAAAACGCAATGCTGTCTCCTGTCACTCAGGTGAAACCAAACCTCCCAACCGTTATCCATGTATTACATATTCGAGGTCGCCAAAAACACTGCAAATTTATTTAGGATTCCGGAAGCGATGCAAGAAATACTTTACCCCGACTGATCTGGTTTAATCTTATAAGGCATTTATCCGACCAAATCTAGGATACAACGCCTATATCTGGTCAGGTGCACCAAAGACCGTTTTGCTCTTACTAGGCAGGGTCCACAAGCGTGTGTTAATTGTAAACCCCATAGTCTCCTTTATCACTTTTTCCACCAAAAATGTATCCCTCCTCTTCAAAATTTCACCCGAAATACACGTCACGATTTGTATGTACATCAGTTCACCCTCAAGCCAGACTTCTGACGTAGTGTCAAATACAGGGCTTCGTTCCAGGCTCTATGTTTCCTCGTCATGACAACCTTAAAATATTTAAAGCCAACGTAAAAAAAAAAATACACTATCAGTAATATTCTTGTCCTTTCCCGTATGGAACCACTCATCTAAAGCAAAAACCAATGTTCCATCGATAAGGCCCATTGTGAACCCATTAAAGGCCCATAACTTTCCTCATTATACATTAGGTTCAGTGTTATTCATTTATGGCTTAAGCTACCTTTCATCGGATTAGTATCTGATCTTAAATAATGAATACAGATCTACACAATATATGTATGACCACGTCCGTAATGGTTTTAATTAGGAGTGCTTGCCGGCAATTATCACAGAACAACAAGTACCTACCCGAAATTTGGTCAGCAACAGAAACTCCTCAATTCAAGTTTAACCCCTTAACTCTGTTACTGCAGCAACACCATCCTCAAAACAAAGATTCCAATCAACCCGACACACATCTTAGTCGAATCTACTAAGTGAAAACTCAATGTAACGCATAATCACGTTAAATCTGATACCCATTAGCAGGGTCATCATTGAATCGCAGGAATCATCATCATCCGGAGTTAAAAGCGGTTGTAAACACGCCCCGATATCAGTCAAATAAAACTCAAAGAAAAGAAGAAGGACGAAAATTTGTAACACATGTCAACACAAATAAATTACATTTCATTGAGATTTAATTTCGCAGCCCCCTAGCGCGCGGTGGTGGTGGTGGCTTTTCAGCCTTAAAACCACCAACTTTCGATTCGGGTTGGATTTCCCTAAGGATAAGTGCTTACAGTGCGGCAGTAGCAGTGGTAGTGGCAGTGGCGGCGCAGCGTATTGATGTTAGCGACGAGGACGACTAAATCAATGAAGGCGAATCGAATTTTCCACCCTCATCCTTGTCCAATGAGGCGCAAAATAATCTCTCATGGGATTTTCTTCTCCTTTAGCACAACAGTATAGTATGGTATGGTACGGCACGGCACTTATGCTTCTGTTGCGGTGACGGTGATAAAACTTTGCTCCTTTTTATTATTACGTATTTTCTGACGTAAGTCCTTCGTACTCGTTTCAAGCTAAGAAAAAATGAATGAAAAGTTTACTTTGGATGGGCACCATCACCAGTGAAATAGCGCGGTTCAATGACATGCATAAAGATGCTTAATAATTCTGTAACCAATTGCGTTAGGTACATGGAAAAGCTCCAACAGTTGAACCACCTGACAGGCAGAAGGAACAGACAGACAGTTGGTATTTCATTTAGTTCGCCACGGGGTGGTGCTGGCTGGTAGGCTGGTGGTTGGAAACTCGGTCGACCGTGCAAGGTAATTACAAATCTATTAGTGATTCTATGGGTTGGTTTTGGGAGGTATTGAATTTCCATGGCATACGGTCGATGATGGGCTCGAAGATACGTAGAAAAGGATTCCCAGCGGATCTGCATCCTCTTTAGAATTCATTAATGCGGTCATGTAATATTCTTTTTGTTATGACGACGGACTGGTCGGTTTTGGTGATGAATAGAATTTCATTTACCAGGAGCAATGATGGTAGAGGGAAATCATGGAATGTACTTTGGTATTTTTGGAAAATATCTAAAAGGTCTAAAGTATTTATCTATGCACCGACCATCACAAATTATCTTTAAAAGAATGATCGAAATTTTATGTATTTCAAATATTTTTCTGCAGAAACTAGGGCGAAATTGAACTCAAAACTTTTATTTTTGAGATGTGAAGTTGTGTGACCTTGGAACTCCAAGATTGTTTTGTATTTAAGAAAACATTTGGGTGTTAGCCCTTTGAATTTAACCGAAGATTGGTCTATTTCCGAGTCCTTTCTTGCTAGGTCATCGACCAAAATATCATCATCCATATTTGCTGGAGTCGTATGAGCTTATGGATTTGAACTCCTCTCGGAAAACGTCTGAACGATATCGGCTTGAAGCTAATGTGATAGCTGTTTGGCTGTCCTGTGTGTTTGAGGGGCTTTCATTGCTTATTCTAGTAGGTTCATATTGTAGGATGCGTCTAAGCTACTTGACCTTTACCGTGAATTCCAAATGCGTTCCAATCTACGACTTTGAAGTTCAGAGTTTTATTTTTGTTCTTAAACAGAACTTGCTGTATCTTCTATTTGACTAGATCACGTCAACGAGGTTCGATGCGAGTAAATTACCGATAGTAGAAGGGAATCTTACGATAACTAACAAAGGCTTATCCAACAATCTTAATACAATACATATTTAGCTTACTAAGGACTCAATCAAATAACTAGTTCTCGGAATAAAACAGCATAACACTCCTCTTTGAAAAGTTCTTCGCATAAACATTCAGGTACAATAAACAACTGGAATCTGATAGATTCAAATTTAGGCTCCTGAAGGTATCTAGTTTTCCAATACACTTATTGCTTTAAATAGTTACTGTTTCTTCCATTTAACTTAACAATGATGAGACATACGACCAACAAGATTGATAAGTTTGTCGGTGGTTATTTCATCCTAACATTTTACGATTTTCTGCTTCAATTCAGCAACCGTTCTAATTTTTAGATTTTCCATATCCTATGTACTCAGACACTTCTAGCAACAATCGCCCACAGATTCTCTATGGAGTTTTAAGCCTGGACTTGAATGCCAAAGTCATGGAACCAATCCATAGTAGGGTCTGCAGTATGGACAGGACTTAGGATGGTACCTTGACCATCAGCAAGTGGTAATTTGCAACCATATTTTGGTAGTTCATCGCATTGTGTCTTTCACTTAAAATAGCGATTTCGAACTTTAAACTGGTTTTGAATCATAACAGAATCCGCTACACCAGCTCTCCTTGAAAGAAGCAGTTATGACTTCTTTGAACTTTATCAGATATGACTAAATATTATTTTTAGATCTTTAAGTAGGAAAGAAACCCAAATTTAGAACACTCAACACATTTTTAACACGCAAACGGTGACGTTCAAGGAAACACTTTCTTGATGAAGTATTTAATCGCATGTAAATCTCTTCAGAGTCATTTCAGTTCAGTCATTTGTGTAATAGTACCTATTTAAGTATTAAGTTAATATTTTTAAAAAGTGCCAATGAAAATGCTTAAATCTTTTCTGTGTCAGAATTTCGGAAATCTATGGCATGAAAAGAAAAATAAAAGCAGAGTAAGTCAAGTACCACATTTCCTACAAAAACAAAGAAGACTTAAGTTTGACAATCCAACAGTGAAGAGTGAACTCGCCTTGTCCGATTGTAACACTATTTCTGACACATGTAAACCGTTTACACGATATTGACATTTAATGACATTTGAAGACATTTATTAACTTAAATTATAAATCGAGCTATAGACATGATGTTAGAATAATGTATGATGAAATCTAAGTGAGTTAAGGTGCAAATGACATAATTCTAGTCCTAGTCATATAACACTGTTCTTCATGAGAGTGGTGAATCCATGTGATTTTGGCCAGTCTTAAATTTGATGTGGTGATGATAGATGATGACATAATATAGTGGGGGTTACTTTACATCAGTCGTGTTTATACATTGGAGAATATAAAAGCAGTGTGTTCACTTCACTGTCGCTATATGAGCTGTTGAGAGCAAAAGTGGTGTAGGACAATGAAATAAGTTTTTGGATAATGCAATGGCTTCGCGGAATTGAGGTGCATAACAGGAGTTTTTATTAATTTTATTTCCCAGCTTGTGTCTTTCTAAAAAATTATTTGCACACCTATTTGGTTTTGTTCTTGTAGATTGTACAACGAGATGGTTTCTAGTAAACTTAAAACTGCGGCTTTATCTTTAATTGGGCTTGCAGAAGGGTAGAATTCAGCTAAGTAAGGATGACATGTTGTGCTATGTTTTATTTTAGTGGTTACTCGGGCAGAGTTGTCTGTGAATCTGCAGAGTTTACTGTTGCTGGATTCAGCTGCTGCGATGTCTAGTTTTCTTTGAGCGAGGATTTTTGCTATCGCTTTCTCTCAATTCGTGTTGCGTTTACTGGTTTCATGCCGGCCTTTATCCATGAGGGGAATGTTTTGATTTTAAGCCACATTGAAGGATTCATAGTTCTCCCTGGGCTGGTCGCATCCGTGTTTGGTCTTTGGAACCTTTTGTCTTTAAACTACATTTTTCGAAGTTGGTGGGTTGTTGCGTTCTTATATCTACTTGCTTAGTACTTTAGGTTCCTGAGCATCAGTTCTTGGAGAAGAGGCGACTTCTATAGTTACTGTTCCTATGCTTAGTGCCACTGGCGCCTGAGCAATTAGTTTTGAGATGAGGGTGTTTCATATTTATTTGTTTCAATATTTAATCTTCATGGTTGGTATCCAATATGACTGGGGAGAACGTTGTGTGTGATTTTCGCATTCGTTCGTAATTCACAGTTTCTTTTTCGCGTTCATGTTGAAATACAACAGGTGCTTTCTGATAGATGGTATGATATTGGATATGGTAGATACTTGGCCACCAAATCTTTTTATTCGAAGACTAAATGACATTGCCGCTACATCGTAGCCACATACTTTTTGTTTGTTTTTCATTATTTTTATTTATAATATCCATGTGGATCCTAGCCCACGTGTAAGGCGAAAATAAAAAGTCCGCCTGTAGACCTTCTCACAGGGACATTGCGTTCGTGATAGACACAATTTTGCTCCCTGCACTATGGAGTCCTCGGCATGTACACATATTTGGGAGGACTCTTGGTCCGCTGAGGTACATACATATGTATTCCTCTATCCGGCACGTGGAGGCGCGCATCGGTTCGCCTTTAAACCACGCGTAGGTAGTACATACATACTTACCTACTTGATTAGATTATGTATTTGAAGCTACAGCATTGCTGTGCATTCCGGGATCTACCGATAATGATCGAGTTATCTCAGGATCTTTCGGTTAATACATCCTACTTAGAACTGAAACATTTTGTGGATTGTATTAATGCTACAACACCTTCTAATATTTCCGTACACGAACACTCGTCGCCGCACGGGTCCAATTCGACGATGAAAATTGTCTCCCACTCCCACTTTTATTTTGCATTAAAATTAAAATGAATTCATGTATCCCCGTTGGCGTTTGTAATTTAATTTCTGCATTTGTTTTATTTTGCCATCATTTGTTGGTTGTATTTTTTTTTTTTTTTGTTCGCTGTCATCCTTTGTTCGCGTAATACAATTTCATTAGCTGCACAATTATTTTAATGAAATTGTCATGCCAACCAATTCGTTTGCAAACATCCCTTCGCACACACAAAAGACACACAATCGTCGTCGTCGTCATAATGCCTAAGGATGGTAAAGGAAAAATGGAAAAAAATCAGTTAAATCCTTGACTACAACTAGGTACCTTCTTGATTTCCACCGGAGAAAAATCCAACATAGCTACATAGCATAGAATGTTCTATACTCTCCTTTTTTTCTTTTATTTTATTTATTATTATTATTTTTTTTTTTTTAATGTAATGTTGTTACATTCAACCGCACTATTTGGATGATTGCTCAAAAAGCTAAACAGATAGATAGAACGGGAGAACGTTAAATAACTTCTGTGATTTCGATTTCAAATGAAATTAAATTTAATGAGCGCTTTTGGATGCGCGCCGGGAGACGAAAGGGGCTCGGTACATGTCAAGAAATTTAATTCTGCCTCCAAGACACAAAATAAGATGACTACGTTTCGGAGGAGACCACCCACACCCACCTCCGGAATGCTCTCTAGGAATTCCCTCCGGGGGGTGAAGAAACTAATATTTCATGAGAGAGTGTACAAAAAATTGGCTACACAATTGAAATGCCAGCCATAGATACACAAGTAGTTACTTTGGTACGGGTGTATCTTATACATAAGAAGAAGAGTGGAAGAACATTTTCCAGTTTTTCATTTCGACATCAACGACGACGTCGTCGTGCAAATAAACAACAAAACGTCCCGAAAAACGAAAGCACATTGCATACATATAAAGAGAGTATCTAAAAATATCTACTCAAGCATATGTACTCCCTGGAACAGGAACTCCCACAGTCCACAGTCCTGCTGCTGTCGAAAGGGGAGGCTCCGCCCAGCGCAGATACATTCTCTGTGTGCTCTGCTCCAAGCAGAACTTGCGCACAGTCAACTTCCATTCATCTTCTCGTGCGACGAACGGCGGCAGCGGGTATCTCTACTCTATAGGGCCATGTACCAAAGAGGAAACAGTGATAAATGCTACCCTCCATTTCTACGTCCGCATAGGTGGGCAAAGTAAATATGTTGACTAAACTTTGGCGTATCATTCGTGAAAGTGATGCTCATCATCATCATTGTTGATGTACCAAAAACGACGAAAGGCAAAAAAAAAACACACTCAACCGATTGCTTTGTATATGTATCTACGGCCCACTAATAGTTACTTACCTTTGCTTATTCAAACAAAACTCACTTACCGCTGTGAAAAGATACTTTGGACACTCGGTGTATATCACCTAATTGGATGCCGGTACATACGTCGTTTGTTGCCAAAAAAAAAAAAAAAAAATCGAGTCACATTGATTGTATAATATAACAATTATCGATCGTGACTTAACACGCTTACGAAATTGACGCTTGTTAACGCTCTCTGTATTACGCTTGCCGATTGCAGTGCATAGATACACTTTAACTTCCTTCATTACCTACATACATTGAATTGTTTGGTGGCGGTGCGCACCTATCGCTGATGCAATTAATTAGAATTACATCTCATAATATCTCAAACAAAAGGACAGATACAGATACTCCATCTCGCCATCTCGAGGTGTAATTACATTTTCGCAAACTAGTTTCCAATGATTGTGTCTGGCTGGCGGGGAGAGAGAGGTTTTTTGGGTGTCCGCCCCAACAACCTCATCCCTTTTTTTTTTTTTCAGTATTATTTTTGTATCCTTTTCCTTCCTTTCTCTATATGTACCAGAAATAATTTCCCAACCAAGAGATAGTATATTTTATTTGTTGTTGCAGAGTCTTTTCCTTTTATTTTGCCGCTGCCGCTGTTGTTGTTGTTGTTTTCCTTTGTTGAACTTGCAAACTTGTTATATTTGCACACGGGTCCGTACTTGAACGCATGTATAGAAAGTTCAGTTAGTTGGTCGTCCTTTCTGCGTTGCGAGCGAGTGGGCATCCACCATACACATTGTCACCATTTCTCCTACATTGCCATCTAACTATGGCCGGGATGCCACAACTGCTTGAAAACAACCACTTCCTCCAGCCACCATCGGGGCATCGACAAACTAGGAAAATCTTCGCGTGATTTTCACCAATTTTCATTGAAAATTTTCGCGCGCGCTTGTGTTAAATTTAAATTTCTATCCGAAAATATACTGAATGTGTTAATTAATGTGAGTGTGAATTACTATATTGTTTTTTTTATTTTTATTTTTATGTGCGTGCAATGTGTATGTAAATATTTTTATTCGTTTATTTACTTTCGTCGCGATTCGGTGTGCGTTTTAATTGATTTTTGATTGGGATTTGTAAATAATCACAGGAAAGTGAAAAATGAAACATCTAAAAAGAGTTTATATTTTCGAGCCAGCAAAAAAAAAAAAAAGGATTAAGTTCAGCAATCAACATATTTTTATATTTAGCCTTTGTGTGTATTTCTGGGGCTTGTTCGATTTGTTTTTTTTGTTTGTTGTCCCGTGACCCCGTGAGTTCATAAATTATCGGTAAAGTCGACTTAAAAGATATTTCGATAGAAATCATAAATTTTATGCGACGGTCCTTTTGTCCAGTGCCGCCGCACAGTGCATTCAAGTAGCCTTATAACCACACAAGAAAGGATCATTTACCACATGTGACTCTTGTTTTTCTGCATACATATTCATATTTTTTTAAATCCTTAAATTAAGCTTTTGAGAAAGGACAAAAAGAAAAGAATCTATACTACACAAAATGAGCATCGTTACGTACAACCCCTGCCAGAAGAGGGTTGTTGTTCGCGCACTCTTTTATTATTTTCGTTCTCGGTTTTTTTTTTTTTTTTTTGTGCATTTTTTCTTCAGATGCAATTGTTAAACCGAAATTAATACGGCTTCGCAATAACAAGGACTTCTTGTGCTCATGAGTCAAGTAGTGTGTACCGAGGGCTTAAATTTATTTGCCCACCTTCGCCGCGAAGGACTCTTGAGTTCTTGCTGTGAACGCTCGGCATGGGGTCGTTATATTGGATCGAAGAAGTGTTTGCGGATACCGAGTACCGATTTTCTATGACACTCTGTTCATTTGATTCAATTGGCAAATGTTAACTGTTGACTTGTGTGCCCTTGTGCGGGTTGTTTTTATGGGTTTTGATTAGATTTGGTACCCCGTCATGTTATGAGTTTGAAAGTGGTAAATATTAATAAGAAACTTTTACTGCCAATGGAAGGGAAAGCCGATAGAGACTCTGTTGCCTACGTACTATAAATAGTACTCAGTTTTAATTGCGCCGGATCCAGACTTAAAAACCTAATGTTCAACAAACTATAAAAAAAACTTGTCAGTTAGTACCCGATGTATAGCTTAAACATACTTAATGAGCTTAACTTGCAGAAATTAAGATATTTTTGAGAGCAAAGTATGAACAGCAAAGAGTTATCCTCTCCACTCAGCTTAGGAACTAAAATCCTACAAAGTTTTCTCGTACATCCTCTCAAAACAGGAAATTCCAAGAAATTTTACAATTTTTCTCCATGCAGGGAATTTTAGTGTAAGAAATTTCCTTTTGTTTCCGTTTGTTTACTTTTTCTAGAGCATTTTTTTGAAATTTGACAAAACTACGAATTTTGCTACATAAAGTGCGAGGTCGGTGGAAAACTTTTCAACTGCTTTTAACACACAAAAGAATGATTGTGCTGCCATTAGTTGTATTTATCTAGTAAATTCAAAAGAGGCTCACAATACTACAATTTTAAACTAAGTTTAATAGCATTTAACACAGAGAAGATATTTGATATCTTCATATCCCAGGATATTTATTGTAGCGCAGTAGTACTTTTAACGGTTATAATCAAGCTTTCAATATTCGTCGTTTCATATGTCATATGTCAAAATCGCAAGCGTTGCCAGAGCCGTGTAATTTCAGGTTATAATTTTTACTGCTGCCCGAGACATCTACCTAAAGGATTTTAATCTCTGTTTTTTCGTTTTGTGAGGCGGGTCTATTGCAATGGTGTTGCGGACTAAAGTTGTCTGCTTGTCTTATGCCAAGAACTGGCTCCCTTTGCGAATTCCGTTGCTTGTACGAGTGAGTGAGTTGTGTGTATGACAAACTACCTTTCTCAGCCTTTCCTTCTGCATTAGAAGAACTGTCGGAAAAAAACTTGAAGTTTTAAAGTGTTTATACGAAAAAGGAAACATAAATACATTTCAAAACACATTTCCTTTATGGCCGCTGAAAACCAGTTTAAATTTAATTAATTCATGCAATAGAAAATATATATTTTTCTAGCTGCAAAAGAATTTTGAAAGTGTTTTATATCATATTTGGATTATTTAAAATAAAGCAAAATTTCCACAGATTTACTAGGGCATTTGTATTTTTGTTTCTAAATAGATACTCTACCAGAGTCAAGATTTCATTCGCGAAAACGCCATCTCCTTACACACAATTTAGGAAACTGAAATACATATGTGTGCAACCGGAAATTCATTAAAAACTTATGGTCGCTAAGGAAATGCATTGATTCCGACAAGCCGATGCATAAGCGTAATTTGTATATGTTTCAACTAACAAAACATTATGTGTTCAAAATCTTGGACAGAATGTCACTGTTGATAACTACAATTTCGAGGTAAAACTTCGGAAAAACTATAAATTTCACGAATGATACCTTTGTAGAAATACGACCAAGAAAACTGTCGCTTGGGCACAACTGGGTACCTTTGAGCGAAGAATACTCCTTCCAATACTAGGTCCCATATGCCAGGAAGAAACAACCGCGACATCTATGAGCTATACTAAAATGTGAATGTGGTTCAAAATGCGACTACATTCGCTCGGACACATCGAGGGAATGGACAACAATGCTCCACCCAAGAGCATCCTCGTATTCCGGTACAACTATATATTTTGCAGTGCATATTCAAGTCGGTTTTTGCTTTTGACAACTTATGCTTCAAATACTTTTCCTTTCCTAAGTTTTTGGTACTCCACTACTACATTCGTTGTACGTTACTGCGTACCTCCAGTTGAATGTCAAATTTTCTTACGAAAGCGCCAATGAAGTGCCTCTTTTAAAAGTAAGCAAAATTAAGGAAAATTGAACGCATTAAAGAGTTATTATGGGCGCACAGTGCAAATCTTTTGTAAGCTCACTGTTACTGAGTAAAGCTGATGTCAAACGTCAGTACAGTCATTTCCATAATTTGCCCATAGTAGGTATGTTCCGATTCCGAAATCATCTCTCAATCCACTTTTTTGAGAAAATTTAAAATATAACTCATTCAAGACGATTTGGAAATTAAAATATGATGCAGCCGACTGTTAAATTTTCGTAGGAAAAAGCAAATGGATTCGCTCTTTCGGAAGTGAGCGAAAGTGATCGAAAACTAAACTTAACGAATCGAAGCCAAAAGCTATTATGGTCACACAACATAAGTCCTTTGTACATATTCGCACTGCTACGTTCGTATTGAATATTAAAAAATAAATTAAATATAATTTACTCATGTGTATATGTTTCCATATTTCGAAAACAATGTGCAGCCTTTTGTCCTTTCGTTTAAAAATTGAGGTACATTTTGAAACAAAAATTTAATATTTTCCTTTTTTATTTATATTTCAGGTGAAATTTCTCCCAGGTAAACATCAGCACCTATGTTATTAATCGATATGTGGAGTTCCTCCCTATCATCTGGGTAAGAAAATCTATATCTGAATATTAAAACACTTTATTTAGACTTGATCCTATAATGGAGAAATTTCCTAAGTTGCACAAATACTTTTATCGACTGAGATTTCAAGATTCGATACGAGCATAAAGCTCATATATCGTCGTCACCAATCAAAGTTTTGCCTTTAAAACTCGATCAGAAGTTGTTTAGATATCCAATTCGTTGGTGGCACTGTTGAGAAAGGGTCTCATCAGAGATTCTTTTTGAAAACCCCCACCCAACAAGACAGACATCTTATATTGGTAAAGGATTAAAGTTAATACCTACCTCAACGCCATGACGTTGTCGCATATGTTAGCCGCCTCATATATCGGGGGGAAAAAAAAACTGAGTGCAATTTGATAGACCCATTTTCTCGCTGTCAAAGGAGACGATCGACGAAATAAATAAAACGAAGACTCTTCGATAAGGATAAGACGCAGACCCTTTGTCTGAAAACAAAAAAACTGAAAAACATTTGAGCGAACTATATTTTCACTTAAAGAAAAAAAAAAAAAAAGCGAACGCCATACAGGGCGTGAGGATTAAAAATTTGTTTTTTTTTTTTTTAGAGATCGAATTCAGTTTCCTTTTATTTTCAATAATCCTTTCGAGTAGAGTGACACTTTTTATAAACCTTTTATTAAAAAGTAATTTCGTAATGCTCTGCTATTTCGATTTTGATTCTAACTTAAGCTGGGTTCTTTCTTTCGTTCGTTACTTATGATGTGCATCCAATGATGTTGACAAAGCAGAGTGATGAATTGAGAACAACAGGTTTTATAAGCAGTTGTAATCATACAAAGGTTTTGAAACAACTCTGATCTGTTTATGACCATTAAAACTGCCTGGCAACCACTGTCAACAGTACAATTGAACCCCCTCAATTGGTCATAGTCGCCTCATTAGTGATATTATTTTAAATATTTCACCAGCTAAATTAGATAGATACACAACACAAAAATCTGCCATATGCCTTTCTTCTTCAAAATTCATAGAATAAAGTCAAGGTTGCCATGCAACTCTGCACCCTATACCACAGGTACGATTCAAATTCAGTACATGCAACCTCTTAATCTCTTCAGTATCATGCCGAGTGAATGGAAATTTTTAAGGCTAATCATTTGAAGAGGCAACGTTTATTCCTGATTAAGGGGTACTTTAGCAACCCCGCATTCAGTCAGGTATTATTGGCATATGCTCAATTAATCGCGAAGAACAGGTGAGTCCATTAGTTTTTTTTTTTTTTAAGGAAAATCTTTGCCACGGGGAAATGAATTTAGCTCTAGGACAAAACGAGATTAGATCTCTGATGTTTGTTTTTTTAGCATTGTTGCTGCTGTGACGAAAGCAAAAATTTGAACTTGTTGTCATACGGCTGATAGTTGGGAAATGTTTACCCTTATTTTTCAGAGGGATACAATTTGGAAAAGAATCAGCCAAAAAGATATCAATATAAAATAATGGATGAAAACAGCTCAAAGCGTAACTTTTCATATCTTTTCTTAAGTTTAAAACGACTTATATAATATATATTGTAAGAAAAATTCCGTCCCGTCAACTGAAGTGCAGCAATTAAATTAAAACTCAATTCTCCTGGTTCCAGAGAGGGCACGCGGATTAAACAGCTACAGCTTTCTGTTAGCTCAGCTTAAGAGCCAACCACAATCAACATGGGAAGCATAAGCTAATGTCATAACTGAACGAAACGCTCCCCTATGTTCTATAAACTCTAACCGCTGACAATAATACTTTTGCCCGCGTAGCTTCCTGTCAGAACAATCTACAATTTTTTCCCCTTTTGTTTCACATCGAGAAACATACAGATGCAACGAAAAACTTGATTTGTTCCCGCTTTGACTAAAACTACGAAAAATAGTGAGTTCCTCTTGCCGTATGTTAAAGTTTTGTAGTTTTCCATAGAAGATACAAAATAGAGTGACGTCCAAGAAGTTGTCAGTTTTTTTGTTCAACACGTTCCCGCACATTTTTGTGCATTTGTCTTTCTTTGACAAGTCTGAACTATAATAGAAGAATGGTTTCTTACGAACACTTCCGAAACAGTGTGAATACAAAGGTTTTGTATTTGTGCTTTGGGCTTTGAATCGTTAAGTTTTCGGTCACTTTTGTTCACTTCCATCCATTCACACTTACTTATGAAAATTTGACAGGCAGCTGGGGAAAATTCTAAAATGAGATTTTATAAGGCGTAAAATGCATCCAATTTGGTTTGAATGTCATTTTCTCAAACAAAAAACACACAATTCTCAACAGATGTCAAGTACTGCATTGAAGGAAACTGAACGTAGAATTTTGACATTAGCTTCCGATTGCTTTCGACTATTATAGTTATGTTATGTCAAACTTCGTCATGTTAGCCGATATATAAACTACTGCTAGGTGCCGTGGCTCAGTGGTTAGTGCGTTGGACGACTACGTTTGTGAACAAGTGAATATTGCTATCAGGCTGGCTACCCTGGACGAATACTTTTTAACGATCTAAACGACATCAGCAATGTCAAAGTAAATTATTCATTACGCAAATCAAATGGTTCCAAGACTGAACCTTCGGTAGCACAATAGATCTATTCCTGATAAAATGTATCTAAATTAAAAATTAGATATTTGCAAAGGAGATGACTTATTGTATATATATATATATATATATATATATATTTGCATCGACATAACCCTTCATAGATCGGTGGTGATTAACTTCGTTCTCCTTAGTCAACAATAATTTGTTGGTAGTTGGCTAATTTTTGAACTGCGAAGAAACCATTTGACAATTTTGCTATTGCCAAAGAAAAGACCTAGATTTATCTATCGATTTACAAAAAAATAATGAATTTTTACTTGAATTTAACAGTTCGCTGATTTTCCGGCGAATAAGCGAAACTACAAACTGTCAAAATCTTGTTTACCTTGTTTAACCCCACAAATCTTTGTTTATTTGTAAATAACAAGTTAAATTCGCTGATAGCTGCGAATAGATAAAAAAGTAGCTGTGAATGTCAAAATTTGCGAATATTCATTCGTTCCTATTCGCGATTCGCTGAGCTCTGAATTGACCTTAAGTTCTAGGAGCCTATAGGAGTACCTATCAAATTATATTTTTTCCCCTTTATGATTTTTTCAAAAGAAATGTAGCACAAAATTGTATTTTATTATTTCGTAACAATTATCTGCTTTAATCAATATATTCTATATACATTATACCTACTTACTGGTTTGAAAACATGTACTTATTACATACTTTCCTCCGCATAACAATCTCAAACAGTAACAATAGAACAAGCAATCTGTCAGAAATACCTATTCCGCCAACCAATCCGTACAATTTGATTTGCGCATCTTTTCACGGTAAATATACCCATCATCACCAATTTTTCCACAAAGCAGAATTCTCAATTATCAATTTGCAAAGTACAATGTTGTGAAAACACTTTTCAAATTTCAATCCCAAAAATTCAAACAATGGGTGTTTATTGCTCCAGAGAGTGTTTGACAGCCTCAAATCACAGAGTTTTTCGGAAATCATCAAGCAAACTCTATTCTTTTCATACCAGCCTTTGTATTCACATACATATGTATATATGAAGATCCTAGAGAAAGAGAAACGAAAAAAGGAGACTTCCAAATCCCAAAACAATGGCAATTTGCCAATTCCAAACGCATTCGTGTCTGACCATATTTCGAAACACAATAGATACTATCGGTATATGTAAGTTCGTCTTTCAGAGCAGAGTCATCGATGGTGTTCCATGTCTCTGGAATACGAAATGTGTATTCTATGTGTATGTTTTCAACAAAACGAAGGATATCTAGGATATCTGGCCACTTTCGCCTAGATCCGCCATTGTTGATTGCTGAATTGCCAGTGCAGTTTGCCAGGAGCGTTGTGTGGAAGGGAACTATTGCATGGTTGTGCACGAATGTGTAAAATTTTCTACTATTTGAGCACGCACGTTTCGTCGGCATTAGGAACACTGCTGCCGAGAGGATCCATTGTATCCGAGACACATGAATTACATTTTCGGTACTTTTTGTAAGAGCTGAAAGGAACTGGCAAATTAATCTGGTTTCGGGCTCGTTCGATTCGCATTTTCAATGGGTGCGATATGTTTTGTGTTTAGCGCTGCACTGAATTTTATAGAAATTTATTTTCCATTACAATTGGGAGGTATCGTATATAGGGTAGTTTGGCGTTATATAGACGACAATAAATCGCTGTCCCTGATTAGCTTGAGATTAATCAAAGTCAAAGGACTAACATATTCAATCACCTTTAAAAATGAGAAAGCGACTGTGATGATGTAACTTAAGAAGTTCCTAACTTGGAATCTAAGCAAGATTGACATAACAAAGTCCAAAATGTATATGCTCGTTGATTACCTTCCAGACCTTCGTCTTCTGGGATACAAGTGATGGTGACATGTCTTGCGAACGCTAGACTGTTATATTGATGTAATCCCATAAGAGCTTTGATCCTTAAGTAAAGGAATTAAGGACCTTTAATGACACTCTCGAACGCAAAGCCTCAACGCATAAACTTCTGCTTAGAAAATGGTTGACAATATCCAAAGTGTTGCCTTGTCGCACGTTAGAAACTAGTAGCATGTACGTCAGCCCCACTATTGCCACTTTGATTTGCGCTTTGGGTGCTATTATTTCCAGGAAAATAGAAATTTCTTCAAAGTCAAATCTAAGGACAGATATACATATGTACTTTCTAATGAGGAGGATATCTTATGCAGGAGGGCGTCTTTTTGCTCGACCGGTGGCTTCATCTCCTAAGTTTTTCCCCAAGAAACTGATGGGGCTGATACAAAAGGAGAGTCCGCGATATGTGCAGCGTCGAGCCTTTCCCCTTTTTCTTCTTCTTCAGCCTTTTCGTCTCCTTTGATATCCATATGCCCTGGTACCCAACTGAGAATCACCGTATTGGCTCTGTGTATCTCGGTTAAAAGTGATTTGCAGGTTCTCGTAAGCCTCGACCTAATTACAGCAGAATCCAGAGCCTTAATGGCTGTCTTTATAGACAGTTATTGTTTTTCCAAAGTTATTACTCCTGCGTACAATTTCAGTAGCCTGTATAATGGCTCTGACTTCAACTTGAAAGACGCTGCCTTCATCGTTTATTCCAAAGAAGCGGTTTATTCATAGAGCTTCACAATAAACTCCGGCTCCTGCACCTCTGTCCAACGTAGAACCGCCGGTATAGAATACCAACTCCTTCTTCTTCTTGGTTCTCCAGTTCTTCCAGTGAATTCTGTCAGGAATTCTTGTATTGAATCTCCTTTCATATGTTCAGTTTCCGTATATCCACTGGTGGCCTCCCCTCGAGAGAGAATGGGCTCGATGACCACAATCGGCCTTCCCTCAATCTTATAGCAGTTTTGGCTGCCAGACTACTGCAGTAAATGTCAAGCGGAATGAAATTAAGCATAGTTTCCATTGCCGCCGTCGGTGTTGTCCTCATTGATCCCATAATTCCGATTCATGCCGCGTTCTGAATTTTGGTGAGGTTTGAAAGCTGATATTGCTTCTCAAGTACCGTCTACCATACAAGTGAGCCAAATGTGAGGATGGGGCTTACAACTGCTATGTTTATCCACTTCCAGTATACCACAACTGGTGTGCTGAAGGACTTGCTAAAGGACTTGCAAGAGTAAATAGCTACGCTTGCTTTTTTTAAGAGTCCGCAATATTTTCCAAATAACACCCAAGTATCTGGTTGAACTCGAGATATTAAGCTCAAAGCCGCCGATATTTGGAGCTCTGAAAGTGAGAATTGATGTCTTCTTAGTAAAAAGAACAATCTCCGCCTTTAAAGGGTTCACTCCCAGTCATTTTCTTCCGACCCAGTTATCGATTAGCTGTAGTGCGAAGCTGAGTCTTTGACTGGGAGAAATGTTCCCGAAACCAGGATAACGACATCGTCTGTATAGGCCGCATTTTTCTTTCAATATTACTAGGATCTCATTCACTACAAGGACCTATATCAACGGAGAAACTCCGCCTTGTAGTGTTCCTCTACAAGCCCTTCTACAGATAGAAATAATCGCTTGCGATGAGTAGATTATCCTTGACTAGAGCATCTTTGCAATTTAATTACAAAGGCCGGTTTTAAGGTGATCTCTATACAGGCTATTCCTAAAAAAAAAAAAAGTTAAAGGTCTAGGAGTATGCTATACACATGTTTCGTGGTTTTGAAGAAGGCATATGACAGGATTTCTCGAGGCAAATCTTCTGTTGAATTTTAAACTTTTAGCCTGTCGGTGTCAATTGCAACCAATCCGATATTTTAAGGATTAGACGAGTAAGTTAAATACTCAAAACTATAATCACATGTGTAGATATCACTTCATTACTTTAATCCAAAGTCAAAAGCCGTAGTAAAGCGTGCATTCATTTGATTTATTTACTGCGGATGCTTCTTTAGATACATTATGTGTACATAAAACTCAAAACTAGTTTTTCATTTTCAATTTAAATTTCCATAATTCACATAGGTGCGTTATGTGCGTATTTATTGTACGTATTTTGTTTTTCAGCAGATGTCACCCTGATGCAGATCTGAGATTTTCACCATTTGCAACGACAAACTCAACGAACCCAGCCACAGGCACAAATCCAACCCCGTGCGGTGGATCTGGACTTGGACCAGGACCAGGTGTCGGCGGACTCACGGGAATGCCGTATCTTAAACCAGCGCCCTACCTCATGACAGTGGATTCATTGCACAGCATGGGTTATCCCACAACAAGTATGTGCAGTAAGTACGCACCCCTTTTCTCGTCCTGTCATACTACAAACACATGCGAGTATGTGTACATAAAGTCACACAACAATAATAATTGACACACATTTCGCACAAGGGTGTTACAAATTACATACATACATACTTTGTCCTGTTTACATTTGAAGATAACTCATTTTATTTCGGGGAAACCGTTTCTCCAGACCGAGTGGATATCCTGCAAAACCTGGGGTGAAAACTGTGAATTCGTAAATTGCTTAATTGAAAAACAAACAAACCCGAGCCTGGGACTGGGACTGGGCCACCCCACAATCGAGAGGAACGCATTCTAAAATGCAAACACTATCATTGTGCGAGCGACGAAGAAGATGTCAGGACGCCCAAGCCTCCAGGATATTTGCCCACCGCGATTAGCCTTTAAGAGTTTGACTCCGGGTTGGTGTAGTGGCTTTACGCAATTGCTCTTCCTTATTTGCCTACGCATTATCCGCTCCGTTTGGCCAAGTATATGAGTAAGAGGCAGGTACGTGTTCGTGTTCACTTGTCTGCCTGATCGGTCGCCGTCGCCGTCGCTGCCGCCTGCACTCTGCAAATAAGAGAAGGAATAACAATGATAATTATTATGGTTGTTGTTCGGAATTGAAATGGATTCCGGTTAACACCATAAAGACGTTAACGACCGACTGACGATGCTCGCCACCGAATGGGATTGCCAGATTGCCACCCTCTGGTGCACGTGCCGTTTTTATTAGGGAACAACACGTCGCGAATTGAACGGCAGCACAATGTGTTTAGTTACGGCTACTTGAAAAAATTCCAAAGGTCCTTAAGGCGATGATTCTTCGTCGTCGTTCGTTGATGACCCTCGGTGGTGCGTTGTTGGTGGAAGTGCTTTGCGCATTGGTCGGTGTTTCTCTTTGGCGTTTAGTGTTTGTGCCTCGAGTCAAAAGGTTATGTAGATTATTATGGCCTCCGGTAGTTAAACTACTTGTGATCCTTGCTTTTATTGTTTTTGTTTATTTTTTTCACGTACCGCAATTAGGATGTGATGGGTATTGCACAAGATATAAAATATATGTTTTGATGGGTGGGGGTTTACAGATAACCCGCGGAAGCCGAGGCGCGAGAGGACGACTTTCACACGACCGCAGTTGGACGTACTGGAGTTGTTGTTCAGCAAAACGAGATACCCGGATATATTTATGAGAGAAGAGGTTGCACTTAAGATTGCACTGCCCGAATCGAGAGTACAGGTGAGTTTAATTTGATTATTTTACTTGTTTGCATGAGCTATATTATTTAGTTTTAAATGTATGTTGGTCAATACCTTTTGCTTGTCAAAAGGGGGGCATGTCCGAAGGGGGCAAGTGACTAAAATCTTGTTAATTTTTATTGAAAAGCTTTCCCATGACAGTAAATAGACTTGGATGTTTGTCAGACGCACGCAAGAGGTTGTTACGTAACATAAGGTACTCTTAAAGTACTCAGCACTAATTTCATTACAATGGTTTTCGGAGATGTAAATGGACAATTGTTTCCGAGTGCGAAAAGTTCAAATATCTTTGATCTGTGAAACAACTTGTGAGAATGAGATCAATCATCGCGTAAGCGTAGTGTTAATGAAAACTTTGTTACCGTCCAAAAAAAAATGCTCCCTAACCTCAAAGGATGTGAAACCGGGAAGCCTACCGCGAATCCCGGAGATCAAGCTGGCAAACGCTTTAACCGCACCAGTTTGGAAAGTGGGATTGCTGCTATCATTCTACTCCAGATCAGAACCTATCCGGTAAGGCAATGAAAGAAGTACTTGGGCAGACGAGACGTCGCACAGCTTATTTTAAAAATAAACTTCACTAAAATCGTTCATTCGACAATGAACATCTCTCACATCTCTCACTCGAGTTTTAAAATAGGTACCAAAAGGTTTATGTGAAAGAAAATTTATTCATCGACTGCAATCTTTCTCCAGGGAAGTTTGGAAAAAAGAAGGAGTAAATAAAATGGGATATTCCGTAGGGAAATTTGACAGCTGACAGAAACAAAAAGTATAGAAAAATTACGGCAAAAGGCTTAACCATGACTTAGCTCTGGACGCTGACGTACGTAGTCATGCGAATACACAAAATTTGTATAGGTACTGCACCCCTACTGACTTTTCGTTCAGTTTTGTCTCCGTACCATAGGTAGAGAGCGGTTTCAAAGCTAAACTATAACAGTCGGAAGCAATCGAAAGCTAATGTCAAAATTCTACGTTCAGGTACCTTCAGTGCAGTCATTTTCATAAGTTGCCCATAATAGAAGTCTGTATTCGGAAGCATCTGCCAAGAAGTTTCGATGGTTAATTTTGTGCTTCCTAAAACAATTTCAATTGAAAATTTGAATTTGATGCATTTTGTCGAATTTCGAATTTCCCTCAGCTGACTGTCAAATTTTCATCCAAAAAAACGGCATTAACCATCGCATATGAAATGCAATTATGGTTAGGCGTTAATCCTAACAAAAGCGTTTCTTTTCCATTCCATTCCATTTCCTACAGAATAATTTAGTCGATTTCGTTTAAGATTTCTTTTAAGTTTTTTGAAGATGGTTTTTCTTTAAACCTCGACGAAGCTTCTTGCATTGCGACCGTCTGATGAACATCCAAGATAAGATAGGGCATACAATTGAAGATCCCTTCTGTACGCGCAGAAATATATATCAAGCACAACTCGTACGCATGAAAAGCTAGGCCTTGTCCCTCTGTGGGATTATTTAATTTTATTTATATATTTCTATTGCTACTTGCGAGTAGACACTATTTTACATTGGACAATGAGGTCGACGAGACTTATTGCATTGCACCGTTTCATGTATTAGGGAGCAGGGAGCAATCATTCTCCGTTTGACCCCCACATTAATTTTGTTTAAAGAACAAGGCACAATAGCTCCTTATTATTCCAAACGAGTTCTCAATTTTCATATCATGACTGAGCTATTAAAGTTGCTCATTTCGTTGTTAAAAGGATTTGCTCTCACATTGCTTAGTCTTGGGTTCAACACCTATTGACAAGCTTAGCTTATAAGTACATTAGGCATCCTACTCGTACTATTACATATATCCTTCTTATAGCAATTTGAATTCAATTAGCAACAAAACCCGTTTGAATTTCCCCACTAGAGAATATAATTTAATTGAATCCACTGCTTCCAAATTAGGAAACACGCTGTTTCGATCGATCGGCTCGATCACAAATGCGCATACAAGGCGCGCACCACGGGGTGAACCGCACAAATGGTAACAGTCCACGCCCTAAACACATAAAAACACCCATCAAATCATGATTTTCCGCATCAGGGGTGGGATATGGTACCCGCCCGATACATAGAGCCAGCTTGACTTTCCATTCTTACCCCCTGGAACTGAAATGATGACGAGAGGAAGTGTGTGTGCCGATAAAAAAAATAAAAATAAAATTGTGCGCACCATGATTGAGAGAAGCCGTGGACATTTTTTGTTCCATTGTAATGGATCACGCATGTGTTACTGTTCCTGTTCACAATTGGGATATGAAAAACCGAAAGAAGTCACGTTTCCTGTACGTGAGTTGAATTTATTCGTAGTCACAAACAATGTCCCATATAGCATCCCTTTTCGTCTGTGCAATGGCCATTGTTTGGCATCATCAATGTTGACTTGACCCCTTACAGAAAGGACACACAAATTAGTTTTTGATTTTTGAAATTAATTTATGATGTCATCTCCATATATCACTGACGCACGCACTTCATTTCACTTCGAACAGGTATGGTTTAAAAACCGACGAGCAAAATGCCGCCAGCTGCAGAAACAACATCCGCCAGCCGCCAATCTGTCTACATCGACGACAAGAAGCGGCGCGGGTGGTGGTAACAAGCCCATCCCGAAAGATTGCAATCGGTTGACATCATCATCATCGTCGTCGTCCACATCAACGCCAAGTAATGGGAATTTCACGAGATCTGGACTATTGTCTTCTATTGCAAAAGTGACAGACATTAATGTTGGGAAAGTTCGTCCTGTGGCAACAAATAAGTTAAAAGACATCGATTCAAGCATCAGTTACAGTGATAAACTGGTAGCGTTGCCTAGTTCTGCGCATATCAGGTGAGGAAATCACATGCCCTTTTCTACCAACAATTTATAGTTTTTTTTCCACTACAGTTCCTTAACAGGATCGTCCTCGCCAGAAGCAGGAGGAGAATCGCTGCCACACACTTCTCCTGATTATACCAAATCGTCCCAAGGAGGAATTTACATTGGGACGGGAAATTTTCAGTCAGGCGTAAGTCTTAGCTGAAGTATTGTAGCATGGATATAAACCACAAATGGTTGACTGCAGTTGCTATAATATGGCATAAAGTTTTTATTGGTTTGTGCACAAGATATCCCGTGTTATAGCTTATGAGAATATACCTAAATGGTCTAATAATCTAGTCTAATGCTGTTGGTTTTAAAGTACATCCGGTGCAATAAGGGCACAAAAGTCATTTTTGTAAATGTTAAGAAATGACGTTCAAAATTTTACCTCTTCTATGAAACAACAAAGTGCACTATATGTATAAGAAAAAGTACTGTCAGTCTGAAACAAGTCTTGTATCTTGAACTAAAATTTAGTTAATCTACGTGTGCTTATATCTAGGTATCCAATCGTTTGAAGAAGAAAGCTTACATTTCATAATAAAGAAGTGTTCGTAAAATGCCGGCGACGAATTTCATTTCCTGGCCAATTTATGATATAAAAGGAGAAAAAATAAACCTTTTTCCTTCTTGATGTGGCAATATAAAATTGGAGAGAATTGCATGATGAAATAAGAATTGATGTTGGCTTCAGATTTTCCGCAATAGCAAGCGTAGCGGACATAAGTGGCGCACTTCTAATCGAAATCTCTATTCATTCGAAAGATTTTTGTGTATTTTGAGATTCGAATGAAAAAGGTTCATTTTCGAAAGATAACGCAAAATGAACATAAATAAATTTAACTCTCAAAGTCAGCTGTTTGACATTTCTTTTTATACAGGTTGACCATACCTTGTTTTCTTTGCGTGAGAACTATTCTCTTTCTTATTGAAATATTCTTATTAGTTGTACTTTAACGCGTTTAAAGACGAAATTTAAGTAATACATTTTATTAGACATGTTTTGTATATTTTTAATAGTATCGAACATGAAAACAAAGCAAAATAAAATAGCATACATGTATATTTAATTACAAGTCTCTCCCACCATATACTCGGCACGGATCTGGTCACTCTAGCTTTATTTTGAGTGCTGTCAGTAGTAAAATAAATATTTGCTTGGTGATTTGTTTTTAATAATTGGAGTTGTTTTCAGATAAAATAAAATGCTGCTTTCTTTTGTAGACAGTGCGAATGAATAGCACATCATAGAAAATTTAAAATAAGAGTAAAAAAAATAAAGTTGGAAAATAATTTTGTGCATTCAATCGTCTTTCCTTTGGAGTTTTGTTTACATAGAACTTGAGTGGGACTATTTTATTTATACGAATTGCCGGCCACCAGTTATTCTAATTAGAACGTGACCTATACCGACAGGATCAGCAATTGTCAATTAAAGTTACTTCATTTAATTTTCTAGAGAATATTAAAATATCTCACTATATTTACGTGTTTGTTTATCTATGCGCCAGGAAAATGTGTTCGAATGAAAAATTACATTTGTTTCGAATGAATAGAATCTCAAAATACGCACAACCAATGAACTTTCGAAAGTTTGGATAAATTTTCTATTCTTTCTATTCATTCGAAAGACAAAATACAGTCTATGCGAGTTCGACTCACTTTCGAATAAATTCGAATGTCAAAATAAGGCTAAATATCAGGGAGAATATTTATGATTCTTAGCACAAATAACCCATTAATAGATAGTCCACTTCCCCCACTCTTCACTAAAACACCAAAAATTGAGCGTAAGAAAATGTTCTCTTTATTTCGTATCGGTGAATACGTGTGATGAAAGATTTGAAGTTTAATCAGCCCATCTACAGGTCCAAGAAACGGCGTGTTAAGATCGAACTCTTGACGAGGTGAAGATCTATTTTTATTTGTATACATTTCCGATTAAAATTTAATTTCTCTAGCAAGGCAATTTGCTGCAAAAGAAAATAAATACAATTTTGCCCCATTTTTATCACTAAAAAAAAGGGAATTGGAGATGTAAATTTCCTATCTGCCCACACTAAACAAAGGTGGTGAGCCGTGGGGGCTGTGTTTGGAAAGTGCGGTGGTGAATTTATGATGTTAAAAAAATATTTTTCGTATAATAATTTATAAATGTGTCGAGAAATAAAAATATTTGTATTATGGAACTATAGAATTGTTGCAAGTGCATGCGTATTTCTTTCTTATTTTATTTATGTAATAATTATTTGTTGTTTGATTATTTTACTTGTGATATATATTTACTTGTGAAATAGTTTTATTTATCGTATGCTTTAGCTTTTTTTCCCATTAATTTGTTTATTGTTCAAAGTATATATACTTACAAGATTATGTTTGCGTTGGAATTA
Source organism: Chalcosyrphus nemorum (assembly GCA_949716465.1). NCBI lineage: Eukaryota > Metazoa > Arthropoda > Insecta > Diptera > Syrphidae > Chalcosyrphus > Chalcosyrphus nemorum. The sequence goes on from OX454332.1 coordinate 1,278,292, forward strand.
TATGTGCTCGAAAAACCAAAAGAATTAAAATAAACTTCAGTTCGATTATTTTCATAAAAAAAAATCGTATTATATATTTAGAGAGTTAAAAACAGATCATAGATTAATATTGTAAGTTTATGATAAATTTTACAGACGACTAGTGGTCAACAATAGAATCGTTTGATTCGAACATGTTCAAAGTCTTGGTTTTGAAATTGTATAGTACTTAAATGAAGAAATAAGTCTAATTCTTCTGTTTGGATTTAGTTTATTGCTAATACATTTTATTAGGTTAAACATGTGTTTTTCAAAATCCAACACCTACTTGAGTAAAGTTGGGTTATTGACGATTCCGTCAGGATTTTAAATGTTATATGATTTTGTTTAAAATATTTAGTTATATAATTTTATAATAGTTTTGTCCAATCTGTCTGAATATCATGATAAAAAATAAAAAGAGTTTCGCTGTACTCGAATTAGTGAGTTTTTTTATACTTTTTTTTATACTTTTTTTTAACCAGAATTCTCAAACCTTTTAACCACTTTTTAACATTCTATTTATACACAAGATAAGTTTTACATATCACACACACATTTCCTGTCATCAAACATGTTCTTGTTTTTATTCGACCTAAAAGATATGATAAACGTATTTCATATTTGTTCAAAGTACCAAACGGAAGAAATTAAATTATTTGTGGTATGTATTTGTGGTTAAATATGTTCTTTTTTAGTTTTAAATATGAAAATTAGGATAAACATTTTAAAAAAATACGTTAAATTTTAAATTTTATTCTTTTAACAGATTCACCACGAAACGAAAAATATTTTCCGTAGTTGTTTATTGAACATAGCATCCCCACTACAATTTCTCAATTTTTCTCAATTTTCCGTTCTGTTTCCCCAAAAATCCTCTCCCATGTGACAGTTCTCGGATCCCTGGTGGGCATACAAGTGTGGGTTTTTTTGCCTGCAAAATCACTAATACTTGTATGCTCACCAGGGATCTGACATCTGTCACATGGGAGAGGATTTTCGAAGTGGACTATCTAGTAGTAGGTTATTTGTGATTCTTAGGTTCCTCTTTCTGAAATGCATTTGATAACTAGTTAAAAACATTGATGACGTGCTCTTTGAAGTACAGTATTTACGTCCTAAAGAAACTCCATCGGACAAGATTTAATCGAAGTTAATAAGTTTCTATAGATAGGGTATGCCAGACAGCTTCCAATTCATACGAAACAGCCATCCTACGCCTCGTTGTTTATGAGTCGTTGTTCGTAAGAATTCGTAAAAATTCAAAGTTTTGGGAGAGTACGCGAACGCACCTATAATTACAGGAAACTCTTCGATAGATAGATACGCCATTAGAATGGGAGTCCTGTTCAATGATTTCTGTAGAAGTTGCAGGGACAAAGAGATTAGGGAAATAACCTCCACCTTCTTGAAACATGCGCTAGCTTCTTGAGGAGGCTGCTAGGGAAATACTTGCATTTAAATGCCTTAACGATCTGTCAAACATAGAAATCGTAAATCTAAATAGATTCATATCAAAATCTAACTTGTTCATCTCATACATCAGGTTACATTTCTTTCACTTCTAATAATGGGATGAGATACTGATACATGAATCAGTCACCATCCCTATCCCTCATCATTTTGATCGACAACTTTTCATTAGAGGTTAGTATTGTATTAGTCAACGCCCGAGGGCGGCAGGTGATCTTCTCAAAACCTACTAGACCGACATTAATAAACCAATAACATCATGGCTGTATATCAATAACAGAGATTGACTGAGTCTGACATTTAAAGTCTTATGCACACCACTGGCTTCCCGGTCCACCTAAGTAAAGGGTTCGATTGAATCAGTCACTCTACTTAGCCAAACCTGTTACCAAAATTCTAACACTTCAATTGCATAACAGTAGAAGAGGTTTGATTGAATTAGTCACCTCCATTATTTTCACGCATCCATCCAGGTATGGATTAAATCAATACCAAGAGTTTGTGAGTCATTTACTCTTATACTCTTTTGCACACTTTAGCTTCACGGTAATCTGGGCCACATTACTAACCAACTCCCTACTGCAAGAAGTACAGATTGAATCAATCTCCCCAATCCTATTGTCATTTTGAACCAAAAAACGCAGGTTTGCAGCCTCATATCTGCATCAACGGTTCACCAAATTTAAATATATGCGTATAATACACATATGTGTATGATACAATCATTATTTGTACATTAATTATGAAAATAAAGCTAAAAGAAAATAGATAAAGTTCTTCTAGGTTATAGTACAACGAAAATACAGCATGCGTCCGATTGTCTTAGTCATCCCTCCTAGTAAATACTGATTTTCTTCAAAAATTTCTTTCATGAATTTATTTTACAGGTTGCAACGCCATATTGCAGTAATAATTCAATTTGGTCACCAGCCGCCATAGAAGCCAATTTGTCGTCACCTTCACTCGATTCGAGAGCGTCTGCATGGAGCCCTGCCTCTGTGGCGGCGGCTGTGTCTTCTCCCACCAACTCATATCAAAACTATCCTGGATACTATTCAAGCGTCGACTACATAGGATCAGCTGTACAACAAAAAATAGTAACTATCCATAAATACTCGTTCACATCCTTTCATTTTATAATTCGCTCTCCGTATTTTCTTCCCCAGGATAATGCCATCGAATCCGGTTGGATGCGATCCAGAGAAGAGAGTTGGTTCTGTGCCAATGCCGCACCCAATTGGGATAGCATACAACGAACAAACAAATAGATTAAATAAACTACTGTAAATATATAAAATAGAATAATAAATACACACACACACAGAAGAACTCAATTCTTTTTTTCAACTTTTACTTTTCGCTTTTTATTTGTTGTACAAACTAAATGATATTCTTACAAAAAACATTTTTCATTAATAATAATTATATTTTATATAGTAATCTTGTTTAGTTATTTAATTGTTTTCTTTATGAACATAAATTTAATCATAATATCACTATAGAATATGAAATATTTACAATACTTAAAATATACAGTTTTTTGTTTAAGAAATCATCGCATGAAACGTTAAATTGCCGGCTTGAGTAAAACTACTATTACGTAGAGTGTGTTTAATGTTTTCTCTAGCTTTTGCCACTTAAACAAAAGAAGATCTTAAACTAAGCATAGTAATAATCCCCCTCATTCCGATTGTCGTATTTTGTTCTTCGACTCTTGTCGAGTCAACTTGCTTTTTCTTGTTTTTTTTTGAAAAACAAAAGATGACAACGGGAACGGAGGTCGATATCTCTTCACCACTTTGCTGGTGTTGCCGCTGGTCTACAAGGAATGGTACCATTCGAATGGGATTTGTCTTTGTGTATTATTTTTTATTTTTGTTTAACAAAATAAAGCTTTATTGCTTTATTAGTTTTTTTTGTTTATTTCTATGCTGATAATCGAATAAGAGATTGAAATTTTATTCAATTCACATCAAGGAGTTATACATACGAGATACATTTTAGTGTCTATCGGTTGTTTTTTTTTTTCATTACGTATAGGTGCAGGGACATATAATACATTTTTTGTTTTGTTTTGTAAGAGTTTTAATGCCCAAAATTTCAGCGTTGATACTAAATTAAAAAAAAAGTTATACATTTATACTCTTAAATATGCTGATCCATCGGTTTTCACATAATTGAATTGCTTACTTCTTCCAAGAAGTCTCTAGTTAATTTGTACAAAAAACTTTATTCATTTCTTTTTTTCTTTTATATATGCACTCTATATGGGAATAATAATAATTATAATTTAATTATATTTATAGTTTAGTTTTTGTTTATCACCAAAAATTTAAATCCCACATATACGATGTATTATCAAAAATTCATTTACAAAACTTAATTATTAGTTTTAGTTTTATTCTTTCACATAATTTATTTTTTCCTAAAATTAATAATTCTCTTTTTTCTAAAGATCGCCATTTTTTTTTATACAATTTTCGGTTTTTTGTCGATGGGGTTTCTTTGTTTGTAAATCAAAAAGAACTGATAAATTTTGAAAAGGCATTCTTCGTTCTATTGCACAAAATATATTAGCCTTTAGCTGATGTCAATTAAAATTTTATTTGATGCGTTCTCAGTTTTGTTGTATGTATAAAAAAAAATAAAAATAAAAGACAAATTAAAATAACAATAACCTATTCGGATTTTCCTTTACTAAAAAAAAACAAATAAACATGTCTTTACACAGATTTTGAGTTACAGAACAGAGGGTTGTACACGACAAACGCAAACGGAAGAGGTCCAGAAGATCAAACATAACTCAAATAACATGGTTCATAGAATAGAAAGTGTAGTCGGACATAGAAGACCTCAAAATCAGTAATAATTATAATATAACGCATACTATTATGTACATATATATATATAGAAAAATATTGTATTTTGGTTTTATGACAAGAATAATAATTTGGTAGGAGTTTACACCTCGTTTCGTATATATTTTTTTTTTATGTTTTTCTTTTTTTTTTTCTTTAAATCAGTTTTGTTTTTATTTTATATAATTTCGTAAAATATTATCTAATTAACTTATACTAGGCTACTAGTCGCCAGGATGTTCGGGACAGGAGCGATTTACTTCGAACCACCTATCTATACATCTGTGAAGGAAACAAAGTGTCAAATTAAATGTAACAACGTGTGGGTATCTATTATAAACTTACCCTTTATGGTAAACACAAAGACATGGCAGCCTTGCAATAACGTCGCCGGGATTCAAATCCTCTAAGCAGATCACACATTCTCCTTTCGCGTCAGTTAAAACGTCCTCTGCAAATATAGTCAAAATTAAGTAAATACTCGTATAGAAAGCTGCAAAAAATAAATTCGAAGAAAATTACATCACCTCCACACGTCTTAGCCACTGAATGTGGTTGGGGTGGTGTTTTAAAAATAACTGAGTTCACTAGTAAAATTGTTATGCATATTATAATCGCCTGCTTTCTATCCTTGATGGAAACTACATTTTAAAATCAATATGAATAAATCGAACTAGTCGAGTAGCAGTTGTTGTAAGACAAGGATAATATTCTCAAAAAACAACAGAATGTGGCAATTATTTGTAGAAATCAAAGATCTTCCTTGAAAGAATTTGTTATAAAGGACTATTTTAGTCATCAGGTTCTACAACGATAGCCAACTCCTCCTGATTCGAACGGAACGGGGAAAGCATTACCTAAACTTCAATCAAACATGGCCGTTTTCGAAAACGTCATTTGATTGTCATTTTGATCTTCAATTTGACCGTCATCGCACCATATCAATGTTGCCAACGTCAAACTGCAAACGTTATTTGCTGTCCTTGATCTGTGTCGTCTGCAGGATTTTTTTCGCATTTGATGTTTTCAGCTCAGATGACGTTTATGAACATCTGCCCTGCATTATGGAAAATGCTGCAAATGCAGTGTGACTTATGTATAATGTTGTTTCAGAACAAACAACTTTTGCAACTTGCATTTACATTTTACATTTTGCAATAGCAATTTGATGCAAATGACATTTTCGAAAACGGTCCATGACTTTGGGACATGTGACAGCTTGCAAGAAGAACTATTCAAGATAGTGAGATGACTTGGTAGAGAGCATGCACCAACTCATTTGGTCTCAAATCCCAGCATCTTTTGCCCGCGACAAATTGCCAAAAAAGAAGATCACCTCCACCTGTGAGACTTCAGTAACTTCGGTAACCACCTTTGACAATTGATGTCAAAAAAAGAATACAGACAACGTTAAGTTCTGCCATCTGACATTTTCATCATCGTACCTTAACAGATTCTAGGAATCATACATAAATGTTATAACCAGAGCAGTGTTGCCGCAAGAGTTTGTATTTCCACAGAGGGAAAAAAGTATCTAAAGGTATCATAATAGGAATTATAAGTGAAACTGCAAAGGGGATTGACTGGGCAATTATAGTGTCCTGTTATCGGAATTGAAAAGTATCAGCATAGGCATTTTAAACGAAGTATCACGTCGATATAAAGAATAAAAAGTATCACTTTTGATACTTTCGCATCATTGTGGCAACACTGAACCAGACAAACAATCTGTCAAACGTTTGTACAACTGCTTGCATGTTGATTTTGATTTGATTTTGAAATAATTGAAAGAACTCACCGGACTGTGGCAAATAGATATTCAAGTGCGTTTTAAAGTAGAAGTGGTCAAAATTTGTCTAGCGGTAAGTCTATCAACGAGAAGGTACATTTAATACCGATGAATTAGACAAAACATCTCCGATGTGGTACGGACCTCGTCTGCCTTAGTTCTGCTGTAAATTCTGACGATACTAGTCCCGATATCAAACGATACAAAATAGCAGATTCAATAACTATAAAACTATACTAGGATATGCTTCTTTTTACTTGCGAAGTAATGTACCTTTCTGTACAATTTCAAATCTTTACGGCTTGTGGCTGTTTTCCGCCGAACATTCGTCATGTCCAGTGTGTGTCCTATTCCTCATCCAAGGAGTATCACTGTCATCACAAAGCTTCTCAAAAAATCCATATACCCTTGGGATACGGCATTAAACTGTAGGTCCCTTTTGTACGTGCAGAAATGTGTACATTGTACAACAGGTTCAGTTGTGAGTAGCTAGGCCTTGCTCCTCTATGGGCTGCTGATGGCATAATATTTAGAATTTATCTAACATGTAGTATCGCCATAATGAGATGTTCGACACAGATTTTCAAAATAAATCAATATTCACATAAAATGACAACAATCTGTGCAGTGATGATTCCAAGTATTTGGAAGGACAACGATATTTTATTCACAAAAAGAAAACAAATAAGACATGGTGGTAGACTTCTTAATGATAGCGTGTGGGTAGAACTGCTGAACCTTTGGTGTACGAAATCAAAAAAAATATTTTGAATGAAAAATCTGATTACGTAGGTAGTTTGTTTATGAGAATACGATTTCTTTTATTTGACTAATTATCGCTTTGCGAATGTATGTCAGCCTATTTAGTTGTTATCTCGGCTCTCGGCCCATAAAGCAAGATAGCCAAGTTCATTTGACTACGAAATCAGTATATGTACTTATAATGCGCATTAAATTATAGGCTTTTCTTTAAAAATATCCTACAGCTTAAGCATGACAAGGCAATTTCTTTATTTTATTGTCTCTCAACTTCCTTTAGGATCGTTAAACTTAATGAAACTAATTAATGTATAACATTTCAACAGCCATTAATGTCGAATGTAATTATAGTCTTTTCGACGAACTGCATTTATGCAGTGAGAACCGCACTGGCTATTTTCACAAGATACAAGTATTATTTTAGACAATTAACTTTTAAAAGGAATACAAACATTACGAGTATATTCGAGAGGGGGAAGAACCGCTCAATTATTGATTTAATAAGTCACGTATGAATTGATTGTAATACAAGTATGTATTTGTGTTTTACTTACCATTATATGAGAGGCGAGGTTTTGTTAGGCACATAACTAAATGACATTCTATGTCATCGGGCAGCACGAATTTACTACAAACTGGGCATTTTATACCTGTTAATGGGAGAAAGACAAACACAAATTATTATTTGGAAAAAAAAAAATGATGAAAAATAAATAAAATTATGGGATCACAGTAGTATAGGTCGGATCTGTTGTTATTATTTACGGCAAAATAAATTTTAAGTAAATACGGCAAGTATGCGACTAATTTGTGGATAACATCAACAATTTCAAAAATAGATGAGTTCATGCAACTTGTTTATTGTGAAATACGACACACGTCAAGTGGAAATATTTTAGATTTTGAACATGAACATTAAAAGTGATATATTATCAACAGTAAAGCCGCCATCAAATCAGTACAGTAAAAAGATTAAAAGGATTGCGCGAAATATCAACTGCATTTCGGGTTATACTTATGTTTATTTCACAAACTTAAAGTTACACGTATCAGGCCTGTAGAAAAATAATTCTTTCATTTGGAATTCGTTTTACTGAATCCAACCGAGTTATAAAGGAATAAAAGATAAAAGATATAAGATTGATAAGACTATGATTTTTTCTGGCCTAAAAAACCATTCATTTTGTTACCAGTAACTTTGGAATCAAGTGTTATTTTACATTCATTTGAAGGCATCTGCTTTTATTAAATATCTTTGGCATTCACTTGAAGTATGTACTCGTAATTTAATTCATTCGAATTCATTTTTATGCAACTGAATTCATATCAATTTCGATAGTTTTGAATAACTGTAACTTACAGAGGCTTAACAAAGATTTTTCGAATTTTGGTCTGTTGTCTCTCTGTAAAGTTGTCTGTTAAGTGATTTGTAACAGACTGTACCTGATGAACGGTGAATTATTGGGTGAAGATTTGTCTTTTTCTGTGAAAAGTGAAAGTGCAAGCTGCGCAGAAAGTATAGACCTATTTAGAGGTCTATGAATTTTTTTAGAGATGACATGTGAGTCGTGTTAACTGTCATGACATTTTGGTTCAGTATTGTTTGATATTTGATCATGAAAATACTTCAAACACAGCGTCTACAGCTGTGTTACAAAAATCAATGTTCTACGAGAAATGTTATATACATACATGACATGGTCTTCATAATCAACCTACGATAAGCTCTACGAAAAGTTTGAAACCAAGTTTTCGTTATTAGACAGTACGCGTCATAGTAGACCATATTGCGACATGATTACGGGCTAATTAGATTCGTGACAATTTTCGATCTCGAGATTTTGATAAATTCTGACATTCACCCCTATCATTAAATTCGTGTGGATGTGAGATTACCTTCACCCATACGATCCACGCTCATTGATTTTTGCATCATTAAATCCGTGTGAATACACTGCTTAACCGACAGCTTTTTTTTTTCTTTGAAATCATCTGTTCTGTCATTTTTGTAAATAAAAAAATTACTTCCCTGCCAGCTGGAAGGAAAATAAAACGCAAAGATGGGGTGATTACCTTTATGGAGAAGTCTAAAAAATTGAATCTGCCTGTCTGTCTGCCTGTCAGCGAGGCTACAGCCTAAACGGGTGAACGGATTTTGATCAAACTTCGTATCTGAGGCCTGTGAGGTGATCCCTAGAGGAGAACATTTTAGTTTTCTGACATTAACGGTACTTTACTTTTACTAAAAAACGATTTGCTGGAAAACAGTCCGTATAATTTTTTTTTAAATTTCATATTTCGGCCAGTTTGTGCTGTAGGATGACCATTTTCCGGTTAGTGCTCAATCTGGATTTTGTGTCAAAATCTAAATATACACAAAATTTATTTATTTATGCAAAAATATGCTATTTAAACTTATGAAGAATTTAAAAAAAAATATATCATTTCATGTATTTTTTTTAAAGTTGATTCATTTTCAACTAACAATATAAAAAGTTCAAGAACGTACGACCCAATCGAGCTTTGGAATAAAACATTTTTATTTGTTTTACAACAGATTACTCGTTTTATTGTACAGACTGTAGATTAGGAGCAACTTTCCGCATTTGTATTTTTCCATACTCTTTCGCTTTTATTTTCTAAACTTACATTGCACTTTAGGTACAAATGCTCATTTACTTTACATTAATGTAATCTTTAACCGATAATCTGTTTTGTGATATCAGCGAGTGGTAAAAGACATCTCTTCGAGTGGTAATATGAAACGTAACTTTAGTTACGACGATTATGTAAGAACTTAAACCCGATAACATTAATAATGATTTCTTTATGTTAAAGTAGAAGTTCAACTGACAATCGATACACGTGCTTGAAAGGGACAAGGTGAACTTGATTTTCTTGGTTTCGACCCACGTGGCCAAGAAGTGAATAATAGCGGCGATTGTTCAAATAACAGGGATAATTTCGGCAATATATAGTGGATGAATCGAAAAAAAATATTTTACCCCCTCGCATTGATATGAAGGTTTAGTTGGGTTCGTTAAAGTGACTCTCTTTTTGCTCTGCTCAAAGTCGCACACCTTTAAATAATGAAGTGGGCAATGCACTGGTAGTTTTGCCGATATTCTTGACCGTGACCAATATCTGCTTCGAACCTCCTGGAGTATAGACATACAGGGTGTCCCAGTTAAGCAGTATAATACTTTAAAGTCTACAAAAAAATGGCTTTTACTGCAACTTCTGTTGATCGTACGTAAAAAAGTTGCTTCACATAATTTTTAGAAAATTTTTCAGGGATAAAGATTTCATAAATAAAAAAATTGTTATTAAGTAAAAATTTTGAGAAAAATGCATTTTAAGTAAAAAAAAATGGAACAACAAATTTTCATAATTTTGAGTTTAAGAAGCCATAACTTTTTTGTAGCTGCACAGATGTACCCAAAGAGTTTAAGACTTGTATTTTGTCTTTCCAAAATGTACCAATCCTTTTTTGTACGTATAATAGTTTAGAAGTTATAGCGTTTAAAGTGGCAACACATCCATAACTTGAAATGGGGTGAGAATAGACCCTACAATTTTTTGTTCGGCGGAACTTCAGGAATATCCCCTTAAAGGATTATACTGCTTAACTGTATAACACCTTGTATATATTTTGTAGCTGCATAGAGCCATGTTTCAAGCTCTGAGCACTAGGCAGATTTTGACTACCCTGTGAGGTGTAGCGGTATTAGCCATGTTTATAATGCTACGACTGGACAAGTTATATTGTAGTCTAATTGAACTGCGACTAAAGAAGAGCTTGTTTAGAAGGCCACAGTATTGTGTTTATCATTTGTTCTCGTTGGTCTTTTCTTTTGTATGGGTTCCGACTTTAAAATCTGAATTGAAATATCGACTGATGGCTTTAAAGAGGTCCATTAAATTTTATAAGTAAGACATAAAATAATCATTCAGTTAGCATGTGTATGTCAGTAAGACAACATCTTGAATTTGGCTTTCTTAAATTAAGAACAATAAAGCATAATAGATCTAATTGACGGTGTTATCGATTCCGCCATACTGTTTTATGGGACAAGGTCATGGTTACATTAGAGTATGTTTTACGTATGCTTTAAATGGTAGATAATATAGGAATTATCATAGATTTAGTGTAGCACACAGCATCGGTTTATTGACAAACATTTAAATGTGGAAACTGGTGATATTTTTATTTTAATCTAAAGTACAAATTGTGTGCAGCAAGGCGATTCAAAATCTGTCAAACAACTTTCTCAGATCTGCCTAAAAAATGGCCATTCTCTTCCTTAACGGCAAAAGGAAGGTCGAAGAATCGGTTAGAATCCTTTTGCGCAAACATGGTTAAAGATAATTGCGTAGCTATACTACCAGAATGTAAAACATATGACTCATTAAGCTTTAAGATTGAGAGTGATTGATTTTGACTTGTTATATACAGAAGATTTGCGATCTTTGACAGGTGATTGGGGCTTTATTGTTGAAGCTATATCTGTCAAATTGGCTGTCATATATTTAGTCTGTCATGGCAAATCAACGTGAAGAGTTGTAGCGTTCAACAAATGTTGTAAATGTTTTCTGAAATTTTGTCCACAAGCAAGATTGTCGAGTTGCAATGATTCCAGTGAAAGTCACTTTTTGGTGTGGGTTTTCGACTGGTGGTATCATTGGTTCTTTGAGAACGACACGTTGGCCAAGCTATCACCGTCAGCGGCAAGCGCTTTCGACCGATGATAATCAATTTCTTTTGGCCCCAATTGAATGGTGTGGACACCTACGACATGTGGTTTTAAGAGCGTCCGGCGCTACATGAAGGACATAGTTTTCTCACGCGGAGGAGATGTGAATTGGTCAACGAGATTGTGCAATTTGACACGTTAGACTTCTTTACTTACAGGTCTATGCCAATAGATCACAAACCACCAGTACCCTGAAAGCCAACATAGTCAATGCCAAATGTCAATTCAGTCTGATTTTCCGCATTGTTCAGTCCATAGCCTGACATTTGCTAAATCGATGAAAAAATATCCAAAGGGTAATGCCGAACCGGTTGACAGACCCATAGGCCGTTTCGATCTGCATCTCATTTTACAGTTTTAGCAAGACCAGCAATTATTGCGAATTGCAATTCAAGGTCTCCGTCTTGCGACCTTTTGCATGTGACTTTCTTTTCCAGTTTCGAGCGCAATAAACTTCCTACATTCTATACATGGGCCATTCGAGGAAAACTTGTTTACTAACCCCATAGCCGGGTACGCAGTGGTCCAACACACTTAAATTTCAACAACATGTTATCCAGCAGAACAACAAAGTTCGTTCTACCATATGAAAGCACAAATGTATGTACATACAATGTGTTAAGTACATTTTTGGAATAAATTAAGAAGTAAAAGAAAAAAAGAAAAAACAAACACCCTCCCACTAATAACTTTACGAACTAACTCACAGTGTATATAGAACACTGGAGTTGAGTCCGAGTACCATTCAATTTCCCTGCAGAGAGCAGGTGACTGACTGTCTGTCATCAGTCAATAACTCACCATAAATCCTTGTGCTGCGGTGGTGGTGCGATGAAGCGTTTAACTGTCGGAATTCTGTCTCAACATCCGGCATACACGTACTAACTACATACCCCATGGTGGTATAGTTCTCCTTCTCTTCTCGGTCGGCAATTCCACTAAATCGTTTGTGTGCTTGTGTGTCTGTGTTTGTCTATCTATCTGCTGAATATTTGAATAATACCCATTTCCAATATCGATTGTGGACTTTTCGCGCACACACAGTCACAGGCGGCACATGCCTCCTCAGATTTATCGATCGCGCGGCATTTATATGTGACCCCTAATCAGTGGGCCTTAGTATAGTACATGCACGAATTAATGAGCTCATAACTTGCGATGAGGCATTGGGAATGGGGGTGAGGGTTGGTTGTTGCTTGCTTTCGGGTGGGTGGGCTTACCAAAGAACTTGTTGCGATTCGGTTTACAAAAAAAAAAGAAAAATGACAACTACCTTAGAAGCCCCATGGAATACTTCGTTATTTAAAATAAATACGATGAGCGGCTTCTGAGATACAACTTAAAAAAAAAAAAGAAAAAAAATATATTCTTCTGATTATTTTGCCTATCGTGTGGGAGGTGGTGTTTTCGATTGTTTGCTAGCTTTTCACATCGCAATTTATTATTTTATTATGACAAAATTTATCTCCATAGACAGTCGGATGGACACACCCCAAATGGAAGATGACAAAACAAACCAAATGAGGTAAACACCGCAATCAAGCACAGAATGAAAACATGATCATCATCATAGGAGGACTAACTTTTTCATCTTCAACTTTTAATGAGGAGGACGCTTGGCGCAATTATCTCGCAGCCTACAGTCCTCCTGGGCTTCAAAAAATTATGTACTGGATATGTAAAGCCATACCCCACTGGAGCGGTGTACCACCAACCAATATGTAGCGGCACCGTTGCAATGCGCACGAAAGACAAAGATGTAATTTCGGCGAGCACCCTTTTTAATCAGACGGCAAATTTTCACACTACCTCATTCATTTTTCACAGAAAGGAAGTGTGAATTATAAGAAATGAAAACATACACACGAACTGACTGTGTCGAACAGTGAAGCACATTTGAAATTCACTGTGACATATGTATAAGTTTCACTTTAATTGATGATTGTGGTAGTCTCTGATTAAATTATACTTTGCGTGTGTGGTGTTTAAAAAAACGTTTCGCATTGCTTTGCTTTGGGGTGTGTTACTGTATTTTTGTCATGGTTATGTATTCTCTTATTTTTCTAATGCTGACTGTGTTGTATAAATTTGTTTTATTTATATCTCTGGGCATAGGAATAAATGTAGATTTGACCATTGTAAGGATGCAGACGAAGTATGCAAATCGAGCATCACTGAATTGATTGTTTAGAGATAAACGTCAGTAGATTAGCTGGAGGTCAGTGAGTCAGATAGTGAGTGGAGTTCGCATGATACCCACTTGGTAGACGAGCCCATGCGAAGCACATTTTCATATGGGATTGGTTTAAAATCCTACGCTTGCTACTAGTAATGTACTAGTTTCAATATTGTATTAAGTGCTGCAAAAGAAACACCTACAGAGGTAGGAAACCTCATATGATAATCATTACAGTGCATTGTAACAGGAAAGAGAAACTTGTTTTTAAATTGCTCAATGTGGGTAGTCGAACATTGAGATGTCAAGTTGAATTTATCACCGAACAATGAACAATGATAGTTCTGTTATAAATCGACAAAATCCAGCGACTTGTATATCATATTTTGAGGCCTATGGGCACGACATGGAGTAGTCAATGTCCTTTGAAGTGAAGACAAGTTATCATCTGTTACCACACTAATTCTTGTCATGCTGGAGAGAGCCAAACCACTGCTTGGATCGTGGAAAACAAAAATAAATATTACGCCATAAGCAGTCCCTAGGGGGCCAAGGCCTAGATTTCCTCTGATTTTGGAAAAAGAGATGAAAGACATCGGTCCCAGATGGCTCATAATTCTGATCTCGAAACTTCTGAACGATGATCCTATGTCTAATCAGTGGCGGGAAAGTTATCTTCTTCCCTTGCATAAGGGAAAGGGCGATACGCGAAACCGTTCCGTCAAAATTATGTCATATACCATGAAGATCATTGAGCAAGTATTAGATCGTCGACGGTGACAGTTCAATCCAAATCATAAATCCATTAGATGCAATCCAAAGCATAAAAATCATAATGGAAAAAATACTGTGATTCTTTAAAGGATTTGCAAATGGTGTTGGTTGAGTTGGTGCTCAAACAACAAGAATTCCCAGAAATCCACGTCCGCATGATCACGGACATGTATGGTAGGAAGCAAAGACAAGGGTAAGAACTCCCGCAGGGGTCACCCAAGAGTTCCCAATCAAAGTGGGGGTACACAAGGGAAGCGTCCTTAGTCCATTGCTATTTATTGCAGTTGTGCATCAATTACTCTATGCTGACGATGCAGCTATCATAACTGAAGTCAAACATCCTTGCAACGAGCACTTAATGTAGAGGTAGATGTTTTGGAGGGAAATCCCCTTCCTCTTTTATTTAAAAAAAGATTTTTACAACAGAAACGTCTATCAGTTAAATTCTTAAATAAAATTTACAAAAATTAATAATGAACATCTTTCACTCGAACTCAAGGCTTATTCCAGCAAAATTTGTTACTTGAGTAGGTTGATTGTGTTTGTTATTTTTGTAGATTGAATTTGTTTTGAATTTAACTTTTTTTCTTGGTCTAAACGTAAAGTTTCATTGGGCTAACTTCTCTTTTCTCGATACAGATACATTGTAGAGTACAAATGTACGAGCAATAAGAACCTCTCTTGTCGTATCACGTAATTCAAAAAGCAAGGCCATATTTCAAAACACAAAACACAACCATCTTCAAATTGAGAATTTTTGTTTAATAAAACGATTTGGAACACAACACTAAAAGCCAATTTAAAAAGCATACATACTTCAGTTATTTCTGAAGCGCATGCAAAAAAGTGTGCCCATTGAATGATACAAAAAATTTGTACCCACGTGTCCAATGGATGAACAATTATTAGGTTTAACATTTCTTTTCAGTTTACGTTTCAAAGAATCATTCAATGTCAATTCTATTTTTAGATATAACACCAGACAGTGTGTTTGAACTTTAAAACTTTATTTATTTTTTGAATTTGATTTGTCACCGTTAATCGCTTTAAAAGTCGTCAACTTATGAATCATCTAGATTAGTATATGTAGTACTTTTCGAGAGAGCAACGCTCGATTCATTCATTCTTTTAATTTCAAAATCTGATGATATGATTATTCATCCACAGTAATAAAATCGATGAGTAGATGATCTACATAATTTATTGGTTTCTATTCGACATAAACAGTGATCATGTTTTGCGTGTGAAATAATAACAAACAAATCTTGAGATTAGACTTGTTTTGTTTCTAAGCTGTTTCGGATTAATGGAAAAAAGCCATGAATAAAGGATTAAAGTCTGAATTGATGAATAGACAGTGGTTTATTATTTATTTTTATAACTGGCACGTACGCCAGACAGCCGTGCAATAACACAAAGCGATCCCCATTTTTGCAATAAACAGGCTGTTTAAAAATAATGACCTAAATATTTAGAATCAAGGTCGTTGAATCCTTAATTTCACAGGAGATTTATTTTATGATGAGTGTAAACAACTAAAACCAGTTTTCAATCAATTAAGGTCATAAATAACCTGTATTACGAAGCAGAACCACGAATATAAAAATATCCGAAAAAGTAATTAGGTTGGTTATAAAGTGGCAGATGTCCAAAGTAGAGGTGAGCAAAATGGTTCAATTAACTAAATGAATCGGATCTGAGTCAATCACTAAATTGAAGAACTTTAGGTGAACGGTTGAGTGATTCTTCGTTTCACTTCCTCTGATGAATAAAATGATGCACTATGCGTAGTGCACACGTACTATAATTTCAAATATTGAATGTACATATTTTTAATATTCAGTTCAGAGAACGCGTAATCGTTGAAAAAGCGAAACAAAACACACACAATATGTACCTACGTGCGCAATGGCTCGTTTCCTTTTTCATAAGATCGGTTTATTTTATCGTAAATAGATATACCGCTCCATTGATGTCACTGTGACTTTTAAAGACTTTTCAATCATACACTTCCGCACGTCAAATGAAAGAATGAAACAACGGTATTCACATTCAACTAACGTGTAAATCTGATTTAACGAATATGTTGATTCCTTTTTTTCTCACATTTCGATTAAATCGAAGAACCATGGTTCACTTGTGTGAGCTAGGAAAAGAAATGACAAAGAACATTCTGTCATCAGTGATCGAGTGTTTATTTGTTCAAGAAAGTTTCTCTTTTGACGAACTGACGTGCACCTGGAAGCACATGCATACAATGGCTTTGTTTATTGTTAATTTTGCACTTTTATTAAAATTATTACGTTTTCCGCTTCCTTGTAATGACAAAGATGAAGCTAATTGCAGTTTATCCCTTAAATGTTTTCGCGCAATGCATTCAGGGCGACAATAAAATAAAAAGATAAAAATTTCCCAACAGAAAGAATAATATTTTTGACATTTGTCAGCCATCTCGATTTATTCTCGTAGAATTGTACTAGAATAGTAGAATTTTGAAAGTACACTCGATACGAGACTTTTACACCGAGATGACAGATTTGTCATTACGGATTCTATCGAGGAAGACCTTCGCTATAATATAATGAAATCAATTAATTAGTTCCATTTTAGTTTTTATCAGTATACTTTGTCAACACAATGCTCATATACATATTTAATTGAAACTTTTTATTTTTTTTAAACATTTGTATACACCTGAGCCGAAAGAGCTAAATTAATAACAATTACCTACAAGCTATGAAAAATTTACATATAAGCAAACTATAGATAGATGCATAGATTGAATCGTATTAAATTCATCACACATATGATACCGACAACTGATCGCATTTTAAACTGTATACAGTGGTCTACTGTCTAATGACATAAAATTGTTCATAAAAAAAAGGTTTTTAAATCGCAATTATGGAAACAATAACAGTTGCTCACAGCTAAACAAACTAAAATGTAGATTCGCGTATATTTCTCCATTTGAATAGCATTGTTGCTTTGCAAATATGTACATAGGTATTTTCAGGTTAAACAAACCCTCTAACAACACACCATTAACCACGTAAATGGAAAAAAAATAGGTCAGAGTGCAAATCGGACAAGTGCTAAAGGCATCACAGAAATTCCTCCACCCATTGGAACAAAAAATACAAGTTTGCATGTATAACACAGAGTTGATTGATTACCAACAGAAATGTAAATCAAGGACACCGCTAGCCCGATGACATCCGACACCTCGACCCAAAAGCAAACACCCACTAACCCCTCTTTGAAGAACTAATACACTAATTCTGAACCTGTTTTTAGGATAGACCAATGTTAAAGTAAGATATTTGGGTTTTTCTTCATTTTTTTTTTTTGTTTGTACTTCTTTTAAACTTTTGTTTTTTACTGATAGAGTAAAACTGTTCAAAAACGCGTTTTCTCCGATGGAAAAATTCCAATGAATCGACAGAAAATATAAAAACCGAACCGCGCCGACACAACACCCAATACTGTTTGGTGCAAAGCTCCTTTTCCACTGGCCATTGGCAATCCATTCATTGTCAGTACAACCCAGCGCTACCGGTATTTCATTATGGAGAGTATATCCTGCCAAGCTACAAAGTATCCTCGCTGCCATACCATACCCCCTTGAGCCCATTGCCTACGTGTTCGCTTGAAATTATAATAATAACAGACCATTCACAGCCAAGTAAATGGTGGTGTATTACAAGCAGCCTTCGTGTATACCTACACAGTACATGTGCTCAATTCCAATAAAATGCATTCGCCATAGTAATTTGCCTAGAGAACGTATAAAAGGCGAGGAGAGTATTGAAATTATTTTCTTATAGATACATAGATACAAAGTGTGACGCACACTTAAGCCAAATGTGATTTGTTTTTCATATAGAATTTGGTAAGTACTTCCATTTAATTAACTTTTCTTCCAAAAAAAAAAGTGATTCATAGAATCAATAAACAGTCGTAGCGTATATTACAAAAGCACAGTCATTTGCGTCTTGGAAGAGGCCACAGGACGCGCATCTTAAGCAATTATCGCCTTATCAGCTACCATTGTGTTCTTAATTTTATCTCAAACTGAATCACATGAAATCCACTAATTTGTCAACGAACAACAGAAAGAAAGTCTTTTCTTTTTTTTTTCTTCTTCTTCGCTAACTGATAAACGTTTGTTATTCATTGTTATACGAATAGAAGCAGTCGCTGACGACGATGATGATGAGTTGAAATCATATTATTTATATTTTTTGTATCTAGACATTTGTATATAGTCGGTGACATGGCGCATCATATGTCTAGTCTTTGGTCAAGTAATTAAATTAAGAATCACATTGAGTGACGGAAATTAAAATGGTAGTATATCAAAGACAAATTAATTAACGAATGTCCAGGTTATTAAAGTGTGTACACAAAAACCGCTGACAAAGTGTAATTTAATTAGCAAATGTGAAATTTTACACCTTTTAGATGTGCTTTAGAGAGATGAATTGACACGACACAAAGCAATATAAATTTGTGTGCTTCGTTCCTTGTTATCCAATCTAGGTTTATGACCTTGAGTGCATTGTGAAGAAGAAAGGATCGAATGAATGTTCTAAGAAAGTCGCAAAAAAGGTCGCACATAGCAGCAACAACGAAATCATTAAAATATCGTTATTATCAGATTAAGAGGGACAGCCTTCTTCAAATCACTTTCTAAGCCACCGAATGTGAGCTATAACCTACGACGGTAGGCCGAAATCAAAACCATACTTTTTCTTTAAAATGTGAAAAAGGTCAGTAGGATACTATTTTTGTTTTGGTCATTATTCCTTAAAATTTTTCACAAATTTCCTACCTCAACGCATTGACCGACGTATCGTAACAGCCGTTCAAGATTCTAGCGGATATCTATAGTTATTTGACCCCTGTTTATTGCCGCTTGTGAAGTACTATCGCGAATAGCTTAAGATTTTAGGAACACTGCAAAAGTTTCTACTCTACTCTGGGTTGCTGGACAAGAGAGTGTCCTTGGCAATGAAAAAGAGGAAAGGTTCATAAGACTTGCTAGAACAAACTGATCTCTCTGTTCTAAGGCTTGAAACAGGCAAACTAACCACAAGAAAGGCGAACTAAAGGTAGAATTCCATGAAAACTTATGCGTAAGGACAGATGATCCCACTTTCTTTGCCAATGCCCTGCATTAAAGCATTCTAAAAATAAATTTCTCCGCAATTACTTCTTTCACAATCTACCTAGAGGAACTTGTCAGCATTCTGTAATCTAGTTTTTGTTGAACACACTCAATTGGTAAACGCCCTCTGTGTATCATTAGAGTTAATATGTAATATGTAAAACTGTAGCCGACTTCAGGTTGAATCGCTGATCACTGCTATAAAACTGCTATAAAACTTGACAGAGGACAAAATGGGTACAATTTGAATTTCTCAGCGTAAGAACAGACGAAATGAATTCAATGAGCCATTAGCATTAACATTTGACAACATTAGAGCTCCACTAACCTAAAAGACTTGTAATCGGGTAGTGATTTGAGACTCTAAGGAATAATCTATTAAAATAAGCCACCAGAGACAACTGCATGTTATTATTTTCTTCAAATTCTAAATTCTCTTTCGTCATAAATTCGTGGTCTCATAATTATATCTATTTGTCAAATTTATGTAGAACATTAATTTTAGCAATATTTTCAAACTTATTCTACTGGAAAAAAGTGGGAGTTTAACTTACTTTCTAATCCTCCCCATAAACTTTCGTTTACACCAGCGATGGTTTAAAAACTTTCAAGGACATAATCTGCAGTAGTGCAAAATATTTAAAGTAGATATGTATATACATATCATAAGTATGTGTATGTACACACCAATGGCTGTTGTTAAAGTTTTGTATTTGCAAATAATGCCCTCCCGTTCTTCGTTCACACGATGAAAGCATTATATTTTTTTAAGAATGCTGTCAGGAAATATTTGCTTTTTATTTATGAAACGGAGCAAAAATGTCCTATCTCTGAATAATCCAACTCTCAACCAAATTGGAACTTCATAAGCCATTAAATTGGACTGTCATTTATTATGCTATGACTGGTCGTAGAATTTTCTAATCCTTAAAGACTTTGCAGCATCTATTGAAGATGAAAATTAGAGTAGGACTCCTAAAAAGTTGGGTTATCTCGAAGTCGCATAAAATTATGTAGTTAAAGATTTACGGACAAGGGGAGATTAGACACAAATTTCGATCCTATTCGCTGCAGAAGAAGACATTCGACATACATATAACCTTTATATTAACAACAGATTCTAGCTAGCTTAGAGTTTATTTCATAGTTTTGTTATTCCAAATAAGTACAAGTTATTAAAAAACAATAATCACGAATTCATTTGAAATCGAAATTTCCTTTTGCAATCGACGTGCAGAACATATCTCTTTTTTGTTTTCTTTACAATTATAACCATTGTCATATTTTGAATAATATACCTTTCACGGAACCACACCACACCCAGTAATCTTGATGTTGACATTGTGCGACATGTGACCGTCAGTATACACAATGTTCATTGCTGCAATATAAATGCATAAAGTACACCAGACAGACCTTCTCAGCTTCCATATTCTGTTACAAAAATATACATATACATATGTATATCTTGTCATTCACTCCCTTCTTCGAAGATGTTGTTGGCTTCCAAGGTTGCATCGCCTTACCTATCCGCAAATGTATACAGTTAATTTAACAAAGTAATCAGTATCGCGAGAAATTTAGTTCAACCTTTTTCATGTCGGTGTCGGTGGGGGGCTTTAATTTTATTACGAAAGCGGACTTATTCGCGACGTACTAATGCATCTGACATGAATTACTTTACCAAGTAATTTGTGTTGTTCTCCTTAACCAAAGGAAGATCGAAGAGGCAAAATTTTCTCTTTCAGAAAAGAATTATAATAATGAGATATTACTTATTAATATCTAAAGCATTACTTTATTTGCGGTAAGCGAATGTGTTTAATCCACTAATTAGTCCTTATCTGTGCTTCTATAATTTGTCTCAGAAAAATTGTCAGGATAGGGAAGATAGGATGTCAGTGCTTTCCTTTTATTTCAGTGGCTATCTTCGAAATTGAGTGCCATGAAAACATTTACAGGCACCAGTGTTTGAAAAAAGCTTTCCTATAAGGCCTGTATTGACTATTTTTCTGAGACAGAGTATAGATATCAGGTGATTAAGATTCTGTAAACAATAAAATAATTTGGTTCTACTCGTGTTAACTTTTCAAGGTTACGTTAGAGAGTATTCACGGATTCGACAATGCAACCTTCGACTACATTCGTAAGAATGTTGGAACGAGTGCTCCTACGTTCAATCTAACTAACTGGGAAGCCCTGGGTTCGAGCTGGCTTCACAGCAGTCCTCCTAGACGAAATACTGGAAAGCCCCAAAGGCAGAAGAGAGCCGAATAAGAGGAGACTCTTGGTTTCCTAAAAGCACAAAACCCAGCGATTTCTATATGAACGAATGGGAGATTGTTGCTCTTAAGAACAAGGTAGTAGGCCTGAGAAACTAAAAAAAGGAAAGGTAGGTACGCCCTTTGAGACTCACGAAGAAGCTGCAGTTCAGTGAGGCGACTATCAATGTAAATACTACTTGGTCTTCGCAAAGGACACCATGACTTGGCCACAATCGACGACCCTTGGATTAAATAAATACTAGGCCATAAGCAGCGCACAGAGGGCCAAGGACTAGCTGCTCATAATTGTACGTACAGATGAGACCTACAGTTTTATGTCGTATTCGAAGGGCAAAGGAGTTTTTGAGAAGCTTTCTCATGACCTAGAAGTTTGTCAGATCCTCGCAAGTGGTGGGGCCGTGAAAAAAACAGTGATGATATTTTCCTGGATTCGAACTTGGAACCCCTTGCGCAGTAGTCCAATGCGCTAACCACTGAGCCACAGCTTCAGCATCCAATAACGTAACCCTTCTTCCCACGCCATTCCTAAGGCCAATTTGCCTCTAAGCTCTCTGCAAACGGATATAGACATTGAGTCCAATAAGGATGCTAATAAAAGATGGTGCGAATTAGAAACATGTGCCACAGCCAATTCTCTATGGCGAGTCTATGATAAAAGGATATTTTCAGATTTCATGTAAAGACTTCTGTAGTAGTTGTTGGGAGGAAGAAGAAATAATATCTATTCTCTTCATTTTTTGTGATTGTCAAGAACTAGCCGTTATAAGGAGAGATTCCCTGGGGAATTACTTTTTTTCGTGGTTGTATGATCTAGGAACGGTAGACCTAAACAAACTCCTGAAATGTATACAAATCTGGATGGTTTAGTTTAACTGTTGAATTGTAGAAGTTAGCTTTCCATGATTCAAAAAATGGACTCATAGTTGTCTAAGTAGACTGATATTGTCTGCCAAGATTTACCTATTCTAGTAGGTGTTGACGATGCTTTGACCAGTTTCTATAAAATCAACAAATTTGTCGCTTTCTAAAACTGTTTCTTCGGTTTTAAATTTCAAGTCTCTCTATTGGTTAAGTCAATCAGCGATGCCGTTTTGGGACTTATCTTTATACATGTAAACATTTTTCGTATAAAACTGATTGCATAGATTGTTCCATGATTTCGCGATGGAAAATGTTACTATCGGTAAAATTTCTTCACCGGAAAGTGACTATTTGGCAAAACACTTTTATGACCCAATCGTCACGTGAGTAAAGTAAGCAGAATGTCACAATTATACGAAATACTGGTATCAGACGTAGCAATAATTATAAAAATAACGACGGTGCGATAAAGGAAAGCAGTTCTAACTAGTAAGTAAGGACTCTGTTCTAGACTTACAGATTTCTAGATTCATTAAACAATAAATTTCAAGTTCTGTTGTGACTTGTAAACAGAAGATTTTGTATTCTACCAAATGTTTTTAAGAGGCCACATAAAAACGAAACTAAAGAATATAGTGGTTAGTAGCACCCCTTTAAATTAACAATTGAAAATATCTAGACACTATGAGTAACTATGAAATATAGGCAACCCATAAACAGACGATAGAGGGCCACGGCCTTAATTCTCACAGTCGCGTTGTGCGCAACACACATTTATATTAGATCGGAGAGATTTGTTGAGAAGCTCGTCTTTTTCTCATGAGAGTTATACTCTTTGACATTTGTCAGCCGCTCGCAAGAGGTGAGCCTTTAAAAAAAAATGTTGATACCTATTTTTTGGGATCTGAAACATGGGGTTCAACCAATACACGTTGGTACTACGTAACCACTGAGCCATGTCACCCACAGAATCCGGGAAAATTTCAGACAATTCTTCAGTCCAGATAAAAAAAATGATAACATTTAGTACTTCTGCTGCAAGGATAAGTAACATAACAGAGAATAAAAATTCTCGTTTAGAAGATTACGAAAGATTCATTCTACAATTGTAAGTCAACCGAATAAAGCCATATGTTCCAAGAGCTCACATTGTATTCAAAGCTTCTTTCAAAACCAACGGAAGGCAATCCAATTTAAGGAAATAGTAATACAAGTTACTTCGAGCTGATTTCGTCAGAAGAAGAGCTCAAAAAATAGAGCAGAAATACATATGTACATACGTAATGTCACTTTAATAGTTTTCGCGAGATTCAAACAAAAAACAAAGAATTAGTAAGGTTTACGTACTTATCTTATCTTAAACAATAAAAGTATTAATTGTTTACCCACTGCACTTCAGACTGCTATAAAGATTTGCTTTAAACGAACACTGTTCGAATGTGTATCGTATGAAATGCAAAATATTTGTCAAATTCCTAGCTTCTTACAAAAACAGTAAAGTCCGAGATTTCAAACTTTGATGCTATAAAATAAATTTAAAGTTGGACACATTTTTACGATCCTCATTAAACTTATTTACGTTATAAACTCATGCCATTTATAATTTGTTTATAACACGGTTTGTTTATTCCAGTTTTATACGACAGATGACAGATGAACAAAATAATATTAAAGAGATACTTCCCTCTATGATAAAATGAAAATAGATAGTGCTCATGTACCTATCTAGACTAAAAGTGGGACAACTAGTTCCACAGTTAATAGTACAGGTCTGGGCTGTATAACCTTAGCATATATTTCTGGTTATGAGTTATAATAATGCATCTAGTATCTATTATCGAAAATTAGGAAAATTGAACCTGGTCAAAACACACAAACACACACTCAAACATATCAAGCTTTACCAGTCAATAGAAACTCATTCAACCAGTCAGTCTTCTGTCAAAAACTTGTTTCGACAATTATCGAATCGGCTACATTTAAACGCCGCGCCGCCACCACAGAATAAACAACAACACACACATCTGTTCACAAAAAAATAAAAACAGATACATCCATCTATCTACGTATATTTGAAGCCCTAGAAAATTGACTATATCTATAATGAAACCAAACATCCGTATCTACTGTCTATATGTGCTTACCAATATATTTGCTAGTCTGCTGTTGGTGTCCATTGTGGGCATTTTGGCTGCTGAATGCTTGTCCCATTTTTGTGGCTTAGAATTAACGCGAAAAAGAAAACCAAACAAAAAAATTATAAGACTCGAGAACGTTGCACTGTTTGACAATAGGTAGAGTTCGACTTCTTATTTTTTTTATTTTTTTTATTATTTGCAAAATAATAACACGAGCAATGGGAATACAAAAATAACCTATGTGTTATTCTTATCTGCGAAATGATACCAACAACCGAACGACAACGACGACTACGACTACGACGTCGACAATGAAGACAATCAAAACAACTGCGCGAACAACAACAATATCAATAAATTCGTTCACGTATATAAAAATGTAGAATTGTTAATGTCTTATAATTGCGTTTCAAAATAAAAAAAAAAAAATAACTAAATAAAAAAATCCACACTCGTTATCGTTCACGTTCACCAGCCACCAACTGCCAACACCGCCGTGAACAAACAAAATAAATATTTGTTTGTAATTTAACAAATAAATATTTCAAAAATAAAAAAAATACAAGTAGATTCACTCACAACCTACAACCAGTCATCAATTGCACAGAGAAGTGCTTCAATGTCGTGGTAGGTACTCTCTTCTTTCGAGGAATGGAACCGGAAAATGATTGCAACCAGAACCAGAAGGCACACAACAAAGAAGACGTAATGCTGCAGTAGGAAGTCCAACAGTCCACTGTTCTGTCTGTCTGTTTCTCTGTGCTGCGCAGCTATACAATATATTTGCAGAGAATTCTATTTTTGGGATAAAAATCGGTCTAAACGTTCGCCTTTATTAACAAAATAAAACAACCCGACACTCGCAAGAGATCACTGATTTTTCGCTGTTCATCTGACGGTATTTTTAAAACAAAGTGTAATTATAGCACGCGGAGACGAGGGCGATTTCCGATTTCTTTTGTAAACCCTTTTTTTTTTTTAATTCACCACCACTATGAGATCTCAACTGAATTTTATTATATTTTCTTTCGCAACGAAAATGCGAACAAAATTAATTTTTTTTTACTTTAATTCTTGGGGTAAGAACCGCCTCGCGAGATCTTCAAGAAGTTTCTCCAAACAGCACGCAAATTGAACTGCTAAATAAAATTACTCATTGATTTAAAATTCACAAAGGCAAAAAGCTTTCAGAGTTTCTGCTTGGCAAGTCTCTGTCACTGACACCCGTCGTGTCGGGTCGTTCGGGACGGGAATGACGAGGGCATTAAGCAATCTCACTTTGCTCGGGTTAGGTTTAGGTTGTGTAACCGGCTATGCACCTTTCCTCTGGGGGAGCACCTAGTTTCTTGGTTTTATATCTCTTACCGTCTTCACTAATCTAATATTTGTTTGAAATGTTTAAAAGCTCTTAATTACACAAACTAGTAGCGAATTTGGGTTTCTCTATTGCGCTCTCGCTCTCTGTATCTCTGCTTCGGATGGATATGTAGGTGTAGGGTGGTGGGTGCAAGCGCAGCCTCTCTCTTGAGTGAGTTTTTCTTTTCACGAATATGCTGAGCTTTTTTTTTATAATAATATAAAGCAAGGCAAACTAACGGCACAGTGGAGGTGGTCAGGGAACAAAGCTCAGTGTGTAAGCAGGCCGACGAACAAGAGGAAACTGCAATGGTGGAGACATTGAACCTGTTCATTACATGTGAGTGACTACTGATTAGTAGCTCTTATATTTCATCGTCGTCTTATCAAAAGAGTGACAATTACAATATTGTGTGACAGATATGGCGATAGATATTCACATACAAACAACTTTTGTGCTCTGGATGGGTAGCAGGTAGTAAATCGCCCCTTTTGATTAACCTTATCAGTGAGCATGATATCTGTTATTGACTTTGTGTGCTAGTGTTTACCTATGATGACAGTAAGCAAATGGGAAAATACTAGTTGGCCTGTTTCTCATGTTATTAGCAATCTACTTTGATTGTTCTATTCTATGAGACTTGCTACAAGTTACGATATCATAATAAGTCACATCTTTTAATCAACGCCCAAGTGAAAAAAATGAGCTAATGATGCATTGACTTTAAATTACACATAACCACACACTCGTAGGCATGTAATATTAAATTAGTAGCATTAAATTTTGGAGTACGTACATATTCGTAACTATGTACATCAAGCTACTGATATTTAAGTTTGCCCTTTCATTAACAAATCTGTAGCCAGAAGATCCAGTACAGGATACAGAGACAAGGTCACATAGTTTGAACAAAGGTAGTAAGTAGATGCGTTATAGTAGAAATACCTTAACACAACAACAGCAACTTTGACAACCGGAGAAATCCAATGCTTTTCAATGGAACAGAACGTATTAACCACAGTAACTGCAACAGCAACTTGAACGTTAGACCTAAGTCCTAAATCGGCTGTTGAAGTTTAAGTTGTTGTACTCATCCGTACCTCAAGATATAGCTGGAGTCTCGCTAAAGAATGGGCAACACAGAGGCAAAGTCAAACTTCTTAAAAAAGAGATAAGATTCGCTAAGAAAAACTCCTGAAAAAGTTTTTGCAACTCTATCAAATGTACCACCAAGGCATCTCGACTAAAGAAGCTCTTTATAAAGGCTCCATCACAGGTTTCTTCTATCAAGAACTGCGACGGTAGCTGGACACACTCTTTCGAAAATACACTGGAAGTTCTACTGAAGTGTCACTTTCCTGGCTATGAAGACGCAAGGACATACTGTTCAGCAAACACACTCACGCCTAGAAATATTAAGACCGAAACAATCGACAAGAGAATTGACGATCAGAAAATCTTATCAAATCGTTTGCACCTTATAAAGCACCCGGAATGGACGAGATACATCCCATAATGCTACAAGAGTCGGGGAACATATCATTCCATGGCTCAAGCACATCTACGGATGATGTCTCCAAATGGGTCATTGTCCAAAGGCTTAGTGAGAAATTAGGGTGGTCTTCATACCAAAAAACGGGAAAGATAAGTAAAACTAATGCCAAAGACTATGGACCAATAAGTTTGTCATCATTCTTATTGAAAACACTGGAGCGGTAAATAGATATGTACGTCAAAGATGAGATTGGAGATAACTATCCATCGAAATCTCACAGTGCATACATAAAGGGTAAATCAGTAAATACTGCTCTTCATAAAGTGGTTTCTACTATAGAAAACTTTCTTCAAGTTAAGGAATACACATTAAGTGCCTTTCTTGACATTGAAGGGGCATTGAACAATGTGAGCATTGAGCCAATAGTGAGTAGCCTGCATAGGGCCAATATAAACATAGGACTATGCAGGTGGATTTCAGAGATGCTTAGCACACGCAGAATTAACTCCACTCTAGGTGTTATTAGTAGCAGATTGAGGGTACCCCGCACTTCCCAGGGTGGAGTCTTATTGCAATTCATATAGTAGAGGACGAAATGATTAAGATACAAGAAAATAATGGCTAATAAGGTAGCGGCCTATGCTGATGATGAACTGGGTCAAGGGAAAATGACTGGATGTAAGTCCAGCGAAAACCGAAAAAGGTACACGAAGGGCATTGACATGATACCTCAGAAAACCGCAAAGTATCTCAGGGTAATATTGGACTCCAAGTTGAATTGGAATGAAAACATAGCCAATCGAATTAAGAAGGCCTACGTGGCACTGTATGCATTTAGACGTGTCTTTGGGAAGACAAAGGGATTTAATCTTAAGGTGGTGTTTTGGTTATACACGGTGGTATAACCAATGCTTCAATAGTCCGGTGGAAAGCGCTTAAGAAGAAATATCTCTGTGGAAACCCTACAAAGATTCAACGGGCAGGATGGCGGCAAGGACTGCACTGAGTCTGCAGCTGGTCCATGGGCGGCGAAGCCATTTGGTCATGACTCGGTCCTGAACCGATGGAATACATCGAGACTCCGGACGGAAACAGACTCTTTATCAGAATTCCCATCAGGGAGGAATGGGGTATAGGTACGGTCTGTGCTTAAAACGAACTCGCCATCTATACCGATGGATCCAAGATGAATCCAAGATGGATGTATGTAGGTACTGGTGCCGGTGTTTACTGCGAGTTCCGACATACAAATCGATTCTTCAGGCTCAAGGACAGTTGTGGTTTCTAGTAAGGAAGACCTTCGCTATAACATAATAAAACCAATTAATACATTTATGAAACCATATAGTATACCAAGCAAGCAAGTAGTCTAGCGTCTAGTGAATTCTTTGCTTTGGGTAGAAGTAACAAAGCCTAATACAATAATAATGTAATAAAACAGGGACCAAGTTCAATCAAGCTGTAAGAACAGATATGTATGTATAAAGGTACAGGTGTGCAAGGACATGTAAATATGAATTTAGTATGATACATCACTTGGCTAATTTTAATAAACTGCGGGACAAAAAGAGTAATTAATTTGTAAATATTGATAGCACTTCCTTATCTGTGGTAAATTGAGACTGGGCAAGACCTATCGTCAACAACCTGATAACACATTATCTATTTATATCATGTACATATGTATAAGTAGAAAAAATAGACCAAAACAAAATTTTGCATTATTCCGAATTCAAGATAGTGATTTGCGTTTGACGCAGCGTATCTTTTGAGACGTAAGATCTATGTCGAGAGGGCACTAACAAAAGATGGACAATTTTAACTTGTACCTATAGTAGAGGATAAATATTGTATTCGTGAGAAAATTCGCACTCGAGATGATGATCAATTCTGACACTGCGATGATGTAGAAGCTCGAAAAAGTAGGTCTACCTATCTATCTGTCTGTCTGTGTGTATGTACGCAAGACTGCAACCTAAGTGAATTTGCTTCAAGCTCTGTAGGATCACACTTGGAAGAGAAATCACAATTTTTTTTAGCCCTATAACTAGCGGTACTTTATTTAAGATTGAAGGTTAAAAGTCTAAGAACATACCGACAGCTTTTAAATATTTATAAAAGATACCATGCCTTGATCATCAGCGAAAAGCTGACTAATCCTAAAGTATCCGACTCCAAAATATCCGATATTTCATCTTCATAGCACACAATTGAAGAATAAAACAATGATGACGTACGATCGGACAGACATCTCGTTATTGACCCGACTATCTTCAATATTTCTCTTTGATATGTGCAAAATTGAATATGCCCTATGCGATAACCTTTATTTCTCTTATCTAGCAGAAATATATGTTATTTATAAAATTGTTCACTAAATTTGCAGGCTTACTGATTTCAATTGATGGATGTTCCTTAAAAACGGCCATATTCACAAAAATGTCAGAATATTATGTAGATTTTGAATGAAAATTTGTAATTCCTCGTCTGCTAGAGTTTGCAAATTCGACCAAAGTGAGTAAATAGGAAATTTAGCACGAGCAAAAAAAAAAATGCAAATGGAGAATATGACTGCGATTGAATTCTATCTAATAAATATTAGGCTTCCTTATTTCAGCCCACCTGTTCAATGATTTATGGACTCCTCCACCCTCTTTGACTATGACATAAAACTGTAGGTCCCTTCTAGCTATACCAGCAGAATTGTATACCATTCAACTGTCAGATCAAACCGCCTATGTAATTCGGTCTCAAGTGTTGAGTTTATTTGAATTTTCCATCAAACTCTTTGTTTTTAATACGAAAATTAACCCATATGATTTTTTTTTAAATGACCCTTCATTTGGCGCCTGTAATACACCCATGACTGTCATGGGATTCACCATGAGTTTGACCTTCCACGGCCCAAATCTAAAGTTGTTTGTTTTTTTTTTTTTTTTTTTCTGATTTGCAAGCTTCATGAACACTCATCGCGTTTGTTGAAACTGCTAGATACATACAGTCGAGTTCCACTTAAATAAATTGATAGTTCCTACACTGTGATCATTATATTTATATTTTTTCCATTCCACTCACCATTTAACGACCATATATGCGATGGCAACGATGTCGCTGTGTACACCCGACCGATGGCACTGTTCGATGCCGAAACAGATGCGGCTATTCCATCCACAATGCCGGCCTCTTCCACCTGCTCCAAGCTAATAGCACCACCATTTGTTCCGCCATTCAATAGAATAGAGTGACCACCGTAGATTATACGATCACCCACAGTCGGCCCGGTTGCAGCTGAACTTGATACCACGACCGCGGCTGTCGATGATCCAGCACCTCCACGATTGATTACTGGTATACTACGATCGTTGTGCCCTAAATGATGATGATGATGATGGTGATTATGATTGCTGCTACTGCTGTTGTTGTTGTTATTGGCGGCCGCTACCGCTGCTGATGACGACTGATGCAAGTCCGGCACCGATGAGAGACTACGTGCCCGTTGACGATCGTTTTGTGGCACCTGAATGCCGGGCAGAGCACGCAACAAGTTAAAACCAGGACCACTCCCAGGTGGCGAGGTCACCTCCGTGCTGGAACTAGTGGAAAACGTTCGCGTTCTTGGACTCTGATGACCGCTGTTTGCGGGCGTACTGGCTTTCGCCCCCATCACCGAGTTTTTGTTTTTGTTATTTGCTCTCTCTGTCTTGCTCTTGCTCTTGCTCACGTCACACTGTAATTAAGTCTTTTTTTTCTTGTCTTCACACGATCTGATGCAAACTACGCGATGACAAAGCTTCTTGTCTCTGGAATTTTTTTTTATAGCGGACGCATTAAAATATACATAACAATATAGTTTGTGCCTTTTTTAAGATAAGCAAAGCAAATTAGAAAACAAAAAAGTCAACAATAACTATAAACAAACACAGAATGGGGTAAAAATCGATTCAGAGTTCTGAGAGTGTGTTAAAAAATAAAATTAAAAACATTTGCTCGCGCGACGCCTTGTCTTCGGTAAGGGGAGAACATAGAAGCACACAGATCACACCAAAACAAAGGAACCCGAGGACGACATTTCCCGTCTGGAGCGTAGGCGGCTGCGGCTGTTTTGATTGACCGACAACACAACCACTGCACTCAATAATTAGTCGGTCTTTCTAAGTTATTTAAAAACAAAAATATATGAGTTTTATAATCGATTGTCATGTGGTGCACTACACGATTAATCGTTAATCACTTGCACTTCGTTTCGGTTCGGTCGGCTGCGTTTATGAGATTTGCGAGTTCTTTTTCGAAAAACTCACCAACTTTATCGACTCGACATTCGGGTACCTATTACACCCTTTCTCAGTTTTTTTGTTCTTTTGTTTTACTTCCCTTTCGCATGTGTATGCACTTTTTCTTCACTAACACCGAATAGAGGGCAGTTTTTTGGTAATCTGTTTCGTATTTTGCGAATTTTAATTAAAAAAATTTACGACCACAAGGCATTAAAAGTAGAGAAAAAACAGAAGCAATTTTTTTTTTTTGTTATGGATTCTTGTTTTTTCTTCTTCGTTCGATTGAGAGAAGAGAGGAGAAGTGTTTCAATTAAACCTACAGGAGTAGTAGGGGATAACCTAGCCTTTATTCATTGCTGGCCAATTAACCAATTTATTGTTCTTTGGAGTCAACAACAATAACAGCAGTAACACACACGAGAAAAAAAAAGGCAGCAAATTACCTCCCCTGCGATAATCTTCAGAATCAGAATTCTTTGAAACAATTTTTTATAAAGCTGCCAACATGACGGTGTGAAAATGTAAAATTCGCTGGATTTTCGACAGCTGTGTTTTGACAGAAGCTTTTGGGGGGTGACATTTGGATTTCGTAGGACTAGTTCGATTTGAAAAACTGCTGCGGTCGCCTTGTTGAAAAGCTTTAAGAAACTGCAGAATCTATGTGTTTACGAAACCAAATCACGCTGACTTCTGTTATCATTTTCTGTCTCTAATATATTTTCTCCAATCTTTAATAGATTCGGAAGACCTACAGTTACGAGGTTTTCTATCATCGCAATGTCAGAATTCGAGTTCCAAGCTTTCACAAATTCAATACTTGCCGTATATTATTGGTGCGGATAGAAATGGATTGGAATCCCAGTATAATTGGATATGTATTTTTAGTTTTAGTATTTTGCAGAGTTATTAAAAATGTCAAATATTACATGGTATAAGCGAGATATGCTTAAATTGCCTTCTATTTAATTTTGAGGCAATATAGAACTAGAAGGCAGTTGAAAACGTCGGGAACACTATGGCGCGAGGCCCACGTCGCACTTCCTGAAATTTTCATTTTAGCTCCGACTCTACTGAAAACAAAAAGCACACTTATTTTTAGTTATCTAATATCTTTTGACTATCGGAAAACTCTGTCCAGAATGTCCAAGAGAAAACAACGAAGAAGATGTTTATCTGGATGCAAACGCAGTAGAAACAATGAACATGAATGAGAAGGATAAGCCCCTTGTGTTGCGAAAAATGCGTATGTCGCGAGCAACTAAACGTACTGACAGGCAAGGATTTTGGCAACTTAACGTACTGACTGGCAAAGATTTTGGCTTTTTTTATTTTTAAAACAACTCACATATATTTTTTACATCGTATGTGCGGTACTCAGGAGTTAGTGCATTGGACAACTTTGCATGGGGATCCAAGTGCGAATTGGCCTTCTGCCTATGGCCTAATATTTATTTATTCCTTTCAATGTATATGCACGCTTTTTTTATAGATAATATTTCAAAAAAAAAACAAAAGATCAAAATCAAAAACACTTCAACACTCGGTCTTGGTTAACAAATAATGCTGTAGATTATTTTTATCCTGAATTACACTATCCGTTGTAGTGCGCAAACAAACCTATAGCACACGACCACAAACCTCATCCACCACCTATTTACAACTCAAACACAACTAAAAGAACAGTTGGCATCTGTCAAATGTCAAATCTTTTTCCGACTATTTGGGTGTACAAATTATTTATTTATAAAATATTTACTAATTTACTAATTCCAAGCTAAAAAAAAAAAGGGTAACAATGTCATCAGCGACGGTAAGAAATGTATGTTTCGCATGCTTATTAGTTTTGCTTCAAAAATAACACACTAAACCGCTGTTGGACCTCAATATTTGGTAAATGCTCGCACGCTAACACCCTTTCGACTTGCATGCACTAACAAATAATTGAGTAGTTGCTTTAGAAAATGTTATTTTTATAAAGTTCCTTACAATTTTAAAATAAGAGAGAACATTATTTAAACATTTAAGTAATTGTTACACAGATTCCTTTGTTGGATGACGATACCATACCATTCGGAGAGGAGGAAGAGCTTCAGAACAATGCCTCCAAAAAATATACGTAAGCTCAACTGATCGACGTGTTTTATTTACTTTTCTCTTGTAATAAATTTTTGTTTTTTATGTTTTTGTTGCAGGCATCCATACGTAACGTTTTTCCATTTGTTCTTCCGTGGTGTGGCTATCCTCGTCTATGTCTTCTGCGGCTGGTTTAGTGATTCGTTCATAACGAGTTTTGTGTTCGTAACACTTTTACTGTCTGCCGATTTTTGGACGGTTAAGAATATTACTGGACGTCTATTGGTTGGTCTTCGGTGGTGGAACTATGTGGATGACGATGGAAAATCGCATTGGGTCTTCGAAGCAAGGAAGGTGGGTTCTGTAAGTGTACATAATGTTGTTGAGCTTCCAATTTATGTGGGCAAAGGTGCTGGTCTCATAAGTAGTAAGAGAGGAACTCGCAAAACAATTAGGAGCACAAAAGATGCATAGAATTCCTCTACATAGAATCGTGAAAAGCAATTCTTTATGTTTCTTATTATATGTACACATGTACTCATTGTTACCGCGAATTCTATTTGCATTGGGTATTTCTGAATTTAATTTACCAAAAACAAACTGAATAAAGAAATGCATTCAAACAAACTCCTTCAGCAGTTGGGTGACAAAATGTTCACGAAATGTATACCCCAACTTATCAGCAATATTTTCATCGAAGCAAAACACTGCGCTCTATTTAGCAAGTTCAGTAGCATGTGTTTTAAACAAAACTCTACTTTAGTCACTAGTGTAAAGTTTTATACCTCTAGATTGAGTATACTCTACCGGGTTTCGTTGCATCGCGTGGTTAGCTAGGTACCTGTCACCCTTTCGAAAAGTGTGGCCAATCTACTGCCACTTTCATCGTCATATGGTTTAGCCTATAGGTTCATAGCTCGTTCTCTGATAAAGCTGTTTATTGGAGATACGGTTGATCAGAAAATCTTAATCTATTAACGAACATTTGAAGCAGCAGCTACCACATCAACAATCGTAGCTTGGTGCATAAGCCAATATACTTTATTGTGTCTATCTTCAATATTTCTCTATGTACATACATACATATGTGTTACATTTAATAAAACAAACGTTTCTCTGCGCATATTTTAATCGTGCTTTGTATATATGTACTTTCATTTCAGAATAAAGTAAATGCCAACGAAGCGCGAGTCTTTTGGCTGGGTCTGATTTTGTGTCCAGCATTTTGGTCTCTTTTCTTTATCGTCGCACTGTTTGGACTGAAATTCAAATGGATGTTACTTGTTATGATAGCACTAGCGTTAAACGGAGCCAATCTCTATGGTTACATCAAGTGTAACTTCGGCGCTAGTAAAGATCTCAATTCAGCCGCAACAGATTTTGTGAAATCACAACTCTTCAAGAACGCCATGGACATAATGACTAAGCCAAGCAGTCAGCCAACAACAGCCAAGCCTACGGGTGTCGTTTAAACCATTCCTTATTGTTTCCTTCTTCTTAAGAAATATTAAATAAATTATTTTGACCAAATCAAACGCTATGTATCTAATATTAATAATGTATTTCTATTTTCTTAATTTACAAAATATGTTTCTGTTTTTTTTTATTTTTTGTATATAATTATATAGTTTTAATGCAATATTTTATTTGATACTGAAACAGATTTATGTATACAAAGGGGACCGATCTAATCCGCTACCAATTGGGGTTCCAGTGAAAGTATTAACAAATAAAATAATATATGTACTAATAAAATATCACCGCTTGGAAAATAAAACATTAACAAATGACACAAGCAGAGCTGTAAACGGTTGCACTTTTGCTTTAATGCATCAAACAAAGACATTAACATTACCGGCAGTACTTGACGCAGTTTGTGTTTATAATTTTAATATCATTATTGAAGGGTGTATGGACTCACTGCTAGAATTAGGTGAAATCGGTTATCATTGGAATCTTAGACCTGTAATAATGAGAACAACAATTTTTAAAGCCTAGAGAGCAATATGTATATTCTTCGACTGGATTTTGACTAATGACTTTGGACAGCAACTTTAAATAATTTATAGAAATTTTAGTTTAAGATCTAAGATTCCGATGCCATGTCCATACACCCAATAAGAACGCACACTTTCTTCAAATTGAACGGTAATGTTAAAGTGCCAATAAATTTTCTTACAGATCTGGACAAAAGCAATACAACAACAATAACTGCCATTAACACATTTACACGAACTTATGTAGATAACCCGCTGTTGCCGCTGTTGCGTTGTCGCAGCAACTCATCGATCTGGGCCTTGTACATATCTTTAACATCTTGTAGATCGAGTTCAAGCTCCTGAGCTTGTTCAACTTTTTCACCATACATCTGCAACAAAGCATCGTATTGACGTTGTAATTCAGCAAAATTCTTTTCCAGATCTTCATGTAATTGAATTTTTTCTCTAACCTGAAAGGAGATCGAATTTTTACAGTGTTGTTTGAGAGGGAAGTCCTAATTGTTTTACATTTTCTAATTCCAAGGAAAGATTTGAAATTTCAGTGTTCAATACATCTCGTTCCACCTGTAGGCGTGATAATTCCCATTGCAATTGATTCACTTCACCGTCACGCTGTTTTACCAGGGATTGCAAGTGTTCAATTGTGCCGGCGTTATGGCTTAGAGATGGTAAACTTATGTGCATACCATACACAGATGTTGCTTGCCGGCCAGAGCTCGATATGCAGTCTAGGTCATCCTGTTGACAAAAATATATTTTAATAGATATAATGAGCATCATAATAAAGTTTACATACCACTTGCCAGTCTAGAGATCCCAATGCGTCGTCTATCAGGCTACCAGCCGGTGATGTGTTTTCAGGTCGCAAAGTTGGCTGGACCTCATCCGAATTACTCGTTTCACTTAAGGACAATTCTCGATTTCGGAAACTCGTTTGGTTATCCTGTGTTTCAGCTTGCCTCTCCTCCTTCTTATGCGCTTTTGCTAATTCATATTTCTGCTCTATGAGTGAATACTTCTGTTTCAATTCGTCGTGTGTTTTCTTTAGGACTTCGAAATTTTCGTTTAACGTTGTTATTTGTCTGAAAATTGAAAAAGAGGTCAGCTAAAAATACTTATTGAGGAAATATTGGCATGCCGACCTTTTTAAATTCGTTTCAATGAGTTTGTTATCAAGGCCAGCTTGATGTAGTGCAATTTTGGACTGCTCCTCTTGCATAAGCGATTTGGAAAGTTTCTCCTCGAGCTGGGTTATTCTTGTCTGTAAAAGATCTACTTTCTCCTTGAATGAGCTCTCAACATTTTCCAAGCTTTCAAGGCGTGCTTTGGATAGATCTAAATAAGAAATTGCATTCTATGAAACAGCTTGAATAATAAGGATGATGACACTTACCCAGTTTTTTTAAAAGATCCTTTTCAAGTTTATCCCAATTGTTGGTACGCATGGTGAGCGTAGACTGAAGAGATTCCAACTGTCGCATCAAGGGTATTGTTGTCAGACTGACCTCCTGCGTTAGGTTCTCTGCTCGGCTTTCAGACTCTTCTAATCGCCTCATTAATGATGAATTTTCTTCTCTAAGTTTCTGCTCTCGGAGGGTCATGCCAGCTTCCGATGCACGTAGCTTTTCACGCAATTCATTGAGTTGTGCCGCCAGTTCATTGCTTTCCATCTGGGCTTTATCTTTCTCCTTCTGTAGGGTGAGCAGCTCCTGGGTATTTTTCGTTAAATCAGAATGTGCTTGCTTACGATTCTGCAGTTCAACTTTAGCAGCATCCAAACTCGCCTGAAGAGTGCTTAATTTGGAATTCAAGTCTTCAATTAGACTGCGGAAGTTACTATTCTCTTCTTCGAGCTTTCGTTTGTCTGAGGACATTTTATGAACAGCTTCAATTTGAGAACGCTCCACTTCTTCCTTGGCGTTCAGAGTCTTCTTCAATCGCTCTACCTCTTCGGTGAGGTCTACGATTTGCTCTTTATTCCGTTTCAATACTGCTTCGTTCGCCTTCTCTTTCGCGCGTAGTTTTTTAATTATATTTGACTGTTGCAGAATTTCCTTGGATAGTTTTTCACCCTCTCCACGCAGTTCTGTGATCATTTCCTTACTTTCTGCCACCACCTGAGTAAGATCGTTCTTCGGAACTTTTGTTTGCAGTTCGTCTTTCGTCGCCTTCAGTTGTATGCGCAGGGCGTCCCTCTCACGAATGCTCATCTGAAATTTTTTCTCCAGGGCCGACAGCCTTTGTGTGTATTCCTCACTTTCCAGGTGTTCGGCTTTTCTCTTCATAGTATCCAATTGGGACTGATATTCGTTATTTTTCTCCTGGAGTGCGGCATTTTGCCTCACCATCTCGAGAAGACGTAATTCTCTTGTTTCG
Source organism: Chalcosyrphus nemorum (assembly GCA_949716465.1). NCBI lineage: Eukaryota > Metazoa > Arthropoda > Insecta > Diptera > Syrphidae > Chalcosyrphus > Chalcosyrphus nemorum. The sequence continues at coordinate 1,316,922 of OX454332.1, forward strand.
AGGATCTCACTTAACTCGCTAATTCGGTGCATCAGTTTTTCGGTGTCCGACTGCGAGTCCTCTGATATGGTTGATACTTCTGATGGTTCTCTGAAATGGCCTTTCTTGCTTGGGGGTAGAACGCCTTTGGCTTGTTTCAATGGACTGGTACGACTAGCGCTATTGGCACTGCTGGAATCACCGTTAGGATTGGAAATGATTTCAATGTCCGAAGAAGTTGTGGTTTCGATTTCATCGTTGGAATTGTGACCTGAAGATGATGGGCCAGAGTTGATCTTCACCAAGTCTTTTTCGTCTGATGTCGCAGATGCCGCCTCAACCATTTGCACGTCTTCAAAGCTTTGTGTGGAGTCCGAATTAACAGTCTGCGATTCGAAGAGGGTGTCTTCTATTGCGGTATTGTGAGGCTTCACGGAAATGGCTTTCAATTCAGGTGATGGTTTTGCTTCAGCTGTACAATGAAAATGTATTTATATTTAGAAAAAATACTGAAAATAGTTCTGAGAAGAGGCTTATCTATCACCGTTTAAACAACAGTGGTAGTGGAGGTGGCATTTGCCATAGCTTGTGTCCACTACTCTGGTTGACCAAATAAAAAGACGATTAAGGGGCAATAATGTTCGGGATGCGGAAGGTTATACTATGTGCCAAAATTCGAATGACAATGGAAACATTAACACAAACCCTACAACGAATTATTACGCTTTTTGAGCGATTTATAGACTAATAAATCACAGCTAAACTATATGTTGTTATACAAGTATATGTACATACCTAAAGGAACTACAACCATGTCGGTTGCCTTCGTTGCACTATCACTCATCACTGTGCTGTACGACATAGAGTCATCGTCTTCTTCGTGGTCCTCGTCGTTTCCAATGATGACGATGCTCTCGGGCAGAGAACAATTCGAATCGGGACTCAGTATCTCGCTACAAGTTGGAGTTGTTATCAGTTCCACAGACTCAGAGTTGTTGATATTCTCCGATGGTGACGTGGGAACTGTACTGGGTGATGTTGGAGGTGACAATAAATCCACAGAATCGGAGTTCGAGTGCACAGACTCGCGTTTGCCGAGTAGCGGCTCGGTGATTGTAACCGAGTGGCGTTGGCCACCGCTTTTTGGGGGCGTCGTCACCATCTCCTTAGCATTAGGGTTCTCAAAGAACGATCCCGTAAAGGAACCCCAAGCCGCCTGCGAGTCTGTGGATTTGGTCAGACCCAACGGTTGCATGGGTGCCGGTTGAACTGGAGTCGTCGGAGCAGTTTTGCTCTTTTCCTTGGGTAGCTCATTTACCAGTTTTCCTTGCTTCGTTGGGTCCTCATCGAGTACATCTTGGATATCCAGGGCTTTGTCAATCTGTTTCTGGGCCTCTTTGAGGGCGTTTTTGGCCAAACTTGCCAGTCCGGATGTGTCAAACCAGCTCATTGCCAGGGAAAAGCATTACGTTGCACAGGGGGATGTAAATAAATGCTCCAAAACAACGACCAACTGCCGAAGGCAATAACAACAACTGCGGGGAGTATTTTAAGACTTTACAGTTGTTTTCCTGCTGCTTCGAATTGTTTTAAACATTCTAGGGATAATATTTAACAATAAAATGGTTCTTTTGTCAGTTTAAACCTCTTTTTTTAATAAATTCTGCAAGAAAGTGCGAAATAGAAAAATTGCCAATTTACTACAAATTTTTGTGATACACGTCAAAACATTCTGACAACTGACACTGACACTTACAAGTGCAGATTGAGCGCGTTTCACGCTCGCGAATTGTGAAGTTAAAGTCTGATAAGAAATGTTCTAAAAACATTTCAATTATCCCTCAAGTATATCGCTATCAATTGGAATTTGCTTAGTACAAAGTTTATTTAGTACAACTTGAATGCTAACAGAAAGGATTTCATCTAAAACTAGTTTTATTTTATTGACAATTTTCTTATGAAATTTTTAAACTTATCAAATGTTTTATTTCGAAATGATTATTTTCGTTGAACAAAAGAAATTCAATAGAAAAAGCAATCAAATTAGTTAGCAGAGGAATAAATAAACCGATAAGGAACATTTATGGCCATCTTGTTTGATATAGCACATTGACCACCACCAAATCATAGCTCCAGTGGCGCAATTGGTTAGCGCACGGTACTTATAGACAGTATTCGATGAGCAATGCCGGGGTTGTGAGTTCGAGCCTCACCTGGAGCAGTGTTTTTTTTTTATTTTTATTTTCTTTATTTGTATTGAACGATTCACTTGGTTCTTAGGGTAGAAAGGTTGTCTATTATTTAATTTATATTCGAGGTTTAGTCGAAGAAGTCCATTCATAGCGTGATGTGTGATAACCTGTGGAAAAATGTTAATAGGGGTAAATCAAAAGACGGCGCGGCGGTTCGTAATATGTACATAAATATAGGCTTACAATGACGTAAAAGGAGTCCAAGATGTTAGATATATAAGTGGGGAAGCTGAGAAAGCTTATGGAGTACCGCTTTCCATCATTTACAAGAGGATAAATGGCAGAATAAACTGGGGACTCCGTTCCTTCTCTCTAAGCCCAATGGACAATGGTAGGTACAGAAATTTTATGAAAATAATTCCCACATTATGCCTTGCGTTGAAGAAGTGAAAGAACACTTGAATCTTTAACGATTTTTAATACTAGGTTGAAAGAAGTTGTAAGGAAAGGAAGGAATCCAACTTCGTATTTAATGCTGAAGAAAGCGGATTTTGTTTCAGTGAGCAGACAAAATGGAGTGAGCAGGCTTACTTACATGGACGCGAGTGAACTACAATAGGTCTGTTCGCGTACTTTTTGCACTTAAATTCGTAGATTCGAAGAGTGGGGGTAAAATTCTCTCAGAGAGAGCTAAAATTACGAAAAAGTAAACGAACGGGTTGAACAACAAAAAGTTGAAAATACACTGGTTTGACAGCATTGACAGTTTTCATTAACCAGCCCACAGAAAATTCGTAGTATGGGGAAATTTTTTACTCTCTCGTGAGCGCTCTCTTCTGCGAAAAACTACGAAAATTCTCCGTACACGAACAGCTTTTCATAAAAATTCGCTGTTTAAGGAGGGTACGCGAACGAACCTTATGTTGGCCTGAATCCTTTAATTACAGCGCATTCTGAGACTTTGTTTTGTACGGAGCTATTGGATGAAAGAACCGCAAATCTACCACTCGATGGATTTCTGCCTCACATTGTACGTATAAGAGAAGAAAACAAGTCAAAATTCCAGCCCTATCAGTTTCCGATTAGTGGAAGACAGTATGAAAAATAATATTCAACTCCTTCGTTTCTCAGGTCACTTGACTTGACTTCGATACGTATAGCGAGAGTTTTTACTGTTGATGAGGTAAAATGTACCTAATTAATGTAGGTACTTATATTAATTTTATTACTTTTAGCTTTAATGCTATCTCATCCGTTGGATCATCTTATCTAGACGGCAGAACTTTATCAGTTGTCCTTTTGGATTTGTGTTAAGTAACTGTGAAGGAAACACGACTTTAAGTCACTCCTCCATTAGCGTTTCACACTTTTCGAAAAGATTTTACCTTTATGCTTACATAATTAACTTCATTGACAAAATACATCGTTTACCGACAGAAAAATACTTTCTTTTTTATTTTGAATTGAAATTTAAATAATAAGAAACAAAACATACAGCTACTACATAACTATTTTTAGAAATAAAAAAAAAAAAGAAAATTTTCAAAATATTTCCGTCCACCCTTGCATTGCCTAAAGACGCCTGCAGTAGCACACAGGAATCTCCGATTAATAGAATTCAAGCCCAGATGCAGATGATATATCTTCGACATCTGCACGCGCAGAATTCCATTTGATTACACATCAGATCTCAAGCACTATCGGAACAGGTAGCACAGAACATGTATAATATGCAGTACCCACCCTGGCTACGATATTATTGATTGAATGGCGGTTGCTTGCATTAAGGGTCGAGAATCTAAACGGGCGGCTTGGTTCGGGTTGATGGTGTGGATTGGTCCGCAATTTAGCAGAAGTAATTTTGAATCAGAATGTGGTTTGTGTTTTTTGAAGTTTTTAGCTGGTTCCAAACTCTTTAAATATTCGGCTAGTTGTTTCTTTGTTTTTTGTTCTTTTGTAATTTAATGTGGTTGCATTGAAGATGAGCCCCAGGACCACTTACGGTCCCACATGTATTGAGACCATTTTCAGACCCACGGCGTCCAACCTTCGTAAAGGACGGCCAAGTTGTCCGGATTTGTCGCCTCGCGTATCATGTAGTCAACTTGTTCCGAAATTGTACAGCGACGATTCGGATCGGGATCTCTACCTTCGAGTTTCATGCGGATTCTCTTCCACACTGATACTGCGTATGCGTTACGCTTTTGCTCGCGTTGATTACCTGAAATGAAATTTTTGTTTTTTTATCAAAATTATCAATCACTGTTCTGTTTTAACTATAAACAACCTTTCTTTGGATCATTTGAAAGTGAACCTCCCACGTTTCTTCGATCCATTGAATCAGCGTGACAGTCCTCGACCAGCTCAATAAGATCTGTGTGATTCTGTTCCACGTCGCGTATCAAGTCATTGGCCTGTTCAAACATCTGTCGGACGTTTGCCTCAGCAAAGTCCCTGCATAGAATCTTCATGTTAAGATCGTTCAACTGTGCAAAGAACTGTCTGTAAATGTTTTGAAACTCGCGTACTCTTGCTATGCATTGATTATCGCTGCTATTGTCTACTTTTGAGAATAACTTCAGCAAATGCCGAATGTCAACTCTCAGTTGAGTGTCCATCAGCGACTGCAGGTCACTAGAGCAGGCAAACACCTGTTCTTGGATATTTTGTGCACCTTTTTCTAGATCAGCGATTTGTCGGTGCACTCCATAAGTCATTTCATCCAAAAGTCCGGAGATATTGTCAATCCAACATTGGTCGACGACTCCTTCAGGATCGAGAAGCTGGACAATAGATTGCTCTGTTGGGGTTATTATAGCAGCTAGCCGCCGTTCTGCGGAGGATGTTTCTTCCCACTGAGAGACTGCGGCTAGGAAAATACTATCCATCTTGGTCTGGCTCGGGGAGTTCCCCTGAAGAAGCTCAAATTGGACTATAGCTGCAGAGTACTCGATCAGTTTACCAGCTATGCTTGTATGCGCTCTAAACTTCTCCATCTGGCTACTAGACATTTCATCAAATTGCTCTTTTATACTAACCATGTTCGGATTGGCTCCTGCAGCCCACTTCAAGCGCTGCATTATAGCAGTCGTATTTTCATCGATTTCAGCTTGGATCTTTTCCATAGTGATCTTCCAAACAGACAAACTTTGACTGCTACTCTGCATAGTCGTAAGAAGCTTCTCTCTTGGTATTATATGGCCATACGGTGGAGCATGCGCTAGCAAATGCGTTTCGTTCGCCCAAAAATGCGCCGACGCTATCAAAGTAAGATGATTTACAAGCTCTATTTGCAGATCTAACTGCGGCTGCATGAGTTTATAACCACACTCGCGCTGATGCGTAAGGAATGCGTCCTCTGCTAGATCTTTGGCAGTGTGCAAGAGATTCTCAAACATGTACATCTCGTCTGACAAGATCAGTTCGTATCTAGAATTCAACTCGTCTATTACAAGTGCTCCAATTAACCCAGCTAGTCCATTAATTAGGTTCTCTTGTACAGCGTTGATAATCTCCCTGATGGGTTGAGCAATTGATCTAACATCATATGGCGTCTCCAAATAACTGCTGCAAAGTGCTTCCGTCTGCTGTTTAGCAATGGCAAACATTTGTGACAAAGCAAACATTTTATTCTGCTCAAAGAAGTCTTGTCTAGTGTCGAATAGTCTTTGAATAACATCCTCATAATTACTGTTTGGGTGATTCGATGCGAAAACCTGCCAGTCTGTGGCTGTTTTTAGACCCTCCAGAGCATTGTTCAAAGCCCCATGACAATCAGCAAAATATTCGTCAATCTGGTTAAGAACATAGTAAAGGTTTGAATTCTTAGAATCTGGCAGTGCACTTTTAAAACCAGCTTCTTGGGTAACTTTGGAGGAACAAACTTTCTCTAGATTTAGCAGCACATCCTCATCATCGTTTACCATGAAGAGACTAACAATTAATGATGGTATTTTGCAAGAAGCTGCGAATTGAAGGTTTCTAATGGTCGAAAATGCAGTTTTCATTGTTTCGATGATGTTTAACATTTCCGGCGACAATTCAAAAATGTACTCCGAGATAACCTGCATGTAAGTCATGTAGTTCACCTGATAATCAAGGACTTCGATGGTTGTGCTCTCAAATAAAAGCATTTCCTTATTCGTTTGGATTACATGCTGTAGAGTGGCAAATTGCAACGCATGCAAGGCCTCCATGCCCGTACTTAAAAACCGATTCCTATTCTCATTTAGTGCGTTGTGTATATCCTAAAAGGGAAATTATAATAGATACTGTGATATTGAATGCGTTCAACACTTACTGTAAATATCCTCTTTTCATTGGGTATATTGAAGGTTCTAAGGGTAAAGTTGGCTTCGATCCACATCTGTTCCAGTTTTGTGGCGTATCCAACAACTTGGTCTACAAACACTGGTGAGCTTCTCATAACAAGTTCTTTACTTACAAGAGAATGCAGTTCGTCCTTGATGTGGCTTGGTTCTTTTTGTCCTTCAAGTAGCTCACGATACCAAGTCTCATACATAACCAAACGCGACTTTCTTAGTTTTGAGCGTGGATAGAAACCCATCACATGAACATATTGACTGATAGCATCAGAGCAAAGGAATGCTACTTTTCCCTGTTGCTGCAGAGTATTATCCATTTCTTTGCGGGCAAAGTCAGACTTTCCGTACAAAACATTTTGTGCACTATTTTCTAAAAGATCTTTAACTATGTCGAATTCATTACTGGGTTTTGTTTGTTGAATTACTTGTCGCAGAGCGGTCAGGTTATCAAGGCCGCTACCACTAAGCAACGTTTGGAAATAAAGTAAAGTGCTCGCTTGCAAATCTTTTTGATATGAAGTTATGGTGGCCTTTACAGATGCAAAATCGTCAGCCGACTTCTTATAGGCATTATAACGCTGCGATATCGTATTAAGTGCATGGCTACCCATTGCACTTCCTAGAGTCTCAAGCTCTCGAATCATAGCCAGTTGTTTCGTTAAGCCATCTCGTTCCATTTCAGCTTGCTGTACACTTTGGCGATTGCTTTCAAGATCTTTGAGTGAATTTAGAACTTGCTGAAGTTTACCAATCACTTCATCCCTGCAAAACAACAACGATATATATTATATTTAATGTAAAGAGAAGTGGCTCTTACCTATATTGCGTCCAATAGGGTTTGATTTCAGTGAAACGAGCAAGAATTGTATTCTTCGTTACTTCAGTCTCAGTTTTCTTGGCTTCATCAGATTTCTTCTTCTTTTTCGTTTCGTCAGCATTACTTGCGGCAGATGTCGCCTTAAGAGCTGCAATTTTAGCAGCTGCAGTTAGTGCTGCTGTAGACCGGGTGCTCGTATTTGTTCCATCGTCACCCACAGCCCAGTCAACTAGAGGATCGTACACAAATGCCTCAAGAAGAGTCAGCAAGGTTTCTCTTTCCTTGCGAAGAGTTTTAAGAACATGTTCGCAACCTAAGCGGAAGGCGCCCTACAAAAGAAACAAACAGTATAATAAAGAATTAGTTCAGCATGAGGAAACATGACACAATAAGTGGATTTCCTTGGAATTCTTGCAGTATCATAAGACTAGCTGCTTATGTCTCGTGATAACATTTTTCCAGACTACCTCTCATCTTTGTTTATTATTCTAAGGACAAATAAAAACGTAGGAGGCTTTTTTGACAGCCAGGCTGCTATAAAACCAATGACTGCCGTTGGGATAAAAAGCTTGTGAAGTGGTGCCGCAAAGAACTTAAGGCTCTTGGTACTCAGCTCCGGACATGAAGGAATACCGGGAAATGAGTGGGCGACGATTTGGAAAGAGGTGGTTCAACATCGACCCATACGTGTACAACTCGCCTTGTGCCCTTAGCAGGGAAAAAAGCCACGAGAGAGGCAGATTACAGGTGGAAATACATGGAGACCTGTGTCGTTACAAGAAAACTATGGCCCACGCCTAACAAATCAAGAACCGAGAGACTTGTTAGGAAAGACAGGAAATCCGTTTCCATCCTTGTGGCTATCCACATATATGATGGGTCCACATGTAGCGTCTTGCACAGAGGGAGGCTGTCTGAGGAATTCGAAGTCCAAAGTGGGGTTCGACAAGGCTGCATACTTTCACCAATACTGTTCTTATTGGTGATTAGCGATGTGCTGAATGCAGCCTTATCAACAGGAAATGGAGGAAATCGATGGACTCTTACATCTGAACCCAAGCAAATCGATTACGCCGATGATGTATGCCTTCTATCTCAAAGAATAATGGACCTTCACCAAATGACAGCCAATGTGGAGAGGGAAGCTGGCGTCGTTGGGCTGAAAATCACCTCGGCAAAAACAAAAATGATCAGCCTAGGAACGAACTCATCAACTTATACATGCATTGCTGGACAGACGGTTGAGAGAGTAGAGGGTGTCCAATACCTTGGGAGTAATGTCTTAACCGATGGCGGAACCGAACTGGATATAACCAGCCGAATAGGTAAAGCAAAATCTGCGTTTGGAATGCTATACACAGTTTGGCAAAGTAATGCAATTAGCCTAAACACCAAGCTACGACTGTTCTGTGCTGCTATATGGCTGTGGTACCTGGAGAGTGACCGTCACAATCACGAGGAAGTTGCAAACGTTTGTCATCTTACGGATATTCTGGCCAAACCGTATCTCTAACGAACAGCTTTATCAGAGAACGGGCCATGAACCTATAGGCACAGCCATACGACGACGAAAGTGGCAGTCACACTCTCCGAAAGGGTGACAGATCCATAGCTAACCAAGCAACGAAATAGAACCCACTTACCCAGGATGGCAGGATACGCGGCGGTCCTAGGAGTACGTGGCAGAGAACAGTGGAGAAGGAAGCACGGCAACTGGGAAAGAGTTGGGGTGAGCGGAGGCATATTTCCAGAAATCGCACACGATGGCGCGTAGGCGTTGTAGAGTCCCTAGGACCCACAAGGGCATACAGGACTTAAATAAGTAAGTACAACACATTGAGCTATCATATGAGAAAACTAAGAAGGACTGAACAGGAGCACTGCAGAGGCTGCGTTTATTGAATTTCGAAAAACCTAACTTACAGCATTCTTGAAACTGACAGAAACGTTTTTGAAACAATGTTTCGCCTGATCTGGATATGATATGGAATGAATTGATCTGATATGGATGAAGTACTAATTGGTCGTAATTAGAAAAACATTTTTTCCAAAGACAAAGTTGGCTCATCATTCATTCATAAGAAATAGTAGCATATGGCCCCAGTCCACTTTTGTAGGCTTTGACCTCAAACTCGAAACTCATTTCTGGAAACGAGGATGAATTCGAAAAATAACCAACAAAAGCAATAACTCGTACATATTGATAATTGAGTGGTACTTAAGCACAATTTGCAGTGACTATTTTTTCTGTGTCAGCAAAATCACAGTTTATACATATTTACTGTTACAAATGAAGATACAAGCTCTGTACACGCAATTCATTTTTGAACTTTGTTTTAGGCGAAAACCCAGTCGTGCTTCCTGTGTTTAGGTAAATCAACAAAAACATCACAACATCAATGCGTATACACACATCAGAAATAATAATAAAAAAAACAATAGAGATATTAATAATAAAAAAGAAAAGAAAATACAACCGAGAGGTGATAATATTCAATCCGATGCACTCATAAAATTGTAACCACATGTAGCAGGCAGCGTTTTTTGTGCCTTGCTGTGGAACGGGGTTATAAATCTTATCGTGGGTCAATATTACACCCACGCGGCCATACAAATGTTCCGAAAATAACGTAGAAAAACGAAACATTTGTTTTGATCGAGAAAATCAATAAATACATAATACTCGCACTAAAAGTTCAATGATAAGCCAGTTTACATCGTTCGCGCGCCTATCTATCTACCTAGTCACCCCCCGGTGCTTGTGTGTAGTCCCGGCAAGGGCATACCGACGACATTCAGAAACAAATAACCCCTCATTGTCACTATCATGTCCTCGTTTGGCACCGTTTGGCACCCCCGCCATCCAGGAGTAATTCGCATAAAAGCGGCTATCGCCGACTCACTCAATTCATCGCAGGTGCAAGTGAAGATGGATCGTCAAAATCCATTTGCAATTTGTAATCGTTTGAGAGTAGAGCGGTTTCGTTTGTTCTTAAATTGGCCCAATTTTTTATTATTAAATATTTTTAATTTCACTCTGTACTCAGTTTTCGGGGATATTCCAAACGAGACACATTAAAATGTTGCCTTAGATTGCTTCGCGCAACCATGGAAGTCGATTGTATAAAACAACCTTGTGGGGAGAGTGGTCATTCTACAGATGCTACAGTGCTTCAATATGATAGGAGTCTGGTCATGTGGATAGTTGTTAACATTTTGCTGATGATTTTCATAATAAGTGGAAATTTGTTGACTATTTGTGCGGTTCGGATATGTCGACGGCTTCGGGCGGTTATTTCGAATCTTTTCATTCTATCGCTCGCGGTGTCCGATATAATTGTCGGATTGACATTGCCTTATCATATGGCATTCTACATGGGATCAAGCTTGGGCAAATCGCATATATTCTGCCTGCTGAGATTTTACATTATTATATTCGCGTGCTGTATCTCAGTTTGGAATCTAATTTCGATTGCTATCGATCGATATATTGCGATATTGTATCCCTTGCATTACAGAAGGTGGGTGAGCTGGCTGAATTCGATATTGTGTTATGGGATTATGTTTGAGTATGTTCTATGCACAGATATATGACGAGACGTGTGGCGATGATTATAATTGCGCTGGGCTGGATTGTGGGAACACTAGTGGCTTGTATTCCGGTCTTTTGGAATCATTGGCAGACGGCTGTTGAGTGCGAATTTGATCAGGTTCTTCCCACATGGTATATGGCTGGAATTGTGACACCGGGATTTATCATCATTTGGATTTGCATGCTTTTGGTTTATCTGAGGATTTGGAATGAGGCATCCAAACAATGCAAGCAACTGAGAAAGGCAACTTGTTGCAAGATGAAAGACGCCCCGTCGGACTGGAAATCTGTTCAGGTAATCCATATCTACATACTGTTAATGAAATGTAGAATGTTCGATATCGAAATTATCAATGAGTGTTGACGTACTCTGTACATCTTATCGATTTGTGAGACTATTTCTGATTTGACGGGTACTTTTGAATGGTTTCAATACAATCGCATAAATACATAGAATATTTACTATTAAGTGGGTGCCGTGGCTCAGTGGTTAGTGCGTTGGACTACTGCGCAAGGGGTTCGAGTTCGAATCCAGGAAAATACCACCAAAGTTTTTTTCACGGCCCCACCTCTTGCGAGCGTCTGATAAACATCCAAGAGTATTTACTGTCACGAGAAAGCTTCTCAAAAACCCTCTGCCCTTCGGATAGGACATGAAACTGTAGGTCCCTTCTGAACGTGCAGAAAAGTATACCACGCACAACACGTACAGCTGTGAGAAGCTAGGCCTTGGCCCTCTATGACCTCTTACTATTAAGAGCAAAAGCCAGTACAAACTTTTAACCAATTTTTGTTAAGTTGGTAATAAGTAAAGTACCATTAGTAATGCTTTTGGCCAAAAATGTGATACACCATTTTTTCCATTGATAAACATTTTCTTACAGTTCCAATATTTCAACACTATGTGAGTTCACAACGTTTCTTAAAAATGAAAACTAAAAAAAGGGGCGAACAACACTGGGCCAGCTAGTCTACTAGAAATTTAAAATATTTGTTATCCACTTCTCTTTAGTATCACATTTTTAAACAGTTGAAGACTTTTTAGCATATCCTTTCAACTAACCTTTAAAATGTTTAATTTTTCAGGTTGTACTTCTTATCATGGGGGGTTTTACAATATGCTGGTTGCCTTACTTCATCGTGGCATGTGGACAGATTATCGTAACGTACGATACTTCACCAGTTCTATACAAAGCAGCACTCGCATTGGCCATGGCAAATTCCGGATTAAATCCCATAATTTATGCGTGGAAGAACACTAATTTCCGAAAATCGTTTAGTTTGTTACTGCGTTGCAAAAGTCCTAACTGCGTAAATACCAGTGAGTATAGTGTACGAGAGCATGCTCCTCGTAATGTACCTATGACACAACCAGAAGAGGCACCAGCAAAGTCTTGCATTCCTGTCGCAATAATCGATCCCAATGGAACACTAGTAGAAACACAACAACCTAATATGGCACTGGTCAACTGTAGCCTCTCAGTATCTACAGAGCCAAATAGACAAGTAATAAATGAGCTGAGTGCTGTGCAGCTTATTAATCGATTGGAAACAAGTAGAAATCGTTTGCCAATATTTGCATTGATGGCAAACGAATCATGTATGCCGCCAAGGATTATGTGCACGCCATGCGAGATCTGTAAGCTACTGCTTGAGAGGAAATCCAAGATGAGTGAACATATAAAAACAACGCTGGTACCATGGAAATGTGGAGACTATAACCATCACCTTATACATACTATAAAATGTGGATGGTAAAGTATATATTGTACATACATACATATATGAATGGGTAATATAAAATTTTTAAAATATAGTAGATTGAGTTTTATTTTTCAATTTGCTTTCACAAGTATTTACTCATGCATATGTGATAAATTGTTATCGTTTTTTTTTTTTTTTTTTTTATACTGACGATTCAGGGCGCGGGAGTTTGGGAAAAGGGGGAAGAGGAACAGAATCTCTGTACCTATGCACGTTCGCTTTAAATGTTTGAAGGTTGGAGTGAAGTGATGAGGAAACACAGAGCCTGGGAGTTCATTCCACATGCGTGTTGTTCGGCTGATAAATGAATCTCTGTACTTGACAGTACGTCCGAAGTTGAACTGATGTGCATTCAAAGCGTGACGTGCATTGCGGGTGAAACTTTGAATATGTGATCGTTCCATCGGAGATGGTTATTGATACACATACCGAGAATAGCAAGTCTTTCGGTTTCTGCGATGCAAGTACCATTCATGGATAATGGTTGAGGGTTTTGGTTTCGTTTGAGTGACAGGAGACAGACCAACCACTCTGTTGGTTGAACTCCATTTGATTTTTCCTCTTCTACGGCCGAAGAGCAGGGACGTGAGTTAGGGAACGAATATTTAAAACTGAGGGTACTGTCATCAGCGAAGGAATGGATTGGATTAGAAGTGGCAGACAAGAGGTCATTAATAAAAATGAGAAAGAGAATCGGAGACAGAACTGAGCCCTGGGGAACACCAGCATTTATGTGGTGGATATCAGACTTGAGGCCATCCAATACAACTTGTATTGAACGCCCCGAAAGGTAATTTCTAATCCATTGAAGAAGAGACTCGTCGATACCATATGCACGCATTTTCGACAAAAGAGCCTGATGCCAAACTCTGTCAAATACCTTAGGAATATCATGCGCAACTATCTTTGATTCGCCGAAGTGACGAAGAGATTGGTTCCACATCTCGGTGAGATATGCCATCAAATCGCCAGTGGACCTGTTGCTAGGAAAACTATACTGCCGGTCATTGAGGAGTTTTCGTGAATCAAGATATTTCATGAGCTGACGATTTATCGGTGTTTCCATGACCTTGGAAAGAAGGGACGAAAGTGCAATGAGTCGGTAATTGTTTGGAGAGGAGAATTCGCCTTTTTTTTGGTACAGACTAGACAAATGCTGATTTCCATCTTCTCGGAAAGAGCCCAGAATAGAAGGACAGACAGAAAAGCTTATGCAGAGGTTTTGTTAAAAGCTCAAAGAGTGATGTAATGGGGAGAACCAATCAAGAGTAAATGTGATTAGCCTTTTATGATGTCAGGCGATATAGACTGTACGAAAGTAACGAATTTGGTAAACTGAATTAGACTGATTTCAAGAACAAGCCAGGTTCTAAAAGTGTTGGAATATTACACAACTCTGGCTCTTTAGTGCGAATTAGCCATCACTTCAATACGAAACGAGGAGCAAACGAAATGTGCCAACTGCCAAGTTTTGTCTACGAGTAAAGGAAGAGGCACCTAATCTAATATTCTCTCAGCCTCTACGAAGCATAGATCAAGTTACAGTAAGAAAAATAAAATTAAGCCAAAAACAACAAGACAAAGACCAAGTAAGTGCTATGAAATTAGAACTCACCTCAATTCCGGTGACACCAAGGGCTTCCTCTAGATTTGCAGTCATCCTAAATGGCACCTTCTCGGGAACACGCAACGTCTTTCCCTTCTCGAAACAGACATTATAGTCAATGTGCACGATTTCGCCGGTGGCTAATTTCACCAAAACGTTATCCAAATGCCGATCACCCAGTCCAATGACATACCCAATCACAGACATCACAGCCACCGAGAGTGAATATTTCCGAATAGATGCACGCCAAGTGGCACTGTTGTCACTATGACACCACAATTCTTTGGCTAGAAGATCACGTGGGGTTTCTCTCGACAACTCATCCAACACCTGACGGAGCGTAGCCAATGGCCATGTCTTACGGCTGTCAGTCACTTTGATATTCTTCTCTGCCAACAATGGACTCAATTTGCTGTAGAACATTTCCGATGGTCTGGTTACAGCCGTTCCTTGTCGGTCTTTGCTTGCTGCCTCCCGCTGCTGCCACTTTTTGTATATACCGAATAACGGTGTTACACCATCTACCCAACTTATCAAACCCGATTGCGGTCCAAGTGGTATCACTGAATAGTGGTGAGCTCGATAAACATTTGTATTAGTTCGGGCCATCATAGAATTAGATATGGACAGGAACTGCATAATTCTTTCGTCCAAATGGAGATCTTCTAATCCCTTGAACAAGTATGTGTATCTTTTACCGTTACTTCCGAAAAATGCTAATTTCTTTGGCTTCGTTTTGGTCGGAAGTATATACACCGTATTATCGACGGCTTTTATGAATATTGGTTCGTTTTCGGTTGTTTCAACGCCTGGCATTGAAATCGCTGTATTTCGCATATTCGCTAGAACGGGACTGATGTCGACCATCTTAAGCGATGATTGGGAGCTCTTTTGCAATCTTTGCTGGAAGATGGTGTATAATTGTTTTAGCTTTTGCCACGATTCGTTGATCTTGGTTAGATTCAGGGGTTTGTTAAGCTCTTCGATTGTGTTTTCGATTATGCTCGTGTACTTCTCTTGGAAAGTCTTCTCATAGTTCGTTTCGGCGGGCTTTGAAGTGATTGCGAATAATTTCTTTAAGTCATCAGCGATATGCGTCATAAGGATTGTATGTTTCGCATTAAGACTAGCGTAGTTTTGAGCGGCTGAGTTCTTTTTAGCTTCCAACTCAAGAGCATTGAATAAATGGGAATATTCGTTGTATAACTGGGTGAGTGAGTGTATCCAAAATTCATCCCATAAAAGAGTTACTCGCTTTAATTCCCGCACGAGCAATTGTACCTGATCAACAGTCTCGGGAGCTTGATTCGACAGTGTTGTCAATAATGAGTTAAAGCAGTAGGTAAGCGGGTTAACCTCATCTGTGGCGGTACTTTCGTCTTTCTTGTGCTCTTGGAATGCACCCACAACGGCGGGGAAAATAATCAAATGAGGCGTGTCTTGAGCAACGCGACAAAGTAGCTCTGAAACACGCTTTCGTACATATGGTTCGTGATGATTTAATCTGCTGAAAAGTTGCGGAACTATTACCTTCCACGGACGCGTTGGGGTATAGCTAAGACCTTCTTCGAGAACTTCTTGCAGGCCGAGAGCGTGTTTTACCACCAACCGTAGCAGCCTAAGCGTGGCTGTGACGAGGGAGCAGTCTCCCGACTTCGCGTCGTGATTCGAAGAAAGGGTTAGATATTTAAAATAAGCTTCAGCTGCCATTTCGTAATAAACGTATACGGACTTGTGAGCTTGTCTCCAAATCTGAATGATAGACATGACTACATTCGAAGCCTTATCCTTTAGAATTGGTATTTTTCGTAGTTGATTTTCAATCAACTCTGTCGAACTAATTTCATTCGATTCGATATCTTCGTCCTCCTGTGCAGTGACTTGGTGTTTATCAAGTACCATTACTATGGCCGCTACATCATCATCGGTAATGTTAGCAATAAACTCCTTAATGAGTTCAATATCTCGTGGCGATAGGCCAGCTTTATCACAATTGTCCTCAGTCTTTGCTTCGACTAGTTTTTTACCCCATCTGTAGCACCAGTTACCAAACGCCGACCACGAACTGCCCAAGTGGTCGCATTGCAAAACACTCGCTTGTATGAGTTTTCCCACCGCCATGTCAATTGGTGGTATCATTTCGTTAAAGTCCTCATCCGGATGACCTGAAATGAGAAAACAATTCTTTTATTTGGCCTATACACCTCCTAGGATAATTTACCTGATATATCAGGAATGCTGATTAGGAGACGATGCAGATGCTGTTGATTCTTAGCACTAGACTTGCCATCCACCAAGAAGTCATCGGAGAAGTGTTGTGGTAACCATTCACTTAGTGTCAAGAGCATGCGTGATACCGTTTCTGGATATTGGGTCGCTTTTTGGGCAGAAACCTGCTCAATTACCTGCACGCAGCATGCAGATGCCAGGGCTATAGCGTCACTCTGTCGCGAACCATTGGTATACATGCATTTAGTCATCTCGCCCAGTCCCTGGAGAATCTCTGTGTCGGCAATATCTAATCGTATTTCATTATTTAGCACACTGGCAAAAAGTTCATCAACATTCTTCCCCAGCCCTTTGACTTGAAAGAAGCGCTCCAACTCGGAACGGCACAGCCTATGATTGCCATCCTTTCGAGCGACTGCAGCCACATTCAGGAACATGCGATGCTTGACGTCACTACCTTGTCTTCTGGCAAAGAAATGCGCCCAATTGACACACTTGGTGAGTGTTGCTGACTCCTGTGTTGTACAGGGAGCATCGAAGGTATCACAAGAATCATTTTTATCCAATAATTTACATGCTACATGATTGAGGATTGTAAAGTCATGCAAATGTTCACTGTACCGCTTTTGAATTGACTCCTGAAGTCCAGCTTGAATAAACTTGCAACATACATCCGTATCGCTGCCATCACCACTTAAAATTAATGCAGTAAGGGTGCTCTTCACAGAATTCAACATTTTATAACAGGAAAAGTTTGTAGACAGCTCACTCTTATTGACTTCGACATTTTCCCATTTGGAGAGCTCAAGCACAGAAATGTCCGCGTTATAATCATAATATAGACTCTCCATTACTTCCAATTGGCTTAAACTCATTCCAAATATGGGCAGTGTCTCTCTTTTATTAGACAAATGATCGCTTAACTGATTTTTAAGTTTTCCCCATTGATTTGTGAAGTATAGGCAATCAAATAGCTGATCACTCAAGAACTCTCTTACGTGGCTGTCGATCTTCTCATCGCCCGCTATCATGTTTGCATATCCATCGGCTGCGATTTCTCTATGGCCAGATGCGTGCTCCGAGGCATACTTTATCCATTGATACCGCTTACCCGTCTTCAACTTAATCCATACATACAAACCCATTAAGGAGTCAGGTTCTTTGCACTTGAGCAGAGCCCACACAAGCGACATCACGGTATGATCAAAAATCATGTCATTTGTCTTGCCAGATAGGACGAGACTTCGGAGCATCGTCTCCGAATATCGAATCACCATCTGGGGTTCCATGCAATGAATTGCGATTAGATTCACAGCCGTTCGTATTCTGTTAAACCATTCCCTGCAGGTGGGAGTGTTGACCCGAAAGAATGTTTTTGCTGGCTTTTCCGGAGCCTGCAGTGCAAAAGCTGTTCCTTCCGCAGCGTTGTAGATACATTTTTCCAGGCACTCAAGAAATCCGAGCAATATTCGAGCATGCTTCTCATTTGCTATCACTTCCGCAGCGCTTTGAACTTTATCAACATCTTTCTGCGCCAGAACTCTCGCATATTTCATGATAAGGGATTCAATTTTTAAAAACGTGTCTTGCGGCTTCCCAAGTTTAGTTCGTAACTTGGTTCTCACACAGTATCTCGCCGCTTCCCATTGAACCCATGACGTGAGCATGTTTGAGTTTCCCAACGTTGTTCGATAGAAGTCAGGTGCTTTTTCTCGCAGTTCAGCTATCCAGCATTTTGGAAAAATATCCTTTAAGAAATGTTCTATCGACTCGCAATCGCTATTCAATGATACGTTTTCTACAAAATCAGGAAAGTACTTCTCCCTGAGACTGGCCGTCAAAGAAGTAGAGATGTACCATTGTTGTAGCTCATTTATTTTTATCTGTTTCATTTTGTAAGTTCCTAGTTCTTCATTGACATTCAGCAAGGAGATGCTTAGTGGAAGTCTGCCAAAGACACTGCAATAGGCCTCTCTTACGCGCTCATCGGATGATTGTAGGTGGCAAAGCGACGCATTTCTAAAGTGCAACAGGGTGCTTTGTTCCAGCTGTTCATAGCCCTGAAGAATTGCAATGCATTCAGCACACTCTATTGGCTGCAGAATTGATGTCGTGCAAAGAGAACAGCAAATCTCTTTAAAAGCTGTGTTATCCTTCAAGAGGTAGGCGCTTTCTTTACACTCACCGAGTAGGTTTTTAACCCAAGCGAGTATTATTTTCAGGTTAGTTTCAGAGAGTCGACTAGCTTGCGACAGAATCTCTGCCAAAAATTGTAGTATCCGACTGAAGTTTTCCGACGTTGGACTAGATTCATCGAGCGATAATTTCGAGAATAAATTATCTTTTAATAGACGACTCGACATGCGGTAATTGTGGTTCTTCTGACAGTGTGCAGATAACAGGCTAATTAGGGCTGTATGTAGTGTCGGATTGGAGGACCAGATTTTCATATTTGTCGACTGACAATTAGTGATTAAGAGTTCTAGAATCGACGGATTCAGGGCATACATTCCAATGATAGACGATGTCTGTGTAGCGAGATTCGCTAGAGCTGATAAGTAAAAGGTTAGCACACACTCTGCCTGTGCTGGTGTATAAACAGGAGTTGTTTTCTCTTCTGGTTCTCTGTATATAGAATAGATGGACACTTCTATATCCAACAATATGTGCCGATAAGCTTCCAAAAGCAATGGCACATTCTTAATCATTAAAATTTCATGATATATTTTTATCAAGAGTTTGAAATTGCGATCATCTTGCGTAAGTTTTGTTCGAGTGAGGAAATTCCCATCCATTTTCAGCAATGTTGTCACTAGCTGCATTGGAGTATTTGCTTTCAATTGATTGATTATGGTCAGAACCAGAAATAGTAAACTGCCAACAAGAGTGACATCAAATTTATCCATGTTAGTGATTTCTATGTGAAGAATATCTTCTACATCATCGATTCTTACTACGTCCTCCATTTTGTTATAGTTGCTGAAAACTAAAGTAAAGAACTCATTCACTGAATACACGGTTTCGCCACATGACGTATCTTTCAAACTCTGCTTCGCGGCTTTAGTAATCACAATTACAGCGGATGCTAGTAGATTTTTGCCAACCGTGAATGCGATAAATTCTTTTTGTGTTGCAAGGGATTTCATGATCGAATTGAAAGCACCTATAAATGCTCCAACACTGAGTTCAGGTGTGGCCAACGGAGATCTACTGCCTGAAGATATATCGTCGCATGCTGATTGTATATCTTCGAGGAATTGTCCCAAAAGACCAAAAGTGAAATCAAGCTTTTTCACAAAGTATTCCGATAGATTCTGCAGGACCATTGAACAAAAATGTTTTAATGATTGTGATTGCTCTGTTTCTAAGTGCCATCCAACGATTATGTCTACAATATCGGTAAAGTGTTTTTCAAATGCACGTTTGTAGTGTTTAGAGAATTCGACAATTGTCTCACTGACTGCCATAAAATTGTCAACCAGGTCAGCGTTCTCTAGATATTCCTTGAGCACAATAAGCATACGTTCGCTGTAGACGGACAGGTCTTTGTTAACTGCATCGCAACTGTTAAAGGGAAACAAGTCATAATTTATAGTTTATGTGTTGCAATATTTGTATGTTGTCAAAGTAACAACCTGCAGTTTAAATGAAGAAAACTCGATGACTTTAAAAAAGCTAAGACCAATAGGAAAATATGCAAATCTATGGTTGTAAGCTTAGCCAGAAAGGCTCCGTAAAATATATCAATACTAAGCACACAGTTTGACTACAAAGCTGACTGGTGCAGCTTTGAGCAGGATGACCAAAGATGTGTGCGATCATTTCCAGCTGAACTTTAAGGTTATGTTGATAAAATGCTACATTTGGGTCACGCTGTTATGTGGAGTAAAATGGACGTCTCAATAAGGACTGGAGACTTTTGAAATGTGCTTCCACTGAATAATGTTAAACATTTTATGGACGGACAAAATAAAGCGAGTAATACGAATATTAGAATACAAAAACCTCATTCAGATCAGAAGAACGAACCACAACAAGTTATCCTTGTAGAAAAAATCGAGGCAAAAAGCGCAGTCAATTAAGCATTGATCTTTTCTCGTAAAACTCTAACGGACATACACACAAAGTGCAGAGTCGTTACAAAAAATATTTTACTGAATAGACCTACAAACATAGCTAGGAATTGTGCAGCATATTTCATCAAGAGTGCTGTTTGTTTTTGTACGAAAATACATGAGTTGCTCATATGAGTAGTAAGAGCCTTATAAATCATTCTGTACGTAATTATTAGGGGGATAGATCAAATTCTTACCTAAAAGTAGTCTTCAGCGATAGCATCAAGTACTTTTGAATACTCCTGCTGGATGCATAATTCTTCACAATATAATTTTTGTAGATAGGAAAATCAGATCGATTCACATAACCAATCAGGCCAAAAATAGTGGCCATGTGCCGCAGGCACGGAACTGGCGCTTGCTTCAATATAATAATCATTTGTTCGGCAAGAGTATCAAACGATCGACATATGTACTGCATGTTCGCTTGATTCCTCACCGCACTCTCCAACTTAACGCACAACTCTAGTGCACTGGTGCTAGTGTTCTCGTCCAGTAAACGACGGAGAATTTTTGAAATGCGCATGTCTTCGTTGAGAAGCATCATAAACGGAGTCATTTTCTTGTTTCGATTGGCTGAAAGGACACACATATAAACGCAAACAAAGGAGATTAGGGTTAACTAATAGGAATGGCGAAATACGAACCAATATTGCTGCTCGATCCTGAACCTCCTCCACCTCCAACTCCGGTTCCGGCTCCTCCGCGGTATGTATCATCGTGATTGAAACGTTCGAATGTACGAGAATGAAATGTCCTCTGCCCATCGACTGAATCCATGTCAGAAGGGGCCGAGGGACCTGAAGGAGCCTTCGAGCTGCCTTCCTGGGTCGAGTACAATGCCTTGGTACTGTCGGTCATCTTCCAAGTGAACTGATCATTTACAATTAGATCGGCTTTAGGGTCAGACTTCTGGGGACCTTCTAGGGTGGTCATAAACTTTGTGTGTTTGGCAAGTCCTTGGTACGGGTATTCCTCATTGTGCTGTGCTTGGACCTTAGACACGATATGCTTCTGTGGC
The DNA here is from genome assembly GCA_949716465.1 of Chalcosyrphus nemorum. Lineage (NCBI taxonomy): Eukaryota > Metazoa > Arthropoda > Insecta > Diptera > Syrphidae > Chalcosyrphus > Chalcosyrphus nemorum. The sequence continues at coordinate 1,338,562 of OX454332.1, forward strand.
ACATTGACATCGGAATCTCTTTGCATTACACAAGACTAATTCATCACATGGATGGGGTGCCTAAGTAAAGTTTGCAGGTCTGTTGTGAAAGTGAATTTGTTTATTTGATAATTATTTGCGTTAGTAAAATGTTAAATTCTTTTGTAAAAGCCTTCGCGGTATATAATTCGCACTTGCTCTGCGATTGACAGTTAGGAAAAGTGACAAGTATGGTTTATCTTTGACATTTGCAAAACTGTCATAAAGGTGGAGGCACAATGACCTAGAATTGATTTAGGGCAGGTGAGTTCAGTTCGCTTTTTAAATGCAACAAGTGTTTTAAAAACTGTTGTGAATTTGAAATAAAAATTGTAAAAGCCAATATGAATTAATGGCCGCATGGTTGTCTATCGAAAAATAAAAAAAAAATAAAAATTTATATAATGCCACGCAAAGCAGTACATAATGTACTAATCGAAGGAAGAGCTTTTCGAGGTTATTTGCTGTTAGGTTATCACTTTGATGTCTCTGTCTGCGGGTAAAGCCAAACGTGGTATTACTGGTACTGCGCTATGCTTTAGAACGTTAGTTCAAATATTCATATATTGAATGAGCTGTTAAAGCTCGCAGTGGTGACGATTTAATCCCAGAACTTCTTCAAAAAAAGCTAAAGTCAAGACAACATGTCGAGATTCCAAACATGGTAACCTTCGAAGTAACAAAAGCAGACGCTATTATCATTATTAGTTCCACTTTTGCAAGACAATCCATTTTTTTTGAGTAATTTGTATAATTAAAAAAATCTTGATTTCCACAGGTTTTCGACAAGGATATATAGAGAATTCTACAGAATTTATAGCTTCTATCTACAGATTTTTAATAATTCCTATTGACACCCCTGTTTCGCTGGTTGGATCAGAATGAGAATGACTCTTCCTTGAAACGGGCTGCTCACTTTCACATTTCCTAAGTTGGGGAATCCCTGATAAATATAGCCAATTTCCCAAGTGGGGGAATCCCCATACTCGGAGGGAAAATGAGTAATTACAATTTTTTTAGGTGTTTCAGTGTAGCCACTTTGTTCTTTAACAAGTAGTTTGTTAGAACCCACTTTATACCCTACTTTGAAAGAAATACACAACAATCAGTTAAAAATTCTTACGGCGCTTAGTGAAATTTTATAAAAAAAAATTGGACACATTTCATACATTCAAAAAAAAACTGAACATTTTGGGGGGAGAAATTTGCTGGAGGTATTCAGTTATAAACAAGCATACCGTTGTATAACTTTTTGCCTTGAGTTCTCAAAATGTGATGAAAATACCACAATTGGCTACATGATGCCACAATTGGGTTGCACTTCCACCCGAATGACTTTGTTCAACCATTACACTTAATAACTTTTGCTTAAATGTAATGTCTAAAAAAATGCTCATCACAGCTACCAAAATATTTTATTCTATTTTGAGGTTTCACTTAAGATCATATTAAGTCTGTTCGCGCACTTTTTGCATCAAAATTCATAGTTTGACAAGTTTCTAAGAGTGGATGTAAAATTCTCTGAAAAAAAAAAGGAATGCCCAGAAATGTGCGGAAACGTGTTGAACAAAAAAGCAATTGACATTTTAGACGACACTCTTTTATCTATTGTTTTATTTCAAATTATTTTGCCAGCCAACAACAACACAACCATTAGACAGAACTCATAAATCCGCTCAGCAAAATTTCTTCCGCTAAAATTCGAAGCATGGACAAATTTCTAGTTCTTCCGTAAGCTCTCTCTTCTGTGAATAAGTACGAAACTGTGACGTTCGGGAACAGGAATTCACTATTCTTCGTAAAATAAATTATAAATATAAATTTAAATTTCAAATCAAAGTCACAATTTTGAATTCATATTTGTTTTAGTATATTTTCATTACCATCTAATATAAAACAGATCTCTCATAATTAATAATATTAATTACAATATTAAAATTAAAAATAAAATTAAAAACAAAATCACCAGAAAGGAAGATCTAAGGTTACAAGTGCATGCATGTAGTGTAATTACAATTTCTTTTTTTTTTTTAATTCACAATTAATTCTTAAGCGTAGGCCACCATGTGTTGCACAAACGTTTTCAATTAATTAAAAATTCAGAATTATATATAATACTCATTATTTCATCACAATTTTCCGTTAACATATTTTTTTTTTCTCATTCTATACATAAAATTACAATTTATCATTTTTGCACAACATTTAAGCGCTACAAACTTAAAATTATGATAAAAAAAAACTCGCTAACTTTTTTTTTTTTCATAAATGCAATTACAGGGGAATTTTTTTTTAAAAAAACAAGGTAATCTTAGAAATAAAAATTTGAGGTTTTTTTTCAGAAAAACTAAAAAAACAAACTAAAATATAATATATATATTGTATATATAAATATACATATATATATGTATATACGTCTATTTAGCGACAGTTCGCAGATAAAGCCTAAAGATTCCTGATTTCGGTTTTGTCTTTCATTTTCTAGAAATCCAAAGATATGACTCTTTCCTATATGTATGTATACATGTATGTACAGTGGACTTAGTTGTGTTTTGAGGGTTGTATGTGTGTACATATATAAAATCCTTACAATAATTAACAACATTATGGTATGGCTACACGCTCCACATGGCATAAGAGACCTCATTTTTTATATGTAAGAGGCATCAATTCGTGTCCCTTTTTGTGGTACGACCTAGGAATTGTAAGCGTTTACATTTGAAAGTCTTGCAGCCGTTGGTTGTGGTTGTGGACATTCATTCTCGTCATCTTCGCAAATGCTCTCTGGTGCTGACCATCGTCGTTTTCGAGATAGAGAAGCGTCCACTGGCTGTTGTTGCGTTTCACTGGTGCTGCAGCTGTTTTGTGAAGCAGCGACGCTCGAGAGAGCATGGGGTTCGGGATAGTAGGAGGACTGATTTGATGGCGGGCGAGATTGTTGCACTGGTGCGGAATGGGACTGCGGCGGCGGTGGGGGTGGTGGCAGAGGTAATCTTGACGAGGATGGAAGTGACACCTCAGTGTGACCCAGCAAGCGGTGGTATGAGTGATGGAGATGCAGAGGAGGTTGGTAAAATTCATGGTGTCTGGAGATCTGGTTTTCATAGGCAGCCGCAGCAGCAGCAGCTTCATCGTAAGGATGATTATTCGGTATATAAGTCGGTGCACCCATGCTAGGAAGCCGACTAGTGCAAGTATTGCTTACCGAAGTCGTTGCGAGAATCGTGTTCTCAGCAGGTGCTGGTGCCATTTTTCTGGACAGATTCTGTGGAAGGGATATCGGTTCGCTTTTGTCTAAATTTTGGGACGGAACTGACTGACTGCAGGCGGCTGTTGCTATTGAGGTATGCTGGTTATTGTTGCTGTTGTTGTTGTTGTTGTTGTTGTTACTGACCACGTTTTGTGAAGGCGGCTGATGCTCTCTTGATATTAATGAAATGCATATATCGCCAACTTGTAGTCGCTGACATTTCAGACCGAACGATTTAAGAGTTAGTTCCGGGTTGCATGAGGCCCATCCTTGGCCATAGACAAAGAAAGGGTGTTCTTGTGACACCTCCACATCCGCCTAAAAATATAAGTACATATTAAAATTCAATTGTATACTTTAAGGGTTGACAATGAATTACCTTTGATCGGTTTTTGTCATAGCTAAACGTTATGATAACACTATTTGTTGTTGTGCTGATTTTCACTACGGTGGACTCGGCTAACTGATGAATCGCACTCTTTTCCGCTGACTGTATGAAATCCTCAGTTCGCATATCTTCTACCCGGCGTAGGACACCATTTGCTAGTTCAATATAGGCTCCCTTCGTAAAATTACTTGTGGAACTGTTGCTATTTGACCTAGAATTCGTTTTGATTAGGTGTCAGTGATGTGGAAGTGCTTAAGTCTGCCTTACCTGACAATTGATGCGGTTATAGGTGATCTTCTTTTAGAGCCATCTTTATCCAAAGAAGATGGACGAGTTAGAATTCTGTGTTTTAGAGAGCCCTCCTTTCCACTGGGAACCTTAAAACCACTCACTGATTCTGGAGCAGCTGGTGAAGTATTTACTTTTCCATTAAGATACGTCCCATTCGTGTTACTGATCTCCTTAACATTACTTTGTGGATACGAACAAAGCCGTTCCATGGGACTCGACGGCTTGCCGGTAACACCTAAACCATTATTATTTAAAAGCACTTGTGGGGCTGTCCGCAGAAGGCCGACATTCGACTGAGACTGCACATTGGGTGGGACTCCAGTCTGGTAGACACCAGCTGACTGGAGATAGGGTGAAAAAGCCTCATGTTGGCTGCCCAAATAAGTTGGGCAAGGTCTTAAGGTATTATGGTGTCCAAGTGGATGATGTCCCGGAAAGAGTCCGGATGATCTACAATAAGAAGCAGTTTAGTTTAGATTATCTTCCTTTTTTTTGATTGACTTGATTGACTTACCCATATATGGCTCTACTGGCGTACATGTGTGGATAGCTATATTGGTAGGCGGCAGCAGCAGCAGCAGCGGCAACCGCTGCATTATTGGTGGCCGCAAGCGATTGCGCTGTAAATAGCTTTTGTGCGAACATCTCTGAAGGAACTTGCTTGCTTCCATCCGAAGCCGACGACGGCACTGAAACCTCAGATGAAAGTGATGTTGGTGGCGTTCTACAGTTATTGTTGTTGTGGTTACTATTGTTATTTGTGACTAAATTTACAGGCCCAGACTGTTCATTTGAGTATTTCGCACGAGGTAACGTTACTGATGTAGGTTTGTTCACAATATTATTGTTGTTAAGGTTATTACTAGTATTACTACTGTTACAATGGTTCTTATCACCCGCCGTAACATTATTATTGTTCAAGCAGTTGCTAGAGTTATTGTAGTTTTTACTTATGTTGGTGGCAACTTTTGTTGAACGTAAATGTAATGGAATGGCATTGCTGGTAAAATTGTTGTTATTATTGTTGAGATGATTATTAATGTTGTTATTGTTGTTGTTGGTGGTATTCACATTGTTGTTGTAACGTGGTTGTTTTGGATGCGGCCTCGCGAATTCCGCTGAGGACATGTTGCTAGAACAACTACCGTCTTGACTCTGAAAATTGGCCGTTTTGGAGCGTGGAGATCTATCTCTTGGAGATTTTGGTTGCTCCTGCGGAGAACACTTCGAGGAAAGGACTAACGGAGTGGGCAGTGGTGAATTCGAAGCGGCGGACGAAGTAATCAACGATAATGTTGGTGGCGGTGGTGCCAAGAAGAGTCCGCCGCCCAAATGGGAACTGGATATATGATTATTTGCAGCGGAAACACTGCTGTTGCTATATATTGAACTATGCCTCAAAGCAAATTGATGTTCCAGAGCCGTCGTTGAGCTTGATTTGACCGACTGATGAAGATGGTTTTGGAGGTGATGGTGGTGTGAAGGAATTACGGCTGCAGCTGCTGCTGCAGCTGTACCAGCGGCTGCGGCGGCTGCAGCAATTGCAAAAGGACTGTGATGAGCATATGGATGTGCTGCCGCAGCAGATGCAGGACCAAAATTCTCAACAGCTGATAACATGGAAGTGCAGGATTATTCCTGGTTAAATCTTTCTCTCCCCTTTTTTCCGATACCTTGGAGATCTAATTTTTTTTAAACACACTACAGTTGTGGGGCTTTCATTTAAACCGTTAACTTGTGAGTGATGTTTTCAAAATCTGAAATGAAAAGATAAAGAATTCATTAATATCCTGTATGTTAAATTGTTTTAAGATCAATAGCGATAGAATATAAAAGCTAATTCCTATCGGCCAAAATATACTTTTTTAATGAAACTTCCAATTAATAAATAATACTAATGATAATAAAGTCGATTGCGTTTTTCCCTTATTCTCTGACAAAGTGAAGTTTTATGGCTAGAGCAGAGATCTTCAAAGGCTTGAGTCTTTATATACCATTGAATTTTATTTGTACCAAAATAAACTTTAAACTAAGGACCTATGTATGTATGTCTAAATACGAAACGGTAAAAACCATTGACTTATATTTCGCTATATCCTTATCTGCTTATGAGTCACAGAACGAGATAAGGCTCACAGGACTAAGTGCCTAACTTGGGGCTCCAGAATGTATGCTAAAATAAGAATTTAACTAGCAGCGCCCAGCACGGGATAAGACCCTTCCCTTGTCAGAAGAACCATACACATTATTAAGTAACCCACAAATTTGTATATTACTGCCTGAATATACAGTTACAGATTTTAAGTTTTTGTTTAAAAAGTTCAATTTTAATTTAGACTTAGTTTATCGCCTCCGATTTCGAAATTAAACTTTGTCACTCTAGTAATATGTCTTATGCCTTTCGATCTAGCAAATATTGGAATCAATAGGATCTTAAATCTGAACACTTTCATTGAAAATATTATATAAAGACGAAACATTAAGAAATTTTGTCCCCAGGTAATTTAAGGAACTACTGAACAGATTAACGTGAAACAAATTTTATAATATTCAACGTTTTCATGAGAGTGACATAGGTAACTTTTTTTCTTTAAATATGTTTTATTTTTTTTTTTAAGTTTTCTTAGATCTTTGTTAAAGTTGTAAGCTTAAAATTCCTGTAGAAAAAACAATCAGGGAAACCGGCAACTAAATCCAATTCACAATCTCACTGGGATACTTTTTCACTTTGACAATTGGAGAATTTTTTTTTAAGGGAAATGCTTTGATTTCGGCCAAAAAAACTATAAGTAAAATCACACCTTTCATATATTTATTCACAACTAACAAGATATTGTTTTATAAAAAGTTGTTTTAGTTACATTTACCTAATTTAGAAGAGTTAATTTTTGCACCAATTCGCGTACGACCGGTGGGAATCTTTTATATAAGCCCAAGATCAGAAGTTTAAAAAACACTTTGGTAAAAGTCACTTGTAAATTATATTAAATATTTTCTTGTTTAGATCTTTTCTTTTAATATAATAATTCCACTATAAATTATGTTAATAATTTTGTACTTTTGTCACAGAAAACCGAAATGAATGAAGTTTCAACACGTATGCGCAGCTCTTTTTTTAATCAACGATCGGTTCAAGTATCAAGAACATACTAAGGTACTGCGATTTCGATCAACCTAATGGTGTTACAAACAAATAGAACAACTCAATGCTATGCCACAGATAATGAATGCAGTGCTGCTTAAGGTTTTTCCTGGACTTCATCAATAAAACTCTTTAAATTATTTGTACCTGTGACGTGTAACGTTCATTCCACTCACTTTAGGTTGAGTTGGTTTCGGTCATACGATAGCACACCCACAAATGTTATACAGTTTTGTAGGCAAAAAAAACAACCCGAAAATAAAGTAAAACGAACAAGAAAAGGACAAAGCAACGGCGACTACATCTACAACAACAACAACAACAGGTAGGAAAGATGATAAAGGACACATTTCGTTCTGGTTCATTGAATTTCCCACTATCTATTTTTCTTTATGTGTTTTATGATATTCGCTTTATATTCCCGTGAATAGAGGTACCTGATGCACACACTTGAGTTTGGACAAAGGCACCCATTGTCCTGCGGCACCGTGCGCTCTACTCTCCTCAATACGGCAACCCGCACATTTACAATTTAGTTATACCAAATACATACTGTGTATTTGGAAATCAAACATTTTTTTTTTTTGATTTGTGTTCTACAACTTCTAGTAAACCAAAAGATGTTTTTGGTGTAAAGATGATTAGCGAGAAAAAAAAATCAAAAGAGTCAGAACCAAAGGGTCAATGAGAGTGCCTCCAGGTAGAATTTGTGTAAATAGTTAGGTGAGTAACTTTTCCTAGAGTAGATTAATGAGTTCAACTCTTTTTTGACCTAACGCCTGTAACGCCTACCAAATTCATTGCAATAATAAACGTAATGACACTGGGTCTTAGAATTTAAATGTGTGGAAATTATTCAGATCTTAATGAATTTCATTCTTCAAATTTTGTTTTAAATATTTAGAGGTTTGTATTATGATGAGACTCTGGTTAAGACCAGATGTTAATTTCGGGATTCCATGGTTTTCTTTTGAATTCTAAATATTTATTTTTAAGATTTATATATGTCAAGGGTGAAGGCAATTGTTTTCATTCACATTTACAAAGTTGTATACTTGTTTTTAGTTTGGGGAGGTAATAACAAATTCGGGTAAAACCAAAGAACTTAATACCGGTATTTCACAAGGTTATTGCTGTATTTATTAGATACCTATTTAGAGCTCTAATTCATAAATATGCCAAGAGTAAAAGCAACCATAATGTCAATGAATTTCATTCGTTAAAATTATTTTGAGAAATTCATTTATTTTTTCATCTGTTTTCATAATGAGCACGTGCCATAGGGGAAATAAATAAATTGGAGAAGAGAAGATGGGATAAGAAAGGCTTCGTGCACTTGAAATTCAAGTCTCAATGTTTGTTGTATGTGATTTTTGTTTTCGTTTATAATTCACAGTATATATTTATAACAAATTTTCTGAAACATTTCCAGTTCTAAGTTACATAAATTACATACATTTCTATCAGTACATATCGATAGATCTTTTCATCTGATTTGGTCAACATTTGTTTCTTAATCATTTAAATCGTTGATGGAGAGGCAGTGTCTACATTTGCCCTCCATAAATCTGGATTGAAACAAGAGGTGTATAATTGTTGCCCTATCTGTTAAATCTCTATCGCTTTTGAATAATAATTCACGTGTGACAAATTTACACCTGCTTTAATAGGAGTTATTTATTTTTGACATAAAGGTTGGTTGGAAGATCTACTACCAATGGTTTTTATTTTTTTGTAATTATAATTTTGCGGACTTGAGTGAAGATCATTTCATATCAATGACCTAAAAACAGGACAGGCCATCTAAGGACAGGATAATGGACTTAGATGAGCTTATGCCAGCTAAATGGAATGTCGCATTACACAGAAATAGTAGTGCATAGCCATAATGGGAATGAGGAAGGTGTAAATGAAATGGAAAATTCAGTACGGAAATTTGACAGCTCACACAGACAAAAAGGGGGAAATAAAACTTCTGCAGTAGAATTATGTTGTGAATCCCTACAATTTTATAAATATTTAAATTTCAATGATGCATCAAATATATGGCTATTTATCTCATCCAGATTAAATAATTATTGTTTATTTTCGTTTTTATTTCTCCCTTTTTTAATAAGTTATGAAGTTTTCTTAAATTCATTATGGGCAATAATAAAAAAATAAATAAATATGAGGCATAAAAGTCATCGAATTGATTGCATTCATAGTCATAGTCATAGTTCAAGTCAATTTGAATTCATTGAAGTCATTTTGAAGTCTTTTTTTTCTTTCCAATATAATTAATCACAAAAGACTTCAAAACGACTTCAATGAATTCAAAATGACTTCAACTATTTCATGACTTCAAAATGAATGCAATCACTTCGATGACTTCAAAAAGACTTCAATGACTTCGCTGAAGTCGCAAATGAATGCCTTCAATTGAATGCAATCTTCTCAGAATGCAGAATTCTCAATCAATGACTTCAAAATGAATGGTGATTTCATATTTTGAAGTTTAAGTCTTTAGTTGAATTCATATGATTGAAGTCAATACGAAGAAGTTTTTCTTGTGACTTCAATGAATGCAATCTCAAATGAATGCATTATTTTACAACTCTGATAGAGGGCCACGACCCAGCTTTTTACAACTGTACGTGTTGTGCGTGGTATACTTTTCGGCACGTTCAGAAGGGACCTACAGTTTTATGCGCTATCCGATGGTTTTTGAGAATCTTTCTCTCTCTTTTCCTGGATTCGAACTTGGAACCCATTTGCATTAGTCCCACATGGGCAACTACAGCGGTTGGAAGAAATTGAGTGGGCTGACGTATGGCCTGTGAAATTTTACAAGGACTGAGTGTAACTGGCAATTTCATTGAGGTAACGAGGCCTTTCTTCTGTCATTTTTATAGGTTCTAAAACACTTTCGGTACCCTTTTTAAATACCCAATATTGGATGCCCGATTCCAGATCAGATGGATGGAGACTTCTCGCAATTGCACGGCTTGAGCAATACCTGAATAATGGTTGAGGGTTTTGACATTGAGTTTTGCTTGCATTTGTTCATTCATTCAATTTGGCTGACTAGATTGGAAATTAATGGGTCCAACCACTAGCACCAATTGAGTTGTTCTTTGAAAAACCTTAATGCTAATCACTGTGGATTTTTCGTGAATGAAGACGTTCTTTAATGGAAACCTTGAGTGTGGTTATTCATAAACAATAGACATTTATGAATATGTCATCAAATTAATAATACATACATTAACTATGTCTTCCTTTAAGGAGTGGTGGTTCCTGTGGAAGGGTGTTAGATTTGTTGGATTGCTGCGCATACGCGTATACGACATACGTCGTTCGATCGCAATAAAAGAAACTTCTTTTGGGCCCTTGTATAATATAAATTTAAGCTCTCTAAGGCTTTTAAATAATGTCAAGTATTTAGCAAGAGAGTTATGATCGACCTACATAATACTTCTCTTATGAATTTATAATACAATTTTTGATACCTTGTCATGTACATATCTGTGGAAAAATACTTTGACATTTACTGTTCGTAAGAATTCGTAGTAATATCTTAAAACAAATACCAAAACCCTTGCCGAACTGGTGTCCGATTTTGATCAGCAGTTGAGGTTACTTAAGCGTGTTCATACAGTCACACATTTGTTTTAATACAATTTCATTAAAATGTCCAATTAACGAGGTGTTTAAGATACTTAGTACACTCAGAAATCTTGAATACTTCCCAGATATGTGCATTGTATTTAAAACCACAAAGAGAAGAATTAAATAAGAGAATAAATAAAAACAATAGCCGGCTTTGGGTGAAATTCGCTTGTACACATTCTCCACAAGCAAAACACCCACGCATTGTTATATCTCAATGTCACACATTGACTCAACAGCATTTGAGAATCACAAGGCATCGTCATTCTGATTATGAAGCTTGCTAGTTTCATTTTAATTGATTTATACAAAAATAAGTGTCTGTGAAAATAATTTGCATTAACTTTTACGTTTCATCCAATAATAAATCCAACAAATAGCAAAAACAAAAAAAAAAGAAACAATCTCATCCAAATGTATGTATGAATAATAAACAATTTATATTTAAGTCATACTGTGTCGAAGAACACACCTTTGTTATAGGAACGATACGCGAATAACGAGTAAAAAGATAAAGATAAACACAAGCATATGCGATACATAATATCTATATTCGTATTGCTTAATAAAACACAACTCTTTTAACAATACACACGTTATTATTATTTTTATTTTTTTGAATATCTCTCGCATACATTCAGCCGTACAGCAAACGTACATACGTACATATATTTATTTTTCAAAGAACATTTCTTTGAACGAAATTCCGTTGAAAAAAAAAAGGTTCGAAATACTCGTATACTCGCACAAACAACAACTGAGGAGTGTGTTCGATGGGCACACTGAGTCACGTAGATACTTTTACGTTGCCGGGATCACTGATTGTAATAAACGTATCTACATACATACATATGTATTTATATTTATCCGTTCTCTCGTGAAAAATTGCGTGTGCAGGATTGGAGCATGGGAGTTGTTCCTAGATCCCAAAAATTACACTACAATGAATTATATTCTAGGTATTCCCCTGACACACTCACACAAAGTAGCAAATAGCAACTATGCTCACTGGCAGGCACATGGCACTCTGTGAATATCTCGGATCCTACTACTCCGGGTAAATGCCTACAAAAAGTCACCGGCTAGAATAGTTTATCTTCGTGTTATCAGTATTACTCAAGCATGTCAAATAGTAAAGAAACACGTAAAAAAAGAAACCAAAAATAAGGAAAACAACAAAAAAAAACTTTGAATTAAACATCTCTCGTGGTAGTGCTGACGATGGTGTGAATGGTTGAGTGTTGTGTCTCGCCACTCTTTCGTCCCCCAAAAAAAGCTTGTTGGCCTTGGCAATGACACCTTGATGGTGAAAGCTGTTGTCGCTTTTCGATTATGTGCACATACTCGCCAATAAAAACACAATAATAATAATAATAATCTTTTTTTTATTCACATTCTCTACTACCTACCTAATGTACATTTTGTAGAGATACCATTGTTGTCCACCTCTCGAATCTAGAGATTTCTCACTTGAATTAATAGATATGCTATAGGTAGGTACATACATATCTACTAAACTATGTATATTTCATATCACACCTATTTGTTAAATAAGATATAATTGGTGTTCAACTTTGAACCAACGAATTCAAGTTTGAGTTTCAGTGTTCGATTGAGGCGCGTATTCGTTTCGTATACCTACCTACAATGGAATCTTTGGTATTTGACCTTCCAGGAAGAGGACCGCCCTGTTATATAACACTGACTGCTACTAAATTGCTGGGTGTTAAGTATTTACTGAGAATGAAAGCAGGGGATGTGGAGTATACTTAAATATCTGCGGTTGGCTTATTCATTCTTTCCTAGTCGGTGACTATAGCATGATGTCGTTGTTACGATTTTGTTCGAGTTAAACTTGACCACAACATACAGATATTTTCATAGATATTGCTGCATTCATTTACTATATGTACTTACATATAACGGACTGGAAATAGTTTCGTCGATTTGAAATTATAATATGTAATTTGTTCTTTTTCTTGACATAGGGTATCTACATTGCATATTATATGTATGTACATATATTTTGGACAACTATAAAAGTTGTAGAAAAACACTGTTCATAAAGATCAAAAGGTCATTATGGCGGGCTTCCTAGAATAGTGTTCCGAACGCTCTTTTCAGTTTAAACACAATCTTACGCTTGCACTAAACAGAAAGTACTTACAAATGTCGCTGACATAATAAGATTGTCATACATGTACAGGGCGGGCCATCTAGTGGTTTCTTTTCAAATCATATGTAACTTTGACACTGACAGCTGTTTCCCGCTCGAAATCTTGACAGAAAGTCACTATCATACTTCGGCGAAACGTCATGGGTCGCTTTACGCTTGAACAACGTTGGGAAGCATTGAAAACTTATTTCCCAAGTGAGCGCTTTGTAGCCGAAACAGTGCGTTTTTTGAAAACAAGTTTTAGCTGAACTGAAGCACCCACCGCGCAAAGTCCAAAGGGGTCAAATCGCAGCTCCGAGGCGGCCAATTGATATCGCCAAGACGGTTGATAGCACGAGGATTCACGGAACCTTTTTTGGAGAGCTTCAATCTATAAAATGCAGCAACTCAATATTTCTGTTTTACATCAAAAAGAGTAATAAGTAAACACATAAATATGTATTAAGCGCCACAAATACTCAGAAATGAAAATTTTATTATATGTATTTTCTTTTCAAGATCAAATCGTGTCCTACAAGTTCCTGGTAACGCAAGTAAGCAAGTAAGGGTGATTCATTTGGACATATTTTTTTTTAATAGGCTTTTTAAAAGATCACGCATAATTGGCCTCATGGTTTCATGTTATTCTTATTCAGTATTGTTTGACAAATTTTCATGGAAAGGATCACTCCTTAACTACGTCTCCAAATTATTCAGCTGTATTATAAAAATCAGGAAAATTCGGAGTCAGTTAGTGATTTATGGCCACCTCGATCGTGTCGTTGAGGTTATGTGAAGTCAAAAGTCTTCAACGGTAAGCCAGCTACGATCCAGGATTTGGAAGCCGACATTAATCACGTAATTCGCAAATACCGGTCACAACGCTGGAAGCAGTGATCCAAAATAGGACCCTCAGAATGGACCGTGTACGGCGTAGTCGCTGTAAAGTAAATTTCAGACACTGTTCTTTAAGGCCATAATAAAGTAAAAAAAAACTGGTTTCAAAGAATCACACTACACATCGAAATCCTAAGTACATATTTACATACATACATATAACTATAAGTATTTCTACATGAACTCATAACCCCGGATCAGAACACATCAACCAAAAGTACATCAAACATGTGTAGCACTCAAAAGTCTACATATTTACTACGAAAAGCCACTCACATGACCTTGAAATACATAGTTTCATTCCCTCATACGTTAAAGCAAAAAATTGCGTAGAAAACTTTAATTCAAACTACCTACCTACAACCACCTACTGCCTTTTGAAATGACGCAGTTTATTTTCCTTCCCCAGGATGCGTAGATATCAAAGCAAGTGAATTCCATAATAAGATAGATACCCTAAGGATACACACTTTATTTTCTTTTTCTTTTTTCTCTTGCAATATTTTCAGAAAATTCAATTTGAATTCTCAGAGGATATCTCCTTAGAAATAGACAAAACGGACGAAAGTCAATCTCAGTCATTTACACAATTACTACCTTATTCACCAAAAAATAAGTACTAACTCCTGGTAAACAAGAAAGAGGAGGTCCTCCCTACAGCCAATCCACCACCCCAAAACCAAAAAAAAAAATAAATACATATACCAATATGTATGTATTTATATGAATTTCACAATCATTTGCCACAAAAGATACACGTGCCTGGGCGAAATAGAATGGCAGCAGTCAACGACAAACTTGTTGTTACAACAACCCATCTCAATAAACATGTCCAAATGTCAAAATCAGCAGTAATCCATGCCAATGGTGGCATCAGCTCTTCTTTGTGCCTTTGCCATAAATATTTGTTTACAATCGATACATAATTACGTTCTTGTATATCGTTTCGACATCGACAAACTACATACAAATTTAAAAAAAAAAGTGTATCAGAACAGCAGTATGTGCCTTTCCGCAGCAATGGCAGTTAAGTAGAATTTTTGCCAATTGTACATAATCTACCTACAGTCTTGTAGTATGTACTCTAAGCTATGCTAATGTATTTGCGTCACACCGCAAATTGATATCTATATATAGACATTTAAATTAGATTCGTTTGCAGTTTTTTTTTTTTTTTCGTTAAAATGCATGTGTTCCGTTTATTTAGCACAGTAACAGGGAATATATTGTGCAATAATACTGACTATGAAATCTAGTACATAATACATAATTCTCTAAGGAAGTGATGAGGTGTCGTAAAATGATATTAATTATAAACGACTATGACCCCCGGTATCTACTTAATTGGCATTAAAGAGCTAATGCAATGTACATACATTCATTTATACCGTCATTCATACGGTGTGCTGAGCCTGAGTATAGTAGCAGCACCCTTCTCGCCCGTAACACACCGATCAAACATTTCTGACTTCAAATTCATTCAGCTTTTCACCCCATAAAAGCTAATTGCTCAAATAAACTTTTGTTTTTCTCATTTTTTTTAATACTTTTTGTTTGATAGTATTATAGTAGTAAATACCAACACACATACATTTTTACATATATAAAGATACCCACCTAGTATAGATATTTAAATGAAAATCGACAAGTGACAATTGTTAACGATAAGACGACCCATTCATTCGCGCGAGATAGTTTTTGTATCTTTTGTGCGTATTTATTTGTACCACTGTTTGTAGATAATTATTTCTTGCACTTTATTTGCTGTTGCTGTTGTTGTTTTTTTTTTTTTGCCTAGTTTGCTTTTGTGCTGACTATGTCGGCCCTCCCTCACACTGTGTCGGTGAAATGGCCTTGAACGAAAGTTTTCCGTTTTCCTTTGTCAGATTTGTGTATTATCCCGAGTCTTTATCATTGTGTTCACAACACACACACACACCCACGAACATACACATAGCACAAACTCTCTTCTGAATTAGATTTTTGATTTTTGTTTCGTAAAAAAATATTATATTTTGGTTTTTCTTTTTTTTTCATGGAAAAACTAAAAATTACATAATGAAGTTTTCCAAAAACATTTTTGAAAAAAAAAAAGTTACACTTCACCCACAACTACAACAACAACAACTGATAGTACGGACTTGATAGTAAGTCGTCGCCGTGCCGTTGCCGTGGTCGTCCTCGCTGCGGTTGATATCCACGAGAAACACATTTTTTTGCACGAAAGTAAACCCAGAACTGCAATGTGTATCGAGATCAGGCAGTGCGGTTACCGTAGAGTACCGTAGCCGAATGAGATTTGTACACGAGGAGCTTTTTTATTGAATTGAAAAGGAAAAGGCAAGCGAGCAAAGCAAAAACAAAAAACAAAAAAAAAGAAACACGAGTAAAGAAAAACAACACAAGCAGCAACACCAGCAACAACAACAACAAGAAAATATGTTCGCTAAGGATTGGAATGGTTGGTGTGTACTATTCACCTCTATCTGTTCGGTGTATAGTAGTAAGTAATACACGTGATATACAACTACACTACGTTCGATGGTGGTTGCTGCCCTCTCTCTCTCTCTCTCTATCTCTCTTTGGCCACCCACCCCCTACCCGCATCTATCAGTCACCCACGACGACGAAACGATGTCTCAGTCTCCTCTAACGTTGGCGTATCCCAAAGTAAAATAATAAAAGTTCTCTTGTATCTCTCTATACTACACAAAAGTTAACACTGTGTGGTGTCCCCTAGCAGCACAGCACCCAACATCGCTGTCCCTCACCGCCGCCACCCTCTCTATTGCCCATCGGGTAAGGCCAAAGCAGCGCTTTTATGACACTACACTGGTGTGCTTAGTAAAGCTGCCTGCCTGCCAGCCACCGGTGGTGCTACATTGAATGGATTTGTAAATAATTTTAAGTGTAGTACATATTATGTATGTATGTATATGCATGCATAGCACAATATTTTATTTCATTAAATTATTTAGGGTAAAAATAGTGGTGTACAGAATACAACCAGTGTGGTTGTTGTTGCTGTTATTATTATTTCTCATGTTCTTTGTGGCTGTGTATGAACGCACACAGGGAGTATATGGATCGTGTGTTTTGAAATGCCAATCATAACATTTCCATAGTAGTATTCGATTGAAGAAAAGAGGCTTACACAGTGAAAAATTGTAACTAAATTTGCACTAGTTTTATACTTCTTTTGGCACATTTTCTTCTATAAGGAACTGACATACATATGTAGATACTTTTTTGGTTTCCTGAATTGGAATACTCAATAAAAGAAAAAAGATTTTTTTTTTTGTAAAATTGTTAAGGTGACCATCGGAGGCGTGGTTAACGCCCTAGGTGTTGAAAGATCTAAATGATGATCAACCAAAGATCAAATTAAACAATGTGCTACTACACGCACCTATTAATAAAAATTGCGTTTGAATTTTGTTCCACAAACACATAATTGTACACATTAATACCAATCAAGCTTTTTTTACATTTAAAGTGCAACCATAATTGCATTGAACGTGCGATAGCTAATGTCATAATTGAAAGTACTGCCCGCGCTGTTAAAATCCGAGTACACCCATAATTGCATTAAGGAAACGTTACCATATGTCATATCAGTCACGCTCAGCTGTTCGTAAGGAATGTGCGAATAAAACCGCCCTCTACGTATGAAACCAAAAGTGAACGAAACTAATCGAAAAGTCATTATAGGTGCAGCATAATGTAATGTGTATTCGCACGGCAACGTTAAGAGACTTAATTCAATTATGGTTGGCACTTTAGATTTTTAGACAAATTTTTTTACCGATTGTATGTAAAAACTTGAGATTTTGAGAAAATTATGTGAAACAAAAGGATACTGTGGCGTATGTGGAACATTTTTGTTCCACCGCTATAAATCTACTTTTTTACACTTCTCAATCCAGTTAGTTAAGGATTTTGCTACCTGCTCACACGGGGTACAAATCCCTAGATAGATTTAGTTTCCAAATGTCAAAGCAAGCAATTAATGTTTTTCAAAAGAGCTGTGAGGTTTTGAAGAAAGAATTATTGTCTCTTCAATTATGTCTGTTCACACCGAGTGCTGTTGGACATACTGATTTTAACGTGGGCCGTTTACTGGTACAGTAATGTCTCGCTAATCCGAATCAATTATTGCAAGAGGGTATTCGGATTACAGGATGAGCTGTGTTATTTAACGGAAATCAATCAAATTTATTGCTCCTGAAAACTATTATAAATACGTGGATAGTTTTATAAAAGCTAAACAAGAAGCCAGGAAGCAAGAATAAATGATGAGAGTGAGTTACTGTGAAAATCAATTGGTTTGTAGGTATGTTTTTTTCGTTGGAATTCGGATTACAGCGTACAAAAATTGGGGTGGGTTCGGATTGTAGAGTACATAATGGGAAAAAATAGAGGTTCGGATTAGCGTGATATTCGGATTAAAGGTGATTCGGATTAGTGAGACATTACTTTATCTTAATCTGCCTCAGTATGTGTATGTACAACAATTTTTTGTCGCTAAAGTATTTGTTTAAATTGTTGTTGAGCTGTAGTTTCGCCATTATTGAGAATGTCTTCGAATGCAACCTTTATAATGCAATCCTGATAATTCTCTTACCCAAAAGCAAAGCTATGCACAAAATTTGTATATTAGTCAACTTAAAATATATTTTAAATGTTTAATAATCTCTAAAGAACAAAAGTTTCAGGTAATTGTCAAAGAAAGCATAAAAATTAACAATTCTTCTTTCTCAGTGTACGAATGTACCGAAAACATAACAAAGAGTATCCAAGTATCTAGTGACTTTAAGTGCTTGGTTGTATTTTCCTGTATATGTATGTATGTATGTATGTACGGAAGGTAAGTATCTAAAGCACACGAGCCATGAAAATCGCTTGCGGGGAGGCTCAAAGTATAAATAAAACGTATATAACGTATATAGTCAGGCAGCAGCAAGCACCACCTCCCCTAGGAATCAGATTCTGAATGAAAAAAGCGTCGTACTCGCTATCGTTGTTGTTTTGTCCAGGAATTCGTTTTGGGTGGCGACGCTAAGGGTTGTTGTTTGTAAAAAGCTTCGAAACATTGCACAATTCAACACAGAATGAAGGTCGCTTGGTGGAGCGTGGCAGGCAACCTTATTACAGAGACACCCTTTTCTGCGTTGGCGTATACCAAAACCAAAGTGTTAGTCATTAGTCGACTTTAATGGGTTGTGCGATGGGGAAACGAAGGAGAAATCTACCCCTTGGGATATTGTATGTCTTTTCAAGGACGATTATAATTAAAAATAAATCAAAAAGGGTTTTTTTCGTTAATGATACGTGTGATGACACTAGAAGAAGTGTGTTATAAAATTGGCACCCAATCAATAGATTACGCTCTCCAGTGAGCTCATATTGTGTAAGACAAAGGTAGTTCAGGTGAAAACCGCCTCGAACCACAGAGGCCTTTGTATTCTTTTCTGCGGCACCGTTAAGTGTTACCACCTCCCGCATGAATGAGTACGCAGAGTATCACCTTTCTAGTTTGGTGTAACAATAGCAAAGCAAAAAATAAAGCCGCATAATATGGTTCAACACACCATCTGAATGGGTAGGGGTAGAGTAAAGCCTCCTTCGGCCTATTGTTCGCGTAGCACTGTATGTTTACAAAAGCACCCAACCGAGCGACTCGGATGACAGAGTGCGCCCAACTAGATCCATTATAAAACAAAGGTAAGAGGCTGTAATTCATTCCTGATGGCGGCGATGTTGGTGGTTTTGGTACCCCGTCACAAGTGGAGGAGGAAGAAGAGCAACGCGTGTTCCGACTACAATATCATGTTGAGTTTTGAAGGTTGACCTACACCAGAAGTATTTCAATTGTTGTAGCTTCACTCTCGTATGGTGTTCCAGTGCGCATGGGAGAGCTTTTTCCATGGAATTTGTAAAATCTAGTCGACGGTGTACACTTCCTATAGGGATTGCTTTGTTTTTATATAGTACATGACGGAAGCACCACCAGCAGTAGCAGCAGTCGTAGAGCCAAACATCCCTGGACTGGATGGATGGATGAATGAGTAAGATGACAACAACATAGTTATGGCTATACACATGCGGGGCTTTGTGTGTAAATCATTTATTTCTGAATGAAATTATAGTATGAGGGAGAACTTCCAGCTATTGTTAGTGGTGTAGTATATTTGTTCCTTGGGTATCCTTGAGGTTAAGGTCTTCTAGGATATACTCTTGCGCACTATTGTCACGTGCAGAGCTCTCTATGGTAATTCGTGAAAAGGGACAGAGAAAGTAAAGAGTAAATAGAAGTTTGTTGTCTGTTTTTTTTTTTTTTTTTTTTACTTTTATTTTTGTTATTTGTACAAATACGATTCGCGGGGAGGTTCTTTTCTCCATTCTTTTCTTTTGGTTTAGGAAATGGATCAAAGCAAAAGCTTCGACTTTAATTAATTCATTGGTTATTCCATAAGATTGTGTATTGAGAGGAAATAATTAAAATGCTGATTAAATTCTATTTACTTAGTTTTAGTGCTGTTATCGAGCTGCAAAATTTATTCGGTGCAGATTAATCTTCCAGATGGTGTGCCAATTACATAGTAGATGAAGGTTCAACTTATTGCTCCGTGTTTCTTTAAGAGGGCCTGTGAACAGCAGGTGTTTTAGTCTTGACAAATGTAATAGGTGTATTGCAGCGAAATGGTTAGACATGGTGACATTGAACTCGATACATACAGATGTAGGCCCATAGAGCGCTAAGCCCCGCTTCTCACAGCTACAAAATTCTTGTGCGCGTTGTAGATTTGTGAACGTAAAGAAGGGAGCTACAGCTTTACGCTATATCAGAAGGACAAAGGGTTTTTAAGAGCTTTCTTATGAAAGTAATGCTCTTCGAAGTTTGTCAGACGCTTGTAAGAGAAGGGTGGTATTTTCAGAGATTCGAGTTCCGTGCGTAGGCAACCAACGTCAATCACTACTGGTCACAGGCCTAGAGAGATCTATGCGACCAGAAAATGCACTGGCACAGATGAAATATTGCCAACGAGATAGAACCAATAACACACTTCCTCCGTAAATGTCTGGCTCTATGCAGGGGCTTACTCTAGGTGATCTCTTTTTTGAAGCCCCAATGCAATGAATAATTTTACCTTTTTTTACCTTCTACTATTAGGTTTCACGCCCGTTTACATCCGATTTGTCGGCAGAGGTTACTGACGGTACCACTTCTACCTACCTTCCTACTATGACAGCATGTCACAAGAAGAATATGCTTATAAAACTACTTTACTTAAATCCTGTATCCCCTTGTGGGTCCTAGGGCCTCTACAACGCCTACGCGCCATCGTGTGCGATTTCTGGAAATACGTATGCCTCAGCTCCCCCCAACTCTTTCCCAGTTGCCGTGCTTCCTTCTCCACTGTTCTGCGCCACGTACTCCTAGGACCGCCGTGTATCCTGGGTAAGTGGGTTCCATTGCATCGCTTGCCTAGCTATGGATCTGTCACCCTTTCGGAGAGTGTGCCCAATCCACTGCCACTTTCGTTGTCGTATGGTTGTGCCTATAGGTTCATGGCCCGTTCTCTGATAAAGCTGTTCGTTAGAGATACGATTTGGGCAGAATATCCTTAAGATGACAAACGTTTGCAACTTCCTCGTGATAGTGACGGTCACTCTCTATAGATACCACATCCATATAGCAGCACGGATTCAACGTTGGAACGGAACAGTCGTAGCTTGGTGTTTAGGCTAATTGCATTACTTTGCCAAACTGTGTATAGCATTCCAAACGCAGATTTTGCTTAAGCTATTCGGCTGGTTATATCCAGTTCGGTTCCGCCATCGGTTAAGACATTACTCCCAAGGTATTGGAAACTCTCTACTCTCTCAACTATTTGTCCAGCAATGCATACATGAGTTGATGAGTTCGGTACTAGGCTGATCATTTTTGTTTTTGCCGAGTTGATCTTATCCCGAAATGCTTTGGGTGAGGTGTAGGGCACGCATGTTATACGAAATAATAAAAAGTCATAAAAGTGCAAGCTACGAACACAATGAATGTAATTCCACTTTGTTCGTTTTTATGTCATAAAGAGTTTATTTCCCTATTTTTTGAGAAAAATGTTGATCATATTATTTGTTAGACGTTATTTTATGATTCCTTTAAACTTTGCCCCTAGCTGGATAGTAATAATTTTAATGAGTGGCGAAATAAAAACAATATCAAATAGCAAATCACAACTGGGGAAGTATTAGTATGTGACTTAAGTAAGACAAGGATGTGAGCCAAGGGGACATTATCCAACGGGTACTACGACATTCTGAGGAGCTAGATTACCATCGTGCAAGCCCTGAAGCAGTGATTCACCCCGTGCTGCATAAAAACGAATGGAAATGCATGTCCCAGCGGCACCTAAATTGGTAAGAACCCGTTTCCCAAATCAGCTGCCAACTGAATAAAGACTTCTACAAAGCATACACCCCAGCCCGTCGTTTACAGAAACCTTTGGAATTCGATCTGTGAGTTTGAAAAGTAATTTGTCTGTAGCTACAACGAAGTTGGTGGAATTCAGCAAAAAGTATGCCAAAGTCGTGATCTAAATGTAGCCAATGATCAAAAAAGAGAATGGGAAATCCGTCTATGGATGTTAGATTATCTTAGAAGACTGAGAAGGAAGATGAGCTACCACTGACGATTCTATCCAGCGAAGACCACCTACTAGATCCATATAAGCATAATCCCTAAGAACAGCGGGCACAACTACGAGTACCAAAGCTTAGGCCCAATGACTTAGCGGAAGAGAGAGAGAGCGCAGCGACAATGAGGACTTCTCCGACGTAGGAATTGTGATCCTGGACTCAACAGAACCTAACTATTGAGGAGTGGATATTGCTGCGCATGTGAAGTGAAATCACCTCCACAATAAAAATAAACATCTTCGTTATATGAAGAAATACAGAAATGTCTACAACCTGTCAAGAATCTTAAAAGTGCGTTAGTTAATTTGGAAGAGAGTAGAAGGGATAGGAAAGAGTTGGTGTAGTGGTATTTGAAACTCAGGTCTCCATGCGTGGTATTCAATTTGACTGGGGAGAGAGTTGTGTGTGATTTTTGCATTCGTTCGTAATTCACAGTATTTTTTCGTGTTCATGTTGAAATATACAAAGTACTTTCTGAGCGAATTATTTAATTTTAATACTGTGAAAATTGAATGGACTTGGTCGGGAATTGATCACCAAACCTCTCATTCAATGAAGAAGGCAGGAATTCGTAAGAAAATGGTAATAGTTTAATTAAAATTTTGTTTAATAAAAGTTCTACCCTCTCCAACCAAAAATCGAGTTTTGAATTTAATTCTGCACTTTTGGAAATTCGGATTAAATTCTTCAGTTTCACCAAATTTTGCGGTTTGGAAATGTTCACGGAAGCCTTCCAAATTAAAATAAAAGTCAATTGCATACTGGGTCCAAATTACGCCGAATAGTATATTTTTATATTTAGTATCTATAGCCTTTTGTGTCGAATTGTTCTTCAGTCGTAAAAATTTCAATACCAATTTGTATTGTTTGTTGTTTATTATCAATTTGTACGCGTGTACAAGCTCAATGATTAGACTTCAGATTTTAAAACATCAAACAAGATCGAAATAATATAATTTTAAGACCAAATTTTATGTGCTTTTCAATAGGGTACTCCTATGCAATAAAAACAAAATTAAGTGATTTCTTTGTTAGACTTTTCTAAGAATAGTACATCCGCACAATCTTCACATCATCAACAAAAGTGTTATACCTACAACCTCTCCCATTAGCACCTTGATGCAAAATATTTTGATAGTTTTCAAAGCAAATTTCCATCAATTTGAATTTAAGATAATTGCTCGTGTTAATGTCTAAAAATACACGTATAAATATTTGCACCCATTTTAATTACTAGCAGACGCAAATAATATTCTATTTTTATTCAAACAGCCGAAACTTAACATATACATACATAAACGTCCATCTATACTACGGTCATTTTGAAAACAAAAATTACACAATACCTAAAATTTTTTTTTTCAGGAAGATCTTCTCCGTACGCCTATAGAGCATAGCATAGAAAAACAAATATTTATTCACAACCGGTAATTTATGAAAAATAAAAGAAAAACCTAAACCATTCGGCTATAAGAAAGAAAAACCGAAATTCTCAAAATTTGAATGAAAAATGACGATGTACATAATTTATCTACATTTTTTTTTTCTTGAATAAGTGATACAGAACAAAAAAAAAACGTCACAAAATTCCATTGTCTGCTCAGCCACTACCGCCGATCTTAAGACTGTTCACCCGTTTGTTGGTGGTTTTATTTTGTATTTTTTTCTTGTTTTCAAATTTAGGAATTTAAAATTAAAATTTATTTTTGAGAGCCCAGAGAAAAACAAGCGACAACGACCATTTTTTTTTTTTTTTTTTTTGTATCTTTTCTTAAAAGTTTGAAGGTGAATAATCTAGCTACACATTGGATAGGGCTAGCAGACAATGCAAAACATTAGTACGATGTTAAGATTAGGCATTTTTTTGTGTCCCCTTACCGCATCTCTTACAGATAAATCATCGTAGAGTGAATTAATTAAACGAAAGCATTAAATTTAAAAATAGAAACCACTAAGTACACTAATGACATTTATTAGCGCGCAAACACAGAAGAGTCTTTGGACAGCAAACCACACAGCGCAGGCTGACAAATTAATAAAACAGCAAAATAGGAAGAAAAAACCAACCAATAAAGAATACCGAGAAACAGCATCAGCAAAAAGATACAAAAACAAGTAAAAATGAAATAAAATCGAGGCATCTACGCAAGAATGTGTAGTAAATATCTGCGCAGCGCAGTGTGTGAAATTGATGAAGCAAGGGATGGGAAAATAAAAAATGAAAAATTAAAAAATATGGCACAAACCGAAAGAATTTTGTATAAACGTATTATTTTTATCTTTTACTACATACTACACTATACACTATCCGGCGATGATGCTGTTCTATAGTGATTTGGCACTTGGATGGCAATTTTATTTTCAGATACGTTTTCCTTTATTTAGTTCATTGCAATAAATGAGTGGGAATTTTCATGTGTTATGAAATGCCGTCAGTGACTGGGAATGTGGCGGAAATACTCCCAGAAAGAGAAGTCTCCACAGCAGCAGTTCTAGCGTCGCGACCAGGCTTGCCTTTGTGTTTCATCTTCGAATGCAAGTAAGCCATTGCTCTGTGTTCTTAATAAGTTCAACAAAAAAAGGGAAAGAAAAAATAGAGCCAGTCATCTAGTATGCAGTGCAGACAGAAGTTGTTGCATTTATGTAGTCTAATCCTCGGTCCCCTGCTTTGACGATCACGTAGAGTGCAGACTAATCAGTTGTAACATATGATGTATATTCATATAGTATACTATGTAGCTTTTGTTGTTCTTTAACTTTTGTAGATCCAAAAGTTCTACCATGTAAATTTTATAATCTAAATTTTATATGATTAAATTTTTGTTACAAAAATCCACCGAGTGCGGTTTAAATTTAATATTAACCTTCGATGTATTAGAGCCAAGCCCTTTCCAAGCCAATCAGCAAATATAGTTCTAGATCCCTTGGGAAGGGTTCTAAAATCGTATGCCCTATCCGAACTGTAGAGGGAATTTTTTGAAAAGCTTTCAAATGACAACAATACTTTTGGAAACTTATCAGATGCTTGCAAGAGGTGAGGCCGCGAAAAACTTTGACAGTATTTTCCTGGATTCGAACTTGGAACCCTACTTATATATGTATGTATGTCATTCATAAGAATTGAACTTTGTACATTCAAAAATTTGGCATTGCATAAGTAATTAATAAACTGTCAATGATGAGTACAAATATACGAGTATATTTGCAGGGTGGGCCATCTATTGGTTTTTATTTAAATCGTAGGTTATTTTGACACTGACATCTGTTTTCCGCTTGAAATCTAGACAGAAAGTCTGTATCATTCTTGCGCAGAACGAAATGAGTCGCTTTACGCTTGAAAAAGGTTGGGAAATTTTGAAAACTTATTTCCAAAGTGAGTGCTGTGTAGCCCAAACAGTGCGTTTTTTGAAAATAAGTTTTGGCCCATATCAAGCAACCTGCTGTACGCAAGGTTGTGCAAAAAATTCGTGAAACTGGTATACTAGTGGGCAACATTCATGGTCCTCGTCGTTGTACGGTGCACACAGACGAAAATGTGGCTGCTATAGCCGAGAGTGTGAGACTTCGAAAATGAGGCTGCGAACAACGTTTCGGGCAACGGTGGGCGTTACATAGCCATGTTACCCGACTTTTTTTATTGAAATTGAAGACTTAGATTTGGACAACTTTTGGTTGATGCACCGCCATTCCACAATCGATGGATTGCGCACCAAATTCCCAAATCGTGTTATCAGCTGTCTTGGCGATTTCACGATTCAAGCACTTAAGGCCAATATCATCCAAGCAACCCGTAAGCTACAGCTCGAAACCATCAACAAGGTCTTGGAAAATTGGAGTGACAGAGGCAAGCACTTGAACGACGTTGTGTTTAATAATTATCTTACTAATAAAACCATAATACATGGAAAAAATTAAATTTTGTTTATTTTATTGCATTTTTCAAAGAAAACTTGTATTTGGTCCACCCTGTACAATATGCTGCGGGTACTTCTAGTGAAATTTTAGTAGCTGAATGCTTTTTGTTACTGAGAAGGTGTCTGTTTGGGCACATCATTTAATTAAGATTTTAAGCCATTTTTTAAAATTTTTATCATTTCCCTTCTAGTTTCATTGATTAGCCTTTAAAGATAAGAACACCGCTACCTAACAAATATTACATACATATTATATATCACCCCACTCAATGAATGGAAATTTTTAAATTCAAAAAGACAAAAATCCCAAAAAGAGTATCCATGGTAATATATCTAATCTACTGTTCCGAAATATCCAATTTAATTATTATCAAGACCGTAATTCATTTATAATAAATAAAATTATGAGGATTTTTCAATTGGAAATCCCTACTCAAATTAGTTTTGATAAGACAATTATAATAAATAAAATTGTCGAAAAATCGTTTAATGAATGAAAACAAAAAAAAAACATTAACCACAAGATATAATAATACCCAGGCCCAATTTAAAATATTAAAAATAAAACTCAAAAGGAAAAAAACCACAAACAAACACACCTCCATTCGTCATAATGAGCTAATAATTCTCACTTAATTCTAATCTAGTACCGTTTAATGCATGCCATACTCGAATATAATTCAACAATTAATCACAGAGGGTCTGGAAAATATCAATCTATCATACAATTCTATGTTTCCCTGTATGCATACACACACATAGGAAATTTTTTAAATACATACCTGCCTTTTGCCCCACTTCTAGGCGCATTGCCCACTCCGTAACAAGCTACCTAAACAATAATTATAATTAATTTCCCCAATGGTTATCATTCACTATAGAATGAAAAAATTAAATAACAACAGCAATGAGAGACGAACGAAAAATAAAATAAAACAAGAAAAACAACGTACAAATACTCAGGCTGGTAAAGAGTATCTGTGTAAACTTTAATTAGCGCTGATAAGATATTTCGTCTATTTTTTTTTTTTCAAAAATTTTCAGTTTTATTCCTATTCCTACACCATGTGGCACATGTGTAGCAGGAGATGTAGCCACCAGATAGAGTGGTTTGCGGGCGAGTCGGAGTGATTTTGAATTTGATTGAATTCTGACGCAAACAAATGCACTGGCAGCAAGCAACGCAGCCAGCCGCGGGAGGCACTGCCCGCGGCCGGGTAGCAACTATTTAAATAGCACAACCTGCTGGAGTTGAACTGATCATTTAATGATTCGTTTGGGTTACACATTTATACTGAAAGAAAAAAAAAAGAAAAATGTCTAGAAGTTCTGGAACACTTTGGACACACACAACAGACTGACTATGAGTATCTGAGTTGTTGTATTTTGACCTCTATTTATAGAACGGAATTTGTTGTTCAAAAATTTATCAACAACTCGTGTTTTCGGAAATGTATTAATGATCCAGGTGGCAATTGCTTATTTTTAGCGTGAGAAGATAGTTGTTTCCTCTTTGTTTATCAATTTTTGCACAGAAATTAACAACAGGAAAAATGATATATTCTTTATTTTTTTTTTTTGTAAATGTGAATGAATTGTTTATGAAAAGATTGCTGAAAATAGTTCAACGAAGAGGAAAAATACTGTGTGGTTGAATAAAACTTTTAAATCACCTAATAACTTTATCAATGGAATGGAATATGACGATTTTTTTTTATTTATTTTTTTTATTTGAATGGCTCAATTTTGTGTAGAAACTTATCTAACAATTTGATCTTATTATGCATAGCTTTGATAAGAAATTATATTTCATTGGATTTGTGATTACTTTAACTGAGCAATGGAAGATGGTGCTGGAGTCAATAGTATCACGCCCTATTTCTACTATAAATTCAGGTTATTTTCTTTTCAAGCACAAGGACAAAAGGATAAGTGCTAAGTGCTGTGATCAAATCACATAACCTTAACCTAACCTAACTTCACAGGGAAACATGTTCAGATTCGATAATGTGATGATGAGTGCGTTCAGTGGGCTATTGTGACAGAAAATGCCAATAAGAAAGTGTTGCAGCTAGAATAAGCATAGCTTAGCGAGTTCTACGTAAAGAGACTAAGAAGCTTCCATAGCTCAAGGATTATTTACGAATCTCGCAGACGCAACAACAGCCGAAATGTTTATCGTAAGCAGCTGCCTTAAAAATCGGAATTCGAAACTTCGCAAAATCTTGTACAACATATTATGTAAACTTCCAACACCTATCTGTGAAACAGTAATCGGGAAATCAATAAAAGACAAATTTGTCGTGCTAAAATAAATTCAGAAAAAAAGCGAGCATTAATTCGAAACTCAGGCCCTCTTCATCGATGTTAAAGCCGGGGATAAGAGCATTCATCGAGTTCTACCAGGGCTTATTCGTATGCCGTCGAAATTTTCCAGAGATGTCGCTTAATCCCGAGAAGTATGCGATCCTCTCTACAACTTGGTCATTCTCCATTCTACAGTCTACTTCTTACTGGACGCATCAAATGAATGCTATATAGAACGCTCATCTGGTGGACGATAAGTAGAAAATATCTAAGGATACAAGGTCTCATATGGAAGGACAAATGGAGTAGGAGATACAACCTCTCTACAATTGTAGCCAGGACGTAGTCCAAAAAGCTCATAAGTCAACTATATCAGCTCGGCCACAATGAACAAAGGTCAAAAACAACGCTCCAACCAAGATGATCTTCGAATCACAGCCCCATGTTCGTGATGGCGAAAAAGACCGAACAACAAGTGGTTGGTGATGCCTGTTCTGCACAATTGATAACAGCATAGGAAGTACCCGGGTCCGGCCTGTACAGCATGGAAACACCTCTATGTATCTCAAGCAAAGATTCTCTAAGGGTCGTAAGAATTGTCCTTAACAAATAATAAATATAATCAAATAGAGCTATGCCCACGTTTAAGGAAAATTTCGAGTCATAAAGATACCTGTACTACATGATCAAATATGCAATAGACTTTCTAGGAACTTTAGCGCATCCAATCTTTCAAAGAGAATAACAAATGTACGATGTTATAAAGTTCTTTATTGATTAATAGAAATTAACAAATAGGCATTTCATTGGCATTCGATAAGCATGTTCAGATAAGCTTAGCTTTAAAAAAGAGTACTTTAAAAAAATAATAATAATAATTAATGTATTTGAAACCACAGATGCAAAGAATAGTTCTATTTCAATGTATGTATGTATCCCACCACCCATGACAAAAAGACAAGAAATTTTCAATAGTCATTGTCATCAATATCTGTATCTCTGTTTACCCTCCAACCCAACAACTCCACAATTTCAAATTTGGTATGCTACCTTAAAATAAATCCAGCAATTCTCCTTCTGTGGAGTTTTTGTCTTCTACTCACATTCGAAAAGCCGGTTTTGTTTGCATTTCTTCTTTTCTTTTAGACTCTTGGTTTGGTTGGTGTTGGCTCTCAATTGACCAAGACCAAGAGCACACACAAACTATATAGCACCACAAAGCCGGCTTAGAGTACAACCTCGACTTGACGGATATTTTACGTTTGCTGCGTCATATTTACCCTAACCGGTCTGCAGATACTTTATCAAAGGAATTTTTCTGTATACTCGTACGCATAGTATCAACACATACACTCATAAGGATTGGGGCGAGTAGTTTTCGAGTTTCTGTTTTTTTTTTTTTTATATTTATTTCGGTTTTTATCGAGTTCTAACTGCGTGTAGCAATGAAGGAAAAAAAAAAAGATACAATATTTTATTCTACCTGCTGGCTTGTACGTTGACTTCTGGATACACTGAGATGGTGCTGAGATGCCGACAGCAGTAGACACCAACAACAATAAGAGCACGACTGATATGCTACAACTGAAGCTGGTACTTCTGCTATTGTGATTAGGATTGGGACTGGTACCTGTCTAGATATCTACATATCTGTGGACTCATCTACCCACCTCAATGCCCGTATTTGTAGTTATCGCACGAAGCTGGCGTACACCGTACCTACAACTTTTTCTACCCCTCCTCCTCCTTCTCCGCCTCTTCATCCATAGTTATCATTACTCATGTGTAGACCTAGTAGTAGTAAACAATATACAAGTGCCTTCGTAACGTAATATTATGGTAGTAATACTATGCTCGTGTTTAAGATACTCTTAAATGAAAAAAAAAAAAAAAAACAAGCCTAGCCGATGATGAAGACGAAAAAGCATGGAAAAATACGTTCACATTGTTGCTTGGATCTTTTTTTCTGTGTTTTTTTTTGTGCATTGGAGGAGTAAAGAGAACACAGACCAGATAAAGATAAACGACGACAAACTACGACGACGACGAAGAGGAAAGAAATACCAAAACCATTTATAGACTTATTTCTCGTTTACGTCGAGAAGTTGCTACGCGCGTTTATCCATCCATCCATGTTTGCTGGATGTTGCTTGGCCAGCCCCAACGTATAGTATGTTTTGTGCTCCAAGTCGTCGAAATCATCGTCTTCGTCGTTGTCGTTGTCGCCGCTGGTGTATTCGTATTTGGGGTTATAATTTAAAGCAACTTCAAGTTGTTCACATGGCCAAAACCTGAGTTTCTTCTTTCTTCTCATTAGTCTTATACTCTCTTACTATACTCACTGTCAAGGTCATTTTGGAGTATAGCCCGTCGGGTTTAAAAATGTTTTTTTTTTTTTTGCCTCTCTGTATTTTACACTTGTTGGATTTATCGTATGCCGCAATCATGAATACAAATGGAAATGATTTGTTCTTGCCAGCAGAATAATTAATTTAACAAAGTAAATACTTTTACTTGGTTTAGTCTAAATATATATATTTTTTTTTTGTATGAGAGAAAGAGAGGAGATATAAAAACTGACTTATCAGTCGCCATTAGCGTATTAGGAATAAATTTTAAGATTGGAAGAAAGCTGATAAAGCATTGAGATAAGTAGTTGTTTATAAACTAACCTCAGGATATTTTATTAATAGAGAAATACACAAATATCTTATTAAGTAGCCGACAAGATTGTACAAAAGTGTGAGTCAAGAATTAGTTTAGTAATATCTAACTTGAGTCACAATACGATTCTTACAGTCATCCGTGTTCTGAGTTCACATGAGATCACCTCTAATATGGTTTGAGTGCACAACCTCGGTAATCTGGACAAGGACACATTATATTGAAAGATAAAAAGGGAGCGACAACCTGTTCAGAGGACTTGCGACCTCTAGAAACAAGGGTTTGGCGAAGGTACTCCCTTGAAATTGATTAAAATGACGACACATTTCGGACTTGTTCGAGGAATATTACGAAATTTATGAAAGCCTGTAAATTCAAAAGTTAAGATTAAGAGGGTACTGGATCTTAGCAACCTGAATGGGAATAGCTACATAACACCTTATTTGGACCTTATTACAACACCAAATCATTCTCATATCTTATTTTAAACAATGCAGTCATTAATGTGGAATAAATCATGGCATTAGATCCTATTTCGTAAACTAAACAAACAGCTACATGGCCTAAGTATATCTTATGTAAATATGGTAAAAAAAGTAGTAAAACCCTACAATCCCTCGTGAGCTGATCTTAAAACATTCTCTCTCTTTATAAAAGTAGGTACCTACTCCATAATCGATTTTTTCCAACACCTGTATTTTGCTCCTAAGAAGTGGTATTATTCTAATTAAACTGGCATTTTTTTTTTAAGGAAACCGCCCCTAGTTTGAGTAGAACATCACCACTCCACAATTCTTACTTGAATGAGTATGAGTACTCATGTGAAAAAACCCATAAGTGATTTACAAACCGCAATTACTTTAACGAATTCTTTTTTTTCGTATTTCAATGGCAGCGTATGTGGATCAGGGAATTGTACGAAAGAACAACTGGCAACCTATTGACTGGCAAGATTCGAAAAAAACACGGCTATCGACAGTTTATTTAGCTTTTAACGCGTGTTCTTTTTCATTTTATTTTTAAAGCAGACTATATTAAGCAGGTTTCAGGAATAAAAAGTGAACCTTGTCTTTATAAAACTCTACCAAACAATAATTTCCTAAAAATGTGTTTCACAATTCATGCTTCAAATTGTAGTTTTATTTAAAATAATAAATTACAAAAAAAATTAAAAAACTGAGATATTTAGAAAATTTTTTACGTCGCTCGTCAACACAAACCGTGTCGAATGAAAAAATACTCGATCGCTAAAGTCAGAATACCAAATATCGATACCCTTGTTTTTTACCTTCTTATAAAGCGGAGTAGGTATTTGGAATGAAATGCATGAAAAAGCAGACTACAAAATGTAGTTTCAAATAAGCGGTTTCGACTGTACGAGTTTTAAGCTTTGAACTTCTTTCCTGATAAACATACTGTTTAACGATTTCAAAAGAAAAAGAAATAAAAAACTAATTGAAATGCATAATTTTAGATATTTAGACACTAACAAAAAAATTAACCGGTAAGGCTCCGCCCTCTCTAAAAGCAATTTATTTAAAATGTCATTCAAATTTATTTTGCACAAGACCATCAACAACAAATAAATATCTACATACATAAATACATTGGTGTCTCTCATATTTCTGTGTAGACGGCAGAACACAAACGCTTATGTAACCAGCGGGTATCGATGCAAACAAAGAATTCATTTATTTTAATTTGAAACTAATTAGCTTTAACCAGAGAAGCCACCTACCTACTATATTCTCATCTGAACAATTAATTTAAACTTACTCTACGTATTGGTGCGTGATTCAAAGTCCCTCCGTTTAATAAACTCCTTTTTGATAATTATGCCGGTTGATCGGTGTGTGCGGTTTTTTACACTTTTTACCGTTTGGTATTGTTATCATTAAAATTGTGTAATGTTGTGTTACTATATTATTATCTCGCAAACAAGAATACACATGATTTTTAATTTTATCGTTTTTTTCTGGCCTTATGCATAACAGCTATAACTTTTTGATCGTTGCCAGGCTATGGGGGAATAATGCCACTGTGACACT
The DNA here is from genome assembly GCA_949716465.1 of Chalcosyrphus nemorum. NCBI lineage: Eukaryota > Metazoa > Arthropoda > Insecta > Diptera > Syrphidae > Chalcosyrphus > Chalcosyrphus nemorum. The sequence goes on from OX454332.1 coordinate 1,371,987, forward strand.
TTTTTTTTTTTAAATTAAGGCGAAATTTTGTTTCCCCTTTTTTTTATAGCACTTTTGCACTTCTATCATGCTACACAATTGGAACTCAATTAAACTACACAAAGGAATTCATATTTAAAACTTTGAATTTCACAAAAAAAAAACGAAATGAAAAATAATTAATTTGAGATCACCCGTCGAACAAAACATAAAAAGAATAAAAAAAATAAAACTCTAAATAAAAATCCGCATGTAAACTGTCGAATGATCGTGATATCTTTTCAGAACTATGAAGCATACTAAGCGCAAACAATCGGCCAGAGAACTAGTCCTAAAAACGAACGCAATACTACTCAGAGACGGCGCGGCACAGTACCACCACACCGACCGAACCCCAAAACTCCGAGTCGCGAAGCACACACAACAGCACCACATAAGCGGCAAATCAACAACGGCGGCGGTGGCGGCGACCCAACACACAGCAACAAGAACAAGACGGTCGAGAGATTCTCCTCTGTAGACCAGTCTGTGTGATGTTTGTAGGAGCTTCGTCCCGTAATATAAAGAGGAGGCAAGGCAACACCACCAACCAACCCGATCCCATATGAGCACAAAAAATAAAACAAGTAAAAAAACAAATTCTATTCAATCCAATCGGTTTCAGTTCATCTTATTTTCCTTTTGCTTCTCTTGCTTCTTCGTCATCTTCTTTAGCCTTTCGCTCTCGCCGTTTTACAACTCTACTACGGCCACATACTACAGTCAACAACCGATCTGATCTGATGGCGATATGATCGTGACAGAAAAAAAAATCAACATCATACACATAACGACACTTAAAATACATACGTGTATATTGCTCCAACCAGACATAGGGAGCATACACACGCAAAAGCTCCTACTTTTACACTGCTTAGCTATGCTTAGTGCTTTTAAAGTGTTAGCTGAAAGATTTGCGTTTATTTAGAATGACAGGTGAACTTCAAAAAGATGTAAGCAGAAAATACTCTACGAATGTAAAATAAACATGACATATGCACATACTGCCAAGATTTAATGCACAAATATGTTAAGTACATTTTTGGTCAGAAGGGCAATAGCTGCAAGAAAATCGCTAGCCACTAGTCTTTAAGAGTACTTTTCCGAAAAACTGAAAAAAATTTTACGAATTTGAGAAGGACTGCAGTGATGACTCATAACTGCACAATTGCAAGAGTATTCTAGCAGCTAGATCAGCGGAGTGTATGGAACGGCAGACTTCTTGAATCACTCCATTACTGAGGCCAATCAAATTCTGGGGTTTTTACATTTGCGTGTTCCAGTTGTTTGTCGTCAGTCTTTTTTCGCGGTTGAGGAATTTGCCTTTGAAAAGACGAGGCACCTCAGGTCTAAACAGCATATGCGTCACCGACGTTGAGGTACCAACAACTTATGCCTTATCCATGCCGATGCGGTGAGAGAAGCCAATCGTTGGTGACAACAGCTCGGCCCCTGTAACACTGCAAGGCTACTCTGGCCCACGCTAAATAAAACCAGGTCCATCGGACTTTTGAAATACAAAAGAGGAATCCCTCTCCAAAATTATAAACACCCTTACTGGACACTGTGCTATAGGAAGACATGTGCAAAGACTGGGCATCCCCTACAATGACTTCTGCAGAAGCTTTGGAGATGAAGAAGAAGAGGAGACTATCAGCCATCTCCTATGCACGTGCCCCGCACTCGCCAACATTAGAAAGGCCACATTCGATAAATACCTGTTTAACGATCTAAACGATCTCAACAATGCTTGTACGGCCAAGATTGGCTCCTTCATACTAACGCGCAAATGGTTTCCAGAGTAAGAGGTTGACCCACCCACCTTAGATATCGGTAGCACAATGGACCTATTCTTGGTCTAAGTGCATACTCACCGAGGGCCGGTTTCGACCAACTAACTGCGTTATCTGTTAGAAGAAAGAGAACTCTTGGCAGTCATTTCTTCTCGGAGCTGGAGGACTTAGGAAATGTTGAGCTGGTGGACCTCCTGAGAATTATATTACTATCTGGGTGGTTCTAACAGCGGACACTATTACAGCGTTCCCAGGGTTAAATGATTGGGCACAATGGACCCGAATTGTGAGTCTAACTAACCTAACCTAACCAACCAACACTGACAATCGATTCCATGTATTAGGATACTAGGGTTAGAGTATGGTCATTATTTTGCATGGTGTGGGATATCTGTAAATGACAAAAAACTGTTTGATTTGGCCTGACTTTCATTCGGCCCACGTTAACCATTCCGCAAACTAAATGATTTTCAGTATGGTATTTGAAAGACTTCTTAAGAGTGTATTTCATGTGTCAGGAAGGATACTTACAACACGCCAGGTTTCGTCCTCATCATTACAGCCTTCAAACATTAAAAGCCAACATGAACCGGTACGGTACTTCAGGAAGTTGAGAAGATAATCTCAATTTCTCCAGTTGCATGCTGAAATTGGAAGTTTATGAACCCATTATAGGTTTACTTTTAGTCATTGTAAAATTGCCAAGTAAGGGCACCTCTATCTTGTTTTTGTTTTCGAATTGCTCTTTTGTCTGTGAAGTACCTATTTGATTTTCGTTTTGGTTTTTTTAATGCCGTAACCAAATTAAACATCTTGAGAGCGAAAATGAGAAGAAAAAAAACAAAAAACAACCCAGTCGGCTTCCGAAATGAAACAGTCAGGTTTATTTTCCTGATTTATTTTACCTATTTTTTTTCTTCATACACTTATGTTTACAAATGCACGCGTAACGTGTGCGGGTGGGTGAGACGATGAAGCGGAGGCCAAAGTTCTGTCGATTATGAACGACAACGAACCGATTGCGAGCAATTTACGCTACCACACCAACGCTAAGCGTTGATCATACGTCCAGTCGATCAACAGATTTATGTAGGAGAAAGAGTAGGAAAAGAAAAAAAAAAAAACGAAAAGGAGGCGATCAAACGGACAGAGGGTAAGGAAGTAAAGAAACCAGCTTATGAAACTAGCAACCACCATTAACCAAAGGCAAGGCTCTCCTTAGTATCCAAGCCAAACTCAGATACAGATAGTCACCAGATACCACCACACCATACATTCAAAGAGAAGCAATGAAAGAGAAAACAAACTATTAAAAGGAACGTAGAGAATTATTATCGCTGCTTGTTTTCTTTATTAACAATAACGCATTCTTCACAAGTCGTCAAATTGCACACACAGTTCTTTCCTTGTTCATTCTTTTTAATTTTTTTATGTCGTTTAGCTTAACGTGAGTGTAATTCACTTTATAGGGGTGAATATGTTTGATTTGGTTCTTAAACGCACAAAATATATTTTGCTCAATATCCTTTTCTTCACATACATATGCAGATATAAGACAATTTTTCTTTTCCGTTGATATCTAAATATTTCTATTACCAATTTCTTCGTAATGGAATACCTTAAGCTTAGTATTAACTCGCCTGGTTTTGAACTAGCAATAAATTATAAAATAAATATACTGATAAACTAGGTCGAGAGCAAAACAAACAAAATGATATATGTACATACAAGGGTACATACATATATAAAAAAACAAAAAAATATCTATCAGGAGCAGGATTCCAAACATCGTATACTTCCAAATTCACAACATGTCGATCTTTTAAGCATCGATTCTCAAAGCTCTTCATACTTTAATGTATCCAGAGACAATTTATTTAATTTATTCTATGCGAAAGGTTACGTGCGACTAATGCGGTCCTACATTTTGTGATCTTCAGGATAGAACTGAAAAGTCTAAGAACCTTGTATTCCCTTAAAAATGTATAGCACACACAATGCGCATAATTTCTGGACTTAACCCTCTAAATTTTTTATTTTCATGACTAAAATAAATGTGTTATCAGATCGTACGTCCTAAAATAAGAGTTTAAACTGGATCTTGAAATTTACTATAATAAGTATGCGCGCACCTAGCTGCACCTTTGACAGCAGCGCAATGAACTAGATGCAGTCGGTAGGGAGATGTCACCAGCCAGTCCTATCACCCTCACGGCAGCCTTCAAAATGTTTCTACATATATCTATTCAATGAGAATCTGATTATATCATTAACTTATTCTCATAGTATGAAATAGCATATCTCAATAGGGAAGATTGGCAAAAATAGTGAATACTTTTTACAGATCGGTCTAGATCCATTAAGGGAACATGGTCAGATATTTATTTAAAAGACATGAACCTGGAAATGTCCTGGAAACTCTCAGCCCTATGAGTTATTTTCAGGCTGAGGTTCTAGTCGTACTCAAAACTGTGCATGGACTTGAGATATCGCCATTTTTATTGACAAATGTCAGGCGCTAGACTCATTCGTCAACAAATCTGAGCTAGTAAGGAATTAGAGCATTATGCACTCAACACCATGTTAGATTAGGTTGGGTACCTGAACACTGAGATATTTATAAAGAGCAATGAGTGCGCCGACAGAATGGTCAAAAAGGCTCTGATCATTATCGAAAACAATATCGTTAATGACATTAAGCACTTGTTTGCGTTGCTGAAAGAAACCAGCAGATGGTCGAACATGGAGATGCACAAGGTGTACAAACCCTATTGATTTAGAAATCTGGAGATATTATAAGGTTAAATATATTATTCGCACGCTGTATAAGTGTAGTGACATTTCTAAAAACAGATCAATATACTTGGAAGTTTCTTCATGAACAACGTGGAGAAGGTAGCTTCATAGAATCACCTGGAAAATTTACTTAATTTTCGCTGAGCAATTAATTACTTGTTTTTGCATCAAGATGGCTCCATAGTAATGCCTAATGTTTTTATGATAGCCTCATAGCCCTACATAACCCAAACATGCACCTAGCGTAACCTTTTTGATTCGATTTGGTCATTTTAGACTCTCATTTTCTTGAACTTGCTGTGTTCAACTTATAGGAGAGTCTTTTCAAAAGATAACCTAAAACTTAGCCTATATATATGTTGTAATATTAGTATTCTCTGCAGAATACTTTTGGGCACATTACCTCTCCTTATTAACACCATAGTATTCCTTTTATAGCTTTGTTGCGTCAGAATAAAGCCATGACACGGCAATAGACGTTTTTATCTTCTTTTGATGATTTAGATATATATCTTGCTATGGAAACTGCAAAGTGGAAACTTTTCCATTGATGCAATAAATTTACAAAAGAAAAAAACTTTGACAAATTTAGATAGAGTTAAAGGATTGGGAATAGAAGCCTCAGAACGATTAATAGCCTATTTCACTCACGTTATGTACTCCGCACAAATTAAACCGAGTTGCATAAATCCAATCAAAAACTGCCATGGATTATTCCAAGCGAGATTGTAGTGTTCTCGTATGCTTTTGTCGTGTATAAGTTGCTAATACAGATGAACTATAATCACTTGAGGTTTAATTCTCTGCTTTCCACATATGTTCCTGTTTTTTTTTTTGCAATTCTCAAGAATTGACTTAGTTCGTAATGTTATGCAGTTAGCCATTGATGAACCAATAAAACCAGACAATAATTAAAATTACATAACTCACTCAATAAATGAGTTTGTCTGATCGTGTTCTCATCTTTAATTTATAACGAATGCAATAGAAATACCTTTCTCCGAGTGTGGGCATGGCCATGGCTGCGTTTAGTTTCTATATAATATCTTGTTCATGTAGTCGGTCTATCATTAACTGTATAGTTTAAGATGCATTTTTCGAATAATCTTAATAAGTCGTATATTTTTTACTATTTTTTATTTTATTATAATTTTATGAATCTAGTTTTGTTTGTTTCGCGTGGGCTTATTGTATTTATTGATTTGAAGCCGGGAATAAAATATTTGAAAAACTATAATGCATTCATACATATGTATATGAGGGCTGAGTCTACGAAAATATTGCCAATGAAACAAATGAGTGGGCTTTATACAGAAGACACTTTTAAGAAACCTAAAATTGGATTGCATGCAAATGTGTATGCATATACACATATTTTCTGAAGTGTGCTGATCAACCTAATGCGTTTTGTTTTAAGATTTTTACAGAAGTCAAGTTTTGTTATGTCGATGTGTGCATTTTAAAAAGCTTAACTCATGAATTGTACACAATATTTCTTCTACCAAGGTCATACTTTAAGTTATTTTAATCGCTTGGTTACAACGCTATAGGATCCAAACTTCATAGAAACACTCTCGGGCGAAAATTTAAGCTCAATTGGTTTGCTGATCCCGAGGTCCTTAGCTCCCATCTAAACAGACGCCGCCCATAAGGTCCAAAACTGTACTATCTTTCAAGCTTGATCCCACCACAAACATTCACAAAACTTTATTCAGAGATAAACGTGTACGATCATAGTGATACCGCGGAATGTTATTTCTGAACCTCAGATTTCAAAAGAGAGACTGTATAATTGATCAACTGTCAAACGACGTAGACCTGCTATAACGGTTAGACACGTAGTGCCATCTATTGGTATTTTCTTGATTTGTTCGTAAAGTCATCATTTAAATCGTGAGATATGATCGCGAGTTCATACAAAAATGCCATGGAAAAGGCACTTTCTGTTTTTCCCCGATATTCCAATTTTAAAGGCAAGTTTTTCAGTTTTTCTTTTCATAAGACCTTAATTCCGACTATTAGAAACTTTTTGAGAAAAAAAATGAACAAAATCGGTCGTTCTCAAGCGATATGATGACCAACGTACAGCATTACATTTTTATTTATATGGATATAATTCCAACCGATTTAAGCGATAATTGCAGCGCGCATTCTGACAATCGCGTCAACTGTCAAACGACTGACAGGTACATATATCAAAAGTCATAAGGAAATATTAGAAAAGTTTATATTGCCAACAGTTGAGTAATATGGTCGTTGAAGTGAGCTAAAAGTGAGTTGAGATGTGATCTGCCCTTTAAAAATGGGCGTAGTCATATATACATAAAGCATAGAAAATTTGTAAAGTAATGAATATCTACTGAATACTGAGGTCCCAGGTTTCTAAGAAAACACTTTTTGCGAGCATCGTATAGATGTCAGAAAATATGAATTGGTCAGCAAAGTGTTGCTTTATGACTTAATATCTATTTTATTTTAATTTTAAGTAATAGTCTTACATAAGTCATGTATGATTTTAGCTCAAACAAAGATTATGTGAAAGTAGTGAGAACTATCGTGTATGGTTCAACAGACTTACATACAGAGCCTTGTGTGGTTCCAAGCTGCAAACTTAATGCCTCCATTTTATCTTTTTCTTTCTGCAAAACCTACAATTCTGTCTGTGCAAAACAAAAAAGTATCATAGAAGAATCATTCAGGCTTAATACTTTGTTATGCGTCAAAATCTAAGCTTTCGATCAGATCTCATCTCAATATTTTCCCAATTGTGGAATATATTTTATTTTCAATAATCACAATCATAAATTATAAGTTAAATTAAATAAATTTGTATAACAAAGGATGAATTGGGTAACGTTCAAATCGTTATTGAGTGGAAAGAAAAGCTTTATTTTGTAGCCCAGAATAGAACTTATGCATAAGGAGATATTTGCAAAAAGAAAAAACAAATACTTTAGAGTACTTGATTTGAATCCGTAAGAACTCTGCTGCCGTACGGGCACGCTGTGTTATGAATTATTGATTTCGTGTGGAGTTCGGATTAGTACCCCAGCGTTCATTTGAGTTTTATAGTTTTTTTTCTTCTATTTTTTGTGTCTCTATTTGTCAAAACTTTTCAAGTCAAATGAAAAAGAAAATAATTCTCCATCAAGGTGGACGCCGACGACAGTTATATTGTAATTTGTATGCCTTTTCTGTGCACATTAGATAAGTGCGCACACTTTTGAATTGTATTCCGGACGACCGTCACATTTGTTTTTGTTTCTCTCTAAATTTGTCCATTGTTATTCAGAATCTGAAAATCGGAATATGTATCTGATTTATGTGTGCTCAAAATTTAATCGCTATCAGAATCTATCCAGTTGTACTGTACCAAGTTGGAGAAATATGTATGCATTTAGGTTTGCTTGGTTCCCTTTAGAATATGGCGAAAAGTCCCTGAATCGTTTGTCTCACCGACTGGCAAGGTGTTCTGTGGTCATAAATTACAGTTTTCGATATAATTGAAAACAATTGTTCTCCGATTTTACACCCTCTTGAAAATCCATTGTACCTGGCACCTAGCGATACTTTCGATCGTAGGTCATTTTTCTGTGTTCGTACCGTGTCTGAGCTGAGAGACATTTCTTGTCGACGATCTCTTATGGCGCTTCTCCGTCTGGCAGTGTTCTGTGCAGCAGTTTTACTTCGGATCATTGTTTTGGACGCCTCTGTGTGCTGAGGATTAGAAACCAAGGGAATTCCTTTATTGCAATTCCATAGCCACTCGAGAAAATCCAGCCCGCGATTTTCCGTCTTGTTTTTCTGAAAACGCTTAGCTATTGTAACGCTCGCTTCACACAATTCAGGTACGACAACATCCAACATCTAGTTCCTAGAAACCCCAGCTAGCACCTTATGAATAGGAAGTTTTATGGCAAAGAAATAATTACACTTGTGTCCTGCTGCGTTTTCGAGTGTTGTTTATTGTGTATTGTGCATTGTTCTTGGGATTGAATCTTTACGCCTTCGCTCAATGTACGTTCAAATGTTCATTCTCAAGTGGTTATTAAGCAGATTGCATTGTTGAGTTTCAAGTGCATTCTTTTATCCGTGCACACTATAACCTGAGCGCATACTTTTGTTTCGAGTTGTAAAAGTTACGAAAAATCCCGAGGGATGCTGAAGAATGGTCATTCGTTAGACAGTGCGCCAGACAACAAAAGGTGTGAGCTGTTTTGAATACCCTGGTTGCAGCTGGAATATTCTTTGACCTTAGTGCACGGTATCGACTTGGGTGCGATCATTACTGAATAACACTGTAAGGTGTTATTCAGCTTAAGATTGAAGTTATAAGAAAAGTGTTAACATAAAAGGAAAGGGTGCCCTTTAAATCAAACAATAGTTAATCGTATTTTTTTTTAAATATCTTGACGAGTATGTTTGACTTAGAATATGAATAAAGTTACAAATAAATAATATTCTACAAGTAGGCGCAAAATTAATCACCCTGTCCGTAGATGGTATAAGTTTTGCGAATGGCGTAGTACATAACATTTGTGAGCACTTGATGGATATCATGTTTTCCAATTGTAAACAAATAGTCCAAATAAACATTTCCATCACTCAAAACAGATTTTTTTTTTTTATTTAGTAAAAAAGTAATTCAAAATTTATTGGATGATTACTTTTGCGCCACCTTGTGCAAACAATGTGTATATCTACATATGTATGTATAATAGGGGTAGGACGGTGAAAAATTGGAAGCAAATAGTAGGTTTCCCGCTTCTAAAACTTGAGAAAAAAATAAGAGATTTTATTTTTTTCGATTAATTACAATAATTCGAAAAGGTCGATGTGCAATAAAATAATGAACATAAAATATGAGAAAAAATATATCTATATATTATACTCAATTTGGTTTTATTTATTAGTCCATAATATTGGTAATTAGAAAGAAAATTATTGTGACTCGGAATTACTAGCTTTTACCTTAATACAAAATATAATTATGAAAAATATAAAATAGAATTAGTAGAAGTCCCAATACTAGCCGCAGTTGTTTTGACATATAATATTTTAACGTCTAAAAATAAACACCAAAATAAACGTTTCATGTTTAGGCTTGTTCCATTTGACAACCTCCTAGGGACGAATGAATTCGAGGAGATTTCAAGGAGGTTTCGCCGAAACCTTGAGGTTTCAAAACCTTGATAATGTATGGCGAAACCTTGGAGGTTTGAGTGAATTCGACGAAACCTCGAGATTTTGCTTCGTGGAAACATGGTATTACCTACAATGTCTATGGCTGTTTTAACGCTCAAAATCCTGTCACTCACTTTTGCAAATGATTTTTTTTTTTCTACACCTAGTGGCTATTCGCATTTTGTTGTGACAATTTTTATTTAAGTATGCTAAGTGTCTTCGGGCGAAAACGTCTAACGCTTTATTATTTTTCTTCGTTTATTTGTACATTAGTGGATACAATACACATCTGTGCCAAAAATACATAACATAGTAAGATCTTAAGTTGAATATAATAGATTGGCATCACTGGATTTCCCACTCTGGTTTACACTGAGATACTATCTTCCATTAGGTTCGGTGTTCGGGACGCATCACTAGTAGAAGAAAGTAGGTTAAAAATCAATAAACATTATATTTTCATTCTGTGTTATTATAAGTATAACATTTTAATATTCAAATTATTAATAAACACACTTTTTTGATTTACATAGTTGCTCAATAAATTCGTTGCCGATTTAAAGGATAATTCCACTCAAGCGGCTAGAATAATATCTGTTTATAAAATTAATAAAAAGTTGAATTAAAAAAAAAGAAAAAAAAAGATTCATCATTCCATGATGAATGATGATAAATTGAATAATTATGAATAACCAAGAATTTTTTTTTATTTCATTCATTCACTTTTTTTTTTCAATTTGATATAACATTTGGAGTGTTTTATTGAGAGATTTATCCTCAGTCAAGTGAACTTAAGCAAATAGAATAGCAAGCACAAAGTTAACTGAAAAGGGCTTCACCTCTTTATCTAAAGTCAGATCCGCTGAATAAATAATTTAATTTTCAGTACTTAGTTGGCGCTAATCTCGATGAAATTTGGTAGCTCTCTAATTTGGAAGAAATTCGAAAGTGAAGGTAGGTAGGCACAAGTTAAGTCAATAATTAATAATTTTGATAGCTTTTCGTAATTTATGTACGACCTTTTGTCCGCTGGCAAACAGTATTGCATACCTCTGTGTGGATCAACGCTCTTAGATTTTAAAATTTAAGTTAATTAACGCTATGGACGAAATTCCTGGCAGCTTTTCCCATTGTACTAATAATTATTATATATTTAATAAATAATTAATATAAAAATATTTATGTTTTTAAAGTAATCAGGAAATAACGACCACTCTATGGCTGAACACTACCAGTAAGCGCGTGGAATTCCGCATCAATCACATTCAGAGATATGACTGCCCATCTAGAGCCGTTCTTATAAAATTGCACTGTACGTCGTGTATACACAACCTACAGTCGAAGTGTTCATCGTCTTTATTTTCTTTTTCGATTAAATCAAGCAAAATTTTAATGCAGAACGTTCAATTTACCTTCTCATAGCAGTGCAAAATCAATTAGATAATGTGCAGACGAAATACGCTATCGATTGCGGCCGCTGAACACCAAATTAAATCAAATAGCAAATTTAGTTTATAGTGAACAATGCAAGTGAACATCGAATACCACTACTAATCCACATACGTACATATATATATTATATACCTAAGTACATATTCATATATATTTTGACAAGACTCATAATAACTTTTTTTTTTTGGTTTTTTTCCTTATTTTCTTTCCCCAGCACTATTTTATTTTCATTGAGTGTTAAGTTGACTGTTTTCTTCTCTTCTCTTTTGTTTTTCTTTGGCTGTACGGCCCATGCAGCTCCTCCAACGAAGGCGAAAATAATTTAACAGCAAAAAATAAGCCATAAATGCAAAATAAAAACAAAATAATGTTAGCTAGTTCAAATATCAATCAAACGAAAGCCAATTCCTAATGAGGATTAGGATTATTTAGTTGAATTTTATACTTTTTTGTTTGAGTTTCGAGACGGGACAAGCAGGGAAGCGGAGCGCTAGCCAAATCCACTTTGTTTCGAATTGTTCATAAATGCTGCAGTGAGCAAACACACACAACACAAAGCAGAAAAGGAGGACAGCGCGACACATAAAACACCAACCAAAACACATACACGCGCGCACTGTGGCAAGCAAAGAATAAACCAGCAAACAACTTTTGACGCGATAGCTTGGTTTTTGTGGTAAAAGGTCCCCGCCGGCGGGAAGACAGAGAGAAAGATCAACAAAGCCATCACACTGCCAAATCGTTGAAAGTGAAGAGAGCCACAGCTGGAGGAAATATTGGATGGCAGAAAGATTTCGAGGTCTGAAGAGTCAACAGAACAGATTGGGTAATCGCCATAAGCTATCAACGCCGCCGTCGTCGTCGTCATCATCAGCTTCTGACTCATCGTCCTCTATTAACGCAGGCAAGCGATCGCACCGAAGCTCATCAGCAGCGAAGAGAATGTCCAATTCGGGCGGCTACCAGAGCCATTACAACTATCGAATGTCGAACCATCATCGTCACAATAATAGCGCCGATGGCGAGGAATCGTATAGTGGCGGAGGAGGAGCCGGAGGAGGAAGCTCCCACGCTCATATGAATGGTGGCAGTGGTACTCACTGCCACATGAATGGCCTGACCAATGGCCATCTGAGCAATGGGCACGTGAGTAATGGTATTAAGCCAATGGACCAGGTGGCTGTGCCCGACATGTGCTTCTTTTGCTTCGAAGTGCTGTACTGCGAGTTGAACAACATCGAGGGACCCGGACAGCCGCAGTTTACGAACGATCCTTTGTAAGTTGGCAAACGGTTTTGTTGTTTAATTTCAACGTTTAGCTTTGGTCTCGTCTGCTTGCAGCCCATTGTTTGTGACCTGGAAGATTGGCAGAGATAAGCGTCTGCGCGGATGCATCGGGACTTTTAGTGCTATGCACTTGCACTCGGGACTGCGTGAGTATGCGCTAACAAGCGCCCTCAAGGACTCGCGTTTCGCACCAATTACACGTGATGAGTTTCCAAGACTGACAGTGTCAGTGTCCATTTTGCAGGTGAGTTCATTCAAATCAATACTAATGTTTTAAGTTTGTAGGTCAAATGGTATACTACACACAGTGTCAGAGTGCGTATGCACTTGTAAAATGCAATATATTCCATAAGACAGTCATCTATTAGCCAATATCAATTAGACAATACTAATTGATGCTTTTTCAGTTGCTCATTAAAGTACAAGGTGTTAATTCATCTAAACCTCAGTGAGTTGTCGAAAGAATCACATATAGAAAACAGACAATCTTAAGTACTACGAGAATTCATTTGGCGCCATACTTACTTTGTTCAGCGATACAGTACAATAAATGTCTTCAGCTAGCCTTCGTCTGTTTCGCTGATATTTACGAAAAAAAAGATGCGCTTTATTTGGTTTGATGTATTTGAGGGTTAATTGGATGATTCGATTCTTGTACATGCATGGGTATGGCGTGTTCCATTTCTGGTATATTAACATCCACCTTATATGTTGCACTATCAGTGGATACTAACTTTTCGAGTTCAGTCAGTACAGTCGTGTTTTTATCATTGAATAAAACATAGTCAAGTATTTTAAATCTTAAGTCCAAATGCACATCCAGCAGGATTTACACTTTTGTTCAATGTTGCAGTTAGAACTGAACTGTACTCTCGCCAAAATAGCATCGTTCTGGGTGGCCGCTCTCTTATTTTGAGATGGTTATTGATAGCTTTGTGCTAGTGCCATCTTTGTGGATTAGCATAGGCTGGAAACACTTTTCTGTTCAAATGGTTTTTTCTTCCATTAAATAAGTCTGCAACGTTTGCAGAGATCATCTAATAATAGCCATAACCCCTGAATGTATATATTTATCTAATACTGATATTCCAGCAATTTTTACAGTAGTTGCTTGTTCCAAACAGTGTAAGACGATCCAATTTTGGGAGTAATAGCAATTGTATAATGACCTGTTTCATGTTTCACCTTTTGGTTTGGTCAAAACAGAGCACAGATACTACACTAGTAAACTTTGTTCTTTCAATTATTTTGTTTATACAGAACTTTGAAGAGGCACGTGGGTACTTAGATTGGACACTTGGCATACATGGCATTAGGATTGAGTTCCTCAATGAGAGGGGGTTAAAACGGACAGCTACTTACTTGCCGCAAGTGGCGACCGAACAAGGTAAATCTCGTTTTATTACAAATTAAATTCAGAACTAAATGGAATGTTTTTTTGTGGCTTTTTTTTTTAAGGCTGGGACCAAACCCAGACTATCGACTCATTACTCAGGAAGGGTGGCTATCGTGCAGCAATCACCCCTGATACACGTAAATCAATCAAATTAACACGCTATCGCTCGCAAGAGATTCAAATGAATTACAAGGAGTACCGCGAGGTGTTGGAACGAAAGGCGCAGTACGGTAAAGTGCAATGCTAACAACAGATCGAGTTAATTTCCTCCAATCAGCCCCCCAACGACGAAGAAGTACAGCAGCAGCAGCATTAATTTCATTAGGAGGACCTGACAATTAGACGAACAGAAGTTCTAACGCAATATTTACCGAATTCACTTAACAAAAGAGCAAATATTGTTTACATTGTCGGTCATGTAACGCGCGGCAAATCGTGTTCTTTTCTATTATTTTTTTTCTCATTTTTATTTCGTCTATCTATTCATATGTATATCGGCCTGAATAGCATCATACCGTTGCCAAATTTTTCTCTCAACTAACGCTGATATATATTTAGGTATTCAGTTTCGTTTAACTCGTAACCCGATGACATATTCTAAGTTAATTTAGAAGCGCAATCACACATCACTGGCAGGTGAATTCTCAACTTTTTTTTTTTCAATGAACAATTAATCCGTAAAAAAAGAAACAAATAAAATGTAAACACTTTGTTTCGAGGTGTGTAAGGAACGTATTTATATATGTACGCGACTATTAATGAATTCAAATGCAGAACCTTATTCAATTTAAAAATATAAATCAGTTATGATGCTAGTAGGAAGCTTTTAGAGAGTGTTTTCTTTATTGGCAGCATTTTCTAGCGCTTTGGCTTCTAGTTCTTGCAGTTTCAGTGACATTGCGACATATTGTTGGTTTTCTTTAAAGGTGATGTACATAGCGATGATGGCCTGCAGGGATATGGCCAAGCCGACGGCTGGGATGAGTGGTTTTGTCATTTTTCGCCAAAGTGCGAGGACTTCCATTGGTTTTTCGGTAACTGAAGGCAGGCGGAAGGTAAAGTGTCGGGTGGCGAACATGAACGACGCAATGGGTGCGAGAAGTGTTGGATATATCACACCCAGAACGCTTTGAAAACTTGCCGCCCTGAGTTGAATGCAGACGGGACACTGAAACGGCTCCAAAACGATGTCCTTCTGTACAAAGAA
The DNA here is from genome assembly GCA_949716465.1 of Chalcosyrphus nemorum. NCBI lineage: Eukaryota > Metazoa > Arthropoda > Insecta > Diptera > Syrphidae > Chalcosyrphus > Chalcosyrphus nemorum. The sequence goes on from OX454332.1 coordinate 1,387,120, forward strand.
CTTATGGAAGATAACAGTGGTGATGGCAGGTAGCACGACGATAGGCAGATAGGTGGACAGCTTGCCATAATTTCCCAATTTTAGTTTTTTCCTGTAGTAGTTGTTCATATAAACGCCGGTGGTGGCACCACAAAACCCAAGAATCTCAGGAGAGTATTTCAAAGACCACCTTGAGGTTATGAATGATGGGGTTAAAATTTGAATATAAATTAGTGAATGGGAAAATGACATACACTTCGGAGGATTTTTCCCAATTCTCTATCAATTTCCACTGGTAACTGAAGGCCTGATCTGGTGTAAGACTGATGGCATCTTCAGGAATTTCATCGAATTTCGATCGGGACACCGCCATTGGATAAGAGTTGATTGAAATTTTAGTAGTTCCAGCAGCTGACTGACTGTCAACTGTCATTTGTTGTGTCACGAACGGTGAGTGCATTCAGTGTGAGATATGTGTTTTTCATGCTTTTAAGTTTATACTGTACAGGAGGAAGACTGTTTTCATTTGAAAAATAAATACGGCCGTTAGTTGAATAATTTTGTTACATCTGGTTTTCCCCAAAAAAATTTGGCCAGAATAAATCTGAAGCTTCAGTAGTTTAAGACTCTTAAAAATCTGCCTTTAAACACGTCTACATTTTATTCAAATAACTCAATTATATTTGCATTTTTTTATGGAAATAGAAAATATAAGGTTCGCGTACCCTCCTAAAACAGCGAAATTTTACGAAAATTTACGATTTTTTACGAAAAGCTGTTCGCGTACGGAGAATTTTCGTAGTTTTTCACAGAAGAGAGCGCTCACGAGAGCGTAAGAAATTTCCCCATGCTACGAATTTTAGTGCAAGAAATTTCTGTCGGCTAGTTTATGAAAACTGTCAAAGCTGTCAAACCAGTGTATTTTCAACTTTTTCTTGTTCAACCCGTTCGTTTACTTTTTCGTAATTTAAGCTCTCTCTAAGAGATTTTTACCCCCACTCTTCGATATTTGATAATCTACGAATTTTAGTGCAAAAAGTACGCGAACGGACCTATATTCTTTCCGTTAGTAAATCACTTAAGTTTGTCATCATTATTACATCATTATTAACTGTCTCATGAATTTATTTTACGTAATTTTTAGCAAAGTAATTAAATATAAAATAGGGAAAAAGATAAGAGTCACAAAATCATTCAGAAAAAAAGTGCATTTAAATAATTCTCTTAATTTAAGTTAAGTTAACAGTCGAATATGTATGGGGGACCCCCTGATTGGGATCACTGTTGGATTTGGAATATGTTATGTGCTATAACTAGTTTATGTGCTATCTAGCTGAAATCTAGTTTATTTATGAAGCTGAAGCAGAGCAGCTCAACGAGCTGCAGAGCAGGACATGAAAACGTGTCCGATTGGACACGGCCAATTTTCTTGAGATGATAATTGAGAGAGCAATGACCATTTAGGAGATCAGCGATTTGCTTGAATTTGTATTTGATCATGGAAAGGATGTCCTTAGTTCTCTTTTTAGAATTTTTGGCATGTTTTAAGCCAGTTTGAGAGTTCCAATAAGTGAGCATTTCTTGACGTTCTCATCTATTGAGGTCTATCCTTATCTGGTTAATTTGTAAGCCAGCAAAAGGTTTAAGACCAATGAATGGAGTCTGAAAACCTTGTCTGGCAAGCTCATCGGGGCTTCGGTCCTAGGGATGCCCTTGTGTCAAGGGCCCAAATTAATGTGGCTTTATTGTGTGCAGCAAGCTGAAAGAGGGGTTCGAGACAGTTCCAGACTCAAAGTTTCAATATCTGAGAGCCTTGAGAGCTGCCTGGCTATCTGAAAATATGTTAACATGTGATTTACGGAGGTTTCTTCTAATGCATTCTCTGACACAGAGCTCGATAGCGAGGACCTCTGCCTGAATGATTGTGGTTGCTTGTCCTAGAGGAAGAGATAATTTGTAGTTTGGACCAGAGATTTCACCTCCACACCCACTCGACATCTTTGATCCGTAAGTATACCAATCTGATAAGGGAGAATGTTTAGGGGATTTGTTGATTATCGCAGGAGCTCCGGATTGGGATAGTGACCTCAAGAGGGTGATGTAAATGGATTCTGAAAGGCACGCTGTTGGATTGGATAGCAGAGGAATTGTTTCAATGATTTTCCTGTGTCCAACTAAGATAGAAGAGGAGTTTTTGCATGGCAGTTATAGTTTTAGTATACTAGCAACTGAAGTCTTCATAACAGTTATGTGGAGAAGTGAAAAATCTAAGAGAACCTCCAACGTAGCTGTTGGGCAGGAGCGCATTGTACCCGTAAATAAGCCAAGTTAAGAATAAATTAAAACTATAGTGAGTTGACAAATGTAAATTCCGATTTTTTCTTTATACGTAAGAACTTTACTTTACAAATATAATAAATTCTGACTTTTCATCGCTAAAAGAGTCCTGAATTACTTATATTCAATTCTTCTTTGAATTCTTCAAATGGAATTTTGTTATTTATTTATTATTTTTTATGCAGAAGCTATCCAGCATATTTATTTAATTCGTTCTAAATGAGAATATCTCTAAGTATAAGACAGAAAATTAAATTCAGCATCTAACATTAATGAATTCATGAATTTAACACGGTGCTCGTACACACGCAGATTTATTTATGAACATCAAATATAATCCACATAAATCCATTGATTCGTTTTAGCGAACATATATTTTATCTTTGTAACTTTGAAAAGTGATATTCCAAGGAGAATCGGTACATCTTATTGTTTAGTGGAGTTGTAAATATGCTTGTTTTTAGTTTTGTTTGAAGAAGATTATAAAATATAGCTTTAACATGAAACACATGACATAGTAAGATTATTAATTACTTACTCTAACTGATTATACACAACAAATATATGCAAAATCCTTGTCAACAACATTGAAACTTAAGTTGAGCGGCTAATAAATTAATAGTGAATATCAAGTTGATTAATATAATAAAAGATAGCTATTCGGTTTTGTTTTTTTTTTTTTTGTAACAGTACGGTTTTTGGGAATCACAAATAAATATAACTACTTGCTAGACCGGATTAAAATCAATAGAATCAAAATATTTGACCGCAACCACCATAACCTGTTACTTTTAAAACTAATTATCACAATAGATTGCATTTCGATAAATTTGTTGACCGGGGCTACGAGTATTGAGTTTATCTACAAAAATGTTGATGTTTTTATTTCTCTGCAGAACTTAGGACCAAACTCAAAAAGTCAACAAATGAATCACATATTCATATATACTCCACATGTGTGATCCTCGTTTTTTATTTAAATGTCGATTGCTTTAGAAAGTGATTAGAAATCCTAATTAAGTCCTTTTGATAAGAATGAATTTCTCTTATAGAAAACGTTTTACATAAATGACGCCGGGCCCGTACTAATGGAATTCAGTATGATCTTCACAGAATAATAATAAAAATTAATTGTTGTCTTCATGCTAGACTGTCCAAATACACCTTTTTGCTCCTTCATATGTGATCTATTCAATAATTTAACCCATTAAAGACCAAGCACCTTAATAATAGAAATAAATAAAAAATCTTTGAAAGACTGTTTAATTAGTGTTATATTTAACCAAAAATTCATTTTTTATAAAAATATTTTTTCAAGTTTTGGACTTAGAGGGGTGTACTCAAACGAGTACACTGGCCAGATATGGGCATATTTTTTGGCTAGTTGTGAAATTTTTTAAAACATTCTTTTTCGATGCAAAGAGTAGTTTGGCACAATTCGCATATCCATCGGACTCTGCTGTGGCACATCCGGCATCGTAGTTGATTTGTAATTTTTTTGGGAAAATGGCCTCCTTCACTGCGAACCACAGTTTTTGGCGCAGTGGGCTTATTTGGAGCTTTTATTGATGGCGCTGAACGTAAATAAGTCCTTGCTATGGTTCTAACAAATGAAAGGAGACTGCGGTTTTCATTAGTTTTCAAACAATGGAGTCGCCAAGCATTCACCACCATTGAGTTAAGCATATGTGTGAACAATGGCCACCACCATTTTTTACCCTTTATTTTTATTCTGTAGTTGTTGACAAATTGATCATGTAGATCGACCCCACCCATGCCTTTGTTGTACGCAACTAGTGGCTTTGGCTGAGAAACGACTACCTTCTCCTTTGCTGTTGTCGACCATCTTTTGACCTTTCCTACTGGTTCCAAACTGTCGTAATTTGTTGCAACGGTTACAACAGCGTTATCTTTCCATCGCGCGAACAAGATGTTATTCTTTCTGTCAAACTTGTGATGAAAGTAACCACGATCTGCCTTCATTACCGTCTTCAAAGATTTGAGTGGACATTTTTTCGTTCTATTGTCGCGAACTGTACCTGTTGCACGAAATCCTTTTCTGCGTAAGGTAGCCATAAGGTCATGGCTGGTAAAGTAATTGTCAAAAAATACGATGTGATCACTTGGCGTATTTACAACTTCTAGCAAATCAAGCACCACACGAGATCCAAGGGGTAAACACTTATTGCTTGAACTTACATTTTTGGCACCACAATATATGTCGAAATTATAGCAATATCCATCGCTACTGCAAAGCATCCACTCCTTGTATCCAAATCGAACAGGCTTTCCACGGATAAACTGCTTTGCGGAATGATGACCAAAGTATTTTATCATAGCTTCGTCAATTGCAAGCTTATCATGTAAAAATCCCCATTTTTGATAATTGTGGCTGATCATTTTCATCAACGGTCGAACCTTTGCCATCTTATCAGTCTTGTCAATGCACGAGTTGTTGGCCAAATGTATAAAGCGTTTGATTTTCTTGAATTGATTGCGGGACATAGCGTTAGCTATCAATGGTGTTCTCGTATCTTCGTCTAAACACCAATACAATGATTCTTGTGGTAGAGTGTGATATCCGGAAAAAAGCATTATGCCAACAAACTTTTTCAGATCTACTTGTGATAGTACGAATGTGTGACAGTTGTGGTCCAGTGCGTATATCCGGCTTTGCTCTACAATCAAATTCATCACATCATCGTCGAAAAAGTGCTCAAAAATTTGAACTTCATCTTTGAATTCCAGCTGTTCCTTAATTTTAGTCAAATTTTCCAAATAATGAAATGTTTCATTCATTTCCGTAGAATAAACTACATGATTTGACCATTTTGGAGCGCTGTCTTGAAACTTACCGCTGGCTAAGCTTTCTTCCCTCAAAATAGCAAGTGGGATATCGTCTTCGCTTTCAAATCCATCATTTATTTCGACCTCTACTGCTCCTGGAATGTCAATAGGAATATAGGAATCAAGCAGCTCATCCTCATGTATATCCTCCTCGTCTGTTTCGACATCAACATCCGGTGGAATAACCACCACATCTACTTCATTCCCATCATCTGGGATATCATCAACAGCCATGTAGAGATTTAGATAGCGCCTACCATAAAAGCTGCTACAGTTTATTGCTGAAAAAGCCATTTCTCTGCAAATCCAGTGAGAAAAATAATTAGCACAGTTTTGGCCAGTGTACTCAATTGAGTACACCACATTTGTGAAAGACTTACCATGAACGAGAGACAATTTTTTTTATGAGATCTATTTGCAATATGTTTCTAGATATATGATCTAATAAGAAAAATGGATTATTCACACGTGAGCCAAAAGTTTAAATTTAAACTAACCTTTTACTTTCGCAAAGACACAAAATTTCTTAGAACAGAAAACGCACGACACAAGAAATAAGCAAATAACTTCAAAACCGCTTACGACCTCAACGAAATTATTTCGGATATCAAAGCACATGTCCATCTTTGCTTTCCAATCGAAATAAATTAAAATCAAAGCATACTTTTTGAAAAAAATCAAAATGAAATTTTCAAAAATACTGTACTCAATTGAGTACAATGGCAGGTAATGGGTTAATAAACAAATTTCAATGAATTAAAATAGATTAGCGCACAGTGAAAAATCCGGACTCGCATGTGGCGTTAAACCAGATGACATATTATCGTTTTATTATCTTTATATCAATTAATTTAAAATTAATGATTTGCATAAGATGTGTGACTTTTTTTTTAATGGTTTCCACACGGTCAAGGTCAGTGTTATCTTCAGCGATGATGAAAACATATATGTACAATACATGCCATGAGATAGAAGGGTATAAGGATATCCACTTTTTTAGCAAATTAACTAAAACACACTTCGCAAAATGAACATAGTGAGAATGCCTTAGCGTAGAGCTTCTTTGAAGTTTTTAACTAATTGACTAATCCTTTTCGTTATGTAGGTATATATAATATACACAAACACATGGTTTCAATAGCCATCGAAAATTCTTAACCACATAGAAGCGTTTTTTTATCAGTAAATCTTTAGTTGACTTGACCAATTAGTCACCGGGTGGTTATAGTCACACGATTTATTCTATTCTTCTTGATAAAGATTTGAGGTTGGATTGGAGTCAGTAAATGCCATGTGCATTGTTAATATGGACTTCAACAGATATCGCGTCGTGATGCTAACAAATTCCGCAGCTTAGATTCATTGCCGTCTGCGATCGCGAATGGGTAAAGAAATATAATTACTTAATGCGCCATAGACTTTATCTGCAAATATTGGGCTGCAAGAAAGAAAAGGAATCATTCTTGAAGACCATAATAGAGAACAAAGGCAGTTGCTAAATTCTTAAAATATTATTTTTATAGAATGTATGGTCAAAACTATTATGCATTTCCATGAGGCGTACGCAAACTTTCACGACTAAGTGTAGCTAGTAAGCAAATAAAATTCCTTCTTTTAAATTCCACGTCATGTATGGACTTTGATAGCATTCTTGCTTGCAGCAAATTATGTGAGCATACTCCCGGACAGGTAGCTAATCCACTTGTACTATTTGCATGTTGTAACAAAATGTAATGTAGATTGCTTAAAGTGCAAAATAAATTTGTCAATTAATAATATCGCTCATAAAATGTCAATTAAGGGGAAAAAAAAACAAAGAGTATCTTATTCAATTTCATAACATCCGATACGTGAACGTGGGTGCCACCACCGATACATGACATTCCTATTGTTTCATCCACTTTGCTGATTGATAAAAGGAGGATTTCTCGATCCATGTATACCTCTTGTACTTGTATCTACATTTATAGATGTATGGTGAGTTTGCATTATTGCAACTGTGTTCGAGGAATTACCACCGACGATCGCGATCGCCCCCACCAAAGAAGTTTTATTTCTTGCTTCCCAGGTGCTGCTACCGCCATCACTAGGTACTCTAAGCCAACCAGCCACCAGTCAGCCAACCAACCAGCCAATATGGTAATTTCATGGAACCAACTATACAAGTTTGACGAATGTAAAATTGTTTCGTTAGTCTCGTATCAGCAGTCGATAATAAGAAGTGAACGTGGTCTGACACTGCCAAATAAGATCTATCCGCGAGCAGACGAGCCGAACTTTTGTTTTCGCTAAAAAAATATATAAATAAAATTCGTTAAATAAAAAAATAAACAAATATGAAATTCCTCAACAAGTGAGTAAATATATAGTACATATATTTTTTTTTCTCTCGAAAATTGCAAATTTGATTTGATTAAATGTGTAGTGGTATTATAAAAAAAAGTGCTAAACATTTTCAAGGCATAAACTCATTGATTTAAATGTATCTGAAGCAGATTAACTACATACTTACATACTTAGATCGGTGGGGATCGAGATCGTGGCACAAAAGAAATTAGGACAATGCCAATTACAGTGGTCTCTTTTATCTGCTTCGCTGTTTTAACACTTTCAATCTCAACTCGACTATTTAATGTCAAAGTTAATAGGGGTTTAGTAGCTGCTGTTGCCGTATGTGGAACGATCTTTCAAGGTCGTTCAGAGTTTGCAGCATTCTCTATCGAGATATTGATACCAGATATGCAAATTAGTTCTGCATGAAAATTCAATGGTATATGGCCAAAATGACATAAATTTTATTCAAAATAATATTATGCAACATTCAATTCGAAAACCGGTCACTTAATATATATATATATTTATTTTTCTATGTATATATTTTAATTTTAATATTTTTTTTCTTTCGACTTTTTTTTGGGTGAGATAATCATGCAGAAATACTTGTTTCTGCAGATATTCGATTAATGGTTTATCTGTGGCATGGAATTAATAAAAAATAAAAAAAAATATTAATTACAACCACAGAGTGTACATAAATGTCGGCAGCTAGGTGGCGGTGACGATGACCTTTTTTGCCACTGCCTACAGCCTACAGTGAACGTGTGCAGATGCAACCTGACCGTTTATATTTCTTCTATGCCAACGGCATTCAACCGCACGATTAAGTGACCATTAGCTTACCGTTATTTAGAAAATAGCACATACACCTAGGTATGGTGTGGCATAGTATGAAAAGACTATCCAACGGATACCAACCAGTCACGTCTGAAAATCGTGACAACTAATGTCATAGGTGCATTTGAAATTTCCTTTAGCCGGTAATCGGCAGAGTAATCGCTGGTAGATAATATGTCTGTTTGACATTTATTTCTCTCTTCTTTTTTTTTTTTTTTTTATTACTGGTTTTCCTTTGTGTAACGATGTTGTATAGCAGGATCAATTACTCTCTCACAGAGTCGATCAATCACGATCTAATGCAATGCAGCTTTGATTTCTTTACTACCGGCTTTAGGGGTTTTTTTTCAAAGTGAAAGTTCTTCTTGAAGGACGTCTTAACAACCTCACACTACTTTGTTGTTCAGCCGTAGCGTGAAACAAGAAGCAAAGAGCGCAACCACAGAAAAACGCAAAAATATACGCCACTAAGTCGGGCTTATAGGTGAGATAAACCTGTTTTCATTTTAATGAACTATTATGCACGAATGTATATTGGTGAATAAAAAGGCACGTTGTATCTGTGTTTTGGGTTGGCGCATGCATTTTGACTTATAATGAATCAAAATATACCTACACACAGCATAGCGTCTTTCTTTCCTTCTTTTGGAGCCCGACTAGTGAGTGTTTCTTTATTTTATTTTTTCTCTCTTTTCATTAGTAATCTGTTCAAGTGACCTTTCCAAGCCAATATCTATGTATGATATATCCCGGTGGCATTCCATCTTCGCACGTTTGTAACAATTGAAATGATCATCAGGCAAAAAGACCGTAAAAGTTCCTTATGTAATTGTTGGGGTTTTTTTTTTTTTTTACTTTTTACTTGTCTCGTCGATTTCAATTCAAACCAGAGTACCAATTGGCTACATAAGTAGTATGTTATGGTAATCGTAACGTGCGCAGGGTCTTAACAAATTTCAAGTTTTTTCCTTCTTCTAATAATAAGCTCTGACACAATAGATACTCTAGTTGAACAATAAGACATGAATCTGTGTTTTTTATTTTTTTCCGGCGACGACTATCAATCAACCTGTGTCTGCATGGCTAATTGAACCTCACCCACCTACTACATAAAAACACCATCGAAAAAGAGCCAAACAAGAATAAAAGAATTCAAAGAGATAATAATGCGAACGAAGTAAATTGGCATTTTTTTTTTATTCGTTACTGGTACCGGTTATTAGATTACATAAGCAGATCTAATGGCAACACTTGCTGACGCAAATTCAAAAATATTTTGTGGAATTTTACAACATTGGTGTGGTTTTAATTTCCAGGGTCTTCTTCTTTTTGGTGATTCTTGCAATCACTTGTACGGCAGTCTTCGCGGAAGAGGAGGGTTCAAAGAGAAATTCCGTTCTAAGACGACCATCGGCACGCGGCGGTCCAAAGACTACAACAACGACTCCAGTGCCTAGTGAACCAGAAGAAGAGATTGGTGATGAGGAATACAATAATCCCGATTATGAAAACGAAGGTGAACAGGAGAATCCAGATGGAACTTCAAGCACAAGTACAACATCCACCGAGCCACCTAAGAAAATCGGACCCATCATCAGACCCTTCCGTACAAATGATGATTTCCTGAACTCTCTTAAGCGTCGCCAACAAAACGCAAAGAAGGCATTGAAAGGTGGGTTAATAGCATACTAAATATTACAGATTATTGCAAAATGTTGTTTTTTTTTTTTTTTATGAAATAGAAAAACCAACCCCAAAGGTGACAAGATCGGAGGAACCCCAAGCCGAAGGCGATGAAGAAAGTGATTCGGCACCAGCTCCAGCGCCTCAGTCGAAATTCAAGAGCAATTCTGCTTGTATGTTAAAGTTCTTCAACAGTATAGCATTCATTAAATTTTAATATCTTTCTAGTGAGCCGAAGAAAGCCATCCAAACCACAGCCGGCTGCTGAAGAGGAAGCAGAGCAAGCTGAAGAAGCGGCACCTGCACCATCTCCAATTGGTAGACGTCCAGGGCGTTTAAGTTTGAAACCACGAAATTAATTACTTTTAGTACCTACTTAAGCCTTAAAGATTTTTATTTCTTTTGTTAATAATATATTTTTTTATGTACATAAAAAAAGAGGAAAAAACTTCTGGAACTTTTCATTTTCTATGTGTGTATCTTTTTTTTTTTTTTTTGTTGTTTTTGCTTAACATGATTACAAAATATTCAAAGGCTAAGACATGAAACTCGTTCTTTATTTCCGAGCGTTGTTGGCTTCAAGTCGAACTTTAATTGCATACAATATTTCCTGTTGTAATGACGCAGGTTAAAGTTATTGCAATGTCATCGGCCTTGAGTTGTAATTAATTTTATACAGAAAACTTCAAGAAACTGGAATAGATGGATTAACATTTGACATAAAGTTTTTGAATGTCAAAAATAAATTATGCAAATACCATATGCGATTAGGAGACACGTTTTTTCACATTATAATATAAATCGATAGTCTGCGCCAAAATTGTGCAATAGGTGGCAAATAAAATTTGCATTTGTGCTTATCAAATTAGCATTCCGTACTCAGTTAGGAATGTTTGAAGAAAATCGATATGATTTAAGTGCTGCTTGGCGTTCATATTCCTTTTATATGATTTTTCTGGAATATAATGTAAAGACAAAATTGTTCTTTATATATGCCAAAAAGAAATAACAGGCTTCCCCTCTCACGCAGTTTAAGCCTACTACTTCTTGGAATTCCAATTGAATTCTTCTTCGTTTTTAAGGCGACCGAAAACTTTCGGCATGCAGTGTAGATTACCAATTTGTCATTGTACAGTACGATCGGCAATTTAGTGGACAATGGTAGCTATTCGTTGTGGGTCTTTAGGGGCAACCGCTACAAAATGGTTCGTTTTAAAGCAAAGAATATTGTATTTTACAAATCAGATTCATGTAGAATTGTCAACAAATGTTAGAATCACTTTATTTATATTGTTGAATTAAAAAGCATTGAACGAAATATATCAAACAAATTTAATAGTATAAGCATCGCAACTCTTCCAATATTAACATTGTTAAAACTATGTCAAAACTACATCAAATAGGCAATAAAGTAGTACAGAATATTATTTTATGTTATGTATCCGCTTTATTGTGCACCTTAATCATTTATTTGCTAGGGACTCTATCACTTCTGCCCTTGTGTATGCTCCTGACAATGTTTCGCAAATCTGCCCAAATTCGTTGTCTCCGTTTCCACCGTTCTTGGTTAACCTTTGAAACCATTTTTTTTTTTCGTCGAATAATTGTGCCTTGATCCGTTCTTAGATAATGATGAATATTCGATTAAGTCAGAAAAGCTTTAAGATATTGCATCTGTCAACGAGGGATTGCAACTTTCGTGTGGTGGTAACGATCACTCACTCTCAGTGTATTGTGGTGTTTATTCTGGACAACATCTCAAAGCGATGCGATGCAAATTTGAGCCTATGATTTTGTTTCTAGGATGATAAATTTTTAGTCCACCGCGTTAATTTTCAACCCCGGCAATAGCTTCCCTCTCGAGAACTGTTATAATTTGATAGAGTTGCTTAGCCTCTTTTTCACAAAGCTATACATAGGCTACGTCGCTGCTCAGTAGCAAAGAATCACCGAATTTCGCAAACAATCTCCCTCTATGCAGGACCTGGTACTTCGGTCAATGGTATGTAGCCTTGACTATTGCTACTAATTTATGCCGGGTACACCTCCTGCGTAAAGCAATTTCAATAAGCAGACAATAAACATCAGCGATATGAAGGTATGTAACATGTATCTCACCTCTACCAACATATATGAAATGTCAAACACAGTTCTATTATTGGCACCATGTATGTGCATCTATGGCAGCGTTAAATATGTAGGGCCTTCGCTAAACAGTAAGGTATACAAGCCTAGTTACAATTCCACTTTAAAAAAAATCATGCGTTCGACATATTTTAAGATATAAATATGTTTTAAGAATTTGTAGGAGGATTCTGACCAATATAACGTCGCATAAGGATTATACTATCTATCAAAATAGAAATTATCAATAAATTCCAAAGTGCAGAACCATTTTGGGGTGGACCTTTGATTGCGTAAACTCAGACTAGAATTATTATAGTATGGAAAATGCACTGCATATGCAAGTGTAGCTCAAAAAAATGTTGGTGTACATAATATATGTATAAGTACATAGATATTTATTTTAATGCAACGAATTCAAAAATTTAGTACTGTTCAAGTCAAACGTTCATTCTTGCAGCTGTAAAGCAACAGAAAAGTAAAAACTGAGTAACCTCCGCAGCAATAATTTTTCTGTTGCAAAGTTGACAGTTGCACTTTAACTCACAGTATTCATAACAGTTTTCGATTATATTATTCAAAATGAAACATTTTTCATTATGTTTTCCATTTATTCTTTCTTTTAGCAACACAGCTGTTCACAAACGTTGAAAGCTGCAAGAACACGCACCGCATCGGCAACAGAGCAGTATAAAAACAGCGCATATATGCTATGCCCAACACACATGTGCAGAAAGAGATCATGACGTTAGCTGAACGAAAAAAATCTCGAAAATGCAATTTATAATTTTAATCTGTTAAGACAAAAACCAGAAAGTGCAAAAATGTTAAAAGACCATATCTAAAAAAAAGTCTTGAAATTTTTTTCGAGAAATGTAAATTTTTTCGCGAAAAATGGACATAAAGACCTCGCACCTACTCCAAGTCCAACAGTGACCCCAAGCTGGGGGGTTGCAGGGGGCAGAATGCCTTCCCCCCCATACACATTCGACTGTTAGTGCATTGTGCCAATGCAATTCGAGATTTTTTTTTCAAGATTTTTTATTTCGAAATTTTTGTTTTCTATATTATATTTTTCGAGATATTGTGGTGCAGAAATTCTGCTTGCAGTGTTGCATGGCATGGCGCATTTCTGCGACGTTTTTGAATTCATCTTATATCTCTGAACGATTTCCTCAACAAAATCTTACTTTTCATATTCTGAACAAGTGCTCTCTCTCTGTTTTCATAATTCTACTCAATCTAATCAATTACGTCGACCATTGGAGCCGAGATAAGAAAGCTAAAGAGCGGAGTGCATTTTTTCAACTTATTCAGATTTTTGTCAATTGTTTTTAGTTTCGGTTTGGCTTTTCCAGTGCGAAGACCATACCTACTTTGTTCGTTTTGCTGTGAAGCGTTAAGTCGGACGGTGTTTCTACCTAAATCAACTTTTAATCAACAACTTCAGAAGGTCAGAGCAAAAAAAAAAAAAAAAGTTGCTGAATTAATCTAATTCGTTGTTTGAGTTTGCATAAAACTTTGTGCATTATAATACAAGATATTTCAGTGTGAATCAAAAATAAACTAGTTATGACGCATATTTAAATCGACTTTGTTTGAACCTACGTTCTCATAAAATTTAATATTTTGCAAGTCTTATCAACATACAACCTTATTCAAGAAATTGATAAAAACTACACATCCCATTAATTAATATAGCTCAATAGCAATACTATTGTAACACTTGTATACAAGTACATACAGTACATATGACCTATTTTTGTAAACTATGCTGGTAGATACGCTCGCCGAATGTAGAAGATTATAAAATAAGTTGATGAACTTGTTTCCATTTTCTGTACTGATAGACAATTTGTCTTTGAGCATTCCAAATTTGTAGCCTTGACTGATAAGTTGTTCCTACGTAATTCATAGTCCGCATTCATTGGGGGGCTAAATATGCCTATTTTGGTGGTATTTCGCGGAAATTCAAAATTTGGTAATTATCTCATTTAATAGATACACTTTCGTGCCAGAAAGTTCAGAACACAAAAGCTATTGGGAGCAGTGTAGGTACAGTGGGTGTGGCAAAGTTTTACTTTTTGCGAATAGTTAATGTTACTAGTTATTTGTAGAAAATAGAGATAAGAAGAGGTAGTAACAATGTTGTTTGGTGATTGTGATACTTACTTACTTACTACCATCTGAAGTGGAGTTTTTTTCATTACCATGTTTATATTATGTTGCCAAGATAAACGATATCAGTGTCAGTTTGTAAGTGTTTGGCTTTTAATTGGCAAAACCTGTCAAAATAACATGTGTTCATTATTTAGCTGTGTGTACATTTTCGCAGGTTTTCATAAATGAACTTAAAGTAATTGCGTATTCTCAATATGTATAAATTTAAATAATTATGAAATGGTATCTGGCTGTTCAGGGATTTTTAAAACTCGAAACAAACGACCATTTGTGTAATAAAAACTGAGAGTTGCTTCATGTTTGATGTCAGAAGGATTTTGAGAAATAATATTTACAAGCTGCTTTAAATAGGATAAAAAAATCAAGTATAAAAATATATTCTAAGCCATAAATGTATAATAGTCTTTTAAAAACAATCATATCTCGACTATTATATAAGGGTTTTATGGAAGTTGTTATCATTTCGCATTTATTTCTGATGAGATAATAACAATCTGATAAGAGACTAATCGAATTAAGAAGTGTGTGTCTCGTTGCCATATGTTAAACATCTAATTTTACTTTGATTATTGTTATTGAGTTGGTCTCTTATTAGATTATGTTAAAAACTGATAAAACTGTTCTGTATTTGTATGTTAATTGGAAACCGACAAAAATATCTCTTCAACTACGATGTAAGGATACTTTTTGTTTTTATTTTCATGTTGGAACACTTACACAAGTGCTTTTCGAGCAAGTTATTAAATTTTTGCTGTGCTTCGCACTTTTCAATGACAATCACTTAAGACCATGATTTTTGATTTGATTTTGATTTAGTTCGATTGCTCAAAATTAGGGACAGTATATGCGGTCATAATTAAGAATTTTAGAATATCTAAATCATTCCCACCGTATGTTTGCGCATGTGGTTTATTCACCATGCGTTTTGGAACGTAATGGATAACATTTTGGATCACTGTAATGCGGCAGTGTTGCGTTTTGGAATGTATAAGTATCTGAAACTCTAACTCTAAGTCATGTCGAAGGTTCAAAAGTCACTCACTGACACGGAGTTAGTTATTTTTTGAAGTTCGGAGCACATAAATTCATTATGTACCTATAATCTCAATATACTACCTTTATAGATAAAATCCGAAGATATAGACAATGAGTCCACCAACATTGCTGAGCAAGGATCTCCCCGATATAGAGGTACATAAGTCAAGTCGCATATTCACCACAAAGTTAAAGCAAATTTTTGTACTTCTTAGAACTTGTTAAGTCTAAATCCACGTGTAAAAAGCAAATGCACTCTCGTTCCAACTAGTGACACAAAGATCATAAAGAAGCATTGGAAAAGGAACTCAGAACATAATTCGAGTGTAAGTTTTAAGGGTTCCATCAATTAAGACATTACTTATGTACATATATAAAATTTAGGAAACTATAAAGTTGAACAAAAACTTTGAGGATATTAAGCACACTACGCTATCGGAACGCGGAGCTCTGAAAGAAGCTTCAAGATGTCTTAAATGTGCAGATGCTCCCTGCCAGAAGTCTTGCCCTACCCAATTGGACATCAAGAGCTTTATCACAAGTATTGCCAACAAGGTATATTTATATATTTACAGTAAATTTCCAAATTAATCATATGGATCAATCTAGAACTATTATGGAGCTGCTAAGGCGATTTTTTCGGACAATCCGCTTGGGCTCACATGTGGGATGGTTTGTCCAACAAGCGAGCTATGTGTCGGTGGTTGCAATTTGCAAGCATCTGAAGAAGGACCTATTAATATCGGTGGCCTGCAGCACTATGCTACAGATGTGTTCAAGCAAATGGGTGTAAAGCAGATTGTTCCTCCAGGACAGAAGCCATTGGCAAAGCCGAATAAAAAAATCGTTTTATTAGGTGGAGGTCCTGCTTCGTTGTCCTGTGCTACGTTCTTGGGACGTTTGGGGTACAAAGACATTACAATATATGAAAAACGTGATTACCTTGGTGGCTTAAGGTTAGTACTACACTTTGGTGCAAATACAGATATTTATTATTATCTATTTTTTTGAAAATAGCTCCTCAGAGATACCACAATATCGTCTTCCAGTTGATGTTGTGCAATTTGAAATTCAGTTGGTCAAGGACTTAGGCGTCAAGTTCGAAACTGGCAGATCATTGTCTACTAAGGATATCACCGTTGATGTAAGTCTTGATGGACTGCTGAAAAAGGCATAATGCAAGAGGTTTCTTTTTTTTTCTATAGGGTCTTTTGAAATCAGGAGTTGATGCAGTTTTTCTAGGTATAGGCTTGCCCGAGCCTAAAGTTGACCCCATATTCCAGGGACTAGATGAATCCAAAGGCTTTTACACTTCAAAAAGTTTCTTGCCACTTGTTTCAGGTGGAAGCAAGCCAGGATTATGTGCCTGCAAGAGCAGTCCGTGTTTGCCTCAACTGAGTGGCAATGTAATTGTTTTAGGCGCTGGAGACACTGCATTTGATTGTGCCACGTCTGCATTGCGCTGCGGTGCCAAACGTGTATTTGTCGTTTTCCGCAAAGGAACGTCTGGTATCCGAGCCGTGCCGGAAGAGGCCGATCTTGCTAGGGAAGAAAAATGTGAATTTATTCCATATCTTTCTCCCACAAAGGTTATTCTTAAAGACGATAAGGTAAGCTATCAATTAAACGAATATGCTTCGAATACATGCTAAATTATCGGTCCTAGATAACTGGAATGGAGTTCTGTCGTACTGAACAAGACGAAAACGATAAATGGATTGAAGATACAGAGCAAACTACCAGGCTAAAGGCCAACTACATCATTTCTGCTTTTGGATCCGGTCTATATGAGACTGATGGTAGGATAGGTGGCACTCTTTATTTCTTATTTTTTATTCTACTTCCCTATAATCTTTAGTTATCAACGCATTGAGTCCCATCGAATTAGATAGATGGAAGTTGCCCCTCATTAATAGCTCGACAATGCAGAGTTCTCTTGAAAATGTTTTCTGCGGTGGCGATTTGGCCGGAGTTGCCAACACAACCGTCGAGTCTGTCAATGACGGCAAGATTGCCGCTTGGCACATGCATTGTTACTTACAGGTACTTCGTATTAATTTAAACCAAAACCTAAGCTCTACATATTCTTTTTCCAGGGTCTTCCATTAACAACTCCACCCGAATTACCACTCTTTTATACGGACATCGACTTGGTTGATATCTCGGTGGAAATGTGTGGCTTGAAATTTGAAAACCCATTCGGCTTGGCATCGGCTCCACCAACCACAAGCACTGCTATGATCCGTCGTGCATTCGAACAAGGTTGGGGTTTCGTTGTCACAAAAACATTCGGTTTGGACAAAGACTTGGTGACTAATGTTTCACCACGAATAGTGAGGGGTGTAACCTCTGGACCAAACTATGGCCCGCAACAAGGCTCGTTCCTAAATATTGAGCTAATTTCGGAAAAGCGTGCCGAATACTGGTTTAGATCAATTGAAGAACTCAAAAAAGACTTCCCCGAAAAGATTGTCATTGCTAGTATAATGTGCTCTTACAATGAAGAGGACTGGACCGAATTGGCTAAAAAAGCAGAAGCTTGTGGTTCAGATGCTCTCGAGTTAAATTTATCGTGCCCCCATGGTATGGGTGAGTCTGGTATGGGATTGGCATGTGGACAAGATCCAGTCCTTGTTGAAAATATTTCCAAATGGGTCAGGAAGGCTGTTAAAATTCCATTCTTTGTCAAACTTACTCCAAACATCACGGATATAGTATCGATTGCAATGGCAGCTAAGAAAGGAAACGCTGATGGTGTTTCCGCCATAAATACCGTTCAAGGACTTATGAGTCTCAGGGCTGATGGTGTCCCATGGCCAGCTGTAGGAGCTGAAAAGAAGACTACATATGGTGGAGTTTCTGGCAATGCAACACGACCAATGGCACTCAGGGCGATCTCTTCAATTGCTAACAAGATTAAAGATTTCGCTATTTTGGGAATTGGTGGTATTGATTCAGCTGAAGTCGCCTTGCAGTTCTTACATTGTGGTGCCAGTGTCTTGCAAGTGTGTTCGTCTGTTCAGAATCAAGACTTCACCCTTATTGAAGACTATTGTACTGGACTGAAGGCTTTACTTTATCTCAGGGCTAATCCTCCTCCGAACAATGCTCAGTTCTGGGATGGACAATCACCTCCAGTTGTAAAGCATCAAAAGGGAAAACCTGTTTTACACTTGACGGGTCAGGGTAATAAGGTACGAAAATCTTTCAGTTTTTCTTAAATTTGTCTACAGCTGTATATCTGTCACAGCCTCTTGGGTTTTTCGGACCGTATAAAAAGGAACGTGAGGAAATCATGGACAAGCTACACCAAGAGCGGGGTCCTATGTGGAAATTAGATAACACTGATGCAATTACCAGAGCAAATGGAGACATTAAACCAGCACCAAAGATTAATAATATTATTGGTCATTCTTTGCCCCATATCGGGTCCTACAAGAGTTTGGACAACAAACTTCAAGTTGTTGCTTTGATTGATGATGTAAGTAGGTCATTCATTCTAAGAAGTTATATTTGTATGTCGGCTTTGTAGGATTTGTGCATCAACTGTGGCAAATGTTACATGACTTGTGCTGATTCTGGCTACCAAGCCATTAAGTTTGATCCAGAAACTCATATTCCACATGTGAACGATGACTGCACAGGCTGTACTCTCTGTCTATCCGTTTGTCCTATAATTGACTGCATCAGGTAAGAGTTTGAAGGAACAGTCATTGAATGGTTCAGAACTAAAATCGTTTTTTTTTTTCTGTTGACAGCATGGTTCCAAAGAAGATTCCTCATGTTATCAAACGTGGTCTTAATGAAGAAAAGAAATTTTATACTCACGCTCTTAGCCCCATGCAATAGGTGAGGAATCAGTTTCGAATGTTCCGTTACCTCAGGCTGGTTTTATTTTACTTGTGTCCTTAATAAAAGAAAAAAATATTTGAATAGTATGTGAATGATTTTTTTGTTAGTGTTCCGGACTTTAAAAGGATACGGTGTCTGTCTGTCCGGCAGTCTGTCACAACCCTGTTACTTTTGAACCGTTAGACGTAGAGAGCTAAAACTTTCGCGATGTATACATGATGTGGAAGCCCGCGCAAGATGGTGGTAATGAATTTAATTTTGTGGGCACTTTCTAGGCCACTTTCCATCATGTGGCACACAAAATTGAAAAGAATTTTGCAAGGATTTTTTTCTGACAAAATTCGTCGAACAAAATAGTTTGCTAAACATTTGAAAAATTTTGTCCTCCCTCTCCCCTCATGTTCAAAGCAAAGACTCATCGAATTCCATCAAAAGAGCAATGGCAATCAACTTTTCTCCACAATCGTGAAAAATAGGAGATAAAAAAACAATTGGATCACATAAATGCAAAAACACCAGTGTTACATTGGCCCCAGTGAAGAAGTGATCCGAAAACCTTACAGGCAGACCAGTAGGAATGCAGTTAATTGGGATGGTTGCGATCTTTCTACTCCGGGTCGTAGCCTAGCCTACAGAAAGAAGATACTGTAAATATAAAACGTCTTATGTTACATACAGCGAACAGCAATAAAGGCTCGGTTTCCAGCCGCCTCAGCAGTGGAGATAGATATCGTGAGACCAATATCGTGCGAAGAAGAAAGAAGTGCAGCGTAGTGCGAGACGTGACAACCGTCAATACATCAGCAGATTTTCTGCAACCGCCAATACGGAGAGCTTAGGATAGCGAAGATTTTCATAGCTATTATTAAGGCTGAGGGCTCACGTCTTTCACAATGTGATGTTCTCTGTGCAGCATTGACCGAAGGAAACTATGGAATTCGCTGGATTATGACATCTTACCTAAATCACTTAACTACGCTGATGGTGTTTGTCTACTTTCATACCATCCTCATCTTATGGTCCAAAATCTACAAGCTGAGGCAAACAAAGTGGAGCTCAACATTAACACAGCCAAAACAAAATCCCTTATCACTTCTAATACCAGCGCCCAACTTAAGATTACCGGATAGGAAGTCGAAAAATTGCCATCTTTCTAAACTACGAACATGGTGGCACCGAACTGGATGTGTGCAGCAGAATCGGAGCCAAAGCTGCGTTCGGAATGCTATCTACGATCTACGAAGTAATGTTATCAGCTTTAGAACTAAGCTGCGACTGTTTTGCTTAAACGTAGAATCGGTTTTTCTTTATGAGTTCAGCACTTCGAAGCTGGACACCATGGACTCCAGCAAACAGCTTTAAATGAGAAAGGAAGTGGATATGACACACCCAAAGAAGACAATTCCATTGCGAACTACGCCATGCAGTGGAATCCGCTCACCCAAGCAGGTAGAATAGCGGGACGCCCTAGGCAAACAGTCGAGGAGGAATCGTGCTCTTTAGGAATGAGTTAAAGAGAGCTTAAACGCGTTGCATAAGTACGAACAAGATCGCGCGCAGACGTTGTTAACACCCAATGACCCCGGAGGTGTTAAAGGACCTAACTTTCACTTAAATCCTGTATCCCCTTGTGGGTCCTAGGGCCTCTACAACGCCTACGCGCCATCGTGTGCCGTTTCTGGAAATATGCCTTAGCTCACCCCAACTCTTTCCCAGTTACCGTGCTTCCTTCCCCACGGTTCTGCGCCACGTATTCCTAGGACCGCCGCGTATCCTGCCATCCTGGGTAAGCGGGTTGCATTGCATCACTTGGTTAGCTACGGATCTGTCACCCTTTCGAAGAGTGTGACCAATCCACTGCCACTTTCGTCGTCGTATGGTTGTGCCTACAGGTTCATGGCCCGTTCTCTGATAAATCTGTTCGTTAGAGATACGGTTTGGCCAGAATATCCTTAAGATGAAGCGCAGGCAGCTTCCTCGTGATAGTGACTGTCATTCTCCAGGTACCACATCTATATAGCAGCACGGATTCAACGTTGGAACAGAACAGTCGTAGCTTGGTGTTTAGGCTAATTGCATTACATACTTCGCCAAACTGTGGGCAGATTTTGCGAGGTGCTTGAGTTCAGACGTAAGAGTCCATCGAATTCCTCCATTTCCTGTTGATAAGGCTGCATTCAGCACATCACTAATCACCAATAAAAATAGTATTGGTGAAAGTATGCAGCCTTGTCGAACCCCACTTTGAACTTTGAATTCCTCAGACAGCCTTCCTCTGTGCAAGGCGTGCAAGATGTGGACCCATCATATGTAGCCTTAATAATTGCTATGAATTTATCTGGAATGCCTCTGCTGCACAAGGCACACCAAATTAATTCCCGATTGACACTATCAAACGCCTTTTAAAAATCGTTGAACAGCAGGTGAAGTGGTGATCGATATTCAACAGACTGCTCGATGATAATCCGCAAGGTGTTGGTGTGGTCGACACAGGAGGATCCAGATCGGAAACCTGCTTGTTCGGCGTCGAGTGTGTCTTCAAGCTGCACTTAAGTAAGTAACTAATTTGCGATTTTGTATCGCTTTTATTAAGGTGTATGAGCTGGGCCACTATACTCTAAATCAATTTAAGGTGCTTTCACACATGCTCATCATTAGTGTGATATTTTAAATAAATAAAACATCCTTTGGGATAGTTATACAATAAGTATTTTTATTTTAGTGATATCAATTATCTTAATGTTTATATAAATTAATTTCTTTTTGTCTTTTTGCGAAAAAAAATCGACATAATTGTATTAAAGTTCTGGTAATATCGTTTTTTTTTTATAATTTCAAGTAAGAAGAGAGAGTCTGCACGTCATATATAAATAACATAAAAAAAATAAAAATGAACATTTTAAAGTTACAAAATATACACAAACAAATAAAACAAAAAAAAAAGAAAAGATAAAGCAAGCGATTAAATGTTTTCTTCTACCTTAAAGTTTATTTAATTTATTTTTCGTCTCTAATTTTATAGGAATATAATGTGTGAGTAGTTAAAAAATATTTCGACGACGCATTCGAAAAGAAAAAGCTTCGGTTTACTAGCCCGTCTTTGTTGCAATTAAAACAATTTATCGCCTTAAGTAATTGATTTTTGCTTAAATTTTAATCTAATTTTTTTCACCCCATCTTTCAATGGATTACTTTTTTTATAAATACAATTTTTCATAATTAAAAAAAGAGAATGTAGTTTAAATATGTTGCATGCATTTTAAGAAACATTTATATAATTATTTTTGTTGTAAAAATGAAACGCTAGACAAAGATTTTCAATTTTAGAAAAGAACAAAAAAAACTATAAAGAAAATTATTAATTAGATGAGTTTCCATCAGTCTACTCGCAGTTTTTTTTTTTGGCAATGGAGTAGTAGTGTTTGAGTGTCCTAGTGCTTTTATATAATTTAATTGTATAAATGTATAAAATACTATTATTTTTTTGTTATTATTCTCTTAATATATCTGTTGTGCGGGTGTTTCTTTCTTTTTCAATGTTTTTTCTTGTATAAAAATATATAAAATAGAGATATAAATAGTATTTTTGTTTTACTTTTTTTCGAAATCATTTTGTTCTCATTATTGCATGGATATCTTCCTAATGCTTGTGTGATAATTATGATATTTATGATTATAATAATAAGATTCCTTTAGTTATACATATAAAGATATTCTTATTCGAATATGCGAAATATTTTTTTCTGCTTTCATTCGTTCGGACACGGGGCATTGGCTGATGAGTTCGAGTTTAGAATTCCCATTGTGTTGCCGTGTCGGTACCATCTTCGACTAATTTAAATGCACCATTTTTGGTTGCACCTAGATACTTGCCATCAAGGGTTCTGCAAAGTAAGAAAGCAGTAGTAGATAGTCGATATTGCTGAGAGGAGAATTTACTTACCGAATGCAGATTCGTGTTGGTTCTCTTAGTTCCAGATAAAAACCATCGACAGGAACGTCTGAGTCAACAGAAATGCCATCGCCATCGATCCTCCAGTACTTGCCACTGTGTGCTTTCAGGTGAACTAGACCCTTTTGGGCGCGTTCAACTAGAATTGTTTCATAGGTTGCCTTGTTGCACTCGAGCTTGAGATTTCCGGGTGTTCTATAGCCCACGAAACCTTGTTCGCATTTAAGTACTAGAATTGGCCTGGAAAATTGTTCCAATTCAATAGATTATTACATAATCGCATTAGTGAGCAATGTGGGATAGGGAGACCTAGAAGTTGGTATAAAATCAACAAAAATGCACGCAGATGAGAAGAACCTCCTAAATATATTCGTGAAACTTTGTTGGTTGTTTATACATACATGCAGTTACAATTTAGAAGTTCGAAGCAGCTTTTAAAGAATGAATTTGTTTGTCTTACTATGAAGACACGAATTTTCATCGGAAAAGTGCTAAAAGCATGACACTAACATCCATAAGATTAAAATACTTTTTCTAGTTTTAAAAACTGTAAAACCTATTTTCGACATGAGAATTTTAAACCAACTTAGAAGCCCTGCTGCTAGCAACTATGCAGTACTTACCTGTTGATAAGATAGAAGTAAAATTTCGTAATTTCCTCAATAGATTCTGAGGTTGCAAACAGATGGCCGGAACGTTTTGTAGCTAAGAACTTTCCATTATTTGCCCTGAATGATAGAGATCCATCGCCATGCCAAATCAATTCGAATAACGCATCAGCACAACGTCGATTGCCTGTGGCTTGAATTCCACCACCGGTGGACAAACACCAATATCTATCTTGTGTGGTACGCAGTGCCCAACGATGTGCCGACCAATCGTACTCCAATTGGAATGTTTCATTCTCACCAACCTCATCCTGATTAGCGGTTACATCTACGCCCTGTTTCACGGAAACGTAACGTGAATTCAATCCAGCTATAAATGATGCTTGTGGCAGAGAGTCCTCCAAAGAGAAAAGTTCATCGCGGGTTACAGTCGACGAGCGAGACTTAAGTACAGCCTTAGAGCCGATTGGCGAAAGGTATTGGCTCTGTCTGTAAATAGAGATAATGATATACTATTGCTATACTATGGACAATTTTAAGTTGCATATTTACTTATCCCGAAGAGCCAAGTGTCCACCGTGATATTCAGCACTGAATAAACAATCGTCGTTGCACTGCACCTGGAGTTTTCCATTGGCATTCAAATACCTAGTGAGGGGAAAAAAGAAATTTTTTTTTTATATTTACAGAGCATTTATTCAAAGCCAATTTAAGCGCACTTATTGTTG
Organism: Chalcosyrphus nemorum; assembly: GCA_949716465.1. Lineage (NCBI taxonomy): Eukaryota > Metazoa > Arthropoda > Insecta > Diptera > Syrphidae > Chalcosyrphus > Chalcosyrphus nemorum. Next base: position 1,411,620 of record OX454332.1, read on the forward strand.
CATGTATGCAGCGCATAGCGACCCCCTTCATCGGCACGAAACTCCAAGGTGAATAGAGTGTCCTCACCCCATGGAATGTTAGCATCTACATGAATCTCATCTTGTGTCTCGGACAAGTGTGCAAACCGTTTCCTTCCAATCGATCGCAAATTCACTTGAGGCCTTGCGGCCAAGTGTACCGTCCAGAATTCGCCGTTCGATGGGGTCTTTGCTGTACAAACAAGCTTGTCTGGGGTGCCACCTAAGAAGTAGCCGCGCGACTCATTTTTCAGTGCCCATCGACCTGTATTATCCTCGCTTATACTAATCTGAAATCGACTTCCAGCATCGCGTTCATCGGTCTCACACAGCACGTTGCCGAATGAGTCGACAGAAAGATATTTATTTAGATGAGATCGTAGGTAGATAATGCCTGCGAATAGAGAAAGAAGAAATTTATAATAACTCATAAGGTAACACGACACTTTTCAAAGCACACAGTGTGAAAAGTTGGTTTAAAACAAAATCCTCACTTGACACTTCATAACTAAGATCTGGAATAAATACATGGATAAATCGATAGCCACTCCTTTCGGACGTAAAATTAATTGTTAAAATTGTTCCTGTTTAATAAACTGATGCATGTTTACAAGGATGTAGATAGGAAGATCGAATCGCTTTCAATTTACAGGTTGATTAAGTACACGTCACTAGCGAATACAAATAGCATGCAGGCAATTCATTAACATGTTCACGTAACAAGTTGTCAGCAATATATTTTACATTCGAACATTTGAAGGCGCGGATTGAATTGATATTAATGGGCCAGGTTAGATTTGAGCACAGTTAAGGTAAAATTTAAACTACAGGAATGGTAAATGGCCTACAATATCATGAAAAATGATTGCGCCTTAAGTAAAGGCGCACAGGATAATTGGAATTGTTTCTATATATTTGCAGAGAATGTCATCAATAACAATTAAATTATAAGTTTCAGCAGTAATCCTTTTTAAACAAATGAACGCAATTAGACTACGCAAAGCGAATCGATAAGAGATACAATTAATGATGGTTGTGAGTTTACTCACTAGTAAGCAAATATTTCATTGAAAAGAACAACAATTATAATTAATAAAATAACTAGATCTACATGTTAAGCATAATAGTTCTGTTACAAGTAAGGTAGTTTGAGACAAAAGAAAATAAATCTATTTAAGATAAACTTGTCTATTTATCTTGAACAAGATTCGGGCCAATAGCATTGTAAAACAAGTTCACTAGCAAAAACGTTAAGTACATTGGCGGATAAGCAATGACCACACCTTAACATTTGACTCTGGTACCCGAACATAGATTTGTTTCTGATATCAAATTTGTCTCCTTGAAACTTTACAGACAATCATACCGAAGATTAAAATTAATCAGAGACATAGAAAATATTTAATGAAAGTAACAAACATGATTACGCAGTAGGTTAAGATATAGGATAATTGCTTTGGTTTTAGAACTAAACAAAACAGCAACTATACAAAATAAACCAACTATCTATAAGACAATATTAATTATGCTACAAGTGAATGTGGCGTATACGGAAGAGAGTGACGAGTCCCAATAAGCCAATTTCGTCAAAAGTTATATTTATATTAGGTTCGCGCACTTTTTACACTAAAATTCGTAGATTATCAAATTCAAAATCAAATGGGGGTGAAATTCTTTCAAAGAGGACTAAAATTACACAAAAGTAAACGAACGGGTTGAACAACAAAAAGTTGAAAATACACTGATTTGACAGTTTTTACAAACCAGCTTAAATATATTTCTCGTGAGCGGTCTTTTCTGTGAAGAACACTACGAAAATTATCCGTACGCGAGCAGCGTTTCGTAAAAATTCGTGTAATGGTTTTTGTTTCTTCTAAATGTCACTCAATCTGTCTTATGTTAAAATTCGATATAGCTAACATAATCTCCAAAGCATAATATGTGTTCGGTATGTTGTCCAAGGTATGGCGAAGCAATGCAATCATCTTAAACACCAAGCTGAGACTCTTCCACTCCAACGTCATATCCGTGCTATTTTATGGATGTAGAATGTGGAGAGTGACCATCAACATCACAAGAAAGTTACAAACGTTCGTCAACATGTGTCTGCGTAACATCTTAAGGATTTTCCGGCCCAACCGGATCTCTTACGAACACCTTTACAAGACAACGGGACAGGAGCCTATAGGCTCGATTATCCAACGACGAAAGTGGCAGTGGGTTGGTCAAACGTTCCGAAAAGGTGACAGTAGCTAACCATGCTAACCATGGATTCGTTAACCCAAGATGGCAAAATGTCCGGAGGTTCAAGGAGAACGTGGCACAGAACTGTCGAGATTAGTTGAGTTTTCAATCACTTTGCATCACGTTAAGGCCACAAACTAAATGGCGAGCGATTGGTAAACTATATCTAGAACGATATCGCTCTACATTTCATCTTATTTCAACTTTTTGGTTTACCGCTGAGAGACAATGTAAGAAGATTGGCAGAATGAGCTCAGAGTGCTTTAGAACTCCTGGTTTTATGGCAGTACAGCCAAAAAGATTATACAAAGACAAGTATTACAAATAAACAGACAATGCTATTTTCACAACTAATCTTTTAAGCGATGACGTTTCATCCACTTGTCGCATGACAGTTTAGTTCTTTAATATGAAAACATGACCTTGACCGTGATTTATGCAACATAAGGTTCCATTTCATAAGCATGTACATATGTACACTGACATATACCTACTATAGCTACATAATGCTAAGCTCCTTGTGAGAGAAACTAGCTTACATAAAACTACCACCCAACTAATACATACTATGAAATACAACGTCTTGCAGTGAAGTCACTTGTTTAAAGTCAAAGTAATCCCCAGATTTAAGTTTATTCTCTCTTTATACACTATTCGCAAGTTCCCCCAGGATATACATATTTGAAATAAGACACGAATGAAGTCGAAAATCCCATTTAAGGTGTAACATAATCAAATTTACATAAAATTTGTACATACATATGTACGTGTATGAATCGCACATCAAACTTTACAATTATGTAGTAAAGACTTCATAGGTTACGTAAAAAAGAATGCATTCTCTATGACACCTATATTTGGACTTAGATTTGGTCATTCATTCGCGCAAATATAAATATGTATGTAATACTCCAAAGGCAGAAGCAATCTTATCATTACAAAAGTAGTTATATACAAATCAATCTACAAAAAAAAATTACATAAATTCTGAGAGCAATCTTCAAAATGTTATCAACTGCCATAAAGCACTGATTAATGGAACACAAATAAACAATTGCACATTGTTAGACTGATTCTCCATAAATGTCGCAATGCATCAATGGGTTTGCCCCAAGACAGTTTGTTAAACCAAAACAATCTGGCTGTCGTCGCATGTCTACTGTTTTCCTCAGTTCTTAGGTCATTCGCCTCAGAGCGCAAAGACCATACACAAATAAAAGACCAACACAAGCCAAATCACCAAAATGAAAAAAAAAAAAGTTGCTTCATGGAATTGCCGAATCGATTACTATTTGCTGACCCACTCGCTTTTGTTTTGTCATTAGTCTTGGTTCCATCATCCGCAGCACCGAGTGTCTACAGATTGGGTACTTTACTTTCCATCATTTCCAAAATCAAAAGCGCAAGAGGAAGGCATCACTGTATATGGACAATATGAAGAGGGAGAGACTGTGTTGCTCAATGGGCGACAATTATCACAGTCTAACTGAAATTTTGCAATTTCAATAGAATCGTGATGAAGTTTCTATTATCCATTGAAGCGCACATAACGCGCAATCGAATTAAACAACTTTCAGTTATTACAGTTATTGTCATGAATTATACTCACTTTCTCCGGTATTGGAGGGCTCTAATGTCCACAGCTGCTTCTTCTTCAGACTGGAGCCATTTGCATTCAATTTGAAACCGAATGTCTCCGCGGTCATGTACTTGTGTTGGCCATTGATCAGACCAATGGTCCACCAACCCTTTTGTTGGTTCTGTGCAATGATATCGCCATTTGATCCGTTCAGCTCGTATCCTTGACCGTTCATTCTATCTGTGTGTATGTCACTCGCTCGCTGTGATCACGTTTGATTAATTACTTCTCAATAAAAAATAAATAAAATAGTAGTTCACTCTGCTTGCTCGTTCTGCTGATAGCCGGCGTCACACTCTGTAAAGACACAAAAGATACGACAACGATTACGAATGTAAAATGAAATTTAGAAATGTCTTTGCACTTTTTTCTTTCTGGTTTTAGTTTCTGTTCTGGCTAAACCACAGACTTGAATTTGATCACTTGCTTGTGGTTAATGGCTTGTTACCAAAGTACAATATAATATGGAAAAGTTTTCGTTCTAGGCCCCGAGGTTACACAATTTTAGGGAAATGAATTTCATTAATAAATTAAATTAAATCAACAAAATGAAGTTTGAATGTCTGTATCTCCCGCATTCATCAGAGCACAGTTAGTTAGTTAGGAAAGAAAGTGTTTTAACATTTTTAATTAATTTCTGTCCCCGCAGCGCAGCTGAACTTTCTTCTTCACTGTTATTTCTTCCAAGTTTATTCTATTCGAATTCGAGATGCCCGATCCACTCTGCAGTTGGATTGGATAGTTATAAATTTGATGGGGCAGCTTAAGCATGTGGAAAACGGTGATTTTATGCCTGAAGAATTCTCGATGTTATGAGACGGGTGCTAAACGGTTCTAAAACCAGTAATCCACGAATTATTCATTTGCTAATGCCAGTAAAATAATAAAACCCTAAAATCACGTCAGCGCCATTGCTGCGCCTTAGCAACCGGAAATAAAACAACGACTGGTAGTTGTTTCGCTGGTGTTTATCAATTAGTTTTCTAGGCATTTGAAGATGAAATCTCATGGAGCGCTGCTCCTTGAGACCTACCTTCTTCATGTATGTATTCTCATCGCAGAAGCATGGCACTGAGTTGAGTGGGTAAATTCAATCAATGTTTACTCATTGCATATGGATGTTTGAGTTCTGTACAAAAAAAAAAAAAAACCAGCAGGCTACCATTGAATGCTGTGTTCCGCTGGAGTTATTTATGTTGTCATGTTATAAAATGATGAGCAGAGACAAGTTGAAATGATCAATCTTTCAAGAAATCTGTTCTGTTCTGTTTTATACTCATCCCTTTGTTTACATAGAAAAAGCCGTAAAGGACAAACAAGGTATTGTTGTTTAAGTGTGACTGTTTTGTTAACAAATTCTCGTATGTTACGAGATGCTCAAGAGAAGGGGTTAAATAGTGAATAGAGCCGCTTAAAAGATCAAAGATACATACATATATAAATGAAACTTGGTACCATTTCTAAATTAATCTGAGTTTTATATCTACAAAAGTAAAAGTGATATACTTAAATAGATTTGACTTTTACTTTTACATTGTTTTAAATGAATTTAGATTTTATGGTACGTAAGCTCGCTATTCAAATCCCTGTTTATGAAGAAGAAAAGTAAAAGAAGGCTGCATTATAATCTGAACTATCACGTAAAAATTGCCAATTATTCGATAGAAATCGAATATTCATTTATTCGATAGTTTATCGTTCATTGACATTTGCATTTACTCAATGAATTCTTTTTACTTAATCTTTTTATCTCATTTTTTTCTTGTCGTTTCTTTTCTTTTTGTAAGTACATACATATGTAGTTCGATAGTTCGATTTGAATTGAAAAAAAGTCACAGAGAATTATTTAACTTTCTTATATCGATTTGAATAAGGGGTGATTTGCCCTTTAAGACTAAACGCCAGTAAAAAGATTAAAGTGTCTGTAGTTGCTTAAAGTTATTGAGTAGCCACGCAGTCACGGTGAAGGTAAGTCATTCTTCGTATTCTAACAACCCCATACACAAAAATGGCATGAGTCATTTTCGCAGAAAGAAACGTTTATAATTTATAAGCTTAGCAGTAGTAATGAACAGATGGGAGCGAGCGACAACAATACCTCTTCCGTTTTCGATACATCTATGGAAACCATGAAATACAACCTTTATAAGGTACTATACAGTAGTTGTCGAATAATTGTTTCCACATATTCATTTTACATAATCGATTAGTATTGTTTGCTTCGCTTTGATATCATCATAACGTAAAGTTAATTTCGAACTAATAAGTACAAGATTCATGACCAAAATTTCCTGAAAAAAATCCGAGCTACAGACAGTTCCTACTGTCATAAAACTGTTGATTTAAAATAAGAACACGCACAGCACGTGTAATTTTAAGAAGCCAGATCTCGGCTGCTGGTTGATTTTCTTTTTGTATCAAGTTTGGTGCTCTTTAATGTAAGTTTTAGGAACGAACAAATATTTAAAAAAAATATCCTTAACACAACATGATTTGTTTCAAAGCTACGTGTTCAAAAAAAATATAGCCTATGCGAATGTTTCATATTGACAACAGTCGCGCGAAAGTGCCGACAGAATGTATTAGCTTGTTAAACATAAAATCGAACCTCGTAAATTGCTTTTTAACATCTATTTATCGCACAGCTGACTTGGAGTAAGATGCAAATAAAAAGTTAGCAAAAGGTGCTTTCCTAGATTCAAACAAAATGCGGATTGTGACTGCGCCTTGCATGCAAAGCAAATACACGACGAATTCACAATATTTTGCGCAAACGATTACGTATTGAATCATGACGTTTTTGAATGTTATAGGATACCTACAAGATTTTTAACATTTAAACATTTTCTAATAATCCTGGATCAACGAACAAAATTTTGACATAGACCCAGTTCCAAATAGACCTCTTCTGTTTTGTCTGCGAGGTGAACTCATGTTTAAACTGCAATCTTTAATTTTAAAAATGCTTCAAGTTTAAATGAACTCAATTTTCGGCATTGTCCAATTTTCACGTTCAACAAATAAGTAATAAGTAGATACATACGCTATTGAATAAATAAAGGTTACCACATGAGAATTTCAACGAAACTTCACTGAGACTTTCTGGATTTGAATAGTTATTAATTATGAAAGTGGCAGTAAATATAAATATATAGACGTTGTCAACAAATAATCTGAGAGATATCGCAGTTTACCTCATGGACAAATCAGAGCTGCAACTTTAGTTTTTTTTGTAAAATAGTGTAGTGGTAACTTTTATTTGTCCATTACTGTATGTGTGTATAACAAAACGTCCTCTACAAAGTGCTAGTTCACGATGTACAGTATAATCGTTCACACTGTGCATTTCGGAACGTAATGCGTTCTGTCATAATTTTGGGTTTGCATTTAGGAATGTTTGCTGAATTTACAATGCAAGTAGTGCTGCATTTAGGAAAACACAAACACTCCTCAATATAATGGTGGGAAAGGCATTGTGCAAGTTAATCTAATCAGAAAGAGAATCAATAGTCAATACCATTCATTTAGGATTCCCGATGCTTGCTACAACGCACAAGTGCAGTCTATCTCTCCAAGGCAGTTTTAACATTATTTCTTTTCTCTTTACTTCCCTTTCATTTTATCAAACTAATTTACCTTTCAGTTTACTCTAATCAAATTCCTTATCGTTAATGGGAAACTATTTTATTGGTTGTCTGCGCTATCGACTACCATATCCAACACCAAATTTATTGCACACATCACATTTTATTCTACTCACATAAGCAATTTAATAACAATTTTATACTTATTCGTCGTAAAACATAAGTGCCTTCCAATTGGAAAGAATAATCCTAATAGCATTCTTCAACCAATAGAAAGATGTTTTTTCTCAATTCTTGTCGAGATTTAAAAGGCAAAATATTCATTCAGAATTGATTCGATTCGATTTTCTAATTTCAACAAGAAATAAACGTTTAACTAATTGCAAACTGAACACTGCGATTGAAAGAATATTTTTTCAGCCACCAAACTGAACTGGCTAGCTGAACTCATTAGCATATATTGCATCGCGCAACAAAGGACACCACCACCTCCAGAATGCAGCAATCGAAAGCTGATTGCAATGTTTTATTTTTTTTTTTCCCCCTTTCAAGTACTCACTTTAACGTCGTCAACGACGTCGTCGACAAACGTCTCGAATGAGTCGTCGCAAGATAATATTTGCTGTCTAAATTTAGACGCATTTTGTTAAACGTTCTTTCTTTAGTATTCACTCAGCATCGAGCGTGCGTTTTTTTCTTATTCTAAGTACATGCCACTGAGAGGAAGTTGATTTGTTTTACTGTCTTTGTTTCTCCCGAAAATAAAGGAAAAAATAAAAACCGAGTGCGTATCATTGTGCGCATACAAAGATGGTAAGGAAGGGTAACCACAACCACTCGGAAGATATGTACACACATATTCCCGTGGTTGTCAGATGTGTAGATGGTGATCGGAAAAGGATGTGTCAATGGATTTATTAAGTGCACGCCCAACACACTGTCTGATATTCTTATGCTGTTCAATTATCGAAATCGCATTTATGTACATACATATGTTTATATAAATTAATAAGCACAATTAAACGAGTGTTGAGATGCGCTTCGTGTACCTGTAGGAAATATTTTCGCCTATCTATTGTGTTGAACGATCTGTACAGCTAGAAAATCTGTTAGATAGACAGTGCATTCTTATTGCTCTGAATGCTTCTGCATCCACTACATAAACCAGCACCAACGGCAGAAGAACAACGGAACAACACCTCACAAGAGAGTACATAGTTCTCCATTCAGACATTTAAGTTTAACATGCGACTAAATTGCTAAGCGGCCTTCTTTTCTTCTTCGCTCACATCTTCTGTGCCTAGATAGATAGATACACCTCTTTCATTTCTTACTGCAGCGCAGCGCGATGCATGCTGGAGTAATAGCTCTTGGTGTTGCCTTAAATAATGATGATAGCAGTGACCGGCCACAGGTAAATTGCTATCTTAATAAAAAAAAAAAAGAATAAATAAAGAAAAAATAAACCAGTTAGATAAAACGGAATATTTCGTATCGTATCCCCATGTTGCAGACTTCTCTGGCGGCACGAGCAAAATTTCACTGACAATCTACAAGTTGTTATAAGTCATCGTGCTCTTCATCCCTCTTCCTGCTTGGCCCACTGATCAGAGGAGAACCGAATTTTTTTCCACTTCCATAATGTGATATTCAAATGCATCTCAGAGATATATAGCATTCGGCGGCGTATCTGAGCACGCTCGTGTCTAGATCACTCTGCCACTTTGGGGATATTCGTATGTACAAGTATTTAGAAAAAAATTAAACTAATCTTCCAGCTCAAGATCAAGATGTGCCGTTGAAAGTTGAATAACTAGATGAATTGGTCCGCAAACGTAAAGATACAGATTGCATGAAACCAGTGCGAGCGCACAAAAACGTACCCGATACTCTTTCTGTGCGCATTCTCCTCTTGGTTTTTTTTTTCTTCAAGCAGTATGAAAATACCGTCAGGAGCAATTTCTTTTCTTTATTTTTTTTACTTTTGTTGCTCAAAGCAGCTCTTTTCTTTCTCGAAAAGCAACTGTGATTCAAATTCATAATTCCATAATTGAAGGCGGCCCGTGGAGGAGAAGAAATTGATTGTTCACCGTATCTCCCCATGGTAAAGTATAATTTGCCAAATTGATACTTTTCTATTCTTCTCCTGTGAATCACAACAATTCCATCGTTAGCCATCACCATCATCATCATCATCATTAAGAAACATTTAACATTTTAGTTAAAATGAAAAAAAAAAAATTAAATGCGCGTGCGCGCAGAAGGACAGAAATAGTAGAGAGAAGAATATCGAGAATTATGTAGGTTAAACTAGATGTGCATTCATTTTGGTAAAAACCGTTGTACGCTACTTTCTTATTCAAACCGATTTGCATACTAGTATCAAAAGTATACATTTCTATATGCAAATATATGTTAAGTTGGACTCGAAAAACTGTAACTGACTTCAGTGAGATACCCATCGCGTGCTGCTCCATTAACGTACATGTTAATTCTTCAGCGCACAATCCAGTGTATATTTCCAGATGTGTACTATACACATCCGATGGCGATAAGTGTGATGTGATGAGTCACACAGGGTCCGCCGAGGAAGCCTATATATCGTCTCGAAGGGTCATTGCATTTGGTGAACTTGGTTTTTATTTTTTTGAGATTTCATGCGGGCACAACCCCTGAAAATTTTGAGGCACGATATCAACTCCAAGAGGAAGGGAAGAACACATGCACGAGTAACATGAATCATTCAAGTCATGGTGTTGGCTGTGTACTCTTTTTTTTTTTGTTTTCCTGAGGCCAGGAGGAATATGCGATGGGAATTTCAAAAGCCCACAGAGAAGAATACAAAAAAGGGAAACAAAAAAAGTATAAAACAAGCAAAGGGAATCAAGTACTTGTGTTGGTAGCAGCAAAGTCAAAGAAATGAAGTAATGGGTGCTCGTTCGAACAACAACAACAACAGAAGCGGGTGGAAGAGGAGATAAGGCAAGCACAAAACATGTTTCTGGCTTTGGCGATAAAAATGTTGAGTTTGTTGTTCTTTGCGTTGCGATTTTCTTCTTATTTGGCTGTGATTTCTTTAATATCTCACTGAAAAACAAACCTTTTTTTTTTTTCTTAGTTAAGAGGAAATTAGCTAATTAGTCAGAACATAAATATCTCATGGTATATCACGCTGTATAAATATCCCTTACGTTGTGCCGTATTTATAACCACTTCATTTTTATCTAATCAATTATGTATGTCTGTTATACTTGTCATTTGTACAATATTTCTACGAAAGTGCATTGTTTTTATGGAGGACCAAAATTGATTATCACAGCAAGAACACAATTAACAACTTCTTGGGAAAAGTTAATGATTTGTCAGCAGCTTGTTAACTTAACCTTTGTTTTAACGCGTTTTCTAATCTTTTGCTTTGGAAACGAAATATGATTGTTCTTGTTTTTCCAATTCTTTACCTTGCACAGAAACAACGTCAAGGTAGACTCTTTTTTAGCACTGAGATTGCAGATACCACCTATTCAAAAATGCTGACGGAATGTTTAACTTAACAGCAGCAATAAAACAACCAGACATGAAAGTAGATCATAAATTCTCAAACAAACTAGTAATTACATATTGTTAACTCACCCACTCAAGGAGGAGGATATGCTCTGTATGATATACAATATATGCACGTCATAGAACTTGTTAACCTCGCCTGAGGTTTAAAATTCTTCTAGTAGCTAACTAAAAGAAGCTTCTCTTGCAGGCACTCAACGCATGATTTATAAATGCGTTAGCTAACTCGAAGTGGATAGAATTTTAGGACTTTTCGGTAGTTTGTAGATGGAAACGAATAACTTACATTACATAGTTAAATATGCTAAAGCGGCTTAGGGTTTTAAAACCACGGGCTTGAATCACTTGAGAGGGTTATATGTTTACAACTGATCGTGAATCTACACACGAATTCGACAAATGAGAGGCCCACTTTTCCAAAGATTCACTTTTTTCAGTATTTTAACTAAAACCCGAAAAAACTTACTAAACCAAATATCTATCAAATAAATAACCACGCCCACTTTTGAAGGCCTCTTCGTGAAAATCTGTGTTTCTTTGATTTCATTCGAATGATATCAATTGATAAGAATAAAGTTTGGTAAATATCTAAAACTTTTCAAAATCCGCCCGCTACCACACCCACTTTTAGAGAAAATTCGTGTTTTGGACAAATTTTATAAAAAATATTGCAAAACAATTACATTGGTAGAAGAAGGCCCTATGCGGGTTAATATGTGTACACATATGTATATAAGAAATAGGGTATCAAACGGATTGTAGCATTTCTTTATCAAAAAATATTATGTTTAAAATACATACACCAGAACAAATTGTGTATTATACAATTCGAATTATTTGATAAATTTTTTTTTTGTGTGAAACACATGGTTTGTTCCCGTACTTGCTGCACTAAATTTCGTAGCTTGCCAAATTTGTAAGAGCGGAGGTTATATTATCTCAGAGAAAGACAAATCTCCAAAAAAGTACGGGAACGGGTTGAACAAAAAAGCTGCATACTTTTTAGACGTCACTTTTTTTTGCATTGATTAACATAAAATTATTTTGCCACAACGATTTGGCAGAACTCATATTTTTGCTCAAAGAATTTTCTTGGACTAAAATTTGCAGCTTGGGGAAATTTCTTGCTCTAGTGAGATGTAAAACTTTGACGTACAGGAACAGCAATTCGCTATTTTTTGTTTGTTTTAGTTAGACCTACTGTTTCTACTTAGTCTTACACCACTGAATGTAAATCACGTTTCAAAAGGAGAGTTCTCCGCTAAAGGTTTACCTATTCACAGCTCAGCGAAAAAATACAAACAAACCAGTATTCCTAAATTTTGACATTTGATTTTTTTATCCTGTCACATCAATATGGGAATTTCACTTGTCATTTACCAAAGAAAATATAACGGGAAAATGAATTTTGTTTCATATTGTGTTGTGGAATATGAATAAAATTTGACAGTTCCGCTTATTCACGAAAAAATCAGCGAATTGTGAATTTCTTGGCAGAAATAAAAAAATTCAACTTCTCTTGCATAAATCCGTAGGTCAATTAAAAATGGGCATAGTAAACTATGTAGTATGTGCTAAAAATGGTTTGTTCGCAGTTCGCTCATTCGTCGACCGCTGAGCTGTGAATGGACCTTAATTAAACCTAAAAAGGATATCATGTAACTACATTCTAAAAGCACATAGGTGCATGTCCATCGCGAGATTCAGCATATCCACACAAAGCATAAGGAATAAGAGATCTATGTACATATGTACGTAGATTTGTATTTTCTCTTGACTTGGCTGATAAAATGCAAATAAAAAACAATGAACTCCAATGCGTATTCGAATTTTGTTTAACAATGATTTTCTAAGAAACGGTAAACATAAACATGATGGAACTCATCGTGAGCTAAAAATTATAAGAGTAGATTGTTGTTTATGTTTATACTGCTCGTAATTAAGTTTTTATGTTGTTAGCATGATGATGATTTAAATTAGGGTACCGTATTTTTTGGTATTTTGCTTCGGATTGGCGCATTGTACTGATAGTCAATCAAATTTATGCGAGTGAAAATTATTCCATGTAGAACTCCACAACTAGATTTGAGTTACGATTGTTTCATGTTTAAATAACTGTCATGGCGTATTAACACATATTAGAGTATCTGATCTTATGTCCAACACAAACTGTTAGATCTAATTAAAACAAATTAGCAACCATAGGCCCCGAATGATTTTCTTCGCCAGTAATTGTGGGCACATGCTAGGCAAGTTTTCCTCATCTGCATTTGAGCGCAATTTTATTTCCATTGTGTAAACACGTCGTATAGTTCACCATCAAATCATATACTCGCAACAAGATCGGAGCTTGAACGGGAATCAGGTTGAATTACGCACACGCGACAGCTCGAACGTCGTCGAAGACAATAACGAGCAATTGTGTAGAACATATTCCCACCACCAGCTGGCCTGAGCCACGAGCAATTTAGAGCAAATACCTGCACTTTTACTGTTACTCGTATTTATGCGGGTGGCTGGTTCGATCTGTATCTAGCTATGAATTCAAAGTGGATTTCTCTCTTTTCTTTAATTGAATAATAACCTTACGAGAAGGAGATTTAAAATATTTTAGGCAAATTAGATTATTCTTTTTAAGAAGGACGTTGTCCCCATGCCTGAGTTGTATACTCCTACCTTCTTCAATAAATTGTCCCAAGATTTGAAAATTGAGAAAATATGCAAATTTTAATTAGATGCCGCTGCTCATAGATCACCAAATCACCATTCTATTACTTCTCCTCACTGCCTATCCACGCAATTTAGCAAGAAAAGTTATGATGTAATGTACGAAATGAATCTTGCTATCTTGTCGCGTATCTTTGCAACTGAACTAAAGATGATTATTTGAAAGGGTCTCAAAAGTAAGGTTGTTACATTACCTATACTCCACAATAAAATTTTAAAGGTCAGATATATTTCCAATTTTATTTCCGTCGCGTTTGCTACAAGTTAAACTTTCATATATATATAATACGGATATATTCAAATCGGGAACGATATATGTACATACAAGTGAGCAGTTAAAATACACATTTAATTGCACAGGTTATTTGGTTCTCCAGGTGGTTTTATTGGATTATAAAACCGAGATTCAATATAATAAAAACATAATTTTGTTTAATATGCACTAAAAGTATTCTAATTGGTTTAACCCGTTCTTATTTATACATCCAGTTACAGTCCGAGTTTTCCTTCAGCATTAATGACTAATGTTTATAAGGATGATAATATGCATATACTTATTGCATCCACACAGGTTCAGTACGCCTACACAGCATATGTGGAGATCTTTTTTTAAAACAACAAACGTAAATACAATTCAACATTTAGGAACACAAAATCATAATCGCATAACACACACAAGAAAACACTATGAATTTGAAATATCTGATTTTCTGGTGTGCATCAACGTAACCCTAAAAATGTTTAGTTTTTCTATGACTCTTTACGAAAGTAGGTTCATGAGTTTTCGACATCAATTTCTTTATAGCCACATTTCTGATACCCAGTTCGTAAGATTTTCCTTCTGCGTCTGAATTATCTTTATCCCATTTGGGGAGGTTTTCCAAAAAGCCGTTAACATAAGGCGACAAAGACTTGTAGCACAAGTTGAACAAAATTATGCAACCCAAAACAACAAAAGTTTGAATTCAATTCTGATCTAGGTAAAGTCTAAAGTATACATGGATAAGGTCCAGGGTACGATTGAGGAATGTATACATCGATCTCCAACTATTGGATACAAATAAATAATTCCTTTTTTCTGCATTTCAATTGTTCTCTCCGTAATGTATGTAGGTACCTAACGATTTTTACATTCGATAGTTACTTTTTGTTCTCTTAATTAATTTTTTAGCACACCTATAAGAACGTTGGTTCTAAAGCGTCATTTTAGTAATGTGCATATGACACATTCTTTCCGAATCCGGTCGTCGTCGAATGTGATTCGTGAAACGAATTTTTAATCAAATTCCTTAACATGTCCGACGAGAAGGAAAGTCAAGTTCAGTGTTTTAAGGGATCCCCAAGAAGGTATTTAAAATGCAGTATAAACTTTGAAAGACTACAGCAAAATCTAGGTTATTAAGTTTGGAGTCTACAAACGTGAGAGCGTAGCATTATAATATTTTTTATTACCACTTTCTGCGCCTCTTTCCGAGATAACATCCTAAACCAAAATTTTATTATGCATTTAGGCAAGTTATAACGATATTTCAAGTTAATGGTAAATGGTTATTTTCGACATTCGGCTCTTTTGTTGATCTGATAACTAAACCGTTGTCTTTTGAAAGATCCAGCTGAATAGGGCTAAGAGTGTACATTGTCAACGTCTGTTGTATAGGGCTAAGAGTCAACATTAGGTTGATGAATTCATTGAGAATTTGAATTCATTGCCCTGAAATTAAATT
Source organism: Chalcosyrphus nemorum (assembly GCA_949716465.1). Classification (NCBI taxonomy): domain Eukaryota; kingdom Metazoa; phylum Arthropoda; class Insecta; order Diptera; family Syrphidae; genus Chalcosyrphus; species Chalcosyrphus nemorum. The sequence continues at coordinate 1,427,117 of OX454332.1, forward strand.
TTTTATCAATCTTGGTTTTTCCCCCCGATGAATAACAGATGAATAAGCATCCTAAAAACTTATTTTCAAGATGCAATTTGCGATAAGTTCCAATGTATGTTTTCAGAAAAAAAAAAAAATAATAATTTTATTTAATTTTTTAATCGCAGGCGAAATTTCCATAAATTACAAATGAAACCCCCATGAGCAGTTTGCTCATAGTCTGCAACGGAATACTATATTTAAAGTCCAGTCCACCCCCGAGAATCACTCAATCGTCTACCCTCCACAGTGCTCGCACTCTCGCATAGAACAACTTCCTACTCACTCGTATCGATTTACAATTAGTACCTTCGTCCTTTTCTCAGTCAGCAGTGTTGTTCTCCCTCGAACAACTACAGCCAGCACACCGGCAATTGCGGAATTGGGTGGATCTCGGCTGATAACAAGGATTCCGCGACTCTCAACTGAGTGCTTTTGTCCTAGCGGGTGGGTGGCGGCGGCGGTGCATTCGGATGACTTTGCAACCCTCGTCGAGCACAAATCTAAATTGCCGGCGCTCACCAGTCTTTTGTTCAGCAACCGACGACCAAACAATATGTGCACAATGTGTTCGAAAGGAATACATACCCACCACACATGCAGGCATGAATATACATCCATATGTATGTATATACAAAAAAGAGCAAAGTAAAAATCCAGGATGTTTTTAGGGATGGGTTTTTCTGCTTTCCACAGATAGGCGCTCTTCTGAATTATAATTTTAGAACCTAATTTTCTGATTGGAAAGAAAGAAATTCTGGAACACCTCACACACAGGTTGAGTGAGCGAAGCACACAGCAAGGGTCCATGCCCTCTTTATGATTCCCCCTTCTACGACATTCCTTCTTTTCAACCTTTTAGCTGCCTTTGGTCTTATAGGAAAGAACAAAAAAACCAATTGATTGTGTTTCTACTTTTGTGAACAAGTTTTGCAATAAAATTTTTTAATTATTTAAAAAAAAAAAAGCACAACTCGCACTTGGCTCGTCGTCAATCATAGTTGTTAGTGTTTGCTTAATGTTCTACTTTGTAGACAACAAGGAAGCGGCGCAAAAGCCGGTTAAACAAAGTGTACACCATTTCTTTCGGATTTTCTAGTTCGCACTCTGTTCTGTATAGTTGGTCTCTAGTTGATGAGGATGAGGAGGAATCTTAATCTTCTTCACTTACATTTCAAGAAGTTAAGTCTGCACTGGTAAATCCAATTTTCATTTAATTACCGCGGATTCGCTGACAAGGTTTGTTTTACTTTATATATTTGCGAAGCACAAGTAAATTAGTTCTTTTTATTTTATTCTTTTGTGTTACACCCTTTTTTGGTTTCGGTAGTTAGTAAAACTCTAATTCACACTCAATCGAACTGCAAAAAAATTAAGGGGAAGAGATCAACACTCGCGCTAACGAACTGCACTCGACTCCGTCTCAAACACGAATGAGATTTTTGGCTACGGTCTCGTTGCAGGAAGGCTGCGGTGCGGTTGGTCGACTCGACGCGGCTGGTTGCGTTGGCGACGGTTGACGGCGAGTTAAGTGCAACTTTCGCCGTTGCCCGTTGGTCGTCGTCGTGCTCGTGCCGTGCAGAGGAAGATGGAAGACAACAACAAGCTCGTCGAGTAGACTTCAATGGAGCCACAAGCCAGAATTAAATGGCAAATTCGAGTGAGTATTGCCATATGAAAAATGTTAAGGAAAAGTATTGTAGAGAAAAATGCGAGATTATTTTAACCCTAGAAGACTAATCATATTTTTTAGTACATTTAGACTAATCATTCGTCGAATCGACGACGCAATGTTTAAACCCAATTTTAGCAAAAGTAATTGAAAAATTCTTGTTATTATCAATAACTTATACTCGTAATAAAACACAATTGTTTACTTTTAAGTTTCACATACATTAGTCTTTATTTTCTTATTTTCTTTAGGAACATACATAGGTTTTATGAGATCTATTTTTCTTGAAATGCATTCGCCGAATCGACGAACCTTAGTCAATTAAGGTTAAAAAATTATTGAAATATTATTAGAGTACACACAGAGTTCTCTTGTTATTCCCTTTTTTTTTTGTTCAGTGGGTTGTAGTTATGTATCTAAAAAAACAATATGTCTGTTTCCCCACTGATTAAAAATAGGAAAATCTACAAAATGTACCAAAGATATTGAATTCCCGTTCCCGAAAGTCAAAGTTTCGTAGTTTTCATGAGAGAGTAAGAAATTTCTCCATACTGTGAATTTTAGCTCAAGAAATTTTGTTCTGTCAAATTGTTGTTGGTTGGTAAAATAATAGGCCCTTTCGCGTACCCTCCTAAAACATCGAATTTTAACGAAAAGCTGTTCACGTACGGAGAATTTTCGTAGTTTTTCGCAGAAGAGGGCGCTCACGAGAGAGTAAGAAATTTCCCCCTGCTACGAATTTTATTGCAAGAAATTTCTGTGGGCAATCTTAGAAATTTGATAATCTACGAATTTTAATGCAAAAAGTACTCGAACGGACCTAATTTGAAGTAAAACAATACAAAAATGAGTGACGTTTAAAATGTGGGCCGTTGTTTTTTGTTGAACGCGTTCCCCCACATTTTTAGGCATTTGTCTTTTACCCCCACGATTAGAAATTTGACAACCTGTTTCCGTCGAAGAAAACTCTGATCTCATTTAAAAAAAAGTAATTTTTTTTACTTTAAGTATTTTCAATTCGAACAAAAAAACCAAGAACAGAAGCCAAGATATTTTATATGAGAGAAAATAACCACTTCGTTGATCAGAAAAAATGACAACACTACCCTTAAATAAAAATACGCATAACGGTATTTTTCTTTTAGAAATATGACTATTTCTCGGTATTACTCAAAAATTCTTTGTTTGTTTTTTTTTTTAAGTACATAATTCGTACGCAATACTAACTTCTGTGACAGTAATGTCGTATATTACATTTAGGCTAGAAGCGGCCCTTTAAAATATACCCGTTCTTTCAAAAGCCCTTCACAAAACTGAGAATTTTGTCATCTTCCACAAGAGCTTGCATTGAGCAATATTATTGAAATTTGGTGAACGAAACTCGTGATCGTTTATTCTTCTCTGAGCGGCTATTTTGAATATTGTCTCTCCTAGGATCACTTTGCAATTTTTAGAACAGGCACTTCTTGAAGATGATAGTCAATTTAGATTTCGTTTTTGCAATTGTTGTATGTAATCAAATCTGGTACCGGCTTTGTGTGATAAACATGGTTTTAAACAAGTTAAGACCATATGACTTGCGCATGCTTAGGATGTCTTTTCTGTCGTAACTCAGTCCTCCTGTTGCTGAAATCTAGCCAGAATGTATCTTCTTCTTTCTGTTCGCATTTGTCTTTCTGCGCTTATAATATTCCACACCTCACCTTGTATCATCAGTTTAAGAGACATCAAACTGTCACTAAACTTTAAAATTGCCAAGTTACTGCAAAGGATGATAGTAATTTCGTTACGTTAACCCTGTTCCGATCCATAGTAGAATATCTTGTAGACTTTTGTCGTAAAGCCCAAAAAACGTTCCCGATTTATGGTGGTCCGAAATTGTCCGAAGATGTCCACTCCCCTTCTAATTATTATCATTTCTTCAACAGATTTACCTTTTCCGTTTATACAATTCGCCTTTTGAAAGCTCTTCGCCATCATAAATTTTAACTGCGTTCTTAAAAGATAAGATTTATCTTTCCCCACGCCATCAACTTGAAATTGCGATAAATCACACTTATTTACTACCTCCTCCGCTTGCTGTCATGTCAGCTAACGCACGCATCTAGTAACCATAACGATAACAGTTGCATTTCACTAAATAAATACAATTTAAATCGTGTAAAACTCACCCATAAACTGTTTTTCGGTTTTGCAGACGATAATAAAATATTTCCTTTACTGTATTTAGTGGATAGATACAATCATAATTGAGAATCTGTCTAAGCACCTAATACCCAAATCCACGGTCTAATAAATTTCGAAGATGTTCATCTGACCGCGCACCTGCTCATCGAGCTCAACACATCCACGGAAGTGGTGGTTGATATCCAGCAACACTAAATGCATTGTGCACGATTTGCACGAATCGGCTGTTCCCGGCGAATGAGAGTGTGAAACGAATGCAGTTCAAGTGCAATTAAAAGACTGCATTACTCCAAATCCGCGTATTTAGATGCCAATTGGTGGTGAGATAGCCGTTGGGCGTAAGAGCATGCGCGCAGCTGCAGATCCACATAGATTATTGCGTGTCGTTTCGAATGGAAGTCATGTGCCAGCTTTCAGATGCAATTAGACAAATGCAATTGTTTGCCAGGCGTACATACATACACATATCTTCAAATGTGGAAAAAATACTTTTGTTAACATGCTACTGTGTAACTTCATTAAGTACAAATATTTATCTAAGACAGTTGGATCTTCAGGGCATGAAGTTTTCTTATCTGTGCTTATAAAACTTCCTCCAATAATGCAGATAAATGAAGACAATCGATTTAAAATCAGTTCGTTAACTCAAGTTACTGGAGCATATCATTGTGCACATGACCTAGAGATACAAGGAGCTTGCTATCCACCAGAGAGAGCAGATAAAATTAATATAATAATGCTTTTTATTGAAAGGATGTTCTCATTAAAAATTGCTTTTATCTCGTACATAAAGAGTTGAAAATTAATGCTCATAGATATCGTCAGCACCAGCAGGTGAGTTTCTCTCATCGCAATAAATAATATTAACGGCTCATCTCCGAATTCGATAAAAAAAAAACACAAGTTGTTATTGAAGGCTTAGAACTCGTCACTTGATAAACTGATGCAGCTGAAAATGGGCCGTTGCTACAACAACCCGTAATCCGAAATAGTGATACGAATTTGCCAGATTGGTGATGCCAATCCGCTTATTCGAGTCGTGCTTTTTAACCAAAATGTAATGGTTTCTCATAGGTATAATTTACTAAGATAAGGATCATGGGGTTTTTAAGGAACAAATTAATATACTTATCAATACATACACCATTGTAAAATTCCCTTTGGTTTGATATGCGACCTGATGGTCGCACCTATAATATAGGGCAAGTATTGGATTCGTGAAAAAAATCGAACTCGAGATAACAATAAATTCTGACATTACGATGCTAGAGAAGCTCGAAAAAGTGTGTCTGCCGATTCTTTCTGTCTGTCAAAAGAGGATGTGAATGCCCTTTTATCGATTAACAGGGCATACGGGCGTTAGTTAATTTGAGAGAAAAGAGAAAAGAGATAGGAAAAAGTCGATGTTGTAATATTTGCAGCTCAGGTGATATTAGGTTTCAAAATGTGTTCTCCATGTTCAAATTGACTGTTTTTGCATTAATTTTTGATTCACAGTATTTTTTTCTGCTCATACTAAGTGGTTATTTATTTGTCTTACACATCATGGACTCTCATAACCGATTTATATAGTAGAATTACGAGAAAGGCCAGAGATACAAGATTTCAGCAATCAGAAATATAAATAAGTAAAATTTAGAATGTTTTAAATAGAAACTTTTGGTCAAAAGCTTTTAGCTGTTTAGTAGATGTCTCAAAATAGTCCTGACTTCGTTTCCTCTTTTAGTATTTTTGCTACACAGCAAACAATGGGCACGTTCCGAACTAATTTTGAGGTAAAACCTAACATACGGAACGAAAAACGATTTTTATTCAGCAGCATCTTATAGCATGAAACACATCACCACAGCAATAGCAACAGCAACTTTGACCATCGAATTTTTTCTACGAATCAATGCTTTTCTATGGAACAGAACACATTGATTACAGCAACAGCAACTTCAAAGTTGGACCAAAGTCCTGACCTTATGGGAACGCTCAATATGTTCAAATCCGCTTCTGGATAAAGTTCTAAACTTAAGTTTTATTTATGCTGTTTAAGGCAAGAGCTGTCTATTTTATGTTAAAATGCATTTTGGCTTAGCCCGAAATGTTGGTTACGTTTACGAACCTAATACACAGAACTAGAGTAACTCCATAATGTACTTTTTGTACTTTCGAACTGTAAAATCTTGGATTTTTATAATTAATTCATAACTAACCCAGCTAACTCTATTCCCACCTAACGAGTCTTCTCAAAGACAATAATTCATGTTTTAAAAGTTTTCCAAATATTTTACACCCACCAATTTGAATTGACATTTTAAAATACTAAATTCAATAACACGAATTTCAAATTTCAAATATACCTCCAACAACGGCAAAAAGAAAAACAAAAAGAAAACCCAACCCCTATTTTGTCATTTGGAATTCCACATACATACATTCGAGTCTCGAATACCAGAGATGTTTTCCATTATTTCACTCACTTCTCGATAGTTTCTTCCGTCAAAATACTACTTGTCAGCTGCCATCGGAGTCGGAGGGTTGTGTTATAATTTTGAGTTTTTTTTCAAGTTTTTCTCGTCCGTGTGTTGCTGTGGATTTTCTCAATTATATTTCGCCCTAATTAAACTGGCAATCGCTAAACGAACATTTAATTCTTTTAACAAAACTCGAATAAAAGAAAATAAGCTAATGGCCACAACTGGGCCCTCACGCCGCGCGAATAAAATGTGAAAAAAGCTGCAGTTCTCTAGCAAAATATTTTCTTAACATCGACGTCGTCGTTTCTTCGCACATTCCACGTCCGAAAAAACAATAAGCAAACAAAGAACAATGGATATCGTTGGTCTAATACGCTCCTCGTACAGGGATTACGGCACGATATTCTCCGATACGTGGATTCATTACATTTCGCTAGAGCTTCGAACTTCGGTGAGTATTTCTTTGCATTTTGCCCTGCTCGAGTGGTTCCCTTGGTGGGTGCTATTCCAACCAGCCCCACGCAAGATTCTCTGGTAAACAAAGTGAAAAAGAAGAATTGATTTACAATCGTCATTCGTCAAGTGTTATGTAAGCTTTTAGGAGGAAAAGGGGCGACATTGTAAGCAACAGCCAAATGCCAATGTCGAAGTTTTTTTTTTTATATCTCCTTTAATCTTGGCGCAATCGAAACAGGAAAGTTGATTTTTTGTTGCATTTTTGCTCTCAAGCGCGCAGATTAATAATATTTACCTAACAAATGGGTGCGTATGTGTGTATCTCTTGCTGGTGCGAGACATGCGGTGTGATGTTAATTGGACGATGTCTCTGAGAATTGATTTGCCCCGGGGTCTGCGATTGAATTAGTCAATTCGAAATAATCTACATTCGATTGCAATCGATAGGCAATCAAACGAAGGGGGGTTGCATTTTCTTTGTAAGGCATTGAAGATAACGTCGCGTTCTAAATGTAAATCTGAAATTTGCATTGCGGTGAAGGGCAAATGAGTGGAAACACCAAGAAAGCTGGGAACATTTCTTTGATAACTATTCTCTCCTATTTCTTGGGAAATATCTTGGGAAAATGCTAATTCATAGATTCTGTGGAAAGAATCTTTGTTGAAACCCTGTTTTGTTGTTTGTTGTTTTCTTTTTTCATTTTGTAAGTGACTTGTTGGCGTGAAATATCATGCTTCCTATTTGTTGCTCCAACAAACATCTACCTGTTCATTTTATTTTTGTAACGGATTAGAAATTTAAATTCATTGTACTTGCAAGGCAATATCCCACCTAAATAAATAGAAAAAAACATATTAGATCGGAGACTGTATGAGAAATGCCTTTGTATTATGCGACAAAAAGGATGTTAACAAATATTTCTGGCACAATATTCGTTCCTCTTCTAACTTTGTCGTTCATGCTTATCTGACTTGTCACTGCGCATTAAAAAAATGTACTTAATTTTCTTAAAATTGTTTTATTCACTTGAAAATTGTCATTATTTTTTTGTGAAACCAAATTTAAACCCAAGAGTAAATCACACTCATCGGGTCCATTTAGCTAGCAGGCGAAAAATTATAACATATAACCATATGTTTGCTCTGCAATTTAGTGTATATTTTTATTTTTATTTTTGTTTAAAATCACAATAATGGCATGTAAAAGCTAAGAAAATTTTGTTTCAATCTGAGAATCCATACAAGTCTTTTGAATTCTTCAACCCGGCCGACAGAGGCTACCCCTTTTTCTTTTCATCTTTATCTCCCTTCCTTTCGAGTGTCTCGTCTTCAATTCATTTCTAAAGAGATCTTTCCTCCCCGATTTGGGAGCGGATTCCAGTGCGTGGCGTATGTATTTCACTATAGTCCAATGCACTGTTAATTTCTCCTTCGTCTAGTAATGTTCATAGGTTCCTGGCCAGTTTTCGCTTAAATCTGATCGTTAGAGATACGGTTTAGACAAAAAATCCTCAAGATAATGTTAATTAGCGTGCTGGTATTTGAAGTACTCAGGGCTTTTGTTTGCCTCAGCTTCTCAATAGAGGGCCATAAGGTTTAAGATAAGATGCCATAGTCTAACGAATTCTATAGTTTCCTTACGTCAATGCTTCACGGAGTATATCGCTGATAACTATGCATCCTCCACGTACTCCACTTTGTTCTTCAAATTCTTCAGACACCTTACCATTGTACAAGACGTGACACTTACTGCCCTAGTAGCTATGAGTTCTTCTGGAATACGGCTGCTGCACAAGGCCAACCAGATAGCATTGAAACTGTCAAAAACCTCGAAATCGAAAAACAGCAGATATAGTGGAGACCTGTACTGAACACATTGCACCATTATGATCCCTAAGGTGTTCATGTGGTCGATACAGGAGGACCCAGTACGAAAACCTGTCTGTTCGATCTCAGGAGTTGAATCTAAATGCGCCTTGATCCTTTTCAGAATTATTCTTGCCATTATTTTGGCTATCCATTTAACATGGGTGCATATTGTTTTATACATTAGGTGTGACGAGCTTTATCGTTCTTAATTGAACTGCGTGCATACAGTAATGTCTCTTTGACCCTCTTCAATTATTGCAAAGGGGCTAAGGGATTATCGAATTATTCGGACTTCTGAGTTCAGGACGAGAAAAAGAAGAGTTTGATATTTAACGGAAAAAACCATTTTTTATTGCTCTATGTACTTACTTCTATAAAGCTAAACAAGAACCCGGAAAGCGAGAATGAGAATGAGTTTTCTTAGACACAGATTCATAATAACTGTGGCTAGAAGACTGGCATATGCATAAACAAAACTACGATAAAAATTAAAACTTCTGTAAAAACCAATGCGTTTGTAGGTATGTTTGTTTTTCGTTGGAATTAGGATTACAGCGTGCAAAAATCGGGATAGGTTCAGGTTGAGAAAAAATAGAAGTTCGGGTTAGCGAGACATATTACTGTAATTGGTCAATATAATCTCTACTTATACAGCACTTATATCTTATAGTTCCATTACTTAATATAATTTTTATATCGCCGTCATGATATCGGACTTAAAATCATTCCCTCGAATTTCTATAAAAATATTAATCGCATCAATTCACACTATTAAAAAAAAGATTACTCAAGAGTTGTACATATAAACGATATATCTTTCCTTGACCTTTGACTCGAGTCAAAACACGTGTATAAATTAAATCAAGAAATGCTACATAGATAGTGCGGCGAACTTTAAAAAAAAAAAACAGTTTAGGTTATTGCAGTCAAAAAGAGCAACAATCTGGGTAGGGGGCAAATGTTTGGGTGAAATTTCGCTTGTATGTAGATAGGTATATATGTATGTATAAAAAGCAAAGTAAGGATGCGCACATTTCGAACAAAGCATCTAATTTCTTCGTCACGTACATTAGGACTTAGATTTGAGGATCCATTTAGCTGGAGCGGTGTTGCACCTTCGTATGATGTGGCTGAATGCTGTCACGAATTAGATTTCCAGATATTTGCTCAGTTTTGTTACTTATCATCGACGCGTAAAGCAGTACTCTAAAGATGGGCTTTCATCCAAATAGTTGCTTGATAGTTCAATTCTTAGTCGGATTTTCAAAAAAGTATAGTCTGCGATTAGTTACTTAAATTTTGTACGCGCTCTCAATTGAAATAGAATTTAGTTAAAAATTCCTTAATTTTTATTTCAGGCATTTCTTTGGATTTCATTTTTTGTCCTGACGGTTATCATCATCCTTTGGTATATCTTCTATAGAAGATGGGCTCGCGGAAAGGAACGTGACGCATTGTTATTGGCACAAAACTCGGACATGGGCCGTTTACGTTTTAGGAAACGAGATAAAATGCTCTTCTACGGTCGCCGTATGTTGCGCAAAGTGAAAAATGTCTCAGGTCAGGTGTACGGTGGCCAAGGCCGTAAAAGAAAGGCTGTGATGCGATTTGCCAAGAGAATCCTTCAATTGCGAGGTGAAAATATGCCAGTGCAACTTAAGACTGTTGAGCCTCCGGCTGAGTACCTGGAAGAGACTATGGAAGGCAGTGATCGAGTACCACCTGATGCTCTCTATATGCTACAAAGCATACGAATTTTTGGACACTTTGAGAAACCGATTTTCCTAAAGCTGTGCAAACACACAGAGATATTGAACCTGGAACCAGATCAATACCTTTTTTCAATAACAGATCCAGATGATAGTGTTTTTATTGTGCAATCCGGTTGTGTGCATGTGTTTATCAGTAATTCGGATGGCAGTACGTTATCCTTGAAGACTGTGCGAAAAGGAGAATCAGTTACATCGCTACTTAGCTTTGTAGATGTCCTGTCGGACAATCCAAGTTTCTATAAAACTGTGTCAGCGAAAGCTGTCGAAAAAAGCCAAGTCATTCGGCTTCCACTGCGTGCATTTAAGGAAGTATTCAATGAAAATCCCGATATTATGATTCGAGTCACTCAGGTGATAATGATTCGGCTACAGCGTGTCATCTTCACGGCTCTCCGGAACTATCTGGGCCTTACATCAGAGCTGGTGCAGAACAATATGAGATTAAAGAAAACCCATACCAATGTTAAATCTTCACCAGTGCATAGGCGTTCAGATAACTTTCAGCACACCCTTTCGTCGGATTATAGTATTCCTCCAGATATGTTAGCCGATCTTGGGGACCCACATTCTACTTCGAATTCTAATGCAGTTCACCGTCGCAGTTCTGTGATAACCACAGAATCGATTGATATGAAGTTAGTACATGCTTCGGCAGTTGGAAGTTTTCTCAAAGAGCTGGGCTTGGGCGAAGACGACCGAGGTCTTTTAGAAGCAATTGTAGAAGTCAGAGAATTAGAATCGGGAGTGACAATTGTAAAGGAAGGAAATGCTGAGGTAAAGAGACACAATCCTTTATAAAATTCAGATTTTATATGAAATTTATTCTGTTCTAGGATGTTTCACTTACTTTCGTAATGACGGGTAGTTTGTGCGTCTTCCAAAATGCACCTGACATCCCAAGAGTGGTTAAAAAAAATGATAAATGTGAGGTAAGTCAAATGTGCCCATAGGCAGGATCATGTGAATCAGTTTGTTCTTTTGTTTTTAAAGGTTAGCATTCACGCTGTGCACCCTGGCGAGATTGTTGGCGGTTTAGCTGTATTAACTGGTGAAGGAAGTGACTACACTATTGTTTCAAAGCAAGCTTCTCGGATAGCATTGATACCCCGACCAGCAGTCTATCAGTAAGATATAAGATTTCTACCTGAATTTAAATAACGAGAGCTTGCGTAGACTCATTGTTGATCTTAATGTTCGATTTATTATACAAACAGATTGATGCGAGAACGTCCTAACATAGTGCTCGACATAGCAAATGGAGTAGTTCGTCGTCTTTCTCCCTTGGTCCGTCAGTGTGACTATGCATTGGATTGGATATTCCTCGAGTCCGGTAGAGCTGTATACCGACAAGATGAAGTAAGCGACAGTACTTACATTGTCCTCAGTGGACGCATGCGTTCCGTGATAACGCAAGCAAGTGGGAAAAAAGAAATTGTTGGTGAATACGGTAAGGGTGATTTGGTGGGTATCATAGAAATGATAACAGAGACACCACGCACCACTACCGTAATGGCTGTACGTGATTCCGAATTGGCGAAATTGCCCGAAGGACTGTTCAATGCGATTAAGTTGCGCTATCCAATAGTTGTATCCAAACTTATCAGTCTACTTAGCCACAGAATCCTAGGAAGCATGCAGTCGCGCGGTACAGGTGCTGCTCCATTGGAAGCTAATCCAGTTACTCACAAGTATTCCACCGTCGCTTTGGTCCCTGTCAGTGATGAAGTTCCTCTAACTGCGTTCACCTATGAAATTTATCATTCTCTATGTGCTATTGGTAAGTAACCACCTTTTTTTATTGAATTAAGTGTAGAATTGTGATGTACATATTGTCATTGGCTAGGTCCCACGTTGCGCCTCACATCGGAAGTTGTGGCCAAACAACTGGGTTCGCACATTTTGGAGGCAAGCAATGAATATCGCATGACATCGTGGCTTGCGCAGCAAGAAGATAGAAATATAATCACTTTGTACCAATGTGACTCTTCGTTGAGTCAATGGACACATAGGTGTATGCGTCAAGCCGATGTGATATTAATTGTTGGACTGGGAGATCGATCACCAGTTGTGTGCAAATTTGAGCGCGAGATAGATCGTTTAGCGCTGCGAACACAGAAAGAGCTTGTGTTGCTTCACCCTGAAGCAACAAACGCAAAGCCATTCAACACACTGCAGTGGTTAAACGCCCGTCCCTGGGTTACAAATCATCATCATATCCAATGTCCCAAAAGAATGTTCACCCGAACCAGCCAATACAGGATTGTAAGTTAAAAAAGAAATACTTTTAGCTCAACTAACACTTCTCCTTTGCAGAATGATCTCTACAATCGAGTCCTAATGTCAGAGCCAAATATGCATTCCGATTTTTCACGCCTCGCTCGGTGGTTGACTGGCAACTCAGTCGGTCTGGTCCTTGGTGGTGGTGGGGCACGTGGAGCTGCTCACATCGGCATGTTGAAAGCGATACAGGAAGCTGGCATTCCCATAGACATGGTCGGTGGAGTCAGCATCGGTGCTTTAATGGGTGCTCTCTGGTGTAATGACAGAAATATAACTAGTGTCACGCAAAAGGCCCGCGAATGGTCAAAGGTAAGTTGCACACTTTACAACTCAATTAGAGTACTGACCTTTGTTTTTCGGTAGCAAATGACAAAATGGTTCCTCCAACTTTTGGATCTCACGTATCCCATAACATCGATGTTCTCCGGCCGAGAATTCAATAAAACCATTCGCAATACCTTTGGAGAAGTTTGCATCGAAGACTTGTGGATTCCATACTTCACCCTAACCACCGACATCACCGCAAGTTGCCATCGAATACATACAAATGGTAAGTTAGCTGCTTCATATCACCACCTCACATGTCACAAAGCCACGTCAATTCGCATCAATTCAGCTTTTTGCAATAAAAATGTTCAAAAAAGAAAAAAATATGGTAATCGCCTGATTAGTCGTACTATGTCCATTGTTAATACATTCTGAGGTTTTTACATTTGAGCAAAATTGTTTGAGTTACTAAATGTATTTTTAATTTTTCGTTTTCATATTATATTAAGTCCATTCGTTTCTGTTGCACACACTTAATTGGCGGTGCGCAGTAGTATGTCCTGTGGAATATGATGTGGGTCCTTCCTTTGTTTTGATTATTTGTATATTTTTTTTTTTTTTTTTTAAGTAGAAAATGATTTATTGTAATTTAATTAGCATCGCTCATGATGTTGTTCTTCCATCATCCAGTGATCATATTTCACAGCCGCTTACGGGTTTAGATGTATTTAAAATCGTAAAAATATTCTCAGTAAAATTGATTTTTAGTTATAATCTTAGCTTATCCATATACAAGCAATTTTGCAAACTTTTCATTTACAAATACCTTTACAATCTAAAAAATCTAAAAAAAAAAAAAAAAAAATACACACAATGTAAAAAAAGGATCTCTGTGGCGCTTCGTCCGAGCATCAATGTCTCTCAGCGGCTACATGCCACCACTCTGCGATCCCAAAGACGGCCATCTTTTACTGGACGGAGGATATTTCAATAATTTGCCAGGTAATTGATTTAACATAGTTTAATTGCGATATAACTACTCATAATGTACTTCGGCATGTTGAGGCAAATTTGTTGAGAGTAGAAAGTGAAAAGATTTTCTTGGAACTTCAAATTACTTCCTGCACAATCTAACCTGTGTTCCATTATTCTTCAGAGAGATGTTATTAGTTAAAATTGATTTCATTTCTTATCTTTTCTTTTTATTTTGTTTGTTGTAGTGTCCTATTGAACAGAAAAAAAACTATTATACTAATAGACTCAATTTGGAATGTAATGATGAGGTTAATCTTAATTCACTGAAACTTATCTTCTTAAATCGACAAAAGTTGTTGCTGATTATAATTTGTCTAAAAGAAAAGCTAGACAAAGCCTGTGAAGTGTAAGAATTAGTTTCCACTGTTATCGAGCTACAAGAGACTGTCGCGAGAATGAATGGGGGTAGAAAGATTTATCACCTCATTTATTTTGTTTATAACTTTTGCACCTCTTCATTGTAAACACAATTTTTTAACAGCTTCCTTGAAATTTGGAATTTAGAACTCGTTTAGTAGTTATTTGCTATGCTGTGACTAATTTAATTTAATGCTTTATTTACATATTTAAAAACAGGAAAAACGAATTAAAGTTAAAGTCACTAACCCATGAAAACTAGATTGATATATCAAATATTTTGTTTTTAATATTAATTATAAGCTTTTTCGTAACATTTAGCGTTTGTTGTTGATGCGTAAATAAGCTAGTAGGCTAGTACCTACTCTCGACTTAAATTTGCGTCTTTTCTATGGAATCATTTTTTAAATACAAAAAACAAATGATACTCTGCTTACTTAACTTATTAATATTTACTTAAAAAAATTGAACTCATCCAAACCTGGCCCATAATAAATCTCAAAAGGACAAAATGGTTACTGACTATTAGCAGGAAGCGTGTTGGCTTGGCATACTGGTAGGGATACTACCGCACTTTCGGAAGACATGCGGCGAGGCTGAAAATCCCCAGCAATTGCTCCTTCCCGAATTGCATAAATGATGGGGAAGAAGAATAACTTCCAGTTGGGAGGACCAAGTTTTCTGGCATCGGCGACAACTATTTCGTTTTCTTTGCAGTCCCGAACTTAGAGGCTGATTCGAAAATTCTCTTGGCTGCAACATTGTTGTCCGTTTGCTCGATTTGGCCAAACCAATATCGTCGGCGTATTTTTGTTTTTTGGACTACACCCACAGCTCATTGAGTTCGCAGTTTATCTGGCTCCTTCTGAGGTGCTAAGAGCCAAACTTCTTTTCCTGGGCGAGCCAGCTCCTTCTCGGGCTCTGAATTTAGCCGTAATAAGATAATGGTCAGAGTCGACGTTCGCCCCTCGAAAGGATCCGTGCCTTAGGCCGATTAGCACGTGGTCGGATGTATGACTGCATGGTTGACCATCGAAGAAAAGCCAGGTTGCCCTTCCAAAGAAACCTAGTCCTATTCACCACCGTATTATGAGTTGCTGTAAAGTCGATCAGTCTGAAACCGTAGTCTGTTGTCGTCTTGTCCAGGTTGTATTTTCCGATTAACCTGCCAAAGATCCTTATTGATTTTCGCTTTGGTTTTTAAATCTACTCTCCTTGGCATGGTATTTAGCTTCTTCGCCAGTACGCAGGCTGATGCTCTTAAATACTGTTCTGATGCGGATGCCGATTTTCCACGATGAAACCGCATCCTAACATGTGCAACTTTTGTGGCAGATGCAGTAGATGTGATGATGTGATGTTTTTGAACATCAGAGAGTGCAGAGTTTGTGCATACCCATAGATCGTGTTCAGTGGAAGTTTCAGCTAGTTTTTCTAATTAAGGGAAAACGTTATTGTTATCCGTATCTGGTATCTCTCATAACTAGACAGTTTTTACATGGTAAAGTAGTTTCCCTGACGACACAACCCCCAATTTGAAGGACTAGTTTTAGTTCTTTGAGCGAAGAGCGGGTTCAAGAACCGTCGTCAGTATCGAACGAGCGCTGCATTTGGTTCATCCGCATTTCTGTTCCATAAAAGCCTTTCCATGAAATAAACTTACTTACCTTTGTCCTGCATCCTCTTAGGATCCTCTACAGCACCTAAATGGCTTTATGTTCGGTTTCTTTCAATGTTCCTCAGCCCTTCTCGAATGTTCAGTGTCCTATACTGCTCGGGCCGCTGCGTATCTTACCGTCTTAAATTAGTTAGATTGTATCGTGTGGTTTGCTACCGACCAATGTCATTTTCGTTCTATGGTTCCGCCTTGGAGTAGAACTTTCCTATTTCAGATCACCTTGTCACTGAGACCGATCAAATGCTGTTGACAGTACCAACTGCGAATGGGCGAACTGCGGACAAACAATTTCAAGCACATTGAAAGCAAACATTTGACAATTTTACTATACCCAAAGAAGAGAGAAGATCGTTTTATAGAAAAAAAGGTAAATTATAATTAGTTTCTGCGTGGAAATCGACAATATGTATATGTATATATTCGCTCGGTCCTGTTCGCAGTTCGCAGAGAACTAAATCAACCGTTCATTCACGGAACAGCGAATGGGCGAATAGCACAAGACCGCATTCAGTTTTTACGAAAAGATTTTCGCGTGCAGTGAATTTTCGTAGTTTTTCCCAGAAGAGAGCAGTCACGAGAGAGTAAAGGTTGAACTATAATAGTGTGACGCAATCGGAAGCTTATGTCAAAATTCTGCATTAGTAAAAAATTAGTGCAGTAATTTCCATAAGTTTCCAATTGAAGGAGTATGTTTTCGGAAGCATCTGCCAAGTAGTTTCGCTGGTTAATTTTGTGCGAATGGATTCATACTTTTGGGAAGTGAGCAAAAATTATGGAAAACTTAACGAATAGAAGCCAAAAGCTATTATGGTCAGAGTATATCCATAATGAGTAGCGACACTCACGACCGTTTTAGTTTTCTGTCCTTCTCACTAAATTACACAGATATGAGAAAAAGATTGATATAAGAAGCGTTGTGGGGAGAGAGAGATAGCGATATGACGCACAGCTGATAAGCGTCGGAGTCACACCGCCTTTAAAAATACATTGTCAAGAAAAAGAAAGCAATACCAACCACAGCCTCCAAAAAAAAAATCAGTGTGACCTATTGCCATAAAAAACTAGGAATTTTTGAGTCAAATTATTTTTATTGTTTTAAGGCCGAACATCTGGTTTTATTATTTTTATGGAGGTCAAAGGAAATAAGAAACACTTGTATATTTTAGATGTAAAAGGGTTCAGATCTAGTTTTAATTAGCGGTAAAGCCAATCATAAAAAAAAGGTATAGAGAAATTGTCAATAAGGCGCAGCAGGTCACACTGACTAAAACGTAGAGATACACACAACGATGATCGGAGTCTTACCGCCTTTAAAAAAGCATTATGAAAAAATCCCTAACCATTCGTCTTACACAGTAAGCCGCATGTAGTGGTGCAGGTAAAATGTATTGTGTACTCTTTTTTTCACAATGGGTCGTTGCATACGGGTTAAAGTGTATACTTTTGATCTACTTCCACTTATTGTTCAATTTTTTTATCTTTTGTCTTGTGGTAGTAGGAAATGCATATGTAGAGAGAGTGTCCCTACTCATTATAATGGATATACTCTGATTATGGTTCTATAGTACAAATCCTTTGTATTCTTACCGTTTCGAAAGTGCCCGTACGAAACTAGTCTTTTATTATAGTTCATTCAAAAAGTACGCCAACAGACCTATTAGCTATTGAACGTTTAATGCAATCGTGGTTGGGCATTTAGCTTTGCTTTGCAACATACATATTATTAAAGTTTGGTTGTTTGCTTAGTATCCTTGTACAAATTTTATGATCAGCTTATGAAATTATATTATTCATAATTTCTGGTTTAAGTTTTGTAGAATGAAAAATATGGCTCTAGAAACACAGCACGAATGTTTTCCGCAATACATTTTGTAGTCGAACGTACAACATGTGTACATACTTTGATATATATTACTTTGTAATCGTTCTTTCAGTAATAAATATATGTATTTTTGACAACAGTACACAATTTATTGAATATTTAAATATGATCATTTGTAAGCTACTCAAAGTTGAATCGGACGACTTTCTTCTGTAAATACAAATATTATTATTATGAAGTAAGTATGCTTTATTAATAACGTAGGTGTTTGCATAAATTTAATGGTAGATATACAATACACTTGTTAGTTATCAGATGCATGGTCTCATGCATGTCTGTGTTTTCCTTTAACAACAAAATAAATAAATCTTAAAATGTAAAAAGCTCAGAATGTAGCTCCGCCCCAAAAATATAGACTTGTATTACCATTGTTGCATCTCGACGGGCAGCAACATAAATCAACGATGGCTCTACACCAAATTGAAAATACACACACACAATTGAAAAAATAAACAACCTTCATAATAATATTATTCCAAATAACTATTAGGATGTTTATGGCGCTATTGTCGTGCCAGCATGAGCATAGCTGGAGTATTTCCTCCATTTTGTGACTACAAAGATGGCCATTTGCTCCTAGACGGGTGCTACACGAACAATGTTCCAGGTAAATTAAAAATATTCTTCTATCTTCCTTTTATCACACATAATATTGTCTTATTTGTACACTTATTGTCTCTTTTCCTATTAAGCATGAATTTCGCACATACATATAATTGGTAGATGTCATAATTATTGTCAGTGAGCCACTCGTAGTGTGGATACAATAGATGTATTTTTCTTTCACCACCTAAGCGATAGATAGATTTTTTCTCTCGCTTAAAATTTTTGTCCTTACATTTCCCCAAAACAAACAGCTCTTCAAATTTGCTTCAAAATGAGTGATTAAATCAGTAATAAATCTATTCTCTCTCACTTGTTAAGTTATAAGTTAATTTTCTTGAGACTAAAATATTCAATAAACCCACAGCGGACGTGATGCGAAACCTAGGAGCGGCACATATTATAGCTATTGACGTAGGATCTCAGGATGACACCGATTTGACGAATTACGGAGACGATTTGTCCGGCTGGTGGTTGTTGTATAAAAAATGGAATCCGTTTACATCGCCCGTTCGAGTGCCCGACTTGCCTGATATTCAATCTCGACTGGCTTATGTCTCTTGTGTGAGACAACTTGAGGTGGACCTTGAAACGCTACTGTTGTTTTCAAATAAATTAATGATAATGTGAAATTTTTAGGAAGTGAAAAACTCCGATTATTGCGAGTATATTCGACCACCAATTGACAAGTACAAAACTCTAGCATTTGGCAGTTTCGATGAGATTCGTGACGTGGGCTATGTTCACGGTAAGAACTATTTCGAGAACATGGCCAAGGATGGACGACTGGGTCGTTACAATCAATGCAGCAAGGAGCCACCAAAGAAACAAAACCACTCGCTGAGCGAGTACACGTTTATCGATCTCGCACAAATAGTTTGCAGACTACCCGAAACCTATTCGGAAGGCAATAATCTTTATAGCGAGGATGAGGAGTTTGATGGATATATTTCCGAACCTTCAACGTTCCACACGGTGAGTTAAAAAGAAAGAAATACATTTTTGTTCGAACTGTAATGAAATGAATTTTTTTTTTCGTTAGAATGCTGGATCTGCAATGAGAATCAAGCGCACTGGAGGCTCTCTGTCGCTGTCGGAAAACGAAATGGACTCTGACCTCGAAGTGGATTTAGCCATTGCACTGAAACAAGAGAAATCGCGTAGCTCAAATCAAACACCGATTTCGGATCCGATGACTACACCATCCTCGGATAAAGCCGCCGATATTGCATTAAGAACTACTATGGAGGTAGAGTCAGTAGACGATGCGAGTACAATCGAGGAAATTCCTCCTGAAAATGATCAATTGGCAAGCAGATAGATTTCTAGATAGTTAGTAGTAGTTGATGTTTAGTTTAACGCGATCGATGATGGAACAAATGTATGACTTAGACTTTATTTTTTCAACAAAATATGATAGTTAATAAAACTGATACTGTAAATAGTGAGCACAATTTTTAAATGAGAAACGACTTTTGTAGACTTTTTTTTTTACTCAGTTCATTTTTTTATCGGGAGACTATCCCAAGAATATACTATGTATATATATATATAGATATTGACAGAGATTGATATTCTAATTGTGTGTATTTATGGTTTGAATAAGTAGGGATGTTGTCTCATCAGTCAGGAACAGAAACATCCTGCAGCTACGGTTACTGTTTTAAATTTCCAAAAAGATCGCAAAACATCCGGCAGCAGTGACATGGCCGGATCCTTCTGTAGGTGATCGTTGTGGGAGCGATAGGTCAGCACACGAACTTTGTATTCTAGTGGCTTACATTGGGCTCCACGCCAACACTTGGGAGGGTATTCAAATGTTTCATCATCCTTTTGGCAAACAGCGTTGAGTAAGTAACGTGGATAATGCAAGTGTCCGAGATCTAATAAATCGTTCTGGAAATAAATAAATAAATGTTAAATGTTAAAACTTAAAACAAAAACAATTGTGGAATGCAAACTTTGGAAGTAAATTTTGAAGCATATCGGTACAGGCGTATTCGAAATCCCAACGATATTCATTCGAGTTTTACAATACCAAAATTGAATAATGAGTTCAGAATGCACTCAACAAGAACACAAAAATAAAATTCAACTCTTGGAACCACGAAATCCACATCCAATCCAAAGAATTGCTCACTAATCGGACGTAATCGAATGATTTAAGAAATCGTGATATCGATATCATGCATAATAACGAATGATGATGGACACGCTACTGATTCAACCCTGATCGATATACATATAGATAGGTATATAAACTTACTTAAGAGAACACTGCCCAAGTGGTTGAATATTAGAAGAACGGATTAGATATAAATGAAGATGCAGACAATACATGTTTTTGATGCTGTTGGTAGTATCGAAGTAATAAAACATTCACAAATCGAGATGTCTTAAAATGTGTTAGCAGCTAGTTTTGTTGGGCCATGTTATTGTAGATAATTCATGAATTATGTTTCATTGCAAATATGTTTTATAATAGAAAAAATTGTCATGTTTAGTTTCTCAATTTTTATGATTTCGTTCATTACGGCGAATTTCCGAGTTCTGCTCAGAGAACTCCATGGATCCATCCATTTGCCGTTGTGTATCATTCGCTAAAACGAGCCTTTCACAGTCTCCCGCATACAGAAAACAAGTAAGTATGAATCATGTACAAAACGATGACTAAGTTGGTATTCATGAATGGTTGAGTGCGTAGTAGTCTCATTATTATATATTCAATCAGAGTATTCACAAAAAAAGTGAAATGTACAATTTATTCACGTTTCATAAAAAGCAGGTAGAAAGGACAAACAACTTATGTACATATATAGAAGATCGCACGAGTCACTCGAAATATTCATTGCCTTTTTCCAAACGCTATGCCAGCAACGAAGTGTAAGGGTAGATAATCTTTTCTTGGAATGAATTTGAATGGAAGCTCGCTTCAGAGGCAATAAAATGTGAGCGTATTTCTTGCTGCACGATCAACTTGCTGCAGGTTGCTGGTTCTGCTATCCAGGTAAAGGAAAACATTTATTTTCGGAGACTTAAACTGTGTGTTTCGCATTTTTATAGAATTGTAATATTCGATTTTGATTACTTCTTTTACTCATACAAAACGAAATGGCCTCGACATAAAAATGGAAGGTTAATTTCTAGACACTTATACGGAAGAAATTAAATGTCGCTAGATACCACTTTTTTACATTTTTTTTCTAAATTTCACCCCAAAACGTCGGACATAATTCGAAATTAGTTAAACAAAAACTGCCAAACTTACCTTTATTTTGCAATCGCACCCCGCTAACTGCGAAGGACTCCTCTTGGCCTCATCTTTGTTTAGAAAATTTAAGTCATCGTACGTCTTTAAAAAATTTCCACTAATGTCACCATCTTTTAATTGAATCGTATCATCGTTTGTATCTTCTTCTAAACTATCACTCCCCGCAAGGACACCCGTTTGCTCTGCTCCATAAATGCTGCACAAAAACACAAAAAATTAATTATTTAAACACTCGCGTCCCATTAATAAAGAATACTCAAGTCAAATCACTTTTTAGCTTTTACATTGTCAAAGCTTGTAGCTTCGTCATCCACATTAAAATTGTCCTTTAGAGCGGACAATAGTTTACTATACCGACAGGATAGTGTATTACAGTCGAATCGTTGATATCCCTTCTGCATTCGACTATGGGCCGATATCCTTCGGATGTCATTATCCGTTTTCGCACAGGTTGTATTGCACAGGATTAGTATCACAGCAAATAGCATCTGATTCACGGTAATTTTTGTTTTATTTTAATTAATAGGAAAAAAATATTAATCCTATCAGAGCTCTGAACTTACCCATAGCACCATCTTGTACTATGTACAAATAAACTTGCCATAGATTTGTCTATTGCTTTTATACCTTTAGTATCAGCTACTCTTGTTGACGTTAATGGGTTTCGCTCAGACAGCCATTGGTTACACTCTAAGACTGCCTAACATTATCTCTCAAATAATACGTCCCACATTCATACGTGCAGCTTTAGAACAATGAGCCATCGACGACAAAGATCAAATTACCTTAAACATCAATCCAATCTTTGAGCAGCCTTATAATATCATTTTTGTATTTATTTTTTTTTCTGTACTCCTCGATACAATAGAACGAAGTGACTTGGACAGGATGTCATGTAGCAGAGGGGAGGTAACACACAAAAGATGTATCAACATAGATGTCTTTTGTTTAAACTCAGATTCTTTTGTAAATATTTATTTTTATACCTTGTAAGGGGGTTGGCAGAGTCCTTAAAGGTGATGTAATACTTTAGCACTTATATTCTTGTAATAATTTAACCAACTCAAAGGAATAACTACTACTTTATATGTAAATATGGACATACAACTTAAGTCAGTAACGAAAATAAGTTGATCTTACGAGTTAGGTAGATGTGACTTTAGAATTAAGGCTAGAGAATGCTGTGTACTAATCTTTCTTAAAAGATTTAAAAGTAATAAATTAGAGTATGGACGTATTTAAGCTGGTAAGATGATATAGTCTGTCGATTTGTAGATACTTCTAATGTAAATATATCTATCCCCTCTTGGAAATACATAATGGCAACTAGGGAACAGAATTGCACTAGAATAAACTCGTATACATTTTTACCAATTTTAAGGCAAGGGAACAGATCTATTTAATTATATCCTTATATATACTTTACTTAAGAGCTCTCTTTACTTAGGCCAAAATTTGTAGAAAAATTTATAACAATCAAAAAAGGTAAGTTGAGAAAAAAGTGCAAATGAAATACAGCTGGTCTGGAATCCCTAGGGGATTGGAAAAGTTCCTATACCTCGCTTTTCAATTTGTCCGGAGAACATGGCCATCCGAGAGTTTTTTGAATGAGTGGCAGAAGGGATTGATCGTCAAGCTCCCTAAAAAGGGTAATCAAATGCAGTGCGAAAACTGGAGAGGTATCTGCGTTCTGTCTGCTGTGGCCAAGACAATAGGTAGAATCATACTGCGGATCATCGTCGAGCAGTGCGTTAAATATCGATCGCCTCTTTACCAGGTCTTCATCGATTTTAAAAATCGGGAATTTATTTAATGTGCCTTGGCCAGGAGGAGTATTCCTGATAAATTAACAGCATTTATCAAGGCTACGTATGATACATAGGTCCACATGTCACATTTGTATAGAGGAAGGCTGTCTGAGGAATTCGAAGACCAAATTGGGGTTTGATAAAGCTGCATACCTTCACCAATACTATTTTTATTATTGATTAGCGATGTGCTACACGCAGCCTTATTTTTTGCGTTCTGAGTCTGACCATGCCCCAAAGTCCCAAAGGTCTAGAGAGGTTCTTCTGTAATGAAGGACAATGTACAAAAATGATGAAGCAAATTAATGGCAGCTCAGAGGATGACCCTCACTGTCATGTTCAAAAGCGAGATCTTTTGAATGTCATCAAAAAACCAATATTAATCACAGTTTCTACAGAATAGCGACGAAAAAACACCGGCACTTAACTAACTTTTTTGGTGAAATATATTAAAGCTGTCGGTAATTCCTTAAGGTAAACCGCAAACCCCACGGTCGGACCAATAGGGAAGCATCTACTCCAGATCATTGCCTCGCCGCTTAAGAATCATTCATGGACATTTTACTTTAAGGCAAATGGAGACGCAACAGGTCCATCTTTGGTGTGTATTGGTGTAATTCGCTGGGACTCGAACTTGCACACATTACGTAACGAGCGAATTGAATATCCACTGCACCACAGATTACGATAAAATTCTTCATTTAGAAGACTTTTTATCATCCTTCTTTCGGATGCTATTATGCATTGGGGAAATCATTTGAACCCTCTCTGTCCTTTTTGCCTAAACCAGTTCTAAGGCTTCTTATGCATAGACAAAATCTGTTGTGTTCTTCCGATTTCTTGTTTACCTATATTGAGCTAGGTTAGGCACATGAGTGTTCTACCATATTCATAACTACTGCTTTTGTGTAATAGCATCTCTGACAAAGGACATCGTGGTTACAAATAGTTTTCTTTATGTCAAAAGCTACAATCGTTGAACTTTAGCTATCACCATAAGTTCATTGGAATCAAATACTTTGTTAGTATTTTCAATAATCAAAAAACTACATATTGTAGCTAATTACTATTGAGGGTATAACATGAATGTAGCATTTATGAAACACTGAAAAATAAAATGTTAATAACATAATAACTTCTTAGAATGACTAAGCTTGTAGTTTATTTCTAACTTTCTCTCTCTCTCTCTGCCTCTTCGATTTCCATTTTACATTTACATGTATTATTTTTACTATATGGATATTTTTTTCTAAAGAATATACATACATTGTCAACTAGCTGGTCTATATTCACTATGTTTGCATAGAAATACTTAGGAGAAAGCACTAAAACAAAATTTCTATGGTTTCCTTTCGAACTTCCAAAGTTCAAATCGTAGAAAAGCAACCCCCTAATTCAGTCTATCTAGCGCCTTCGCGAGTGTACTATTAGGAACGTACTTGAACAAGTATCATACAATCACTGATCCTCAAGTGCCAGATTCAAAACATGCATATTTAAATCATTACATTAGTTATTTATTTATTATTTATAAAAACAAAAACTTATTAGTGTTACTTATAGTGTTAACATATTTAAAAAAGAAAAAAAATTAAAGTGAAAATAGTTTAACTTTGCGGAGAGATTAAAAATGTGCCACGCACTCGAAGCCGTATAAGTGTTTGTCAGTGTTTTATGTACATACATATATAGTCCAGGCTTTAGGCAACGCCAATAGTAGAAATAGAGAAGAAACTCAAAACCAGGAGTTGTGGGTTTTAGTTGAACCCACTAGTGTGACTATTCATGGAAAAGGTTGCAATGAAGCGGAAGCAACGACGATATAGGTGGGATATTTTCTTGCAGTGCACTTTTTTAGTAACTTAAGGAGATACTTTGTTACGTTGTTGGCTAAAAATAGTTTTTAGTAACTCAATTTATAAGTCTTTACATAAGCTATTAGGATTCCCTTTTTATCAAAATCGTGTTCGGAACTTTTCATACTAACATGATGAGTGCTCATCTCAAGCATTATTTTGGAGAACTTTATTCGAGTGATATATTTTAATACTTTTTTCTCAAAAATGAAACCTAAATCTCCTGTACTAGACCGTGATTATGTGATTTTAAACTTACTATCCGATCTGATCCTGTTTCACCCACATGTTAATACCAGTCTAGCATAGGTAGTATCTAAAGAGAGCATTTTCATATCCTAACAATCATTTCATGCGAGTATATGATGCCCACGTTTGTTTGTAACCCTTCCAACAAGATGATGAATAACGAACAGACCCACTAATTTATGCCATGAAGAGAGTTTCTGAGATGCTTCCTCATGGAAATAATACTTTTGCTGTGCCATGTATTTTAACACAGAACCTTAACTACACCAAATTTAATAAACTTAAATAATAATCCTGATACTGATCAAGAACAGACACCGGCAAAAAAGTTGCAGAAGTTGCAAAGGATTGCCTGTCTTGGCGCACCTGCCCGACGACAGCACTAGAAGCTGTTGTAGGGCTCACACCGTAACCAATCTTCATAAGGAAGAAGGCTAGTGGGCTACTTGAAAATACTCAAGTCGATTCCTAAAAAAACACATGTTCTGTACCATACCAGAGGCGCTAGAACACATATCCAATTTAATGGACTCTTAAGATGTTAAGTGTTGCTATGATGCTCTACAATCCCTTGCGAAGCACAACCAGGTAAAGCTTGGCTGGGTCCCTGGACACCAAGGGATTGAGGGCAACGAATCTGCGGATGACCTTGCAAGGGCCGGCTCCAAATATGCGTTTATTGGTCCTGAACTTTATTGTGGCGTCAATTGGACACCAACCACAACGCAGATTAACGAATGGGAAAGCAAACTTCGTCCAAATCAATCCAAAAGGTGAATCATGCCATATTTCTATAAGAAAATGCTTAATTTAGATAAGGGAAGCATTATGAAGCTAGAGAGTTTCCTAATTGGCCACTGAGGCCTGAGATACCACCTTAACAAAATGAACATGTGCCAAACAAAAGTATGTCGGTTCTACCTGGAGGAAGATGATAATTCCAAACACATTTTATGTGAATGTGCAGCACAACCTACATTAGTTAAGAAAACGTCCATTAAGAGATATTTACTTCACTAAACTAAAGGGTTCCGCTACTAAAGAAATACTATCTTTCATAAGGGAAGTGATACGTCTTCTAGATTTACTCCAACCCTTCGACACAATAGATATTTTAGGTCGCAGTATCTTTACCGCGCGGACATGGGTCCGAGTACAAAAAACTCTGATACCAAAACAGTGTCAAAAGCTATCATAAATTACTTTTAAGTCCAGACCTAGTGGTATTGGATGTTCCTGCGTTTAATGGACTATTTAAGCCTGGTCTACCTTACATTATTACCTTGTTCCAATATCTATTTAAGTTCGAATACATATGTCTTTTTTTTTTTTCAGACAAAACCTAGCCGCTATTGAGAAGTCTAAAAAAGAAGGGAAGGAAGGTTATAAAATTAGTCCAAATCGGTTCGAACGTTTTGCTTACAGATTTTGTACATACTCGTAAAAACAAAATGTATACATTACATACACTGCATACCCTAGCTTCTCATACGTGTTGTGAGTGGTATTTAGGTTAAAGACTGCAGTTTGCTAGGATGTTATTTTGTTTTTTAGATACTCTTGTTTTATACTGAAGCCGGGGTTTGAGGTTCGTATATGTTATCTGGCCAATTTCTTAGCCTATCCCAACAGTACGTGGTATACAGCTCTGCACACACAGAATGGACCTAAAGTTTTATACCGTATCTGAACGGCAGATAGGTTTTAAAAAGCTTTCTCATGAGAGTTATTGTCAAACGCTCGCAAGAGGTGAGGTGGTGAACAAAAACTTTAGGTCCATGCACAGTAGTCCAACGCACTAATCATTGAGCCAAATTTTAAGCTTTTTAGAATTGATTAGTGCTTTTGGCCGACTGGAGTTTCAGCAAGAACCCTCTTTGGATATAAAAGATATTGTATGTGTTAGATTTCGGACGAATTTTCTTAGATTACCGAATGAATTCTTCAATGTTCGAATACCTATTGAATAAACGTTTGCCTCCTCTTTTCCCAAGCGAATGGGAGCACGCCTTTGCTAGCCCTTTTATTACTTTCATTCCAATGCATTCTGCTATTCATCAGCTATAGGTAATGTAAATTATTTGCTGATTGCAAAGACTTTCGACGTGTCGATATGAATTAAGACAGAATTCCATCCCAAGACAGCGAATTTTTACAAAATTTTACCAAAAGCTGTTTGCGTAGGTACTTCGTAGTTTTTCACAGAAGAGAGCGCTCACGAGACAGTAAGAAATTTCCCCATGCTACGAATTCTAGTGTAAGAAATTTTTTTAATATCTAAATTCATTATACGTATGCTGTTGCGTTTCTCTTTGTGTACTTACATATGTATGTTTACTTGAATGAACAAGCTACTTCCGTTTCTACACAACCACATGCGTAGGCTAATTCGTGGAATAACTCCGCTCACCCACTAGGCAATCCATTGAAAAAAAAAATAAGGACACCCTTGAAAATATTACATTTTAAAAATAACAATCTAAATGCCAAATCAATTCCTCTCCCTCGCAGAATGGAAACCATTCATATTGACTTAAACGCAACGTCTTGCAGACAAAACAACACAATGTACATCATTGTACATAAATATGTACATATGTTTGTACTTATTCATGTATAAATATCTATATCTAGTCCCATTCTTTTCTTAAGCTTCCCACCCTCACACTTTTGATTTGTTTTTATTATCGTAACACCTATTTTTTTTTTCCAATAATCTTTCGCAATCGATATTTTTCCTGAAGTCCCATGATGAGTCTCCACGAGCATGAAGTGCATTGAACTGAATTCTATGTGCTGACAAAGGTGGAAGCCAGACCGTAGCAAAAGGTGCTTCTAACAAACAGGTGCAAAGGTTATGATTTTGCTATAGTTCTATGCACATTACTGTGTATGACTAGGAACATCCTGATAAATATGGTTCTGCTCTACTTACTGAAGTGCTGCACTCATTTCGATTTATCGTTATCTATCATATAGCAGCAAAAAAAATAATATATACATAATTCACTGACAGTAAATATCAAGGATTAGCTTTTTGTCAGAATTTTCACATGAATTTTACGAAATATGCATGTACACATGTCTCTTTTGACCACGAGTTTTTTTATAGATCTTGACAATACCGAAAAAGTAGGTCTGGCAATTCTGTCTCAATTCACTAAAGAAGAAAAGTGCCCAAGGACACCGCCAGCATAAATCTATTACCAGTTGTGGTTGGAGAGGTTAGAGAAGAGGAATAATAGTTTTCGGAGCCTCATTTATATTTGATTACGTGCCATATTGTGTAAAAAGTCATAATCATGTTTATTCATTTATACCAAGTAATCAGGGAAAGTACGGCATCATGCGTGGTCTTGACTTCAATTCTTATGTCAACTGGGCCTTATAAGCATGTGTATGCTTTTCTTAAGATATGCAAAATGGGGTAAGAATGGTTGTGAATAGGCCTTATTCCTGTGATCATCTCAAAATGGGCACACTTGGATTTTCAGTCACACTTTCAACTATGGCGATGATATTTTTCGTTGACATTGCATTGCCGATTTGCAGTTTTCACATCACCGTTACTATAGGTCTGTTCCCGTTCTGACTAAAAATACGAAAAATCTACGTACATCAAATGAGTGACGTGGGCAGTTTTTTTTTGTTCAACCTGTTCAAGTACTTTTTTTGAGATTTGTCTTTCTCAGAGAGAGAATCTTATCCTCACTCTAAGAAATTTGTTAAGCTGCAAACTTTTGTGAAGAAAGTACGGGAACAGAACTTATATATGTTTATTTTTGTGCGCGACAAATTTCTCGCGATATTTTCATTATTTTCCCCATGAAATTTTACTATTTTATTACGTCATCTGAGTGTGTTATCCATATTGAAAAACCTAATTTTGTATTGTTATTTTTAAAAGTCATCGCAATTATAGTCATATGTTGACAGATCAATAATTAAAAATGACAGCTCTTGTTACATGACCCTTTTGTAAGTGCAAGCTTACCCAAAGTTATAAGAATAGAATTCTGATAGTTTTATGAACTGGACACATGTATGAGTTTATTTTTTAATTTGTTTGCCAAAATTTAATTTCTTCACAGGACAACGTTCAATTCATTGCAACTACAAGAGTTGGAACGCGCTTTTCAAAGAACTCATTACCCCGATGTATTCTTTCGCGAGGAGTTGGCCGTCCGAATCGATCTCACAGAGGCACGTGTCCAAGTATGGTTTCAAAATCGACGGGCTAAATGGAGAAAGCAAGAAAAAGGCACACTAAAGGACAATGGAGATGGCGATTTAAATAGCACACCATATGAAGACAACGTAATGACCCAACTAGACAGTACTTTGGGTATGATAATATGATAAAAAAAATATATGATTTTAACTTTTACTCCCTAACACATGTATTTATTAGGTAACACACTTCTGCCAGATACGCCGCCGCAGTCATCAAACTCTTTAGACAACGAGCCCAAAGTAAATTTCGGATCAATGTCACCGTCCCGAATGTCACCAAATATATTCCTCAATCTTAATATTGATCATATGGGCTTGGAGCGAGGTGGCGGCCTATCAATGGAATGGTCAACATATCCCCCGACACCTGCGTTAAATGCAATGCCACCAGTAACGCGATCCACACCTCCTCAACACGATATGTCCTCAAACAGTGTTACGACAATAAGCCATTCCCTCGATCTCGATACGCCAACATCCACATATGATGAAATGAAGTTCCTTAATGTGGATCAATTCACAATAGATAACTTTAAGGCAGAATGCATTCTTAATCTAGATCAAGCCATAATGGACGATAAACAAATGCACATGCATCTTCATCACTCATCCGCACATCACTTACATCTTAATCAGCAGCCGCAACAACAATCTCATGACGCCTTAAGCCTGGATATGCAGTCCTATGGAATGTCTTCCAATAATAAATCATCACCAATGATGATTATGGACAAGCCGATGCTCAACATAAGTGTGGATAGTATGTCAGACCTTGTCGATGACAAGTTTTGAGCATTTTTGTTACAAACGGAGCGGACACGTATGCAATCTATAACACAAATATTGTAAATTCTACTTTTAACGCACTAGCAATAGGTATCTCGTAATTAACATAGCAAAATAAATTATAGCGAAAGTAGTCAAATTCTAGCATTAATGCCCAAAAAAAAAAAGTACGACAGCTAGATTCATAAATTAAAAAAAATACTTGTAAGTAAAAGGACAACCAACATCGAAGAGGCTTAAAGGTTGTGAATACTATGCCATGTACTTAAAATTTCGTTGGAATTTTTCAACTAATTGGGAGAACAATCTTATTACGAATTTATTTTTAGATAAGTTAAATAGTAAAATAAACTTAATCATGTACGTATGGAATAGATGAAATTTGTAATAAATATATTAGAAAATTGGAAAATCTAGTTTACTTTAAAAATAAATAGAAATATGCATACGCAATACTCAATACTCAATACGCATACGCACATTACAAAGATATATAATATCCGATATATTTTTCTATCGAATGAGTTGGTTATCATTCAGCACCCAGAGACCAGGACCGGTAAATTTAGCGATCAATTTTGTCCACCGAAGTAAGACTTCTTAGCTGAAGCTATTCTCCGTCGGAACCTCACGTGGCTTAGTGGTTAGTGCGTTGGACTACTGCGCCAAGGGTTCCAAGTTCAAATTCAAGTTTTTTCACGGCCCCAACTCTTGCGAGCGCCTGACAAACATCTAAGACTATTTACCGTCATGGGAAAGCTTCTCAGAAAAACTCTCTGTCCTTCGGAAACGGCATAAAACTGTAGGTCCCGCCTGTACATGCAGAAATAAATACCACACACAACACGTACAATTGTGAGCTAGACGTGGGCAAAAGTAAAAATTCCATACTTGCATCCATCCTGGTTTCTGAGATAGTCATATCTGTGTTAACAACCAAGACACCAGTTTCATAATAAATAAAAATACGCTTTTGAGTACTGATATTTAAGATACCGGCGGAAGGGGATTGGAAAGAGAAAAGGGACACGAAAAATTTGATGCAGTCGAATTTGAAACAGACTTGTTTTAGGTTTCGATGCTGGTAATTGTGTATATAGTTCTAAGCTCTGTTCCCGTAGCGAATTATTTTATTACCAACATCGTTTATTTCACCACTACTCCAATCTTAATGAAATACTGAATCCGATCATTGCATTAAAAATACATGCACATGTTTTCTAGTATTAGCCGAAATCGGAACCAAGTACCGATTAATTTGTCAAAGATAGGTTTTCGCCCTAGAAACGGTGAACGATTTCACATTGCCAGAATCCTTCAATTCGGTCAAGAATTGGTTTGATATAAGATGAATATTCTGGGTGATAAGATCAACAGCTCATCGCTATCTAAAGGCTGAACTATAACAGTCGGACGCAATCAGTAGCTAATGTCAAAATTCCATGTCAAGTTTTCTTCAGTACATTCATTTCCATCTTTCAAGTAGTTTTTCTGCTTAATTTTTTTTTTGTTTTAAGAAAATTAAAAAAAAAAAACTCATTCATGTAAAATAATTTTAGAACATTCCCCAGCTGACTGTCAGATTTTCATACGTAAGAGCGAGTAGATGCGCATTTTCGAAAGTGAGCAAAAGTGACCGAAAACTTAACGAATCGAAGTCAAAAGCTGCAATGGTCGCACAATACAGATCCTTTGCATGCGCACTGTTTCAGAAGTGGTCGTACGAAAGCATTCTCCTATTATAGTTCAGTCTTTAGTAATAGTAGCAAGCTGCAGATGTTTGAGCAAAATTTTACATCTTTAATACAATATGTCTTATAAAAAACCAATAGATACAATCAGTGAAAAATGTGTCAATAATTGTTCCGATGCTCCTGAGAAACCCAGCAAAAAATTTTATAAGGTATGTCAGGCTAAGGTGTAAATAAGGTATAGACAAAAAAAATAAATCTTACTTAATACCCCTAATAAGACTGAAATAAGACTTATTGTAAGGTGAAAAACAGCCCAGACAGGACAGGAAGGAACATTTTTGCAAATGAACGGCACTATATGACTTCATAATTCTTATAGACGCCTTATGGTAAGCCATACATCAGGTATATTAGTGCTGATACGTCATTTGTGCGTGGATAGTTGAATGAAGCGGACAAGTTTTTATAGTGATAAAGTGAAAATAAAGTGAATTTTAAAAGTAGAGAAACTGGCGGAAATTAACTTTAACGGCCGGAAAAACATAAGGCCAATTAACGCCTTCAAATTTTCCGGGTCAACGCTGTACGGTAAGTTTATATCGATATTTGATTTAATTACAAGATTCTAAAATATTTATCCTTATTTAGGCTCCGTAAATCAATTTTATTGGTCCATCGATGATATGTTAAGGAGGCGATTAAAAAAGGAAAAAATAGATTGGATCAACGCAAACATAAGTTTTAGTTTGAGTAACAAAAAAAATTAAATAAAAGTTTTTTCAATTAAATAAGATAGCACGTCTTTTATTTAACTGATAATAAGTCTTAAATAAGGTATTTTTTAATACTTATTTTAAGCGAAAAAAGAACTTATAATAAGCCTTAAATAAGGTTTTAATTAATGCTTATGCTAAGCAATAAATAAGGTATGTTAAAGGTATGTCACCGTATACCTGATCTCGTAGGACATGGCCTGTGTTAGAGTAAGGTATAAAATAAGGTATGTTGTATGCGATTTAACATCCCTTACTAATAACAACTCTTACATGCTAAGGAATAAAATGCACTGTAGTAAGCCTTAAATAAGGCTTATGCTTTTTGCTGGGAAACTACAAAATATGTACACACATACATATGTACATATGTGGCCAAAACAGTCAAAACGGAGGCACAAAAAGTAGAATCGTTTGGAAGACGATGTAAAGGTTACTATGTTGCACTCAATTCATGGACGAAAGTACTGTTTAAAAATTCAATTAAAAATCCAATTTAAACCGGACACTTCAAAAGGTCAGTCTGAATTATTCTGCAGCAAGTGAGTGCACTCCACAAACTACAATAATGCCTCATTCTTGTTGATTCGTCCAACATGAGTGGAGTATTCTTATCAATTTTATTAATTTATATGCAGAGAATTACATTAGCTTTGGATTGTAATCAAATACGAATGGATAGCCAAATAAAATTTGTAAACTGGGAAAAGTTGGAAAAGTGTGTGATTGAAATTGGAAGAAACTCGGTTGATAAAAACTCAAGTGAAAATATTTGGCGATTGATAAAAAGCGTAAGAATGAAAGGCCACTTGTTGCTTATACATATGTATAAAATTACCGTAATTACAAGTCCGTTCGCGTAGTTTTTGCGCTAAAATTCGTAACTTACATATCAAGTTTCCAAGACTAGGAGCAAATTTCTCTCAGAGAGTTTTCAGTTTTCACAAGCTGGCCCAAAGAAATTTCTTGCACCAAGATTCGCATCATGGGGAAATTTGTTTGATTCCTCGTGAGTGCTCTCTTCTGCGAACAACGACGAGAATTCTCGAAAAAATTCGCTGTTTTGGAAGAATACGCGAACGAATGACTTTTCACTCAGTTTCGTCAAGTTTTCGTTCACTTTCGTCTCCATACAAAAATAGAAAGTAAATTGTTTTTGATTAAACAAAGACTCATTTCTTTATACACTGAAGTAACAATGCAATAACAATTTCTGCACCTGTGCGCCTTACCTAATTGTTATGAGTAGCAGTCACTTCAACGTAACCTAAGCCACATTTTAAACCGATTTTCAATGACAACCGATTTTATTTACAACAAAAACTGGCGTTTAGCTGAGCATTTTCCTTTACTCAAGTCACTTAGAATAACGAATAAACACTTATACGCCAACTGTATAGTAAAAATTACGTCCCTCAAAACATAACTACTGGCATAACGCCATCCGTAATACCGAATTTACCTTGTTATTTTTTGATCAGGCACTCAACGCCACACGTAATTAGGTTAAATATTGTGAATCAATTGTTCAATACTAGTCTTTAGGCAATGCTGTTAATACGTAAAGCGTCAAAGTAAAACTGAAGACATTCTTTTAACAATTTAAGGCGAACGATGGATTAGAAAATATTGCCCCCACAGTCTACAAAAATATGGGAAATCTCTTAACCGGTATTCAGTTGGATGACTTAAGAAACATTACGATTGATGTCGTTGAAATAGTCAGGGCTTTTGGCTCTGTCAGAGATGGTTTCTCCGAGGAGCAGCTGAATCTCATTGCACACAAAGTTCATGACGAGTGGACAAGCAAGAAACCAAATACATATTCTGAATACGATTTGATATCGATGGGACAAATCCTATGTTATCTGAACCCCTCCGATATAGCAGCAATACATGCAGACGCTTTCAGGTAAATATTGGAATCATGATGAATTCTGTAATATTCGTTGACTAAAAAATACACCCTTTAATTATAAATGAATAATATTAGTATTAATATTTAAGATTTGCTGCCGAGTGGATTGGAAATTTGGAAAATTGTCCAGCGGATAGAATTCAAGCTTTTGCTCAGTTGGCTGTTCAGCCCGATGCTTTTGGACCTCCGTCTAATTGGTCTAAATTAGACGTAAGTTACTGGGATAGTTCTTATGTTATTACTTCGTATTTTGTGTCTTACAGGTGAGTATTATGGGTAACATCATAAAAGGACTAAGTCCTTCAGAAATCGAAGGAATTACCAACGATAAATTAAGGCTAAATAAATACTTCAAAGCTAATGGGCTTAATTCCACTACTAAACACGTTTGGAGTGCAAACATGAAACTTATAGGTCCGGAGAAAGTGAACAATCAGGGCTGAAGCCAGAAAACTTTAAAACATTCATTTATTTGTGATGAAAATAAATTATTTTATAATAGTCGTAGATATGTAAATCTTGGTGTACTTCAATCTTAGTGACAAAGTTGCACTTGGTCCCAGAAATCTGGTCCTAAATTTCACTGGTTATCTATATCCCCTGTAAGAAGAACTGTTGGACATGCATATATCTTATGCTGTAAAGAATAAAAAAGAAAGATATTGCACAACAGTAATTGGATTTGCAAAAGTGAATAGATATATATTTATTTAATAGTTAATAAAAAAACGAATAAAGACAACAACATTTAAGATATTTTTCATTTAAATAATAAATATCAATTTTCATACTATCTCTTGTGATCAATGTTTGGACATTATGTATAATTAGATAAAGAATTGAGATATATTTGACTTGAATTGCCTTTAACTTGTTGGCGATCGCGTCATGCTACCACTCGAGCTGGGACGTTCAATTGTCATTGTCTGCTGTGGCACCTGACTATCGGGACTAAAGCCAATCCTACTGTAGATCTCCTTCATTACGAAAAGTATTGTGTCTTCAGATTCCCTACAAATCAAAAACCATTAATATATGCATGCTTCAAGTTTAAATGCAATCTTATACCAGTAGCAAACATGACTGCTAAAAGCAAACACATATTCGTTGAAAAACTCCAATGGAGCTTCCTGCAGTACATAATCGATACGTTTTGAGTCGTTCAATTTACCCAAAGGAAAATCGATTTCGATAATATCAGTGTCAGACTGATTTGTAGAATTGGAATCAGCTCGTGATCTTGATGTAGATGCGCCCTGTTGTGAATTGTTTTGCTCTTGTTGCATATTTAGAACCTGTAATAAATTTGCGTGGATTAAAAGCCCAAGTGTTTAATTTAAAATAACCCACCTTATCTACTTCCTTTTCTAGTTCCTTCGGGTCACTTCTTAATCTCGGCGCTAAAAAGCTTACACTATCGATTGTGGTTTTGAAAGTATCAAAGAAACGTTGCTTAAGGTCAGCTCCCACTCTACTCATCGTCTCCTTTAACTCCAAATGCATTCTTTTCCTACCCTTATGATGGGGAATCAGGACAGGTGGAATGCCATTCATATCAGGGTTTACTAGAGCTTCAAGTCGATATGCGACAGGATCGTAAGGATGGAAAATATTGAAGAATCCAGGACAAGTTGGTAGGCGGAAATCCAAGCCAAGTTTGTCGATTCCACGGATTGTGACGAACATACCTGAGTAAAAAAATATATTACATACTCCAGTGATGTAATAAAATACAAGTTTTCCTCTTACCTATGGGGGATCCAAGGGCGAAAAATGTCTTCGGTTGGAATATCAACTGTGGATAGCTAATAAATGGTTGACCGGTACCAGCTGGTCCCATTTTATAGCTTATATGACTTGCTGCATCTTCGTTTAGTTGATTCGAGTCTACTGGATATCCAGGTGTAATTTCATCGGGATTTTCCTACAAAAAAGTGATTGGCTAACAATATGAACAATAACATATCAAGCAACAATATAAGCTACCATGTTTTGTTCCTCGCATACTTTGAGCGGCCTTTGATGACAAAGCAAATCGAATAAGATCAAAGATCCCAAACTATGTCCAGCCAACGACACTCCACCATGAAAATCAGGATTTCTTTGTTTGTACTTTACGAATACACTATTCATGGACGCTGTAACAGTGTTCATAATTCTCTGACAGAACATAGGACTCGTATAGAATAAAATATCTAGCAAAGTATCATTGGTGAAGTTACGCAGCTTCGGAATGGATTCAAGTGTTATGGACTTAAGTTTTTCGTCGATTCCAAATTCATCGGAATGCAATTCACTGTGCCAGGAGACGGGTAGTACTTCAACTCTCCCCACATAGCCGTTCTCAACAGAGTTTTTATAATGTGATTGAACTAGTTGCAGGGCAATAGCGCGGAACTCATCCACTGTAAATTAAAAAAAGAAAAACTCTTAACTATTTGAAAAGTTTCTTAAGGAATTTGTTACGTACCGACTTCCTCTACGCTTCGCATTTTCAAGTCACATGCTGATCCTATGCCGTGCACCATAAATAGTATATGATCCACCCTATGAGACTCACCTTCCTCAATGGTAAAGTCTTCCAAGTCTCGTTTCACCACACGTGGTCGGGATGTCGTTTGCTGTTGTATATAGGAGAAAAAAGTTTCCGTATCAACCTGATGTTCGAACATCAGTAGTAGGAATTGTGTTAGAATGTTCAAATGAGTAAATGAGTTAGTACTGTGCAAAAAAAAATTAGTGACGTAACGAAAAAGCAATTAGTTGAACTACTTTCTTTAACAAAACACACTATGGCTAAATCTACACTAAACATATATTTTAGTGAAGCAACATTGCAGAGATCCACTCATGGTTTATGAGTTAAGGACAAGACATCTACAAATACAAACTAAAACTCGTACTGGGTGAAAGAAAAATAGGTCCATAGAAAAACCGACATCTGACATTTCCTCGTTGGTAAAACAATGTAAACCCAGATATACCTACTCCAGCATTGACTGAGGGTGGTATCGGACTTGAACTTAAAGGCCTCATTCCATCCTTCAAGCCACAAAAAATTGTTTCAGGTAGATATAGCGTTTAAAGTTCCCTGTAGTGGAAAAGGTACTATGTATGCGGGATATTACTATTTCTACTTTCAGCCACGCTACTATTAGTTCACTACAATCTGATAGCTTTCCTTCCAAGAACGGGCTTACTTGCTGCAACAAATCAAAGTCTATGTTCTTTAAGTGCCGAGCCTTATGGAAACACCAAGCAATTGAACGGCTAGCTAACCTGCCATGCATGACACAACTGCATATTTCGGTTCTAGTATAACCTTTTCAAATTGTTAACGAATTGAGCAAAAGAATCTATTTTATAATAGCTGCCGAACAAATATTTGAATCGGCAGCTTTAGGTGTTGTGCGTGCTATACATTTCTGTACGTATAAAGTACAGTATTACCCCGCATTTGAAAGGCAGAGGGTTTTTCAAAGCTCTCTTATGACAAATAATACTCTTGGATGTCGTGGACGTCCTTTTTAAGAAGTAGTGCATGGCAATAGTGAATGCGATACGAGGTTCGACTCGGTAACACATCAAGTTTCACTTATTTTTTGAAATCCATATCGAAGCAGTTCTCAAAATGGATAACTGAGATTATGACTATGTGGAGGGCGGTATTAAAGTCGAATATGGCGAGTTTTTAGAAGTTTATGTAGTTCTCTTTAAAGCATAGAAAGGAGCGACAGATTGTTCACATCATGTTCTTAGAAGGGATATGTTTAGTCGCAAGAGCCCACTGCAGCCTAGTCGATAGAAAAAAAAAATATATATAATAAAAAATGGCCATTTCAGCCTTTTTTACATTGAAAAAAGCAGCAATCTTAGCCCCATAACCCAACAATTTAGTTAAAAAAGCTGTAAAATAAGAAACTTTACTTAAGGCTTTCAACACACATACAAATTAAATGACAATCATGGTGTATGAACAAGGTGTACTAACCGTTGATCCACCCCACGAATCGACTTGTTGCTGTTGCTGAAAATGTACTATTACTGTCGGGCCATGAAATACAACCATGTCACCGGCTGAAATAGGAATTTTCTTATGCCATTCACAACTTTCTGAAGCCTTTCGATATTCTTCTTCAAGAAGATCTGCAATTTCCTCCTCATATGGAACATATTTTGAGTCACTGGCTTTATAAAACCACGAGCACCGCTTGACTTCAATTGGGTCTCCCTCCCAATAGACCGGAACCTTGATTCGTTCCGAAATATTCACGTCATAACGGCCTCCTTCAACAGCAACTAAATTTGGTCCATCCTCTGTAAAAAAGAAACTTTGTTAGACAAGTGAAATTTATTGATTAGGTATCTTTATAGTCACCTCCCAATAGAAAAGCTTCCTCAAGGCGTTCCGAATCATAGAACGGGAATGGACTCCATACGTTCTTGGCATCAAGTTTTCTCTTGAAGAACCAATGTTTTGCTGCCGGTTTATAGGCCTTAAAAGAGAAAATAAATTTAGTGTCTGGCTGAGAGCTTGATGAAGTCGCTGGTTATACCATATTCGCTGTAAAAGTACCACTGTCTACAGTACTATTCGCCATTCTTATCTCATTTATAATGTCCTCTGGCAAGTCACTGTAATTCGCAGTTTCTGGAACTGGCTCTTCCTCGGGGGATATCTTATTCGAATCGTCAGCCGGAGGTCGGGGCTGCCTATTTGCAGCTGAAAGAGAACTATTCAACTCAGAGAACTCCGAACAAGAGGATGACGGTGGCTCGACCAAATTAGACGCAGGTGTCAGGGAACGTGTCTGTAAATTCTTAACAGACAATCCACTGCCTACTAAATTATAATTAAGATCACCAACAGGATCGAGATCCTTTGGCGGAGGATTATTAAAGAAATTTTGTATCCGCTGGCTGTTAGGATCCTCTGGAGGCGGTGCGTCGACTCCGACGCTTGGTACTTGTCCGAATGAATCGAAAAATGATGTCGGGTCAGGAAGCGATGGTTGATTGATTACTGGGGTCACAGCTGTCGGAACAGCTGTCTCGAAAAAATTTGTGAACAAATTTGGCACCGATTGCTGCGATTCTGAATTTTCTTGTGACTTGGGTGGTGAAGCAATTTTGCCACTTATTGCTGGCACAGATGCTGGTAATTGGTCTGTTTTGGGGATATCCTTCGAGGGACTTTGAGTCTGAGTTACCTTTCCCAATACAAAAGGATCCGAAAGAGTCGAGGTGCCCTGGAAAAAGCTAACTAGGGCTGATGCAGGAGTTGGTGTAGCGGACTTTACGTCGACACCTACTTTAACTTCACTTGTTGGTGTGAAAAAAGCTTCAACAGAAGAGTGTGGACCTGCTGCAGAAGTGGGTTCCGGTTTTTTAGACGGTGAAAAGCTAGGTACAGCAGAAATTGGATTGAAGATATCTGAAGCTAAAGTTGGTTGTTGGGTATCAACTTGTGGTGGAGTTTCGCTGGCAAGCTTATCAGAAGCTGAGTCAGTGGAAGAAGACGCTATCAATGCAGATGATTCCTCTGAAACCTTCGAGGTTTCGGATGCAAAATAGGGATTGCTGTGAACTTCAGTTGTAGATGCCTCAACAAAAAATGCTGCAATAGACGTTGGACCTTCGGAGAGTGGATTCACAGGCACTGTTGCAATAGGTTTAAAAGAATTTAGGTCTTCAGTAAGAGGCTTCGCAACCTCTGTAACAATTGGCTGGAATATGTTGATGCCTTCAGACGTAGGTTTGACAGACTCTGTTTGTATTGGATTCAATGGATGGATTCCTTGCGGCACTGGATCTG
This sequence comes from Chalcosyrphus nemorum, assembly GCA_949716465.1. Lineage (NCBI taxonomy): Eukaryota > Metazoa > Arthropoda > Insecta > Diptera > Syrphidae > Chalcosyrphus > Chalcosyrphus nemorum. Next base: position 1,468,064 of record OX454332.1, read on the forward strand.
TTGCAATCGCCTGGAATATGCCAATGCCCTGAGGGGACTCTTGAATTGGCTCTGTTGCTATTGGTTTGAATAGATTGTTTTCCTGATGGGACTCTGGCTTAGAAAGCTCTGCTTCAATCGGTTTAAATGTATTGGAGTCTTGAGGCAATGCTTTTGTGGGCTCTTCTCTAGTTGGTTGAAATTGATTGATGCCTTCAGAAGCTGGCTTTGCTGTTTCTGTTTCTAATGGTGAGAATAGATTTACGTCCTTGTCGTTTGGGTTAAAAATCGTTGACGAAGGTGCTATAGAAGGTAATTGTGAATGGTGTGTGTGCAGTCCCCTTCGGTAAGGATTCGAATTGGCCGCGTTTTGGAAAGAATTTTGAGGTGGTGGTGGAGGAAAATTTGCAGTTTCCTTCGATGGCGTTGCGATTCCAGATGCAACGGCTGGCGGTGGAGGCAGAAGTATAGATTGGCCAAGATTTATTTGTTCTTGGAATGAAAGTTCAACAACACTCAAGGTTTCTTGCTTATCAGGTATTGCTGGAGCAGACACATTAGCAGAATGAATTGTGAGCGAATTCTCAACAGGAGGTGGGGTTGCTTGCTTAGATCGTTGCTCAGAAGTTTTATCAAGTGGTACTGCCAATGGTTTAGTGTTTAATTGATTCGAAAAAGAATTCTCTTGTGATGGAGCCTGATTTGGCTGAAAAACGCTAGAATTTGGATCAGGAATAATTCCTTCCTTAGGTAAATTTTGAGAAATTGCTTCCGAGACTTTCGGCGGCGTTAGTACTGTAGAGGATGTTTCTTCCCTTCTTGGTACAAATTCTTGTTGTAATGGGTTGAAGTGGCTAAAAATATCAGCAGTTGGCTGACTTAAAGGAATGATACTCTGAGGAGCTGATGGGTATCCGCTTGATGGTGCAGCTGCAAAAGGACTCTTGTACAGACGAGTTCCTTTTTGTAAGCGGAATGACGTTGAAGGTGGACCTCCAGATGGTGGTCTTACCGGCGGTGGTGCAGCGGATTCTGATGAAAAATTCTCTACAGCCGGGTTTACGTCAGAAGTACTGCTTTTTGGTGGTGGTGCTGGGAATTGTATTCCAGTTGATTGTGGCGGTTCAGCAAAATTTACAAGTGATGAACCACTTGTTGGCTGTATTGTTGCGAAGAAATTACCTACTTGATCTGGAACAGTAGATTGTGTGGTGGGCGGTTGTATAGTCCCTCCTACAGGTGGTGTAAAGAAATTAACTGGAGGTGGTGGTTGATAGACATGCGCTTGTTGTGTACTTTGATCTAGACCAAAGAAGTTTCCAGTTGAATAAGGATTAGGTGGGGAAGCATTTCCAAGTGAATCAACTTGAAAGGAATTAAAACTATCGGTCGGCGGCTGTTGAACCGATTCTGGTGTTTTTATTGAAAGACTACCTGCAGCTGATTGCACTAATCCCGACAGATTTTGTAAGACATTTGGAACACCTGGTACCAAACTCGATAAAGAAAAGAGCCCTCCTCCTTTACGTTCCTCTGGCTTATTATAAACTTGTTCGGCGTAAATAGGCACAGGTGAAGCTTCAAATCCTATTGGGGGAAGAAAACTTGCAGTTGCTGCAGCTGGAGGTGGATTCTGCTCTGCTTGATGTGTTGATGAAAGTCCAGGAATCGGAGCATATATCTTTTTTCTCGCCGATATGCGATAAGTATTTTGACCAGCGCCTGCCGGTGGACAAGGAACTCCACTTGGTACACTAGGGACCTCAGAGGGACTGTAAAATGTTGGCGGATCTATCGGCACTTGTGGTTCGTCTTGAGGCGGTGCAGTTGCCTGTTGTTCTTGATTTCCAAATCCACTGGGTGGTGGTGGTGGTACCTGTATAGGCGACGCTGCTTGATTGACAAATTGAGTCGAAAAAGGTTGAATGTCTAGCTGAGGACCTGGATTTGAATTAATGTCTTCTCTTGCTGAATTGAATTTTTTCGAGAATGTAGAAAATACCGACGATGCAACAGAGGGTAGCTGAGAAAATGATGTCGCAGCTTGGCTTAGAATTGAGTTATCTGCTGGAACGGTAGGTTCCAACAGTGTATTACTGTTTTCGTCCGAAACGTCAGTATTGCTTGATGTCGGCGCTCCTGAAAAGTCGTTTAGATTAACTTCGCTCAGATTTTCTGAGTCAATTTCCGATGATTTACCAACGGTCACCAGAGGCGTGGATTCTGAAATAAAAAAAAATAAATAGTTTTTAATTCTTTACTTCTCATAAGTATTTCAATGAAGGTCATGCTTATTTTGGATTAAAACTAACGAAAAAACTGATGATTTTCTAAATCGAAATGGGATGTTCCACCACTCTTCTCTTTTAACCAAGAATTCTTAGCGTGATCCCAACTGATCTTATCCTTAACCAGTCCTATATTTTCTCTTTTATTAACAAAACCGAATAATTTAAACTTACGTAATTCCGTGAAATGCAACGCTCTTCTACTAATTTGAATACACCCTTGAACTAGCTTCGGTAAATACCCAACATTTCCAATTAACTACTAGCATTAAAATCATATCGGGTAACCAGCATTGTTTTTTCAACAGTTTTATACCCTTTAATGAGGTGGGCGGAAGCTATACCGCCGCGCATTGGAATTTAAGGTCAATTAGGGTTCATTCTGACATTCGTTTTAGTTGCACGATTTTGATATAAAGACAGGGCAACGCAGTAGGTGGTGCAGTAGCAATAACAACATGTCACCGTTGGCAATAATTACAATTTCGATCTTGTCAGCCGCGACTTACGCATTGGATTCTAACGCCCGCGTAGTTAATGGAACAAACGCCGAGGAAGGGGAATTTCCATTCATAGCTTCACTAAGACGTTCCAGGAAAGGATACCATTCTTGTGGTGCTTCCATATTGAATCCCATGTGGTTGTTGACCGCAGCTCATTGCGTAGCCAGAGCTAAGCCTGAGTATATTAATATCCAGTATGGTGTGACTATAATAAACAATACTGGACCGAATGTGGTGAATGTATCTAAGATTATAGTACACCCAGGATACTATCCACCGAATCAATTCATACATGACATTGCACTCTTGAGAGTACAGGAACCAATAAAGCTTAGTAAATCCGTACAAACAGTCAAGTTGCCGAAAATACTACATTTCACTCCGGGCAACACGTCGGCCATATTGATTGGATGGGGATTAAATGCCGTAAGTAAATTATCTCAAAATATTTACAGAAGAGTTTTTAGTTTAACTATTGCAGTCCGGAGGAGACATACAAAAACATCTACAGAAGGTGGAGCTGATAACGTTCTCCAAAGAAGAATGCCGCGAACGACATCATCAGATGACTCATCCAACCAATATCTGTGCTGGCGTCGAAGAAGGCGGTAAAGGTCAATGCAGTGGAGACTCGGGAGGTCCTCTGATTGTAAATGGAACTCAAATCGGAATTGTCTCATGGAGCAGGAAACCCTGCACCATAGCGCCTTATCCTGGGGTATTTACTGAGGTATCGAGTTACGTCGATTGGATCATGGACACCATTGAAAAAGATATAGATAATTCAGATTGGAATGAAACCATTTAGGTGATCAAAAATAAACAAGATTTTAAAATGTATTTAGAATCCGGTTGATTAAATTTACAACTTCTAGTGACTCTTTGGTAGAATTGAAATTTGGAGACTTGACGACCTCTCGACGGGGATCTAAGCATAAACTGCATTAAACAACAACGAAATATATGTCATTATATCCTTGAATCCTTTTTTAACAACCAATAAAAGCCTTGTACTCCTTACTTCCTGCAAGCGTCCGCGAGTAGACAGACTTGCAACTAGATTAGCGACGACCGATAACGAACAAATTTGTCATTCGAATAAACTGACAATTGTAAATTCGAATGTAAAGTTCTAGGCACTAAATTCGGCGAACAGTTCGAATCTCGACTCATTTGGAGTGCTGTAACCTAAACCCTGAGCTTTTAATTACTGCTTGTCTCATCCTTTCTACAAACTTCGGAGATTTCCTCGAACTTACGGATTTCTTGGCGATGCATTCGTTCTAAAATTCGATTACTTATTTGGAGTGCTGGAGCTCATTTTCGGACAGAGGCTTTGAATTACTGCTTGGCTCATCCATTCTGCAAAAACTGGTTACCTTACACTTCGAAGACATCCTCGAGGTTTTAGATTAATGGACGACGATGTCGTCTTAAATGTACTCATTTGCTGATTATGTTTCGTTTTCGAACTTAACCATTATGATAACTATTTTTATCAAAACCTAATATATCACCACCAATTGCGACTCATAATTTTATTGAATATTCATCACATAGTAAAACTTATTCTGAGTTACTTTCACAACTAGCATATTTGTATATTATAGCACTTTACTTCCTCAACACAGTCTAAAAATAACTTATTTTGTAGACTTATTCTTAGCCGAAATGTATTGCCTTAGGCACATTTGTATAACTCGAAAAAGCTTCAATTGTAACCACTTAACCGTGTGCCCGGTCTGTGCCCCTCTAGGATGCTTAAGTAATCCGCTTCTTTATTTAGTTCCAAATTATGTTGAAGTTCAAGCTTTTGCACTCAATAGGTAGTCGACCTCGAACAAAATTTAAACATTTTTTTTTTCTTTAGCGTCATTGCTCTGTCGATGACAAAGCTGGACAAAAGAGCACCCAAACTCCCCTGTCAATAATTACGCATCGGGTGACCACATATTTTACATGCCGACTGCAGAGAATAATAATATTTTAAGATAGATTGATTGATGATGTCAAAGAATCACCAAAACAAAAATAAAAAGAACCCTATTGATATTTTGGAATTGTTTACCAAAAATCCAAACCTCACGACGTGACATATTTTTGAATTGGCCCAGGTATATTGTTTTCTCTTTTGTTCTCCCACGATTGCTGGCGGTTGTGTTAAAATCCGCAACGACCTACTAGATATAATAATATAATAACTCACAGTCTCCGTCTGCGCAAACCAGTATAGAGGTCGTGCGATAGCACTCGTCACATTACAACCATAGATTAGCAATGCTAAGTTAATGAACGTTGTTTTGACATTTATACAAAACAACAGACAGGCTGCTAGGAGCACATTGTGTTTGGATATGTTGTTTGTGACTGGCGCTCAAGAGAATTATAATCATGCCAAGAGGTTCGCGGTTAGTTGACTACTTGCAACACAACGTTCGACCCATCTGCTCATGTCATTTGAAATGCATCTTCAATATTCAAAATAATCTTTTGATGTATGTATTGCAAATGTTACGACACACACTGGGACAGAAAGACATAAAAGTTGCACAAAACCGTTATTTTTTATGTTTGTGACCCACTAAATTTGGATATAGTTGGCCTGGCAATCAAAAGAATTTTTATTTTTTTCAAGTAGAGAAGTAAAAAGAGAACAAAATCTTTGTATTTGTCCGATACATACGTAATACATACGTATACTGCTTATGTAATTAACCATAGCTTCATAAAATATATGCATATCAAAGCGAACCAAAAGGCTAGAACCCACTTTTGCGCTTCTAAACCTTTAGTTTGGTTATAAAAATAATTAAGCTTAGATTTTTGCATAAAATGGCTTTACTGATTCGGATTATGACTTAATTCTCTAAAATCTACATTTTTTGACGTACGTAGAGATCAGCGTACCAATAAATCTTTATCTGTGATTCCTTTCACGGATAATGGAACCCACAAGTAAATAAGGTTGGAAGCTCAACCATAATTGAATTACGGACGCTGCCGTACGTAATCATGTACTATACAAGGTTTGAATATTGAACCCATAATGACTTTTTGTTCAGTTTTGTCGAGTCTTCGTTCACTTTTGGTTTCATTCACACATTCCGTGGGTGCTGAGCGCTAAAGGGCCGCTGGACGCTGCCGTACGTAGTCATGCGAATACACATCATTTGTATCGTACACTCATAAATGCCTTTTGCTCAGTTTCGTGGAGAGCGATTTCGTTCGTATATTCCGTACAGAGAGCTGAGAATGGTTAGTTAGGTTAGGTATGTGGGTGGGCAGAGGGAACGAAATACCTCCGCCGCACTCAGGTCAGCACTGACCCATTGTGTTACCCATAGGGGGGCTTATAAAAAGCACCCCTTGCCCATTTACCCGTGTATACAAACCATCCTGATGTTGTGATGAAGTTCAGTAACATGTCGGTATTAACATTGGAGAGTTCTCCTAGATCCTGAAAAAAGTGCTTGCCGAGGAATTTGTACCTAAAATGTTGGAGTCCAGGGCATTGGCAGAGGGAGTGGGTAGTGTCCTCTATAACCTCCTCATCGCCGCATCCTCTACAGAGTTCTTCTTCCGTCCAACGTAGTTTCTTTAGGTGGTACCTACCGCAGAGTGTTGTGACCTGTAAGTATCCCCACGAGTAAGGACAGTGAACGTCTGTCCTTGCGGATAATTCTCTCTGTCCTTGCTTTGTCAAAAGTTGGCCATAGTTGGTTTTACAGTTTTGCAAGTGTCTATGGACTTCCATCTCAAGTTCGCCTCTCTCATAGCCAGTTTCTCTGCTTTAAGCCTGAGAGCGCAGGGTGGGGTGCTTATGGAGAGGTCAGTCAGTTCAAGTGTGTCCGATGAAGCTTTTCTTGCTAGATAATGACATACGGTCATGTTTCCTTAATGCGCTTAGATTTTGACAGTGTGAGAGCAAATTTTTCATTGACATTAGCTATCACACGCTTAATGCAATTGTGGTTGGGGATTAAGGAAGACGACATCGTATTAGAGCCAGACGAAAACGACGACATGACATATGCTCGCCTTTCCTTTATACAAATGATTGAATGCGCTCAGATTTCGAAGTCCATTTGCGTCCCTGCTGGTTTTCGTTGAAATTGAAATTTAAATGTGTGAATATCTTAAAAGAAATAATGCCAATCATTGCCAATCAGCACAAACTTATAAAGGAGTCCGGAAGATCGATAATGACTTTAGAGAAAGTTGAAACAGACATAAAACTACCGGAACCGGAACAATAATTCAATGTAATAATGCGAGTATGTTAATTAACTTAGAACAACCATTGTTCGCTTATCGACCTTAAGTATAACTACCAACCACTTTAAAACTATGTAAATATACTTTCTTATAAAATAAATATATAATATCAGATACACCAATAAAAACAAATATCTATATGTCAATAAAAAAAATCCAAGACGTTGATCGACAGTAAAAAAAAAAGAGAGCTTTTAATTACACCGCGCAGGTAGGTAGGTGCCGTGTTGTCTATCGAAGTCGCTTCAACTTGCTATCCACGTTTCATTTTTAAAAGAGTGAATATAAATTGAAAATTATTCATTTTGCAAAATTTTTTTATTACATCGCGCGCGCCTTACTGCATATAATCGCTGCAAATTCCCCCACATCCAATCGATAAACCAATATAAATGAATCCCCACATCCTTCTGACAAGTGATCGCCGATGCAAAGCAATTATTTTTTCTTAATGTCTCGAGAATAGGTACTTAAATTGTCATATCGCGATGAAATGACTGACAGTTACGTACTAAACAGGTATCTAACTCTAAGCTAAGTTAAGCTCTTGTTCCGTTTTGAGAAACCACATCGACCAGCAAGGTCAAAAGAGTGATTTTTAATTAATATACAATTGTTTGTGGTCGATCAAAACATGAAATCACGCTTTCGATAGATTTCTCAAAACATCTTCATTAGACACTTCAAAAGAGACTAACTCTCTACTACGGTGAACCCCGATGAACAGATTATTTTGAATCTTTTTATTTAAATCGCACTATTGACGAAACAAAACGGAGCAACATGACAAGTGGGTGAAGCCTTTACGACAGGACAGATGCAAATTATTTATAAATTTATCGACTGACGTTTGCGTTCTTCGCATTTTAATGAAAGGAATCGTTACCGCAGTTGGTTCCTCTCCCAATGGCATTAACCATTAAATATGATAGTGGATAATTTCTCTTTAGACCGTGTCGTGATCGGTCGTCGCTGTGTGCGATTGCAAAATCGCAATCATAAAATAAACAAAACAGTCAAATTGTCGCGTTTTCAAAAAAAAAAAAAACTGTAAATAAAGGCTTGCATCGATTATGTAAACGATGTTGGAGCCGGCACTAAAAAGGAAAAACAAAAAAAAACACAACTTTTCACCATCGCGTTGAGACTTATAGATACAATCAAAATAGCGTACACATTCACCTCACCTCCCAATGTCAATATCACATCGAATGCGTTTAAGTTTAAAATGATTGCAGGCAGTTGGATTTTTGACAAAATGTGTCTAGATAATCAAAGTAAATAAGGAAGTGGTTTTCTGTTTTGGTTTCGGGCAGATTTTAGCGCTTAATTTATGGCTCTACTTTGGGCTCATTGATATTCAGACAGACCGTGTTGAGCAGCTCAGCAGTCTGTCTGTCTGTCTGTCTGTCAGATTGTCAGTAAAGGAGCTCTATTACTCATCACGGTTAATTGGTTATTTCGGAAACAAGACTGTAAACAATTGTTGTTTACACTTAGTGATCACATTAATTTCAGCGAAAATTTCGACGGTTCAGGAAGTAGGAGTTAGGTGGCTTTGGTTATCGAGTGTCAAGTAGATATTAGTATTTGCTTGGTTATTTTCTTCCGCTGATTAGACCTAATGCTATCGGATGTGAGTCAATTTTGATGGATGGAAAACAAGGAGGGGTTACAAGTGAGTGTGTAACTTGTAAGTCTAAAACGCAGGTTTCTTGGCTTAGGAATACTATTTTTAATATGACTTACTTGCCCTGGTTTACTTCAGTCTTGCTATCCACAAAATTTGTCTTTGTAGAAATGTATTCGTACTGATTCGAATTATGTAATTTTCTAGAACAAAATCAAAGTGTTTGCTAATTTCCTAGACCCGCTTTTCACAAATCGGATTGAGTCTGGGTTGGTAGATTAGCAATGCCACTTTCGCTGAAGTAGAAGCACCACGGTTGCTATTAAAGTTTACAGATGTGGCAACACCACTACGGTATACGTACTTAAATCATTTTGTCATAAAAGTGAATTGCGTTTTTAAAATTAATTTATTATGAACTTTTTATTGCAAACTGCCTATACACTTTCCAATAAAACGCGCTTATTATGTCTTAAAACCGCTACTTAGGTACCCTCTTATTCAGCTAGATTTGAAGAAGGGTAACGATTGGATCCCTTGATACAAATTCTAAAGTATTCTCCATAGTTATGGGACAGACAGTTTCGAATAGCTGTTCAAAATAATTTAAAACGCAAACTTTAGAACACACACCTAATCAAGAAATGAATTCTTTACCAAACCATTAAAAACATTTGTAATAATGGGAGGAAAAGATTTTTTTCCTTTAATTAGAATTACTGAAAAGAATAATAAATTCAAATGTATACGATGAAAATATCTTAAACACCAAGGCAAATGAAACCGCAAATTACGTCTTAAACCACAGTGAGGCAAGTTCGGCTTACTAATTAACCAATCATTGAAGTAGTGCTCGTGTACAGAATTTAGAAACTTCGAATATAAAAAGCTATTTGGTATAATGATGCTGATACTCCTGGAATATAAGATTGGTTGAACCTTTTCTACTTTACTCTGACGTATACATTGTATTACTGTTATTGCCTTCTGTGTCATGTCAACTTGTTACTGCTTTTTTACCCGATTTAAGTTGTTGTAACACTTAAAAAAGATTAATAATCTCGTCGTGGTCGTGGATAACTAAAACTGGATTCTAGTACCAAAACTGAGGATAACAGGTCTATGACCAAGTACGTTCCTGTTTCAGATTAGTACTTTTTTTTTTATAGTCACTTTTAGGTGCAATCAAGTTCTGCATGACTAGGTATTGTAAATGCATTATATACGTTTAGAAGAGCCCAGAGTGAAAATTAAAGTGAAGTAGCTAATAAGACAAAGAAGGGATGAGAAATCACTTTTTATAGGTTGACACGTAGGTAGTCTAAAGCACTACTACTCCGAGGGTGGAATAAAAATGGAGACATTTCTTTCTACTTCCGGCCTTTACTAATCCAGATGTCAAAATGATCAACTCAATTATTTGAATTGCTTAAAACCTCTACAAGAACACGATTTGGTAAACTAATCATAAGTTTGTTTCGTTTTTAGTGTTTCAGATTTTAAAAGGAAATACGAAACATTTATGGGTTTGATAAGTTGTCTAACTGATCATACCATAATGCTTTCAACGTCATGTTTAACGGTTTTTTGTGTACAATTTATTGAATTCTGTTTCGGGTAAAACAATTTTGCACTCATCACTCCAAATAAGTAATTGATTTATGTTGTTTTTCTGACTTATATTTTGGTAGAATTTATTTTTTTGGTTTTAGCGTTTGGCAGAGTTGCTAAAAATGTCAATTTTCATATTAAAACCTTTTGAAAATGCGCTTCTTGATTGAGTCGTGCAAAATGTATCTATCACAGTCGGTAAAAGTTCAAAGGTGCACAGATACAAAGCAATGAATAAAATTTATGCAAAAAAAAAAACAAAAACTTGTTCAATTCTCTACATGTCATGTCCACTCTGACGTAGCGACTCATTATTATTCAAAAAACCTCAGATTAAGTCTTCATTAAAACTATAATAAAAACTTGTTCGTTCTATCTGCTTCCGCTTCAGTTATCATTATTAATAACTCAAGCTATTTTCCCATACCATACACGGTACCTGTCCACATTTCAACCGTCTAATGTGTACAATCTATTCCATTTTCTATATACGCGCAACGCTACAAAGAGACCTTCACAAGGTCCGCAACCACTTCACTCTAAATAGCAAAATCTCTACGCATACTTATGTTAACTTCTCGTGAACATCTTGCTATTTAGAATCTTTCAAAAGAAGAAGAAAAAGGTAGTAGCAACAAGTGTTTGCAAAATACCACCACGGTAGCCATTTGAAATGTTTTACACACATCATTTGGAAAATCTCAATTTGCATAGAGTTCATCACAATGTGCAAGTGGCTCTTTTGAATGCGAATGCCAACGCAAATGAAGATGATGTAGATAGTGTGGATAGGACAAGACACGAAGAAGCAACACACACAGAATAAAAACGAAAAAATAAAAAAAATAAAAAACATCAAATTGAATGCTGAACACGTATCAAGATCGAGGCAACGTTACAAAGACCCCACACTTCCTTCTCTCATTTGAGCGTCCTTCTTCTCAGTTGATGCCTGATATTTTTCCATTTTAGGGTCAACTGAGTAGTTCATGATGAAGGTGGAATCCTATCCACTTACCAAGTAGACAATGTTTTATTTTGGTTAAATAATCAATAGGTATTATGACATTAAGCTCTTAACAGCAGAATAAGTGACGTTAACAAAAGTCGGCGTTTGTTTTCGGTAATCCGGCACCTGACACTAATTCTTAATGTTTATTAAAGTTCTGCGCTCATGTTCGGCATGCAAAGCGAGGCACGATATTGCTGTTATGGATCTTATTAACCATTACTTAAGGCGAACCTACTATCAAGAAGCGACACAGCCAAAGAAGACTTTTTTTTTTTTTTTAGGCTACTGTTTGAGGCCAGCGCGTAAGCCGCAGAACTATTGCTGGTATAAAGAGATACGGAACTACGCGTTCGAGGTCTGAACCCACTCCCAGTTGATAAATTGTATTTTCTGTCACGTAAAGGCATAAATAGGAATTTATTGCATGTTTTTCTTTCTAGTCTTTTATTCCTAGTTTGTCTCAGTGGCCTTTGAAGGTCAAGTTGAAGACACAAATTATGAGCTTTCAAAATTTCAAGAAAAGAGGGTTTTCATTTTTTTCCCATGATCTCATAGTGTACCTCTGATAGGGTAAAGATAAGTGTAACTACTATCATAGGTCAAACAAACACACCCTGCTGGAAGTTACAAAATAACCTTCGTCTAATCAGTTCGTGTACAAACTTTATACTCATTGACTAAAAGCAAACAAAAAAAAAAAAAAAAACTGGTATTTCCCCAAATGCCCACAGGTGGAAAGGTAAATTTATAGAGCAGAAGAAATAGGTCAATCAACTTTGACAAATTTGACCAAACACTTGCCTTTGAAACACCTCAACCATAGAAGGTGTTCCATAAAACCATCCTCTTCAAACCTTTTCTTTTTTTTTTTTTCTGTGCCTCTAACCTCCCTACGACGACACTCTGCCAAATATCTGCGTTTTTGTATCTCTAGTGATGTCATGTGATAAAAATCCAATCGAGTCGTACACTCGGACACAGATTTATTGCAGGTTTTTGGTCTTTTTTTAATTTTTTTGGTTTGCTTTTTATACTAAACAATCAGCGGGACCCTAAAACAAAATATAAGAAGAAATGAGAAGAAGAAAAAAAAACAAGATAATTGACGTGGATACCCCAGACTTTGAAGCATCATCATGGGATCATCATTGAAAGGAATTCGAATTTGAATTGAACCTCTTTCGAGTGGTTGATTTTGATGTTTTTTGTTGATTTAGCTCCTTTGGCAAAAGATACATAGATCCAACAACGGAGGCTTTAGCGGGCACTGCAAATGTGTATGTGCTGCTGAACAGCAAGTGGGTTTAATTATCCTAAAAACCACAAGCTAACAGGTTTAACATGGATGAAAGATGAATGACAGAAAGCACGCAGCTCTGAAAATTTGTTAAAATAAAACAAGGAATTTCATATACTTTGCAATCGAAGTCTCAACCACGAAATAGAGAAAAAGAGTAGTGTTTTCAAATAGACCATATCTACTGACAGCGTCAATGTAGAATAAAGAATCATTCTTATTGGAAATGAACACTTAGTGGAATCTACATTTTACTGAAATTTCCTTGATTTGCAAAGGAAAAAAAAAATTAGTGATGATGATATGACTATAGCAAAGCTTACCACGTCAGCACCTCAAAAGCGAAACCAGGAAAATCGCAAAAAAAGTATTCCGCAGTATCTTCGTTTATACCATTTTCTAAGAAAGGTAACCTAATGACTACCAGATGCAGCTGAGCTGAGATAGTAGCTAAAATAATATTGGAGCAAGTAAAAGAAGCTCAATGCCGAACAACCTTGCCTTACGCAGGAGAGGCGTCCCCAATAAATTAATAAGAAATATCAAGGCTATTCACCATGGGTAAAAATGTCAGAATGGTCCACACAGAGAAAAATTGGAAAACACATATAGCTGTGAGAAACTAGGCATTGGACCCCTCTATGAGCTGTGACTTGTGAGTCCCCTATATTCAACAACCCTTCCACCTATTCCTAACAATCCTTACGACCATTGGGATAGCAAAAAAAGACACCGCTTGCCCTGTGTAATCGATTCCACACAGAAGCCAGACCCTGTTCCTTAAAAATACAACTATACTCCAGACCTGGCTCATACTTTGGCCGAACCTAGTCTTGAGTACCAAGAAAAGATAATACTAGCGCCGAAGCCAGAGCTCCAAAGCTATAGGACCAGAGTTATAGAATAGGAGCCCGTCAAGGTCATCAAGCTCCAGTGCGGCTCATACAAAAAGCTACCTCTTTTGTCCTGCATTTCCCTCGTGCCCTTTGCCAGATATTTGAAGGGGCTGATGTGATGAATCATACTTCAGCGCATACTTAGACTCCTTACTGTGGCGGCGGCGAAATATCAATGAAATAATGAACAAATAAAATAATGGGTACATATTCATTTTCAATTTCACGACGCAGAAATTTTTGTTTGCAGATTTCTAATAGTCTATGGCGAATAATCCCTAACCAACCCCTGAAAAGCTAAAATTGCTCTCCAAATTATGCGGAAACGCGAATATTGGACTTAAAGAAATCTCGATGGAAGCAATGAAATTCAGGTGTCACTGACGTAGAATGCCGTTTCGTTAATTTGAATCCGTAATACAAGTGAACTTAAGTCTCCTGCGCTTGATTACAAACTTCAATTAGTTGAAAGCGGTCATAAAACCGGGGGAAATACAAACACACTCATCAGAATACGTGTAACTTCCTTATTCAAAGTTCTTTTCATAAAAATCGGTTAACCACGAGATTTCTAGTCAAATTCTAAGAAAACCCCAAAATGGAGCACGAAGTATCTTACAATTTCATTGTTTACTCCCTGCCTATTGTTCAATGCATCGCAAAAAAATAAAGGTACTTAGTCGGAATTTCCTTCACCCCCACACATCGTACAGATAAAGATAACCTCGACCAACTATCGCCACAGCAGACGGGAAGATACCGATACGGACTAGATACCCGCATTGCCTTGCCCGTCGATCATACCACAACAAACGACTAATCCCACCGCGGCTCAAGGGAAAGAGACACATTTCTTAAATACCGCGGCTGACCTCCCCTCCTTATACCTCCGCAGGTAAACATGAATATCTTATTCAAAAGTAGGTATACGTTCGTTTCGTACACCACCGCATAGCATGCATATGGTTTTTGTTTTTGTTTTTGTTTCCCCATTGATTTGTTATTTTTCGCTCTTAACAAAAAGGAACACTTTAAGACCTAATTTTAGTCAGTCGAGTTTAAAGCGCGTTATTGACCACAAGTCTCTCTGTCTCTCCCTTTTATCTTACACCAATCGTAGTACCAGTATTTGTATCTGCTGCTGCTAGCACCACATGACCATCGCGTAACGCTACCCCGACCATTCGCCTCCGTATATTCAAGTCCCAAAATAAACCAAGTTTACATTTTGAAGTGGAGTTTAATTTTTTTTTTTTTTTTTGATTCTTTGAAAAGTGCGAGAGGAAAAGTGAAAAGTTTGCGACAAAAAGGTGCCAAAGACGCACATTAGCCGACGACGCTTGCTTTTGAAATTACTGCAGCGCTTGCAAGTGCTTGAACCTTTTTTTTTTCCATTTTTTTCGGGGTCTCTCTCTTTTAAGCCAAACTATTTCGCGGTCAAATTTTTGTCTGTTATTTTATTTTTATTTTTGTTTTGTTATTGTTTAAGCCCGAAACAAGTTCCCAGTTCTACATCATATGTAATAAACCAAAAATTATGCAATTGGTTTACTGAGTTAAGTTTACATACGAAAATCCAAAGTCACGACGAAAGAAATAGAAAGTGTTACACCACTGGAGCAGCGCAATGGGCTTTTTTTTTTCAAATAAAAAATAGTCGCTAATTTTTGAATTGCTTTATTGTGGGAACCAATTGCTAAAGTGTAACTAGAATGTGTTAATCCAAAGTGGCAACAGCTTTGCATAAGTTCATTATCATCAGGTAAATAATGAGGGTGATCACAACCTATATTAACCAGATCGTTTTGAAATTGAATTCGTTTTTAATTGATCTTACTCGGGGCTCTTGAGTCACTTACGACGGCAGGCAGGCGTCATTATCCAAACCTTGAATGAGACCAGCAGATCAGCATTTTTGTTACTTCCGTCTAACAGTAAATCAATCTCCCCCCTCCACATAGCGACATCTAGTTGTTATTGCAAACGAGGGAAGTAGTTTTTTGTTTCGGTAACTATCATTCGCATATTTCTGCGTAGATTTTGAAATAGAACGGCAATGTGAATGAACTTTCAGAGAGACAACAAAAATTAGATCAGACATTTTAACAGATACATTATTTGCCAATCGGATAATGCCAAATGTCAAGATGTACTCGATGCCAATCAAAAGAACACCAACGGCGCGATGATTGTGTTAAAACAAGTTCGCAACTTTGTCGCATATCCTTAGTCTGTTTTTGTTTTGATGTTATTAAAGATTTAGAATTCTGGTTTGAACTGGATCGAACTGATTCTGGATATCTTTCAGTGAATGTTGGAACTTAGGTGGGTGTAGTAATTTAAACTGACGTACTCAAGAACGTGAAAAATCTAAATTTAAGCACCACAACAGATGCAAGGATCCTCAAAATTAGGTTGAACGTGACTCGTGTGAACAGGAAGAATGGTCTTTTAAATTAGAGCATCCTAGTTGAGGATGCCACACACACATTGGTGGTAGTTTTATGTCCCATAACAAATACTCACGTTATAAACCTTTCGCACTATTGCCTCTATATAAAAGTTAAAATTAGTTAAGTGAATGGCCCCGATAGTGGTGGTATATTCATTTATTTTATAAGCCGTTTGGCGCACAAGTCCTAATCAATTTTCACAGCAATGAATTGAAATAATTTGCTTAAAACGCAAAAAATATACTGTGAATTACAAACGAATATAAAAATTACACACACTCTCACCTTCCGAAGATCTGGGAACCACCCATGGAGAACAAATATTGAAACTAGTAACATACAAGTTTATAAAGCCACTGAATCAACTCTTTCCTATTATTGCTCCTCTTTTACAATTTAACCAAGGCCGTGTTCTGTATATTAGTAAGAGGATATCTATATATACATATGTAGGTACAAATCTAAGTATTCCCTTTGGACCGCGCTGGTTATTAGAAAAAATAATAACTTGCTAAATTTGGCAGTTTAAAAATGGTTTTTTGTATTATTTAAGATTTTGAAAAAGACCCTCGAATAACTTTAAAAAATTCACAAATTCAAATAACCAAATAAATTGTAAAAATGTAATACTAATAAACAGCATAACATCGCAGCAAGGTTTTATCATTTCTATTGATGAAGGGAATTCTAAGTCTCTGTCAATAAATAAGCACTCTTACTAGTTAATTATTGTGCTCACATTGGATTCCTGACACGATTATCTATTTTCCCCACAAAGCTACTGAACGTGATACTACAAAGAACAAAAACTGTTGAGTTATAGTTTATGAGCCAATTCATTTAAGAATATCCGAGAATTGATTTATTATCCAGAACTCATCATTCACCATTATTTGTATACATTTCACGATAAAAAAAGTTGGTACATAACTTTTTATTTATTTATGTGATTTTTTATAACACAAAGCTCTGAAAACCCAAAAAAAATTTCTTTAGAATGGCACGTATGAGTGAGGTTAGTAGAAAAGGTGCAGACATGAGATTAAGTCGGTACCACAATGCAACGAGTACATATTTCAATAAATGTTGAAAGTTTGTGTTGTTGAACTGTACAAAAATGTGCTGTTTCAACAAGCCCCAGTTCTTTTCCAACACATCCTATCAAACTACAATATCCAAACATATCTTAACGACTACCTAAAGAACTAAAAAAACAGCGGCAAGCAGTCAATTAAACATCTGAGAGACAATTCTCATGCTTTTGGATTATGCTCTGATTTCAAATTTGAAGTCAATTTTTCCAATACCAGGTCAAATTATTGAAAAATGAAGCAGAGAATTTTTACAGAAAATATACGAGTTTTCAAGCAAAAATCTTTTATTATACAAAATTAATTTGAGTGAAACTTTCTTTTTTACGACCATCCTTTTCCTCCTTTCATAAGTCGGCCAAGGAGAACTCACTGAATGAAATGATCAGCCATCATATTTGAATTCCAGTAACCTTGGTTTCGCCCTTCCATAGTGCGAACATCCCTATAGAAACTTTCTCCTTGCTCTTCGCTTAAATCATACAGCCTTTCAGGAAACGATGTAAATGGCTGAAGAGTAAATGTAACTTTATGCTCATATTGCATCCAAGTTGAAAACTGAAAGTCCAACATTAGTTGGTCAATGTGTTCAGGGTAGTTGGCCAATTTTTCATTTCCCAAGAAATTTTTCACTACCCAAACGAGCTCCTATCTTAAATACCTCAAATGTGGTAAGGTTTGGGTTTAAAATACACAAAATTTTGCAATCATCAGTGTCTTCAATTGCCCTTCTTGGACAACTGCGGTCGCTCAAAAGGTTGCCTTCTTTCAATTGTTGTAAAATTTTACCTCAATGATAGATTTGCAAAAGATGCTACATCACAAAAGTTGAATGCGATTTGTCACTAGCACCTTTATAACATTGTATTAAATTATGAATTGACAGTTACTGACACCATGTGGACTTCAAGCTTTAAAACATACCTATAGATAGTACTGTAAATTAAGTTTGCCTATCACATTCACATTCCCCAGCATCAGTCACTACTTCAATTGGAATGCAAAGAAATGTTAACAAATTGCGGTTGGTTGCCTCTAGGCGGCATTAGTGCAATGACATTTCGCATTAGGAATCCATGCCCAACGAATGTTGTAAATAATTCATTTCGCTGGTGGTTTTACTGTGGTCATACTTCAAATTTGCACGCGTACGTGTTATTACAAGACCCAGATACAAATTCTTAGACCAAACCAACATGCTTATTATGCAAGTTATGCAAAAACAATGACCTTTGCCCACAGGTTCTTGAAAAAAAATTATTACATCTCATGCAGCGTCAGCACAAGAGTTAAAATTAAAACAAATTACATAAAATAAAGCCAACCAACAGATAACCAGAGCAAGTCTTGTAACCAGCAATAACCATGTGATCAATAAGTTCCCCAAAACAAGTCCGAGTGTAACTTAAAAAAAATCGCAAAAAAAAAAAATCTCAAATTAACTCGCAAAATGTCACAATTGATCATTTGAATCACTGTTGTGTCGCCTCGAAATGGCCAAATGAGTAAATCTCCTTCACCTCCTCCTGCTCCTCCTCGTTCAAGAAATCTGAAGAGCTTTTCAAAGAAACCAACAAAAAAAATAATAATAAATTGCTTCTTCAAGCTTAGTCGTAGCACACCAGCAACATCTTGAGCGCCCCCCGAGTGCAACTATTGTATTGCTTCTTTTAATTCCGCTTATATTTTTTTCGTATGTATCTGAGCCTCTTGAGTGGCAAGTATCTTCAAGAAAACAACAAGATGGAATATGCCCACATTTACTGTATCATAAGTCGTCTTATTGTAGACTATAGACGATTTTTTTGGTGGGTCTTGTTAGCAGTACTATCTACCTTTTTTCTTCGGTTCGCTACTACTGGTGTCACTTAGCCTCACACTCGGTTCAGCTGAGCCATAGTCTGTAGTATCTAGCTCTGTGTACGATACGAACGCGACGACGACGACGTTTTGCGAGGAGAGCAAAAAGCTAAAGCTCTGTGTAATATTATTAAACTAAAGTGTGGTACAGACGATATATGGGTTTTATTAAAAACACCGCTTTCAGTTTCATTTCAGTCGTCGTCGTTGGCCATGCGGTAATCGTTTTCAATCGCGCGCGGACGGAGATTGTTTCCCATTCTTTTTTTTTCCCCCAGATAGTTGGAGATATATTTAAAACAAAAAAAAATTCCCATTTTTTTTTTCTTTTTGTAACTTTTATGAATTGAATTGTAAACCTTGCGGTGTTGTGTTGCGCTTTTCGAGTGTCAAAAGAGTGTAACTCTCGATTAATGTTCATCTTTGAGTGTTGTTACTGTGTGTACCATTAAAAGATACGAAATATCATTTTCTCTTGAGATACCTACTATGTGGATTGTGTTGATGTAACTTAAGTGCACAACTAAGTACATTCACTTGACTGACTGATAAATTTTCTGTTGTAATCGAAATTCAAGAAAAAAAAAAGGCAAGTTTATTTTGCACCGAACCGAAATTCAATCAAAAAATCATAAGGGCAATAGGTGCTATAAGGAATATCTAAAAATTTATTGACAGCGCACTCAATTAGCATGATTGACTGTGACAGCGCAACAAATGCGAACAGTCCTCGTCGACCGTCGGGTACTATTATTTTCGGTTAATAAATTAATATTGTATCACTTGCTGCGCAAAGTTTTTTTGATCCACTTTTTGTTGTTTTCTTTTTTTTATTTTGCAAAATTAGACACACTACCGCTGATACAATTTTCTACGCTGGGATAAGTAGTTGTGCGGTATTGTTGTATATTTTTCTGGTAAATCAATTATTATTGATTTGATTATTATAATTCAGTGAGAGCAAAAAATAGTTGCAAATTTTACATAAGCTGCGAGGTGCAAATTTCTTCCCGATTTATTGTTACACTTGTACAATTTCTTTTAACCCGTTTTATGTTGATTTAGAAAAGTCTGTTTATTATTATTTACCATAGGGAGAATATTATGAACTTGAATAGTTTATTGTGCAACAGATGATAGTTGTTTGATTTTGAAAACAAAAAAATATCTGAACAACAAGCGCCGATGAATAAATAAGCTCCATTCAATTGTGGGTTCAAGTTGAATTTTCCTTTTAAGTTTAACGAGAATTATAAGTCAATCTTCTAAGTGCTAAGTCGTGTAAAAATATTTACATTTTTTATGTCGTTTAACTCCTTTAGAGATGGTATTTCGATTTATACATGATTTTATCATTATTTCTCTTTTAAAATTTGGAGTTATATTGTGGCCTGGAAATCATATGTTTCTTCTTCCGCCATCTCGAACTAAGGTGCATGCACTCAAAAATTTCTTAAGTGTTGTTCATTTAATGAGGTTCAAGACCTCCTTTGGCTAAGAAAATATAAGTATACAATTATTTGCATTGCTTTAAGGATAAGAGACATTTTTTCGTCAACTTTAACCTCTGGCATATCGATAAGGATGTTTTGGAACTTGTATTATAATATATAATATATATAATAGTAAAACACCTTATTGGTAGAAACAAAATAATAATAAAAAAATCACAACACCTTATCTTGAAACTTTGCTTTGGAATAGATGCTGCTCTTCTTAGTTTCACGTCACGTACGAGTATTTTAATTAGATTGTCTTCGTCCAACCATTTATGAATGTTTCATCATTTTTATAAAATTAATGAAAATATGACTAAGCGTGTTATGGTTATACAGTTTATAAAATAATGATTAAATCTTACCTAGGTCAAGGGCAGAGAAGGGCACCAAGCACAGAAACTTTGGAGTTATTTGCAAATTTATAGATAGCATCTAATCAAATTTATCTGTGAACTCATTTTCTAATTCCAGAGTTAAAGGAATTGGAAAAGAGAATAGAATTTGTCTGAAATATTTCTTTTGCTAAACCCATAGCCAAATTGCTGAATTTAAATGTTCTTTAGTTATTTTTTAGCCAAACGTCAGATAAATAATGTCATGATTTAACGAAAAATCAGTTTGCTCTCAAAATCGGCGAGGAGCCACAGTTGCATTAAGCAAACGCCTGACCAACAATGTCCTCAGCTCAAAGTTCCGTACAAATGATATTTACACATGTCAAACTGACTCTGAGATCTAATAATATTCAAAGTTCAATAGTAAGAGAACTATTATATAATCTAATTAACATTAGTTTAAGCTCAATGATAAGGAAATCAAACACATCAACATTTAGCGCGTTCGCAACATTTTACTAATCTATACTTTTGCTCCGGGATGACAGAATTGTCACTAACGAATCTAGCGGCCTCTAGGATAAAGAAATATACTAGATTTTAGTGGATTCTAGTGAGGAAGACCTTCGCTATAATGTACTATAGAACCAGTTATTACTTCCATGAAACGCATTAAACCAAGTAAGCAGGTAAAAACTAAAGGCACACAAGAAACATGTTCTTCATACATTGACTGAAACGTTAAAAAAAGGTCCTAGCTCTACACGATAGGCTTAAAATATAATAATGTCCTTTCGTATACTTTACGAATACCATTGGATGAATTTACGGCTGTATGTTTTGTTTATGCGCCACGTAAAACCTTCAACTATTTGTGCCACATTGCAACAAAAGAGCATTAAATCTACAAACTATTGAAGTATCAGCCAACTTTCAATGCTTAAAATTTGGCACCAAATTGTGGAGGTTATTTCGCCGTTGTTTTGCAACATTGCAAAATGTTGTTAATCAGATTTGATCACACGTGTTCTGAGTGGAAAAATCTGATATAATTCTTAATTCATTCTTTAACGACAGCTGTTAAAAGATTTCCATTCTCTCACATTTTGTCAGCATTGAATTAGATAATACTGTGTTGTGTTCCTTTTTACTACTTAATGGGTGTTCCCGATTTCCAACCTCAAAAGCACACCCGGCTACAGTAAAATTACCATAAATATTCTACATCTGTTACAAAACAACTTGTTAAAAACGTAATAATATCCAGTTCTCAGAGCCTTATCTATCTACGTATATAGTGCAATACATTAAAAAGCAATTCATAAGTATAAAACCGCATGGAATAAATATCAAAATTAATACCATCATAAAATGTTTAAGGAAAAAAAAAACTCGCCCGACTACAATCTAGTTTCTACCTACCGCAGTATTATTTAAAAAACCCCTAATCACACAGGTGATATGAAATAAATTTCAAGTGAGATACACTACTTCCGGAAATATTTGACTAACTTATATATTTCAAAACAAAGTACTACTATGACAGTCTAATTGGAGAAACAATAGTCCGTCCTGACAAGATAATGAACTCAATTAATCATAATCAAAAAGTCTACTAAGCGAAATTCTCCACTTTACTGCCAAAACAGTCAAATCACTAACAACAATCCGTCAGTATACGAGTCAAAAAAAAAAAAACACACATAATTACAATACTAGTATAAATTAACTTTCAACCTAGAACCTACCAATCGTAGGTCATTCAGCTCTCTCTCTATCTAAATAAACAACAACAAACAACCGACGAAAAAAAAAAAACATCATTGCTCAAACGCTAGCAGAATAAAAGATGATGAGTCTACAAAACTATACAACTAAAATACGTTGGTAATGATTAGCATTATAGTAATGATATCAATAAACACATTCGTCGTTATTTATATTCACACAGAGCTGTTAACAAATAAATCACACTGATTTCCTGCTTCTGCTTTTGCGTGAAATACAAAAAAACAGTTCGTCTTTGGCTAGCCCAAAACCGCACAAGATTCACACACTAGATACAATTTGCATACGAATAGATTTCTACATTCTGCAATAGACATCCTTTGCATGAGTTTTTCAACAAAACACAACAAAAAAAACATGACCTCTACGGGGGGGATTATCTTCCCATCAACCCACCCACCCACACCGGTCGTTACAACCAGTCGCTGTAATGAACTTTTAAACAAATTAGCATACCCACTTGCTGCTATCCGTGGGAGAAATAGTCTCATTTGTTTACACATAAATTATTGATTGAACTCAACTTCCCAAGATTGCTGTCAGTTCAAAGCAAGAGAAAAAAAAAACCTATCTATGAATGACAGGCTCAGCAGCAATAAGGCTAGAGAGGGTATAGTTTATACTGCCTTCAGCGAAAAGGTTAACTAAAAAAACATTGTTGCCAAACGAACGATTCTTGTTTTTAGTAGAACAAAAGAGCCAGTTAATCCGGTTTTAGCAGTCCTGCCCAACAGTGCTTACAAAGTCCCTAAGTCACCAGTAATAATGTAAACAGGGGCATAAAATAACAATAAAAGCAAGGAACATAAATCTTCAAGTGCGCATGAAAGTGAAATAAATGCTATTAACTTGCTAACTGCCTGTTGATTGTGTGACGAAAGCAACTCACACACTATCCACTAGTAATTTGTTTCAATATTCAAATCAGTGAATTTGTTAATTTGAATAATTTCGCGGCGATCAACCGACTACGTATAGATCTGATTAGTTGAACTTTACGAAATACAACACACGATTATCATTCATATTTTTTTTTTTTGTTCATCTATTTGTATTTGCTTATAATCGCATATCTGTATTAATTGGAAATGTATCTTCTTTTTTTTTACTGCTCTCCTCTCCCGCTTCTCTTTCTCCTTCTCATTCTCGTAAGGTATTATCTATTTTATTTGCATAAAAAAAAACAAAACTTATTGCGAAAAAATTCAAAAGCCATTAAAAACGATTGAAATATGGAAACAATTACTAACACACACAGCACTACACACTCGCCGAATAAAGTGCAATTTCTTTGGAATTCTTCTCAAAAAAAATAACTAATTTGTTTATTTGAGGTATAATTGAGTTCTGAGAGGCGATTAAAATGAGGAAAAAAGCCAAAGTTCAGGGGTGCTTTAAAGTAGAAGACCCCGCTTTGTCTGGCACGAAATTGAACAAAACTCTTGATGCACCTACTTAGAAAATAATTACTTTTTCGGCGAATGCCAATGTAAATTTGCTTGCATACTTTAATCTTACAACCAAAATATCAATATAAATAATAAATAAATCTCTTTGCAATTATGAACTCAATCGGTGCAACTTTAGACAACAATTTTAAAGATTTCGTCTCTGCAGTAAAGAAAATGTCGAGTAATCGAATCGAATTTATGATTTGAAGTCTAAATTCATCATAATTTAAAGCCAGAGCAAAAATTAGTTAGACAATAACCTTGACAAGGTCGAAGGAACCATATGCGACATAAAATCACCGTCACAACAGTATATAGTGTGCGATAGAACAAGTAACGCTAGTCCGTTTCATTCTCGGTAAATTCATTCAAATACTAAGCATCTACCGTGAATTGTTATCACGACCGTAAGTATAAAGACTCAACCATATTTGAATTAAAGCTCTGGACGCTGCCGTTTATAGTTCAACAGCCAAGTTTCCTTAATGCAAGTATGCATGCGCAACAATTTTGACAGCGTGTGAACAGAATTTTCGTTCAATTATGACATTAGCTATCGCAAGCTGCAATTACGGTAAGACCTTAAGTTTTCGCTGACTCAACACAGATCACTTTTAAATTGAACGAAAAGAATCAACTCGGTACGAAAAATTGTAATTCTTTTCCCATTCTGGGACAGAACTTATTCAAGGGTCAACGTTTAGGGGATGTAGAGGGTTCCTGATTAGTAAAATGGGTTTCAAGGGTCGAATAAAACTAAAATACTAAAAATGTTTTCCATAACCCCAATTCTTGCGAGCATCTGACAAATATTCAAAAATATAACTGTCTTGAGAAAGCTTTTCAAAAATTGTACAGCTGTGAGACCTTTGCTCTTTATGGGCTCCTTAAGAGGTATAGTATTAAAACTTCCACAGAAGTGGTGTTAGATAGAATTCAAAAGGAACTATAAGCAGTGGAAAATTTAAGCTAGGTTATGACTGAGATGAAAGTAACTGACGATGGAATTTTAAACAAGTATACAGAAAGTTGCTACATGATTTCTCATCGGAATTTGAACGAAGCGTTGAATAGTTATAATCTCTACTTGTGAAGCCATAAGTTAACGAAACTTAACGAAAAGTCGTTATAAGTGCAGTTGCAGTATAGAAATTGTGTTCATTCGCAGGACAGGTTGGCCCTTGAGGCTCTTTTGGAGCCTTAGAACTTGACAAGCCCAAATGTAAAGCAAGTAATGTAAAGAGAGTTTTGATTGTGAGACCATTTTGAGTTTGATTTTTTTCTGAAACCCATACTTGCCCTAAACAGCTGCGTATATATGAACATAATAGGTATGTACAACAAATATATTAAAATAGTTTATGCATCCAATAACCAACTATTCGTATCTCGATGGAATTGAGCTGCGTGTTGCATGACATGCATTTCATGATAACATCCACATGGACCCAATTACGGACAGATTAACTCTCCTCAATCTGACACACCCTCAGGATTAACTATTATACAATCTGCCCTAGAGAGGTTTCTGTTTAACCATCTAGCGATAAATAACAAGTTTTTCAGAAAAGAAAAAACCGCAAGCAGTTTCTTACATAAGACGCACAATAATAAAAGAAATTTATGAACCCTAACAAACACCAACAAGCAAAAAGACAAGATAAAAACAACAATTAACAACAAACTCCAATTAAATGCCTTCCGATTAACAAAGATTAATTAATTCACTTAGCTGACGAACAGTTCAACTAGCGAGGAAGAACATTCAAATATCTTTCATTTATTTCGACGAGCATTGCCAATGCGGCAATTAAACATATCACATACTCAAATGACAATTTGAGGTGACAAGCCTCTTGTTTGTAACGTTTGCAATTAATTAAACCATAAAATTTATGGGGAAACATGTGGGGTAGACCTCCTCTGGTCAAACTGGTGATTTCTCATTGAGGTCAAAATTCAGTATTAAAAGCTTTGGTTCAGGCATGCCAAGTTGTAGGCCAGTTCGGAGACTCTGTGTGTTCCTGTTACATGTGGCCACCGATTTACCATTATCCATCGACAGCAGTTTGAGTTTAAAAGGTAGATAGAGAAGGAGAAACCCATGAAGAAATAGTGAGATTCAAAGCTGAAAAGATACGTGCTCGCGTACCGGGTTGCGGCCCACTTGCTTGTTTACCTGTGGCTTGTTTGAATGCGCTACTACTACTTGTTTGCCTGCCTGACTACCAGTTCAATCAATTAAATATTAAATATTCATTAGTTTCGTTTGTCTTAAATGAAAAGTAGTACTACAAGTAGTCAACACAGGGAGTTTGCACAAAGTGGGGAGACTTTTACAAAAGTAAGTGGTGTTCCGTTCCTTCCATTCACACAATCGAGATGCGATGAAGCGGTTAATCAAATATCAAAGCATGAAACACCTAACATAATCGCGTATTGACCTTGACCAATCAGTTCCACATTGGATAAAAATAGAAAGAAAATTAATGAGCCATCTGACCAGCTACAGGGCAGTAACACCGAAAGAGAGACAAATTGTGTATTGTATATCACTCTCTTGGTTATTTAAATCTATGCAGCATCCTCTTTTTTTTTTAAATAATTTCACAGTGACATATGTATAGCCGTAGAGAGACTCCACTTTAGATTCAAAGCCAATAGGTTAACAAAACTAAATCAATTCAAAAGACACAGGCGGAGGTCATTAATTTATTTATAGATGCAATGGCTGACCATGGCGCGCTGAATAACATATAAATTCTTTAACTTGCCGACAGCTATTGCAAATCGTAAATATTCTGCACACCAAACACTACCTATCTACATATTCATTCAAATAAAAAGAAAACATGATGCAATAGACATAGACAGCATAAACCTATGGGAAATCTTAATTGAGTGTCATTAATTTCACATTATGGTCCGGATTACATAAGAACAAAATCAACAATCTCAGGGCGTTCAGTTTACTTTTCCCATTTAAATTAGCCTCGAATGGGGGAAATTGTGTGCCGTTAAAGTGATTGCAAATATGATGAATGTTTTGAGGTGTGTTAGGTGTTTCTGGTTGAAAAGTGGGCGTGGGAATCAGTTTAAGTGCTACACAAAGTTCTTCAAAACTCGAGACATATTTCCTGATCAAAACAAACGGTTTGAAGGGCGTTTTATGAATTTGAAGTAACTACTACAATCTTCTTAAAACTGAGGGAATTAGTAAGTAACTGATTTAAGCTTGAGCATAAGTTAAAATCGTTCGATCATTTGAACAGAAGACGAAAGAGTTGGCGTACGAACTTTAGAATTACCAATATACTCATTTTTTGGAAACCCATTGGCCCCAGGATTCTAATCCGTTATCCAGGAAAACTCCAGGATTTAGTTCTCTATTCATATGTTATTTGCGCTTAAAATTCTATTCGTCCAGACCAGTCAGTTTTAAGATTAAACAATAATTGACTTTAAGTAGGTAAAACGAAGAAAATTACCAAAAAAAACAGAGTCGGCCTTATTTGTCTGAAAATTTATTCCATTGAAAAAGCAACTTTAAGTTTAGTCTCAGAAACGAATAACTTTTAAACAACTAATTAGGTGTTACTGGGCAGCCTTTCGGAACGAGATTTATACTTTGTATTGCAACTCCCAAAAATGATCTTTTGTTCAGATCAAAGCGTGTGGTTGAATAAAGCATATCTTTACTGTCATTAGGTTTAAAAAAAAAACTTTACAATATTAAGTGAAAAACTAAAGAAATCCCTTTCTGTTATTACAGATAAACCTAACCAAGATGTCAACGTAACTTTTCGTCCATAACAATCCAGAAAAAAATATTTAAAAAAGATCACAAAATAAACTTATTCAAAATATTCAAAACAAAACAACAATGATTCTCAAAAGTAGTACCTTGCTATTACTCAAGATCGCCCTGCTTGTACTTGTGAACAGCAGAATTGGCAGCACTGCCGATTATGGATCTTCAGAAGATGGTCAACTCTATGCGGGTGACACACATGACGATCCGGAAATCTACGAGCCCTCTCAACTACAACAAGAAGTGGAAGAAGAAGAAGAAATGCATCACAAAATCATGGATAATACTAATACAGCCTATTACGACTCTCAGGAAGAAACCACTGACATAATGATGGCCGATGCAGAAGATGGTCCAACAATCAAAATATCACGCACCACAATGGTGCCCGAGTATGTACGAAGGCAAAAATCCTATCACCTATATTCCGCAGACGACAACACGTCTGCCAGTACAGAGGAAACCGACCCAGAGTCGGGTTACATCGAAATGGGACCCATGGAACCAATACTACAAAGAAACGAATCAACACCACTCGCAATGAAATCCAATGTCCTCTATACCGATGAGAATATCGTACACGATATTCAACACCAACAATTGGACAATAATTTCAACAGTAGCGCTGAGGAAGACTACTACGAAGATCCACCCGAAAGCATTGAACAATTACATCCGTCCAGCCTACTCGGCACCACAACAATAAATGCTCCAATCATAACAACAACATCGCCACCAATCAGAATATCTTCAACGACAACAATGCCACTGACTACACAATCTGCCACAGCAGGCACGGCAACAACTACAAACCGGGCTAAGCAGGGCAAGCAAATTCAAATAGCACGTAGAAAGCTTCTGCCACACGAACAATTACGCAACTATATAGAAGACGCTTACATCAGAATGCCATTGGCGGTGATTGTCGATCCATCGCCAGAGTCCCTCGAGAAGACGAAGGCGCTTTGGCGAGATGCGCTTAGATCAAATTTTGCCATAAAAATTGTTTTGGTCGCCCTCAATGCTTCAGGTAAGAATCTCATATGCGACCACTAATCTTGTACCTACACACATACAGTAAGACAGACAGACAGATTATGATTTATGCGTATATATTCTGAATTTCCAATTAAGTCATTGGGGTCAATTAGAAACTAGTTTGTGTGAATACTTCTCAATCGAAGGACAGGCAAAAAAAAAATACATATTTACACGTCTCAAGATGGAGGAGATGTATCCGCCGCCGCATCGACCCATCATCAGCATTTGGATCAAGTGCAACGATCCTCTTGCTCTCTGCCTCTATCTGACGCTGAAATATGAGCTTTTTTCATTTTTCTTTCTTCTTTAAACTCGAAATTCTCGATGAGTTTTAGAGCGTGCCAATATACCACTACCAACTTGTGTATGTGTTTCCAACTTTATTCAAATTGGTTATAAATTTTGCAGCGCACATTACGACTTTGACCATGTTCAAGATTTGTCCCCTTCGATTTTTTTTTTCTTTTTTTTTTTGCTTTTTTGTCTCGCTTTATTGGCACTTAAGTAAATAACTTAAGTTATGTGGTCAAAGAGTGGTAATAAACTTTTTTTTTTCGTTCAAATTCAAATGGATTTAACTGCCTTCCCATTAAGTTGCAGTTGTGTTCCTACCGGTTGCGGATTTATTTGATAAGGGTGAAGGATACTTTCGTCAGGAAAGCTTTAAGTTTATTGTTTATTGTGCAATGGAATGTTATGCTCTTTGTGTTCCCCAATGAGAGTTTGCTTTAAAGTTTTTTGATTGAAATTATGTTTATTGCCTGAACTAATGGAAGCTAGGTCTTTGAACCGGATAATGATTTCTTCTACTTTCGTACAACTTAAATTTAAAGATCCATCTTTAGCTCTAAACTTTTGCAACTTCTGACAGATATGTATATTGTCAAATCAATAAAATTCAGACAAAAAATCAAAACGCCAGAGCGAGCAGAATATTCGTTCGTTAATGACATTAGCTATCGCACATTTAATGCAATTGTGGTTGGGGCATAAGCCCACAGACGTAAACGAAACTGACCATAACCCCATTATGACAACTATTTCCGTGTAATGGAACATTGCACTATGCTAACGTAAGCTCACTTAAGTTTATTGTGGTTTATAACGTCGGTCTTTACTTGCATTTGTTCGATCAGTTGCAGTTTTCCTTGTATTTATTTTAACGCGAATATTTGGAAAAAGACTGAAAGTACATGTGGTATTAGGTTTCGATAGAAACTTTCCATGATTTGTGTCAAAACTATTGAACATTGGCATTCGGTAATTTTTACTTGGTGGAGTCTGAACATCATATTCAATTTTTTTACTAGGACAATTAAATGGAAACGGTCAAGTGTTGATGCATAAGTGTTCACTCATTAGCGTAAAAGTTTCCTAATAACTACCAATCAATACGTTAACACTTCTACAGTCCAAAAGTCACATTTTTTCGATTTTTTTTTTTGAAAATTTTAGATTGCGTTTGCTAAAGTTATCGCAAAAGTTACTTGATTTTTAGATCCTATTCTTCATCAATCACTTAAGATTCTGTGCGTTTTTATTTTTGGTGGTTTTTTATTAGATTGTTAGAGAATACATGACGATATTCGCTATCAGTTGTCTATTCTTATAGCAGGTAATGTATTTATACATGTTTATTGCCAAAGTACTCTATTTCATTCATAGTGACATTGAAGTTTCTGATTACGAATTCGGCGACGTAGTTCGTAGTCCAGGGGGTCAAAATTATTCCGCGATAGTGTCATAGCTTTCAGTCGAAAATAGGGGTGTGTACGCTGTTCAAGTATGCGACTTTGACATCAAGACGGTCAGTCATTGACTTTCAATAGGTTTAGAAATAAGACTTAACCCATAAAATGCATGAAATTAAAAGAAAGAAGACAACGCTAACTCACTACGCACTAGGTAACGCTTCACATATGAGCTAAGAGAAGATGAAAAATCTATAATTTTATTGCACTCTCATGTACATAGAAATATTATAGTTCTGAGTCCCGCGGCCCATCCAGTGTGCATTGGGTTTCAGGTTCGAATCCCAGAAAGAACCATCAAACTTCTTGAAAGCGTCTGACAAACGTCATAAACCTTGTGTCGTTTGAATATGGCATAAAACTTTAGGTCCCTTCTATAAGTACAGAAATGTATACCTGCCACAAGACTTATAGCTGTGAAAAGCTAGGCCCTGGCCCTTTTTTGTCTGCTTATGGATGTTGTCATCAATTGGTTTCAGTCGCATTGGGTGGTGTCCAAACTAATTCGGTAGAACTGTTAGAACAACAAAACTATTTTTTACAAAGTAAAATCATTTCAATTGTTCAATATTACGCAGTACGCTGAACCGATAACGTTTTCACCGCACTTTGCACCTTTAAATCAAATAAGGATACGTTGTCTGTTTTCGAAGAAACAAAATCGTTAAGTTTTTCAGATAGTCCCAATAAAGCGAAGCTTCATATGAAACTAGGAGACGTGACACATTTTATAACGCGCGATTCATTATTTTATATGATAGATAAGGTGCCGTCATAACAACGAGTTGTTTATCAATTCAAATAGGCTCTTTTGATGATGATGTGTTCTAAATTTGTAATATGACTGTCTGTTATACGTTAACGAGCCCCTCAAAGGCATTATCCTTTAACCTCTTATGCATATTATTTTATAAATAGCGATAAACTTAAGTATTTCCATTCGAAATCCAACAACATGATACTTTGTTTAAGAATAATCTAGAAACTTATTCAATAAAAGATACAATTTCATAGTTAAGAAAAGTTGATTTCCATTCTACGCTTGCGGACTTCCGAAAAGAAATTCACATTTTATTATTCCAAAGTCGCGAATAAGCCATCACTAATGTGTTTCGTCATTTCATTGACCGCTTGAATAATATTAAAAGAAATATATTATAGTTTTTGCTAACTCACCTAACAGGTTGCAATTTTATCAGATCACTTCTTGATTTTATTTTGAACACACACAAATAAAAAAAAAACATAAATTTGAATTGCAAATTTCACCTCTTATGGCGTGGTCTTGATTTTTTCTCGAAATTTTATTCCTGTTCTTGAAATTTTAAATTAGAAAAAAAAAAAAAAAACACGTCACTCAGATGAAAGATTAATATACGTGTGAATTTTAATCGAATGGGAATTAAATTCAAAACGAAGTACCGCTAAATGTAAATATTCTTCTTTTAACACTCATATGTAACGCAACAATTAGGATAAAAAAAAAAAAAACATCCGTCATAACAGGAATTCTAACTTGATTCGAGTGCGTACAGAGCACACCTAATTCAAGAACAATACATTTCAACACTGAAGCAAAGTTTCGAAATGGAATTCATTTGAAAGATCATTGCTTATCGCTTCTATTGAAAATGTTTAAAGAAAAAAAAAATCCTGAACAACGTAAGAGATAAGTAGAAAGACCCAAAATTTGACATTTGTACAATGAAATATACGTTTTTTTTTTTGGTGATATTTTTAAGCGTGTTGTATTTTCAGGAGCCCCCACAGCTTATAGTTTCAACAACACACGTCAATTCCTGGCCGGACTTAATAGTATCAAGGAGAGCACGGGGGGAAATGCATTCATTGGTGTTGTTCATGCGTCAGAACTGGTGCCATACGATAGTGCTGTGTTCATAACAACGGCATCCATTCCAGCTCACACTGAATTGGTTCAGGATGCGGCGATAACACTACTCAAGAAACGAATAAGGGTTTGTTCTCTTTAGTTATTAGTCGAGAAAGGGTGTTAGAAGTGGAAATGTGAATTTGTTTCTTATTCTATTTTCTAGCTCTACTTAGTATGGTATGGAGAACGTTCGGATACTGAGAACGAGACGCAAGAAGCCGTGGGCGGAATTTTAGGCGAAGTAGCCATTAGATCCGGTGGGGAGATCCTTCACGTAGTCGGCAATGAAACATCACAGGAACTCGAAGGAAATACGGTAAGTACATACATATTCACTGTTATGCGTAAACAAAATCAAGCAAACTGTGATGTTACTTCCTTTAAGTTCAATTCACTAGAACAATCTTTCATTTTGTGTGACTCCCTTAACCACAAGAAAAAATAAAACAGGAATTACCTTCATCCAAGTGGGAATTACTTAATTACCCAAGCAATTATCAGCTATTAACTGGTTCTTAGCACATAGACTGCCAATAGCAGGTCACATTTCCATATAGCAATATGATGCATCAATCTTCTTGCAATTAAAAGTAGTTGTCTTACATCATAACCGCTTTCGAGATCATATGATGGGATGGATAATTATTTATTTCACTAACCACACTTAGAATTGAAAGCATGGTACTTTTACTTTTACAAAGCACCCTTCACTTGATGTTGTAAGATGTCACGGCTCCGGAGCGTAAAACTACCTCATGGACAATGCGTCTTTTCGTAATTGGACCTGGTTATGTATGATAGTTAAGTCCCAGTGTAATATGAGATACTTTTAAGCGTGCAATGCTTTAATTTGGGATGCGAATGTTCTACAAGTTCTTTTTTTACTTTTAAATAATGAATATCTCTCTTTGCAGCTTACATTGATCGCCGATACCTATCAAGGATCACAAGAAATCGATTTACCAGTGGATACAACTCTATCTAGCTTACATGTGAAGATTGATTCAATGATGAGACAAGCAACATTGGAGACTCCAAATGGTGGTTAGTTGAAAAAAAAAGAAAACAAATAAAACAAATATCTTTCCGACAAAAAAAAAAACAAATAATAGACCAGACCCATAAACAAAGCGCAAACAAAACTATCTTTGATCTCCTTAAAAGCAAAAGCAAAACACAAAAAAAAATATATATAAACAGACAAACATTTCGGGCTTCTTTCACTCCTGAGCCTAAGTCCCACTGTTTTCCGCTTAAATCCACGCACACACAAACACATACTCTACACACAAAAATACACAGTCTGTAAATTAATTATTATTTTTTATACGTTTTTTTAACAAAAACAAACTATTTTTAATGAATGTTTAGTATTTAAGAACAATTTTTAATTATTACATATTATTTATTATTTCTACTATGCACTTTATGTATGTATAAATGTAAAACAGTAAGATAAACAAATCGATCCAGAGAACGAGTAAAAAAACAAAATAACTATCCAGTTTTGTCCTTTTTTGTACATGTAATTTTTTTTTTTTTGTTTGTGGAAAATTTGATAAAAACAAAATATTATTTAATAATTAACCGTAGTACAAACCAATTAATAGTAACTATTAATAAAGTATGCTGAAAAAAGAGTATTGTTTTAGCAAGAAATTTTAAAAAATTAGTCTGTTTATGTTGGCATTTGAATTAACCCCTAATACTGGCAAGAGCAACTGCGACTAGTGTCGTTTGTCCCGAACGTTTGATGCTTCTTATGTAAGTATTTTCTATTAACTCAGATTGTACATATTGTGTTTGTCTTTCTTTTTTTCTTTTCTGTTACTATTCGTGTTGTGTGCCATGTCCACTCTTTAAAATAACGCACTGGGGATAATACTAACAGAAACCATACACCTAGCGAAAGGGTTTACATTTTTTAGATTATGTACCTACAACCATTCAGACTAGGACAATTAATCCGCATTTTAGCACAACTTGCAAAACATTGTGGACTCTGATTTTTAGTGATTGCCTTAGATTACTACAAACACGACTTTAAGAAATATGCAAAGGTAAGTTTTCATATAACTATTATTTACAAGATAACAAATGTAATAGTTTATTGGTACATTTGGTTATACCATGAATTTCTACGTTGATCCTGAGCACTACCAAATTTTGTTAAATGAATATAATACAGGGTGTCCGCCGGGAAGGTATACCACTTTGTTTGTTTATAATTTTTGATTTTTTTATTTAATGTCGGCAGTTATGTATGGAATACAATATCAGGTAAATGTCCGCCTCTGCTAGTCTCACAAATGCGAGCCCTTTTGAGCACATTTTTCATTACATTCTCACACATTTCACGCGATATTTCATTAAATTCATTACCAATATTTTGTTTGAGGAGCAGGAGCAGTCAAATCAGGCGAACTCCAGGGCCAATCAACATCACCATTTTTTGAAATAACTTGTTGTGGAACGAGGTCTCGCAGTAATTCCATTGTAAGCCTGGCTGTATGCGATGTGGCACTGTCTTGTTGATACCACATGTTAATCAAACCCAAAGCATGCAGTTGTGTCATTAAAAAGTTTTCAATCATATCACGATATCCCTCCCCATTCACAGTTACCGTTACGCCGTTTTCATTTTCAAAGAAGTAAGGTCCAATGATTCCTCCTGACCAAATTGCACAGCAGACTGTTACTTTTAATGGTTGCAAAGGTGACTGATAAATAATTTAAGGGTTGTCCATTGCCCAGAACCGACTATTCTGTTTATTCACATATCTATTCAAATGAAAATGTTCCTCGTCACTCATTATGATTTTTTCATGAAAATCGGGGTTGTCATGGGCTAGCTGTAACATCCTATTGGGATATGTACGGCGGTGTAAATGATCTTGTTGAAGAAGCTCTTGTGTCAACTGAATCTTCAATGGTAACAAATGCAAATCCTTGTGCAAAATTGTGGCCAAAGTTGTTCTTTAAAGACCAAGCTCCTGAGCACGGCGTCGAATTGAGGTTGATGGATTATTTTGAACACTTCCTTAAACAGCAGTAATGTTTTCAGCCGATCTTGCAGTACGTTGTGGCCCATGCTTGGGCCTATCACCGACAGACCCTCTTTCTTCGAAATCATTCACTACACGATAAATAGCGCGTTTTGTTGGCACGTTGTTTCTCCCAAAAATTTCACGTAACTTTCTCATCGTCGCAGTAATCGATGATTGATTTTGATAAAATGTTTTAACGATTAAAACACGTTGGTTTATCGAATATTTTTCTACTTCACGACTGCCAAATATGAACTGTCAAGACTAATGTTATGTTACCGAAATGGCAGCAAAACAATATAGTATACCTTCCCAGCGGACACCCTTTTATATTGTGTCACGTTTAGAATCGGAATATGATACATTTAACGACATAAAAATAAACAATTAGCGATTTACTTTAAATCTTTAAATTTAAAGAACAAAAAACTGCAAGGCCCATGCATGCCATGTGTAGGAAATAATGTAACAAATGTCATCATTCAAATGTCTGCCGCAGATTCGTTATGTGGCGCGCATCCGAAATATCCAACTTTCTATAACCCTGGCGCATAAATCAGGATCAATTTGACCAATAACATTGATTATGTTGGCTTTCAGGGCAATCCTGGGCAATGTTTATTGGCTTAAATCTGTAACATAAGTAAACCTCACAAGTAGAAGTTTAACACGGTCAAATTACACGAACACGATTTTACATTGCCTCCACGTCAGTGACTTTCCCTATATGCATTATAATTTGGTGGATCTCGTCCCAAAATCAACAATTTTGCTTGTTGATAAAAATATTCATCCACAAATAAGCCGCTGAATATGATTTTCCGACCGAAATTAGAGTAAACAACCAAGCTCAGTTAGAGAACAAACCGCGTTGTATATGGTCATTAATTTTGAGCTAGTGGATAAGTTGAATCTTATACAAGTGGGGTCCAAGTCATGACGCAAAATTCGCCAAGTTGTGGTCTGCGAAAGGCCGAGTTCTTGTGTGCGCGCGCAACTGACTTCCCCGGATTCTTCTGCACACTCTCATGAACAGCGGCGATATTTTCGGTAGTTCTTGCGTTTCGTTGACATACGAGTGTTGGCGAATTGTGCACTGACTCGATCGACTCGAATTTATCCACGACGTTACGAATAGTAACTATGTTATTCAAACAAATGATTTTCAGCTCTGAATACTGGCCTATGTAGTCATGTGAATATAAACAATTTGTATACTGCACCCAAAACGACTTTTTGTTCAGTTTTTCTGAGCTTTCGATCACTTTTGGCTTCATACCTAGAGAGTAGTTTCAATCGCACGTTCGCTGTGAGGATAACGACATGGGGTGAAAGCCAGGCGAAAACGATATGTTGATAAATATGGTTCGACATTAAGCCTAAACTATACTGCTATCGTCAGCAAACAACTGGCTGCCGGCTCAGCAATAAGACTTAGAACTTCCCCATAATGGGAGGGACAACCCACTGGACATGCCAAAATACTATCGATGCATCGCCATCTTCCAAACGTCGCCCACTGAACACAACTTCAATATGGGCTACAAACGCTTAATACCCAATAGAACGGAATGGAAACAACGGGATGTCCTTCACCATGAACCGCATGCAATCTTCACGGATACAACCGTACAATAGCTTTTTTTGTGTTTTTCCAGAACAAAATCAATTACTTTGAGAAAATGAATAGACTAGACTTGAAGACGTCAATATTATGCATCTTGTACGTTTCAAATGTGAAATTTTCGTATGATCGAAACGAATTCGTTCTTTTGCAAATGACAACCAATTCTGACATTACGAGATGCTCGAAAAATTAGATCTATTTATTCTGTTTGTCTGTGGGATGTACGCAAGACTACAGTAAGAAAAATGTTAACTTGACAAAGCAGACTGCATGACCCAATAAAAAAGATTAAACGCTTCTTTCTTCTTCCGTAATACGTCCTAATTTGTCAGGAAATTTAAGTTGAACAAATTCTTGGTTAATATCTAGTTTAGAAGCTAAGTACTTATGTCAAAAAATATCATAGGTAAAGATAATAAACGATTAGGAATCTAAGTCACTTTAAGAATAAACGTACTTCGTCGCTAAAAGTTTTCCACAAAAATCCCCACAGATATATCGACAAAGTATAAGCTTACCAAGCTTTTTTTTAACATATTCAGCCAGCTATAGAATGTTAAGCCAACGATTTCAAGTTTCTCTAATCGATTCACTCGTTCCAAACTGCCACAAGTGCAAAAACACCTGACTGTACCCGGAATACAGTTTATGGTATGGCTTTAAATTCTCCCGCTACCCACACAGATATGTGTTTTATCTTCTTTAATTTGGGACACAATTACAGCGTTTAAAATGTAATCATTGTGTCTAAGCATAAGAACTAAAACTGCACTGCCAATTTATTTTTTATTGTTTAGTTTAGCAAAATGAGTACTAAACTAGTGTAACCAGTTTGCACATGATTAGGAAGCACGTGGGTTTTAAAGTTGAACTTTTAAGGTCTCCTTACTGGCCCAGTGCTCTACTAGTAGTCTCTCTCTTTTTACTACACAAAGTTATTTGAAAACTTAATGTGCGCCATTAGCTGTGCATTAGAACTTGAATTTCATTTCGTGCTTTAGATTTGAACTCAAAGACCTCAATTTGTTCAGATGATGAAGGCAAAGCTAATTCAACTGCAACAGATCCATTATTTCTTCTTTTTTTTTTATATATTCCTATACATAGACTGGATTTAAAGTATAAAAGTACAGAATGAGACTGGTTTTTATAGGTGAACACGGTAGTCGCGTATTAGACAAGATTGTGTGGTTTGGTGTTGTTTTATTTTTATCCTATTGGCCTTAAGAATGATTGAGTTCATAAGTTTTATGTCGGTTGGGTTGAAAGAAATACAAACTAGCTTCTTCTATTCATTTAATCAACTTTTGGAGCCAACTACTCAACTAAACTTCCAGAAGGGGAACAAGTATTTATTATCCAAATTTATGAGAATGTAATAAGAATCCAGTCGCCAAAGGTGCAAATTATTTAATATGAGTATATTAATTTTAAATATCGTTACGCACAAGAGGTGTGCTGATGAAAACCGCGTGTCTCTTGCAAAATGTAAATTTATTATTGTTATCAAATTATTTTATATAAATAGCACACCAAATCCGTGACAATACACTTAAATTAATATTATTGTCATATTAGCAGACCAATATTAAATGATTTCAAATAAAATCTTCCACTTCTTATAAAGTGGAAAACAAAGTAATAATAATAACAATGATAAAAAATTAAAGCCAATAATCAGATTATATCATTTGCAAAAAAGCGAGGTGACATTTGACAGTAACGCCACTACAGTCACCATGCAGTAAAAACTTTTGTAATCTATGACTTAACCGCAAGTCATTTACAACATTTTCCGATTTTCTATGACTTTTGCCCTTATTTCATTGGCTCCGATGAAGATGAACTAATCGATTTTATATCTTTTAGTCTGTGGTGACTTTCTCAATAGTAAATTTTCCTTACTCAATAAGATGATGCATTCACCTTATCGTGAAGAGCTTAACGACGATATGATGTTGGCGAGAGTGTTTCATGGCATACAACATATAATATATAAAAAGTAATAGTCAAATGGTGTACTCAAAGGGAACAGCGAACAAATATCCAGGAAAAGGAATTGGTCTTCTTCACTGGGAAATAGAACGTTCCCGATAAATTGTATCAATTTTACACTCAGTGTAAAGCACATGAGTGTTATTTTGAATGGAAACTTTACTAAAGTGCGTAAAGAAAGCAAACATATACTATACTCCTGTAAACATGGTATCCGGGGGAAATCTACTAAGGAACCTCACGTTTGCATGTGCGTGGTTCGTCAGTGGTGGATAACTATTGATTTCGAAAAAAAAAATCCAACTGAAGATAACAACCAATTCTGACATTACGATGATAAGAGAAGTTCTACAGTCTAAACGGATGGCTTCTAGAGTGGAAATCGAAATAAATAAAAACATAGGAATCATTTTCAACAAAAACGACTTCGACCAAAGTATGACATTCTTTCAGAAAAGAATCAGAGCTTTCCTAATGTATGTATACATGTACGTACAACACCATTTACCCGATACTGACATTAACTGACGTTTATAGTGACAGATACTCATATATCAGTCGTGTAAGCCCAGCATTACAACTACATACACAATTCATTTGATTTCTTTATTCAAACAAATTCCATGTTTTACATAAAGTTAATATTAGGAAAAACAATTACAAAATGGGGAATGCCTACAAAAATATTGCACCTATACTGACTTTTTGGTCAGCATCGTTCACTTCGTTCCAAATCCCGTGTGAAACGCTAAGAATCAGGGCATAATATAAGCCCTAATATATATACCAAAATGATATGACATACACACAGTCGCTTTGTGCTGATCTGAGAGCGGACAAAGAATATTCACGTATTGAAACATTTTAAATTTTAGGCTCGTGTGAATCACAGAGGATAGATCCATCCCACAAAATAGTTAAAATACGGCAGACGAAAAAAAAACCAACAAATGGATTACACAAATGCAAAAATACTAGCATTTGATTGACCGTACTGACAAACAGTTCCAAAACCGGTAGACCTGCCGGTAAGTAGGTATAACCCCAACATCAGATATATGTAGTTGCGAGAAGCTATGAGAGTACGGCATAACTTGAGTACGAGTTGAACATCCCATCAAGGACACTGTAATAACATCTCAATTTCCTATTCAAAATCCATAAATACACTACATCATACTAACATTCGTGCAAAATACATTATAATGAACAAATCGATAAACTACAGTCCGAATGGCCAATTAATTTGAAATCAAAAACATA
This sequence comes from Chalcosyrphus nemorum, assembly GCA_949716465.1. Taxonomy (NCBI): domain Eukaryota; kingdom Metazoa; phylum Arthropoda; class Insecta; order Diptera; family Syrphidae; genus Chalcosyrphus; species Chalcosyrphus nemorum. The sequence continues at coordinate 1,508,458 of OX454332.1, forward strand.
AATTGGAATAACACCAATTGTAGAAAATCGAAAATTTCATCTCGAAATACAAATGAAAACACAACTAATTGGCCAAAACAACACACCATTCGGTCAATATTTTGAAGATAAGCATCCGCCTTCATTGTGAACCTTGTACTCGACCTTGGATTCCGCACGATCTCAATGACTAATGTGACTGACTACAAGCAGACTATAAGACCACGTCATACATATGTTTATTCAGTGAAGTACTTTTGTCAGCCACTTATTAATAATTATTTTATTTTAAGTCTTCATTGTTGACGCCAGCTGCATTATAGTACCTATGCCAATTTGGTGATAAAGAGCGCCTGCTGAATGCGTCTAGTTGTTATGATTGTATTCACCCTCTCCACCCACCATGCGCAACAGACAACAGCGACACACCGACGATGATGGCTATGAAATCGAATACATTTTTCTTGTTCTGACCTTTAGCAATGATTTTTTTTTTAACAAACTATACACTAGACTAAATCCAAAAAGTTAATAATGGAAATTAAAATCAATTATCAAATGCAAACCTTTTGTCAGCGGAAATTTCTCTCTCTTTCCGATAAAAGAAAGTGAAATTAGACTTTTCCTATGTGTAGATACACCAAAGATTTTTTTTACCCCAAAATTTAATTGCACACTATTACCGAGTGTCACTTTCAAATTTCACTTTAATTACGCTTTAGTCAGCCACTGACAGCGGTATTTTAGCAAATTATGATTACCTGCTAAATTTGTTTAAACAAATTCTCTTTTTACGTTTTCTATTAATTTCTGATGTAAGTACGAGTACAAGTACGAGAATAAGAAAGTTAGCCAACACTATTTTTGTGTTTCTCATACGTTTTTGACGTTTGGTAAAATGTTTGTTTTCTTGTTGTTGTTGGTTTCAGCTCTCGGCTGGGCAATGAAGCGAAGCGCATGCCAAACACAAATCAGCTGTGGAACGAGAAGTGTATTTTGTGTTATACTTGCACTACACTACGTAACTGTTATACTAAAGTACTTAATGTTCCGTTTACACTTTCATTGCAGAAATAAACTTGAAAAAATTAGTTAAATTTAAATCGAGAATATTGGCGACCAACGAGGGTCAACTGGATGCGTTTGTTCCGTTGAATAAAGTCGTTAGGAGCACGAGATTCATTTTAAAACTTATACCGGAGTTCATAGACGAGGAGTATAATGTTTTTGTAAGAGCTGACCGGAAAGCAGATATTTTTCTTGGTAAGTTTTATTTTATATTTATACACATATATCCTACGTATGTCGCAAATAAAAGCTATTGAGAGACTAACAGATGATAGTTGCTCTGGTATTGACTCTACCCAGCTAGTTTATTTATTTTTAGTTTTACTGATAACGAGTTAAATAATTTCGTGTTCTTCTTTTTTGCTGATAACATTTTCACCCGATTTATTGGCGTAAGTCTATCGTACGTCATAGTATGCAGTAGCAGTATTCCATTCATCCGGGGAATGTTTTTTTTTTTTTTTTGCATAATTAGAATTATCTGTATGGAATTTGAACATTCAGCAGCTCTTGTAAAGATTTTTGTTTCGAAATTTTTTAATTAAATAGTTTTGACTGACAGGGGGGAACGAGTCAAGGCTAATTTACAAATAATAAACAAAACCAAAAGTTACGCAAACTGTTTTGAAGTAGTCACTATTAGACTTGGAGCAACAAGAAAGCAATCAAAATAATATCTAGGGATGCTAAGTATCCCGCAAAAGGTACCGCTTAAGCTTATATTATAATTAGTGTTAGAAGAATTCAAATAAGTATCGAAATTCATTATCAATTTAGTTCTTCGGCCGGCAGACGGATCATAAATTGAACAAGTTTTCGAATTCAAATAACTGGGCAGAAGATTATTACAAGAAAAATCAAACTCGTTCAATCCGACTCCACATTGAGCTATACAGCTTTGAAAAGTTGAAGAGCTTGAAGAGAAGGGATCGGCAGATCCGTCTTTAAGTTAGAACAGCTTCAACATGACACCAGGTAGAAAAGCACAAATTTAGTTATGTTTTAAAACTTTGAGCATTGAAACCAACAGACACTATTCAAAAATCAATGTGCAACTTCGGATTCTGATTAATGTGGTAGCTTATTTCTTGCGTGATAAAAGCATGTTAACTTTAAAAATTTAGATAAAATAAAATAGTCCTCAATTGCCATTGTTCTATTACAAATTCATACTTTAATTCACAGGCGACATGATTAGACGATTGGACTACATGTACGTAAATGGAATGCATTATCCCCGCGGTGGTCGCGAGCATGTTATATCCACCCACGAGGACCTTCATTTTCCAGAAGAAACCACTGATCCAGATTCCGAAATATTTCCCATCATCCCTATAAGCCAGAGAAACAAAACAACCGAAAGACAAACAATCCCAACTAGTGATGTGCTTAAACAGGGAATAACTAAAATCGATATGGGAATTCACTCTCAGATACTAGTCGCCCCTGGAATGTTGGCCAGTCTGCATTTCGAAGTCACAAACCTTCGAACGGAGGCGATATTTCACAACATTCAAGTAACTGATGAACAGAGATTCTTAAGGAGTCTAGCACCACAAAGGTAATTAAATAAGTCCAAGCACAAGAATAAGTTACAATTGTTCTTCCTTTTAGTGTTTTCCTTGCGCCTGGGCAAACTGCAACAGTTACAGTGACCGTACTTGTGCCCAATACAACGCCACAAGGCACTAGGGATACAATTAAATTTATGTGCCAAGGAACTGGACAGACGTCCCAGTCTGTAGAATTAAAAGTTATAACCAGCATTGATGCAGAGGTAGGCATTGAATTATAGCTGAAACTTCATAGATATCTAATTCATTTCAAAAACAGGATACAACGCCTCCTAGTATCTCTTGGCAGTTTGGAGGAAGATGCGATAACGTTCGCACTGATGCGGCTACATGTTCTGAAAAGTACTGGACTATGGAAATAGTTGCGCAGGATTGGGAAACCGGACTACTTCGCCTGCAAGCTACTCCGGCTGGTTTAATACAACGAAACACTTTCACAGTTGGTACCAATCAACCTTTGCGGGCTACGTACACAGCTAGTTGCTGCCAGCCAAAGGTGACTTTAGTCGCCTACGATATAGCAGGAAATCAAAAGACGCACAATATAGATGTCCGCGACGTCGTTCTATCGGAAGCGTCAATTGCAGCGATAGTGTTGGGTGTATTGCTGTTAATTCTTTTGATTGTGTTGATCGTTATTCTCGCTGTTTGGTGTTGCAGACGAAAAAGAGTGTCTCATGACCTACCTTCTTATAGATCCCACTCGGAGATCCGTTAGATTACGAAGTCAATGTACACAACATAAATTAGTATTAGATATATGTATTTTAAGAGGTTCGGTGAAGGGGATCCAAAGTCTTGCCAAATAAATTAATGTTTTAAGATCAGCTGCAATTGCTTTTAAATTTTACAGTATCCCAATTCACAATGTAAATAGAATTTAACAATTTCCACAGTCTTCTATTACGCTTTCGCACTTTATAGCAGAGGTTTTGCAGTTTTCATCGTCTCTGGCTCGTGTGCTTCGAAGCTAATACAAAGGATTAATCAACTGATGGTCGATGTGAACAATTTATTGTAGTCGGCGTACCTTATCCTTAGATTTTGTTCCTCACGATATACACCTTGCCTATAAGTATTAGTCTTCATTATAAAAACAGATGCATGCCTGCCTAATTAGTACTATAGCCTAATATAGCGATTTTCATCAAGAAACCTGCAGCCGACTCTTAACTTGCAGAATGCTACTCCATTCATTTGCAGCTCAGAGTCGAAACCAGCAATTGGAACAGAAAATACGAGTATGTCCCGCACTGTAGGTAGGTAGAAGTGGTGGTTTTCCCAAGGGGAAAGCCCAATTAGCAACAAGGTGCCGTTTTAAAACCACGTCGCGCACTTCAAGTTCCGGGCTTTCTTGACACTTAGTATTTTATGAAAAGCCGTTTCGGAGAAAGCTATGTACATAGTTTGACAAGCATATCCACCTAGGGTGTTGATGGAAGAAGAGCATATTTGAAGGTCGCAGTGAAAACCCCACTACCTCCATATTCCCGCCCTGCAATTAGCTAAATGTCCATTGATAACAATCTCGCTGATAAGAGGGAACTAATAAAACGTTGATCAATCATATTTCTCAAACTCTACAGCAACAAGTGATGCCATAAAACAACAAAAAATCGGACTGAACTTACCTCGACTACTGACAATCGGTACGGGATGTATTATTGGCGGTGCTGCTGGCAGCAGAAGCGGTTTATTAGAGAAATCATCAAAAGTCACTGAGGCACTCAAAAGCGGATTCTTCACAACTCGCGCGGACGTTGGTGGTGCTGCCACAGAGGACGACGTGTCACCTTTCGAACGCTCAGACATGGTTTCTCCTTTGAATTGTCTACCTAAATTAGGTTTTTCCACAAAATTTACACTAGTGTGTGCAAGGGCAGATTATCGGAAAACTTAACGTATCAAATATTATCACTGGCAAGAGTGCTATTTTAGATAAATGCTTTCAAATCTATAAAATAAGATAGTACAATTCAGTGAACTTCGGATGGAAACTTGGATTATTTGTACCTTGTCACACTGACAGACCTTAAGTGACAGTCATTTGACAGGTTTCGCAGGTTTCGCAGGATGTCAGGGATGTTGGACACATAAATGAGTAAAAGTGTTATACTGACACAAAAGTATATTCATTCATTCAACAATTTTTAAACGTCTTTGTTTCAAAACAGAAACAAACAAAAACAAAATATCCGCTATCATATATCGTTTCACTAAAGAATTGGCTTCTCCTGGATTCCAATGGAACATGTAATTTGCCTTCCGCTCAACTGTTTATGTGTTGGTGAACCGCCATATTTCTTGTTTATGTTTTTACAATGAAAAATCGCTAGGCCATATGGCATTGACAAGTCTAATGAAAGAGTTTATGGGAGTTGGTGTATTGGTAATGTTTTTTCTCTTCGAAAGGCAAAAAGGAGACTTCTGTTTGCCCAATCGGAAAGGGCAATAGATATCCAATATAGAAACTTGTGCCATCTGTGTTTGTTCTTTGTAATGGCTGTTAAAAATTGTAACCTTCAAATAAATTATAAAGACTTTGTCATAGTTGTCACTGCAAATGCTTTCCAATAAGTATATAAAAACAATACGCCTGTTCCTGTACTACTAAAATCTACGGAATTGGATCAAAAATGGTAATATTCTGTTCCTGTACGTTCAAATTTCGCTTTTGTTTTTAGAATAAAAGATTTCACGGGAACGTAAGTGTATTTTGCTGTGAATTTTATTTGCGCAATTTCAGACCTGATTTAAAGAAGGTATTGAAAACATCCCTGGTTAGTTGACATAATTCAATTTGATTTCGCATTTTGTGAGGTTATTTTTGTTTTGGCGGAACTACCGGAATGGTGCAAAACGAAAACGCTTTAAACGAATAGTTCATTTGTTTTCGTGTCTTGTATTAATAATTTGTGTGTAGTACAATGGAAAATTTCGCACTAAGCTACCGTGAAGTTATTCCTGATTTATCAACGGAGGAGGATTGGAATGAGATCACACTAAACACAGGTAGTATGCGCTTCTAAGGGTCCATTTAGATTGCACTATATTTTGTCGGCATCATAGGTGGCACCCAAAGTACGCTTCAGGACATCAAAGTCGCAGAAAAAGCCGGTGGATATTGCTATAAGAATGCCGCCCAAAATCATATCCGCAACAGATTTATCTACTGGTTAGTATAAAGGTTACTTATTCTGTAACCCAGTTTATTCTGAATCATGTTTTAGGAGAACTTACCAAGACATATTGGAACTATCGGAGATAAGCCTAGACTTCAATCTCTACCAAAGTAATGTACGCTATAAGTTTACGGATTCACCAGTTCTTTCGCTGACTATCACGGAGCAGGATGACTCCATCATTATACTTGTTACAACTGTCTGCAGCTTGCATCGAATCAAATTCTCCCATCCCGATGCCCACTCGGGAAGGCACGAGATCGCTGATACCCAATCGTTCTCCATCTTTCGAGATGCCAGTACCAATTCAGCCCGGGACCCATCTACGTTCTATGTAATTGGACAAAATACGTCTTCAAGTAAGTGCAATCCTTTCCAAATGTTCAAAATGAATTTCAACTAACCTTGTAGGTAACCCAGTTCCCCATGCTGCTGCTAGTTTCCTATCTCCTAACGGAGAGGAAGCCTACTTTGCTCTAGCTTATCAGAGCCAACTGACGCTGTATTTGATGAACTGCCACTCAGGACAGACTGTTGTCAATGTTCTTAAGGAGCACCATATCATGCCGAGGCTCTTTTCAAACTTAAAGGGCGCTTTGATGTAAGTTTTTTTCGTTTTTTTTAGGAACATTTCAGATAATTGTTTGTTTTTCCAGTGGCAAATCGAATTCTTCCGATGCTGAGTATGCCACCTCATTGGTTTTCAATCACATCAATGGTCACATCTTCCTTGCGGCGCTCTATAGAGACGATAACCTGCGCATGTGGTCAACGTCAAGTTTGCAGAATGTCTGTTCCATCAGCTGTGTGCGCGAAGGAGCCGAGAGTCGAATGCAAGGACGTAAGTTCACTTTGGGGTTTGAATACTTACTGTAATACCTACTGCAAGATTATTAAATCTGTTCCTAAAGAGAGACTCTTCCTTAATTTTATTGGGAAAAGCCAACCATTTCTTTACCTGTTACAACTCTCTTAAACTTTCAGCTCAAACGAACTCCCTTCGAAAGATCAACGAAACAACACTGTGCGCTTTCCTCTCACACTCAATGGGATCAGAGTTTGTTTGCATTGAAATCAATTCCGATGGAGCATCGAACTATTACTTGACGAGAAAGAAAATCATTTCCGCCCCACAGTCAGATTTGGCTGATTTTGATGCTTCTGAGTCAAGAATCTGGGCACTGTGGTGTAACGCAGAAGGCAAGTCTTTGCTAACAATTCCACACTCTTCTAAAATTATTTTCGCTCTTCTAGGTGAGTTTAGTATATCGAACTTTTGCCTCCAGCGCGGAACAGGCATTAATTGGGTATCGGCTGCAATGGAACCACCTCCAGATCGTTATTGTGTAGGCGTTGAACAAGGCATGGATCCCCGAGAAGCCTACTGTTCGTATATCTTTAGAAAATTCGAACGATCAGTCATCTCTAAAGCGCTTTTTGTAAGACAGCCGTAGTATACAGTGCCGACTTCTATAATGCCTCGTTACTTTTTCTTTAGATGTTCCGTCGTTCCAGTTTGCGATTTGACTCAAAACTTTCCATTATAGCTCTTAAGGAACAAGTCTGCCAAGCTGTCGAAGACGAAATCCAGAATGAAGTGAAAGAGTTTGATATAAGTGATGATGAGTATTTGGAAATCTCAACACGCTTGTGGGAGCGTTTTTATTCCTGCTGTGAACAGTATCACATTAAGGCGTGTCAACCAATTGGTTTATTGATTCTTGATCCCATAGACGCACTGTGTATTGTAAAAAAGAACACCTTTTCTATGCTTAGACCATGTGAAACCCTCGAACATCTGATGGTTTCGGGTGAAAGCGTGGAAATGGAAAATGTTATTTCAGCTCATTTTGCTGGAAACGAACAAGTTGGAGAGGATCTAGTGAATTTGGTGGCTATATTGGCTCAGCTAGAGCAATGGCTTACAGAAGATGTAAAAATGGATTTGGACAAGAAATTGTATCAGTTGGAAATGCCAAATGTACTCATTGCAAAGTTGGTTGATGATATATTAGCTGGTGATCAAGATAGGAGGGTAATTGTGGTTATTGAAATAACATACATATCATATTTATATTTTTGTTTTTAATTTCAGATATTACCAAACAATTTCATTGTCACGATACGTCAGAAAATTCAAGCTATAAGCGATTTAAGGACACCGATGGCTTTGCTGTTGGATAATCTTCGCATGGACAATGGTAGTCCAGAAAGTATGCAGACATATTCAGGTAATTCTGTTAAAATTTCTCTGTTTACTCATTGCCAACGGAATGTACATAAGCTTATTCCAAAAGAGCTCGATTCCTCCTCCACTGTTCTGGGAATTTGCCTAGGGCGTCCCGCTATTTTGCCTGCTTGGGTAAGTGGATTCCACTGCATGGCGTATCTTTGTGCCGTAGTGTGTGTCTTATCCCCTAGCACTTTCGCCTTCGTATTGTATTGTTTATAGGTTCCTGACCCGTTCTCATATAAAGCTGTTCGTTGGGGATACGGTTCGGCCAAAAACTCCTTGAAAAGATTCTTAAATATTTTTTTACGAAGAGTTGTAGCCTACATGTGTTAATAGTGTCCACCTCGCAGCGTAGTTCTTAAGCTGATAACATTACTCTTACAGATGGTAGATAAGCTTTGGCCTCCCGATTCTACTGCACAATCAATTGAGTGAGATAAGATGGCTTGATGCACATGAATAGATTTTGGCTACATGCAAAACTTTTCGATAAGCATCACAAAGCGCGCAAATCTTCACAAATTTGTTCATCGGAACAATAATATATGTCATAACAGATGTCCGCATTATTGAAAGACACGTTCTTTATCAATTACGCCTCCAAACAAATGACTGTTGCATAAGTTTCAACTTTAAAAGCTGCGAAGGCCATAGAATCAGCCTTTTTTTCAGTGACCGACAATTTTTGTATGGAAATTTATGAGATACTAAAATTTTTTAGCGCATTAACCGAGTAACGTTGAATACGTTTCCCATGGAATCTATTGTTTGCTTTGTTTTTCGGTGAATTAAACATTATCCTCCCTCTAGGTGTTTTACAATCATCTCGCTTCTTAATGTCCATCGGAAATCTATTTGGCAGTCATATTGGCATCTCTCTGCTCTCGGAAACAGTTCGGCAAACATCTCTTATAAGGTACTATCAAATTTATTTATAATCAACAATATTTGTCTAATGCAATTCAATTTGTTTAGCTTCGCTTTGTGCCGTAATCTTCTTATCCTGCAACAAATTCTAATTGACACCTACTCGATGTCGTGTGACATTCTGGAAACCATACGTTCCCAATTTATGCCGGATACAGTCATTTTCCTGCAGTCTTATTATGTAATGGTTTGGATTTGTGAAACTCCGGTTAATTTGGCCGCTTGCTCTTCTCTGTAAGTATTTAGTTTGATGACAATGGCGAGGTGTAATCTGTGCAAACTTTTTTCAGTGATAGTAGCATTCAACGACTGAATATGTTGCAATTCACCAACGGAGCACCGAAGATCTATTTAAATGGTGGAAAAAATCACTCTGCTCCTCTCTTAAGGATTTTCTTAAGCTCGAAAGGACTAACCACAGCATTGGCTCTGTATGGAGAGAGTTGCAAGTCACTAGACATGCCACAATGGCAACAGACGTTGATTCCCCTGGCTAGAATTATAAGCCAACTTATGTAAGTTTAATGTAACAACAATTTTACGCAAAAGGTTATTATTTTGTCCACTAGTTGGGCAGTTTCATTTAACTTTACATTTGGAGAGTGGCTATTCAGCACTTGTCAGCACATTATCGTAGAAGATTACGTTCGTCTCTTGAATAGTTGGTGCGAATGGAATGTTTGCTCAAGTAAGTGTGTGCCAACTATTTTCTTTGCGCATTTTATATAATTTTATGCCTAACAGGACAGTTCATTTTGGCCGTTTCATTGCTGGATAATGGAGAAACCCACAAAGCCTATGATTTGTTTCTGCAATCTGCTAAAGGTGTGCTAACTGAACAATTTATGAGTGAAAAAATATTGAAAAGCAATGAAGAGGAATTAACACACAACCAAGGTATAGCTCAGTACTATCTCAAGGTTATTCAACTGTTTGAGCAGCACAACGCCTTGGATCACATAATTTCAATGGCTCAAGTTGCCATAGGTATTCTTGACAAGAATGACCTACAATTGCCAATGTTCCAGTCGATTGTGTTTAATAATCATCTCATGCTTGAGCACTATGAAGAGGCATACCACTCGCTTATTTATAACGCAGAGTTGTCGCGGAGAAAAGACTGTCTCAGGCAGCTCGTGGTTACGCTCTTTAATAAAAAACGTTTGGATCTACTTATGCATTTTCCCTACGTGGGGCTACATGATGAGTTTGAAAATATTGTGGAGTCTAGAGCTAGATCCCTTGCTATCGATGACAATGAGATCTATGATTTCTTGTATGCTTTTCATGTGAACAATGGTAACATGCGAAAAGCATCATCGGTAATGTACGAGCAGGCAATGCGTCTGCAATTGGAGAGCGATTCAGTAGAAGGAATGAAGAAGCGTTGCTCTTGCCTTTTGGTTTGTATTAATTCGTTGTATCTGATTGATATGCGGTATAGATGGATTGCAAAACCTGTAATTGGCGATGAATATGCTAGCAATTCCTTCAACAATGAAAGTATGGAAGTCGATGAGGTAACTATGATCTGTGTGCAAACTAAGCAAATCAATTAAGTTATTTATTTAAAGGCAATTGGCAAAGAACAAGTAATTGTGCTGGAAATCAAAGATATACGAAAGGAACTACTACAGACCGAATCACTTATAGTATTATCAGAAAATCGAAAGGATATTGGCTCTTTTCTCAATGCCGGGCCGCAAGAACTGATTGTAATTCTAGCAAGCAGTGGTCTGTTTACACCTGCCCTGAAGTTGTCTAAAGGCTTTGGCAGCAATGAATTGCCCATATTTGACAGCCTCACAGCGGCCTGCGTACGCACAGCTGATGAAAATCCAAATGATGCATGGTCATGGTTGCAGGAAAATGATCTAGCCGGTACGTTCCTAAGACAAGTATGTACTTTGGGTGATTACTCAACTTTCTTTTTTTAGATCTCCCACACAGAAGTAGCGCCGCAGATATGGCTTGGGCCCTGTTACAAAAATTAGTAGAAGATAACGAGGAAGAAAACTCAACTTTGATTCGGAAAAGTGTTGTCAACAAGCTTCTTAGTTTGAACGCGTTTGTACCTCAGTGGCTGTATTCCGCTTATAAGGTATGTTCAAAACAAATGACTTCATCAAACAGGTTGTCTTGGTAGCTAAACACTTTAGATTGTCTTAAGATATCAATTGAAATAAAAATCCTACTTATACTTTCAGGCTGCCAACTCATCCGAACTTCTTCGCTTGTTCGTCAACCACAACCGTCTGCTGGAAGCTACTGAACTTGCGAAGGAAATTCTCTGGGCAATGCTAGGGGCAGGCAGTGAATACTTTGATTTTAAACGCCCGATAGCAGTCACAAATCGTGAGATGTGCTTGCCTCTGAATTCGTTAGATCTACTTTTGCACGGACTCAAACTTAACGGTAATGTAGATGTGGAATACAAACAAGCGCACGTGGAATTAGAGGAACTCGTTCAAACTTACATCGAAACCGCCGTACGAACATCCGAAAATAAAATTCAAATGGCCTATCAAATGGAAAGAGATCGTCAAATGCAGAGAACTTAGGTTCAACTGTTTACCTTATTATTTTTCTAATAAACTAAATATTTTGTAGAAAAAGTGTTTTTTTTTTATTATTAATACAAGAGTTAACAGAAAGGGTTAAAATTCATCCATCATCAGCGAATCTGATATGAAACGCTTGTAGATATTCATGAAGTGTGCGACGAAGGCTTCTAAGTGGAATATATGTTTTGAGCCGTTCTGCATGCGATGCTCATAGAGCGTTGCGAATTCCAGAGTTTTAGCTTTCAGAGACATGTCACAATTTTTAACGAGATTTTCAACGAGGCCTTTGAAGATCATATCCGGTGGCACACCTTGGGCTAGTAGCTCATACAGACGATCACGTATTTTCTCCAGCTTCGCTGGAGTCTGTTCCAGGATTATTTGATTAGCTGTCTCCTTGAGAAAGACTTGCCAGTCCAAGTCCGCAATTTCCTGATTTGCCGTGAACGGATACTGTTGGACTTTTGCCGCCTCCAGCATTAGGATCGCGCGTCGGAGATTCCTTTCAGACTTCTCACAGATACGATTGGCGAGTTCGGAAGGGATACTAAGTCCCTCTTTTTTGCAAGTAGTCTGAAGGATGCTGACTATAGTTTCGGGCGAGGGAGCGGATACCCGGATTCCTAGGCAACGACTGCGAATAGCTGGGATAACGCGGGAAGTCGAGTTTACCGAGAGGATTATACGACAAGTGGCAACGTACTTTTCCATAGTGCGACGAAGCGCGTGCTGTGCATCTTTGGTGAGTTCATCAACTTCGGATAGGACAATCACTTTGAACTCGCGTTGGCCGTGTGGATCGATTTGGTGCGTCTGGGCAACTTGCTTTATGAGATCTATAACTACCACTCGGTCGTATATCCCGGCATCTGAGGGATTCACTTCCAGGTGATAATTACTGCTGACAGTCATCACTTCGACCTTCCGATTAGACGGAGTGGTAAAGGTCATAGTCTCGTTTCGAAGGCGTTCGACACCAGCGCCGTATAACTCTCGAAGGAGACACATAATGCGTGTTTTCTTGCCTGCACCGGAAGGCCCATAGAACATTAGATGTGGGAAGTCTCCCTGTTGGCTGAGATTCCGTAAGTGTTCAGCTTGATTCTAGTGATCAAATTGGTTAGCCTTGAAATGTGTATAGATTTTAGTTATTACCTTGTGATAATCCAATTTGGCCAGTTCCCTAGGCCGATGTTTATCCACCCAAAGAGACATGATGTGTGTTGAATAGGGAAAGTAATTATTTCATAAATAAATTCACTTTTCAAACAAATACCATTTTCCCGCGTTTTATAAAATCTCTGTTGACACTGACAACCAATAAATGTCAATTTTAAATTTGTTATTCAAAGTTCAGGGACTCAGCACTGTGCCACGTTCAAAATTATAGTCAGAACGACGATTTCAATTCGCAAAAAGGACTATATCTGCGTATCGAACTTATTAAACACTCAACTTTCGAAAACTAGAATCTGTTAGAGAAATATCAAGACAGACATTTGACATCCCAAATAAATTTCTTGCACAAAACTTACTCTCTCCCGAGCGCTTTCTTCCGAAAAAAATACGAAAGTTCTGCGTTCTCGAACAGAGTTTCGTAAAAAAATTTAAAATATCTTTAAAGAGGGTATTTTTTTAGACTCTGAATCAAATTTTTTAATTACGCTCAGCTTCGCTAAGTTCCTTGGGTTATTTAAGCTTTGGAGAAAATTTTGTATGGGAGCTTAGTTTTCACACGAAGTGCACACTAATAGAAAGCAATGGGCTCATTACTACGTGTATTACATATAAACTTTAGATTTGTTTCGCTCTTAGAAATTGGAGAGCAACCACCTCACCTCAATACTTTATTTCGAAAGACAAGAAGACGGCATTAGTTCAATACTCTTTGATACTATTACCAGAATGAATTACCACCCGGCAACATTGGCATGTTGACATGCGGCTGACATGTTTACTTTTTTAATTTGAACCGCGTTTGGTTGTAAATTTATTTAAATTTATATTTTTTGTACAAAAACCCTGTAAAAATGAATTTAATTTGCTTACCTGGTCAGCGCCTGTGTCTGTCTGATGAAAATACGGTCGCAGGACAAGGCACATACGAACGACAAGGTTATATCTACTCAACACTCGCGGGAACAGTCAACATCAGGGAACAAGAAAAGGTACGAACAAAGTTGATTCCCTAAATTGAAATCCTTATTTAAACGTTATTGCTCAGTTCAAATTTGTGGAAGTGAAGTGTGTGGGAAATCAAACCATTGTTCCGGTCACGGGGGATGTCGTAACAGCACGAGTTCAACAGGTCAGCCAAAGATTCGCCAAATGTTCAATCATCTGCATTGGCGATCATATTCTAGAAAGGAACTACAGAGGACTCCTTCGCAAGGAAGACGTTAGGGCGACGGGAAAAGATAGCGTTGAGATGTATAAATCATTCCGTCCTGGTGACATTATCCTAGCAAGAGTGGTAAGATCGTATTAAAAAAATTAAACCAGATTTGTCAGTATAAATTCATTTCAGCTTCCCCAAACTGAACTGTCCTGCTATCAACTGAGTACGGCTGAAAACGAACTTGGTGTAGTAGTTGCCTTGGCCAATGAAAGCGGTCCATATGGAGTGCCCATGGTACCAGTAGGCTGGACTGAAATGCAATGTCCCGACACACTTGTTAAAGAACCGCGTAAAGTAGCGAAAATCGTACCCGAGAGTGCATTAAAAACTGAAGAACAATAAACTCGCATTACATACATATGAACACATTCTTATTCAAATTAGTTAGATCTTTGTACTTCTTTCCTTTTTACAGCGAGATTGTGATCCGGGGCGTCTATCGAGTACTAATGAGTACCTATGACCCGAGAATTTATATCTTTGTTGTTTCGCTCGGTGAGTCGATAGAAGAAAAGTGTTTGAATGAAATGACGCACTATACAGTGTGGGGGCCATGGCTCAGTGGTAAGTGCTTTGTACTGATGTGCATGGGGTTCCGAGTTCGAATTCAGGAAAATACTATCAACGTTTTTCACGGCCCCACTTCTTGCGAGCTTGGACAAAGATGCAAGAGTTTTACTGTCATGAGAAAGCTGTAGGTTTGCCCTCTAAGGGCTGCTAACCAACTCCCATAAACTGAATGAGAACTTGTAGTCAAATCTAAAACTGTCTAAATTAAGACTGTATTATAATTCTGGGCGACTTACAAAAAGTTTAGGTGATTTTTAAAAAAATTATCTAACTTTTTTAAACTTACGTAGAGTATCTTCTTGTATTAATAAATCAAAACATCAAGCATACATATATGAATAATGTTTTATTAGACACTCAATACATTAATACATTTATGCATAGATATTTGAATTCAGTGCAGTATCATTATTTTTTTTTTGTATACCAGGAATGAAAACATGTTAGATTATACATCTATAAATTTATATTTCAATTCAATTATTTAGTATAGTGTTGAATGTATGGACATGTAAAACAAATGCAGTTAGATATAAAGACTTGGTATCCTTAAAAAATAAAACAATGTTTGCCAAATTTGTGTATTCCTAGATTTATAATTAGAACAGCAATATACATATGAATATATTTATGTACCTTATTCTGAACATTATAATGTGTAAACAACAAATTTATACTTAAATGTTTATCAATAATCCATTTATTTAATTTTCTCTGTAACATTATTGTAGCATTGTAGTACAATTTTCATGTTTTATTTAAAGTAAGAACATAACCCAATAAATTAGTTATCTGTACTATTATTGTTCTCATTTTTATTACTGCTGTTGCCACTGGTATTATTAGTACCATTATTCTTATTATTATTATTTTTATTAGTGCTGGTGTTGACAGAAAGGAGACAAAATTCAGTGAGGAAATTATCGACATACAATGGATCGAGTGTCTGCTTGGCCCTCTCGCACAAATTGGACACTCGCTTGGGCTCGCCCTCGTCGCGTTCAAATTTAATGAAATCAATCCATACATCTGAGCGGACCTTTCCAAAATCTGCTATAGCGTTTTCGTAACATTGTCTTTGTTTGCTTAGATCGGGCTTAAGCTAGAGTAATAAAAGTATAAAAGTTAGTTTAATAAATATTAGACCATAAGTATCCCATATAGCGCCAAAAACTAGCCTGAGAGATCAGAAAAAACATATACAATAGTATGGAGGCTTAAAAACGCGAAATAAATACTTTATTTTACTCCTTTCCGTTCATTGACAAAAGTTCTATGCGCTATTGGGAATTATCGACTTATTCACATAAATTTACTTACAGCTTGAGCCTCTAACATGGCCATCTTCTTGTGCAATTTTAAGCAAGGTGGTGGCAACTTCATCAATTCTTCATATAATTTGCGTGTAGCTTTGAATGTTTGATTCACAAGAGACCATTCTAAATATTGACTCCGAAAAGTGCCGAATTGGGGTTCGGTGCGTTCGCAAGCCTCCTGAAAAATGTCCATTAACCTTTCATACTGATCATCGTAGCGTGTCTGGTAGTACTGTAGAGTAAGCTTCCATAACGGATACGACTGTGCGCCAAGTTTAAGTGTAGCCCTACGGAAGGCATCGTAGACTTTCTCTTCATCGTCTTCTATTATATGGAATGTCAACCGTTGCTCCCATAAGTTTACAGTGCTAAATTTGTCGGTTGCTTCAACTAATATGCTATGAATGAAATCTCTATTTGCCTTCGTTTCAATCAAGAGATTAACATATGCATAATAGGTATCCGATGTCATTTCCTTGCTTTCATGAGCAGCTCTAAATGCAAGATCCAACTTCTTTCGTTTTAACGCCCTTTGGGTCGACAAATCGGTATTAAGTTCCATCATTGCATTGAGAAACATTGCCCACATCTCTTTAGTTTTAAGCTGATTAAAAAAGGGTTTAAGTATTAAATAAAAGAATATAATTTCTTAACAAATACGTACTGTCATTGTTGCAGTTTGATAAATACTGTAGCACATTTCTATACGTCTTTTAAGCGTGGGTGGCTTCACAACTTTTTCCTTTTCCTTATCCGCATCTGGCTCGAAACTCTTAAAGAATTCTGACATGCTAATTCCTTTTAGCTCTCGTTGTGCCAAGAACTCCCAAACTTTTTCTTCTCGGGCGTAAAGATTCATCATGTCGTCGATAACTAGCTTTTGCAAGTTTCGGCTAAAACTTTTGAATTTCTCATCGTCGCATTGATTAATTAAGTTGATTAAAAAATCAACACGGCAAATCTTCTTTTTAGCTGTATTGTATATGGCTGTAACGCGCTCCAAGCTTGCGCTTTGGAATTCTTTAGGCTGAGTAGCAGTTTCTTCTAGCAGGACGCCAATGAAAGATGTGTACAACGCTGCACACTCCGGGTGACGCTGAAGACCGCGGAAAAATATGCTCTTCACTTTATCCATGTTGTTGCCCTGCTCATGGAACCACATTGCAGCATTAACCCAAACAATGGGTCTATCGCCTTGTTTCTGGAAATATAAGAAAAAGAGAAAAGACTGTTATTACCGGAAATGGATGAAATTAATTTTAATTTGAGATTTGGTACCCGATGTCAAACAATAAAATTGAACGTTTTTTTGTTTCTTTGCTGCTGACTATATTCTTACTCATTAATTTCATTCTGAAAACAATAAGTAACCCACGTAATAGAAGAATAGATTGATTGCATATAAATGTTTAGCAGCTAGTGTTTGATGTACGTCGGTCTACTTACATTCAATGTTGGAGTCGCAGAAAATAATAATGAGAATTTGTTACAGAAAACAGCTTTCGGGAAAGTCTGACGAACAATACATCGGTTGCATTGTTATAAAAAAGTTTCCAAAAAATTTCATCTCCCATTGCACTTAACTTTTGCGTGGTAGCAATTATAGTATTGTTTTTTTTTTTTTTTCTTACGAACTATGTATAAACGGGGTTTCATATAGTATTGTGTTAATTTACTTGAAAGTGAATTTATCGTTAAGCTATGATATGAGAAGACTGATCCAACATTACGAAGAAGTTCTAAATATGACACCAAATTGGCGAATGGGCAATATCATCTCATCTCCCTTCTCATCTCTGATAGTATATAGATTGGCCTAGAGCATTATTGTGAGAAGTTGAGAGTAATGGTGCATTCAATGGCTGCGAGCTCTTCTTCTAAAGACTGTTGAGCTTGTTGGAAACTAAATAACTGCAGCTTCCGTACCGATTCTGTCTTTTCTAACGAAGTCAGTTTTCCTAGAAATTTATTTCCGTATGTTGCTGATCAGACTCGTTTTTTATGGGTAAAATGAGATCTGTTACATATATAGAGATTTTATGAAGTCTAAGGGGCGTGTGGCTGGAAAGTTAAAGCTGATTTTAATTGTTGATCCGATGACAGCTAGTATGTTATGCTTGTAGTGTTAGATTATCGTATAGTTGCCTTCGCTGTAAAGCTTCGTAGCGTTATCATTACTGTCGCTTATACTGTTCCTGTTATTATACCTAAGATGCTACTTTGTGTTGCGCCTTACTTGAATATTTTTAGTTGTCAGAAGTTCTCCTCCGTATTTTATTGTTGGTTTTATTTATCATCAATATGAGGTAGTATAGTTGGGAGGTCAAAACGTTACGTAAAATCTCATTATCCACTCACATTAAAAGATAATACAGATTTCAGAGGGGATGTACAAGCGACAGAACCTCTAAACTACGTCATGAATGTCTAATTCACACAAATAAATTTATATTTCTGGATAGTTATTAGGATACGCTGATTTGGAACTGCCCATGCTGAGCTTTGCATCATTTGCGACTCTGATATATAATACATATGTATGCACCTACATAACCAACATATGTACTTATTCACTTCTGAAAATAGAACGTATTGTGTTTCCATTCTAGAATTCTCGTCTATCATATACCCCCTTTCGGTACACAACGAAAGGCATAACATTGGAAAGAAGTCGTTCTGATTATATTCAGACGCATTTTACGCCTCCACAATGAATAAGCCACAATCTCATCTATGCATGCGTGTACATTTACACTTGTATACACACAAATACATAATCATCGTAATACGAACCAATTTTAGGAAATATGCGAACACCTATTCAATTCTGGAAGGATAACCTGGGGTTTGAATTCTCTTAACTTTTAACACAATACAAAATAAAAAATAAACAGGAGTTGGTGGGAGAGGCATAAAAAACATAACAAAGTAAATAAATAGAGGCATAAAAACATAACAAACGAATTTTAAATAAAAAAGCACAAGTTTTTTTTCACATACAATGATTTTTTTATTACACAAATATTATAGGTGATTAGTGATAGTCTCCATTTGTAGGAGTATATTCCATCAAATTCTCTTACATTGTGCAAGTTCTCTTACATTTAATCAACCTTATTTTGGCTTTATTTTAAAAATGACACACATACAAAATTACACACATTATTTTTTCTTTAATTTAAGACCTTTTTTATAAAATTTTATAATCATAGTTACTTTAATTGGATTTACTCTGTTACGTTTGTTGCTTTTATCTTTTTTTATGTGCCTCTTTACTTTATCATTCTAATCATTAAAGAGAGAAAAAGACAAATTTTAAACTACTTTAACAATTGTTTCTGGATAATGTTGGATGTAATTACTTAATACAATAAAAATAGAAACAAAAAGTTATAGGTATAAGCAATGAAAATACGATAACCGAGATTTGAAAGCTAACCCCGAAATCAAAAATAAAAGTCTATTTTTTTTTTGTGTAGAAGATGCATTCTACGTGGACGAACAACATGTATCAACAGCATGTTTACGTTCTCGAATTGCGTCTCTGTTTTTGAAACGTATTTGATTTTGACGCCTTGTACATAATGGCACTGCGTATAGAAATAATACCTTTTAAAATGGCCTCCACACACTTTTTTTTTTTTAAATAAAAAACAGATATCCTGCCTTGCAAATTACATCGATCAAATATTCAATATGGGAAAAATATCATATGTAAAACAACAATCGAATTTACATTCTAATTTGCTTCCATTCAGGTGCGGTGTGGCGCATACGATTGCTATTGCTGCGACGCAATGACCGCATACTGGTTGATGGGGCTGTTCTTATGCGAGAAAATATTTGGCAACCTTTGCATAAATCGCGAGTGCAAATCGATTTTTCAACCTGTGGGTGGCTGGTCTTGGGAGCCATCTTATTTTCAAATGCATAGAAAGGATATTAAATTTTAGTATACCGAATAAAGCGGCTCATATGCAATTATAAAAATTAATATTTTTTTTGTTTGCTTAAATTCAATAAAAAGTATGTATAATAGAATATTTACCTGTAAAAGTTTCTCGTAAGCATTGGGAACCTCGGAGGGAAAGTTACTTTTGCAAAACTTCATGTACGCCTCCCAGAGGCGGACTTCTTCGGGGAAGCCGCGCAAGGCTTCCTTATACAGACGCACAATTCGGTTGGACATGGCTTGCTTGAGGCCGGGGAACTTCTCTTTGCGAGAAGCCTCAATAGCAACCACCATACCGTGGATCTTCTTCTCGTAGATGATGTAGTCGCCATAGTCCTTGAGCGACTTTGTGTTCTTACTCAATTTATATTGGTAGTTTTCACGTGTCTTAACAATTCCCCTAGAAGGCAGACAGACAGACAAAATGAGGTTATACAACGTATGGGGAGCAGCCACTACTGTGGTGTTTACTTACCTAATTTTTTCGTCGGTGAAGACTTGGTACTTCCTCATTAATTCATACTCGGGGATGGTACGCTCCTGCATGCAGCCTACAACTTCAGCCATTGTTTTTTGGTAATTTTGGTTTTGTGTGGCGAGATACTCAAATTATACGTTTGCCAGGTAGATACAAACTAACTAGTCTGGTATACTATAATCCTAGAGAAGACCCTTCGACAAGACGAAATTTTAACGCGTGCTCCGTTCGAACCAAATTAAAAAGACGAATGAGAGTATTTTGAGATTTGCACTTGCAGATGCAATTTATTTTTAAGGCACGACCGCAAGCTGTCAGATGTACACTCTGTCATGTGGCCGTCGGTAAGGTAGGTAAACTACCCTCTACCATCGCTATAATTATGTCGCGTTTTAACGAAACATCACTGGTGGCAGGAAAGATTTTATGAAATCGAAAAAAAGTGTATACGAGTAGTTTAGTTTGGACAATGTTTGAAATAAATTTTTCATTTATTTTTCCAGTAATCTCTATAGACATAAACGCTGAACAATTTAAAAGCGCTTGTCAGTTCGACTTTGGAATGTGAGTAAATATTAAGACTGGTTCTACTGATTCTACTGGAATATTGTTATGACTTCTTATTTTTCAACATGTCGTCAACATCAAAACAAGCTCACTTGCTTTTAAAAAATCAACAAACTTTTTGTTTCTGTTTGTGAAAGCACTTATAAATTACAACAAATGTTTTTTTATTTATAAAAAACGTCTGCCAAACTTCAAATGTCAAATTTCAGTCAGGGTTGATGTCAACAGAGAACACAAGACAAAAAGGCTGTCTAGATGTTCGACTTAAAAATGCGGTCTACACGAGACATATTAATGTCACGACTTGAGTCTTGACTGAAATTATGACTCGTGGAGACTGGGTATTAAAAGGTCAATCATCGTATATGTGTGGATTGACGCTAGCATATGGTAGAAACACATTAGGTCTGTTCTCTCACTTACTAAAACTACGAATTTTTACGAAAAATATCTGTTCCCGTAAATCAAATTGTCGTATTTTTTTCGGGCAAAAATATGAGTTCTATCAAATGGTTGTGTTGTTGTTGGCTAGCGCATTAAATCAATACAAAACAAAGTGACGTCTAAAAAGTGGACAGCTTTTTTGTTCAACTCGTTCCCGCAAATTTGTGTGTATTTGTCTTTTTCTGAGCGAATTTTACCTCCACTCTTAGAAATTTGACATACTGCGAATTTTTGTGTACAAAGTGTGGGAACAGACCTATTGACAACTCAACAGAAACAGTAGCTTTGACAACCGGAGGATTTTTTTTTAACCAATGGTTTTCAATGGCACAGAACACATTGACCACAGCAACAGCAATTTCAACGTTAGGCCTAAAGCCCCAACCATAATTCCTTAATGCAATAGTTAGCTGACAAAACCCGAGCGCATTAAGGAAACGTAACCATGTGTCATATTTTTCCACACGATGTAGCTATCCTCAACGCTCCGTACGGAATGTACGAATGAAACGGCTCTCTACGTATGGAGGCAAAAGTGAATGAAACTCGACGAAACTGAGAACTGAGCGCAAAGTCATTATGGGGGCAGTATACAAATGATTTGTTTTCGCATGACTACGTACGGGCGTGTCCAGAGCCTTAATTCAATTATGGTTGGTCCTTAAGTCCTCAATCGGCTGATGAAGTTGAAGTTCTTGTTGATGTTACCGTGATCAGTTTGTTCTGTTGCATGGAAAAACACGTTGTCTGCTGTTGTATTATTTTTAGGTTTTTAACTTGCACCACAAAAGGTCGGAGACGTTTTTTAAATGCTTTTCATGCTCTTTCTTGAACAATTTTCTCATATCCTATTATTTTTTTACAACATGTGGTGTCAAAAAAGCTCTTTGTAACATTCAGACACACGATATGAAGCAACAATTTATTTATTTGCCTTGTATACGAGGTGGCCTATAAAATGCATATGAAGGATCGATTGATTGATTATTGGCGTTTTATATATTTTACAGTTGAAAATGACCATCGATCTCTTTAAAATCGGCAGATGATTTTATTTATAAGCGAACAGTTCTTGTCATTGTTGGGTTTAGTTGACGTTTTAAAAATGCATTCGGTGGAAACCACACATAAACTGTATTTTGCATGCAAGCAATTGAACTAAAAGTTTATTTTCTAATTAACTTCTACTTTTAAATTTATGAAATTATTATTAAAGTTATGCTGAAATAAGTATGAATAACTCTGCTTATACGAATTGTTATAAACATAAAAAATGACTGATATTCGTTGCAAAGAGTGTGACGTGAGTACTGTGGGCACCCGAAATTGCGTACAAAAATTAGTAAATAATGATTTAATTGCAGGAATTGAATGACATCAATTCGATTAAGTGTGAGAGTTGTAAAGCTAGCCTTTACAATGCCTCTGAGGTGGACGAATGCGAGCATGACTACCGGTTTATCGAAGAAGCTGAGCTTAAGGGGGAAATTTACAAGCTGGAGATAGTCGAGGATGAGAATCGTCTCTTGGAAGAAATCCCCACTGAAAGTACCTTTTGTAGTCTAAAAGGTGAAGACGAATTATTCGCCAACAAGATTGTTGAGGAGAATGGTCGGGTAAGAGCATTATTCTTCAAATACCCGTAAGAAAAGCAGTTGTAAACTTTTAATTTTATAACAGATTCTGAATGGAACTAGCGTTAACCACAAAGTGGTGATAACTACAGAGACTGATAGCGCGGCCAATCCGTTAGTCATAGGGCAAGCCGAAAATACAATACCCATAGCACAATATCAGTGCGAACACTGTTCTAAAAGGTAAGAATAAACAAACACCTGTTGCGCGGGGTGCATCAGTAAGGGAATTCTTAACTAAAATCTTGCTTTCAACTAAACTTTTTAGATTGGTCAGCATCGAAAATAATTTAAATAGAAACTTAAAGGAATATACGATCAAGCATTATGCAAATTTTGTTCTTAGTTCTCTTGAGATTTAATTTTCCAATTTCGCACAAAAGTGAAGAGTTTTTCTTAAGTATGTTATGTATGATATATTTTACTTTTATGTAAAATGAATGTTCAAGAATCTAAATGCGATCGATTCGTTCATAGGTAAATACCTTGTCCTTGTAGATAACATCAGAGAATTTTGCTCTGCTAATATTTTCATTGCTGGCCAATAGTTGTAGTAGAACAAGGCTAGAACAACTATTCACAGCCGGTTTCTATCATTTCTATTTTGATATATCATTTAAGCTTTAAAAGAAAAGCTTCTCTGAAAGCTCATGTTAACAGAATCCATATCCCGGAGAGCACAGACAAATGCGTTGACAGCATTAAATCTGAAAAAGTTAAAAACACTAAACCTAGATCGCCAACTTTTCCTGAACCTAACGACTCGGACTATGAGCCCCCAGACGACGATTCGCAATGCAATATGCGTGGTAAGCAATTGCCAAACAAAATGAAACGAGAACACAAGGACAGCTCTGATGAATCTGACTCTAAAAATAACAACTCAAAGAAAAAGTGTAAAATGAAAGGCAGTCCAACCCAGACGTTGTTAGACTTGAAGCAGAATATACCTATGCTGAAGGGTCACAGAGTGTACCAGTGCACGGCATGCGAGAAAATCTCGAGCAACTACAGGGAACATATAAATCACATAGTCATCCATGAAGCTCCAGTGGAGAATCTTACTGAGACTCTCTCTTTGAAAGAATTGAAAGAAGCTCCAAGTGGCTTCCTAAACTGCAAGCAGTGCGAAGAAGTGTTTATGACCAAACGAGATTACAATATCCATTTGAAGATACATAAAGCGGAAAAAGTCTTTCAATGCGAACTCTGCGAGGGTGTCTTAGTAAACCGATCTTCCTACAGAAAGCATATGATTAAGATGCATCAAACCGAGCCTACAAAAGAAAAGAACAAACATTATATTTGTAACATTTGCAATGAGAGGTGAAGTTAATTCTTTAGTTAATTTTACTTTATCGTAATCCCTTTCAATTCTATCCTTTCTAGATTCCCGGCGCAAATTCTTCTCATAGATCATAGAAAAACCCATTTGGATGTCATCAAGAAGATAGAAGAGATGACACTCATAGACAGAGGTGGCGAAAAACCGCTTTACGTATGTAAAATATGCACGAAGACATCGAAAAACAAATTCCGACATGAAGAGCACTTAAGGATTCACACAAAAGAAAAACCGTTCAAATGCGAGCAATGTGGAGAAAGAATCGCAACGTCGAATGCTATGGCACATCACAGACGTTTACATGAGAATGATAGACCCTTTAAATGCGATATCTGTGACACGGCATATCGACATAAGAAGAGCTTGAAGAAGCATTTAATTATACACACGGGCGAACGACCGTTTAAGTGCCGTTATTGTGAAAAAACGTATACCTTTAATTATACAAGAGCGAGTCATGAGCGAAATTGTCATATAGGCGATGGTAAAACACGAAAGCGTCGAGGGCGCGTAAGACAAGTTTGTGAAAGTGATATGCTTCCTGCTGGCGAGGAATCTGTCGAGGCGCAAAATGAAAACAGCTAGGAGTAATCTAGAAGAGGTTTATGTTTTCCATCATCAGTCTTAAGCAATATACAAGGTGAACAGGTTTTTAACAGAAAGTTTTAAGGGGTTATAGGGCAAGCCTTTATTTTAAAAGAAATCTGATTCGTTTCGTTAAAAGACGAATTGATTCAGTCCCTTCCCCTGTAAAGTTGTAATGAATTTTGTAGCTTCTTACACCTTGCTTTATCACCCTCTGAAAGCTTTCTGCTACTAGCTGCATCACTTTGTAGACATACATACATCTATGTAAAAAGGTTATTTTTGAATAAAAGTTATATTGAAGTGAATTTAAAAAAAAAAATATTCGTCACTGACTCAAAATATTCAAGTCGCCAAAGTGTTAAAACTGACCATGTAATACTCCTATAAAAGCAAGGTGGAAGGACTTTTGCGCAGCACTTTTTCGAATCCAGAATAAGTAACTATCGGTACCAGTCACACATACCAAACGTCCCTGCAACGAACACTTCTTGTATGGCGCACACACAACATTATTTTTTAAGAACGCAGTGCTCTCCAATTCCTTATGAAAATTCCCAAACTTCTCTTTAGAAAGAAGGAATTGCTGGTGTAATTGATTGCTCTTTTCTTTGCGAAATGCGCTTTGGAGTTTTGCTTTAGAGAACATATCCAAGAAATATTGAATTTTTGTAGTACATACTGTTAAAGGCACAAGAAAAGTTGTTGCTCACTTAACGACCAAATCGAACACTTTAATTTTACCCTGAGTTCTTAAATCAAACAGTTCATGTGATTTGACGTTTTATTGTTATTGCAAATTGTTGCAGTGCTTTGTAATTGTGAAGTGTTTTGATATATTCACTGGTCAAACTTGTCTGATTTACTGTCATAAATTATAGAATTAATTGTTGCAAACTTATAAAAAATAATGTCAACAGTTTTTTGCAATGCATGTAGCGTAAGTTTTGTTTACCTAATTGCACGTGTTTCTTGAATCTAATCCACTTTACAGATGGAAACTGATTCAAACCATGTCAATTGCGAGGATTGCAAGGCAAATACATTCCAAGTGAAAGATGAATGGGAAGATGACTTCCGTTTTATAGAAGAGGCAGAGTTGAAAGGAAATGTTTATAAACTGGAATCTATTGATGAAGACTTTAGGATACTAGAACAACCTAAAGACATCCAAATCAACCAGGATATAAAAGAAGAACCGGAGGTTCAGATTGAACCCGATGTCATCAATGATGAACAAGTACTTTGAGGAGTTTACCAATTATACTTGCTTTTAATACTAAATTTGCTTCAGGAAATAAAACCAGACTATAATGCCGATCCGTCGAGTTCCCGACAATACCAATGTACCGACTGTTCAATGTGGTAAGTAGATAAAGCAATGCCGTGTGTAGGTACAGGATAATGTGACCTTGTAAGATATGGCACTGAAGTGAGTTTATAGTGAACACCTACATAAGTACCTATAACACCAATATTTTAAACAATCACACGGTTATACTGTACCTAGACACAGTTGGTCGAGGAACACTTTTAAATACAACAGCAACCTATTCTTTCAAGCTTTAAACGGAAGGCATCACTTAAAGCCCATTTTAATGCGGAACACTATAAAAGTGACTCAGGCTCAGAATACCAAGCTCCAAAAAGTAATTTACGCCAGTCCCAGAAAAAGCAAAATTGCATATCATACGAATGTAAAATTTGTGATAAAGTTACAACGGACTATTCAGAACACATGAAGCATGTACAATCACACGAAAGTGTAACAACTTCCTTTCCAAGTGGCCTTAAAAAATGTAACGACTGTGATAAGACGTTTTCGAATAATTTTGATTTCAAAATCCATAAAAGCCAGCATGAGGGTAAACATTTCCCGCAATGTGATATTTGTAAAGCCTACCTGTCCAACGAAAGTATATTAAAACGACACAAAAGTGTAGTCCACAACGAGAATGCAAAAAGCATGGCAAAGTATAGATGTGAATTTTGTGGTAAAACGTAAGACATACATATGTACATATAATTCTTTAACCTAATAAACATTCTTATAGATTCCCTCTTCAAATCCTAATGATTAACCACAAAAAAACGCATGCAGAAGCTGGCAAAATGATAGAGGAGACAGCTACCGTCAAAAGGATTGATCGGCGCCTTACCTACATTTGCAAGCTGTGTGGTAAATTGTCTAAAAATAAAACAATTCACACAGAACATATGAGAGTGCATACAAAGGAGAAGCCATTCAAATGTGATTTGTGTGGAACTGGATTCACCGCCAAAGGATCGTTAGTCCAACATATGCGGTTACATTCGGATGATAGGCCGTTTAAATGTAACATTTGTGGGAGAACCTATCGCCACAGGAGAAATCTAAGAAAACATTTGTTAAAGCATACGGGAGCCAGGCCTTTTAAATGCGAATATTGCTCTAAGACATTCAATTTAAGAACCACGAAAATGGATCATGTAAGACTTCTGCATACCGGTGAAACTCCCTATCAGTGCGATGTGTGTAAACGCTGGTACAAAACATCATTTTTACTAAATGCTCACAGACGATCAGATCACCAGATAGATACCAACACCAAGCCCAGAGTAGAAATAATAATCAATGCCATTCCGAATGAAAATCGTGATGAATGTACTGTGGATGTGGTATAAAAGATGATTTTCAGAAAGAAAAATAAATAAAATGCAAAAAATTATAAATTCACCCAGGCGTTTTTCTACAGCCACATAAATGCACCTTAAGTCGATTAACAAATGGGTTGAGTTAAGTAAGTATGTACATATGTACATACTTTGCAATATTGCAAAGTACTTATATTCAATTAAAATCTTTTTTAGAAACCCTAGTAACCGAAATGTTTTTCAAACGCATTCCCGATCTATTGTACGGCTAAAATAGTTGCGATATAATATTTATCGTTATACACTTGGAGGCGATATACATATATTCTCAGATTTAGGCCTAACCGGAAATGTTACATGTCCATATGAATGATTATTCCATTGGTATGCATTTGACTTTTCTTTCTTTAAAATTGAAATGTGCGTCTGACATTGGATGGAAGCCATATGATTAATAAAAATGGTAGTCTGGCAGTACTCACCATTGGTAATTAAAAGGGCGCGAAGCCAAAGACCGGCAATAAGTTCTGTTTGTATACGAATCTAGTTAGGAGATATTACAAGTTTGCAATGCTCACTGATTTCTTTTTGGAATTCAGGGTATGTAAGTATGTACATATGTAGAACATCGAGTAAATAATAAAAATAATATATTTCTCGCTAATAACTACTTGCGGGAGAAGAATATGCCTTAACTAAAATTAATTTACTATTTTTTGAAATGCACACATTGGTGTATAGCACAGGAGATGTTTTGTTAATAAATTCATTAAAATTAAGTAAAACGATACAGACTGAAGTCTGGAACAACTATTCGCCAGTTATCGTTAGTAGTCAATAAAGGTAAAAAAAGGTCCAAATTTAAGTTACGCAGTTGCCCTAACTGCTGTCATCTGGTTAGATATAAAATAAGAAATTCCATTTACTTATTCATACAAATTTGTTTTTATTTTTTTAACTATAGTAGTATATAACCCAATATGTAGAGTTTTTTGTTGAGAAATTTATCCTTAGTAGCATGCCCATGTCTTACTAAAGTGATTCAAACTAAAATCAAATATGATATAATTTAATTCCTGAATATATTTAACAACAATTTTTCTATGGGAATACACACTTTTGAATGCAAATTCGAACAGTCCTAAGCATTTCTTTCCATTATTTTATCTTGACGCCAATCTGTCTGTCAACTGTCAAAATACAGTCGCCCGCCGAATAATGCTAACATTTGAATCAAAACACTGCCGCTTCCCTTTTTTTCTTTCGTAAAAGGATAATTAATTAATCTAACATTTGAGCATAGTACAGCACTAATCGAAATATGAAAAATTCATTCTGTCGCATTTGCCGTGGACGTTTTAATTTGAAGTATCCACCAGCAGCTGTTGACTGCGAAAATAAAAAGCCAAGTTCACGCACGATAGCCATACGGGTACACGACCTAGTTTTTAAAAGAAGAAAAAAAAAAAAAAAACCATAACTAAATTAGTTGTGTTGTTAATTTGTTTGCAGGTCGACGAAAGCGGTGAAGTTTCTGGTAATATTTGTTGGGACTGTGAGGACACGCTGTTGGGCTTTCATAAGAGCGTCGGCGAAGACAACGAAGACGAGCCAGTGGTTGTTGATGACGACGAAATCT
This sequence comes from Chalcosyrphus nemorum, assembly GCA_949716465.1. NCBI lineage: Eukaryota > Metazoa > Arthropoda > Insecta > Diptera > Syrphidae > Chalcosyrphus > Chalcosyrphus nemorum. The sequence goes on from OX454332.1 coordinate 1,537,547, forward strand.
TGTATAAGAGCCTTGAGAAGACCAGGAGCATTCAGCGGCTGTCGCGAGAAGCGGAAATCATCCAAATTGACTCCTCTGATTCGGAACATGAGGAGCGGGTGACTGTGCCCAAGGCAGACGCGTTTGTTAAGGTCGAATCGGCTAGCACGGTGGTTGGGCATTCTATAAAGAATTGCGGAGGCTCCCTTGAACATAAAAATACAGTCGCATCGAAGAAGGTGAGCATTTTGATCTGTTTCTTGTTTAATATTGTTCCCTTTTAGGTAAAATAACTAGCTTTTGTTTATTTTCATTGTCTTCTTCCGGATGCTGTTAATTATAGGGAATCTTAAGTTTGTTACACGTCTACAGGTGTTACAGTGAACGTAAATGTCAAAAGCACACTGACACACTTCGAGTATAAGCCTTTTGCTTAAAAGTTATCGTTACTTGGTAAAAAACCGTTTAACCAATATTTACTTTTCACTGTCGTACATATGAATGTGTACATCTTCCTCTTCAGGAGGATTTAACTACTTATCTATTTGTATAAATTACCCCTTGTATCTGAAAACTTATTACCGACATCGTATTGTACATTTACTTTCTTATATATTGTTTGTTCAAAAAAATCCTTCATTAAGCACTCTTCTTTTAATCCTTTTTCAGTCACCTTTCTGACATTCGCCATCCATTCTCGCTATGTTTACTCCATTTGCCCTAGGTCCTTCATAACACCTAGGCGCCGTTACCTTCGGTTTCTGGCAATATGACACAGCTCTCCTTGATATTCTCTGAGTTACCATAGCTCGTTTGCGACTTTTATGAGGCTTGTGCTTCTAGAGCTGGCCTCTGCCCTTACATTACTGGTTAGCCGGTTCCAATGAATTACATGCTTAGCTCTATGGGTCTGTCACATTTTCAAACATTTTGAACAATCCGCAGACAAGAATGCAGTAACTTATTTATTGTATTCTTTCACGCCATGCCTGTTGCATTGTTTTGATCTGTGTATCACTTTTTGGGATCGAACTATTGTGTACTTCTGATTTCGATTTGATTTTTCTCCCGCTCTTGTGCCAGGCTTCTGTTTTTTATCCTCGTAGGAAGACCCAAAAAATGTATACAATGTCGCTAGCGCTTTATTTACTTCTAACTTGTACTCCTTTGCAATTACAGAATACTCTCAACGGAATGAATGGTGACGAGCGACTTAAAAAAGACAACTTCAGCAGAGGTAAAGTCTTCGAAAGCATGAGATGCCCGCTTTGTCCATACTTGTCGGGTATCGAATATGAAGTAGTCTTTCATATCCGTCACTCACATCCACAATACACAGGAGAACATTTGCGTTTTGAGCAAAAGGAAGGCGACTCAGCTCTAACAAGGAGGATAATATTCGTCCATTTATGGACATTTTTTGAATGCAAGGCATGTGGTAAAATTCATGACAGATTTTGGCCTCACAGAAAGCATCTTACAGCTCACGATCGAAAATATCCCAAAAATGCGTTAGATGACGACGTCGATGTCGGTTTAAACAACAATGAAGTATTCATATCCCATGAACCCATAAATAAAGTTCAAGCCTCGAAACGTGCCTTAGAAAATGTAGAAGATGTTCAGCATAAGAAGAACCCGAAAACAGACGAACGGGTCTTACGAAGAGCATCGAAAGATAACAATTCTTTGAATGAAACGCCGGCCGTTAAAGTGTCTAAGTCTTCAAAAAATGTTGCGCCGAAGCAGCAGCTGTCGCAATGTCACAGTGTTAACAAAAAATCAAAATCACAGGGACTTTTGCGTAAGCAACAAATGTTGCAAGCAAGGCGGGAGCGAAGGCGCCAAAAAAGAGCAGAAGAAAAGAAGACTAAATTAAAAACGATTAATAAACCTGTAGAGGAGGTGATCCCGAAACCAATGTTCAAAATGCCGCAACAACCCGCTCCACGTGCAGCTTCGATAGTCAAACAACAATTACACCACCCTCGGGTGACGTTTACGTGCAAGTTGTGTTCACAAGTCTTAACTGGCTTTATCAGCTGGAATATGCATATGATGCGCCTTCACTCTACAGTAGAGTTTAAGCGCAATTCAAATACAATAACCGATCCACCTGACAATATATGCAAAAAATGTGATAAACGTTTTACAAGCGCGAGTAACTTACGCATGCACATTCGCCTTTCGCACCGTCGTAAGAACCGTCTTGTTGAGATCAATGGAAATGACAACGAAGAGATTTGTCGTCAGACCTTGACGCCAAAAAAAGATTCCAAAGATGCAGAGCAAGAGCCCGATAAAAGCTTATCGCCACCTCTGAACGGTGTAAAACCCCAACCAGAAAAAAGCTTATCGCCGCCTTTAAACGAGGTCATAGTATCGTTTGACACCCCGACTACTACCTTGACAAGTGCCTTATTGTGTCAATATTGCGGAATGCTATTTGCCGCTTTAGCGGAACAGAGGACACACGAGTCCAGTCATGTTGCAAGCGCAGACGTTATGCGAATTTTTAAAGCCAAATCGCAAGCATAAAATCAAAATAATATTTATTTGCACGAACAGACAGACGTTATGCGAATTTAGTGTTTTTGTTTGTTTGTTTTTTTTTTTTTTTTTAAACGTTGTAGTTATTAAAAACTGTTTGTTTAGTTTATGAAAGCGTTAATTCATCACTTGAGACCTTCTTGAAGAACTATTTAATGAAATGGTGGAATTTACTTAAATTAATTAGTTTAGTACGCCTATGGAGGCGTATGCTATGTATGTGATGCTTGTTGCAAGGGTTAACGCTATAATTTCACATTTTTATTTTACGGATTTGTTCTTCAAGCCACCAACTCCATTGTACACTCAAATGAAATGATTTGGAATAAATAAATTGAGTTAAACAATTAGATTTTGTACTTTTTTTTAGTTTTGTAAAGTTTATACAAGAAAAATAAATTACAATGTAGTTTCAAGACCTTCAAGTTGATTGGTAAAATGTATAATCCAGACTGTCTGTTATTTTAAAGGGTAAGTTAGATATGGTGTAGTATTCGTATTCGGTTTTTGGATGATAGGTTCGGTGCTCAAATCCCATCCATTCAATTTTCACTGCCGCCAAATTACAAATGCTTGGAAAGCACTCTGTGTTTTTCAATACGAACGCGAAAATAATACTGTGAATCAAGAATGAACGCAAAATAATTACAAACAACTCTCCCCAGACAATCTGGACGACACCACCCATGCCGAATGTTCTCATTTCCAATTTGTTCCTGTTTATCAGAACATGTAGTTTCTAACCTTCAAAATTGGACTGATATTAATAGATCCGTTAGCGTACCTTTTGCACTAAAACACGTTCCGGAAGTTGGAAATCATCGATGCAAGTATTTGTTTATTTGTTACTTCTAAGTACATATAAGTAGCTATCGTCGAAAGACTAACCCATTAATCTCAAGGATTTGATACCCAATAACCATGTCCATATTTGCCTTCCTACGCTCCTTCTTCCTTAGATTTTCCCTTCTATGAGGAATTGATATTTGTTATATCTCATTTTGTGCCCTAGATATTCGAGTCTTCTTTTCTTGATTAGCATAATTATTTCTCTTTTTTATTCTAACTCGTCTTAGAACTTCTTCGTTTGTAAATCTGTCAGCCCACGACATCTGCAAAATTCATCGAAAAACCTAAAATTCTCTCAGACAGAGCTGAAACTACGAAAAAGTATTCGAACAGGTTGAACAAGAAAAGGTTTAAAATACAATAACAGTTTTAGCAATTGACGTACTCGACATTGAGTTAAAATTTAAAAATTATATGCGGCTCATCAAATAAAATTATTATAATAATAGATTGGTCTGTGGAATTGCATGCGAATTGTTTAAGCGGATATATTTTTTACATAGCTAATGTTAGGTAGTAAACTTTGACTTGGGCACAAATGTTTCAATGATGCATTTCAACGATAGCTATAACCGGTCCCTTACCATGTAAAAACTAGGCCTTCTATTCTTATTGTTAAAGTACGAAAGGATGGGTAGAAGTGACAGGTCAGTAAATTATACTCAGCAACAAACAGCTATTTACATTTAATGCAACGATGTGTATACGACCTAAGAATAAATTGACATTTGACATTTTGCAGGCGTGAGAGCCTGAACGATTAATTTACTCCAGAAATTTATCATCTGTGTAAAATGTCAAAGTTGTTTTTGGTTAATTCGCAGGGCGGTTCATATTTCGCGAATTAGTTTTAGTTTTTAAAAATGCTATTATTCTTTCGATGGCAACTAAATAGCAATAAATCATAAAGAATTATCTATACATAAAGATTAAATATTTGTTGCAAACAACAATTAGATTTAATCGATTCTTACACTTTGAGTACAATGAAAGTTTGACTCTGCTAGGGAGCACTTCGGATCCTTAGAATATCATTATTCTTTAAGTTAAAACTTCAGAATTATATTCCCAAAGTGAGTCGATATGACACTGCAGATCTGCCGCATCTGTGGCAGTAAAGAAAATCTTAAAAATGTCTTCACAGAAGGCAGCGCTGAGCTTATAGATCAAATTCGACTGTGCGCCAATATTCAGGTGAGTTGCAGCGGATTGTCTTTATGTATCTTTATTCTAAGCTTCTTCAACAGATTGATGAGAATGATTGCCTGCCGAAACATGTCTGTAATGTATGTGAACAGGGGATAGCTTTTTCGTATCGCCTTCGCAAGCGTGGCGAAGAAACTGAGAAGAAACTGCGCCAGGAGTTACTGATAACTGGGGTTAAAAATGACACAGAACCCTATTTCCTGGAAGAAGAAATCCTTAAAGAAGATGATGGTGAAGCTCTTATAGAGCAATCATGTGAAGAAGAGTTTTGGGTCAAAGAAGAAGACAGTGGCGGCTTCAGTGCCCACGAAGATTTGATTTATAAAATCGATGAGGCGGATGAATACGTTTTGCCAGAAATGCCAGACGAAGAACAAGATGATGAGGAGGAATTGGTAGTCCTTCAAAATAATGATTACACTGAAGATGGCGTAATTATTGAGGATGTCAGCATAGAAACAGTTCAGGAGGATTATACAGAACTGATTTACGTCGAAAGCGATGAGGACAAGGTGAAAAATGAGGTACTTTTTAGTTTGCTGTTCTTATGTTTCCTTTATTATTTCGTGTATAGAGAAGTTATTAAGGAGTCAATCTGTACTTCAGCAGCGTTTTATCGTCATTTCAAGACTTTCAAATACTGACGAAACGATGTTACGAGTACCTATAAGAGTCACGTTCTATATGGATACATTGAAAAACCTTTCTAGTCCGTTTCTTCGATGCATTCTCTTCATAATGGTGTGTGGTAGTATCCCCATAGCCATTAGATGTTTTTTTTTTAGCTCAACCGCTGTCTGTGAGAAAACCTGTGGCAATACGAATCTAAATCCTAATGAGCAGTAGGAGTTGCTTTATTTTCTGACTGGTTCCGTCCAGTAATGAACCTCTTTAGGTTTGTCTTGCTACCAGCTGTAGCGATCTAGACTTATAACCTTGAAGTTGTAACAAAAGTTTTATTTAGGCAGTTGGTGATTGTTACTTCTTCGAGAAGTGTTCTCTTGGGAAGTAGTGGTCCCTTCGAAGAATTGAAGACTGCATCCGATAAAAATCATTGGTGCTGCGTTCTGATACAATACATTTGTTGTGTTAAAGAAGTCAAATGAAAATGAAGTAACGTTGGGCTCATTGTTTCCAAACAGTTTTATGTAATCTACTGTCTGATAAGACAGAGCTTGTGGTTTAAAACGCAGCACCATCGGGAGCGAAGCTGTGTTGTTCTTGTCTTATGGGTAAGTTGGGATTTTCGTTTTAGCCGAATTTCTCATCATTCTCTGGTTGCATGAGAGCTAAAACTAGTGATTTGTTGTTTTGAATTGAATTTATATAAAATATTGGTAAGTTATGAGATATTCAGCGCAACTAAGCTTAATCTCTTGTTTTATTTTCAGAAAAGTTTTGTAAACTCGAATATAAAGCTTGAATACGCCGATGGAGACTCTCAAAAGCAAACCACTGATAAGGTCTTGAAAAACAAATCAGGCAAGAGCACATCCAAAGTTTCCAAAGCAAGAATCTCTGACTCCAAAAGACTTCCCTGCCAATTGTGTCCAAAGACCTTCAGAACTATTTCACATCTCAATGTGCACAAAAAGTCGCATTCAAAGGAAAAGTCCTACTCGTGTGAAATTTGTGATAAAAAAATGCGATATCAGGGTAATCTACGAGTGCATATGCGTACGGTCCATAAGAAATTAACCACTGAAAACCTTGAGAAATCAGCTCGAATTTTGCATCCACATGACTCGCTGTCTATTGCTCAATGTCTAGAGTCTATGTCCAAAGAGTGCAAAGCAATAACAACAATATTCCTGCTCGATAAATGTAAAGTTTTCAAATGCAAGATCTGTGACAAAATTTCTAATTTTAAAGCTACACACATATCGCACTGCAGAATCCACCTCAACGAGAAACCGTTTTCCTGTAAATTTTGTGAAAAATCATTCCGCCAACTAGCCACATTGAAGGAGCATGAAGTGATACACTCCGGAACAAGACCATATAAATGCGATTTATGTAGCAGCAATTTCATACAAAGATCAGCTCTGACCAAGCATCAGTTTTGGCATACTGGAAAAAGGCCTTTCAGATGTAGTATTTGCGAAGCTTCTTTTAGAGATCTAGTGGCGCTGAAAACTCACGTACGTATTCACACGGGAGAGAAGCCATACTCTTGCGATATTTGCGGTCAAAAGTTTCGAGAAAAACGCCAGCTAAACAGGCATAATAAAACTGGTCATCAAAATGGAAAACATAAAAAGGAAGAAGAAACATTTGAAAAATATCACTGCACATGGACAAACTGCAGTCGGATCTTTACACAGCGTCTAAGTCTAGTATCTCACATGCAACGACATTTACAACCAAAGTACTCTGCTGATGCATTCAAATCTGGAGATTCTCGGAAGATAATCATGACGGGGTATCAAAACTCATTCGATAAGGAAAAGAAAATTGATTTCAGCAAATTAAATGTTAAGGGTATAGGAGTGTCCATTAAATACTCTATTTGTTGGATCTGTAGTAAAGTATTTGCTAGTGCTATCAATTTAGTCAGGCATAGAAGAGTTCATCATCATTATCGCCGTCAATATAAGTGCACACAATGCCGGATGAGCTTTCGTCACCCGTACCATTTGAATTTGCATATGCGGAAGCATGTGGTATTGAAAATAGAAATTGAGCCAACTGATGAGACACGTTTTGCCACGGAGATTGACGATAAAATGCAACTGAAGGAAGAAATCGACATAAAATGTTTTCCATGCTGCCCCCATTGCTTTCAAACATTCCCAAATGCCGAACTTCTTGAAAACCATATACTTTGTTGCCACTTTAGTATTTAGGTGATAAACACAATCAAATAAAGTCGAATATGTTTATGTATGTTTCTAAGAAAATAAAGTAAATAATTTTACTCATTGCTAAAACAAATCTTATTGTATCAGCGAATTGAATTGTCCGGGCCCAGTGCATGCTAACTAATTAACTAATGTAGAATAACTTCCATAAAGCGTATGCTAACTAGCTTTTTCAGTCAAACGTTGTAGTTTAGTTTCCATTTGTTTTTACAGATTTCGAAGAAAGTGAAAAAGGCTAATATCGAATGCGAAACATGTGGAAAAGTATTAGAATCGAGGTCGAAATACTGTGAACACATCAAGGAACACGGAGACAAACGATTCCACTGCGTAGCCTGTGATAAGTGGTTCAATGTTCGCTATCGATTTGACCAGCACATGATGAATCATTCTAGTGAAAAAGGTGCCTTTGCCTGTCCAAAATGTAACAAAACCTATACAATACAATGCAATTTGGACCGGCACATTCGATCGGCGCACAATGGGGAGAAGCGATTTCAATGCTCCGAGTGCGGAGCTAGTTTTGGTAGAGCAGATATACTTAAGATGCACATGGCTAAGCACTCGACTGAAAGGAACATTGAGTGTAATATATGCCAAAAAAAGTGAGTAAATTTCTCTGAAGAAGTACGCAAGATAATTAATGTTTTTTTTTTTGGGTTTTTTTAGATTTAAAACCTCTCAACACCTGCATTACCACAAACAAAGTCATATAGAAAAATCTGAGCGACCAAAGAAGCCGGCGCGACCAAGAACAAAGCCAAAGCCCAAGCTTGAAATCTACATGTGCGAGTTCTGCGAAAAAGTATCTCATCATAGAACAACTCATTTGAATCACATGCGTACACATACGGGGGAGAAACCATACAAATGCAACATCTGTGACAAGCCATTTCGAACGACTCACGCAAGAAGTAATCACATGCTTTTGCATACGGATCAGCGGCCACATCAGTGTAAGGTTTGCGGAACGGCATTTCGACAAACAGCGCATCTTAAGTCCCACATGCTAATACACTCCGGAGTTAAGCAACATGTGTGCGAGTTTTGTCAAAAGGCGTTTACAATGAAAAGCAATTTGATGGTCCACCTAAGAATGCATACAGGTGAGATGCCGTACGAGTGCAATAAATGCCCTCAAAAATTCATTCAATTGAGCCAAATTAAGCGGCACAAAATGAGTCATAACATGAGTTCTGACGAAGTGCAAAAGGAGACCTGTGTTGGGAATACCAATGAGATAGAAAGTGATTTCAATGATTCGCAAATAAGTTTGTACATTGATGATATTATTGAAATTAACCAGGATGGAGGCGACAGTGTTATTATGTCTGATTGTGTGGTTGAAGAATGTTAAGACGTGTATAGGTTTAAAAGAAAATATAAGAACATTTTTAAAACTAGTTTTGTGTGTGGTTTTTCTTCTTATGAAAGGTAGGTAGGTATTTCTGTTTGTTCTGTTTGTTCGATTCGCTGCTCTATAGCTATAAATGGCCCCTAAATCGAAGCATGTTGAAATTTCTTATTCTCTCTTGCGTCCTAGCGACAGACGACGATGACAATAAGTGTGAATGTGGTGAGTATCCTTTATATTAAGTCTGCGCGTACTTTTGTGCACTAAAATTCGTAAATTATCAAATTTCGAAGAGTGAGGGTAAAATTCTCTCAGAGAGAGCTAAAACTACCAAAAAGTAAACGAACAAGTTGAACAAGAAAAAGTTGAAAATACACTTGTATCTGCCATTTGACAGTTTTCATAAAGCAGCAAACAGAAATTTCTTGCACTAAAATTCGTAGCATGGGGAAATTTCTTCTTTTCGCAAGCATTTTCATCATTGAAGGCTTCTATTCTCCATGCCCTCAGCAGCTAAATTCGTAATTGAAAAGATTGTACATTAATTTCAGGATCCTCTGTCTTGGGACGCATTATACAATTAACGTTAACATTCTATTTGTAGGTCTCGCAATACACAAAACATAGAGAACGCTAATTTCTTCTAATCAATGAATTTCTATGACATTTACCAGCAAGAATCTTGTCTATAAAATCCTGCAATTTATAGCAAAAGCAAATAGATAAATAATAACACCAAATGGTAGACAGTCTTTTCGATGCTGAAATAAATATTCCGAGAGATTATTGCCATTGCTTATTCATCTAAATCCAATGAAAAACCTCAAACAAAACTATTAGGAGTTTATCTTTTAAGCTGGGCACGTTAGCATAGCCATTAGATTTAATGAACCATGGCTTCTGGATAAGCAAAGCGATAAGCAAACCATTTAACACGAACATTTCACGGCTGGGAACCTAGCTTTGCAGAAGGACGAACGATTTGTACGCGCTTATCAGGACGAAATAAAATTTGATGTTTTTCTTTTTTTCTTACATTCCTGCTCAGTGTCCTGCAACTCATTTTACGTGACTCGTAGTGGGATTTATATTCACACGTTGACCTTCTATAGTGAATGGGTCGTAATGTCGCGTTGCTGTTTTTGTCGAATACGAGGTTTTGTTTTATAATGTGTGTGTCTCACCACGTAACACAATATTGGTTCATGACATACATAAAAGAGTCTCGGGAATTCTAGATTTATTAGCTCAGATTTGTATACATACGTGTAAAAATAAAAACAAAATATTTTTGTATTCAAGAATGATGCCTTTATGATAAACAAAAGAATTTATTGCCATCGGCTGAAAAAATATGCTCCAGACTTATCGTGGTACCTATGTACATCAGGATTTTAGGTGTGATTTTTATTAAGAATGTTTGTCAAAGGATTTATGTGCACTTGTGGGCAGGCACAATAGAATGGAAAGATAGATTACAGGATTAGAAAGAAGCTAAAGATCTTTTAAACTCAGTCAGGTTTGAGAAGCATTCTGATGATTGTTTTTCTCAGGGGTTTGTGTATTCCTGCTTGCGATTTCTATCTATCTGTTTGGATCGAATTGAACCAGCCAATTTAAGTCTTTCTTTTCACCAAAATAAAGCACAAGGATTAAGGGATTCATCGCAAAACTACTTTAAGACGCTAAACTACTTCATATAGCACATTTTTCCATATTACGCCATTGCGAAGCATTAAGCTTTCGGGTTCTATTTATCTGGTTATCCTTGAACAGATATAATGAAACCCAATTTGTTTCGTTCATTCAATTTGGTGGTTGTAATTTAAATAATCCTCGCGTAGGGGTGGTAATATTTCCAACTGATGACAAGAGACGCGAATGTAAATGTTCCCACTAAGTTGAAATGAAACAGATTGTTCTGTCTATATGTGTATTCTATGAGGCAATTTGGAAGCTTTAGAGGGGTTTAGTGTAAAGCTAAGCATGATAAACACTTGCCCAACTCCCCTCTGTAGTCAGACGATAGTAAACTTAAATCCACCATTAGTTACATTTATGCCAAAAATCCGGTTAAAAGCGAAAGTTAAATGTGACCATCTGGGTGCTACATAGAATATGAAATGCGATGACTTCTGGAGGCACAATCCTTTGGCAGAGTACGTGAACTGGTCTAGGGGAAGTAGGACTTTCAACACTGTCTAGGTGAGTTTCGATTTGCATACCTTATTCATAAATTATGTTTCAGTGGTTGCCGTTGAAAGATGTGGGTAACCACATACTGGGTGGTGCGGTGGCTTCAGATGCAAATTATGAAAGGCCATAAGGACTCATAGTGTGTACCCACTGAGGCGAGTGCTGTCGTTATATTACTCAAATAAGCTTGTTAGGAGTAATTGGAAAATTTGTATGACTTTTCGAAGGACGTGATAGTTTTGGCTATGAATTCATTTCCGGAACTAGGGAACGCTCTAAAGGAAATTGTTCTCAATTTTGTATGCGGGTGGTGTTGTAATAATTTTTTATTGCATAAGAAGTGTATTTACACCAAGGGACGTGACGGAGCTTACATGAATTGAACGTGTGGTGTCTCATGGTTTTCGCTGTTTGTCTATCGATTGTTGTATGTTGGTTGAGGATATTGCATATTTAGTTGGTGCCCAAACATATTTAGATGAACGTGTAGGGAAGTTATTATAATATCTTCGTATTACACGCAAGTGTACGCATTCAATTTTAGGTCTGCCATCATAATGAACAACTATTCCAATCCAGAATCACAGCTTGGCTTTTGGGGTTCTTGCCTAGCAAAGGCAGTGTCAATCACAATCCCCAAACTCAGTAAAATCTTTACCAAGATATGTTGCAAGCCCAACGTGGATGAGCCGCTAAAGCCAATGTTAATCGAGAATCCCAAGGTTGGTTGGTTTAGACCGTCCATTGTGCTGTTCCAATCACTCCCTTAATATGGGAACCATTTACTCCTATGTACGAAGATGGCAATCTGAGAAGTGAAGGCGTTTGCTGAGATCGCTTAAATCATTGAAGAGATATTCATCTAGTGTAGTTTTTAAAGTTCTTTAGAACATACAGCTAATCACTGTCAAATGCGTTTGAATCAATTATGGTACGTTGTTATTTGAATATTCATCAAAGAAATGAATCACTGAACCGTTCAATTGAGAGGTTTCAGCTTGATGAATAACTCAAATCCGATTCATTTTGATACGCTTAAAGCTTTGCCACCTCTAGTGCATGAATCAAGTGAAGCTAATTAGCTTTATCGAACAGATCCTTTTTCCTTTTTAGATGAGTGATGTATGAAAAGAGTCCCCAAAAACTAACATACAGAACATTGTTTCAAAAAGACGATTTTTTTTTATTAAATAATGCCTTTGACAATCAAGGTATTCACACCATCAAATATAGAACCACCCCCACAGCATCTATCACGGGAGCATTTTCGCGCCAAAATCCAACCAAAACATTGCGATGTTTATGCGATGTTTCCCCACCACCCTTCTGTCTCGTCGGCTTATCAAAACAAAACACATCTGAGCACAGCATAGATAACATGAGATGCGCCCAACTTTGAAATACGCATGCTCTTGGCATCCAAACTGTTTACATTTTCCCAGCTGAATTTTCACTTTCCTCGGATTGTTTGTCAGAGTCTTCCTCTCAGTTAACCACGGTAGTTCGATGGGTTTAAACGTTCAAACGGAGTCCTGTACGTTCTAATAGCTTCTGATACTTTTCGGGCGGTTTTCCTTACGCATCTGAGAATTTGACCATATGTTCTAGAGAGTCTCTTGTATTTTCTGTACATTCACCCTTTTTAAATACCAAAAACCGAGATATTGATTTAATTAAAAATAGCCAATTGATTAGAAGAAGAATCTTTTAATTTAAAACACAGTGCGGATGTGTACGCTTATGAATGCCCCCCAGGAGTTTTTCTTACGAAGGGCGCAGCTATAATGAATGAAAGTCTGTGGCTCAATTACAATGTAAATACGAAGAAAACTCCTCCCCCTTCCACAGTTTAGTTTCATTTGAATTTTACTGAATTACTTGGCAATTACTTCGCACCAGCACGAAAGTATCCTTGAGTATCAACAATCCTGTTGAATAAGCAGCAGGTTCCGCATCTTAAGACAGCGAGGCAGTCTATCGAAGGAACAATAAAAAAAAAGGTGAGTTTACAGGAAATTCAAGTCGGCTAATTAGCTGATCGGGTTAATTACCTCGTGAAGGACCCGCATCCGCTGGGAATGTTTAGATGCATTCATCTTATGTAGAATGGTATTTGGGGCGAAGGTTTATTTTTAACACAAAAAGAAATCGGCGTGAGTTCAAAATCTATTTACAGGCCATTGATGCGTGTCGCTTTGAATTTTTCATCAGCCAGCACTGTTTGGCAAACGAAAGGTTCATTCATCGATGGGGCGATGGTGGCCAACAGTCCTTCGGCGCATTATGATTTGACGGTATTTTAAAATTTGCATGTTTACATAAATAATACGTTTATACAAATATTTGAAAAAGGGAAGAACGATGGCAATTACCTGCGATCGATGGATTTACCTTGAAACGTATGTGTTTAGCGATGAGGAAAATAATTCCTATTTACCCACATGTTTGTGGAAATTTCAAATCAAGTCTTGAGTGGTTGAAAAGTGGTCGTTAAATTAGAGGAAATAAACTTAAAGTGCAACGAAATTACTGCCAATTGTGTAGAAAGTGGGCAAGAGAGCTGATTTGTGCGCCAACAAAACTTTTCTTTGCGAAAAAATCGTTGCGAAAGTGCCAAGTGAATTTGTTTTATTTTATTTTATCTTTCTATAAAAGTATTTTGGTGAAATACAATAGAAGAACTGATCAACACATCATTGGTATTATAGCAGAAAAGTAAACAATTCGGAGAGTGTATCTTTCCACGCTAAATCACTTAGTTCGTCATAGAATAATAAATGTTCACATCAATTTATAGAGATCAGTCTTGTATACACCCCCGTTAAATTTTTGTCTGAGGAACAGGTGCCGTCACATTATTTGAATAATTTATTCGTAAAATTTCTCAAGTTATGGTCGTCAAGCATGATTATATCATATGTTGGTCATGACCTAGGTATTCAAATTTTGTTGGCTTTGGTAGCTTGTTTCAACTTTGTGTTATCGTTTAAAATTAAGTTTGTCTTCTAGAATGGTCCACGTTATGGACATTGTCCCTGCTAAACTTATTCAACATATTTAACACTTTGAGGTAATAAGTCGGATTTGAGGGCCCAGTAATAGCTATCATTCAAATGCGTCATTGAATATTTTAATTTCCAATTTTAAGACAACTAAGCAAATAATAGATTTTTTTCACAAAAAACACATAACTCTGATCATAACTTTCTTTTAAATTGAATTTTATTATTTCCCTGATCGAAATCAATTTCAATGAACAGCTGATTTTCAGTTCTATAATTTGGAACACCATCGTTTCATGATGATGATGGGTTCATTTCTCATTCTGTTCTCATCTGTCATTTCTGCTTTTAATGATCAGCTTTAACCTCAAAGTCTATGCTTTGTTTATGAATATTGAAACACAAAGACTTTCCTATCCTTTATTCTCTCCTTCGATTTATCCACCGCCCACGCCTGCGTGTCAGGATAAGGGTATCCGTATACCCTTTGACACGCACTGATTATAGAAATGTAAAAGGTTTTTGTACTAAATAATTTAGGTGAAACGAGTAATCCTTCTATTCCCATTCGACGGGTAATGTGTATAGAAATACTCATTTGTATCTATTTAGACAATTATATACACATGTATATACAAACATATCAAATAAAAATACAATCATTGTAAAAGTTTTCACACTATGACCTATTGTCTGTTTTCTTTTGAAGTATAACTTAAAAGTTTTCTAAGCAAACATTATCCAAATTCTATTAACTACCAGAACATTCGAAAGTTCCAAAGGATTGCAAAGTATGTATGGGTTTCAAATGTATCCCATATAAAACGGAACAATTCAACCACTTTTCTTTGTGGTTAACCACCAATTGTATTAAATTACACTTCGATTCCTCTGAAAGAAGATATGAATCAATGTCAGTTTGTAAAGTTCAATCATCCAAAACCTTTTAGGATACATCTCTGCTTTGGTTACGGACTGATGAATCATGTGTAAACTGCGTAGCCACATCTTTCTTTATTCAAAAACCTTGTAATGAATCAATTTTATCCAGATATAGTTCACCGTAGAGTTAATTACGCAGCACTGAACCGTTAGGCAGCGAATTTTAATTAATGGAGAATGCGTTGCGTCGGTAACGAAAAGTGAGAAAATTATAAAACCTTACATACATACATATATAAAGCGAGATCTTCTTATATTTTTTAATAAAATTCAAGGATAAAAGTTGTAATTGATGGGTATTGTCATGGAAAAATTTGCGTTTATTATGATTGATTGAGGTACATCATTTAAGAGGTTTCATATTCTTTTATTCATTGAAGTTGTCTGTGGTCTAGAGTATACGTTTTTCTTTTGTTTGGAAATCTTGAAAAATCATCGAAAATTTAAATTTAAATTACGCGGAATATTTATCTATCTGAGTCTACAAAACACAATTGAGTCAGTTGAATAATATTGTGCTTCTTGCCTTTAGTTCCAGCTTTTGATACAAATTTTAATAAAAAAGGAATGATTATTGTTTCATTTGTAAGCTTTTGAATTAAATGATGGAAAAGCTCACTCCTAGATGTCCCTCACATCGAGAATTATATCGTTGACTGACGTCTATATGAAAAATAGCACTTGC
Organism: Chalcosyrphus nemorum; assembly: GCA_949716465.1. Classification (NCBI taxonomy): domain Eukaryota; kingdom Metazoa; phylum Arthropoda; class Insecta; order Diptera; family Syrphidae; genus Chalcosyrphus; species Chalcosyrphus nemorum. The sequence continues at coordinate 1,553,171 of OX454332.1, forward strand.
TCTAAGTGCACGAAATGCATTTCTCAGGACACTGATTTTTGTAATACAACTGAATAATTTGTAGCGTTTGTGTCGAGTTAAGTCTTTTCATAATGAAATGCCAAATAATATTAAAAAAAAAACACATCATGACAAGCTAACATAACTCATGCGTTATCTGTTAAAAATCTATAGACAAAAAAGTACCTCTTAATGAATCACCCTTCACATTTAAAACATTTTCTCTCCTGGATACCATCTTATATTCCAAGAGTCTTATATCCAATAATAGTGATAATTTTTTATATTGATAGAGTGTTGACATCTACAGCAATACAAATAAAGCATCCTGTTAGACCATGGCCTTTTTGAAATTGAAGGATTCCTCTTGTGTGTGTCATTTATTTTTGCATGAACGAATGGAGCATAGTACTGAATGCTAATGCTAAAGAATTAAAGGATTTACATACTTTCAAATTCTAACGCATAATACTATCAAATCCCTTTTGCAGATAAAGCGGAATATTTTGCCATTTGATTTGTTTAGATCAGCGAAAAATAATTTATAAAGGTCAACCCATATCATTGCTGGACTGGTTTCATTAACCTATACAAATATGAATAAGATCTGAAAGTATTTGTATTTGAAATTTACTGCCATCATGCATTCAAATCAGTATAAATTACGTTAAACAATATTTCTTTGTCAGTCAATAGAATTCACAAAGTAAAGGAAATTCACAGTATAGAAATCAATCAATCAGTCTGGACAGATTTATTGAAAGATTTTTGGAAGCAAAAAAAGCATTAGATAACTTTGTGTTGGGCATTTGTATTTCCTGTATTTGCTGAAAGTCGGGAAGGATATTGAACAAGTCTTCTTATGTCGACTATATTTAGCACTCGATTTTGGATACAAATTTTTCTCTATATTTCAATGAAAACGTAATTTTTCATCTTCTTATTTGCCTGCGAAAGGTGCTTGAAATTACTTTAATTAGGTGAAAAGCAAATGTAAGACTATGAAGTTTTTCAATGCAGGGCAGGAACAAGGAGTGCATTCCTACTGTATCGAGATTTTTCTCTACTTCTAGAGGCCTCTACAATGTTTGCAATGCTAAAGAGAAAATCATACAAATAAACCTGGCAAATATTTATATTGTTTGTAAATATTTTTCGAGCCACATGAAAGTTCGATTGGGGTAAACAATTTGCTGGAAATTCGTGGTCTGTTTGTATGCAGTTTTTACTTAAAAGCATCCCTTCCGTGGACTAGTCTTCCAACAGGCCACTCATCTACTATACTCAATCAACTAGACTGCATCCCGGCAGATACCGACTGCATCCTCCCCCAACTCGTATTTAACAAAAATTTTGAAACCCTAATTCCGACGGTAATGAAGGGTGTTATAAAAATTCCATTAGCTTTTATACGGACGGATCCAAAAGCAAACGGGAGTAGGGGGAGGTGTGCTCTCCCAAGATATTAACTATAGAATCTCATTCCGCCGCCCTAATCACTGTTAAGTATTCCAGGCGGAAATATTGGCGATGAATACTATAAATATAATATCACCATCTTTACTAATAGCCAAGCCGCAATTAAATCCCTGGTGCGTTAAGTTTCAACTCCAAAACGGTCCTCAACTGCCGTTAATGAGATGCCTGAACAATTAAAATCCCAGCATATGGGTGCCGAACCACGCACAATGGACCTTTTGTGGCCTATGTGTAGCTGTATCCACTGCAGTCAGCGAATGTAATATAACGGCATAAAGTTTTGTTTTTACAATATTTAAGGTTATAAAGAAATTCAAGTTACCAAGAAATTTTCAATACACTTTCAAATATCGTGGGTGTTTTCATTTTATCAGGATCCTCACGTAATACCCTTCGGCATTACATGTCCTTTTAATTATTCGCTTATCAATATAGAATTGATATGAATGGCATGGCATTCAGGGCTTAGTTAATCCGTTCCCCTGTTTTTGTTTTCGACCTGAAAGTAATATGTCACTCATCGTTCAACTCCAGATAGAGCACGTTCAACGCAGTGGATGTTACCTCAGGCTTTTCATTTCTCTGCACGAGTTTCTTAAGTTTTCTTTTTCATATGGTGGATTTGCCTTAAACTCGTGGAGTTGTTATAAGGCCCCCTGTTGGGAAAAGCACGTGGCAAAGGGGTCATGCGATTCGACTGATATCATCCCCTCCGTCGAAAAATGTGGTTTAGTTTTTTTTCTTTTTCTTTCAAAATAACAAATCAAACTCATCGAATACACGTGGGTATACTAAGACACATTACCTATACAGTCGGTAGATGTCCACCTGACCTTTTATTTTTAAAGCCAATTGGTTTTGTATTACTCAAAATATTTCTTTAAAATTTAAATTTCACACAAATGTAACCGTTATATCTTGTCGATTTCAAATTAAAATGCCATTAAAAATCCAAAGCCTGTGACATATACAGGTAACGTTCAATCAGCTACAGTCGTAAGTGCAATTTCGTATGCCGTCACGGGAATTCGGACGGGCATACCTTGACGCACTCGCTCTACGTGAGTCTGTAACAACAGATACGTAACATCATAATCGACGTCTGAGCATCCTACTCATTTCCAATAACTCACGAGGCATAATAACCGGCTGAAGTACTCTTGACAATAAAATCAATACCGGATCTTCCACACGTTTGTCTTCTGTGTGTTGTACGCGTACAACGGTGTAATAACAAATATCAAAAAAAAAGTAATATTCTCCACACGATTGACTCTCAGGACATGCCGTTCCCCCTAGTACTGTCGCGAGCGAAGTTAAAGAAGAAAACTTTATCTGTTGTTCATTTCTTGTTTGTGATGGAATTGTTATTTGTGTCCACCCACCCTTACATCAACTCTCCGTCCTTTAGCCAAGATGACAGAAGCAGTCATCCTCATTACGTTTGTGTATCATTTTGCCAGTTGCCTGTCCTTATGATTATGACTCGAAAGGGGGAGCTACCACCGACATAACTACTGTTGTTGCCATGTCCATAACGTTTAATTCATTTTAAATGCTTTGCAGTTATGTCGGGTAAGTTAGGGTCTCCTTGATATGGCGCCGCATCTGCAAAGGGTAATGCCCATGGATGATGAAGGAGCACATTCCATGAATTACTCTGCGACACGACTACTATTTGAAATGTCAAACAGAGAAGATGCCTGCGGTTGTAATTGACATTGACCCCACGTGAGCATTTTGTGGTAACTAACCTCGTGGGGATCTTCTTCTTGTTATTCTCGTTGGAAAAAAAGTTTGAAGCATCTCATTCAATTTGTTTTCAAATGAGATTTGAAAAGCTTACTATGAAGACTGATGACATATGTATGTATGTATGAAAATCACATGTACCATGTGATGCCCTTAGTTGTATTGAAGTCATTTTTTTCTTATTTTTTGCCAGAGGTACACACATTACATATCTCAGCTTGAAGTTCAACTAAAATTGAAATTATGCAAATTTTAAAAAGGATTGTGGTTGGTAACATATTGGACTACATATTTGAAAAAGTTAATGGTTTCGTGGCTCTATGCAATTGTTCTGCACAAGGCAAAGTTGTACAAAATTTGTTTTGTTTTCAGTTCACAGTTAAGAGACCCTAGAGCTGATGAAACGGGTATTAAAGGAAGTTCTATCTGCAATAGATCTCGTGGCTATGTACCTTCACGACTGTTCTGCCATTCTTCGACATGTGATTTTGGACTTCTTCTTGTTAGCTGGTTCCATCGCATGAAGAGCTATGGAGCCGTAATCCTTTCGGAAAGTGTGATAAATCTTAAGACTCGTTTAGGCAATTTTTAACAAACTTTTGCTGCTTTTTTATAACAGTAGCTGCACCCTTTAAGTACTATGGCACATGCATTGGGCTTTCTCGTGCTAGCAGCTGTTATTTTTCCAGTATTATACACTTCCATATAGCAGCACGGACTGACGTTAGAACGGAACACTCGCAGGATGATGCTGAAGCTAATTGTATTAATTCGTTAAATATTGAGCAACATCCTGAACTCAGATCTTGCGACTAAATGAATACAATCACTGACTTCATCTGACTTTAAGCAACTAAATGTAATCGGTGAATGCTAGTTACTTCAAGTAATTGCGAAGCAATAAAAAAGATTGCATTCTGAAGGCTGAAAATGATTGCTGCAGTCATGGCTTCAAAATGAATGGAGATTTATTTTTTCCAATCTCAAATAGAGTGCATATTTTCTTGGATCTATACATGAAGATGTATGCATGAACATAATAATCTGATCTCAATTTCTGAAGCGCCTTCTCGCATGTTAATATTTCTAAATATGTAGAGCGAAATATTTCATGTGTAAGAGATAACGAATATTAAAATCGTATGCAAATCATATCTTACCTATGAAATCAACTTATGCTTTTGAAAGGAAAGAATATCTCTAGATTGTTAGGCATAAATAAGACCCATAAGACGACATGAATATAATTGAAAGGCTTAGGGCTATTCATTCAAAAGTATTGGACCACCTTGGGTCTTACCAGAGAGTTGACAGCTCAGAAGAACAAAAGACAATTCCTTTCTATGATCCTATTGTTGAAAAAAAAACCAGAATAATTGATAAACTTGTTTTACAAGTTTCTATTTTCAAACATCAGACATGTTACGGTGCATATTATGTTTCTCTAATTATCCTTCCCGCCTGATGCAATAAATAACCTGGATGTAAACAATGATTTATTAAACAACTAACCAGCTGTACTCGAATTAATTTCCATTGAAATTGAAACAAACACTAACTGCATCGCGTTAATGTATCCAGGTACATGCATGCAACTTAATAAATGAAAATATACAATTCGACCCGCCACCTCGACCCTTTTCCTTTTCAGAGGATGTAGATGAATTCTTTCGTTGTCAGGGAATTTTTGCATTCAAGCAACGTCCAACGAATATTTCATTCCGATAGCACGCGCATTGTATCTAGAACACTCAGCAGCGACGAGGAAAAGTCAACATATCGCGGCGTATGCAATAACCTATTTCTGAATGCAAAAAAAGATGATTTAAAGCATGTGCGTTGCGGTATCTGCTCCTTTGCATATCGCGGTCTACGTAAACTGACCTATAATCGAGATATCGGCTGGTCACGCACGCATCCGTATGCAAAATGCGTTACATTTTATTATGTTATTAAGTTGCATTGTTTACGTTAATGATGGGCAGGAGGATTCTGTAGCGTATACATACATTTTAATTTGTCTGTAACCGCCTCGATGAGTCTGGGATTTGTTCAGATAATTTGATTCATTATCGCATGAATAATGACTATTGTCAATTAGCCAAAAGTAAACTAATAAATGTCGTGGTCTGACCACAATGCCACGATATCCATAAATGTTCGATTTGTTCGATTTGATTGGATAAAAATTTGAACAGTTTTATAGGTTAAAGTGCAATTTCGAATGTCAAATAGGGCATTATTAGCTCAAATTATTGAGCGCAATATATTTTTTTTATTGAAGTTAAATTAGTCCTTAGTGGTGCCTGTAATTTACTTTCATGTTCGAACACTTTAATATTTAATTGTTAGGAGTGAATGATGAGTAGTCTACAAGCTCGCTCACGTGTTGTACCTCACGTGCAGAGTTGATTGACATATGACCTTATGGTTATATTTTTATTGCAGAATATGTTGTACGCCTATACTATTACGTTATTTAATTGGATGATTAACTAAAGTTTTGTCTCACATTCAGGAGCGAAGGTATCAGATATGCCTCAAGTCCTTAATCCGTTTCTAGGAATCTTTCTAGGAACATAAGATACGGATACGGATACCCATAAATATTGTCTGCTGGCCGGCTGGAGAGAATTATTAATCGAACGTCAAAATCATTCAAACTTTTAAAGGGAATCATCCATTTGTCAGTAATTCTAGGAAAATAGATCTACCCATAGGTATGAATTTCGCATCTAATACATCCATGTTTTCGATTAATACTCTTAAATATGTCTGGAATTATATTTTATTTAAGGATGCTTTAGCGACTTCTTTAAAAAAGTATATCATACGCACTCTTACGTCACTTTGTCAGAAACTTATCGCAGTGACATGCCAATTTCGGTATGTTAGAGTTAGAAGGAGAATATGAGGAGATATAATATAAAAAGATATAAATACTATACTATATATTCGTTGATAAGATAGAATTGTCCACCCTGCCTTCAAAGACTTTAAGTGACTTCAAAAGATTTCAACTAAGTGAATGCAGTCACTGACTTCAACTGACTTCAAGGAACTGAATGCAATCAGTGAATGCTAGTGACTTGAAGGGACTTCAAAGAGCGCAGAGCAATGAGATATATTGGTGTGCGGTTTCTGGAAATGTGCCTTAGCTCTCCCCGATTCTTTCTCTGTAGCCTTAAGGCTGAACTATAATAATCGGTCGGAAGCTACTGTCAAAATTCTCCGTTCAGTTTTCTTTAGTGCAGTCAATTCCATAAGTTCGGAAGCAATTGTCAACTACACCCAAAAAAAAGGTGCTGTAAAAATAGAGTAAAACGCTGTAGATTCTACTGCCTTCATTGTCAGAATCGCCCCAACAATTTTCTTTGTAGATTTTACAGAGGTGTGGTTGTAAATTTAACAATCTAGTTGTTAAAATGACAGCTAAAATTGTAGATTTCACAGCACTTTGCTGTCGAACAGCTGTAGAACAGCAGTAGAAACAACAACAACTTGCATGTAAAAAAAATCGCTTTCATAGCACTTAAGCTTAAAGTTCTAATTTATTGGTATGGTGCGAGAAATGGGTGGAAATAGCTTAAACAACCAATTAGATGGTTCTTGTTCAAGAAATACTTAGTGTGTCTTTAAACCGAATTATATAATTTAATTTTCTTACAAAATGTGAAAAATGTTTGGATCTGGCTGGGGTTCAACTTGGAACCTCTCACTCGGCGACTGCATACACTACCACAACGCCATGACCTTTGAAAATTATCATGCGAATATTCTCAAATGGTATCTACTTTTTACGTTTTCGTAATAGATGCGGAATCTACAACTTGTTGTAATTTCTACAGCTCCTGCTGTAGTTACCACATTAAATAGCTGTAGATTCTACAACATTTAAATTGACAAATTGACAACGCGCTGTTGATTTTACAGTTGGGGATTGTGGTTGATTTAAAAACTTTGTTGTAAAAATTAATGCATTCGCTGTAAAATTTACAAAAAATTGTTAATTTAACCAGATTTGCTGTTAACTACACAAATCTACAATGAATTGTTAAATCTACTGCCTTCAATTGTAAAATTTACAGCCTTTTTTTTTTGGGTGTAGTTTTGCTCGTTTTTTCTGTGTTCTTGCGAAAATATTTGAATTGAATATTCAAATGAGAAATAAGAAAACTTATTCAAAACTATTTCAAGATTTTAAAGAGTGCCCTAGTCGAATAACGATTAGGTTGTCTTCTGCTTTGGGATTGCGACTCCATATAAAAGCATTTTAAAGTTGGCAACAGTGGTAAAGTGGTAATGTTTGCAATCTTAATTACCGTTAACCACGCAGTGAAAGGCTCCAGTATCTGGAACTGTAAGATCTTGTAGGAATGTATGCAATACGCAAAAGTTAAAGGCGAGGAAAGTTTGATAAAAATGCCTTCCAAAAAGCATCCGTGCGCATCAATGAATAACCTGTTTTCTCGGGACTATTTTTTGAAAAGAAAAGTAAAATTTGAAAAAACAACCGTTCATCTTCATAATGTGTGAGACAGTACAGTACAGTACAGTACAGTTTTACAGTATTTATACTGAAAGAAGTCTTGTGCGTATCTCCAGTGTGAAAACCTTAAGCTCCTTTCTTCATTATAATTTATGTAGGCACCCTTTGCTAATATAACTCTGCAGTGCCAAGGCGAATATAATTAATTAATCAAACAAAGCTTTTCATTCTTGGGAACTCTTTTTGCTGTTATCCATTTTGCCTCAATAAATATAATCACAGTGACTAGTGGAATTAACATGCATAATGCATAAAGCATGTGATAAATATACCCCAACTTATATTACAAGACCAATGAGTGAGGGCCCATGCCATTTACCACTAAACCATTATGTGTGGCTATGATATTTTATGAAAGACATCCATATCCTTGTGATACCACCCTCATTCTGATATTCTATATGGAACGTATAGACGTTCTAATGTCTCATATCATACCACAAGGAGGAATGAAAAGATAATTGTGAAAAAGGAAAATTACCTCATATCATAATATTTGTAATATCCTTACGACCACGAGGATATAATTAAGTAAGGACAAATAATAATTATATTTCCCTCCTCTCTACCAGGCAGTGCCATTTGCACTAAGCCAACTTTAGTGACCATTATATTCTCTAGTTAAACACACACATGTAGACACATTTGATACCCCGGGATTATATTGCCACAGCATACAGGATTTATGTTCTGATTGATGGAATAAATAAAAAGCGTGATTGCGAGAATCCCATTCATACCAAATGGCAACAGTTATCCCCCTTCCGTGGGGATTTACTAAAAATCAAAAACGGAAACAAAGAAATTTTTCATTTGATGGGCAAAATCAATAAAATTGTCTCGTTTTCCTTGATTGTCCTGATGATGTGCTCATTTCCGCGGCAAGTCTACAAATCGTCTGCGAGCTACACACAACTGCCGTAATATAAATCAATCCAATGGGTTAATACGTACAATGGTATAAATAAGAGATGACGGCCAAGGAACAGGAACGTGATGCCAACTGACAGTTCAGACAGAGGATTAAGTTTCCGAGTTTAGAAGATCCAAAGTAATCTTTGAGTAGCATTCTCTCCATTACTCCCATCAACTATTACACATTGGCTTTTTGGGAAACTTGTATAGCATGGGACGATATTATAAATCGACTTCGATTTATAATATTCCCCATGTTTGAATTGAGTGGTAAAAAAGGTTATTCATAAGTTTTATTTCGGTTCATCAGACGAAGTTTGATGGTATTTATGAGCCAATTTTTTCCGTGGTATTGTGCCCATAAATTTTGTGCGTGAAATGGAATTAGTTTTGAAAGATAGTAAAATTTATTTATGTGAAGCAGTCAACCGTTAAAAAAATGGTCTACTACACGACGTTGACCTTTGCAGGGAATAATGGCGTTTTGGGATAACTGTTGTCACAGGGTTATGAGTTTCTGTCTGGGCATCCAAAGACGTCTATAAAGTTGTTACATATATAGCTTAAACAGTACCTTTCGTTACCTAGTTCCTTCGCCAAGAAGTACATGGACTACAAATTTGTCTCTTAACTCCAAGCATAACTTTTTTCTATTTCACTAGCCTTTGTGTAGAACATGATGTTTCATATTTTTTTTAGGTGCTCTCTAAACTAGTCCATACCCCATATATCCTCGGAAATTTCTCTTGCCCACTTGTTAACTAAAACTCATAATGAAGCGTATTTTTTTAAATTTAATCAAATTCCTAGAGAATTCCATTGATCCTTTGAGTAGAAGAATGAGCGTTGTTGCTCTGTCTGGCGTGTTCACTGTTCTTATGTACCATTACCTGGAATTTGGTACCTCAGGCCACAGCCGACTGTAGGGAAACTCATCAGTTTTCTGATACATTCTTTGCCCAGGGACATTTTTCCAAAAGATTTGGTGATTTTTGTGTCCCGAATAAGAATGATTTCAATAAAAAAATTGATATACTTAAGAATGTATTCAGTGTATCTCCACGCTGCTGCTTCCACTTTTGTGTTGTTAAAATTTTTAAACCGACCGAACAAACTAGTCGTGCACTTTTTATTTCATGTGGCTTCGTAAAATTGGCGCGAACTGTACTATAAATACACAAAACCGGCCCATATCGTATTATTTAAATCAATATTATCTCTGATAAAAAAAAAATAAATCCCGAAACTTCCTGTTTGGGAAGGGATTCACTTTTTGCCTTTCCCTTGGGGTGTACCGTAGGTGGCTGATCGGAAATTCATAGAATATTATTCGTCCTGGCATAGAATAAGCAATACGCATTCGGCAAAAAAAAGGGACGAAAAAGGGCTTAGTAATAATTTTTCTTTTATTTATATTTGATGTTTCGATATGGTTTTCGAATAAACAAAAAAAAAAGTTCGACTTTCGGTGCGAAACAAAATGCAACCTTTGCTCGTGAAATTTATAACCTTTTCCGATTTATAAACACCAAACGGTGCGATAAATAAGTTCAAAAATACACACTCTTCCAAATTGCATTTAAAAAGAAATTTAAAGTTGGCAGTAAATTAATGAACGAAATTAAACAAAAACTCCACACCTAACATCTCCGGGTGTGTTTACTCAGCAGGAAATAAATATTTTGCATGGAAGAATAAAAATTTGCTCATAAGCTACCGAATATACGAGGCAGATTTTTTGGGGAAAACCTAATAAAATTGATTGTTATTTGTGAAATTCAGTTCAAAATTATAATATGTATGTTTATGGGAGGATAAATCTAATTTTATGTCTAACACGGTCGTTCGCAGCGATGTAATTGCTGACATTAACTGCGTGGGTTGTTTTGAAATATGAGGCTAAAGGTGTTTCAATTTAGATAGATATTTGCTGAACTATCTCTAAAGCTATTAATGGTATTTATCATGCAGAGAAACTTAATGGTTCATTTGAGGAATTTCGCTTAAGTGGAATTCAACAAGTGGTTTAATCAATTTGAATTGCAGACAAGATGCTTATCTTTTACGCTTCGTAAATTCTTATAATAAAGTGTCACCCATCAATCATAAGCACAAGCTGAATCCAATTATAGCATCCTATTTCGGGCATCGTCGTTACATACACCAATTTTTGCAATTTTCTATGTCCTTGGGGTAACTCAGTATCCCTTTTAGAATTTTTTACTAGAAAAAAAAAAAACCTATTAAGTCGCCTCGTGCATGAGCAATTTGGGTCAACCATCGCGTTACAAGACAACAAATTCACATATTCTTGACATCAAAGATAAAGGATGAATAGCTTCATTGTCTCCCGGATTCCTGGTTCCTGTTTATACGGGGGTAAAAAAATAAACATCCTGTAATACATACAGCACATATTTGAATTTCCATTTTTTTTTTCTCTAAATTTGCAACTAACTTTGCACACTCCATCGCGTGTACCAGATACCCTTAGAGCACGTTTCCTTCTTTTTGTGCTCAATAGGCAATGTCAGAAGTCATTCGGTCTAGGGGGTGACGTTGAATCGCATTTTGCTTCCTTTTTGCTGTTAAATGGGCGTTGAGCCTGTTGGGACGATAGTGGTTATGCCAACAAAATGTAACACAATACCCTGACCTCAAATGGCGGAAAAATGTTTTAATCGAGTGGCATTACGCTGAGCATCTAAATTGATTTATAAATCATTTCGAATTCACAACAACAAAATGGGTATTTCAGATGAAAACGGGAAGAGAACTGGTTGATTGGAATGATTTTTGGTGATTTATTTATTTTGACAGTGACAAAGATTTGAATAGAAATCAAATCAATCACTAGTCGCATGAGGTGGGGGCTTCAACCTTTTTTGTGACCAATTATTACGTGACTTTTGTTTGTAACTTTTTTATCCTTGGCCCTTTAATTTCTATCTATGTACATACATATGTAAATAGAACTAGGAGTGGCATTATAGTTTCATAAATCACTGAATCTTTTACGATCCAATTTCGCAGTGTTATTGCTATTTTGAACGATAGTTTGGCTTTGAAACAATAAGTGATACTGCATTAGTTCAATAAAATATGCCTTTGTCCAAGGCTTAGTCTTAAACGTATCCGATATGTTGGGTGTAGTTGTTTACATAGCAGTCGTCGTTGACTCTGACCATTTCCTTATTGCAATTATGTATAGAGCTGAATTCTGCCACTGCCGATTAACTTTAACAGAAGGTAAAGATCAGAATGTTGAACTTAACCTTTAAAATATTGAACTATCCGAATTATATGAGTTTGTTAGAAAGTTAGCCTTTGCCTTAGACTCCAAGAAAACCAGTAGACCAGTAATATTCAGTTATATACGTAACAACTTTTAACCTTATAACTACATATATCATCCAACGAAATAAGTTAAAAACTGTTCACGAATCAACGAACACACTTAAATTTCAATAACAAAATCAACCTTCAATCACATTTTTATATCCCGCGGTTAGCGAAGGATGCTACGACAACAGCAATCCTAAAAGAATCCAATGAAATTGAAAAATCACGAATTTAAAGCTCCGTGTTGTTTTCACACCTCATGACCATGGGCACTTATAACCTTTGAGTTTTATGGGAAAACAAAAAAGGATGTATTTTCATGGATTTTCTTCCATGGTTTGATATCCTGCTGTAGATTTTATCCTTGAGGCGTAACTAGTTCCTAGGACCCTTACAGAAATACACCGAGGGAGGACATGGGCAACGCATCTGAAAGGTGACTAGATAGCAAATGTTATGTTTCAGCAGCTGTCAAAGTCAGCAGTGACATCCAGCTGTCAAAATATTTTTTCAAATTTGGAGAATGTAAGAATAAAAAGGCGACGTGTCAAATATTTATTTATCACACCAGTCTACAGGTCACACAAACTTAAAATTTACAATAAAATGGAATAAAGGTACAAATGCGACGGACCCGGGCACTATAACTTCTGAACTATTAATTTAATAAGTTTAAATTTGAGTTTACTCTTTGTAAAAATCTATTTTTTCTTTTCAATTTGCACTGTATCTCTCATCATTTAAAATTGAAATACCCATGGTTGACATGAGTTTTACGCTGATTATTTTAAGAGCTCTTTTTGTTTACCCTAGGCACTGGGGCGTATGTGGAACATAAGTGGTGGCTTAACACAAAGCATCAAATTTGCTCGCTCTGAATAAACCATCTAATCAACATGAATGCGATTACAATCGTGTATCAACAAAACTAGAAAATTCACTACCTATAGAAACATTAATTAAAGTCCATCAAAGGACCTAGCTACTAGTCTGTTGTAGCCTTTCATTACCACAGCAAATGTAGACGGTAATCAAATAATTCGAGTGCTTCATTATATCCGAAATACATTGCTTGTGTATGCGTAATGAATGGATGCCACTACATATTCAGTTTGTTTCAGTACTTATTTTACTTTTTATAGTGCCTTTTAGTTTATTTTAAATAATTTCCTTTCGGAAATTAAACCGAGGTAACACCTGAAGCAATAAATTTAATCTCCCACAACTAAAACAAGGAACAAGTTTAATTGTTGTCAGCAGATTGTATCTTTGTTTCTTGTTACTTAATGACATAAACAGAATTTAAAGTGAATCCTTTCAACTAGACGATAGAGGACGTATTTTGAAATCCATTTGGTTCGGTTTTCTTTTTTATTAAAAAAAAATTAAGTGAAATTCAAAATGTGTTATGTGTTTTTGGATTGTATTGCTTTGTTATTGCGAAATTCGGAGTTAAAAAAATAATTTAAAACTTTGTACATAAGCGATAAGGCACAACGCGACACATATTTTGTTGGGCCTAAATATCTATTTTAAACTTTCCTATCCATAGAAATAATGCTGCTATTGACGAAATATACACCAGGCAATGTTTCCTTTTACAAAAAGCGAATCAAAGGTCTTAAGTATGTAGTGCTACCTCGGCATCTGATAAACTATTAAAGAAGACTAATATAACAGTCAGGCACAAACCGGGGTTAAACCATGAGGTTATTAGGACATCCATAGGGTCCACCATATCACCTATACCATATAAGTACCTCTAGCCCTTAGTGGAGGTTTCTTTTTGAAGACAGGGTAGAACAATCACAGAGAGATGGTTTCCTCCTACTCCTCGTCAATGTAACTTCTGCAAAAATCGTTTGAAGGAATCAGGCAGTGTCCCCAATAGTGATGCTCAAATCTGCATCAGTTTTTAGTTCTAGACCATAATTCTTTGGAGATTTCAAACAAATTACTGTTAGTTAATACCGACTCCTATTTTATTAGGTTCGATTGAGAGTGTTATGTCAAGCTTAGAAATATCATCCCACTGTCCTTGTGGCCTGGCACCCACCAGACTATTAATCCCAAATCGACATTAGACGGCAATCTAGTACGTGTACGACGTTTGACTGCTTGACTTTCAGTGAAGATGTTAAGGTAAAGTATTACACTTAAGCCATGACAAGGCTTCTTTGATTGTCAGTAGTTTTGCCTGAAATAAACTATAATGGTCGGGGAGGCGGAAGGAGTTGCTTAAGTTAAGTTTATGGGAGTAACCTCCATTACCCATTTCATCAGATACCTTAATCCAACAGTGTAAATGTGGATCTACCTGCTCATAGTTGGACCAGACGTCTTGACTTAGGGTTGATGTACGATGTCTGTAATCAGTAGGTTTATTATTGAAGTTGAATTTATTTAGAAAGAGCATTGGTCTAGGCATAGCCACTGTGTCAGACGGATTGCAGTCGAAGCTACCGTTTGCCTTTTGAGGATATCTAGAGGCAGTATGTAAAGAATAGTATCTAGTGCTCCGGGTGGGGATGTCCTACCACTGAAGCTTAGACAGACAGCTCTTTGAACTTTTCCCAAAAGATTGACAGCCTTTGATAGAGTTGTCCAGCACACTGACAAGCATTATAAAAGTATAGGTCTGATAACACTACAATAGACGTATAAAGCCAGAGAGTAACATGAGATAGGCCGTGCGTTTTTGTGAAATGTGACTGGTGACTGTTTTTGTTTTGGAGGAAAGTGGGGGAAATATATTCAATATATTTGGTTATATTTATTGAATATATCCCATTATGAGATATCTCTTAAATGTCTTAAAGGTCCTAGACTTTAACTCATATTCATTGCGTAATTCTGTTTTTTATTAATTGAGTCGTCACGTACTTGAAATTCCCATAATGAAGCTTGAATAAGTAATGTACATAATCCCTCAGAGTTTTGTAGCTCAAAATGTTTGTTGCATGCGATGATATACAACAACTGAGGTCTACAGTAGGTATTATTAATTTGCTACAGGCCTCTTATGTGCATGTGCCCATTACATGCGTGTAAGTTAGGAACATGTTTCTACAAACAACAACCCATTCAACCATAAGGGAAGCAGGCATACATCCCTTAAATGGTTCTGCTTACAATTGCAGTAGCTTATGAGAGATTATGTATTAGAGCTATAAATCCAGTTATATAGTTAAGCTATTGAAGCTTAAAGTGGACAAACAAAATTCGAATTTATAAACAGTCATGGGGAAAGTGATCCATTTCAAAATTTGGTGAAACAGCAATTTCAAATATAATTTATTTTCAGTCCAAGAAAATGATTTTCTCACTTATACAAGTTCGGTTAAAGTGGTTAAAGAGAATGCTTGAATGGCTCATTGAATCGATTGAATACATACATTAAGCATACATTAAGCGGTCGGAATTGAATAGAATTGAAATATAGCAAATGTCCTCTATTGGTTTAAGGAGTATTTAGTCGATTGGTAGACTCCTAAAGCTGCTTTGATAACGTCTAATCAGACTAATGTCATGTGGTTACGACTATTGGATACTCTTCTGTGTGTGGTGTTATTGTATACCATTTAATTATAGGATATGCTTAGGAAAGTATCTATTGGTTGATATTCAATTTCCATCATTCAACCAGTTTGCGCTTTATCGTGAGGACGTATTTATACCCTATCCTAAGGGTATATTAAGTTTGATACATAGTTTCTAACATAGAGAAATATTACAGATAGACCCAATAAAGTATATATATAAATGATCAGTATCACTAGCCGAGTCGATTGAGCTATGTCCGTCCGTCCGTATGTCACCAGTTTGTGGGCCTTAAATTTTGAGCTAGGTTGATGAAATTTTGTATACGAGGTCTTTGGAAAAGTAAGCAATACAAGTGTAAAAATCCGCCCACTGGCACGCCCACTTTTCAAAAAAATCACTTTTTTTCACTATTTTCATATGAAACTCGAAAAAACAAACTTATGCAAATACTTAGATATCCACTTAATCTACAAATCGTCCATACATTGTATATGGCCACGCCTACTTTTTAGGGGCGTTTACTTCAAAAATTAATTTTCGAGTAAAAATATTAGTTTATAAGGCAAAATAGAAAATTTTGTGAATACATTTTCCACCGCCCACTGACACGACCAAATAAGATAGGGATAGGGTATCATACGATTCGCTCCAGGCGGACTGTAGCATTTTTCACTGGTTTTTAATATGTTGGTTCACTCTCAAGACTAAATATCCTTTTTTGTAAAAAACATTACATTATTTAAAAAAGTTGCTATGTTTTGAGACAACTAAGTTGATGACATAAATTGGTTCTACTTACTTATGTATATTCGGTATCCCTTTCTTGGCCTAAGAGTTCCTACATCACCTACGGGCTATTTTATGCAGATTTTGACAACACGCTTTAGTTCTCCTCAACGCTGAATATAATAAGAAAAACATACACATCTACATAGCGTCCAACAAAATCATAGGAAAGAAATGCGGACTAAATCCTGCTATCATCCAGATTGTACACAGCCTAGTTATTACATATTCCATCATATGGATGCCTAGTCTGGTGTCTAATTGAAACAAATCCAAAATAGCAATCGAATTCAAACGTTAAGACTACAGATGCAAAAGGCCTATGTCTTGCCGTGTCTAAAAAAACAAGAATCGAAAAAGCAAACATCAAAACTAACAAAGAAGAATGTGACTGTGACTGTGATAAAGAAGATGATTTAGAATAATACCTTTTCAAATGCCCCAGCCTCTATTTCTATTAATTTCTATCCAGAAAGACAGCGACAAGTTGGGCGCATTGTCAAACAAGCCATGGCACATAGCTTCATAAATTTGTCAGTATTGTTTCAGCAGCAGTGTCACAGATCACTAATCGTCTCTAGGCCCAATTTCCATCCCAGTGGAGTATATTAGATTCTCTTGAGATCAGAAAGGTGGCTGCACGTAGTAGCTACCCCTTTTTGTCTAACCTAATCTAACCCAACCTATTCTTGGTAGGCCAGGACAATTAAATTACCGATTATCACTAACAAATGCCTGTGGAAAATACATGAACAGTGACGATCGGTATTCAACTAGAAGTCCACTTTGATTCGCTAGCACATCAGGCAACACGTAGATACATTTCTACTTTTTACACTGCATTAGGTTGCCTTTTCCCTAGCTTTAGGATCATCTATTTCTGATCTGTAGGTACAGATGGCCGGCTAGTTAGTTCTCACTAACTCTACCTCCATGCTATTCCTGTCTTCTAGAAATTCGAATATGCAATTTTCGGTTGCAGTTTGTTAAGAGGATCTGGTAGCCCGTATCCGTTCAAAGTCTTTACATATTTCATCGGCTTAAAATTAAAGCGTGTTTGCAGGGATAGGTTATTCACAGACTCTTAGCCTGAGCGCTTTAGCTGAGCAGAACTATGCCAGTAGTTTGAATGAAAGTTAAGTTTGTTTTGTTGCTTACACCATTAAACACCAATTTTAGTAGAGTGCATATCTTCTTTTTATTATTTAAAAGTGTTTTGTGTCCCACATATGTCAATTCTCAAAAATTAATTTTATAACTTGCCCTATAAGCTTTCAAATTTATCCATCTCTCTACCAAGTATATGTCTTTAATTAGTTTTTTTTTGCCAAACTCTTTAAACAAATGCAAATCGACTAAACAAATTCTATTCATATGGAAGCTGGAAAAAAAATTTCCGGCGTGGAAAATTAATTTCCGCCCGTTGCTATGAGTACACATTTTCATCCGAATTCGTATAGAAAATTTTTAACACCAAATAGGCTAGTGGTATACAACAAAAACTGATACTATAGCGAAAGCAATTTATGCCTCCGGCGGAAGTTGGGACTTCCACGGCATTGAAATATGGTGATACACTTTTTAAATTGAAAGTGTGTGAAGTACCCTTCAGCTTGTCAATGAGGGATTGAATGTGATTTAATGCCACGCATTTAAATAATATTGGTGGTTGCCCAGTCAACATCCCTTATATGCAATAAAGCAGGAATATTTATGGCAACCAAATTAAGTTTTATAGCGTGCGAAGCGAATAGATCTAAAAAAGCCGCCATGGTCAACAATACTTGTATCAGCTGGTGTTAAACTTTCCCAGTTGGCCGAAAAAAAAAGGACAGAAAAGAAGTTACGACTATGAAAACTACCAAGGATCATAAAACTTATTCCATATTGCGCCCATCGAAATAAACGCCACAAAAGGGGATTGTCCTGTCCTTCAACTCTCTCGCGCGACAAATATGGGAAAACTAAAACCAACATCTGTGCCAGAAATGTATTTTCTATTTAATTTGGTTCCTCATTTCAAAAGAGTCTCTGATGTTCAAATGATTTACGCCTTTCATGTCCCGTGTCAATTCCAATAAAGCCGCAGTCAAAAAATAGAACTCATTAGCATACTCGCAGACGACGCACATGAGTGTCAGTCGGCCTTGTGCCATTAAATAAAATACAGCGAATCATTGCCAATAAACATAAAAATTAAATTTAAATTGCATACATATTTTGAAATTTTATTTGCTTTTAAATGCATTGCTATCAGTCAACGAAATTTCATTCATAAATATTTACGCGATAATATTTTATTTTTGTTGGCCTGTTGGGTTGATTTTTTGGCTGTGAAAATATATTTATCGGTCCTCGGCGAGAGATCATACTGCTGCAGTGCTTCTGGGTGCTTTGCTGCTGCCGACAGACGTAATAAAATCGACTTTATGTGTAAACGATTGGATTTGGTGAATTTTTTAGTACGGCTCTTTGAATAATAAATTAATTAAAGCTGGAAGAAGAAGAAGAAATCTATAAAAATTGTTGATTGCAAATAAATCTATTTCAGAGTTGAGTATAGAAAGGATTCCGCAGTTCTATATAGCTTTGAACCCCATTCATGTCGAAGGACCTTTCATTATATTTCTCTTTGCACTGAAAGGAGTAATAAATTGAAGGAGGAAACGAAACGATTCTTGGTTATATCTTACTGGAGAGGATTACAGACTTTCTTTGATGACAGCTTTCTTTTCAACTATATGAAGTAGACAATGGCCAAAAGGGAGGAAGAATGGCTTTGACAAAGTGAAGCGAAGGCGTAACGTCGTCGATGACATAAACAAAACATAGGGCCGACAATGTGCTATTAGATACTTTATCCAGTATTAGGTACTTATTGGGACTTCTTTCTGTGGATTTATTTGGCTAATAGCAATGCAAATTTCAATCAATATAAGAAGGACGAACACAGTATTTGTTGGATAGTCACAATTAATTAGGTGTAGTATCGGAATCGTTCTGCTTACAGTGATATAAAGGGCAAAAGACCACAGATATTTTCGCCTATAAATTAGTTGAAATTGAAGAAACAAATATTATACGTTCGACTATATTCAATTTACCTAAATTTAAAATTGCTTTAAAATACATTTTTGGCCAATGTTGAAAGAGATGTTAATTTTGAAGAATCATGCTAAACTAAATGGGTATCAATGGACATATGTACCTACATACAAAAGTCTTAATGGTTTAATATGATTATGTATTGGAGAATATTCTCTGCGCTCCAGCTCTCATTTCTCATTTGATCAGCATACATAAATAGGTATGTATTTCTTTCAGTAAATCATCATGGCCTTGATCTTGAACATATAGGGGCGTTGAAATTTAAAAATAAATATGGGGCAAGAATTGGTTTCCTGGTATTTCTTGGTGAAATGTTGGAATTATTCTTTCAATTATTCAATTCATTAGAAAAAGTCACATACACAATTGTATTATTAAGACTTCTAGCGGTTTCATAATTGTACCACTGCGTCACTTAAAGTGACATGACGCGAGTGCTGCGTTGAATAGCAACCAAATGAATTTTGTAACTCTGTTTGATTTTTGCAAGGTTTGTGACACACTGTCTTAGGGCCCGTTCATAAATGCAAGTTTAGCAAAGCAAAAACAATGTAAGGCATAAAATATTGCATACTGGAAAGCATGTGCTTGCAAATCACATGTCAGATGTTTATGAGCGATGTTTAACTGCGTAAAAATCTAATCTATGTCGATCACTGTTATTTTAATAAATAATATGATAGATTGCTTGTAGTTTTGATTTGTCATATTTTAAGCCATTTTCAGCAAAACGAAATCAAACATAATCGCACAATAACAAATGCAATACCAATCTGACAGCTGCACGATTGCGCTCGAAATTGCGCAATGAATGAAATTCTACTACATTTATGAATTCTCTGCGTTGCAAAAGTATTCTAGTAGCTAGATTAGCGAAGTGTTGGGATCGCGGCCATTGTGTAGAGAAGTTTCCAAAGTCTGGCAATTCTGTCCCTCTGTTATCGTGTCTAAAGCTTAGACGAGCCTTGTGGGACGATCCACAATTTTTGTTTTAGCTCCAATATAAACGGTAACATACTAAGCTTAAAACTAATTTGACGGAAAAACGATTTGCTGGAAAACGGTTCGCATGACTTGGTTATGAACTAGTTCGCAGAAGTGCATGTAAATTGGTTTGCCGTGTGTATAACGGTACTTTACCCGAAACAAAACTGGTAAAAACTAATTTTCTGGAAAGGCCATAAGGAGAGTAAACGATTTTGAATTAAATTTTATATTTGAGCTGGTTTAAAGCCTTACAAAGTTCTGGCCAGAAAGTTAGTTTCTGTTAAGGCTGGTTCGTTTAAAAATAAATTTAATTTAGATGTGATTTTGTAAAATGGCCAAATGTTCTTAACATTTATAGAAATTTCTCTCAGTAATACACTTGATTTTAAGATTTTTGTAAACCTATACAGAACTAAGCAAACTAAATTCATCTTTATCTAAGAGGCGGGTGAATGGCAGCGATATTCTCAAAGCGTATGATTCTTTAAAATTACAGGAAAAACGACGACAAATCAGAAATTAACAATAACAAAATGAGGTATGCCTGAGGCCCTGATGGCACTATGGAGCACCAAGTCCACTAATTGGTTAAAGATAGAAAAAAACTTATCAAGTTGAAAATTTTTAATAACCAGAGAAAAATGCTACAGTTCGCCTGGAGCGAATCGTATGATACCCTATCCCTATCTTATTTGGTCGTGTCAGTGGGCGGTGGAAAATGAATTCACAAAATTTTCTATTTTGCCTTATAAACTAATATTTTCACTCGAAAATTAATTTTTGAAGTAAACGCCCCTAAAAAGTGGGCGTGGCCATATACAATGTATAGACGATTTGTGGATTAAGTGAATATCTACATATTTGCACAAGTAAGTTTTTTCGAGTTTCATATGAAAATAGTGAAAAAAAGTGATTTTTTTGAAAAGTGGGCGTGTCAGTGGGCGGATTTTAAAAATTTTTACACTTGTATTGCTTACTTTTCCGAAGACCTCGTATACAAAATTTCATCAACCTAGCTCAAAATTTAAGGCCCAAAAACTGGTGACATACGGACGGACGGACGGACGGACATAGCTCAATCGACTCGGCTAGTGATGCTGATCATTTATATATATAGTTTATTGGGTCTATCTGTAATATTTCTCTATGTTACAAACTATGTATCAAACTTAATATACCCTTAGGATAGGGTATAAAAATAAAACGACGTATAGATGCACTGAGGCATCTAACATACCTCCCAACACAGTGACAAATTCCTCTCTAGCACTAGTAGTTTGGTAACTTGTACTCAATTAAATTTAATCTTTTAATGCAAAAGCAATCAGCAAAACAAATGTAAAAAAAAAGTCACAAAAGCCAACAGTTGACAGTACTAAAATTTTGCATTCAGAGAAGTCTGACACTTGATCTTTCCGACTGAACTTTTTTTTAAATAACATAGCATATTGTACATGCTTCAAAGAAAAAAATAGGCTCACGTAGAGTTATAAACAATTTTTTTAAATTTATGTATAGACAATGTAGAAGGATAGCTAAAGAAATTACTAAAGAGTGAACATTAAGGTACTTAAACCCGCCTACCTGTCGTAAATGTTTTACACTCTTTGTGATTTTAAGCGAAAACAATTAAAATTGGTCCTAATCCAACAGGTATTAAAAAACACTTAATATCCACTCGTGCGTTTTGGAGTACAAGAGTTTTTTTATGGTCGCTTTTATTACAAATGATTTCGGTTCGGCGGTTCTGGTTAATTAGTCGTAGCTACAAAGTATTCCCCATAATGTTCATTTTCTGATTACGGTTCTTGCTAGCAAACAAATCTAAGAAATTATCCTGGCAGAAGGCAATTAAAAATCTCGTGCCATAATAAAAGACTCCTGCAAAGAGGCAACTACAAAAAAAAAAAAAAAAAAAATTACCCGGTAGCGTGCAGATAAACATCGGGATTTATTTCCGCTTCCAGTGAGCAGTAGTGACTGTGGCTTTGTGAGGATATGCGTCTTCAGCCTTAAGAAAAGAATAATAATTGGCTGAGATTATGGCGGTTACAATTACAATGGATGAGCTGCAAGGCACATAAAAGGGGTTATCGGAGAAAGAATGGCCAAAAGCGTAAAGTGAAAGAAAGCAAATGCTCGCATTATGGTGCCTTTGACTTTCTTTTTTTGCTCAGTCTGTTGTATAAGAAAAGAAAGGGATTAGTATTCAGTTTCCTTTTTGATACTTTCTTTTCTTTTCCACTTTTTTGTGTGCTCTGTGTGTATATGCCCAAGTGAATGTCCTTTTATGCTGCTAAGATGACGAAGTTATTTTTTCTTCAGATTGAATGGTAAACAAAAAACACAATATAAAGATTCTCCAGACGATGGCTCGGAGAGAGAAGAAATTTTAGCTGGAAGCTTTAATTAAGGATACCCTATTGTAGAACACACAGTTCTTCGCAGGACTCCTAAAGTGATGAAATGTAATCACAAAAACGCTTATGGTCAGAGAGATTTTCATGATAAAATTGTTGTCTATTAGCTCGTTTGGATGCAAGAAGGCATGCTTCACTTCAACACGCCTGAAGTCAAAAGGAAAATAATAATTAGCAAGGCATTTTTTCTTTTAGTCAATGGGGTGTGATTGAAGTCCTTTAAATAACTGTAAAATGGATTTACGCCATACCATATTTCCATAACCAAATATCGACCATTTTAAGCTGGTCCATTTGTTCCCTTCAACCACAAGTATACTTAAATCGGATTATTCCCCCGCTACGACAAGGAATCGTAATGAAATTATGTTGCCATTTCCTCTGACTAAGATTATATGGAAATTTATCAGAACATTTGCGACATTCAATAAATTTATGTTGTTCCGGAATGTTTCAATGATGAACTTTTGTATATTTTGTCTCCGAGGAAAGCATCTGCTCCGAATGTGGGTGTAATTTACATATTTTATTTGTTTTGTTTTTTTTTCCTTCCAGTTTTTTCCATCTTCAAATGGGTTTTTTCGGGGAAATGCAAAATTTGTCAACAAGTTGGTTGACACTTTTATTTTTATTTTGCAGATTATAGCTTATATAAGGATGGAATGGGCTGATGTCGTTGTCGTATGTTAGGAAAGTCAATAAATTGGGGTGCACATTGAATACCAATTTCTTGGAATATTTGGGATCGTCATTGATTTTATATAATTTAGGGACAGGGCACTTTGTCCTAACTTTTGCAAAGTCCACTTATCTTTCCCACTCTTAGGGAAACAGGGGGAGGAGGTGATTCGTTTGGATTGTTATGATCCTTTTTGACTACTGAAGCAGTACAAAGTTACTTGCAGGGACTAGATGAATAAATTTTTAAACTGGTCATCGACTGGTTTTGTTTACCAACTGAATGGGAAAAACGTTTTTTTATATCCATATGGTCAGTGTAAGGGTAGGGTGACACTCCCGAACCCCATGTTCCTGACAAATTTAAGAAAGGTGTTAGGTGGCGTGCTTGGCAGCGCGCCAAAATCTTTGATGGAAGCTACACCAAGGTTTCGTCTTTTACCGAGGCTTAGGCATCTGCAGAGGAGGGGGTGTTTTTCTTTTCATAATTCTGAGGTACTCATTCTTCTTAGATGAGCCACCAGTGATTTGCGATCTGTGAGAATTCTCGGAGCTAGTTTAAGCCTAGGAGTTTTTTAGACCTCTGGTTTTTATATTGAGCTCATAATTTGCTTTTAACTCGGCACTTTTCGTTAGTCATGTTGTAAGATTTGAAATTGATTTTAGACGTAAAAGACTGATGGGAGCTAAGACCGTCTTCATTTGATTCTGTGGCTTTTCTAGTCAATATATCGGCTATTTTATTTCCGTGGATGCTCATATGTCCCGGCATCCAAAAGAGCGTTAAGCTGTGGTTCCAACTTAGGGATTTGAGTTCATCTTTGCAGCTCTTGATCTATTTTCAGTTGGATGCAGTAGATGTGAATGTGGTGGCTTTGATGGGTGTTGAGCTGCTTGTGTAAATGTTTATATGGAGGTCACCAATCCAAGTATGGAAAGATGGGCATAGACAAACTAATATAGACGGTCTTCCTTACATTCCCCTGGTCGCACATTATAAAACACGCGGATTTTAAATTTCCTATCTGTGAATAAATATGAACGAACGTGCGACCAAGACGTAACTATAAAAACAATCGGGATGTTACTTTCTTTCCTTTTGCACACCACATTTTCAGCAGACTGTCATTCAATTAACAACAACAAAATGTACAGGAAAATGGCTGCCCCCATGAAATGTACCGCGGATCGAGAATGTGTGCGCTAGCTCCGATTTGATTTTGACGGAAACTTCAGAATACATTCAAAATCCATGGTACTTTTGCTCTTGTGGGAACCAACGGTCAAATCGGCCGAAGACGACCGTCTATATTAGATTGTTTTTGAAGATGAATCTAGCGAACGCTAGTGAAGTGGATTTTGGCAGGTTTGGGACCTCTATTCTGCAACGTGTTATTCAGGCTTCTTTGTACGTTCCGGTATGTTTTCTTACAGAAACTGCTCTCGCATAAAAGGATGAACTTTAAGAATTGTTCTCTAACCACTTGCAACTTTTATCAAAACATATTAACTTTGAATTTAACCAAAAACAATGTTTTTGCTTCAAAACAGCAGTGAAGGACCTTGTAAAGTGCCATATAAAATTGAACTTAAGCCTGAAGTATAAGGCTTTTAAAAAGTAATTTTATTTAAAAAACATTCAAACACCAAATTCAAGTCAGACGTCAATTTTTCACATATACATTTCTAGGATATTTAATGGAATCAACATTTGCTGTCCATATTTTCGGGAAATTTTTAAAGACCTTTCAATCGCAACTAAATCTATAAAATTCAGAAATTGGTAAACATTTTTCAAGAATAACTATGAAATAACAGGCAGCCAACTTATTTTAGTTTTTCTTTATTTTTTTAAATGTAAATACAAAATATCTGTACGTTTCTTAGAGGTTACAAAAATTTCACTGTTTATATAATTTCGTCTGAATACTTAAGCAAATTTAGTTGAATAAAAAATAAATTATTTTAATATTTATGTTGGATTAGAAGACAATAATTATCCCATTGCCACCGACTCTGACTCTGTTGCGTCGTACTGGTACTGTCCTTGGTTTGACTGCTGTCCTGGGTCTCCTTGGCCTCCTTCGTCTGTTTGTTCGCAATGTGCATCCCCTCTGAAACACTTTACAGCTGCTTATTGGTAATGACTCTCTCCTTTTTTGCGTCTTGGGTTCTTCAATAGTATTCCATGGAATTCTATCACTAAATGAGGGAAAGAATTGCGGACTGAATTGTCCAGCTACAGCTTCTGATAAACCAAGGATTCGAATTGGTTTAACCGGTTCGGATGGAAACTCAAATGCCGTCTTCCACTGGGCGTATTTTTTGGCATCTGACTTCGAGTCACCTGGATAGCGGCAACATTTCTCCAAATGACGATGCTGGCAATGATAGCAATTTGTGCAGCGAAATGATGAAAATCTCGGCATACCAGCAGTGTGTGTTGATTCAATATCCACTTGAGATCTTTTTTGAGTTAGTTTACGATAGGTTTTCTTTATCTTCTTGCGTAGAGATCCAACGATGTTTTTGGAAGTATTCTTCGAAGAACAACTATTCGCTGCACCCATCTTGTAATGATTGTAATGATTTTGACGGCAGGAGACACTTCTACTTTTGACTGCAACTGTGCGAGATTCACAGGACGACTGACTGATGTTTACCAACAGCCGACGCCTTTTATGTGTAATATTTCCTTTAAAAATTCAATTTACCTGGAACAGAAGACGCAATATAATGATTTCACCCTCGGAGGGGAAATAAGGGTTTACCTGCTTGCCGTAAGCAAAGAAACTCATTACGTACTCGTGTGTATTCAAGGATTCCAGGTAAAAAAAATTGCAAAATACGACAATGTGTGTACGCAGGTAAAAAATGTACTCAGCACTTTTGATTTCGAAATAAAGTTTATTTAGATGTTAGACACCCTAATTGAATCAAGGAAGGCGTTTGGCAACAAGTAACAAATATAACATTTTAATTGTTTATGACTCCAAATTGTACCTCTTCTTAAGTTTCTGAAGAAATAGATTAGAAACAGCTGCAGGTTTTTTGCATAACGGAATGCTAAGTGAATTTCTCTGAATTCAATGAAAAGTTAATTCCCATAATTGCATGTTGTCCACAATATCCTTTAAATCTCTTTACCATGATAGCAATAAACTTTTCTATAACCTCTTGTATCGTAGCAGCCAATCCAATAAATAATTTCAATAAATCAAATGAAAACATAACCTTCAGTCGAAGAAGAAATGAAAACACAATCCAATTTTCGAATAACCAGAAACAGAATAAGTGACATCACAGCAATCATTGAATGCAAGTTACACTTGGGGCGGCAGAGTCCTTGACTATGTGTAGTCGCCAGCAATCCCCAATCAAATTCCTTTTACCGACATTGCAAAGTGAAATTCTTAGAATTAACCAAGTAGTGCAATTGAGATCCTTCCTTCCTTCCTCTGTGGTACTAGTATCTTCCTTAGCATAACATTTTTTACGATTGTTGTGTAATTTTTTTTTTATTTGAATCTCCTCTGAGGGAAAATAAAATAAATGCAGTTGCGTCCATTTGTGGCCTTGATTTAAATGCAAAATAATTTAAAGTTAAATTGGTTTTCCATTTAATTAAACTTTTAATCGCTGGTTGTTGTACAGCGAAATCAGTTACTTTTATTGTGAGTTCATTGTTAAGGAGTATCTGTGTTAAGGTCATTGCTTTTCCGCACTGAAAGTAACATTAAAGGTGATTGCGGTGAAATCAGTGTTAAAATGGAGCTACCAGCACGTCACTGCTTGGTGTACAGAGTAAAACAGAAGGATATGCACAGCACAGGAAAATGCATGAATGAATTAAAAATCTGATCACTATGTGTAGAGTTAAGATATTGACCAGTAAATTTGATCGCAATCAAGAGTTTTCTGAAAAAACAAAAGAGATTTTGAAAATTTCCCAATTACTTTGCCTACTCTGCCTTCAAAGACTTCAAGTGAATTCAACTATGTGAATCCAGTCGCTGACTTCAACTGACTTCAAGGAACTGCATGCAATCAGTCACTTCAAGTGATTTCAAAGAATGCAGAGCAATCAAAAAGATTGCATCCTATCATTCTGAATGCTAAAAATGATTGCAGCAGTCAAGACTTCAAAATGAATGGTGAAGTCAATAAATTAAATCATTTTTCGGAGCACTATAAGGAATTATATTCAAAAATGATTGCATTCTTCTACAGCTCTGGTGTTCCCTAGGGCTGAGCTATGTCTGTATGTCTTCAACTCTCTTTCTCATTTGTATATATGATCTCTTGTCTACTACCTTTAATCTAATTCATTCCTTCCCTGATGCCAGAACCCCCAGTTTTTATTATTCGTTCCCTAACTCACGTTCCTGCCCTTCGGTCGTAGCACAGGAAAGTCAATGTATGCTAATCTTATTAAATTCCTATCTTGACAGTATATTCAAATGGAGTTCAACCAACAGAATGCTGTCTGCTGTCTCTCAAGCGAAACAGAAACCCCCAGTCATAAACCAATATCACTAATCTCTGATCACAACGATCATATATTCGAAATGGCCAAAGAAACTGAAAAGTGTTTAGAATTTCTTAAGCAGTGCAAGTTATATTGCACTCCGGCTGATTTGACCTCATTTTTTTAAGGCATTTATCCGCCCAAAGCGATATTTCAACGTCCACAGCTGGATAGGTGCTCCTAAGACTGTTTTGCTCTTACTCGATAAGTCCCAAGTAGAGAGATTTGTTTATAAGCCTAACAACACGTATTCGGAATGATCTTTCAGGCTTTGTATTTCCTCATCATTCAAACATTCAAAGCCAACGTGCACCGGAACCTGCTCTGTTCCAATCCCCCTTTTTTTCCCAAATCGCAGTGCCGTGAAAGATCAGTATACGGGTATTCATATACCCTTATTCATTTTCTTAAATCCCCTTTTTGCATATGGCATACAAATGTAATCTCGTCTCTTCATACCAAGTCTAAAATAGCCTCCAGGATTTTACACTATTTTCAACACCATTTACTATTCACAAAGCTTTTTTTAACAACAACAAAAAGAGGTGAAATCGCATCAGAGTTAGTCACAGAATAATACGTTCATAAATTATAACTTTAACTGTCACTTCTCACCATCATTTTTATGCATCAATAATTTAAGGGGAAAAATCCATGTTAAAGGGTAAAAAAGTGTTTACCATAAGCAACCACTCTGGCGGCACTCATGGCAGAAACAATCGATACTCGCAATCGCCATCGATTTCAATTTGCTTTGAGCCCACATAATCCGCCCGTCTGATTGCGAATATTAAATATTATTATCATACGTTTCGCATATGAAAGAGTGAAATCAATACTCGGTTATCCTTGACATTCATACACAGCATGTGTGGCAAGGAAAAATTGATTTGTCTGTTTTCGTCCACAGTAAGGCCCAACAAGTCTAATTAGCTGAACTATGACACTTAAGGACTCGATTTAATCCTTCTTAACATGAAGTGCGTTCGCATGTGTGGTTAATGTGACCCGCACGAGAACATCAAACATCTATTTGCGGCGAGAAGGTAAACAAAAACACAAACACCATGCAAACAAAAGAACCACAGAGAGTACATAACCTCATTGAGGTGGCCCCCAGGAAACCACAGCGTCTTTCAATGCGCTGCAACCACTCAAGGTGAGTACGTGACATTGGGGGGCGTATCGACTTAAGCTATCATCTTAACTTTCGACAATGACATCTTAAAGTTCCCGCTCAGGGGCATTTTGTCACTTGAGAGTGCACCTCACCCGAAGGTGGAAGGAATTTTAAGTGCATCCTTCGGAGTGGAACTTTTGCAGTGCTTCTTTTGAAGAGGTATCACTTCCAGAAGCACTTTACTGTGAGATTTAATTAGTCCCTCTTGTACTCGGGCTCCATAAAAAAGTTTGTTTTACGTCAGTTTTATGTCAGAAGAGGTACAGCTTAACGAGTATGTTGTGCCGACAATGTTACCTTGATAGACACAAACCTATTAACATGCGAAAACGTGCTTCCGGTTCCGGCAACTTGATCAGGGTAATCGATTCTTGCTATGTTTTCATTTTACGCAGAGTAGCCTCCTCGTCTCTGGGGCGCACTGAAGAAAGGGGCGTAGTCCCCTCCGCCCGCAGTCCAATTAGAAAGAGGCTCGTAATCACAATTTCGTATCTTGCCTCAAAAATGTTTGAAACTGTCGTCGTGGTTGTCGTCCTTTGGCTCCTTCGCAGCTATGCTGGTGATGATGTGTTGATATGCAAATGGGGACATGTCGTGTTGTGTGTATGTGTGCACATTTGGGTTTAATTTTACGCAGTGGGTTGCCTTTGACAAGGGTACGATTACCAACTCGTAAGTGTTATCACCGACATGCCATTTAATTTAATTTAACTTATTTTTTATTCCCATTAAGTGCAAATGGTTGTATATTACAATATTCATTGGATCAAGTTAAGTGCGGACGAACTTTAATCAATTTTTGTGGACACTCATGGTGGTGTGCATTTATTTTTTTATTGACATTTCGAATATCATCGTTTTTATGATATGTATGTACGATTTATTGATGTGAATTATATTTGATGGCCTTTAATTATCCGACAACGAGAATAGGGATTAATTTTATTTGGTTTGATCAAATCGGGGTTTAATGTGCGAAGGATTAATTAGGACGTAGAACAATAAAGCTCTTCGATGTTTTGATTTGTTCATTTAGTATTTTTGGGGAATACTAATTGGTGGTTTAATGGTAAACTTCCATGATTCCGTAAATAGACATTTTATTAGATTCGATTTGAGGAAGGAAAATAAAATATCATTTCATTGTTTCCAGTTCGTCAACACATAGACGAAGGGTGACCAGATAGCAATGATACTTTGACCAATTCTTATGTTTCAGCAGCTAACCAAGTTACCAAGATTTTCCATTTCATTGTGCATCGTTTCACGCTTGCCGAGCGGAAATTATTAAGAAAATATTTTCGAAATTCCGGCTCAGTTTTCAATATGCAACGTGAATTTCGGCGAGAGCTTGAGACAGAGACTGGTGCAAAAGGAATCGCCATAGCGGCCAGTATCAAGGAAAACGCAGAAATGTTGATACGGAATTGATCCCCTGAAATGGGCATCAACCCGGGTTATTTTGCGGTTGGCTTTGGGCCTACATCCATGGAAGATTGTGGTGGTACAAGAATTGAATTTTGAAGACCATAGACAACGCGCGCCCTGAGAACACATTATCATCATCGGCATCAGACTTCATTTCTTTCAAAATAAGCAAGGAGATACCTTTAACTTTAATAGTCTCAGATATAGAGCGATGGTAACCGGCTTTCTGTGGTCAGAGCTCAACAACATTGATATATCCGAGCTGTGGTTCCAACAAGATGCCGCTATATGCCATACAAGCAACGCTAGAATTTTTGAGGCGAAATTTGGCGACTGGGTCATCTCTTGGTGAACTTTTATCAATTGGCTACCGCGATGATTGGTGCAACCCCAGAGAAAAAAGTCAAGCCCTAACCGAAGTTTATATATTGTTTAACATGTTTTAAGCCAGTTTGAGAGTTCCAGTGAGAAAGCATTTTTTGACGTTCCCATCTATTGAGCTCTATCTTTATCTGGTTAGTTTGTAAATCACGAAATTGTTCAGGGTCGATGAATGGAGCCTGAGGTCCGTGCCTGGCAAGCTCTTCTGCAGCTTCATTGCCAGGGGGTATAATTGTATTGTGTGCTGCAAGCTGGAAAAGAGATTAGAGACAGTTCCAGACTAGATGTGACTCAAAACTGAAGGATCTGAGAGCCTTGAGAGCTGCCTGGCTATACGAAACTATGTTGATATGGGATCTACGGGGCTCGATAGCGAGAACCTCTGTCTGAAAGATTGTGGTTGCTTGTCCTGAAGGAATAGATAGATTTTTGTTTTTGGGCCAGGAATTCCACTTCCAGACCCGTCGACGTCCTTGATCCGTCAGTGTACCACCAATCCACTGGGAGAATGTTTGATGTATTGGATGATTATCCCAGGTGCTCCGGATGGGAATTGCGACCCTGTAGGGTTGATGGAGATGGATTTTCTTTGGCATGAAGTCTGAGAAGCACACTGCTGGATTGGATAGCAGAGGAATTCTTTCCAGGATCTTCAGGTGTCCAACTAAGTTAGGGGACGAGTTCTTACATAGTTGTTGAACCTCTAGAGCACTAGTAGCTGCAGTCTTCATAATAGTTACGTGGAGGGGTGGAAGGTCTAATAGAATCTCCAGCGCACCTGTCCGGCAGGAGCGCATTGCGCCCGTTGTTCATACACATGCTAAGCGTAGTATGCTTTGGTAGATCGGGCGACTATTTGATTAGCCTTGATTTAGCTACCAAACTAGGGATTGTGAGGTAAGTCCAGTGGATTATTTTTGGCCGAAAAGCCTACAGCAGGCTCACAAAGCTTTTGTCGCTTTTTCAACGACTCTGTCTATGTAAGGCTTCCAGTTCAACTTGTGGTCTAGAGTTCACTATTTAGTGATATTCTAGTGAAGGGTATGAGCTGACAGATACTTCTTATGCTTCATACCTATCTATGAAGACTAATTGTATCGTGTGATTATCTGCTTTACTTTAGTGATTATTTTATTACGGTTTATTGCCTGTCTCCTGTAAAAATACACATCCAAATATTTAAAATTCATACTCAAATTTCAATTTAAGCAAAGCAAATATTTGTGTGACTGTTTGAGATTATCGCACCACATGAAATGCATAGGCTATCCATTTAATCTCAGCACACTTGAAAAAAGGATAATTATAGCACCTGTTCTGCAGTATTTTAAATCAAAACACTGCAAACAGAACAGATTAAAATATTGCTCTTCGCTAGATCCTCTATACTTCTTAACAATGACTCGACCCAATTTCGATGTAGCATTAATCACTTAAGAACAATACATCAATCTGCAGGATTAATGCACCTGCTGGCAAATAATCCGCATGACAATATTCGTACGCTGTTTTAATTTTGCGAATTCAGCATCAAGTGTATCCATAAGAAGATTTGCTAGCTCGTGACAGCCTGCGAATGAATAAAGACCACGGAACGCTTTTGTTCATTCGTTAATCCCATCTCAGGCAACGTACATACATACCGAAGTTGTGATTATCGAGGAACGCCCAGCATACCGCCACGTTCCAGCAAACAAGTGTGTCCCATGGATAATCGCTTCCAGTGAAAAATGAGAGTGAAACTCTTTTGTAACCACCATGTGATGGATTGATCTAATGAGATCGATGTGATTGATGATTCGTATCCGTTTGCATGGCATTTCGCTACAGTAAGCAATTGGCTTTGTCATTGCATTCAATTGGCGAGGCAATAAATCCATTATATGTCACTAAAAATTCTTATACACTTTTATGTTTAATAAGTGAAATAGAATATAAAAATAGAAAATTGAAAAATTGATTTTGAATTCAAAGCGAGTGAAGTCTGTGAGTGAAAAATAGATATGCAATTCGGAAGCACTAAAATAAAATTGAGATTCAACGAAATTTACTACTTGATAATAAAACTGTAGAAATACAAAAGGACATCGGTGGAACTAGCAAGTAGGTCAAATATCCTATTTGGGCATTTAACCCACCATTTATTTGAACGAGAATGGGCCCTAAAAAACCAAAAATATGAAGCTATAAGCAGGTCATAAAAGGCCAAGGCCGAAGGGCAGAGGGAATGTTTTGAGAAGCTTGCTCATGACAGAAATACTCTTGGTTGCTTGTCAGACACCCAGAAGAACGTCGATAGCATTTTCCTGTGCATGCGCAGTAGACTAAATAAATGTCGATTTGGCATGACCGCATAAGAGATCGAGTATCGAAATTTGGCATTCTGTCATCAGTGATCGAGTATTTTTTTATTCTAATTTTGCTTATATTTTGTAATTTATTACTTCAAATTAATAAATTAATAAAGCATGAGTTGTGAAATATATTTTATGGAAATTATTGTTTGGTATACAAACGTAGAGTTTTGTAAAGACAAGGATCGCTGTCATTCATTAAATATCTTGGCTCAATTAATTCATCACATTCATCCTCTGACTCCGAAGGTGAAAAATAAAGCATGCATTCCATTTTTAACTTAAGACAGGATAATGAATTCACTCAAAAAAAAATGGATACTTTTGACATTTGTAAGGCATTTCAATTCACTGTAATAGATTTGTACTAGTACCCTTTTAAATGAGAGTTCGATACGTGACTATTTGCATATGATCATCCCAAAGTAGTTAGTCGATCACTCGATTTCACTCACTCGCTAACTGATGTCATAATTCGACTCCTGATTTTCATTACTCCTCCTTCTCCGAGTTTAATAGTCGGACCTGCTAATCTAGGGCAGGAACTCTGTCTGGGGCATAGTTTTGTGATGACATCCATTACAAACTTTGTGATTGATATTTTCTGATTGCCGATATCGGGATACAGTTCACGAAATTGAATAGATGGAGCCCAAGTTGCCCTAGTGTATGACCAAGACCTTAAGAACAAAATATTTTTTCAGGTTGTTATTCCACTAACAACAACAAATTGTACGCACAGCATCAACAAAATGGCCGCGCTCACTACAATCAAAGCCAGACTTTGAACTCGAAATTGGGGAGTGTGAAATCCTGTGAACTTTCATTCGATTCAGGTTGAACGTCAGAATAAAATTATGAATATCGGGTGTTTTTAGCGATTGTCTTTTTATTTACTTAAGTATTTATTTATTTTTTTCTACTTAACTTCTGCCTATAGCTACTTATTTTGTTAATAATACTTATGTGACTGACTTAAATTTCAAGTGAATACCGCCTTTGAGAACCAAAATGAAGCCGCTGGGATCGACTTTATTGTCCGTTCTTGTGCGTGGATCTACATCCATATGAAACTTGCGGACAACCTCAGATACGGCAGTTTTAATTTCCATAAGACTGAGACTCATTCCTAAAACGAAACATGTAATACGTACAACATCTATTGATTATCAATATTACCTAAACACATTCTTGGCCCATTGCCGAATGGCAAATATACTCCCAGCTTGCGAAATTTTTGGATGCCCCCAACTTCTGGATCGAATCTCTCTGGTATGAATTCTTGGGCTCTTTCAAAATACTCTACATCTCGGTGGAATGAATAGTTCGTAAAATAAACCTTATCGCCCGGCTGCACTTTAAGTTTGGTTCCATCTGAGTTCTCGAGCTCGATTGGCGCGGTACAAAGTTTGTTGAAAAACGAAACCGAGGGGAAAAGTCGAAGAGTTTCTGATATAAACAAATGTATTTAAAGGTTCCTGAGATCAAATAAAAGTCATACCATGAATGCATTGATCGAGATAAGGAAGTTCATGTAGGCGATTAAAGGTGAGAGTTCCAGATTCATCAAGATTATCCTGGATTTCCTTCCTTAACTTTGACTGAGCGTTTTGATTCCTTGCAAGCTATTGGGAATAGAGAGTATTTAAATGGTCTTTGAGAAAGGCTGGAACATACCATCAAGAAAACATGAGCTATTGTGTCACCAGGCATTTCAAAACCATTCAAAAGGAGTGTCGCTGTATGGCCAATCATTCTGGTTTCTGTCAAGCCCTGCTTACTGTTAAGATGTATAAGGTGATTTAAAACATCCATGCGGTTGTTTTGACTCTCCAAACGTAGTTTGGTAGCATCTTTTGTGATTTTGGTTAAAAAATCGTCAGTGTATTGGGAGAAAAATCTCTCCGTCCGCAATTTCCTTAACCAAGGCCAGTTTAATGTCCTGCGATAGAAATTAACGCATTCATCAGCTTGCAGTATCATATGGTTTGCCAACTCGTAGATAGGATTTTTTTTCTCCTCGTTAAAAGTGTCAGCAGCGATGCCCCAAATAACATCTGACATAAACTCAGCGGTGTACTTCATTGAAGCCTGATGAAAAATAAGTGTTTGAAAGGTTTTCTATAATTAAAAAAAAATTAAGCTCACCTCTTGGATGTCAACCTCATCCATATGACTTTCGATGAAATCAGTTAATTTGTTGGCCGTCTTCACCATAACAGGATACAGAGATCGCAACTGGAAAGGAAATCAATTATTTGTCTATCAAAACTCTTGTTTCTGTTGGTAATCTCACTTTGCTCATACTTAATGCTGCAGACATCTCTCCTCTCCTAGCTGACCAACTGCTTCCAACACTAACCATTGGACTGCAGCTTCGAAGTCTATCATATTTCGGTGTTGTCTATTGCAATTTGAATTTCTATATTTTCTTTAAAATAGAAAACTTATGTTTACTTACCCACATTCGAGCCTCGTTGGTTCTGAAGTTGTTAAAGTGTACTGTCATGATTTGCGAGGCTAACGCTGGGTCCAACACCAACAACTCGGGTGTCCTTGCCATAAAAATACCAACAAATCTCTCGCTGGACTTGTATTTCCTAAAACAATTTCACGTTAGCATGTACATTTCGTTTCAAATGAACTAAATCTTACGTGTAAATTTCATCTAGTACTTCTACAACGTTACACTTTCCTGTGTGACTTTTCTCGAAATTTCCCATCATGATTTTAGGCTTCGGCCCACGTACACCTAGCTTCTTCCAATGGTCGAAGTACCACGTTAGATACTTGTAAACTAGGGCTGAAAGCACACACATTATTCCAACTGTAGTTCCGATCGACATGGCTGTTCCCGCAAGTCTAACATTTTCATTAGGAGCCCATAATTTATAGAGGCCCGGCTGTGAAACATTTTGAAAATGCAGTGTTAAATTATATAAAACAATAAATTTTTAATATATACATATATGTATAAATAATGGCAATTATTTAGAAATAATTGTCCACCCACTATTTTAATTAATTATGTGTAATTATATATAAGAGGTCGAATGTTTTATGTAATTTGAAGATATAAATTATCAAAAATTTCCCAAAGTGCAACTCAATGTCGGCCGGACATGCAACCATGTTTTATATTAAATTATTCTTTAGGTTACCTATATCTTTAAAACTACAATAGAAAAGTTGCAACTCAATAACTCTCTATCTAAATAATTACCAATAATTTATATTTGTTAAAATAAATACATGAATAGTGTTCGAGCTTGCAAATGGGATCTTATGTTATCACTACTTTGACATTTGTGAAGTAATTAAAGTAGAATACACGTAGACCATGGACTGAAAAAACAGTGATGTTTTGGAGGCGGGGCTTAATGTTTGTCAACCATGTTGAGTGTGTGTGGTAGAGTTGACAACTCAGTTGACACTTCTGCGGCGAAATATATATAATAGCTTATGACAATTTCTACAGTTTTGAGGAAAAGAAGTTTGAATTTTTGCTAAAATGTTGCAATGTTAAGCCTTTTATGAGTTTTTTAATGAAAATTTGACAGTGGAATGAAAGGCTCTGCACAGTAGTTGTAGCGCTAAAATACGGTAGACAATGCAGGGTAATGTACAAAAAGTAAGAGGGTATATCAACGGCAGCTAATGAAGATCGTTAACACGACAGCAGGAGTAACAAAGCTGGATAGAATTCGTTTAAATATTTAAGAAAACATTATTGGAAAAGAGCGAGAAGACAAGAACCACGACAAATAGGCAATAGCCATCAATGTTCCTATTGCAAAAAAAGGCGGATGAAAAAACAATTGCATAAAACAGATGCACAAAATGCATTTGATAAGCACCACTGGTGAAGTGATTCGAAACCAAGCAAAGTGCTGGCATTTTCTGACGTTAAACTGATAGGTGACTCAGGCGGGTCAGTAGGGATGACGTAAACTCGGAGGGTTTCAATCCTTCTATCACATTTTCGCCGCTAAGGGAAAAGAAGAGATAAACTATTGATTAAAATTAATATACCCTTAGAATAGAGTATAAATAATCAATAACTCAGGATGAAAACTAACCAAAAAACTGCCTTTAAGATCAAAGATGATTGATGATTCAGCTGCAAAAAATAACAGACTTAAAATAATAAAGCAGACGAAAGCTATTGACCACAAATGCATTGTGAGCTTTTTGAAAACAATGTAACCACCGTATAAGTGAAAAGACAATACTAAATCATTGAATATTCGAAACAGCAGTATTTATACTTGGATTTTCTATCAAAATTTGTGTCATATTTTCACAGTAAAAGTATCTCTCACGTTCTTGTTTTATCAGACTTGAATCATTCGAATTATACCACAATCGGTCGAAATTAAGTTGGGTTTTTCCATTAAGTGTTATATTACAATGCAATACGTGTACTCGCCATGTCAAGTACCTTTCGCCACCATCTCTAACTCATTAGCACCAATTTCCAGGAGATTTAGAGAGTAATCCCCGTACCGAGACAAGAGTGCTATTTATACCTGAAGTAAGCTGTACACTACAGTTTGGGGGTTTCCCCCCATATTTATGGGTTTTTTGATTGATGGGGAGAAAAGATTTTTACACTTTTACTGTAATTTTTTCCAAGAACCTCGTATACCATACCCAATCTGGGAGTTATTTTCCGAAAAATATGCCAAATCTGGGGGTTTTTACGATTTGTCTGCGGGAAAATATTTCGGGCATTTGGCACCGCTGGTTCTTCTCAAAATGCTAGAGCTAGAAAAATTCCTCTTAACCAAAGAATTCACTTTTCTGAATAGAAAGGGAGCTTAACACAGCGTTGAGGGCAGAACATCATTGTAAGTATGTTCTGCAGAATTTGAAGTTATTTGGCCTGAAGAACGAGGAACGCCATATCCATGTGCAGACTAAAAAGTTTTCAGGGTAGATTTTACAAAAAGTCGAATTTCTCTAGAAAGGCTCCAACGATTTGTTGATTTTTTTTTTTTGCCTTTAGCGAGCGTTTAGAGTAGATGAAGAAGTGTGGATAGCACCCGTATGATAGTAAATTATTGTGAAATGACCGAACGGTTTCGGCAGCAATATTGCACTAAGTTTTGCAAGAAGCTTGCTGATAACTAAGTGGAAACCTTTTGCAAAACCAATTTTCAAGAAAAAATGCATCTCAAGATAAAAGAGTTTGTAGCATCTCCAAAGTCGAAACGATAATATCGTTATCGTCCAAAGTTTAAACATTGAGCATACTAAATCGTTGCATTGAAGTCCGACTGCTACCTGGAGGTCCGACCAAGGCTTCTAAAACTGATCAAATTTCCGCCCATAGACTTTGATAAGCTGCGAGCAATGGATGAGTTGCGTGTCATTTCAATAGATGAGAGTCCCAGCACTGCTTCCGACAGTAGGGGAAGTGTGTGATAGACGAGACAGAATCCTGGCCTGTAACTTGTCGTGTAAAACTCGTCATTTTTTGAATCGAAAACCTTAAAATTTGACCACTGTTGCCTTATTGTTGAATATAAGGGCTCTACGAGTGCTGAGACTTAGGTAAAGTTCAAGGAAATAAAATATTTTGTAAATGTATGCAATGAGTATTTTATTGAAGTTTATAAAAAGTTCAACAAAACAATCTCTTGTGTGAATTATATTTTTATGGTTTGATTAAAAGAAGCAAACGACAACTCTCAAACCACTAACACGTCCAGTTGATTCCTTAGCCATTTTGGGTGCAATCTTCCTTCTTACACTGCGTCTCTGTCGATATATGTTGCATTTCTTAGATTTGACAGGAGGAGCTGTTAGTTTTTGTTTTTCTTCAGTATCAGATTCTTCATAATCTTCAGAGAAGCCCAGAATACCAATGGATTTGATCGGTTGTTTGAAAAGATTCTGCCATTTGACGAATTTGTTGAGGCTTGTCTTCGGATAATGTTGGGTCAAGTGGCGATATTGACAGTGGGCACAAGTTGTATTTGCAAAAGTTTTGCCACTGGAAGTACTTGGTTGATCTTCCATCTTCTGATCGTCAGTTCGTACATATGTCTTTTCCTTGTTGAGAACAGCACAATTTCTTTCCGATAATTTTGCGATACGTGCGTTTTACCCTTTTGCACATTCTTCCAGTGATTGTCTTGGGAACTTTTACTTCTGCTGACTTTGCAGTGCCACTTTGAGCTGAACCCATGTTTCTTGCGATAGAGGAATTGCTAGAATGAGAGTCCGACTAAAACTGAAGTAAGGTTGATAGTGCGTTTGACTTTTTACCTGTTTTAAGTCGAGCATGTAGGTAATTTGCGATACAATTTAAAAAATGGGATAATATGCAGGCGGTACCTGTTGAAAGGCATCTTAATCATAATTGATGTTGTTTTTCCATTTTTCTTGGAAATCCCAGGATGCTATACTTTTGCAACAGGTAAAGGATTGCTTGATATTTTGCATTAGGGGTGGACATTTTGCAAATTCAGCGAGAATTGATATTTGTTTGGATTTGTTTTATTATACCCTATATATATGAAAGGGGCCTTCAATTTTGAGCTAGCTTGATGAAATTTCAAGTGTAAACATTTTAAATATTTGTATATATTTATGCTATACTCTGTCCAACATAAATTGTCAGTACACGTCTTATGGGAGAGCTTTATAGAGATCAGTAGCGTGTCATATTTTTGCACCATACTGAATTGAGAGAAACCCCGCATAAAATGTGTATACCCGTCTGTGAATATCCATTTGGTGTGCTTTTTACTTTCAAGCAATGCAGTGAGTGAATAATTCAAATTTCTTCAGCATTGTTCTACATAATTTGTTTCCATTATAGGAAAATTAATAGACAATTTTTGCATTTTTGCATTTCAATGATCTTTGATAATGCCGCCAGTGTATACACATAAACTCGGACAAAGATATTTTTGACCAACATTGCATAGGTAAAATATTTTAAGCAATAAAATATTAAGGAAGCAGGTCAATTTGGTCATCTTATATCCTTGCGCTCATCTGAAGAGAACACAGGAAGTGATTTTTAATTGTCGAGATTTTTCAAGACTGGGTTTTCTTGTATTTTATCTTATTTCCATGTATGACTTAAGAATTAATTGCTTTATTACAGGATGTACGACATTTAGTTCCGTTCTCGTACAAAAACATAATACACGGGGGATAGTCTTTGAGTTCTTATTTCGTTGCCAAAAAATAGTTTTTTAAGAACTGTTTTCAAATTGTTTTTTGAAGAAGTATTGTGCGATTTGTATTTTTATGTCGTGAATTTTGTGCTCAGTAGTAATAAATGGCTTCCAAATCATCCAAAGACTTAAGTGCCGGAAAAAAAAAGAAATTGTTGACGCGACAAAAAAAATTAAATAAAAATTTCAATCTAAAAAAATTGGACGGTAACTCTACATAATATTCTTTCACATTTTTCCTAGTTTGAAATGATACTGCGGCAACCCTGTAAGAGCTTTTGTTAGAGTAGCACCTTACGGAAAACAAACGAATGAGAGACAAACATCCCTATCTTCCCTGTACTGACAATTTATGTTGGACAGAGTATAGTTTTTTGTGAAAGGGTTTGCATAGAG
This sequence comes from Chalcosyrphus nemorum, assembly GCA_949716465.1. Lineage (NCBI taxonomy): Eukaryota > Metazoa > Arthropoda > Insecta > Diptera > Syrphidae > Chalcosyrphus > Chalcosyrphus nemorum. Next base: position 1,594,190 of record OX454332.1, read on the forward strand.
GAAAGAGATAGGGTATCACACTTTGCTTCAGGCGGTTTGTAGCATTTCCATATGTTTTTTTCAGTAAATTGTTTAGCCCTTAGAATTCGAGTTGCCGACTGACAGCTGTGAAAAACCAAAATTGCATCATGACCATGTAGTATTAAGTACTTAACGCAAGTACATCTCAGTTGATAATTCTTAATTTAAAACGAATCACACAATCTTTATCGAAGTTTTGATGGATGAAGTATTATTTTATCACTTAGGCCAAAAGTATATAAAGTAATTACAAGTTTTAATTTCAATAATATTTACCGTCATGCTAAATCTCTAAAAAGCATGTAAAAAATTTAACAAAGACGATGAAAAGGGTTAATTTTTTACAACAGCTACCGGTAATTCCTAATGTGTCATGCCGATTTATTCCTCTTTGCCGGGGATTTTAGGGAATTTCAAAATTACTGCAGGAAATTTAGTTAAAAATTTCCACAATCTGTCTAGTGTTTACGGGGTTTTGGTTAACGAAGACTGTGAAATTGGGATATATGTGGCATTAGACTGTCCAATCTGGTATAATAAACGAGCGGTTTTTTTGTTGACAAATTCGCGGATGTCTCGGAAATACCTCAATCTCAATGTTTACTCTGATAATAGTATTCAGGTGAAAGAATTTGAAGGACGAACATTTAGAAATATTAGGTTTTCTTAAAAGTGAAGACAATCAAGAATTCAAGAGAAAGACGTAAGGCATATTCACAGGGGTAGTTAAACAAAATGACTTGGCAAATAAGTAGATGTTATTGGGTGATTTTTCATCGACCCGACTCGACAGCCGACTTGAGTCGTTTTCGACTCCCAACATACGTAATCACCATCTCATTTTGAATTGGGATGACTCTGCTCTGGGTGAGAGATCACGTGGGAATGATGGGCAATGAAAAGGCGGACAAACACAGAAGATTTACCAAATTTGTATGCCGACGTTGACACGAGGAATCAAAGTCAGAGAAGAACTATGAAGCAATCCCGAGAGTCTTTTGGTCTAAGGCGGATTGTGGATGAAGGCGAAAGCTTCTACTTTATACGATTTATCGCTAAAGCTTCAATACACCTTTGTAAAAATTAGTTCGTTCCTTTAAACTTTAAAAATGTATCGAGGCCTGCGATGTGATAGATTTGGCTGCTACAATTTTGTGTGCTGTCCTTAAGTCAGTTTTTTGTTGTTTTCTTATAGACTTCTTTTTTTGCATATTTATTTTACACCCACCCTTCTAACCTAATCTTAGCCACTGGAAAAGTTTGCTTAGATCCCTACACGTGCCTTCGTGCTGGATTACCTATAAATCCAGCAATACGCCAAAATTAACATTTTTAAAGTAAAATCTTTAAGGTAAACATTATACATGTTGGATTACATCCGCCTTCAAGTACATTATGCTCAACATTTTATAGATTTTCCATTCAACGAGGAAGTACGTCACAAATGTATACACATGTCGAGGACCATTCTTAACTTTGATTTAGTGCCTATCAATCCATCTGGTTTTCATACGCAAATTTTCCATTCATTAAAAGAAAATTGCGAAGAAAAAACAACAAGTATCCACCTTCGACTCGACTCTTGAATCGCAGGAAGTATCCTAACGTATTCATAAGTATAATTTCCTTTCAGGATTCAAATTAAATTTCTTATTCAATTTGTTATTGCAAATCTTCTGGCGTCCTTGGAGAGGCGAATCCGTATACCCTCTAGGCGTTTATATTTCTTTAACAGACTGACGTTCTTTTTTGGATTTACTTTTCTCAAAAGTCCTTGGGGGTAGTATAGTACACCGCACCCAAACCAACGAAGTTTTTTATAGATCAGATACAGACTGTATTGTTAAATGCACACAAGTAATTCACTTTCATCCGGTTGCAAGTTGGTATTCTTGCTTTGCTTTACTTGGAACATGAAACGGTGTGTCCTTTTAAATTGTAAAAGTTTCATCCAGACAATACCCAATAGAATCCGATAAAGTTTTCTGCTTGCAACCTTGGTTTTGCTCTTTCTGTGAGGGGATGTCCTCTAGTGGATATTCCATTCCAACTAATTGTGATACATATTCCTACAAAGTTGTTATTTTGTTTTTCTGGACTTTCCCAGGCGACAAAAGGATCAACAAGTGTTTTGGACGGGCAACCCTATTTGCTGTCCTTTTCCCGAGAAATTGCCTTTGTTCGTTTATCATAGCCGCGCCAGGTAGTCGGTCTAATTTTGGCAAAACAACCCTCGGGTGCTTTCGGCAGAAATTATGAAACTAAAATACCTTTGAATTTTACGATTATGACCCGTACGGATGTAGTAAATGTTAAATCTGCATAATCACTGATTTAGAAAAAGCAGGATTTTTATGGCACCATGTGTATGCTAAGTCCTTCTAAGGGTGCACAAGAAATTCTTCCTAAACTGTGAAGTTTTGAAAAACAATTTATTGCACCCTCGTAAAATATAAGTACGAAGACTATTTCAAAATCTGAATGTGTGTGTGAAGGATCGTCGATAAGGACAAAAGAGTGATATTTTGAAATAAAATAGTCAGAGATTTTATTTTAGTTCTCATATTATTTATTTGTCTTATTTTAAATAAGCAACATTCTTTGTAAATTATTTACACAGCGTCAAAAGTTTATACAGTTTTTTGTTTTTTTTTTTAAATAATTTATGTTCTTTGTACATTATTTACACAGCGCGTCAGTAGAAAATTACATAGAAAATATATTCTTGTATAAGATTGTACAGAAATTCAATGTCTGATAACATATGTAGGTGTCCTTGCTGGTCTTCTCTGTGAAGTTCCTCGTTGAAAGCGCTTGATATCGGTATATCCTGGAAAGCCTTCTGGTGTAAATTGACCAGCAATGGCTTCGGGAATTCTTGTAACGTTATTGAGGACATACGGTGGAGTCCGTTGCAGATAACGTTTCCATCTGATGTATGAATGTTGTTCTGTTTCTTCTGGTTGTTCATCCTCCACTTCATAGGTTCCATCCTTCCGTTGTTGGTAATGCCTTGATGTAAATTTCGGTGGCAGAATGGGTGATGATGTTTTTGGCATTACTCGGCTGATTTTGACCATCATGTACATTTCCATTTTCAAATCACAATCGTTGGCGTTGAAACTAAGCTCCGATAAGTTGGCAGTTGATAAGGACTCAGAGAAATAGCCATAACTATTGTCCTCGTCGCAGACCTCTTTGAAGTCATCACAAATTGACAGATTTTCTGTTGTTCTTGTAGCCACTGGTAGATTGAATCTTGATGGACTGATATGTTCTTTAGGGGGTGGTGTCACTTGGCTGCTTGTCTTTGATTCACTGATCGATAATCGATTCTCGAAATATTCCTCTGGTTGAAGAGTACTGTTTGATTTTCTTGAGCTTGATGCACAACCCATTTTGAAATATATAGATACTTGTAGTTATTCTCTGCACAGAGGTCTTTACTGATTGACGTTCTATTGTTGACTGTGATCTGCTGTGGCACAAGTCCGTGTCTTATACCCGCGACATAGTACATAGCTTATGTATTTGCTGTCACGTAGAGCAGGTCAATTTTATCCTTCGCAGGGGGCAGGATTTGCATGATTCATTTTGAAAATAACAAGTACATATATGATGCACTGCAGGTATCTAAGTTATCAAGTGCATTTTTCCCAGGCAGGCAATTTTTTTTTACTGTCTCAATAGCGGGCGATAGCGATCCTCGATGACTGTGTGGTAAATAACATTTTTATGATTTTGCTTTAGTTTAAGCAACTAGAAGGACATTGTAATGCTGTCTGGAATGAAAAGAGTGCTTATCACTTGTTTATCTTTGAATTGTAAATTTGTTTTTGCAAATTATCATAATTCATTATACATATATCGAGAGATATATACGTACACCGGAAGTGACCGAAGTAATCGGAGAAAAACAAAAGGTTTTTACAATCTACTTCCGGTTGGTTGCCACCATCAAATTTGCGTCTGATACAATTTAAACCTCAGATTCATTCTAGGATAGAGGATGCGAAAAAAAAAAAAACTGTCGCCTAGTCATCTTCCGGTAAGCCGGTCTGGTTTGTTGTATGAAGGAAATTCATAATTCTATTCTTGAATTATCTTGTCTACCACAAGGATAATAAAAACATATATTTGTAAGGTGTTGTGTTGGTAGTATGCGGGGTTATCCGTCGAGAAGTACCTCATACAATGCACATACGTGAGTAATTAGCCTGGAGAATGGCAAATGCCAGGCGCCGAAAATTAACACATGTCCTGGCGCGTAGTGATTTAATATTTTATTGCAGGGATAAGAGACATAAATTTGCAAAATATGATGTTTACTAGACGTCTGCTGGGATGTAGGTGGTTAATTCTTCTTCAATAGAATAGTCAGACTGGGGCCTAGGCTAATGCAATGTTTTGTGTTTTTGGCGACATTGGTCATTAAATGCAGTCAACTAGGAGAATTGTGCATTTGTTTGCATGATGATGATTCGCGACTATTAGCATAGACAAACTAATATAGACGGTCGTCTTCAGTTGATTTGACCGTTGGCTCCCACAAGAGCAAACCTATCACCGATTTTCAATGTATTTTGACGTTTCCCGCAAAATCAAATCGGAGCTCACGCACACATTCTCAATCGTTGATAGTTTTTATGGGCGCAGCCATTTTGTGAAGTCGTTCTGTACATTTTGTTGTTGTTAATTGAATGACAGACTGCTGGAAAGAAAGAGACACCACGATCGTTTTTATAGTTACGTCTTGTTTGCGCGTTCGTTCACATGTATTCACAGATAGGAAATTTCATATTTTTCATATGCATCTTTACCTCATTCTCGTCAGGAAAGTGGGTAGTAAAATATACAGCAACGTATGAAAAAGGCAGCCATCGCCCTATATTCTTGCAAGAGGGCGTTGTACTATATATAGGGTGTGGGTGTCCGTCCAAAACAAATGTACTTCCACTGTATTGTGGTGGTTCGTCCGGTACTCTTGTACGGAATTGTAGTGTGATGGACGGGACTGGACAAAGTCAGCTTTATCTTTCTTATGAATACCACCATTATCGGCAGCCCTAGAAATTATGCTGTTTATCCTTCCTGTCGACATTAATGGGAAAGAAATAATCCTGAAATCAGCATTAGGACTGATGAAGAAGGGCCTCTTCAAGCCAAAGAAAGATGAAGTAGATATAATATTTAATTTATAATAATTAAATATTTTCAGAAAGCATATAGCCCATTTAACCACTACTTTTTTGGTAGATATGCTGTTAGGATCAATATTCTGGCCAATGATATTGGTCGTAGCTGCATGGATGAGGATTAGGAGGAATCACATTTATATCTGCTCTGCGGTTGCCCGGCGTTATCCACCATAATGAAACAATTCTTGAGGGAATACTTATTTGACACTTCCGACAGAACAATATGAAAATTTATCCGAAAATCAAAATGGTCTAAGTGAGTCCGACCGATTGGATGGAGGATAGCCTTAACCTTACCTAACTCATGGTGTAGTTCACACACATATCACCAAGGGGTATAGAAACTTCCTCGTTTACAAGCGTTAATCTATAAAGCTGAATCAGAATTCACACCTTTGCTTTGTTATCCGACCGAAACTTGACCGAATAATATCTCATTCTGTATTTGATGACATTTTTTTTCATCATTTCATTATAGGCATTTATTGTAGGCATTTAAACAATAATACATCTATTTAACGATGTTATGAATTTTAATTTTATGCGTGCTATTAAACGATCTGTTAATGATATTTCTGTCATCGCTTCTTTTGTATACTACCTGGCTAATTTCAGTGGATTGCTGTTGTTCAGAGAATGAGCTGGCCAATGAATTTCATACATCTTCTAGACGATTTCTGAACTTGCGTACATACATTTTTATTTTTCGTGAATATTTATAACTTGCTACTTGGTATCTGACAATCGCAACTAATTTCTTAATCGTATGTACTTACTTTGTTTATTTATTTTATAACTTGTGGGTGCCGTGGCTCAGTGGTTAGTGCGTTGGATAACTGTGCATGTGGTTCCAAGTTAGAATTCAGAAAAATACTATCAACATTTTTTCACCACCCCCACCTCTTGCGATTGTCTGACAAACATCCTGTTCTCAAAATTCCGTTCGAATATACATAAAGGGTGTGCCTTCTAGTAGTTTCTTTCGAAATTATAGGTTATTTTGACACTGACAGCTGTTTCCCACTTGAAATCTTGACAGAAAGTCAGTAACATACGTCATACCTCATACATAACGAATTCAGTCGTCTTACGCTTGAACGCATTGTAACCCAAACAGTAAGTTTTGGCCGAAATAAAAAAGTTCATGAGACTGTTATGCTAGTGGACATCGTACAGTACGCAGAGGAGAATGTGGCTGCTGTAGCCAAGAGTGTGCGACTTAATTCACGAACATCAACTCGCCATCCATGCCATGTGAACTGACTTTTTAGTGTTCCGGACCTTAAAAGTTAAGACGGAGAACTTATGGGTTTGATACGGTGTCTGTCTGTCCGTCTGTCCGTCTGTCCGTCTGTCCGTCTGTCCGTCTGTCCGTCTGTCCGTCTGTCCGTCTGTCCGTCTGTCCGTCTGTCCGTCTGTCCGTCTGTCCGTCTGTCCGTCTGTCCGTCAGTCTGTCACAGCCCTGTAACTTTTGAACCGTTAGACATAGAGAGCTGAAACTCTCTATGTATACATTATGTTGAAGCCTGCACAAGATGGCGGCAATGAATTTCATTTTGGGAGCCCTTTTTTGGGCACCTTGTATGAAGGGCAAAAAAAAATTATTTTGTTCCCCATCATGTGGCATATCAAATTAAAGAGAATTTTGCAAGGGCTGCATATATGTAAAAAGTATTTTTTTCTGGCAAAATTTGTTGAACAAAAAAGCTCGCCAAACATTTGAAAAATGTTGTCCCCCCCCCCCCCTAGCGGCCAGACCATAAATGGTAAAAAGATGAAAAAAATTGGAGATACGTAGAGTTTTGTGTAGATTGTAAAACCAATAAGAAAATTCCTATATTTTATATATTTTCTGGGAAAAATTAAAAAAATGGGGCATCTAGATACCCCACTGTATCTCCCCCAGTTTTTATGTTATCCAAATAACACATTTTACAGTAGATCATTTTGATACTACGATTTGCTCAAGTTTCAAGTTTCATCTAAATCCGCTACGTAGTTCCCGAGTTACAGATTTTAGAAAAGCGCATGGACTTCCCTATAAGCTCTTCTTTTGCTGCTACTGCATTCGATTTCGATTTTTCAAAAACGAAGTCATTTGCACGAATGGATCGTATATGTTAGCTCTATGCTGCTTTTGAAAACTAAATAAGTTTAAAAAACTAAAATTTTTTTAAAATTTTTTTTTTTTTTAATTTTTAAAACTCTAAATGCTGTATTCCTTCGCATGTCGAGTATTGCCAGTGTTTTGCTTTACTCAAACCATTTAACAAGCAAAGTACCGTTACATGCATTTTTATCCAAAAGCTTGGTACGCCATATTTTTTATTGAAAGTGAAAGCTCAGTGTTACTAGGACATACTTACGTACAAGACATTACATTATTCATATCAAAATCAGTATTAGGTGTACCTATGCAGGATATGAATAAATGACAATATAAAATGTCCGGAACACTATTGCACGAGGCCCTCCTCGCACTTGCCCAATTTTTTTTACTGAAATTGAAAACATGGATTTAGCGACCTCTGTTTTATGCAAAATGGCGCGCCATGCCACAATCGATCGACTGCACACCACATTCCCAAATCGTGTTACCAGCTCGCTATGGCTTATATATATTTTTATTTTTACGCTTAATTGTAAAATTTACTGTCAAAATTTGTAAAATTCATAATACATATTTTTTTGGGTAAAAACTGGGGGGCTACTGACTAAAACACTATATATTTCATTTGATCGAACACTGGCATTACTCAGCCATAAATCATGTTGTTATGTGTCAAATTTTATTTAAATTTATCGCCCAAATGGTATTAATTTTTCCTACCGTATCACATTATTGATTTAATACCATCTCACCTAACATAGTGAAATACGAAAACGACTTTGTGAGAGTGCACAATACAGCTCTCATGAGTAGAAGACTAATATACTTTTGAAAACTCACATAAGCTCGTTGTCAAACTTTTTTCCCACAACAGGGCAACTTTTCCCCACTATACCGTTAATTTATTTCCAAAATAAAAGTTCATATTTATCTTTATTTTGGCTTCTCAAAATCGAAGTAGAAATTTATTTGCAAAACTATCCACAAGTTGGTGGCTTCCCGAGATATCTTCAAACGATTTCATACATAATTAAATTGTTGCAGAACCACTCTATTTACATAAATCAAACAATTCCTTGTTTGAATTAAATTAGTCTAATGAGATTCAAGGCTCCCATTATTTTCACCGCTGTATAGGTATGTATGTCTCGCAGCCACTACGACAGTAACTTCGCACATTTAATGTAAAGCATTCTAATCCTTACCTCAAATAGTTCCACGAGAATATCTGAGAATCCCCATTTCTCATACTCGTAGGTACCTGTTCTTAGCATAGATGAGTCCTTGAGAAAGTATTTCTCCACCAACATCGTGTGTAGGTACATGAGTTCGGAACGAAAAGGAGTGACAAAATTTGTGGCTTGCCATCACACCTCCGTGCTTTAACATGATTTTCTCGAGAGATTCTAATTATGAGGACGAAAACAATGAAGGGTGGGTAAATCTATTGTAATCTTCAGAGTATTTAAGGATATTGGAGTGCTGCGCGCTATATTAATTAGGCGACTATGTGTAATGACTGCAGCTCATTAATCGTGAATGAAGTGAAGTTTTCGGCAATGTCACCTTGGGGTTATTTATGTTCTACTAAAGTTTTATGCGATCCCAGTCTGTCCATATATCTTGGGGTAATCAGCTGAATCTGTGCGGATTTTCCCCCAGTAATCACCACAAAATGTATCGTAATCATTACGATAATAATGATAATGCTATGAGATGTAATTATTTCCCGAAGATACATGCTTTCATGCGCTTCAAGAGAGTGAAGGACGGGTAGGGTAGGACAAGATGAAACGGATTATAGCATGCCGTTTGGAATTAGGGCGCACTTTGTATTTCTTAAGTGGTTTTGTCGGGAGATATTTTAATTATGGATTCGTTGGGATTTTTTTATGGCTGCACGCATCTTACTGGGGAAAGCAGCGGGGGATGTACATATAATCAAGTGGAGATTGCAGAATTTATTGCTGGCGTCGAATGAAGAAATGTGAGACGGAGCAGCTCCTAATAAAGCTATTTCTCAGGACGAAGTGAATTGAAAGGAAGATTCGAAGGGATCCTTTCTGTACATGTAAAATTGACTGTTGAGTAGATGTGAAATTTCCTTTGAAGGTATATAAGTTTTTTTACAAATTACTAGAGTGATAGATGCGCTTCTTCCTTTTCATTAAATTGAACCCAAACTCTTTAATCCTTCAAACGCTCATGCAATCAATGAGGGTTCATAGTAAGAAAAAACTAGCAAACTAGCATTCCTTTCTGTGCGACGGTATTTTATTTCTGGATTCTGTGAGTGAAAACGTTTATGCTAACAGATTATTTGACAACATAGAGTCATCATTTTGGTGTAATTATACTACGACTTCTAAGCAATTATTGCCTGAACTTGATCTTGAAGCCGTCATACCTTTTCACATCTAAAATCGAGTTGAACTTCCATAACCTGGGCCTTATGCTGTGTATTAAAAAAAACTATTGATTCACTGTAGCAAGGAACTATTTGTGATAAAAATACCACACCTAGCACTCTTCACAAACTATCGGCGGCCAGTCCAAGGGTGAAGATAAATATAAGGAGCAAGAAGATCACACTCAACTCAGTACTTTCGCTGATTTATTAAGTGCTGGGGCTCATTTCCATTTGCCTGGGTACGTAAACAAAAATTCGAAAACTTAAGGACAACCAATCCACAGCAGATCATAAAGAATGAAACAATGGTTCTATTGTGTAACCAATTTCCTGGGGCAATGTTAAAGACGAAATCTAAGCTAGGTAAACAATAATTTTTGACGCTAAACTACATCAGAATTTAGTACGTATAACGATCCCTTTTCAGAAAAAATCTTCAAAAAATAAGAGAATTCAAGAACAATTTGAGATAATTTTCAATCAGGTTTATCCTACTTAAATATTTGGCACGACATTCATTATTTTATCTGTAGAGTACATCTTTAATTACCTTCACACTGCCTATCTCAAAAACTATAAGAGTGCTGTCCACTTGAGTGCAACAACTATCAAACTTTGCATTGGCACCATGTAGTCTTTCCTAATGCCAAACAGTCTGAGTCAAACATATGTAGTAATGCACTTTGACAGAGAAAACAAAAAAATCTTAGAACACTTCATACATTTCAATTAGGAAATGTTCATACTTAAAAAAAAATTGTACTCTCGCTGCCAACTTTCGTAATTGTTTTATTTTTTAATGCATCATTACGATCTTCGCTCGAGTTCTTCCTCATTTTCTGTCTGCGAAAACACAATAGTTCAAGGGTATGAGTAAAGTTTCATTCAACTTTAAATCGTCCACATCTTTGCTTAAATTGAATATTGTACACTGACCTATCGGACTGTATCGTTACCATACCTCAATTATTCGTCATTTCTTGGGATTTGTATCTGTAGCTAGATGTAGTTGGCTGTCGTCCAACAAAATAAATATTTTTGTTTTCTTACGATTTTCTTTTACTCAGTGGATATCTTCTCTTACAGATACAAACTGGATCGTCAATTACCACAAGTGGATTCAACACCAGGAGTTTCAGAAGGTACTACAGTCAAAAGTGTTTCCCCATAAAATTAGCCATAAAAAGGGTTGTTTTTTTTTTTATAGAATGGGGCTCCGGGTGGAATGGACCAGACTTTATTGTCGAAGTACAAGAGACTGCTTTGAACACAGGCTTACGACACGGGGATGCCACACTGAATTCAACAAATCTCACAGAAGAAGGTATGCAATCAGAATTTACGTTTTTCAGTAAAAAATTTAGGTCAGCGAAATTCAAATGAAGGCCACTTTATCTTTATTGGCACGTACATTCCTCAAGCGGCTAAAAGCGACAGACACGGTGGTCATAAAAAGAAAAAAATATGAATACTACTACCAGCAGTAATTGTGTAATTAAACTGCAATACAGCACTAAAAAAGTATCTACCAGCCATTCAGGCTGTTACCACTTTTGTACCTCGTAAACCGAAAGTGCTGTGCTCTCCATAAAGCCCAAGGCTCAAGGACCAATAAAAGTGTGAAACAGTGGCGCTTCAATAACATAGCCGCGCCGCAAGTATACAAAGGGAAATTTGTCGATAAAATACGTGTCAGACATATACGCATTGGCCTAAACAAAATGGAAGTCATGAATTATTCAACTGCATGTATTTACTATTTCCTCTTCCATTTGCAGGACCAAAAATCATCGTCCGTACGGAAGAGGTCCTAATTGTTGGACTGGTTTTAATGCTGTGGGTTGGTGCCATCGTTTTATTCTTTAATCGTTGGGGAAAAATCCGAATGCTGGAACCGTACCAGCCAAAGTTCCAGCAACAGCATAGGTCTTCCTGCCCGCTAGTCGACTTGGATTCCCTGCAATCGCATCCGGTGAGTTAGTGTTAAAAGTGTTCAGCTTTGAGAAATTTAATTTCACGGAAACAGAGAATGTGTTTCGAATTTCCATTAAGCTTAGAATTTCATTCATCAAATGTCACAGAAGGCCATATTGTTTGGTGAGGGAGGTCTATTATCATCCCCTACAAAGGGATTTGTGTAGTCAACACAAAAGAATAAAATTATTCGCTTGTTTGTGTCGTGTGCGCGCGCGGTATGTCGATTTGGGGGTGTATCCTTAACATTCCCGCTTTGAATTTAAAGGATCCCACTCCCATTCCAAACCGACACATAATTAAATATGAGTTTCGACAAACTTGGGGGAGCTGGCAATGAATTTTACAAGTAAACTTCATCGTCTGGCGTGTTTTGAGTAGAAGGAAAAAAGTTGCCAAAACTGCTCGAGTGAGAAGAAGTTCATTTTTCATAAGAGGATAAGAATTAAGTTGAAAGCATGTGTCTCCAGTTTGCGACATGAGTCCAATGGAATATTTAAAGTTTCAGTAAAATATTGTTCTTTATATTTATATTTATTTTAGGGAATTTTGAATACTGTCTCGGATTTGAATAGAGTGGTTTTGGGTGGAAATCAGTAGAGACAAAGGACATAAATTTGTCCAACTTTTTAATCTGCTCTTTTAAGATAAAATACATTTCAAAAATTCCTTATTGAGCTTTTTATTAAATTTAGTTTTAGTCTCCATCGGGTACTGCGAGGTTGAAAGCAATCTTGAAGGCGATTGGCAAAAAGGGTAGATTACAATGGAGTTCTCCTTTGGACGCACTTGATTTGATAAGGAAAGCAGACTTGGCTCGCATATTCAAAAAGTAAAGTAAAGGGATTTCGTTGCGTAAGTTTTCGAAAGTTCTTTTGACCAACGTTTCACGAAACCTAGTGCAGAATCAGCTTTGTTAATCATTTTCGATGTACGAACGAGAATTGAGTTCCCTTTTGCAACTAACGCCTAAGTCACGCAATAAGGTGACTGTGTGAAAAGGCTATTCTTCTTCTTTCTATATCAGCAAGTTTTTATTTTCAGTAGACTACAAAACACAATTAGGCTTTGCGGCTAGTGAAGTTCTTAATAAAAGCTGGTAAAATGTACTAGGGTGAAATTTTCGTCTTTAGACCCTGCACCGACCCTGCAAAACCATTCAAGGATCTTCTTCGTCCACGAAAAACACAAGGGTAATAGTGCCTGGTTTGTAAGACCAATCACTCTTAGTAACAAAGAGAGTGATTTCTGTGCTCACTGACTTACGAACTTTTATAACCCCGACATACAACGATTTTTTTGTTAGATACGAGTACATTGAAGTCAGGTCATCAAAGAAGGTGAAGGACATCTACAAAGTTTCGACTGTATCTCAAGCCAGAATGCACTGAATCGGCTATTAGAAGCATTAGAATTTTATTTTGTTCACAGATTTTTACCTATACCAGGGAAATTCATGTTAGCATACGAGGGAAGTTACCGACTTGTCTTGGTAAGTGAGGTGGCACCTTTTTGTTTGTATCCCGAAAGACCAATAAGAGAACAATATGTGTCCGCATGATTGCTTATTTCACCTACGGAAAGAAAATTTGTGAGATTTGTTGAACATGCTTCGATCTGCTCATTTTATACATTTTATTCGTTTTGCTGTTGAGACATGCAATATGCTGTATTCGCCCACAAACCAGCAGTCTGCACAGTCGCCTCTCCTGCCCTCTATCGTGCATATATATTTGTACTCTTTACCCTGCTTCCTTGCCACTTTGTGTTCACCTAGTTTACTTCTTAATCATTAATACAATCAGCTTTGATTACCTTTAGTGACTTTTGCTATACTTTCAGCGCCTTTAACCCTTCTTCTAGAGAACTACAGAAGTATAAGTGCTTTCTTGTAATGCCGCTTACATAATTTCATGCGGTGTATATGAAATGGGGAAGTCCCTAATAATCTTGCAAATTGAGTTTTGCAATTAGCTTTTCCACAAATAAATGCACGTGCCGGTGCCAAGCTTCTAAGTGCAAGCACCCATTCTGAGTATGTTTGGTTAGTTTGTATGCCACGCTTGTTGTGTATCTTCTCTTTGAAATGGTCTGCGAGCTTCTCTTTGAGTGACTACACTTTTTGACAGGCACTTCAAAGTAGAGATACTCTTTTTTGTCAACATCACTCACCACTTTCTATGGTTGAAAGCGTTGTTCCAATTGCTGCATGTAGGCCGTCAAAGTGTTTTTTATACCCTATCCTAAGGGTATATTAAGTTTGATACATAGTTTGTAACATAGAGAAATATTGCAGACAGACCCAATAAAGTATATATATAAATGATCAGTATCAATAGCCAATTCGATTGAGCCATGTCCGTCCGTCTGTCCGTCCGTCTGTCCGTCCGTCTGTCCGTCTGTCTGTCACCAGTTTTTGGGCCTTAAATTTTGAGCTAGGTCAATGAAACTTTGTATGCGAGGTCTTTGGACATCGGGACAGAACAAGTGTAAAAATTTTTAAAATCCGCCCACTGTCACGCCCACTTTTCAAAAAATCACCTTTTTTCACTATTTTCATATGAAACTCGAAAAAACTTACTTAAGCAAATATGTAGATATCCACTTAATCTACAAATCGTCTATACATTGTATATGGCCACGCCCACTTTTTAGGGGCGTTTACTTCAAAAATTAATTTTCGAGTAAAAATATTAGTTTATAGGGCAAAATAGAAAATTTTGTGAATACATTTTCCACCGCCCACTGACACGAGCAAATAAGATAGGGATAGGGTATCATACGATCCGCTCCAGGCGAATTGTAGCATTTTTCACTGGTTTTTTTTCGAAACAAATTAATGAACGTTTTTGAACTTCTCCCATTTTTTGTTATGTTCTCAAATATATTTGAATATGTACATATTCTTATAAGATCTTTTCTCTCGGACATCTCTATGAAAAGAAATATCGCACGAAGGTGATAGCTGCCAAGTCACGTAAATTTGTCCATACTTCCCGAGGTCAAAGTGGCAAACCTCCTAGGTGGACCAGCTGTAGTAAAGTGGTATTGTTGTGTTCCTCCTACTGTGGATCGAATCCTCACGTAACGGAGAAAAAGAGAAAGAAGACCAGGCTCTACTAATTTCAATGAATGCTAATCGGCCATCTCATAGATTCCGTTGCATCCGTTACGATGACATATTTAACTGACAGCTGGAGAGAATACTCGCTACCTTGTGAAAGTTTTAAGCATCAGATTTCATGTAAGCACTGGGTAGAGTGGGAGAACCTTATATCTTTTTAACCGTTAAAACCGTTAAGCAACTTAATGGATTTTATGGGTGTGGTCTTCCTGTAAGATGTCAACGTATGTATCGACGTAACAGATGCGAGGGATTCTAAAGTAGAGTACATAGCAAGTAAGTTGGCTCTGCTCGTACCGTGTAGAAGTACGGCTTGGAGGAAGTGTTTATTTTTAATTGATTAGCATAAATCGAACTTTACAGTATGCAATGAATTTGAAGAGTGTTACAAATGCACTCAAGGCGAATATTTCTTTCCGAAGATACCTTTTAAGCTGCAATTTGTGGTACTTGAACTTCTTTGACTTAACTCTGGAGATGTTGGTTAAAAATAAAAGTTCCTTTTCCAAATCGGTGTTTCCTCAGCGCGGAACGTGAGCGAATCGGAAAGGTAAACTAACAGGTGAGAAGGCAGCCTAATTTCTTGAAACTGATTACGAAGTCTGTAAGCGATAGACCCACGTGCTGTATCACATTCAAATTCATAGGAATTGAATCAATGCGCAATGTTTAGTAATTTGCGATATTTTTTCTCAATAACTTCATAGGTAGAGAGTTCAAGAAATTCATTATTTATTGCAATTACATGAAATAATTTATTGGTACCGCGTCTCAGTGCGATAATAGTGCGATAGGTGTACAAAAAAAAGAATAGAATTTAATTGTAAATAACTAAGGAAACCCCCATAAAAACTTAAACTCCAGATTTCCCCTTGTCGATCAAAGAATCCCCTAAATCTGGGGGAAAAACCAGCACCTATCTGGGCTGACTCTCACTAATCTCATAACGAGCTGCCACACCAACGACCTTCAAGCGATTTCAAATAGATTCAATTGCCATCTGGTATTGAATGTAAAGTCAAGGCAGATGGAACTAGACAGAAGCTGTAGCTCTATACGCTTATTAGGTTCATCTTTCACACTTTTTAGTTTAAAAATATCTCATCGATTGTATACATACCTACAATTTTGTTTTTTGTAACTAATTTAGTATCTTTTGCGTTTTATTTTTAGAGAGCGTCCGTATCGAGAATGTCAATGGGCATGACGGGTCAATTAAATATACCGGCGTGTAAGTTTGCCACATATAATCCGACTATTTATACAAAAGGTGAGTTTACTATGATTAATGTTTATCGATTCATTCATCCTCCCATCCACCCAAAGTAATTAAGTAGAAAAAAATAATTTTCATTTTAGCTTTCATCGTTTATCATTCACTTTCCCGTGGGTGTAATATTTCATTACCAAATTTTTACTTATGTTCGTAGATATACTTTCCATTAAGTATACGCATATAGTAGGTGGTATATCCCATGCAATTTGAATTGCAAATCACCGCAACACATGACAACTTAAGGACGAAGAAAAATCACCTCTTCTGTTATGGTCACCATTTCCATGCAACAAATCCTTTTTAGATTGTACAGTGTAAGAGTGCAAACGGTGCATCATCTTTCTGTGAGAGTTGGCACACCGTAAATACCCCCTGCCGTAGAGGAAATTGTTTGATGGTGAAAAATCTTTTCGATTTTGAATGTGGCCAAGCTCCAGGGCTGCCCTCTAACGCGGTAACGCTGTTGTTCTGTTTATCGCTGAAATATATTCTTGTCCTTAAACTGTCTGGCACACCACAAGACATACCATTATCCGTGCGGGACACAGCTCGTTATTTTACGTCAGAGAATTTTTGCGGAAGGATATACGAAATACCATCGCAAAAATGGGTGCAAGGAACATCCGCAGTGAAATTACATCGGGGATACATATGATACATATAGTAACTTTGATTTGATGGTGTGATTGAGCTTACAATTTAAAGAAATGGTGCATTTAGCTGGTCTAGTTTGGACATAAACTTTATTTAATGGTTTGCTTGCACTTTATGTTCCCTACTCATTTTTGAGCTAAAAAATGCTACTATTTTCTGTGCAAGGTATATTTCTCTGGCGGCCCTCCATGAACTTATTGGGAAATTGTTAGGTTGAATAATTTATTTAACATTCCATGGGGCTATGGAACAGCCCTCCAATAGAAAGTAATCGAATTAAAAATCAATCACGAACAACGCTACGTTTTGATTCGATTGACTTTGTTGTCCTCTGGTTACTTGTACGCTGTTGGAAATATGAGATATCAAATGGCAAAGTGTTTCCATTAGACAACACAATGCACCGTGTTTTGTTACATGGCAGAGATCCATTAAAAAATATCAATCTACAAGTTAAGTGCTAGTGTGTTCTGTCATGTGTAGGTATGTGTAATGACACATTAATAATGGATTGCTTAGTGACCCGTAACAAGCAGCAGCAATTTTAGAAACTTCAAAGTTGTAAATATGATTTGTACAAGATGAACTGAGGGATAAGATAATATCGGTCCATTTACTAATTAAAATTCAAACAAAACTCTCCTTTCGGATACTATGAATGGAAATGCTAATTTTATTCAAATTAATTCAATTGAAAAAGGTGAATCTGAATCCTTCGAGAACTGCTTTGGGTTCGAATATTATTATACCTTAGTTTTATACTGTCTGACGTGGGTTCTTTATGGCTGTGATTTTAAAATTTAAGTCAAATTTATGCCTTGAGCTTTGCAGTTAAAGAGAGATTTTAAGGGGGAAAACAGTGTGCACATGCAATTTGAAGAGCTCTGATGTGATTGATTTATTTACGAGAATCAACCAAACGATATTCATCAATTGCTCGAATTTATTGTTATGCTTCCCAATTGAATAGTTGGTAGTTTTCACTTGAGCCATGAAACAGTACATAGTTATCTACAGATACTAGCATTTTATAACCTGTCTAGACATTAGAAACCTATAACTCTTAAGATTCTCAGATATGTCATCAGATGACCTTAAGAAACAGAATCACACTTTCACTGTAAATTAACTTTGAAATGGTTTGAGCATCCAAGTCGCCATGCATCCAAGCATACAAGTCTAACTACGTAGTAGATGGGGATGGACTCGTGGTTATTAGAAGTGGTTGCATCAACGGCCATTCAGTCAAAAATGCAGCACATTTTCACATTTATTTACTACACTGGAAGGGTTAAGCGGTTGTACTTTAATCAGAAACTGCCTCTTGCTGCAAATGTATAGCACTCTCTCTCATCCTAGTGTACTGAGAAGCTGGCACGACGTGGATGGTTTTACATCCTTCCGTTACTTCGTATTTTATTTTAGCTGGATCTACGTTCTGACTCACATTATTGTCCAAGGAACAGTCCTTTAGCTTACATAATTGGATATTCACGGACCACCAAAATTGCAGATGCCCTTGTGTCGCATTCACGACTTCTGTCTGGTTGCTATGCAAGACCTTACATAGCATTCGCGTCACTGAATATCATTCACATAGACTCTTCCTTATATTCGTTACTTCCCTCCTTTGGGAATATAGTAGGAAACATATCCTTTCTACATAGTCAGGTGATGTCGCATCTAACTCCGAATATCAACATAGAAATTTGGTCTATACTCACAGGAAGAATAAAAGTTGGCCCGGTTAGCTTAGGTTTGTGGGTTGGCAGAGGAATCGAAATACCTCCGCCGCACTCAGGTCAGCACTGACCCATTGTATCACCCATAGCGAGCTTAGAAAAAGGACCCCTTGCCCATCTTACCCATAAATATCTGTAACAACTTCCCATGGTTGTACTTACACGTTACCCGTGTATACATACCATGTTCTGATGAGAGTTCTCCTAGATCCTGAAAAAAGTGTTTGCCGAGGAACTTCGCGACAGCACTGCACAAGCTTGAATTTTATTTCTATGGCGGTAATTGCTTTGACTCACGGGCAGCTGTTGTCACTGCCAGGACCTCCGCTTGAAAAACACTGCTGTGGTCTGGGAGTCGTATAGATCTGGATATACCCAGTGATTCGGAGAAGATTCCGGATCCTACACCGGTGTCCATTTTTGATCCATCAGTGTAAATAGCTATGGATTCGGCATTATGCTAGGCTAAGCTTAGGTAAATGGTATTTTGAAGTCAAGGTGTTGTGGGTGCATGGCCGAAAAATTCCGCCAAGGATGGTCGCGTGCCCTATCGTACTTGACTTCCAGCACGCAGTCTGACTTATGCTTAAGGCACTGATGGCTGCCGTTGATCTCGTGAAAATGTCTAGCGGAGCCAGGTTGAGAATAGCCTCAAGACCCGCAGTTGGAGTGGTTCTCATCGTACTGGTGGCACCAATGCACGCTAATCTTGGCACCGGGTTAAAGCAAATGTGAGTGGGCTAGTGTTGAATTGCAACTACATAACATAACTAGGTTTTTGAAAAACATACATACATACATATATTCAACTGTCAGTAATTTTAATTTTTTTAAATCCGGATTGAGGGTATTTTAAAAATTCTTTTTATCTAGTGTTACATAAAACAAGTTTATCATGTCTATTACTGGTTAACTTAAAAATATATTAATTTCTCTTTCAGGGTACACCGCATACACTCGACCTCGCCAAAATTCAGTATTTGTCGGTCCACAAGTAGTCCTGCCAAAGCCTCCGCGGAAAACAAGATCAGCCATGGACATTCATTCAATGGTACTAGACGAGTCAGCGGAGCATGTATAAAAGGAAATGCTTTACTTTTAATTATAACCAAACAAACGTCTAAATACAAAGGAGCCGTCTCAAGATATCTGCACACTGTCATAGCAGATACATTTTCAAAAAAAAAAACCTAACATAAAAATAGAAACTCGAGTGGACCTAAAAATTTAAAACAAAAAAAAAAATGAAAGCTTTAAACTAAACCTTCAATTGACGGATGAAACAATTTTTTATCTCCCCAAAAAGAAAAAAAAAACAAAAACATCCTTTTTACAATCCTCCCCCCGTAGACACACAAACAAATGCGTATTTTATAAGTCACCCCACTTAGGGAGGTGGGCTGGAGCAAAAGCAAAGAATTATTAGTATAAGTATTCTGAGGATTTCCTTTTTGAAATCCTTTTATTGTAAGCGAATAGCACGCTCGGTGCTGCTATCCGAAGAGCAAGGAATTTGTAATTCTCATTTCATCCGTTATTGAAATTAGGTATTTTAAAAACACAAAGGAAAACAACAACAACAATCCAAATGACTTTAACTTAAGGGGAAAAAAAAACAAGAAACCTCTCTGTCATTTTTTTCATTCTTGAAATTCTTGAAATAGGTACATTTTGCTTCCATCCCTTTGAGAGTTAAAAAAGAAAGCTTTTTAAGGACTAGCGCCTTCTGCAGAGATGGCGTTGGGCTCGTGACATTGTTTTCACATTTTTTTGCTTCCTGTCCTCCTCGGCGACTGCTGCAGTTAGTTCATGAATTATGGTCAGGAGTGCTTATAAAATATTTACAATTTACAATGGCAATCTGTGAATCGTGCCGATTGTAAAAGGTGAGAAAATTAAGTCCTTTATTTGTAGGCGCATTGTGTTAACCTTTGGGTAAATTTATTTTTTCATTAAAGTTTAAATGAACCCCAGACGCCTACATGTAAACCACACAATGACAGTTTGGTTCATTTAACGATTTCAGTCCTAAAACCCCGAAATTCTAATTAAAATCTCGGTCGCCCATTGCGATTTGAAGTTCTTAAAGGAATTTCGTCAAATTAAAAGTGTGTATGAGATGAGGCTTCTAACTGAAGGAACTCTAAGTCCTTAATTCCCACTAATTGGTTTTCTGGTTGTGACACCCTCGCTTGCTGGATTTATGACTTGGATTGGTGGACATGAAATGCCTCACAGCAAATAATGCAAAGTAAAAAATAGATAGAAATAAATTCGTTTGGGGATTACAACAGGCTGAATTTGAAATCTCAAATTTTAAATAAAGAACAAAGTTTGTCCTTGTTCTCTCTAGACTTCGTGGTAGTGTCATCCTAATAATTGTGGGAAAAAATGTGCTCATGTGATTCTTCGAAATTGATTGTCAACATAAAGGATAATAATAAAACGAAATGTATCGTTGATTGTGTAGTCCTTGTATGTCTGGTCTGGCCATATGACAGATTTGGGGATAGAATTTGCAAAGCACGTCCCAATCTAATTTCGTAGCATTAATAATAAAGTGACACTCTCCCATGCTTCTTAGTGCGTGAATAGTGAACACATGCACGACTAGAAGAGATAAATTGATGGAAGTTCCAAGGAACATGGATAGGGTTGGTAATAGAACGGAAACGACCTTTTTTTAATTTATGTATGCACTTACGAGAACTGACATTTTGTTGATAAAAGTTTTTATATTTGAAAACGGATGTTACGAGTTATGATCCCATTCCCAAAATTCCGTTCTCCGAATTTGAATACTCTATTATGTATAAAAATCTTTGTCCTTTCTTCTCGATTGAAGGCTAACTACTTTCCCCTGAGTTGTTGAACAATGTCCGAATTTTCTTCATTCTATTTCGTTTGCCACATTACTATCTCAATTCTAAAGTGAGAGTAATTGGCAATCGTAAGATTTAACAAAATCCAATAGTGAAGGTTCCAAGTTTCTATTGGATACTGAAGATGTCAATGGGCCTGTATTTGTATGTATAATTGATAACTAATTTGTTGTTATATGTTATGACAAACTTTACGAGACTAAAGGTGCTTGTCCACTTAAGAGTAAAATTTGGGCAAGTAGCTCTCAAGCTACTCTCGAGAGAAATTTCGTAAATGGAAACGGACCTGAGAGAAATTCGCAGAGAGCTGGTTTAAGCTACTCTCAGCTTCCAAACTTTTAAAGAGTTGCTTGCAAGTGTACAGACGATCATCTCGCACTTTTCAAACAATGTTCGTATTCTGAGAGTAGATAGTCGCGAGCATGGCTCACACAAATCACACACTCGCATATGGAAAGCTACTCGAGAGTAACTCTCGAGAGTTTACTAGCAAAAGTGCTCTCAAGTGGACATGCACCTTAACTCTTACTAAGAAAACGTTCATGTCTTTGAACAATCAGTTTGTCAATTAACTTAAAGAATCGTATATTCATTCAAAGTATATACATACGTGCCATTATATTCATTTTAGTCAAAAGCTATGTCGGTAATCCAGTCTTCTTACCCATTATTCCACTTTTTAGCTCGTTTCTATATAATTTAGTCAATTTACTAGAAATACAAAATAACAAACTCCTCATTGTTCTTCGTATCAATATTTGGATTGTTCAAAAATAAAATTTAAAAAAAAAAAACAAACAGATACCCACTCATAATGCAAAATTAAATTTGACTGAGGTATAATAAATCCTTGTCAATTCCCTTGTCAATATTCTAAATATTCATCTCTCCTGTCAGCGACAAAAAAGAAGTCATATGCTGTCGTTCACATACAATAACTCATATCGGAGTATAAAAAGAGGATACATACTTATAAATACCTGTCACTCAACCATAAAGAAAATTTTAGCCCCCGTCCCTATTCAATATCTGCCTGCCAGGACTTGTAAGCACGCCCATTAAAAGCATATAACTTTGGCATATTTCGCCACATTTATTCTCCACCCAGTCTATTGAACTAGAAAACAAGCTTTGTAAGCGAATATTTTCAGCCTAATTTAAATTCAATGGCCATAAACGTACCTCGCCACACAGCAATTAGAAGCCACGCAGAAAATTCAAATGAACCTCTGGAACACCTCCTGCTGGTGGCACACACAAAGGCGGGTGTCACACTTAACTCTGAATTTATTAAACGTAATTGCCGTAACCTTAAGGAGTTTTGGCATCCCTTAATGTTTTTTTTTTTTTTTTTTTGTCTTTGATAAGATCCTTAAAACCAGCGCGTGACAGTACGGTAAATTTAAAGACACTAACCGAAAGGACACAGGTGGCGAAAATACAAGTTCAAGTTCACGAAGCGCACCAAGTATCCCTCGTTTAACAGTTAATTTGTGCCACCCCTATTGTTTGTCCTAAGTTGCCATAAGCCACACGAAGAGATATCTTGTGAGTTTTGTTCAATAAAGTCCTGCCACAAATCAAATTAACGTCACAACAAGCCACACCGACACCACACTGTCGGTGCTTGTGACACTCTGTTAGGTAGCCAAGTGCATGGCAGCTAAATTTAATATACACTATGACACGCCAATTTATGGGGATGCCCACGTGATATCATTATGCCAGGATATGCTACAATCCCTTCAATCGAACTGTTTATGCGATTGAAAAGTGGAACGTGATTAAAATGTGAATAGAGCCACTGAATCAAATATTTTATGGCTGCCACCACTGTTCGACATAAACCATGACAGGCAAGTGCAACTATCGCACCCCTCCGGAGTAAGGACCTCGTAAAAAGAACATTTTGTTGAATTTATGGGATTTTCAACAGCGCGACCCACACAATCGTCTTACATATGGCCAAAGTTCCGTGTGGTGTGTAACGGTGTTTATCAGCAGAGCAATGAAAAGTTATATTCCTCGGTTGTTTGCTTTGAAAAGGGACAAAGTTTATTTTATTTTACGACATCCTTGTCCTCGCAAATGGGATTTGCATTGTGTCTTAACTGAGGACAACGCGTTTATGTTTGTTGGAGAAGGGAGCCTTGCAGTTAGCTTGACTTAGGACCATCGCAAGTGGATTTTGTAATAAAATGTCGCCAATCGCTTAAGGGCTCAATTTACAGAGCAAAACTTTTAAGACAGTTTCTTCGGGCGTGCAAGGACACAACATACACCAATCAAAACAATGACTGAACAGTACGACAACAGCGGGGGTTGGGGAGGATGTTGATAAATAATTCCACATCAATCCACTGGCCAGACAATAGGAAAAGTTACCACTACTGACATTGACCCACCTAGAACTGACCAAGCTATAGAAATAACGATCAATTAGAATTGATTTGTCGGATAACAAAAGAAAGTTTATTGGACCTTCGCTTATGAATGGAGGTCGGTTTGTGGCAATTTGGAACTCGATATAGGTACGGGAACGTGATTGACTTTTCTTTGTTGAATCTATTATGGGGATG
This sequence comes from Chalcosyrphus nemorum, assembly GCA_949716465.1. Taxonomy (NCBI): domain Eukaryota; kingdom Metazoa; phylum Arthropoda; class Insecta; order Diptera; family Syrphidae; genus Chalcosyrphus; species Chalcosyrphus nemorum. The sequence continues at coordinate 1,618,160 of OX454332.1, forward strand.
AGGTAGTTTTATACGTTTTTAGATGGTACATACATATATAGTCAGCCATCAGACAAATGTAGGCGATAAGGTGAGCTTGCTTTAATGAAGACGAATGGCTGAAAAGTTTTATGGCTAAGGGGAAAACCATTGTTGAAAGCGGGAGGGATGATTGTTGATGAGCCCAATTATCCAGAAATGAATGCAAAATGTTACTTAAACAGAAGTCCCACTTTCATAAAACTATTTAATCATGTTGTTGAACTGTTAAACGCTATAACTCTTCATGTTGACTCGGCAAGACAGATTAAAAAAATAACAGTCAATTTGACAGATGTAGCCTCAACAATATGGTCGCAATCATCTGTTAAAATTTAGAAATCCCGATTGGAAAACATATTCTGTTTTTAATGTGGCCCGCTGCCATACTTCAAACAAAAAAGTGGGACTAAAGGAGTTTGAGTTTGACACCCCTGAGCTAAGCTATCTTCTGGGCGTAATTTCTGAGCAGATCAGATATGATAATAAACGAGTGCAGCTTGACTGTTAATGAAGATGGCGATATCCTTTTTCGATACTGAGCCTGGAAAGTATTGACCTTGTTCCCTCTTTAGGGTTAGACCCATCTATTAAAACGGCAATTTCTATAAACTTCATTACATTGGAAAACTTCCATATGACTATATTCTACTCCATACGGTGTATCCAAGTGGACGCGTGCACAGTGATGCGATGCAAGAAGCGTTTAGTTGCGATAAAACATATATTCTTATGTACGTTTGAACAGTGACCCTCTCGCACACAAGCTCTTCTGACCACATTTTTGAGTGATTCCAAGGGAAAAGCTTTTGTGATGTGTGCGAAAAGAATTTAACTACAGCACAAGTCCGATTTAGTATATGTAGCTTCACTGTTCGCACCTACATATAATATATATATCATAAATTATCGCATAAATTATCGGAAGCAACCGCTTTTCGCATCGCATGACAGTGTGCGCAGTCTAAGGAACCATCTTAAGTGCTGACGTTTACGACGTGGTACGCAGAGCTCTTGTAAGGGCGATATTAGCTGACTCTTAAACTGCTGGCAACATATCCCTCATTGACTGTATATTAATACTCTTACACTATGAAAAATAGCCGCACTGTTTTCAGACCCCGTAAGTATGTAAATAAAAGGTTTCCTCAATGCCTTCCGATACGCAAAATAAGTAATTAAACCTAAAACTAGGTCCGTTCGCGTACCCTCCCAAAACAGCGAATTTTTACGAAAATTTACGAATTTCTATGAAAAGCTGTTCGCGTACGGGGAATTTTTGTAGTTTTTCGCAGAAGAGAGCCCTCATGAGAGAGTAAAAAATTTCCCCATGCTACGAATTTTAGTGCAAGAAATTTCTTTGGGCTGGTTTGTGAAAACTGTCAAATATGTCAAATCAGTGTATTTTCAACATTTTCTTGTTCAACCTGTTCGTTTAGTTTTTCGTAATTTTAGCTCTTTTTGAGAGAATTTTTCCCCCACTCTTCCAAATTTGATAATCGACGAATTCTAGTGCAAAAAGTACGCGAACGGACCTACTATTGTCAGTTGCTTTTCTTGTCAGTTAAAGCGAATTTTCACGAAAACCTGTTCGCTTACGAAGAATTTTCGTAGTTTTTTTTTTTTTTTTAAGAAGAGAGCGCTAACGAAAGAGTAAGAAATTTCCCCACGCTATTTTCGTTTGATATTTTACGAATAGTTTAGTACAAAGAAGGACTTATTATCATGTAACGGTTTCCAAGGGTCAGTTTTCAAGACGCTGAATGAAGATTGAATCACATATTCTTCTCTATTGTGTATTGCTGCGTATATTTTCTTTTCAAAATGTGTAAATAAATGTTTAATCAAAATATATTCTCTAATATCCTTCGAAATCAAAATGGTTTCTCGTTCAAATGCTCAGTCTACAGGCATTGTAATCATTGAGTTTCAGGTTGTTTTCCTCTGTAAAAAATGCTCAAAATACAATTTACTTATATATACATACTTTACTTATATATACTTAAAGAAATATGTATTTATTGTACTGAAGACGATTTATTTACAACGAATTCTTGTTATATTTATTCTGAAGGTATCCAAATTGAAGGTTATGATTGAATGAATGGATATAAACATAAAGGATCAAAACGTAGTCTATATCTTATTCTCTCTTTAAGTAGTTTATATTTCTATCTATTCTATTCTAGAAATTATAATTTTCAAAGCTAAACGTTTAACTACCAAATTTATATCTATTAAATATTTTACTCCTACTCTATTCTATTGTATAAGCAAAACTCAAAAACAAATTTGTTTAAGACGTTACCCTGATCTGTCAAATAAATAGGGGCATTTTAATACTTTCGCAAATATTCTGTAAATATTAAATAGTCTTCGACTAACTGAACAAAAAAGAAAGTGGATCAATATTTAAATAAATATGTATTTTGTGAAATCAAAAGAGATTGCAACTATTTTTTACTGATACTGATACAAAATGTTGTTATTAATGTTAAAATGTTACAAAAAAAAAAAAGGCTATAAAAAATTAGAAGATAGAAAGTAAGATATTTTATGAGAACAAAAATCTATATCAGTAGAAATTTTAATTTTTTATAAGTGCATACAGATATATTCTAAAAAAATATACGTTCATATATAATTAAATAAAATTACCAAATTTTGGAAACGTTTCTCGTTTTATTTTGTTTTCCACAAAAGTTCCACAGATGAAGAAGAAGAATACTCTTAAAGGTTAAGAAGATATTCGGTTAGAGACAGGAAACAACATTAACCACAAGCAGACTTTGATTATTTTCTCTAGATACACAATCGTGCTACGGAAAGTTTCTTATTGAACCGAAAACCTTGTAAATTATGTCGAATTAACTGAACCTTAAGCAAATCAAAACTCAATTGTATCTGTAATGGCCGGCAGAGTGTACTGAATTTCTGAGCGATTTCTGGTCACCCATCCGTTTACATTGTGCTTTAACCTTGGTCCCTTGTACGGATTTCAATTTCGCAAAACAAATCAGGATTCCTCACTGATACACTGTGGAATGGTGTGCAATTTCACTTCCCGGGGTCAGGAGGGACAGAAACAGAACTCCAAATTGAATTCATTGTCGTGTGGAAATTTACTGAAAAAAAAAGTTACAACATTGCTAGGATATGTGGGGTGCTAGAAATTCCTGAGAATCTACACGTGTTTCCTAGCAATATCCTCACAGACAAAGAGTATTGTAGCAACGACACTGAGAAACATCCTGGTTAAGATGGGTATGGGTGTGGTTGAATCAGGTGTCATCATACATACAACAAGGAGCAGGAGCCAATATAGAGGCCGAAGGTTGGAGTTTTGAATTTCATAAATTTGCCGACGATTTAGCTATGAGATTTAATGAAAGGGAAATTGCGAAAAACGCAAACGTTCTCTGGTAATCCGATTGAAGAGGAGTACGAGGAAACTCCAGACACGAACGAATGGGAATGACACACAGCTAAAAAGGAAGGCACAGCCCCTACAAATTACGAAGAAGCGCATAAAAGTAATCTGTGGAGGGATTTGAATTTGAATGTTCGGCGGAAGCAGCCATATAAATAAATCAACGGCACTTTATTGTTGTTGGGTTGCAGACTGTGGGTATGCTTGAGGGATTTTTGAAATAAATCCTTCATTTGAAAGTTCCTACGAAGTAAAGGAAAGGATGGGTGATGTACACTTGTATGTAAATTCCCTAAACGTATGCCTTGCTCTTAGGTGGATAATATTTGACACTCGTAGAGACAACAAGTAATTTACGCAGATGGATGCTTATGCTGGGCCGATATGAAACGGATTGTTTACACTTGAATTATGACTAACATATCCTGTGGGTTGTGTAACTTATGTTACCAAGGGAACTAAGGATGCAAAGATTTGTTTGGCAGAAAGGTTCCATTTAAATAAGAAGATTATGGCTCAGGAGTGCGTTGAAAGGGAAAAAAATTGCAATATACCTTTAGCATTATCATGAGGTGTGGCATGAGGTTGTCTTTACATTTATTGAGTTTGTTTAGCTGGGCTACATTCAGGATGATAAGGGTCGTCTAGTTACATAGGTTTTGTTTTATTGCGGCACAAAGGATAAGATAATAATGCACAAGAAGTTTATAAAGACCTTCAATTGTATTAGTTGTATAAGCAAGGACAAAGCACATCTTTGCTTAAAATATAGGAAAAATTTATCATTAGATTAAGCATTTAAATCAATAAATTTAAACTATTAGCAAGATGGGAATTGAGTAGTCATGATCGAGATGTGATTTACTTGATAAAATTCAGACAATTAAGAACGTTTTGGAGGCAGGGATATTATGAAGTAGCGAGAATGGGATAATAACTTATAGACATTACTGTACGAAGCAGAAAGTGTCAGTGGATTGGGCGGACGATACGCCACACATTGGGGTATTTCACCATAAAACATGGCAAGATTTTGGAAATCTTTCAAAGGTGATGCTGAACCCTAATTCAGTTACAGTGTGGTATTTCCACCCTCTAAATCCACCTCCCCTTCAACCACTGACCGTTGCGGCACTGCCGTCAATCATCGCAAGGATGAACGTTGACAGCCACCAGCACTAATTGCGATTATAGCCACTGTTTCACTGACTGCCTCCCAATTGATTTGCGTGCTTGGCATTTTCCTGAGGATGTTAAATGGATTCAGGGTTCACCCAATCTGTTCGCTAGCATATAATGAATATTACTCGTATGAGCTCCTCTGTGCACATTGGACAATAAGGGTTGTTCTCATGGCAAAATCTGCGGAGGTGTGAAATATCCATGACCCGTAAGCATCTGCATCAGCTAGGAGTTCAGTTCTCCATGCTTCCTATTGATTGAAAGGTTTACATTGAGGATCAATCATCTACGCTTGTCGGAAGAGTACTATCTATCATGCTATTTGTTCTTTGTGATATTCTACAATCACTTCGACACACTGCTGTTGGCCGAATTGTGCTGCGATATTTCATTAACAAGAGTCTATTGGCACAATTCCAGCCAATACGCATAGCATGTCGTATGAGGTTGTTCATAAGACGCTGCTTACTTTCAATTCATTAGTATAATATTGTATCTTTCTACGACATATTTGGTTGAAGCCGTAGAGCATATTCGATGTCACAACTCTTGCCAAGCGTAGTCTGAGGCAGCCGTTGTTCTTGTCGGCTTCCCTCCTGCATGTTGCAGATGTTGCTTGCGTATGTAGTAATGCCAAGGTATACTTCAACTCTGGTCTAGAAACTACAGCGTGATCACCCACGGTCGGTCTCACAGTCTTCATCTGCTAGTCGTAAGTTAACGCAACATTTTGCTCAGATGGCCATTCACACATCGATTCTGTCACCCTTCCTTAGCACAGGTTTACATTGTTTTCTTCTTTTTACAAAAAAAAAAGTTCACATTCCTGAAAGTAATACGACGCTACTCTACTACAAGCTGCCTTTGAGAGTATTTTATTGCCTTCTCAATGACTCGTAAGAGCTCTTGACTAACACACGTCCTTGTAGAACAAATAAATAATCGGAAACATTGATTCGCTGTCTTACATCTTACATCTTACTTCAATTCTAATTAAAGCACACCATGTCAACAGTAGAGCACCCTCTTCTTTCAGGATAAAAATTAATTCACAATGATGTACTAAAGGTCAACCGCATTAAACTAAAAGCATGCTATTACTGCAGTCATGTACTCGGCCAGAGAGGAAATCGGTTTATCCGGTTACCTTCTCCATTTCTGATTAATTAGTGCACAGGAACTTTGTTTCCTTGTCATTTACCTTTATAACTTGATGTACACATCTCCTCCGCATCCCCGTTAACACACAACACAAATATAATCTGACATTGAGTAGTATGCTCAAGGATTCACAGAGCTAATGGACAGAGTCGTATAGACAAATTACTGCATCTAATGAGGAGCCCACTAGCGATTAAAGGATATCGCCCACGCAATCAGAGTGAGAATGAGACTTGAATGGGCATAGGAATGGAAAGACATACATATGCAAATACACTCAGAAGAATTTGTGTTTCGAATTTTTAATCAGGAGGGCAAAGGAATCTATCAATCGTCAATCGAAGGTTTCTTTACCATTCCCTTTTGCGCCAGTAGCAGTTTCAATAAGACTTCTCGTTTAATTAATGCAAATGGGTCTTTCTTATCCAAATTGGCAATTTCATCGACGACGTGACAGTCGTTAAGAAAGTTCTCAAATGAAATTGAAGAAATCATGCGACACAGTTTGATTGATGTCACCGGGGAAATTATCCTTGAAGTACCTTTATCCGACTTCAGTTCCATTATTGATTTCTCGTAGTTGTCACTTTGTAAACGTGCTAAGGGTGGAATGGGTTCAGAAAAAGTGCTGGAGAGTGGTGCAGACAGAATAAAGAAAAACTTTACAAATCCATGCCAACTCCTGAAGCAATCTCATTTGCACATTTTTGGAATTTTCAAAATTGAAACAAAGCGCTTTGAACTTGAACTTCTTAATCTGTTCAATTCAGGCCACAATTGTCCTGGCACCCATTAAATTAAATCCTTACCCTTGCGCATTTCTAAATAAATGCGAAATTAATGCCAAGACTTTGGTCCATTTAGTGAACCGCAATGAACTTCATTAGAAGAACTGCGTTCCGAAGTCTATATCCAACCCGCAGGAGACAAACCGAAGCGATTTGTATCTGTTTGAAAGTTGAAGGCTTCCGAAACAGCCATTCGTAATGTATCAAATGGCCAATACCATTGACTACCATTTATTTGGGTTAAAAAGAAACACAACACACAAAGTAGACTTTACTTTCTCCATTTGGTTCGAATCTAATTTTCTACGGATGAGCAATAAAAGAGAACGTCGTTGGCTGGAGGAAGATGATGACTGGGCGGGTTTAAGGACCGCCATAAACCAGCAGTAACCCCTTAAGAGGTGGGAAAGGATATAAAATTTACGTTTATCTGTGTTTTGCTGGTTTTTTTCTTTTTTTCATGTGTGGCGACGACGAGGACAAGGATATTTTCAATACCTATTGTCGCTGAGGGTGTGCGAGGAATCCTCGTCGAAAGACATTAATCAACTTGGTCTAGTAGGTGGCAATGTGATTGAATATGTGTGATCGGGAAATGGGGACAAGAGCAGTAAGTCGCCTGCTGGAACTTCTTGTGAGTTTTGGCCACAAGAATCATTCGGTTTGGTCGGGAGTTGCGGCGCAGTTTTGAAACGTTTTTACATGCCAATTATTGTGCTGAGGATAGTTGATGGATAGTTTCCTACGTCGACGGTAATGATCATTAGCACTGGGATAACTTATAGCTGTCGCATGTGGTGATGTATTATGCGTCAAGAAGGCACATTGTGTTTCATGGAGGAATCAATTTATCTGATGAGTTACAAAGGCATTTAAACGTAGTTTCGATGAGAAAACCGACCGATGTGGTATTGGATTGCAAACCAGCACACACGCAGTTAGAAGAATAATGCGTAGGCCAAATCGTTTTATCATCCATTGTGAGGCGGGGGAATGGAAGTGACCATGATGTTTAGATTGCAAATTGTGAATCTGATAGTAATTTATCTTTTATCTTCCAGAAACTATGGTAGAGTGGAAGAAAAGGTCAGGACGTAACAAAGCTTTTACATTTGAAAGGAATGAATGAATCATTATGAAGGCTCAAGGGAATTTCAAAATTCATCTATGCATATGTATGTATGTATGTGCAGCCTTGACTGTATCCTTCTTCTGCTCCACTGAAGTTAGTGCTCTTTAATTACTATTCTCTCGTGAGAGGTCTTGGCGTTATAGCGGAAAAGCAATGGTTGATTCATTTGGAGGCACTCTTTTCGTAATAAAAAAAATATAAAAGTATTCGATTTTATCGGCTTATCTTTGTTATCAAACAAAGCAGTGAGTATTGACATTTGCTTTTTATTATTTTTTTTCAAATGTTGGCCATAACTTCTGGTAACATGTTCTATTTTTAATTGAATTTTTTGAAGACCGTCAGAACATGAGATTACTTCACCTCAAGCAAGTTTAATATCTTCTAAATAACACCTACTCTTCTAAATTTTCCAATCTACGAATTTTAGTGCAAAAATGTCATACTTGAGTCGTTTAAACCATGTCTGTCAGACATGTAGGATCATGCGAACACCCCTAATTAGGTTTCTAGACATAGCTTTATTGTACAGCCGGCTGTTTGGCTGCTCAATGCTCAAACAACGACAGTTAAGAGGACCCGTACATTTATATCATCGCGTATCATCGTGATACATATACACAAAGATGTATAAGTACATATAACTAGCTTAGTGTTCTTCTTTCGTTAAGGACATAACCAGCTTAGTATCACTAGTCCTACACAATAAACATTAAATGTTTCGATTCTGGTCAATAGTGTGGGAGTTCCGTCTTGCTCTGCCTTCAATTATAATCTTTTTCCTGACACATACTGGGGAGGGGCATGAGAAAATTATAATTTCATAGCAAATGTACACTATAACGAGTACAAAGCCCACATCCTCATTCCTGTTCCTTTGGGCAGAGGCGATGCTAACTTACACACACTGTGGGGAAGCAAAAAATCGTCTTTTACTTACCTCCTCCCACCACCCAGAGCCAAAAGGACGATGACTTCAGGATATCAGTGCGCTCCTTTCCCCCAACAACGATCCTTCTTAAAGATGGCTGGCTGTTTGGTTTAGTTGATGCAATAAAGAAAAACTTGATGTGTATGTCTGAGGGTTGTGTACGTAGGAGTTGACGTCCCTCTGGCTGAAATATGAATGAAAACATATCAACCAACGATCCTTTTGGGTGGCGTTTGCCAAGAAATACTCCTCCCTGCGATGAGTAACATCCGTCTTCCTTCCGAGGCAACAATCCCTTGAACGTATGTACATAAAAATTGACACGCAACAAAAACAAACACACGAGAGTGTTCATTTTACAGACTCCTTCGGGGAATGGTTGATTTGTCCTTTTTTTTTTCGTCCAATAATAATAATTCTCACTCACGCAGGATACATGGAGTAGAGAATGAGAGTGCTGTGTGTTCGTTTTCCAGGTCAATGTCGAAGCATTTCCAATCGATTTATGAGTATCTACAGATCGTTTGGCTTTTTGTTGTCTTAACTAAAACGGTTATCTTTTAAGGGTTCCATCTCGTTTTTTGTTATGATTGTTGTTGAAGTTTGTATGGTAATCAAATTGGAGTAGACTGGGTGGTGAGAGTAAGAGGGTGTTTGTGAACGTTTTTTCCCGAGTTGATTTTTCTCAAAATGCAAATATTGTTCATGTCTTTTTCTAAATTGAAAAAAGCTGTGAAGGATATGCTTGTTATACCGGATGAGTTGTCCCGTATGGTATTTGCAATATAGCATGTAGTTCACCCGATTTGCATAAACTTGTGCACGACGACATCATTTTGTTCAGTGTCAAATTGAATTGGGATTTATGGGTAAATATTCGAAAACTTTTCTGCCAAGTGTATCTTTCTGAAACATCGTTTTTTCAGGAGATGAACATAAAAGAAACATTATGCTGTTCAAAAGCTTCTAATTTAAAACAATCTGAGTTCAGATTCCAGCTTCCCCTCTTCTTATTCGCTTTGCTAATTGCTTCAAATACATGAAATACCCTCAGATACAATACCTCTCCGATTCCATTAAATGATGAATACAAAAAAAAAAAAAAAAGAAACGCTCAATTTTAAATCTAAACGCTTCTGTCATTATCATTAGGATAACATGGACCGGGGAGCATTAACAAGGACACTCCTGTGGCCGAATTGATAGCACGCAAAAATTTCAATAGCCCCAAGCAACGAATGCTGTTTCACTGTTTATTGTTAGCATGTTTTTATTTTGTCGCCTTCATTTGGCAACAATGATTCCCTCTCCTTTTTTAAAGGGACGTAACATTTGCGCCAGTTAACAGTGTCCTTGAGCATTTGATAAAAAAAGAGTAGGTATGGTGAACCATTAAAGCAGCCTTAGGGGGTTTTTCTATTAAACCCTAATTTTGCCAGCGCCATTGTTTGGGGTGAATATAAGGATTCTCTTTTGGTTTAATCAACGAGACAAACAAAGAATTTCAACTTCGCAGCGCCGAGTAATTTAAAATCATTTTGGTGTAAGGACGAAAATTACGACTAAGCCTTCACAAGAAAGAGTGTCAGAGCTTATTACACTTGATGCACAATGGCTAAGTGTGGTATGATATTTTTCTTATTAAAAACTTGAGAGTACACTTAGTTTCAGTTAGTCTGTTGGAAAAAGTGAAACACTGTATTTTTCTAATTCAATTATGAGCCGGGTAACTATAGAGGTAATAATAGTTCAAAAGGAAATAGGTACATATTCAGCAAAAAGGATGTAAAAGGATGATAGAATACAAATGGAAATGTGATTCAACCATTGCAATCATTGATGACGAGATCATCTTCGTAGGATGGATGAAGGGTTAAGAAAACTGTATTAACTTCTGAGACCGAGGAATGCGCTTTAAACTGAATGAAAGACTTTATCCCGCAGTTTTTAAATGCAAATTAACAACAACAGGAATAAGGAAGAATGATCGAATTATAAGTTCAAATAACTTAGGCAGCCTTCACGTCAAAGACGCCTATCTCGAAAACATTGGACAACGGCAGGGCGAGACAAATCAAGAACCAATAGCATTTGAAACTGTGAGGCCTGAAGAAACTTTCTGAGGGTAAATCGGCAATCCCCACATTGAAGTTATAATATCACTGATAGCAATTTTCGTTGGCAGACCTGCTGCCAGCAAAGCCATTGCCTCTGTGACTGTATCATTCAAATTTATGGTAACAATGGTGAGTTCTAGACACAGCAACGTTTATGCAAGCGAATACGCTGATGAATTGGCCAGACAAGGCTCAAGTCACTATTTCTCACGTCCGGAGCAAATTTGCATCCTGGTCAGAGCAATAAAGTCAATCATCAGTTACTTAAAATTTCCTTAACAATCTTAGTCCAACTTACGGGCCTTACGCGAGCGCTTTAAAGAAAGTTTAATACTTATGCTATGTCTTAATGTAGACAAAGAAAAATGACATTCTCATTTATAGATTTAAATAAATGGACTCCAAGTTGAAAAAAAAAAAATTAGCGGATAAGCTGTCGCAGTCTTGACTAGATGAACTAAGAACTACTTTCCTCAATCGTACTAAAAAACCAGCACAAGTCTTGCTTTGCTGCATGAAGTTCTTTATTAACGTTGGTCACTGCTTCTTCATAACGCAACAAGTAGATGTTATACTTGGCTTTTTAAATCGTGTTTACGTTTTACCCCTTAACGCTGAATTATAACAATCCACAGCTTCCTTCAGTGCTGTCAAGTTGCCCATAATAGGAGTATTATATATTAATATTACTTGATGTAAAAGAAACTGAAACAGCCAGTTATGTGCCTCCTGTTAATTCCTCATAAGTTTCCTACGCCCAACAATCTCTTTTAAAAAAAATAATTCAAAGAAAGGGAAAGCGCATCTCTGGTTATATTTACATAAATGTATTAATTCTTAGCACTAAAACAATTATTCACAAAATCCTTTCGTTCTCACCTATTGAACGTATCCCAGTTGATAATTCATCCAGAATGATTTCTCTTATATGCTTCTTGCGCCATCTGTAGTCTTTTTCAATTATGGTTTATGTCTATGAAAATTCACCACACATTTCAAATAATATGAATGCCCAATGCTCTCTTCCTTATCATTCAACAATCAAAAGACGACTTGTTTAGAAAAATTGAGTGTTTATTACATTATATTGAATAATAATTAAGTTCTCAGTATCCAGAAGACATCCTAAAACAATGATTTGGAACTGACCCGTGTCGCTGGTTCCGCTGTTTGACATTTCGATAACATCATCTCTCACCACAGCACACAATTGAAGTTGACATGTGCGATGCGCATTTATCGAAATCATCTCGAATTTTGACTTTTACCACTGCAAGGTGTCGTTTGTCGTTTGTCGCTGTCTCGTCGCAGAAATTTCCGCAAAGTTTTCGCCGAATAGCTTGCAACCATCGTCGCCCGTGCTGTAGCTAGCCATCTGTCGCACTCAGCAACTCGTAATCGCAAATAAGCCCCAAAATGCCGAACGAAACCATCAAGAAGGTGAGTCTCATCCCTCCCCCCGTCATGCTGCTTGGTTATGTTTTCCCGCAGAAAGCGTCGTTGTTTTATTCCCTCACTGACTCACTAAAACATTGCTTCTTTCCCAGGTGCAAGACTACAAGGACAGCCTCGTGAAGAAGGCCGAACAGTTGATCTTCCAGGGTTTCCCCGAGAAAATCGTCGAACTCAACGAGATGCTGGCCACGGCCATGTTCAGTGAGCGCGATTTCAACGAGGTCCATCAAGACTTGAACATTCCAGTTCCTGATCCGATTGTTGTCAATCATGTGGAGGATGCCGATTCGGAGCCACCTTCCGCCAAGCGGCCGCGCAACGATTTCTGTGTGCCCGGGACCAAGGTGATGGTCCTACCGTCAGGTACTGTGCCTTGCAACGCGCCACTCTGCGACATGATCAAGGTAGTCAAGCCCATCATAAGGAAACTTGTCGAGGATTGTAAGTTAAGCCTTTGACAGAGGTGATGTCATTTTCACACTAATGAACTCGTATTTTTTTTTTTACAGCGAATCTACTGAAGATGTGGATCTCCTTCCTGATACCGAAGATCGAGGACGGCAACAACTTTGGCGTGTCCATCCAAGAGGACACCCTGGCCGAGATCCAAGCGGTCGAATCGGAGGCTGCTGCATTCTTTGATCAGATTTCAAGATATTTCCTATCGCGCGCCAAGGTCGTCTCAAAAGTTGCCAAGTACCCACACATCGAGGACTATCGTCGAGCCGTTGTCGAATTGGACGACAAGGAGTACCTGAGTCTGTGGCTGGTTGTATGTGAGGTAAGGAATCGTTACTCCTCACTGCATGACATCGTCATCAAGAACTTGGAGAAGCTCAAGAAACCTCGCTCGTCAAACGCCGAGAGCTTGTATTAGGAGTGGTGGAGTTTCTCCCCGCCCCTCTGCAGAATCATCAACTCCAATAAGAATAAAAACAATCGAAAAATTAAACACGTTACGCGCGTATTAACGACAAGTTGTGGGGACGACAACAGAAGAAAGAGTTTTTTCTTTGTTTTTTTTTTTCTCCAAGTTAACATTTAAATAAAAAAAAAATTAAATATTTGTTTTCCTTTCTAATTACACATGATATGCATAGTTTTACTCTGGATGAGAGCTATAATAATATACAAGAATAAATAAAATGAAACACTTTAGATGCCGAGTTGTTTCTTGGAAGCTTTTGGATTGTGTTGTTTCTGTTCTGTTAGACATAGACCTCGCCCTAAACTTGGCTTAGTTTGTGTTGTGATTAGAGGGTGACTAGCGCTACAGTATGACATACATATGTGCATATGACGACCAACATACATGATGAAATTGCATTTGTACCACGTGTCGTGTAGTACGCCGCCGTTCTTGATTATGTTTACAACATTCAGGGTCACGAGTACGCAATGCACTTGCTGCTAAATCTGTGAATCAAATAGTAGCCTTATCAAGGATGTCAAAAAGTTTTAAAAGCTCATTGGTTGATGTATTTGCTGAAATAATGTACAGAAGTGCGTATAGGGTGTTTTTGTGTTGTTGAACACGTCACCCAAGTTGTATGGCAAAAATACTTCCATTCCAAGTTGACTTTCAAGTGTTAAATGCTTGGATAACGCAGATAACTATATGTACTAAAGTCATATGTGGGAGTAGGGAATGTTGCCAGCTTCCGGTATTTATCAGCAACTTTACAATTTACAGTGAGGGCTTATAGTTACGGAAGTCTTATCGTTTTATGCAAAGTGAAAGTTAATGGTGAAATCCAGAGAAGCTGTATTTATTCTGTGGTGCACAGGTTCTAGAAAATGAAGAAAAGAAAATTTAGCTGGGACAATAGTACATATTATTAGGTTGAGTAGAACTGTCCCTTATTATTCAGTGAAATAAAATGAGCAAAGAACATAAATCTTAGCTTTAACTTATTCTTACCAGCAGCAAAGGAAACCAATTGATCAATGAATAAGAGCATATTACACCCTATCATTTGGCTTACTCGAGAGTGTAGGTAGTTTCTCCATCAACCAATCCTCGAACTCAGATTTGGCAAAGCTTAGTTATTGAGAGTAAATTATACAAGCTCCTAGTCCTTCTAACTACCTATTTGCAAGTATCGAGAGATGATTGGGCCCTGTTCCCATTAGAGAAAACCTTCTTGAACTTGAAGCACCCTTAGATTGATTTGGGCAAATATCACCCTGAAGATTCTAGCATCGACATCGATAAGGCCCGATATCTGTCCGCAGGTACTAAAACCTCTAGAGGTTTTAGCTCCCGCATAGATCAGGTGTCCTACCCGAGTAGAATCACCGGCAGTAGGTTTTTCAGACCCGTTATCTATCTTTGAGCCGTACTTACACGTCCCCACGGCTTCTACATAAATAGTTGAACTCTGCTTTCTATTTGCGAAGCATAGTTCTATTATATAAATTTGGCCAGTAGGCACGGGAAGTTACACAGTGTTCTCTAGATTGCCAGTATTCGTTGGCCTCTTTATCTATGATGTTGTCAATAATACAAGGATGTTCATAGCCGATCTCACCGTTGGGATTTCATGCCTTTTCGTTCCTATCTACATTACTGTGTCCTAGAGGACCTAATTGAGAAAATAAAATCCCAAAAATAGGCTGGGTAAAAACAATATAGCTTGTATATTTCCCAAAACCTTAGGGACCTACATTTTTATGCCATATCCGAAGGGCAGAGGGTTTTTGAGAAGCTTTCTCATTACAGTGAATACTTTTGCACGTTTCCCAGACGTTCGGATGAGGTGAGGCCGTGAAGAAACTTCGATGGTATTTCCCTGTATTCGAACTTGGAACCTCTTGCGCAGTAATCCAACGCACTAACCAGTGAGCCACGGCACCTAATATAAACCTTCATGGGTATACAATGTAGATACTGACCAATAATATCCACTTGAGAGTACTTTCGCTAGTGAACTCTAGAGAGTAACTCTCGAGTAGCTTTCCATATGAGAGTAAATCTTGTGTGTTTTACTATTCTCTGTTATTTGAATACATTATGTACATATTACCACAAAATTATCATTGAAACGCTAAAGAAGCAAAACGCAACCGCATAAATGGTAACCAAAAAAATTCCAAATTCAATCTAATTTTCCGACAGAGGAGAACAAACTTGTGTTTGTGATTGTTTTCTAGAAATTAAATTAACCTGGTAATGCATTAAAGTGGTAACGCTGTCAGTGTTGCCGTAAGAGTTTGAAAAAAAGTATCAACAGGTATCATAATAGGAATTATGTATCAAACTGCCATTAAACATTAAAAAATGACAGAACAATGACTGACAATTGAGTGGATAAAGGGAATTGCTGGGCTTTTATAGTGTTTTGTTGTCCGAATGAAAAAGTATCAAAATAGGTATCTTAAAAAAACGAAGTATCACGTCGAAATAAGGACTAAAAAGTATCACTTTTGATACTTTGGTATCATTGTGGCAACACTGAACGCTGTTAACACTCGTTTGACTGCAACCACATGCAACCGCAACATCAAACTTGCTTTGAACAGACACTTCGTACAAATTTGTATCTAGTTCGTCTGTCAGTTGAGGAATATCCGTTGCAAGTGTTGGATGTTGTCGGTTTGCGTTCTGATTTGAACTTTCTATATGAGTATCGGTCTTTTTGTTTTTAATCGAATTGTTATTAATTTCCTAATAAACTGATATCGAACCTATTTGACCTATTTTAATTGCTTAATTGTCCAAAAGTGCTTCGCTTTGCACTGAGTGTCCATATAAACAGTTTATTGACGGTGTTTTTTTTACGAATTGCCAACGTCACTTTCCAGTTACTATACCTTCTTACTTGGAGTATCTGTACGTGTTGTGTGTGATTAGCGAATGCTAAATAGCTAGGTCGTTGTGTTTCTTTATTATGTGCTAAGGTGGGCCCTATGCCAACAAACGTGTGAAATCATCCCTAAATTTTGCGATAAAATACCAGACCAAAGGTTTTGTCAGTCGTCCTAGTTTATGCTGTGGAATTTTTCGCGCTACAATTATCTATATCTACACATTTCACAGTTTCGAATGTTTGGAGAAAGATAGAGTTATGTATATATTAGAGCCGCACTATGAAATGATGTAATTGATGATAACATGGAACGAATGTATCTGTTTGTGGCGGGAATAGAATGATTTTTTTCTTAGCTGCTAGTTCTAGCATAATATTGATTTTTGTTTACAAAATAAAGTACCTACTAAGTATCTCATAGATTTCACTACCTGTGCGACGCATCATAAACATACAGGTGAAGTTTAATTGTCAAAAAAAAAAAAAAGTGGATGGGCACACAATAAACAAAGGCTCAAGTGAAGTTTCTACACAATGCATTTGGAATGTTAAAGTCAGTTAAGAGAAGCCTCGACTTCGTTTTCAGAATTTAAACGAAATTTTTCGTCTTCGTCCGCTATGAAATCTCACACAAGTGCCATGTCTTTTTTAAGCAGTTGTTTAGTGTTAAGTGTTGTAGTGTTAATTGTGAGCAATAATTGTGCATATGGATTTAACCTGGAGAATCGACTTCCGATCGTGAAGTTCGGAGAGAGCTCAACCTACTTTGGATATTCAATAGCGACGCATGTCATTGGGGAATACAATATTGCGAATAATACTAAATGGTAAGTTTTTTTTTTTGCTTTTGTTTTTAATAATTAGGTAGGTACTTCCTTATGTAAGGTAGAGAGAGTTGTTTTCAGAAAAGGTGAATGGTGAATGTTCGGTTCAGTTGTTGGATTGGGATACGTGGATTGAATAAGCAGAAGTCCTGCTTGAGCATTCCCCATGGGAGATTGTATAACTTTTGTAGGGGATTTTTTAAAAACACAGTTTTCCACCTTTAACTCGAATTGATAAATATACATATAACCTAAAGGGGTTATATATCAACTGGGTGTTAGTAAATCATGATATTAGTTATGACTTGATTGAGCTACGTTAGCGATTAGACTTGATAAGAGATTAGACTACTAACAAAAGTAGGGGGAAATATGCTTACTAAGTGGAAATGGAAACCTATCATAAGTTTGTCATCCCTTTTCGATGATTTCCAGGAAGTCAAACAAATTATCTATTCGTAGAAATTTATGGATCCACAAAGAGAGCACCCATTACACAAAAACTAATTTTAATTTTTAGTCCAATTTTATTCAATATTAAACTAAATACAGAATTTTTAGAAAAATCTGGCTCACTTTTTCAATGCGTTCTTTGTTGAGCACTAGTGATTGCCGTTATTATCTCAGAGTTCTTGACTTCGAATGCGAATTTATGTATATATATGTATTTCTATTGGTTTTCCGAGAAGCAACCCTCCTACTTCTCCATGTTTCATATTTCTGAATGTATTTTTGACGGTTAAATCCTTCCATTTGCTTGCGGTTCTTATTGATGTATTTCAACATTTGCTGTTCGTTCATTTTGATTCCCTTATTCTTCATCATCTTCGAGGCAATTTTAATCATTTCATACTTCATTTGTTGTCTGATGAGCCAACCCTGTATTTTGTATCGCTGTAATGCATACAGCGAGTTCCTTGAAGTCGACTTGCCTTTGTAGACTAAATCTTGAGTTAATTCAATTTTTGACTTGTACCGATTTAAGAAATCTTTGTTTTTTTTATTTTGAAGTTGTCGACGATATGTGAACAGCTTAAAGGCTATTTAAGTTGCCGAAATCGACTGTTGTTTTTGTTTTTCTGCCATTTCTGAAAATTCGACGGTGTTTGAAAAAAAAAAAACCGGAGTTGTTACTTTTATTTGTTTCTAAAGGACTGTTGGTAAAAGTCAATTTGCAACTACTTTTATAGGCCTACTAGCGCTTATCAATAGACTAGATACTAATCAATAATTTTTAAGAAATAATTGTGCTAAATTTTTGCTTTGAGAAATACATATGTACATTGTACGTGTCAACCCCTCTATGTAATTAGAGTACGATCTTAATAAAATGACCGGGAACACATTACGATCATAGTATTGGTGTTTGTTTAAACTTTCTGTGCGATACCGTAAGATCGTGTGCGTAGGTGCGAACCAAAAATTGTACAATAAGTGGAAGTAGATCAAAAGTATACACTTTAACCGTAGATATGCAACGACCACTTGTGAAAAAAAGAGTACACAATACATTTTACCTGCACCACTACATGCGGCTTACTGTGTTGGATGTTGTCGGTTTGCGTTCTGATTTGGACTCTCTAGTTATCGGTCTTTTTGTTTTTAATCGAATTGTTATTAATTTCCTAATAAACTGATATCGAACCTATTTGACATATTTTAATTGCTTAATTATACAAAAGTGCTTCGCTTCGCACTGAGTGTCCATATAAAAGGTTTATTGACGGTGTTTTTTTTACGAATTGCCAACGTCACTTTCCAGTTACTATACCTTCCAACTTGGAGTATCTGTATGTGTTGTGTGTGATTAGCGAATGCTAAATAGCTAGGTCGTTGTGTTTCTGGGAGCTAATTAAAGCTAAAATGTAACGCAAACTGCTGTTTGTCAGTGTTATAGTTAAATAAAGTGGAAAGTTGGGAGTTCCTTAAGCACCCATGACTAAGTTAGCCAACTGCAGGGATCATATGTTATGAGCCAAGGTAGGGCCACAGAGGCAACTTTGGTGTAGGAGAGGAGGGCGGCGGCATGCTTGCGGTCGCTCGGCTTAAGCTCGTCGGACGGGGTGGTTCTTGCCAACCTCTCTTCACACCACCTACTCAATAACAAAAAAACATGCCATGAAAAGATAGCTAACCTAAAACAGAAGAAGAATCTAAACCCTAATTCCCTAACATGACTTCGGACGGACAGAGAAGAATAGGAATGAGTTGTGCTCAAAGACCTATGCCACAACCCAGGAGAAAGAGCGGAAAAGGGCACGCGAACTAACCCTAACTAAACCTAACCTAATCCTAAGCTTAACTAAAACTAAAAATAAACCCTAAAACTACCCCTAGCCTACCTTAAAACTAGCCTAACTACGACCTAACACGCAAACATACTTTCCACTGTCTCTCCAAGATAATGGTTCGTCAAGAACCCGAAGCATGCCTGATGTTAATGGCTACAGGTTGGCCAGCCCACCCTTAGTGTCTAACGACACTAACCAAAGCCATCTTCTTGGCCAGATGTTTTAGAAGATGGCCCCTCTAATTGCTCCTACAGTCACGACTTAAGTCCGTCGTAAGTAGTGAAGAGTCTGTCTGTCGTCGACGTACGTAATTGTCCTGTCACGTCATCGTACATCTATCGAAGGACGGCTGATCCATCCTCCCACACCCCGATGCGTATGATCGCCTCCTAACCGCACATCCTACTATAATTGGTACACATAAAAAAAATAAATTTCTCTTCTTAGTATACTCTATATATTTCACTTAAACTACTTCACAAATCTTAAGCAAAAAAAAAAATTAATCTATTTATATATATATGTAGATAATTAAAGCAAAAAAAAAAAAAATAAAAATTGAAGAATGAAGTGTTCTGTATTTTTTTTTTCTACTGTATGTAAGTATAACAGCTTAACCTACTACTCACGGTTTTTTTGGGATCCCCCGTCGTCCTGCCGGCAGCACAGAGTGGGAAGACGCCTTCTCTCTGCGCACCAATAGGTGCGTCTTCGCGATGGTTAACCAAACACAGATCACTTTCCTCCTTTTTTTTTTCTTTACACAAAATTATACTACTATCACTAATTCTAAGTAAAAATATGAAAATTAAAAAAAAAAAACGCAAAAAAAAAATAAACTAAATAAAACTAAATTGCAATTCACTATGATGAATATTCACTATAGCTATAAACTAGCACTTCACTAATAGTCCCTTGTTGTGTCAGTAAGTATGATCTCCACTGTAGGCCGGTTTACTAGACCCCGACTGTAGGCGGGTATAACGTCTAGTACTGATGCGCTCTACAGGCAGGGGATCACCTGGGCTTGATTTCCCCTTTTCGCAGGGTGCAGGAAGTCGGCAAGGCGAGAGTTGTCTTTTTTTTTTTTTTTTTTGTTGAGCTCTTTACGGCTGCCGGTCACTCCTTTTACTCGTGTCCGTGAGTCCCCAATACGGAACCCCGCTAAAAGGTGGCAGAGGCCTGGGTTAGCTAAGGCGCCCTCGCCGTCTCAGTGCCTATTTAATCACAAATATACAACCTTACTTAGTACTCCCCAACCTTCTATATTTCATGCATACCTCTGCTGCGAAATTTTTGGTTTCCTATTCTATCCTTTTTGTTGTTTTTTTTTTCCTTTTTTTTTTCTTTGGGGCCTATTAATGCTCTCCGGCACGATTTTCACCTGGAACCCAGATTTTGCTTAATTTTTATAATTGTAATTCAAAGTAAAAATGTCCTCTTACCTTACAAGAATTTAAAAAAAAATGTTTGCCTCACTAAGTCAGTATATATAAAACTTCCCTTCAGAGGGCATCGACCGCTCGGTATATGGATAACGAAAAAGTGTAGGTCAGATATCTGCGGCCAATGCTCTCTGGCCTACCATAATTCACCCTGCATTCTCTTTATCGCTTTCATCTTCTTTGTTCTTGCAAAAATTCCTTTGTTCACCCAGTTCGTTTGTCTCAGTCTCTATTCCCTCTCCTTCTATCATTTTTTGTCTACTTTACTTACTTAAAGGGCTCCCGACCATTGTAGAGTCCCTGCCTGAGACATCGTTGCCTTCCATCCTCTGCGGTCCCGAGCACGCTGCTTCCAGTTGTGAAGACCAAGTTTTCTGGCATCCGCGACAGCTTCGTCTTTGTACCGGAGGTTCGGTCTTCTTCGCCGCCTCGAACCTGGGGGCTGGGATTCGAAGATCTTCTTGGCTGGAGCATTGTTGTCCATTCGCTCGATGTGGCCCAGCAAATGTAGTCTGCGTATCTTGGCTTTTTGGACTACATCCACATCCTGGTACAGCTCATAGAGTTCGCGGTTGTACCTTCTCCTCCATTCGCCCTCCTCGCATAGGGGACCTAATATCCGACGGAGTATTTTACGCTCGAAGGTGCCCAATATTTGCTCAGCTTTCTTACTTATCGTCCAGCACTCGGCTCCATACAGCAGGACTGGTAAGATGAGCGTTCTGTAGAGCATTAATTTGGTCCGTCGAGTTAGGAGTTTTGAACCCAGTTGTTTCGCCAAACCGAAGTAGCAGCGGATTCCTAGGGTTATTCTTTGTCGGATCTCTACAAAGGTGTGATTGGTAGGATTAGTATTTGTACCAAGGTAGGTGAACTCCTAAACTACCTCGAAATTATAGTTATCAACAGTGACGTTCTGCCCAATGTCAAATTCATGGATGTGCTCTTCAAATTTTAATGTGAACTTACACTAGTTTGAAAAACACAAGAACTTGTATTTGGCTTTAAACCTTGTTTGAATTCCGACATCTGACACTATAAAGTCAGAATTTTTACTTTCTAATGAACTGTGTTACCATTTAAAGTTTGCAAATGCAAACAGAATATTATAACTGAAATCATGAGAAACACAATCAAATCCAAATAAGCTATTGCGTCAACGATTTTTCATATGGGACACGTACAAGATTAATTGCTAAGTCAGTCTGTTTTGGTTCTAATAAATGTACAGAGTTGCTTAACGCTGAGACTACCAAACGTGACGAAAACAAATGTGTATTTGCCTTTCGTCATATTTCTTATGTCACATTCCAAAATCTGAATATAGGTCAGTAATTAATTAAATAAAAATGGAAAGAGTTATCTAACCATTTGGTGTATTTGTGTACGCACATTATTTGCGAGGATAAAATTTAAGTCCTAAGAAAATGTGTCTGCAATGTGCTCATGTGTACTGGCAGAATTCCAGAAGTTTCATACTTCATTCAATAATGTGTTACATTGTATATGTATCATGCTAGCAAGAAAATTTACAATGAACAAAATCCATTGGCTTCTAAATTGCAATAAACACGATTTAAGTGTTTGAAAACATTTATAATTTGGCTCGAAAAAAATAAAAACATTCTGTTCATTTACTTTCGTAAAAATGTCACGTTCTTGCTAAGTAGTGTGAGGCAATAATTTTTCCTGAATGCTACGGTAGAATGAAAACAAGTGCACCAAGATTGGATTTTTTGGAATTCCTTGTTCCTATTGATACAAATGAAGGTACCTGTATCGAAGGGCTCAAACAAGAAAAACCCAATCTTAAGGATACGTGTAATTAGTCAGATTCTTAGATAAAAGAATAATGGACGACCTTGCTGAACAATGGTACTTTATGGGAGGACACGCACCTCTGTTGTGTTACCACGAAAAAAGGAGAAACATTTTGAATATTCTATGAAGATTATCCTGGTCTGTTTCAAACTACACCGACGTGCTACAGGTAAATGGAAATACCATAGGTAAAAAGCTTGTCTTATTTTAGACTTCACATGACCGATTGCCTAATTGGAAATTTCGAAAAAATAGAAATATAATTTGTTTTCGTTAAAAAATAAACCCAAACCCTCAAATGTTGAAGGCAACGGTATCGATACATTTCTGCTTATCTTATCAAAAGTATGTTTCAATGTTTATAGAATACCTTAAGGCTATGGAATGGAATGGCAAACTTTACTAATCTCAAATTGCGCACAATCTATATACCTATGTATGTTTAAATATTATGGTGTTCATTTTCGCCGTTAAAGCTGAATTAGTAAAAGAAATATAGTCTAAAAGCAAAATTAAAAATTAAGGTGTACCGCTAAGTCGTGCGTTCTTGCTTATAATTTTACTAACAAGACTGTGCATTAGTTGTTGAGCTGATTGTGTGCTGCTGGCATGTGGAACCCGCTTTAAACTAAGGCATTGGAATGTTTTTTTTAGGATCCAGTTTGACACTTACGGCGCAGATGTTTGATCTGGCCGGAAGTAGGGTGGAAATTTATGGAATTTTATTGGTAAATGCCAAATCACAAATAATAGGGTGAATATGTGATAGTCCTAGGTATGAATCAGTAGAGCACAAAAGTATACAAAATTAGTAAATAGACGAGTTATAAAAATACATGTAAATATTTTTTGGATTTTGGTTCCCATCACAGAACAGTTTTTGACCTTCATTCAGAGTCTCTACATTCAGTATAATGCTACCTTAGCCTTCTCATATGAGCTTTAATCCAGCTCTAGACTGATAGATTCCCTAGGAGCATTTTTGTTACTCCTTCTTAAAGTTAAAATACATATTGTAGAATCGTTTGAGTCATTCTTCGCATAGTCCTCACGGTCTATATCAGCGCTTAAAAGGCAAAATACTAATCCTTGCTGATTGCATTTGTATAGCTTCCAGGCCTTCAGAGTGTAGAGTTGGAGGAGCAAACCGATTCATAACATTGACATTTGTGTATCTTTCAGCTACGCTATAGAAAAGTGAAGATGACGTTTTTTATACCCTATCCTAAGGGTATATTAAGTTTGATACATAGTTTGTAACATAGAGAAATATTGCAGACAGACTCCATAAGGTATATATATAAATGATCAGTATCAATAGCCGATTCGATTGAGACATGTCCGTCCGTCCGTCCGTCCGTCCGTCTGTCACCTGTTTTTGGGCCTTAAACTTTGAGCTAGGATAATGAAATTTTGTATACAAAGTCTTTGGATATCGGGACAGAACAAGTGTAAAATTTTTTAAAATCCGCCCATTGACACGCTCACTTTTCAAAAAATCACCTTTTTTCACTATTTTCATATGAAACTCGAAAAAACTTACTTGAGCAAATATGTAGATATCCACTAAATCTACAAATTGTCTATACATTGTATATGGCCACGCCCACTTTTAGGGGCGTTTACTTCAAAAATTATTTTTCGAGTAAAAATATAAGTTTATAGGGCAAAATAGAAAATTTTGTGAATACATTTTCCACCGCCCACTGAAACGACCAAATAAGATAGGGATAGGGTATCATATGATCCGCTCCAGGCGGATTGTAGCATTTTTTTAAATTTTAATGACAACTGTACTAACCCTTGGTAGACGCAGCAAACAAACAGACCGGCTCCAGCACCGCTAACAAACACTCTGGTCAATATTTACTGATTTGATTAAATCAGCAGAAAATTAACCGATCTTTTAGCCTTGCCAAGCAAACACACACACATGCATTTGTGTGTACTCTGTGCAGATAGAGATACAAACGTCGAATAGCTAGCACTAAAATGCTCGTAATCTGAATTTTTTTTTTATATTTGTTACCAGATACGGGAGTGTTAGTCTGTATCTGCATACATTTGGATTATGGAAATTTTATACATCCGATACCGGTTTCGAAGATTCAACTTTTTTATTGGTTGTTTTTTTTTTTTAGTTCAAGCATTCTTGGGATTTAATTTCAATAAAATTTGCACAAACTTATGAATGTATGTACATATGTCTGTTTGTTGGTAATTCTTAAGAACTTGAACTCCGGAAAGAGATATCTGCTACTTCATTTGTTTACGATTAGAAGTGAATCACCTTGAATATCTCTGTTGAATCGGAGAAGCGAATCATCTTTCTGAGAAGTGCATTTGCCTACGGATCGTACGGTGGGTAATCATCTCTCGAATGGTAAACATTAATCAGAGATACAAATAAATTTTAGTCAGACACCTTTACACAGGTGAATTATTCATCTGCTAGATACTTTTAAAAAACACACACAGCTCCAAGTGAGACGTGCTGTAAATAATAATGAATATTAATTTCCAATTGTTTTCGGTTGTCAGTATGAAGAGGGTTACGCAACAGTTCAATCCGAATCCGAATCCGAATGTTGACATGATATTTGGTAATTCAATATTTTCCATTTGTTCCGCTCCAGTGAGCAGGTCAAACATGGGGTAAGAACATATTTAAACAGTTGGAAGATGTGTAATAATTAGGAAATGGTACTAACTACTGTAACCAAAGGGGGTCGATTAAATTGTTCAACAAAAAATGTGGATGCAATCGGTTGAGAGCCGTTGTAATCCATTTTAATCGCTGTGAACTCCGTACAAATGTACCGATGACAGGCTAATCCTATGAAATACATCATGAGAGCTGCGATTCGAGTTCGAGCGGAACCGGCTTGTGGTAAAATCCCAGATTAAGGACATAAAAAGCAAGTTGCATGAATAAAGAGTTTTAAGTGGCAAATGGGTGATTAGAAGTTTTTAGATCGCGCTTGTATTTTTGCCCATTTTGAAAGAAATGCCATAAAATAGAAATCAACTAGCAACTTAAAAAGGTTTTATTTTGAACGAAAGAAGTTATTGATTAAACGCTTAAAATGGCACATTAACCTTGCCTTTTAAACTTTTATGGGCTGAGTGATGGTAGACATTTTTAGTCGTTCGAGTACAATTATTGAAGAAGAAGTGAAACTTCGACTTGTTTTTAGTATTCATTGTATTTAAGGAATTACGTTTAACATTTAGAAAGTTGATTCTAATGTTTAGGGCTATGAAGTTACCATAAGAACCGAACTATAATTGAATTAAGCGTGCGAAAGTTAATGTCTTAATAGAATGAAAATTCTGATCGCGTGCTGTCAAAATCTGCTCCAATTGGAATAAGGAAATACGATCATATGTCAATGTCGCTTCCTTTTCTTCTGGCTATCACACGATGTTGTGCTGTAAAGTGTGAATGAAACCGCTCTCTACGTATGGAGCCAAAACGTACGTACTGCAGTGTCCAGAATCGTAATTCAGTTATGGTTGGACTTTCTGTTGTAAGCAAAATAAGCTAGCTCTGACATATCAAACCTTCGACTCTTTGTTTCTTTTTCCATTTAGAACATGATCAGAGCACACTCCTTGAGCTCAGGATTGTTTGATTGTTTACAAACATGACAACTAAGCATTCAAAGTGGTCTAAGCACACTTGGTTCAGAGCACGCTCGACGTGCCTTAATTCTGTTCAGTGCTCTGCTCTGAACGAAAAACGCCTTTTATCACAGTGGTTACAGTGCTGTTGTTTCTTCTGCCAATCTACTGCTTCATATTGCCAGAATTTTTCTATTCGTTTCGCACTTCAACTTTTACACTTTAAAAGTTTAGATACATATGTATCTTTTGCAGCTTCTGCAGAAATCATTTTTGAGTTTGGTTTCCCTTACAATCATGCAAAGTCGCCTGTATATTACTGTGCTGTCAGACATCTAGAACATTTGTCATCCAGCTTAGGTCAATTCTATGGAATGCTTATGTAAGCGGTGCAGTCCAAACACCACCGGTTCGCGATGCATATCGCATTTAGTTTTATTAAAATTTTACATACAACAAGATGCATTTTAAAATTTTCCGCTAGAATTACTTGGTGTGTCCCTAAGGCCCGAAACTTAAATATGTAAAGTGAATTTTGAATTATTTTGCTATCTCATTAGACAAGTGGCAAGTAATTGCCGTTTTTGAAATGAGAGCTGGCAGATTTAAAGTGAACTAATAGCAGCATTACACTCCTGTGGTTTGCACCCTCTTGGTAAGTTTTTAAGAGTATTTTGTAACTTTACGAATTACAGTACAGCACAAGCATCTTTTTCATGACAAATAATACTCGTTCATGCTTATTTTTATCATTTTCTTGGATTAGAACCTTGACAACTAACCATTAAACCACTAAGCCACGACTAAGCCACTATCTGCGTCAAGTCCACCATACAAATTGTTCTTTTGAACCTATTGCGACCAAAAAGTCGTAGTTATATTAAATAAATAACCGCCAATTAAAACAAAAGAAGTACATTTTTATAAAAGTATGCAATAATTTTGCGTCAAAACGTCAGGTATGTATATTAAAACGTACACTCTTTTGATACGACAACAATCCCCCATCTGCCGATTAAGGAAAACAAAACAAACGAAAAAAAAAAATCCTAATTAAGGGAACAAACAAAGACTTCCTTCAAAACGTTTATAAAAAAAAAAAAAAATTGCCTCATTCTGTGGCCACATGTTGTTTGCCATCAAAGTCAAAACAAAACATCTGCCCAGGGAATGCGGAGCCACATGGTAAAAGATTTAAACTCCTTTTGCAAAGAAAACAAACAAATCCTCGTCCGAGTATGTACGGTCTCATTAGTCGGCTTATTGTCTTAACCAGTGCTGCACACGACTGGCATTGTACCAGCTCTCACTCCAGTGGCAGACTATCCCACGGGACTCAAAACACCGCCACCGGTGCGTCGCCATCGCTGTTTATCGTTGTGCTGTGATTGAAAACTCACGTTCATCGCCATTGGATCAAAGTGAAACAACAATCTCGCGTGGGTGGGGGAAAATAGAAAAGCCAAAAAAATAATAAAAATCAATTAAAACGTCAGAGCGGGTGTTTATCGGGAAAGAAATAAAATCTCCCACATGATTGATTGGGGAGACCCAAATCCGATTCCACAGTGTCTCTCATTATCCTCATATAAATTCATCAGTCCCACTACCACTTGCCATATAGAATGTCCTTTCTGGCAGCACAATAACTGTCAACTATGTGCTCACAACTTACTCCCACTTGCGAGTACCTACAATACTTTGTTTTCTAATCAGGATACGTACGTGTGTAACAAATTCCACCGTTGCACAGGCAGTGCTACCGTGGCCTGCTGTCAGCAGATGGTCAGACGGTAGTCCATAAGGGTTTGCAAGTTGGCAAACACCATTACCAGCAGGCCCAGACAACAAGGGAATCGCTCATATGTGCAGGCAACCAGTTGAGCATGTGTCAATCACTCAGCGAGCAACTGCAGCCGCCAAGGTGTTGCAGGGAACCATCTATGCACGTCTTGTAAACCATAAATTCAAAATCGTAGCACAGGCACACGGCACAATGCAGAAGGAGGAAACCGTATGTACGTTTGTGGCGGAACAAGACAGCCTAAGCTATGGTCAATGAAGATAGGTACCCCCTCGGCGCGCAATTTTCCACTACATCATGTCATGTCCACTGGCCAGCGACAGCGTGCCCTGTCCGTTCCGTGGGCGATAAATTCCAATAGCACTCCCATGTGCACACCGCACGGCTCTGTGTGTGTTTGTATTTTGCCAGATTGCGCGTGCAATAGGCAGGCGTAACGCGGCCATCAGCACCCATTTACCCATTCCAAATCCCCACCCATATACTATGTCTCCCTGTGATTTGAATTCTTGGCACGAAATGCGGAACTAATTCACAACCGATGATGATAGCCCAAAGCCACGACTTTGGTGCGGAATCTGGGATGGGTTCCGCGCGCGCACTTACCCAGTCAATCGGTGGCGGTGTTATCAATCAGATTTCGGTACGCACATGCAAACTTGATGTCGATGTCGAAAGTGGGCCTACAGCTCGCTGGGAGGGCTGTGCATGTGCTGTGACGACCTCGAACTCGAACCGCATTTCGAAAAATTGTTCCCCACATAACACACGCGCGGCGGCGTCCACTGGTTTATCTCTCTGAGATTTCACTTTCATAGCATCTCTTAAGAAAATTTCAAAACACACAAGGGTCGATCTAGGGCCATCAATTTGACAGATTGCCGACGACTCCAAATGTGCACAACATGCTGAGCAATATACAAACACAAGCCTCTGCCGCACTTTAAGTAAATAATTACGAAAAAGAAAAAGCGAACATAAACGCTTTCCAAAGCAAATTGGATTTGGATTTGGTTTCGAATTGGATTTGGATCAGGGTCAGTACTACTCTTTTTCTCATTCGGAAGTGTGACATCATGTCTTAGGTTATTTTCAGTTTTTAGTCGGTCGCCGCTTTAGTGCCACTGATGTGGAACCATAAATAGAAGTTGTTCCTATAATTGATTTTCGATCAGATTCTGAGCTATATTTTTTGTCGAATGAAACATATTTTTTAATGACTTCGCCCAGATGTCGGACGTGCTGAGTGTTGGTATTTTTATAACTGACACATGTTGGCTATTACAAAATACGTGGACATGACGTAGATACATTTGAAATAGAGCGTGCCGAATGTATGTAGTACTCGTAAGGACTACTTGGAAGCACGCCCTATTATGTAAACACTATCGAACAAGTTAGGCGTGAAAGGTCTTTTATTTTGTTTTGTTTTTGTATGTTAATGAGACTGTTTGTTTGGAACTTTAAATTTGCGATAAGAATTAGAATTGTATGTATAAAGCTGGCCTTAACGTTTATAGGGTTAAAATAATTTACAATCAGTTGTAGACAGATGAATGCTTAATATACACTGTAAAGGCTAGATTACCTATTAGGAAAGGCATTATAAATCAGTGAGTGTACGAACAATTTCCGGTTCTATGTGTAGTTGAACTAAACGTAGACGCCAGTTTGAGAGACATGTTTCTTTCATGACAAATAAATCAGTAGATGGAGTTCAATGGAAAATAACAAGAAGTGTTGGGAGGTCGTACCTGATTCATAAGAAAGTCTGAGATAATCGTCCACTGCTAAGTAATTTGTGTAGCGCACTTTTGTCTCTTTGTATGCTTCGCATTTGCACGCAAATTGAAGAGAGTTATGACTTGTCGTCGGATCATTCGCCAGTAATTTTGACAATGAGCGAAACCCTGATTAGAAAGGAAGTACCAGCCAGATTAACTAACGGTAAAACCAACTGGGAATGCCTCAGGAAATATATAGAAGAAAATACAGAACTAAATGCATCACTCAAGACGCCTTATGAACTTGAAATTGAAGTCGATCGCTTCGTTGATATAATACAGCGTGCCGCGTGGAATAATACTCCAGCACTAAAGCAAACGAAAGAAAAATACGCACTTAAATATCCTCCAGAAATAACAGAAATGGTAAAAGAGAAAAGGAAAGCGCGGAAAAGATGGCAACAAACTCGCTGTCCGCAGCATAAAGCGAAAGTAAATCATTTGAGCAACTTGTTAAAGAAAACCATAAAGGATTTTAAAAACCGTACAATAGAAATGTATCTCGAAAATCTTACAGCGGAAAAAGACTCCAATTATTCACTCTGGAAAGTGGTCAAAGGCATAAAAAAACCGCAAATCCCTTCTCCGCCAATCGCAACAATTAATGGGGAATGGGCTAGAGATGATAAGGAGAAAGCTGAATTATTTGCAGCCCACCTTGAAGAAACGTGTAAGCCGTTTGATGGTCAACCGCTCATTGAAAACATCAATGCATCGAATATAACATCTGACAACTACACATTAGCAAGTGTAACGTTAACTGAACTTAGGTAAGAAATAAAGAAATTGAAACCTAGAAAAGCCCCTGGATACGACTTAATTACAGGAGAGCTTCTCAAAGAATTGCCCAAGAAAGCTTTAACTAAATTTCTGCACATTGTAAACGCCGCCCTAAGACTAAAATATGTTCCAAGTCAGTGGAAAGTAGCGGAAGTTATAATGGTCCCAAAACCCGGTAAACCACCAAATGAGAAAAAATCTTATAAACCTATTTCGCTTTTGCCGATTATGTCTAAAATCTTTGAAAGGATATTACTCAATCGCTTACAGCCAGTCATAGAAGAAAAAGATCTTATCCCTGATCATCAATTCGGATTTAGATGCAAACATTCTACAATTGATCAGGTACATAGAATAACCGATGTAATTGAAAAAGCTTTTGAAGAAAAACAAGTTTGTTCTAGCGTATTTCTAGACGTTTCTCAAGCTTTTGACAAGGTGTGGCACGACGGCTTAAAGTACAAGTTGCGACAAGTTCTGCCAAAACACTTATATGAAATATTGGTGTCATACCTCGCAAATAGACTCTTTCGTGTAAAACACGGAAATGACTACTCACAATTTAAAGAAATATCGGCTGGAGTACCACAAGGAAGTGTACTGGGTCCGCTCTTGTATCTATTGTACACTCGTGATATTCCACAAGAAGAAGGAACCACTTTAGGTACCTTTGCCGACGACACTGCCATTTTGGCAACAGGCAAAACTATCGAAGAAACCACCGAAAAATTGCAAGACGCATTGAATAGGGTGAATGAATGGACACAAGTTTGGCGTATCGCGCTCAACGAAACTAAATCTGTTCATGTAAATTTTACCTATAGAAAAATCAATAATTTACCTATCTTTGTCAACGCGGTACAAATTCCATTTGCAAATGAGGCTAAATACCTCGGCATGACGCTTGACGCAAAATTGAAATGGAAGACGCATGTGAAAAAAAACGCAGAGAACTAGAAAACAAATACAGAGAAATGTACTGGTTACTTGGAAAGTATTCTAAACTAAGTATACATAACAAACTGCTTTTGTATAAGCAAGTGCTTAAACCGGTCTGGACGTATGGTATACAACTCTGGGGTTGTACCAAGAAAACCAATTGCAATATTTTACAAACTTTTGAAAATAAAGTGCTAAGAGAAATCTTGAATGCACCGTGGTATATAAGAAACAATTATATCCATAGAGATCTCAAAATTGCCACCGTGGAAGACGAAATCAAAACTTTTGCTCGAAAACACAAGAACCGATTAGAAGGTCACGTGAATAATACGGTTCTACAACTCTTAGATGAGCGACATCAATTACGCCGTCTACAAAGAACAAAGCCTTTCGACCTAGCTCGATAAACTACAACCGCGTTAATTTGTCGGTACATGCAGGACCTTTCAATGGAAAATTACCTGCCAAACGTTTTAATCTCATTAAATAAAAACTGTTTGATAAGTCAATACTTAGTTACAGTAATAAGAAATATAATGAAGGGAGGTTTTTTTAGTGGGTAAAAATCCCACACTACTATGAGCACGCGTTTTACGGTCCTCATAGTGTCTTTTTGAAGATTTTTCACCTACCCTCGGGAAAAAAAAAAAAAAAAAAAAACTTTTGTCTCTTATTAACTTTTCTTCGAAAAACTTCAGATTCTGCACAGTGAGTCATTCGACTTGCTAAGATTTCGAGGATCATTGCTCAGTATATTGTGTATCTCTAATCAGATGCAAAAGTGTCTGTTAGCACCTGTTAATTCGCGACAGACCTTGACAATTGCTAGTAGGAATTTCCACTTGCAAAAGAAAAATACATACCTACATATGTATGTAATAAGTTTGGAGTATGCATACATACATACATCCGTATATAAGAATCCACAATCCTAGAATGCATTTTGTGGTTCATATGACTCTTGGCTGGGTCGCAGGTCACACTGAAATCTCTGAAAATAAGTGTGATTGTCAAAGAAAACTTAGAGACTTCTTAGGATCTGAATCTGCGTTGTGCCTTCTTATATCCAGACTACTGGCTCACTGTGGTGGAAGCAGTGTTGCCACAAGACTTTAGAAAAAAGTATCTCCGCAGACAGAAGAAAAGTATCAAAAGGTATCATATTAGGAATTATGAGTAAAACTACCTTTATTATTATTTTTTTAATATTAAAAACACGAAGACAAAC
Organism: Chalcosyrphus nemorum; assembly: GCA_949716465.1. Classification (NCBI taxonomy): domain Eukaryota; kingdom Metazoa; phylum Arthropoda; class Insecta; order Diptera; family Syrphidae; genus Chalcosyrphus; species Chalcosyrphus nemorum. The sequence goes on from OX454332.1 coordinate 1,650,726, forward strand.
GATAATGCTTAAAATAACATGAATATTCTCAATTATTTTACAAAAAAATCTATCCATCCAAACGGGCGCAAATCAGCTACAAAAATATTTAAATAAAATATCAAAAAATTACGAAATAATCACCCCTATCGTAGAATCCGTCGGGTTTGAGTCATACTTCACCTATTCGATTTACATACAGTTCAGTGAATATTGAAGTATTGCCCGGCATATTATAGCAATTTGTTGTTGAAATTAAAAAGTATCAAAATATGCATTTTACAGAAACCGAAGTATCACGTCCAAATTAAGATTAAAAAGTATCATGCTTATGAACCAAGCAACATTTCTTCTTAATGACTGTTCGTTTTTCAATCGTTCTTTTCCGAATAAGTGACGGTTTAAGTATTGACTATTCCCCTTGTAGATTAATAAATTCTTGAATACTGATGCCGTCATCTCTCTTGAGATTTTGAGTCAGACTACTTTTTATCGTGAGTTTTTAGCAATTATTCAGAAAAACCGCAAATGCCGGTATGATTTATGTCCTATGATAAGTACCGCTTCCGAAGCGATAAATAAAATTCTTCTATCGTTAACGAGTTAAACCCAAAATGACACTTAAATATACAAAAGACGATTTCTTGTACCAGCATCTTTTGCCTGTCATCGATCCACCCTCATAAACATAAAACATATAATTAAAGCCGATAAAAATTGAAATAAACATTTTCAACCGTAAAGACAAGAGGAGAAATCAACATAAATTTCACCACCATAGAGCAATGCAGGATTCCATCCATTAAAAGATGACATCTTATAGTTTTTGATGGCGCCACCATCCCTCAGGAGTTATTGTCCTTCCGGGTCAATAATGCGAAAGTTTTTCTGACGGTCTGACTGGTGGAATTGTTTTTGTATGCGAAAAACCCAAAACCAACGAGCAATGTTTGTTGAAAAACTATCTTCGTTACACTATCGAGTTTTGTTTCTTGTTCTTTTTGAATACGAAATGGAAAAATTATTTCCCAGCTAAAGGGACAGTCTAGACATGAAGAGATGAAAACTCAGAGTCATTGAAAATCCCCAAACTTACGATGTCTGGCGACCACGAATCATTTTGGCAAACTTCCGAATTCGTTTCTTTTTTTTTTGCGTCATGAATTTTTCTTGTTTTGAATGCTTTAAAGGGTGAACGGCGGTAATTTTAAACGTTAGTATGAGTGTGGGTGTCGTGGCTCAGTGGTTAGTGCGTTGGACTACTGCGCAAGCGGTTCCGAGTTCGAATCCAGGAAATTACCACCAAAGTTTTTTTCACGACCCCACCTCTTGCGAGCGTCTGACAAACATCCAAGAGTATTTACTGTCATGAGAAAGCTTCTCAAAAACCCCCCTGCCCTTCGGATACGGCATAAAACTGTAGGTCCCTTCTGTACGTACAGAAATGTATACCACGCACAGTACGGTACAGTTGTGGGAAGCTAGGCCTTGGCCCTCTATGGGCTGCTTACGGCTTATTATTTTATTTTAGTATGAGTGTATATAAAATTAAACGATTTACATTTGGCAAATTATTTTATTTAAAGTTTTGTCAAATGTGTGAGGAGGATAGCGAGTAAGGAATGCGTGGACTAAGCAAATGCAAAGTGTAGGTTGCTCAATGGTGCTTAATGTGTTTAATTTTTGAAAAACCACATCTGTTCATTCATAAGGAGTTATGCTCGCTAGTTTTAACAACAATAGTATATGTACATTCTCAGAGACTGTTTTAGAACAAACAAGAAATGGACAAGTCACTTCTTTTAGAGTTAAAAGTTAGAAGTGGTAACTATCTCTCATCTTTAAAGCTAAGTTTATTTTATTGGTTTTCTTTCGTAGTGAGACATTCTGATTGAGTTTCCATCGCTTAGGTCCAATTCCTCTTTTCTTCTTATCTTAGGGACATGTCCATATTGGCGAATATGCCAAGGTGGTCTCATTTTTTTGAAGAGTATTTTGCTAACAAAATCTGGAGGGACACTAGGTGCTCAATATCCGATGAAATTATAAAGTTACGTAGGTGACAAATCAGGCTTATGAAAGTAATAGTTTCTGGGTACTATATTCGCAGGAGGGTTTCTGACTTAGCTGTCATCTGGATTCATGTTAATCTACTTGGACCCTTTTCTTTCCTGCTGATGGTTAAGGGTGCCATTGTTGATGCATCTACATATATACAAATCTTCTTTCCCACTCGAGTCTCCTCAACGTACATCTTTAGCATAAGAGCTAACTGCGATCCACCTGTTTTCCTACTCTACTAAATGATGTAGTATGTTCTCCGGGGATAGTGTTTCTCCCAGTACAATTTGTAGCTTTGGACCTGAAACGCCGGTAGAGGAAGAACACGTTTTTTCACGTTTTTAGGGGCAAGTAGGGAAATCATGGTTCATATACTAGCACACATATAACCGGAAGCAATATTCTCTGCCTTAATTTTTACATGATAAAATTACGGCCGGCTTGGATCCTTCTCGATTTTCTTCTAGCTCCTGCAGAATATCGACACGTCCACCTGGTATCCTGGCAGGCAGACTATATGAAATTATAACTGCCATTCCATAGCTTTGATGGACCCGTAGCATGTCGCGTCCAATCTTGAGAAATAAGAACCCTCTAAATCATCTGTGACTCTGATAATAATTGCAGGGATACCGCTTATCTAAGACATATTGATCTATTTTCACTGAACCTTGGACATCCGTTGGCAGAGGAATTTTTTACCTTACCTTTGTGATATACGAGTATCTAAACAAAATCTTGTCATTTTCTTAGTTAACTGCATATAATTTTGCTACATTGATTGATTGATAGCCTAGATCTCAAGCTAAACGTTTACAAAATTTACATCTACCAGCGGCAATATAAACAAGATAACAACTCTTTTAGGCCAAGACCACTCGTGTACATTCCTTTATCATTTTATCTCGAAAAAAAGTGATATACACCAGTTTGAAGCACTCAAAGTCATCTCAATGATATATCACACAAAACATGACAAAGAAAACCTTTTTTTTCAGTCTTTACAGACAAATGAGTGAAAGTTGTAAACATTTACCGAAAGCGTCAAACAGAAATCAAGACCACAAATCTAGATAATAATCATGATAATGTGAAAAGCGAAATTAAAATTTGACTTGAATGGGATGTTTAGTACCAAAAAATGCTACCTACTACCTGATATCGAACGGAGAATCAAAACGCTTGACCTTTTTCGAGAACTATGCTAAGTAATGTAGGCACATATTTGATTCATTAAAAGATCTGGTCAATAATGGAGACACATAATTTTTTCTCAATAAAAATTTACCTTTACATATATCTACTACTGGAAGATAGTGTCTGCAGGGAAGATAGTTTATGTTGGAGAAATATTAAGCAGATGCAAAAAGCGACGTATGTTTGACAGTACTGATCATTATGTTTGTTAACATTAAAAAGTAATTTTCAATTTCAAAGGTTAGTCATTCTGAAAACAATTTAATTATCTCGGAATAACTCGAGATAACGAGATGTTTTTTCGTTTCTATTGCGCGTCTATAGATTGCAGTGACTAGCTTGTTCATATCCAAAAATGAGTAAACGGCGTCAAGAGATGACTAAGCAAGTTCCTCGGAATAATTAGTCTCTAGCCGCTATTTCGTTTCCGCGATTTTTGGATTAATAACAAAAACAGTAGCTAGCATTCCTAACTAGGAGGAATCCATGTATTCTTCATAACTTGGGTGGGTACATGGTTCATGACCTGGGTTTGAGAAACTCTTTCCTTGAGCCTCGATTTTGGTGTATCGGTTTGTCTACCTTTAATTCTTTTTGCTGAAATGTTCATTCGAACTTTAACAGGTTTTTCTCAAACTAATGATCTTTGCGTTTTACCACTTTACCTTCATTAAATTTGCCACTACACGGTGGAACAACCATCGAACCTTGTGCAACCCCTTCTGTAATCTTCCCCCCAGGCGGTTATATGATGAAGTTATAAAAATCCCTTCCTAGGATTAGGGCTTATCTAATTATGTCAATTTCAATGAACTGTGAAAGGCTTCCTGCCAACTATAATCTCCTATAAACTTAAAGTTCGTCTATTCTTGACACTTTGTGACAATAAACCTGACGGTAAGTAGATAACCTGTTCTCAGTCCAAATATTCTAAAACAAAAAGAAAAACTCTGCATCCGATTCTAAGTATAAATATCTCTACAGCTTATTTTTGGTGTAACAAACAACCAAAGAAATGATAAGAGATGAGTACATAAATAGCTCAGTCCTATGAATAAAAAAAAAAAAAACACAACAAAACAAACAGAAAAACATAAAAACAAATCAGAAGTTGAGCTGAAGACAAGGCGATTTTATAGCTGTTATTAAAGTTCTTTTCTTTTTTTTGTTATTTTTTATTACTTCTTAGTGCACTCTAAGCAAAGCACAAACACATGCAACTGAACGAAAGAGTTTTTAAACCCAAGACGCACATACACGTTGTGAAGTGTGATAAAGTCTACCGACCAGGGCCAACCTGTACCTGTCCGCGGCGAGTAGCTGCCTGCAATGCTGCACATAACCAGCAAATGGACTCGTTCAAAGGTGCAATGTTTGTTCAGGTTGTTTGTGACGTTTCGGTATGCTTTCAACTGGCGGTTGTTTTCTCTGTTTTTGTTCTGCGCAGCGCACCCATCTGTAGGTACATCAGAGAGTGCATCATCCTTCTTGTGATGTCTTCTTATGCACAGGTGCAGGTGATTGACGTGTCCAGAGAAACGTGCAGAAGGAATTGAACGAAAATTCGGAACGCCTCTGTCTGTCAAAATGAAAATAAAAACCAAAGAATTTTGACACGTGACATGTTTTTTAGGATGAATGACGTTTCTACTGCATCATACATCAATGCGGCCAATGCATATTCATTTGCTATCTCTCTGTCCTTGGCTGGAGAGATGGACATCTTAACCAAACACTTGACATTTCCCAATGGACCACCATGCGTCGGTCGGTCGGTCGGTCGGTTTATTTATTTATTAACTCTGGCGCGCAGTTACCCAACCGCAGCGGCCACTTGAGCATTAACACAATTGCTATTCCGCAATACCATACAAGGGGCAGATGTATTCATATTTCCCTTGTCCATTCAAATGTCAGTGGAGAATGGAGAATTTTAATTTAAATATCAACAAAAGTCGATGGTGACATTAATTGGCAGCCACATATGCAGATACGCTAGATAGTGATGCCTCTTGACTTGTTTGGCTACGATAATGAGTGTCTTTCTCAAGTGATCAGTACCGCTGATCCTCGCACTGTTCAATTCACATATCGGTGTGCAGATTCCTAATTAACTCCTTTTTAGGGGGCGGAGGAGTCAAAGCTGCTACCCGATAGACATTGCACATTTCAATATTCAAATGTGTAGGTATGTATGTTTGAAAGCAGATTGCAAGGGAAAGATACTTGTGCAGCTCCACTCCATCCATGGAGCCGACTGAAGTGTTCAAGTAACTCTTTCAAGAGTATCTTGCAGCACAATCACGATTGTTCTGCAGTGAGAGGTTGCGTTGGTTGTGCGCTGCTAGCCTTCTTTTCCATTGAGTCGGTCAATATAATAAGCGATTTGTGCAGTTCAATAGACCTTCTATCGGCAGAGGCCATCAGAGAATCAGAGAGGAGAAGCCAATGGCTTCGCGCCTAAGTTTGATTGTTTCTTATGTTGCAGAAGTACTTAGAAACTTATGATTTAATCTTTTTCTTCGTCAACTCTGACAGTTGGTGTGACATTTAGAGGGCCTTGTACTAAGAACGATCGTGATTATCTGACAGAATGCATTTAAAATAAGATCACAATTTCCTGGAAGTTTTAGTGTCAATATTGAGTTCAACTCTGAGTAATTCGTGTAATAAAGCGAAATGTTTGTCCAACCATCACCAGAGGATTATGACTCCATGAATCACGAAATGAATTACCGAGAGGATTGGCGTCTTCAAAGAAATTCATTCAGACATGTTTTTTCTTCATTTTTTTTTTTTTTTTTAATCGTTTATACTCCGACTACAAAGTCTGGTCTTGTCCCAGTTTATATTGATTCTGAGAACGTACGCGCAGACACGTCTGATGTAGGGAGGGAGCTTTGAACATCTGAATGATGTGCTACGCCCCGAATACTATCAAAAAAAATAAAATTCTAAATTTATCGCAAACGCTAATGATTTTATTTATTCACAACAGGGGCTAGCGTTCTCGTTGAATTTTTTGTGCAAACATCTTTAAATAAGTTCGCATTTCGGCGATTTGTCACTGGATACAGAGTGTGTGCGTGCATTCTAAACAGAATGAGATTAGTCATACCTTCTCAAATTGCTGACCATCTGGCGTATACTAGATATATATTTTGTTTTTCAGTGGACATTGCACATTGATGCGGAGATATTTTCAAAGATAAAAGTGTGTCTATTGTCCTGTGTGAGGTCAAACAAAGTCCTTTAAAATTGCCAATAGCAACAGATGGTGTGGTAATTTTTGAGAGCACACACATCAATAATGTTCGGACAAAGGATGTTCAGAAGTGCCTACTTTGAAGTGATCTAATTGAGACTACTGTATTTGGCAGACAATAGGCTTAAGAGGTTTGTTTTGTTGCCGAAATTTGGTTTGTCGACGGAAATTGCGTGCAATGGGCCATGACAACGGGTGTGACAAACAATGCGAGCAAATTAAGTCCAAATGGGTTTTTATTTTTAGAAAATAGAAATTTCAAGGAGTGCTAGAATAATTTAAAATACAAGAAAGGAATTCGGGACCAAACAGAGATTTCCTCCGAGAGGAACATCATATGTATATGACTCACATTATCAAATGTATGTCCACACCCAAAAAAAAAAGCGCTGTAGATTTTACAATTGAAGGCAGTAGATTTAACAATTCCTTGTAGATTTGTGTATTTAACAGCGAATCTGGTTAAATTAACAATTTTTTGTAGATTTTACAGCGAATGCAGTCATTTCAACAGCGAAATTGTTAAATCAACTACAACCCCCAATTGTAAAATCAACAGCGCGTTGTCAATTTTGGCTGTTAAATCTACAGATATGAATTTGTAAAATCTACATCAAAATGCTGTAGAATCTACAGCTATTTACTGTAGTAACTACAGCAGGAGCTGTAGAAATTACAACAAGTTGTAGATTCAGCATCTATTACGAAAACGTAAAAAGTAGATACCATTTGAGAATATTCGCATGATAATTTTCAGAGGCCATGGCGTTGTGGTATGTGTATGCAGTCGCCGAGTAAGAGGTTCCAAGTTCAACCCCAGCCAGATCCAAACATTTTTCACATTTTGTAAGTAAATTAAATTATATAATTCGGTTTAAATACACACTAAGTATTTCTTGGACAAGAACCAATCTAATTGGATTGTAAAAGCTATTTCCACCCCATTTCTCGCACCATACCAATAAATTAGAACTTGTTGTTGTTTCTACAGCTGTTCTACAGCTGTTCGACGGCAAAGTGCTGTGAAATCTACAATTTTAGCTGTTATTTTCACAACTAGATTGTTAAATTTACAACCACCCCTCTGTAGAATTTACAACGAAAATTGTCGGGTCGATTCTGACAATGAATGCAGTAGAATCTACAGCATTTTACTCTATTCTTACAGCATCTTTTTTTTGGGTGCATATGCATCTGTGGATCTACAAAATATTTCCCGGGTCACCAGTTCGTCAAATTTAAGACGAAAATTTGGAGAAGACTCATTTTTTGGTTTCCGAGATAGTGCCTAAGAAATTTGTTACAATTTTTGAGCTGAGCTTAGTCTTAGGCTTTCATTCAACTCTTCCTAGGCAATCACGGCAGCTACAAATGGCTACCATCAGAACTAGTTTGTAATATGGAACAGTAGACCCATTGCTTAATGCAATGCACATGCTTCATACGACTGTTGAAACCAAGTATACCCTTTGAATAACATCGAAAGCAGTGAAGCTAATTTTCAATTAATAGATTAATATACTGAAGCACGACTGTGCTTAAAAGAACTGTTAAAGGCTTTCATTCAACTCTTCCTAGGCAATCACGACAGCTAAAGGGATTCTTCAAATGGCTACAATCAGAACTTGTTTGGAATATGGAACAGTAGACCCATTGCTTAATGCAATGCACATGCTTCATACGACTGTTGAAACCAAGTCTACCCTTTGAATAACATCGAAAGCAGTGAAGCTAATTTTCAATTAATAGATTAATATACTGAAGCACGACTGTGCTTAAAAGTTGAATGAACTCAATTAATCGATTGAACTAGTTTGAAAATGACAAATTAGCATGCTTTTGCCTCTGGTTGTGGGCGTAACACCTCATTAGTTTTTCGCGAAACTCCATTACTCACCAACTGAATAACTGAAAGAAAATCCACAACAAAGCATAGTTCACCAAACGGACAAACGAAACCAATGCATTTACTTGCCTTTATCACGACTTCAATAAATTATCAGGGAACCAATAATGATCCACAGAAATCTTGAACTACAGTCAAAATGCATTATACCTATTGATATAAAAAAAAAAACGAATTCAAGAAATAAAAAAGTCTAGACCCCTAGACTAAACATTCAATACTTTTAATGGCTGCAACACACGCCAACATTGATGATGATGACGCGGAAGATTAAGGCGGACGGCATACACACACTCCGCCCGCATCATTGAAGTCAATTACTTGAAAAAAAAAACTTCTCTCCTTTCCTATCACCCCGTTCCAGAAAAAAATGTGACATCTAGTGTTGGAGTCGGAGAACCACCGTCAAAACGCGTTTTTAGGTCAATGCTGTCATAAATTTTTCTATTAGCGTGCGACGATAATTATCTTATCGCTGGAGATACTTTAACCCCCCCAACGGATTGGTTCAATGGTAGGTGAACATTCCTAGCATGCGAATATCTACACCATTTCCGCATAAATATCTCTATCTAATGGAGTTCAGTGTGAATTTTGACACCTCGAAGGCAGTTGCTCCACCTATCCATGAGTGTTTTCTGCGATTTTACGAAATGCTAATTGCTTCAACTTGCCGTAATAGCCAGTTGCAGCTGCAATAGGTTGATTATACTCAATCACACGTCGGCATTTTCCTACTAGTACTCGTAGTAGAACAATGCAGCTAGTAGCAGTCATAGTCTATGTGCACTCAATTAAATCCAGATGTTTATCAATCGAGAGAGACCTACAAAAAAAAAAAGTGGAACGACTTTAATTTAGAGTAATTGTTTCTGGTTTTCGACCGAAACGCGTGTAGGTAGACATAAAAAAAGCTCAAATTGCTGTTGCATAAGTGCCTATGGAACACACGGCCCATGGTGGATGGTGAAAATTAAAATTAAATGATGCGTATCCACTTATGTCCTACCTATCTACCTACCTACCACCCACTCAGTCAAATGATCATTTTACCATGACAGACTTTGTGTAGACACACCTTGGATTGTTTATAAGCTGGAGAGGGGAGTCCTTTATAATAAAGGTATAATCCAGTCCTCCCTCTGTGGATCATAATTAAATTCGTGAACGGCAATCCCCTACTTTCCCAAGAACTGGCGGGAGTGCGAGATGAGGGGGACCCTACTACTCAGTGGTTTACCATAACAAAGAGTTGTCCTTTTATTACGAGTTTTATTCTTTTTCCTCTCGAACGACGTTTATGGTTCCCTTCATAACAATCAAAATGTATTTGTATGCGTACGAAAGGTAGAAGAGGCATGCCACACAAGAAGCAGCATGCAGGTAAAAACAGAAAAAAAAATACCAACATTTGGTGACCACAAGGAAGGTTGAAAGGACCGTCTTTTGGTGGAACTAAAATTTAAATTTCACGATACCACCGAGAGATATCACACATGGAAATCAAATTAATTGCCACTGAGAGGCAGTAGCACAGGAAGAGTGTTTGTTCTTCATCATCTTTCGGTCATGAGTGATGCATCTGTTGATTCGTTTAAGAGTGTGAAAACGGAAAACTAATAGGGGTTGCAAGACAAAAGATCAATAAATTCACTGTTGTGATTTGTCGGCATCGGGTATGGAAGTTTTCTCACGTACTGATAATCACCGTACGGATTTGAACCCTCCCCAAATCCCACAGGAAGTCGAAAACAAACAAAAAAGAATTTGATTTCGAAATCAAACAGAGAAAGGGGACTACCACAAATATTTACCAGTTGGGAAAAATCCAATTCAAAGTAACCTCAATTCAAACAGAAGCTTAAGATAAACAAAAGTTAAGAGCCCATTTGACCTAAAAAGGGTCAGATTCTTGTGGTGAAAAAGTTCAAGAGTATCTTAGTCGAATAAAGCCATTCAATCAAAAGCAGTCAAACTGCATTATCCAGAGTAGAAACCGACTGACTTTGTCATTCGTCATCAAGTTGGTGACTTCATCTCATCCTTCATGTTATTTTTATTTTTTTGTTGTTTTGTATCTATGATGTTCGGACGACGCAATGAAAACTCATCGTGTCGTCATCATCATTTGTAAATGTCCAACGAATGACAGCGGTCGGCATTGGGAGAGACAGTGCAGGCAAGCTTCTATACTCATCATCATCGGTCTCTCTAGGCGACTCTATGAAGTGCATTAATTTGAAAATTGCATTTGTGAAGGCACATCATCAGGAGGAGGCCAGGCTGTTGTTGTACGATACACTAAATGTTGGGCGGCATCGGGCACGCGTGTAGGTGTTTAAGAAATCGCTAAGCAATCAAGCTATACATCATTTTGCGCGAGGATACAATGACGGAAGTGAACCCTATTAACCTAAAAATGGAAATAAAAGAAAATGAGGAGTTTGACTGACCGTGGGCGATTTGTCTGATAGTTTCTTTCCATTGAAAGACGAATTGTCTTATGTTTTAAGTGCATTTGAAAAGTTCCGTACACATGGTTGGACCGACGTACATCCGTAACCATAGATATTTATGAGCTGTCGGTCTGAAACCGAAAATAGCTGTCAAACTAGGAAACTTTGTAATTTTTAATCTTGTAGTTTTACGAAAATCAAGTTTTCACCTTTTTCTTCAAGATCGGATCGGACTTTATTCCCAGGGAAGTAGATCCTATACTGGCGTATTATAATATCAGTGCTTATTATATAAGCACCGTAGATCCGTTATCTGACACGATCAAATAAATGCCAGCCGTAAAGCAAATTTTGCTGAGAAAGAGCCATATTAACGCTGATTCTATCCTAGAGGTCAAAGAGCATGCGTTAAGCCTGCAGAGTTATGTGCTCAGTCACAACACAATAGTAAATGGAAGCTCTAATCGAGGGCATAGAGAGATCAAAGGCAGGTTCCTGAATTCCACCTCTGAGGCTCGGCTAGCAATCTCATTCGACATTTTATTTTCTGATATCACTGGATGCATCCAAGGCTAAACAAATTTCGAAATCGAATTCATTCTTACGGCAGAGTTGTAGATAAAGATGCTCCATATATTTCTGCTTATAAACGAAAGAGATGACTGCGTCTTGAGTTGTTCTGTAGCTAGAATGTGAGTCGCGATTATCAGGTCATTAAAATTCCAGTGTACTATTTACTAAAAGCCCTCTGTCAAGTGAGATAGATTGCTTTGACATAGCTAATGGCTATTCGCGAGAGCTCCGGAGTAAGAAAAGAACCTGAAAGGTTCTTCCCACTTGTTCGTTAGGATTCCCAGGATATTTTGCTGTCATAAGCCATATATATTGTCGAATTCATCCTACCACTTACTGCCAGAAAACCTGGCAAAATTGGAATCATTCGATACTTGTGGATTCATACATATATGCCCTCATGCCACTGAGTGTGAAGAAAATTGAACGAAAGCCCAGTCCAGTGGTCTGCTCATTAGCATTGCTAAAATCCACATTAGGAGTATAACAGCTGTTAGAGTTACACATGCCTATTTAAGCAACTCGAACGCGCATTAAGTCCTGGCAACTGAGTCTTTAAATATAGTTTCATATGTTTTTTTGTGCTGGCAGACATGTTGCGCTCTTAAAGATTTTTTTTTTTTTTTGTATGGGGGTTCGCTGGAAGGAAAAATCATCGAAAGACATTGCAGAGCTAGAACGCGAGGGATGCTTCTGCAATAGTGAGGGACTTTAACCCATCTAAAAAACCTCCCTGGGGGACTAACTTTCGTCATCCCGAATGGCATTGCACCTAGTTGTTCAACTAATCAGCAATTTATTTTTGAATTGTTTGAGAATTTAAAAGAGAAATCCGCCGGTTGTCGGATTTCTGAACTTTTTTGGTAGAAAATATAACCTAATTTCTATTCTTAGCTAATTTTTATAGATCAAGCGGCTTTATCCGCCTTAATCTCCTGATTACATGGTCTGTATTTAATAATTCGGTTATTTCTAAGCTAACGTGGTTGAGAAGCCTACGTCTGTGCATTTCAGCAACTTTTTTAATTTCGCCTTCAACCATTTCGATATTTAGATCTCTATGAAGATCAGCGTTACGTATGTACCAAGGTGCATTGACTATGTTCCTTAGTACTTTATTTTGGAAGACCTGAACTGGAGACCATAGGTCCATAGCGGTTTTAGAATTTGCTTGTATAGCAATAACTTATTGTAGTTGGACAAGGAAGAATATCTCCCAATAAGCCAATACATTTTACTGTATCGCATGTTCAACTCATCTTTTTTTTTCTTTACATGCGCTTTCCAACGCAGTTTAGCGTCTAGAGTCATGCCAAGATATTTGGCTGTGTTTGAATATCCCACTACATTGTTGTTAATGTAGATTGGAATATGTGGTACGTTTTTATACGTAAAATTAATATGGACTGACTTAAGGTCATTTAATCTAATCTGCCACTTTTTAGTCCATTCTGAGATACGGTTTATTGCTATTTGGAGCTTTTTTGTTGCTATTTCAACAGTTTCTCCTACAGCAAGTACAGCAGTCTCATTTGCAAAAGTTGCTATAGTGGTTTCTCCGCTTTCAGGCAGATTGCTAGTGAATAGAAGGTATAGCACTGGCCCTAAAACACTGCCTTGCGGTACACCAGCTTTTATCTCTCTTAATGTTGAGTATTCTGTATCTTGTTTAATTCTGAAGAATCGATCTGATATATAAGACTCCAGAATTGTCGAATACTGCATCGGCAGTTGTTTTTGTAATTTGTGTATCAGTCCTTTGTGCCAGACTTTATCGAAAGCTTGTGCTATATCAAGAAATACTGTAGAGCACACATTTTTCTCTTCAAATGCTTTTTCGATCTTATCTGTGATTCTATGCATTTGATCAATTGTAGAGTGCTTATTTCTAAATCCAAATTGGTGATTTGGGACTAGCGATTTTTCATAGATTATAGCTCTTAAAGATAAAATGTGTAGTTCATCTATGCTTTCCAACAGAACGAAAGGCAGTCTTATATCATTCCGACTGCCTTACGTGCAAAACTATTACTTGTGCTCAGCAACTATTAACTTGCAATTTTATATTTAATTTAAAATCAATTCTATCACCGCAGTGTCATTGAGACTAATAATTCCCTCAATTACTGTTGACTCATGCAAGTGACCTTCGCCTATCGAGATTTTATTTCAAGTTTAAAATGACCAATAACATTTAGCCTCATGTCGATACGTATAATTATGGAATTCAAAAACTGTAAACATTAAGTTGATGGAGCTGATTGGAACACCTTTGAATTCCATTATTTTTAACGTATCTACAAAGACTAGCAATCAACTAATTGTACCAAGTAAGTTAGATGTAGAGAAGATAGGAAAGTAAAGATCGATCTGTACTGTCTGTTTGTTCGCTATCTTGCATGTATCATAATCGTACCTGGAGGTAGTCGTAAGATAATATCTTAGCATGTAGAACCTACATATTAGGGAAAGTTGTCAGGATTTATTTTTAATTTGACGAATCTTCTCGTACATATGGATTTTGTAAATAGGATTCACTATACATATATGATGGCATAATTCGGAGAGTGATTTAAAAGCTGCAACACGCGAGAAATTTATTTTCTATTCAACAACAATTCTTTGTACATTATGAAAGTTGCAAAAAAATCCGACAGCCGAGAGAGCTTTAGCTTAGTTTTATTATAATGCGTTTAAGATATGTCATACATAGATATGAATGCATGTATTTTTGTTTATTCATATTCAATCAATCGAGTCCAGTTCTAAAGTAATTGAGTTGTTTTGATTGTTCACATTGCACTCGCCCGACTGTTTAGTGATTGAAATACTTTCCTTTTAAGTGTAATTCTTTGGACGCGGTTTTATATTATACAAGTCTTTATACATATGTATAACATCTGAAAAAAATTTAAGACAGAAGTATTCAGAAAAGGTTTTCAATACCTATGTTCTTTTTGGTTTTTATCATGAAACAATGTAGGTATTATGTAGCAACTCCTCTATAATATTCATTATAATATCATTGCTATTATTACATTTTAATTATTTTTTTATATTTATTACTCAAACGGTTTTAACTATTCTGTTTTATATATTATATAACTTTTACTACGTTTTTCATAAAAGAGGAGATATGTCTGCTAGAATACTTTTGCACTAAGATGACAGATTCGTCGCTCACGAATCTAGCGGGCTTTAGGACAAAAAGAGACTAGATTTTAGCGGATTCTAGTGAGGAAGACCTTGAGCCTGTTTAGATGCTGACTCAAAACTCGGCTATGTCGGTGGTTTGTGGGTAAGAAGAGTGAGGGGTAAAGAGAGGGGGAGAGTCATGAAGAAAATAGAAAAATCGAGGAGAGTCGCGTTCTATTACCGAAATGTTCCGTCCCTATTCCATTTTATCATTTCTAGTTCGATCGTTGAGGAGGGTAGTTCGCGCATAAAATGAGTAATTGGACGAGAGAACACACAAAAAATACAGAAGTGTTTCAATTTACTCATTCCCTCCCCTAAACTTTATCAAAGTAGTGCAGGACTGAGCACTATTGCATGTAGACACGACATTACTCTTTACTACGTAGTCGAGAGTCATCATCAAAACAGGCTCCTTCGCTATAATGTAATAGAACTAATTAATAACGTAATAAACCAAGTAAGTAGGTGAAAAATAAACAAAAAGGATACAAGAATTGGATACAAGCTCCACTTGCTCATATTTCTAGTTGGCTCTTAAATTTTTTTTGACTTTTATGGATAAGTACGTTATTATTCTAGCGAAAAGTTTCTTGGCGTGTTTTAGCAGACTAGCGGTTAGAAAAATATTTGCATAGGGAACGCAGGCAATAAGAACATATTGGTTCTCTTACTATTGAACTAAAAATATTCTGAGATCTCAGAACGTAAACGTGATCGATTTTCGAAGAAATGTCATTCTCCGTTTTCTGGGTGTAAACAGCGTTGGAAAACTATTGTCATAATAGAACCAAGTTTCTGCTCGTGGCCTATGGAAATTTGAGCGGACACATAATTTCATTCTGCACTCCATACGGAATGTGCAAATGAAACTGCTCTTAACGTAAAGGGTCAAAAATAAACGAAAACTTATCGGAAAGTCATTGAGGGTGCAGTATACAAACCATGTGTATTCAGATGGCTACGTACGGCAACGTCCGGAAGCGTAATTCAATTATGGTTGGCTTCTAGTTTGATAAAAATGAGGAATCTACATACCGAGAAAAAAAAAATTAAAAAATCTTTTATAATAGCCCTGACCGTTTATGGGAAACTCGCTTACAATGTTTTACTTACAAAAGATTGCAGCAATATTTGTCACTTTGTACAATTTAATAGATTCAAATTAATTTAAATATTCAACCGTTAAGTGTTAAAAAACCTCATCAAAACGATTCGTAGTGTGTAGTTTTTTATTGTGAATAGATAATGAATTCCAAACCTTTGACAGAAAAATCTTTGGTAAATAATAGGACAGTTAACACATGGTCATAATGTTTCAGTATGGAAAAATATTGCTTGAAAATAGAGTCCGCTGTGTGACAACAATATTTGATATCCATAGCTGATCAATGGAGTGATTAGCGAATAATCTAGTACATCAACAAATAAAATGTTGTGACATCCAGAGAGACATGAGAGATGAAGGAAGAAAAGCTTACAGATTTGTTATTTACTTGCACACATAATGTAAACTAGTTGCGAACAGCAAACGAAAGAGCACTTTAAATTATTGAAAATAAAATTGGACCAAGATTAGATCCTTGCGGCACATTTGTAAGCACATAGCAAAGCCGGGAGACAAAACTATACACCGAAGTCGCTTGGTTTCTACTGAAAGATATGAAATCCCATACAGAAATACATAAATAAAAGTTCAATAAGCTAAATGCATTGACCATAGATAAGCTAATCCAACCGCACAATGTCATGGCCAAAAACACATATGTATTTCTCAGTTTAAATGATTGGCATCGTCATTGATCGTGAGCCTCAGAATAATAGGTTTTAACCACATCATATGCATCATCAGTGGTTGCATTTGATATGACATTAGCTAATGGCTAATCCAACAGATTATTCATTGTCTTTATTCACTGGACGGAAAAGTTTTCTAATTGATTTGCAATTTTCGCTAAATTAGCGCCTTGAACCTCTCCTTGTTACATTCCAATGCAACATGGTTATCAAAAGTTTCTAGAAGTTGATGAAATAATATAAAACTAATCGCCACCCTCTTGGGCGGCACAGTTGCATCATGTTGACGTTAAGATTACTAGCGCTTCTCATTTTGCTGGATGTTTCGTCTGCATCGCTTTTCGCGTTACGGGTGGTAAATGGTACCAGAGCTGAAACGGCAGAGTTTCCATTTATAGTTTCAATCAGACGCGCTGATATTGGTTCACACGCCTGTGGCGGGACGATCTTAAGTCCCTTTTGGGTTCTCACTGCTGCCCATTGTGTGGCAGGATCAAGGCCACAATTCATTAACATTCAATATGGCGTATCAAAAATCAGTCGAAACTCTCCGAATGTTGTCAATGTAAGCGAAATTGTTGTTTACGAAGGATACGTCACTTCAATTATCCTAGACGACATTGCCATGTTGAGAGTTGCAGAACCCTTCAGGTTTAGTCAATCAGTCCAAGCAGTACGTTTACCGCGGATGTATCAACTGACACCGGAGGACACACCGGCTATACTAATCGGTTGGGGATATAATGAGGTATGAACACATTTAAGATGTAACGGAAATTTATTTAATATTTTCTTCGGTCTTAACAGTCTGGAGGGAAAATTCAAAAGGATTTGCAAAAAGTTGAGCTGAAAATTTACTCCAGAGAAGAATGTAATCGTCGTCATATCTTGAGGATACATCCTACTAATATTTGTGCTGGCGTCGAAGGTGGTGGCAAGGGTCAGTGCAACGGGGACTCTGGAGGTCCATTGCTGGTGAATGGGCGACAAGTTGGGCTATCCTCATGGAGTATGAAACCTTGTACGATTGCGCCTTATCCTGGTGTTTATACTGAAGTCTCGAATTACATCGATTGGATGGATTGGGTAATGGAAATTTATGGAGATGAATGATTTTGTCGCTGAGTTCGCTTTGCTGCTTTGTGTAAATTTATTTGTCCTTAAATATACTCGTATTAATGTCCAGACCTTAGCTAGTGTTGTTTGTATGTCTGTAACTGAGTCAGAAATTAGACAAATTCGCACTTAAGCACATTCTAAATCCTACAAGTATGTGAAACTACAAAATCTAAGCAGCAGAACTTGCTTATATCCTTTTGTGGGTCGCAATATCCTACTATTCCCGAATCCATTTGATAAACTTTGCTTTTAGTAGTAAGGGAGGTTTGAAAAGCATCCAAAAGTATTATTTGGATAAAGTGTGGCTGACAGTCTGCGCCTGTGTCCCAACCATGCGGACATTATTTCACGAACTTGGGTTGAAATGGCGTTGAAGATTCTTTTTTCTAAAAATAGTTTGTTCGTAGTTCGGCCATTAGCTGGTCGCTGAGCTATAAATTTACCTTAAGAGGGCATCAACAATCGTTGAATTGAGAACAGAAGAAGAAGAGTATTTCTACTGACCGATTGCTCAATTAATGTCATACCTACTCTTATTAATTTAATAGAAAAAAGGTTTTCGATTCAATGGGCATAGTGACGTGTGTGTTAGGCAACTGGGCGAAAGGTCCGTGGTTCAGTTCTGGAAAACGCAAAAGTTTCGTACCTTTTTTTGTAAAGACTGCCAAGTATTCACGAGCATTAAACCTATTAATTCTTCCAAACTCCCACCGGACATGACATAAAACGTTAAGACCCTTCTATTTTTATGGTAATTATAACAACAAGGCTGCAAGTAACTAGCTGTATAGAGTTCCAATGGACTATTGCGCCAACTATTCATTCAATTTACGATTCAACAAAATTACAGCTTCCATAAGTCCTAGCCGGAAATATAGCAATTTACCAACATTTACAATTTCAATTAACTTGGAACAGCACACGCGGTTCCAAGTCCATAGGGATTATTCTATACGAAATTTGTATCTACCGGTGTCACACTCTGTAAATTTATTCCGTTACACCGTCAGTAAATAACAAACCAAATCGGATTAGACGATAGCAAACAGACGCCCACCGACGCCACATATATTTGCCGCACAAATAAAATGTGTCCCCCGAGCCGTCGAAAGATAAGCTTTGGTCAGTATTCGTAGCCGCTTTTAAATTCCGAGAAAATCAATCCATTTGGGCTCCAGAAAAAAAAACTGGGGTAGGTATATAGAGACCCAATAACGCCCCCCTTTAAGTTTTTTTTTTTTTTTTTTGAACAGGATACAGGCACCGCCGCAGCATTTGTGATCCGTCATAAATTCTCATATTCTCCAACATTGGTGGCGGCGGATTCACAGCGTGTTTTCGGTTTCGAGATACTTTCTCGGCTTTTACCACTCGCACTGAATCGTAATCGAATTGTTGTATGTGTACGAGTATCCATAGTATACAAATGACTACCAAGATGAGCTCCAGCTTCGGTCTGGGTTGTCAATGGGTTTGCTGCTCTCTTCACGGTGGATTGTTATAGGACAAGGTTATGAAGTTGTGTGGCAAGAGATCTCAAGTGAGACCCCAACAACACAACTGATCATGACTGTTGTACTGCTGGCTGATGATGATAATGATGATGAAGATGATGTTGATGTTGATGTTGATGAGAAGAGGGAGCTGAATTTTTAATTAATAATAAATAATTCAAAGCGGTTGGCATTGTTCCATCAGCTTCAGAAGAGATCACTTTACGCGTCGGTTTCGAATGACAACAAGAGCGGCGCAACGCTTGGGCACATTGTTGTAACAAACACGGCTTAGTGTGTACGACTATAGTATGTAGATACAGATACAGTATCTATGAACGAGCAATGTGGCGCGCAACATTAATTACTAATTCCATTTTTGTTATAGTTTCTGGTGCTTTTTTTTTCACTTTCGAAACGTTGACAGACAGAAGGGGTAT
The DNA here is from genome assembly GCA_949716465.1 of Chalcosyrphus nemorum. NCBI lineage: Eukaryota > Metazoa > Arthropoda > Insecta > Diptera > Syrphidae > Chalcosyrphus > Chalcosyrphus nemorum. Next base: position 1,670,207 of record OX454332.1, read on the forward strand.
CTATTAGCCTACATATAGCGTGCTGTTGATCTTTTTAATTATAATTAATGTTGTAGCATTAATTATTATATTGTCTTCCAAAGGCATTGCCATTGTTCGCCTTTGCCTATAAATGGTAACCGAAGACCATTCTTTCCGGCCGCTTCGCCGTCGCTCGGATCAGTGATGATGCGCGACAATCTTCTGAATTGTTAGAAGGCACACACACAGTTCGGTTCTTTATTATTTGCGGTCGAATTAAACGCATGATTAGTCATAACAACTTTTATTGCCGTGGTTTTTTTATGAGGCGGGATGGAGTTGTTTCATAAAAAAAGGGGCGTTTGTTGAAAAAGAAAAATTCCTGTAACAAACATACATATATACTTACTTTAAGAATATATCACAGGGTTCGTAGTTGTAAAAAGAGAGAAAATTTATTCAAATATTCAAAGAATTCGAAATTATATGACGTGTCGAAGGCCCTCTGAACACGATTAGACAATGACTACTAATAGGCTATCGCTTTCGGCATGTTATATCATCGTGGACAATAGATACTAAAAGATGTAAACAAATTTGGAATTTAACGTAATTAAGATTCAGAAAACGTGCTCAGTATTTAGAATTGTCTTAAACTTTGTTCAACAATCAAAATTAATGTGAGTACGAATCCGTTGATTACCTGTTTTAAGACGTATTAAAGTTGTTCGCACCGTGTTCGGTTGGGGAAAACAAAGAAAATATCTACTCGTTTAGCCTTAAACAAAAATACATAAATGAATTTGTGGGTTTTATTCAAGTGAATATGTACATATTTGAATTTTCTTCCCTCTGTCTTTTCGTAGTTAGCTACATTCTTAAGGAAAAGTTACATAATTACAAATAACATATGGAGATTAAAGGTACATTTACAGCTCACTGACCAGCGAATGGGCAAAGCGCGAATAAACCTTTTCTGGCACATTTAAAGGCAAACTATTGACAATTTTACCCAAAGAAAAGAGCTTAATTTATCTATCAATTTATATTACAAAAAAGTTATATTGTAATTAGTTTCTGGAAAGAAATTAGCAATTCGTCTGCCAATAAACGAATGCTTCCTGCGAATTGTCAAATTTTATTCATGTTCCACAGATGTTGAATGCAATCTACTTTCGCCAGGCCAAAATATTCGCGAGATTTTTACCTGACATTCTTTGGTTTTTAGTGAGATTCGGAGATTGCTGCGACTGGATAAAAAAAATTGCTGTAAACGACGCGCCAAAATCTGCAAAGATTCGATCGTTCGTATTTGCAAGTCACTTAAACTTATACACTTAAACTTATACAATTGCAAGGTCTTTTTAAGTTCATTACTTTTCATTCATTTTTCATTCAGTTTGTGCAAGTACGTACGACCCAGTCGTGGACCTTATTTTTGTACATTTTGACAACTTATTTATAGCTGTCGTTTGTTATGTTATTTGCATGTACTTGGCTGCAATGGAACCACTACAAACTGTGAGAGTCGAATACTGAAAAGTTGCCCGATCCCGCATTAAAAAGCGTTGAAAGCAAAGAACCGTATCAACTATTAGTGCATCAAAATGATGTGACTTGTACCTAATACACTACTTATCTCACACTATCTATCGTTTGGCTCGAGTTAAGCGAAGCGTGGAAGAAAGTTGGAGCTAGACTTACACAGCAGTGTGTTCTTACATTGACTACTACTCTTTGCCTAAAATGTGACAAAGGACTTAGCTTGCGATGCTCCACCCCTTTCATACTGCGAATTTGGCAGGATACGTGGCTGTCCAAGGAGCACATGGCGTAGAACACTCGAGACGGATACACCGGAGTTGTAAAGAATTGAGGATAGTAGAGGCACATTGTCAGAAATCTCACGTACGAGAAGAACATTTTCTATCTTCTGTAGTAAAAAGTCATCCCCTTTTTGTTCTTTTAAATTTTAAAGATTACCGTTTAAAAAAATTGTGATTATTGCTAATATAAGCCGTGTTTTATTGGAAAGTGTATAGCCACCTTTTAATAAAACGTTCATACTCACTTCTCATTTATATCTTCAAAATGAAATTCGAATTATAGATGGCATAGATTATAATTGCAGACAACAACTATTAACAAATAAATCGTACTGTAAGCGTAAAAAAAATAAGGGTTGTTGTCTACAATTTTAGTCTTTTTAGTCTACGCCATCTATGATTCGACTTTCTCCACACTTTATGTTCACTTTTGGTTGCTGACTAATTTATCTTCACTTTTCGTTTTGTTTTTGCTTTGTGTGTAAAACTGGCTAAACACTTTCGAAAAAAACACGATTATTATAAGAATACATAGTTTGTGTACGGAGCACACGAAACGATGAAAGTTGTTTTTTACAGAGTTGTACGTGTTATACAAAAGGAAAGCATTCTTTATCTTAAGGCCGATTTACAGCGACTAACTTTTTCGGGTCCCAAAAAAGTCGTCTATGATCCCTCCTTAGGAAATCCATCTGGGATTTCATTTCATATGATTCCACTTCAACTGCAGACCCAACATGAATATGACGTTGTATTAGCTACAAGTACTGGAGCTCTCGCTCAATACAACCTCTTCATACTTATTTACACTTTTCTTACAAACTCAACCATCAACAAATTTTCTATGTGAATGCCATTAATTTTAATTACTTTGATGTGTGCACCCTCAAAACATCACCGGTGATTACCATCAACCAGCTAACATACCTTTTTCTAGTGCAATTTTCTGATACGCAATCACTACTCATTTAAATCTCTGTCACCAATGTTCCTTCCTACTACATACATACATACTTCAGCTTCAGAGATCTTACCCGCCTCTGTATCTAGTTCCATTTCCTTGAAAGCCTGTTGCTGGTGGCGCACTCCATTAATAACGAGTACCCACGGCGTACGAGTATCCCTTCGATTGTCACTCGGGTGGAAAATCCACCTTCTTCATGTCTAAATTACTATCTGATTGTGTACTTTCCTGTTCACTAAGGCAGAATGTGTCAAGACAGGAACTCACATCTTTCGTTTTTGTTGTTTTTTTTACTTCGTCGTGTCGCATTCAAAAAAGAGGAACAAAAAAACGTACAAAATCCCTGGAGTTCACTTTACAGGAAGCCAGAGACGAGGAAAGGACTTTGAAACAGGCCTGTGCGTTTTGTGTCGTGTAAACCGCCACACAGTTCTCTGTGCTCTGTTCGCAAGGTTATCCACTCTGGATCTATAAACATTTTGAAACCCGAACTCGATGCCGAACAAGAATAAAGCGTCAGAGATATGAATCTATAGTCCGATTGTTGTTTTCTTGTCTTCCACACAAGCCAGCTGGATACAGATACAGATACTCGTGCATGCTAGGTACCTGTTTGATGCCTATTTATGCACCTTTTCCATCCTCTTCCCCAGGGATTTTCAAAATAGATGGAACATATTTCCTCGAAAAACCAAAGGAGAGTGAGAGAAAAATGTCACACCCTCTACCTGGACCAAGGATGCTGGTTACTTGTTGAGTGGGAATCGATATTTCATCGTAGTTTTTTCGTGATTTATGCCTAAGGCGGGAGATATTAATTAAACCACAAACAGTAAATGGATCTCATATTGTTTTTTGTCGGCTCTAGATAGAATTACTTCCAGTTATCGAGATGCTGGAGGACACTCACATTCATTACTTTTTATGGGCCTACACACGAAACAAAAGGCATTTTTTTTTTTGTTTTTGTATATTTATTCTCTGTCGGAGCTGTTGATGTAGGTATTCCAATTCCAAATAATTTCCAGATTTTCAATTAAGAAGACGCACTGAAAGAAGGAGGAATCCGAAGAATGCCAAACAAGGACCGAGTGGAATTTCATATATGTTTTCTTTAATTAGGACGTTACTCCTAATTAGAGTTTTCAGTTTGTAAATTCCTGGTTTTTATGTTGCCATTAGTGGGTAGATATTGCATTCTAAACGCCAATGGTATGCGATATAGGTGGTAAGTTTCATAAGTCATAAGGAAACACTAGAACAAAGTGAAGAGAATGGGATAATGGTGTTAAAAGTGACAAGTCTGAGGAATTGATCTTGTTCTATAGAGACGATGATTGTGAGTACATTCTTTGCGTTTGTAGTCCTTTTTATGATAATTATGTAGGTACAATAATACTTGATTAACAGAGCCTTATAAACTGTCAATGTCGAGAGTGCATTCAATGTTCTTTAGAGAGGCGAGTGAAGACTCTTAGCTCGGATGTGCAAAATACACATTGGGGAACAGCAAGGATTGTACTGAATGCTTAAGCAGGACTGCAGCTCAGGTTATATACATAAATCATGAGACAAAACCTAAATACAATCACCTGAATGTGTGTACCCTTGTAAGGTCAATCGCGCCATTTGCAACTAAGACTTCTTTGAATGAATACTTTCATTGCCACTGTAATTAGGGACTGCTATGAACCCACTTAGCTGAATAAATCTATCTACTGTGCATACTGCATGCATACTTCAACAAAATTTATGATACATTGTTAGCATACAGTCTCCTGTAGTGACTGTTATCCAAGATCTGAAATTCCAGCATCCCACGCTTATCTTTATTGCTTCCCACATTCCTTTGCAATTCATGACTTTATGATTTATTCCACTATTCTTCATCAAAACACATCGATCTTTACCCGATCGTATAATCCCTTTAAACAAACTTCATTCTACCCTATCCCACAGCGGTCTATGATGCCGGCCGGCCGCCCAAGGGAACTCACGGAACACCACCACAAAACGAAAAGGAGAAAAATTGAAATTGAAAATCTAAATGTGCCTGTTAGTGCACCAAGGATATCCAAAAGCAGACAAATTCTTAAATAAAAATCATCAAAGATGATGATCCGCACTCCAAAATATCACCATTGTGGCCCCAAGGAGCTATCCTCCTTCTTTCATTGGAAGAGACAAGACCCCCCTACCACTATCAATACACAAAACATTTTCGGAGACCCCGTGATATGCCACTAACGAGCTCCTCTGCCAAGAACAGTCGATCAATGGTTTGCGATTTTCATAAAAGGCAACAGTGGAATCCACATTAAGGATTCTACTGCTGTTGTTGCACTGCACAACACTGGTGTGTGGCTTAAATAAGGCGGAAAAAAGGATTTCTTTTCGAAATTCGTTTCATAGCTGCGCGCACCTCGTTAGTGCTCCTGTCGTTCTTTGTGCAAAAAAAAAAAACACACAAAAAAGAGATACAGAACGCATTCATTTCAACGGAAGAGTATCACTTTGGAATGCAAGTTGGCTGGCACTTTTCTGTTAATTGGAATCGAATTGTAAATCTAACTCTTAATGATTATATTCCTTTGGCCTGTGGTCTATTCTGTGCGCTTTTGCTCCCACTCAGGCGAAAAGAGAGAGAGCGAGAGAGAGAGAAAAAAGGCCAAATCAAAATTCACTTCTAGGCAAGTTGACGTCCAACGTCATAGAGAACTTGTTCTTGGAATTCTAGAGACGGTAGCTGCCTCCAGCTACAGAGCTACAGTATATTCCTCTTTGCCAACAGTATGTATGGTTGTTATGGCTTAGTTTTTGCCTTGCCTTTTACCAGTTTTTCTTTTTTTTTTTTTTTCTTTTGTGTGCTTCTTAACTCTTCTGTTCGCGTTGTTTAGAGTACAAAGTGCTTGAATGCAAAGACAATCAAAAGTCTGTCTCTCCGAGCAGCGGCTAAGTGCATAAGAATAGGAACAGTCCAAGGGACTAGAGGGGATTCTGTCGTTCTTTTAAAGACTGCAAACGACGACGACGACGACGACGACGCGATATCATCCATCCACTTGAACCGTTGCACTATATAAACAATCAATTTGATGGCCATGGAATGTACAGAAGGAAGATAAACACACTTGTTTTGGTGTGGAGTGGTGCCGGTTCCCAATGCTGATGCCGGTACTCGGCTTTACGGAGGTGTATATGCTAGATGGGCTTGATTCAGATCTTATCGTATCTCTTCATTGCGAGAAAGGATTATGTGAGTGGATGTCATCCAGCTGTGTGATGGGTTGATGAGTTTTTTTTCTTTCCTTTTAAATTGGTTTTGGTGTCTCTTATTGGGAGGCTTAGTGAAACAAATCGTGGGCTAATTTATGAGGGAATGACTCCATTGGGAATATCGATATTAGTGTTTTTACTTTGAATCGATTCCGTCGCACCCTAGTTGAGTTTTTTCTTTGAGACTACAGATTCCTCTGAACAGTTTAGTTTCTAACTTATTGGGTATTACTTAGGGCCACTTAAGTACCCGTATAATCTCCATACTAGGCAAATACGTTTGTGCCAATACGATTTTAGTAGTTGGCTTTCTTTTCTACAGAACAAGTGCTGCCAATGCACCAATTCCATAGTAAGATCCATACTAAAATGGATTAGATTTGGTATCTAAAATACTACTTCATTGTAATTTAATGAAATATGTTGCATACAAGAATCAATTGCCAAAGAGTTTTAATAGAATCTTCTACTTCACGAAGTGCAGAAATCTAATTCAAAAAAATCAAATATTCTAGTTTTCAAGAGGGTAGAACGTTAGTTTATTAAACTACTACACTCCTAAAATTTAGTACAATTTTCTATGAGCTCACTCTCGTCCCTTATCTAAGACTAGCTGTCAAATTCTCCCTGGTCTTGTTGACAGCACCGTCGCCTACTTTTTACCGCTGAACGCTGCCAAAATAGAAAGTTAAAGAAACGCACAAAGACCATGCAAAGTTCCCACATAACTTCCCGCCAATAATTGCTGGTAAACAAATTAATTGAATCACTGATTTGTGCGGTTCAATAAATTCTTAATACATTCTGCAACACCACTGTGTGTGTGGGTTGTATGTAGAACTAAAAAGTGAGTGCCAACAAATTACATTGCCGCAATGCCATTACTCTTTACGCGCACTCAATAGTCGTTGGCCTAACTCAGTTACCTAGATACAACTGGTATTTTTACCGCCATATCTCACCCAGTCTACTAATTTAAAAGATACACACTCAGCCCGATGTCTGGTTATGGTTTTATGGGACTGTTCGACGATCATTTACCAACCGGACTGGTGTCTGTGACTGAACTGTCATCGCAAGAGTTCACCACTCCGAATGGTCATAAACGACAAACAGCCCAGCTGCCACCTGTCCCATATTAAATCCTCGACAATTATCTGGTGGTCATTGCTAGATGGTGTAATATGCTAATTACTTGAACACCCAGGATGGTCGCTCGAATTCAAGGGCAACGAGACGTGATGCCTGTGGCGGCAGCCAAAGTATCCTCGCCTCGTCCTCGTACTCGCTCGCGTGTAATTGTAATTTACGATTTCAGTTGGCATTATCTTTGGCTGAAAGTAAATTATGTAGTAATCAGTTTTGCGAGCGCAAATTGCTTGCGGGCACTTGAAGTTCGTTCGATTTGCATGATCATCCGTCGGGTCCTGTGTGCATCTGCATCGTGTACTCCACTGGAAACATGCAAATGGGACGTGTAATCCTAAGAAGAACGTGCAGCCTTGAGTCATCGACCGAGAGAGAGTCAAAGTCATCCTAACCAATTTCAAGATGCTGCATCCCGAGGGATTGTTTCTTGTGATTTCTTCAGCCAAGCTAGGTGGCGCTTCCCTAACCATTTGAATAATTCGTGCCTGTGTGTGGGCACAAAATGTTCCATTCCATTGCATTCAATTATATAACTCATGATTGTGCGTTGACTGATGGATTGCACATGCCATCTATGGGCTTGGGGGGTTCCTCATACAATCCAATCACGTATCCGTTATGACTGAAACAACTTCATCATTCACTGGGCGAAATTACATTTGTTTATTTGCTGCCAAAAAAAAAAAAAAAGGAGTTATATACTAATTTGCATTTTTTCTCGACTCTTTTTCGTTTCAGGTGAGTAACACGAGTTTTAACGCTCGAGTCTGTATGGTGTGCTTCAACCGGGGGTAAGTGCATCTCTGCGCATTTCTGTCACCAGAAAGGCTAATTTGCATCTTGTTAGTTATGACACCGACAAGACGGGTTGTCATTGGACTGTAGTGTACACTCAAGACTTGGGTGTCGTTCTCGTAACGACAGCATTCTTCGTGAGTTAGTGGTGTGTATTCGTATACGTGGATGATACTTTCAGCAAGAATATGTAATTATTCCAAAGAATTCTCATTTCAATGCTAATTTTTGCATCGACGAACCTGGTATTTATGATGCATATGATAATTTAGTGAGGAAATAAGGACTCCAGTCAGTGTGGAATTTTACTGCTGAAGATTGTGTTGAAAAGGGCTAAGACTTCCTGGTAATGCAAATGTGTTTTTGTTTTACATGCTGAATTAAATCATATTTATGGATAGAATTATCTACAATTCAAACAATTTGACTCCTAATAGAGGCATACTCCAAGGACTAATGAACTGTTTTCGCTCAGATTTCTTTCACAACTTAACGCTGACACTTGATATAAATCTTCCACCTCCCGTGCCATGTAAATTCCAATCATTCCTTGCCCAGCCAAATATCGTTATAAAAATCACTCCTTCACATGACATTTATGCCCGTTATCCACTCGAAAGACCGTTAAAAAAATAAACACCCTCGGTTTACTCATTCGCTACGCGATTCATTCCTCCTTAAGCGCTCCCCTTGACCATGACACTGTGTTCGGAGTGGAAAGACATTAGCTAAAATCAATTCGCCGCCAGATGAATCAGTGTTGAACAAAGAATGTAACCAAACCCATATATGGACCGGGCACCAAGATGTCTACCTACTACCTACCCGGGACTTAGTCAGAGTTACACGCGACGAACCGCAGTATCAACATTACAAATGCAAAAAGGAGGGAATTTGTTGAGACTGCAGGCAAAGCGATTAGAGATTATCAACCAGCAAGCACGACAATTGCCATAAAAATAGAAAAAAAAGAAAAACAAATTTTGAATTTGGTCGCGTGACAGTCTATCCAAGGAGGACGAGTGCGTTTTGACTCGGACTCAGCAAGTCGGATTCGGTTGGACAATTAGCTTTGATTCGATTGCGGACGCAAACTCATTTTACAGTCTGATCAGCGTTCTTCGGGCTCAATTGGAGTTCCACTTGACACAGTGTGCGCGCGCTTCAATGACTAGACTGGGGACCCTAATATAATTGCATCCGGTGTTCGGGCCTTGAATAACAAGAACAAGGAGAAGAATCTGGAACGCATGTGGTGTGCCTAGAACGAGCGCACGTTGCACTGATAATGCAACACAAGAGGCTCTTGCGCAATTAAGATTTAGTGTGTGCATAGAGTGTGTTTGTCGAGATAACAGAAGAGGAACAAACATGAGTTTGGATTTAATTATGCATGCATCTGATAAAGTTGGGGAAGTGCATTAAGCGGGATACTTGCCAGTGAGTGGATGCACTTGTACTGCTCTTATTCTCTCTCACAATCCGGTTAATTGACGATCCTCCAAACAAAGCCTCGGCGACTGTCATCATCATCGGAATCCAATTAAAGAAAGGCTGACAATCGTCGATCGCTACAGATCAACGAGATACATCAATGTCAACGATTGCGGAGTAACCGCCAAGACCAAGTTCAATGGCATTCAAGTTCGTGTGGACGTTGTTAATTAATTTCTTCGCTTTTTTTTTTCGCTCGATCCATCTGTGGAATAGAGCAATCCGTACTTCCCTTCAAATCCAATTACCCACAGTCGGCCAGTTAAGTATTCATTACGTGTGGTTCCATTGAACCCCGAATTGCGGACAATGAACATTTAATTGTGTGCTATAGAGAACTTTCGGTTTCACAGAGGCGGGCTTGTTAGTTTGCGTATCTACTAGATGATGGTCTTTGAAATAAATTTAAACAGTTTAATTTTAAGAGTCGATATTATCGAAAAGGTTGAGTTTATTTTACGAGATTTCCGGGGAATTTCACTTAATTTGCTTTTAATGCGGGGTAACTAACACTTGGAGTAGGAAATGATTATGTTCGGGACGCGCAAGAGATTAAGAGAAAATTGAGGTACTATTAGAGATGTATTTTTAGTTATTCAACTTGATCGATGCAATAGTTAGGTGCGTAGCTCACAATTTCCTGTAAGTGTCATGAAACAAATGCTATCTTTACATAATTTTAATTTCCAATCAATTAAGGAGTTAGTACGCATTATCTGCTACGAGAATTACGAGCAATGAGTGGATCCAATGTTTCTGGACTTCAGATTGTACTGAGCACACATCTGTGCAGAATGTAATTGAGCGGAAGCATCGGGACGGAAAATTATTTTAGCTCTGTTCTTTGGATTAGTTCCTCCAACTTGAAACATGAATATTTAATTTTCATCGATTCGTTTAATCTTCGTTCACTTGTCATCGGAGTTCATGTCATCCGATCGGGGCCAAATTATATTGATTTTCATCGACCTATAGTGCTCGCCGTTGACGGTGATAGCTTGGCCAACGTCGTTCTCAAAATTCACACTAATCAGTGATTTGTGGGTTGTTATCGTCCCAAATTCGACAATTTTGCTTATTGACAAACTAATTCATTGAATATGATGGCTGAATATGATTTGTCGACCGAAATGGAACTCGAACAGAATACCCATTTTCATAAAATAATTAAATCATTTGAACATGCTGTTGAACGCTTTAACTCTCCATGTTGATTTGGCAAAACAGACCTAATAAATCGCAATCAAATTTTAGGGATGTAGCTTCAATAATATGACCGCAATCCTCCGTCAAAGTTCAGAGGTCCCTATTGGGAAACCCATTATATGAAAAAAAGTTCAAATGGTTTTCAGAAAGGAACTAATCTGCACTCTCGTTTTAGTGAATGAGTTATTCAATCACTAGATCTAATCACCTGGCTGTAAATTATTCTAGTATCAACAAATGATATCGTAATCTACGATCCAATAGAACACTAGAGGATCAAAGGCCATGTAAGACTGATGTATAAGAAGAATAAAGTGCAATGTTACCAGAAACATAGTTTTTATCTGGTAACTACTAGATTAGGAGAAACCAATCAGTTGACTAATAGATCTTGCAACTGCTGGTATTTGATGTTTTAAATTACATAAATTACTGGTCAGACTATAATTTTTAAAAAGTCTCTTCCACTGGTCCTTATAAGATTTAGCTCAACTGTCCTTGTTGTCTCAAGCTACGGCAAATATAGCTAGGGATAGATAGAAAATTAAGATCATGAATTTCTTTAACTTTCTATTTTATGACTTAATGATACTGCATGCTTACGTGACTTTAAATACCATCCTAGTACCTGTTCAATAGACCTCTAAGCACTTCCCATCAATGTAGGTTTTGACATCTAGCAGGTTGAATATGTCCTTATACTCATTTGTTTCCTTATATTTTAGCTCAGCCTGTAGATCATGCTTGACTGTCTCTTTTTATCCTTCATCACCAAAAGCATTCTTGTCCTGTTCCGAACTCAGAACAATGTTCGTCAAAAACATAGTGCGGAGTACAAAGCCTAGAAAAAAGGTTAAAATTCGTATCACTTACTCAAAAATTCCACTAATTCCACCCATTAAAAGCTACTGTTGTTGTCCACTTTCCAGCATAGAAAAAAGAAATAATTATCTTCTCTGGGTAGCTTCAATTAAAAAAAAACAATGCCTCCACTAGACTGACGCTCCCATATCGGTTACGTCTCCGTGTGCAGGACAGGACACGCTGAATTAATGATCTTTCGCACAACCATGATTGCCTCGCAAAACACTATTACGTCGTGCATTAACCCAGTGCAGATACGTCCATGTCCGCACACACAGAGTGAGTCCATGATTAAAGTCAGCACTTAAGCAGACGCCAAATCAGTAGTAGATTGGGTCCAGGCGACACTAAAAATGTTTAATCGGCAATGCTCTCATCACCGCTGCGCATGAGCTACTTGGTAAAACAAGCCACCAACATGACTCCTCGCACAGTTGCCAATTATATTTGACATTTCATTCCCCCTCCACCCACTTGAGTACGGGCAATGTATCTCCTCCTAGAGCACACATTAGGATGACACGAGTGAGAAAAAAAGAAATCGCTAATAGGACATCAGATTCCTCAGTGCGCTCACGGCTCGCTGAAATGATCGGCTGGCGCTAAAGCAGAACCATTACCTGTAGAAACACCCCGCAGATACGCGTACGCACCTCTCTATTGAGGAAGTTACGCAGGCTCATTATACCATGATCGTACCTACCACCATCGCTATTGCTGTGCGGTGCGCACAGAAAGTAAATTCACTTTTTGTTTGCGCTAGCTACGGATACGTTATGCGCTCTCCGTCATCGGTCTTGTTATCTGCCATTTATAGAAGATTTGTTTGCGTTTAATTAAATTTACGAACTCCATGAGGGACCGACCGATCGACTCGGTCTGTGTGCATGTCGAACGTGTCGTACACGAACCGACCCCAACGCTCTGTGCCTGCCTTACTTGGGCATTGGTTCGTGACTAATTAAAATAGTTATATACGACTTAGCGCCTTTATAATTAACAACAGCATAGCTGAGCCTGGTCCTATTACAACACCAAATCATGCGCTTAATCGCTCCTACTTTCGGAGAAACATCTTTCGAGCGTGAGACCCAAGTGTGTCTTGCATCTGTAGCCCCAAATATGGTTCGTACATGCTAATTAAAAGAACATACCTTCCCATTGGGAGCATATCCGTTGCTGTTGGGTGCTGTTGAACCATTCTTTCTTGGAAGACGTGACAATGGGTTGGGCCACAGCACCCACATGTCGGTGTTTCCTTCCACCACTCCTAGCCGCGTGCAGTAGCTAAGTACATCTCATCAAAATTTATTACCATTTGGCCATTTGAGGGATCAATAGATTTGATTGTTCCCTTTCGGGCCGCACTTCTTGAACTTAGCCTGTTTGCGAAAGTAATAAAAATTCTGCGTGTTGAAATGGCTGGTTTATCCCTGTCCCTGCAACGCTAATAGTGCTTGCTGCCCCCATAATTGAATTGATGTCCTATCTGGCTGGCCTCGTCAAATTGCAGTTTGACTTAATGGTCAATCATGGTTTCGCAAACGGCGAGGGTGAGAGGTCAAGCAATCAGCGTAAATTGCCTTTCCCGATGGATCAACAAATACGAGCTACGTATGTATGTGCCGTAAAAGGACGCGCGGCGATGAGGGTGGAAAGTATCTAAAAGATTTAACGAGGCAATTCTCACACCCGATATGTTCTATTGACGAGGCCATTGTGTCTTCTCAAGCCGCCGCGCCACTCTCTGGACTGAAAATAACGAACGTATCGATTTCTTGTCATCGGCGAACTGATGTTCTGCCTTTGTCCACACGGGGAAGTGTAGAGGGTGTGCGTTTGCATTTCTAATCTTCGGCACGACCGTTGGCTGAGCAACACGTAGTCATCGCATCCACATAGAACAGAACCTAAAGTAGAGCCTTGCGGAAGGGTACAGTGCACTCAAGTGAGGCAAAACGTTTTAATGGTTCACGATTTTTGTATTCATTTTTGCTTTCCTGCAGTTCTTCTTTAAAGGGCTGACGACGAGGACGACGACGGGGAAATGGTGCCATTAAAGCACGACTATGGTGCGCTAATTTGTTTCGTGTCTCGTGTAGCTCCTAAATTTTTATTTGATTTTTATGTAAATATTCACGCGTTGCGACACTGTGCGATTCGTGGTTCTCTAGCTAAGTTGCAAATCGGAACAGATTGTTGTTGAAAAGGCATAAATGAATAAAGCAGGAGTGAAGCAGTTATTGTGTCCTCCATGGAAGAAGTGACACTTTAAAGAAGTCCCACATAAAATGGCTCAAAGGTGATCACGACACAATTAAAGGGTGATGCATAAGTCACGAAGCATTTGAAACGATTAATTATACAATTCTCCTTTTCCGGTTTTTATCTTCTTTTAAATATTATCTGCAGCTTAGAAATATTATTATTGAAAAGAAAGTTGCATGTGAAAGAGTCGATCTTGTGGGCGAAAGATATTGAAATTATGATAGGCGTTTGTTTTAAACGATGTTAATTGAAAGAAAAAATCAACATAAATGTGTAAATGAAGAAAATTAAGTTAACGAGTGACAACTTAATTGAATTAATTATAAAGCGGCACAAGATCTAGCGCGTCTACTTCGTGATGCTGCCCTGCTGGAGCCATTTATTAATTTACCTAATTGATCTTTCATTTAATAGTAGCCAGGACACAATTTGTTGAATATAGGCAATAGGTTAGCGGCAATTGGGTCGAAAAGTGATACGATGTCACAGACCTTTATTGGGATCTTAGGCCTGTGAAACTACATATATGAACAATGTCCGCGCAGATTAATTCATTTAAATTCAGCAGCAGCATAATAAGATGCAATCACCGATTTAACTACAAAAATTTCGTTTCATTTCGTGAAGTAGTTTTAGCATGGTGCGTGAGCAAGAAACGTTCAGAAAGATATACAATTTTGGCATCTATAAGTGGTAACACTTTTGTGTGAAGGTGAGGACCCTTTTCTAAATGAACTTAGCTGTAGAGAATAATTCGCTGGCAAAGCACACGAATGCGAAAAAATACTGTGAATTACAAACGAGTGCAAAAAATCACATACAATAATCAAGACCAGCTTTAAATACTACTATATCAACTCTTTCCTACCTCTTCGTCACTCTTCCAATTTACCCTTCGCTCGTGACTTGTATATTCATATCCTCTTTGGTACTCGCTAGGTAATTATAAAAGAAGACAATAATCGTGAAACACTAGGCCCCATAATGAGCCCATTACTATCCGTAGGGAAAGCTTAACTGACTGACAAACCTAAAGCGTAGCATCTACAGATTTAATAGCCCCACAAAATTTCACTAAAACCATGCATTGATTCAGGAAACCTCCTTTGGGTTGTTAAAGAAGTGACATTTAGTATTTTATCCAAGCAATGGCCAAGTATTTGCATGTCCTCCGAGACGAATGTATAAGTCATCAAAACCGACTAGACTAGCAGCGGTAATAAAATAATATCACGTCTGTACAGAGATTGATCGATCCATTCAACTCTATTACTTTTGTGCACCCTGTTACCAACTCTCACATGTATACGTGTGAAGTGTTCGATCAGTTACCCTTCCTAGCCAAAAGCAGCTACGTTTCCAACATAACAATGGGCGAGTTCCCAACACCTCGCTAATCTAGCTGCTAGAATACTTTTGCACCGGGATGACAGATTTCGTCCTAGAGAATCTAGCGGCCTCTAGGACCAAAATTTGACTAGATTATAGAAGATCCTAGCGACGAAGACCTTCGCTGCAAAGTAGTAAACCCAATTAGTACTTGCATAAAACGTAGTAAATCAACTAAAGAAATCAAAACAAACAACAGCTGTCTGCATTTTCGCCTTTTGTTGTCAAAAAGTTTGTGAATTTGTAAATTGCAATATTTATTTCCATATTTTATGTGCTTTTCTTAATTGTAAAGTGTGGTAAAAGTGGCGATTCTTATGTGTGTGGCAATTTATGTATGTTCTATGTTTTTTATTTAAGGGAAAAATAAAATCGTCTGTATTGCCCCGTTTATATGAGAGAATCGATTTTGAACTTAATTGAATCAATCTGATTATAAAATGTTTTTGGATCAGTTTGAAATGTTCATGAAATTCAAGGATCGAAAGATAGGAGTATAGAAAGATCGAGTTTGGCAGGCAAAGAATGAAATTAATCGGTGTGGCATCAGAAAACAAAAAGGGGTTGTATTTCCACACGAATGAGATATACTGTAAGGTCATAAAACTTTTATAGCTAATAAGGGTTAATAGTTTGGCAAAACCAACTCTGCACATAAAGGAAAAGTTCCATATATTACACGATTACAATCAATTTCGAACTCGATCGAACCCAGATTGAAACCCAATTTGTTCTTAATCCAATCTCACAACCTGCTCGTTTAAACAGGGCATGTGGTGTATTCTTTTAGTACTTTCTAACTCTAGCTGTACGTTTCATCTTCTAGGGTGTTTTTCCAATCTAGCAGCTAGACTAGCGAGGTGTTGGGAACTCGCCCAATACAAGAGGTCGCCTAGATTACTCTTACGTACCCCCACTACCTCCAATCCTCAGCCATAACCCCTCCTGAGATAGGTAAAGGATTCCCGAGTAACCGGTGACTCCCCGGTCACCAATCAATATGTGTTATCACAATGGTCTAAGTGTATTCTAACTCTTGCAGTTAGTTACCTATTATGATATTCTGTTTGCTGAGTGTCCTTCCTTTTTGACAGCTGTGCTTGCTTTTGCCTTTGCTCGCCGCTTAACCTGTTTGGGCCGCTTCTGCTTCAATACTTCCAAACAAACCGTGGAGAGCCCGCTGCATTCTAACACAAAAGTACAGATACAAGCAATTCTTCTCTACCTAAATACACACATTTTTCCCCAGCTTGTATGAAGCTTTGGCGAACGATCGTCTTTGGAAGCAAAAGTGTAAAAAGGGCGTTGGAAATACTCAACAGAAACACATACCATCCGCTCAGTGTCTTAATCACAGGTAATCGTGCAAGCACCTACTCTGTTCAATCCTTTTAGAATCGAATAGTCAATAATTTACAAGTAAATACACGTTTCAAAGTAAAGAGTTGCATTGCTTTGCAAAGTTTAACTGCAAATTATATTTGCAATGATTGCAAAACATTCAATTAAAATTTTCAATGTATGACAACTAATAGTTAGAAGCGTAGGCAATAATTTTAACCATGAAGCAGCTCATCATTGTGCTTCGGATTCACAAGTTCCACTTGTGGGTATACAGTCATAAAAGTCAATCGTCACTCATGCCATGCCACGCTTATCGCGCTAAGCGTCAATTTTTGTGTTACACTATCAGCCGCTCAATCTTGTCACCTCTACCTATGTACATATCTTTTAAGAACTGAAAGAAAGCCAACTTTCGGTTGGCGTTGCAACGTGTAATTTGCGTCTGTCATAAATTATGCGGCATGTTGTGGGCGTCAGAACCGTTCACTGACATCTCACCTTCGCGTTGGCCGGGCGAAGAGCCAAAGAAGAAGCATGACATAAAATTTAATGACAAAAAATCACGATCAGCGACTGCGGTTGCGCAGCAGCAACGGCAGCAGCACTATCGAGAGTCGATATTCCTGTTTGGTTACCTGAAGTCCAGAACATGATAGCTGATACAATAACAGCAGCAGCCTACCATTCGGTGAAGTAAAGTAAACATTTTTATTTGCCGTTCCCATTTGGAGCGTTAGTCAGCAGTATTAGCGCTCTGTCGAAATGCAAATCTGGCGAGAAAAGTGCATCCACGGCGATCTGATCTTTGCCAGATTGCTCCCCCTTGGGCAGTCGAACGAAACCAAATCCAATCAAACATAATGAGTTGCTCGTATATCAGGGAGACAAAACCGAGGAGTAAAATCCATCCCGTCTGCCTACGCGATAATTGTGGCGGATTGGTTTTGCACGCTGTCCCGCTTTGGTTTCGGAGCCGTGTATCTTTGAAGATCTTCGATTCTGCGTTGGATCGAGTGTCGCCGTGGTGCGATAGTGCGGTAGTGGTAGTGGTGCATCTGTGGTTTGGAAAGCGCAAAACAGAACGGCTGTCTAACGCCTCCTGCATGTTGGCGGGTTGGCGGCTCCTCTCGATCTATAAATCTCACCTCTGCAGCTAGTTGGTTTCGTCCTCCTCCTTATCCTCGTAGCATCGTTTCTTTGTTGAAGATAATTTCTGCACCGCAGGCAATTTGTCATTGCATCTGTGAGGCGGATGCCGCAGCGAGAATGTACGATGATTTATCGTCGTGCAATCACACAATGTCCTTAGAGAGTGGTTCCACTATCATTTGGTATGTTGTATCTAAACACCTTTCACATCGATCAAATACATCGATATCGATTCCTTATCGTCCAACTAGATTTCTTTTGATTAAATATGTAAACAATCGTAATTACCGGGTGATTGTTGGGGCAGCACGACTGGATGCCACCCACTGCTCGGTGGAGAAGAAACATTTGGCGGAAAGGAACCCCATCAATCGGCGAGTAAATAGAAATCGCTACGATGATTGTTCGTAAAAAAAAAAGAAAAAATGTTTACGTACTCCACCCGCGCCCTTGCCATAGGTGGTCCGTATGATGCGGTCTTGTTTATGTGCGTTGGGAAAAAAGTGCGAACTCTTGCGTATGCAATGCAGATGGTGAAGAAGGAGGCTTGTTTACGTCTAGTTTAATTTCACGCATGCAGTTTAATGACCTGAATTTGATTTGCTTTTTTTAGACAGATTCATCGATCAAAAAATTTCCTTTGGTATTGGTGAACTGCGTGGACGTTAAGCCAAGTGGTTACGTGTTGTATACACTGCGATGTAGTACTAGTTTTAATTGCTGTACAACTTGGCACCACGTGGGAGGGTGGTTGCTCAAGTTGTAATGCATTCTGAAAGGATTAATAATTTCGACGCGAAGAATGCGATTTTAAATTGCAGCTTCCTGCACTATAAATATTTGGCGCTGAAAAGTGTGTTAGATTTGGACGTTTACAGAAGTAGGTGGGGACTGCGGACCAATACATTTTACCCAATTATACATTTGAGACTAAATGTTCTGAAATTTGGCACACTTTTTGATTATTTTACTCAAAAACTTTTACTTCGTTACTTCAACATGAATCATTCATCAATTTCTAAACGAACTCGAAATTATTAGAGGACTTCTTTAACTCTTTTGATTGTCAACTCCTGCATAAGGATATTTAGAGGAGTTGAAATGACGAAGAGAACCGCATTGGAAATATCATTTGTTTATGTGATCGACGCGTGGAAGCCGCTTTTAAATTCCTTTCAGAATTATTCTAACTATTGCTTCATTTAAGGAAGATGGCCCTTTTTTCTTTTCACTCCTGTGCAAAATGATAGTGACCACGCTCTTCGCATGACAAGGGCAACAAACCAGATGATGTGTTATTTTTTTACTTTACTTATGTCCTATATCCCCTTGTGGGTCCTAGGGCCTCTACAATGCCGCGCCATCGTGTGTGGTTTCTGGAAATGTGTCTCAGGTCTCCCCAACGATTTCTCAGTTGTCGTGCTTCCTTCTCAACTGTTTTACACCACGTACTCCTAAAACCGCCGCGTATCCTGGGTAAGCGAGTTCCATTGCATCGCTTGGTTAGCTATGGACCTGTCACCCTTTCGGAGAGTGTGACCAATCCACTGCCACTTTCGTCGTCGTATGGTTGTGCCTATAGGTTCATGGCCCGTTCTCTGATAAAGATCTTCGTTAGAGATTCGGTTTGGCCAGAATATCCTTAAGATGTAGCTCGTCCTCGTGATAGTGACGGTCACCATCCAGGTACCACATCCATAAAGCAGCACATATTCAACGTTGGAACAGAACAGTCGTAGCTTGGTGTTTAAGCTAATTCCATTACTTCGTTAAACTGTGGATAGCATCCCAAACGCAGATTTTGCTTCGTCTATTCGGCTGACTATATACAGTTCGGTTCCGCCAGCGGTTGAGACAATAATCCAAAGGTATTGGAAACTCTCTACTCTTTCAACCGTTTGTCCAATTGATGTGTTTTGTATCGCTTGAAAAAGTTCGGCATTGATGCCATCTGGTTCCCTTAACAGGTCGTTGCGACTACCTATGAGATCCTTTGTGATGACACTATTCGACTATTACATCTGATTGCAGCGTTACATTCTACACTGTGTTTCCTGCTTTTTCGGACGATATTGGATTTCTAGTTCGATTCTCTCTTAATCCGTTTCGAGGTATCCATAGAGAGCAATGTGGGCTGGCTTTTTAGGTATTTAATATCGTAGTTGTAGGAAGCTTTTCCCACTTTTTGCAGCGAATTTCTTTTAAAGCTCTAGCTATGTACATATGTATGTAATGCTGCCCAGCACAAAAAAAATCATGATCCAAAAGCCCATAACTATAATAAGTCCAAATCAAGTCTACCTTGCCTTGATGTAGGCGCTGTTAATTCTTGGTCAACTCGACCCCTGCTCAGCCAACCCTAACTCGAACCAATTGCCTAACCATCTTTTACGTTATAAACCTAGAATTAGCCTCTCTTTGATTTTATACTAATTACGCTTTAATTTCCACGTCTTCATATTTATGTCTTTTGCATAATAATGTTCATGGTAAAGTTTTCAGTGTATGTCAATAAAATTAGTCTTCATGAGTTTATAATCCTGAGTTTAGTAAATAAAAAATAATTTTATTAATTCAAAACAGATTTAACGATCAATAAAAAAATGCAAAAACATCATTATAGAAGGAGTCTTCTCTTAGGACTACACGCTCTGTGGAAATACTTCGAAAGATTGCTATCGCTCAACGTTGAAAGAAAAAACCGACGTGCGGCACGCATTTTATGTGCTTACTCCTTGGAAACGTTAAAACTTTAATTTTTTATTATTCAGATACGTACTCATAGAAAATGAGGGGCTGGTTCTCTTGTATTTAAAAATTCCTTCAGATATTATTTCTGCTTTTAGAAATCATAATCTCTCCCTTCTCGGCATCATACATCACTGACAAGTGGATTCCTTCAAGTGGTATTTCAATTTAAAAACTCTCAAAAGAATAATAATAAATAAACGGCTGACTGGACATATGGTGCAGCCTACTTTCATATCGGAAATCCAAAACGTTCGAATGAAATTCGATATTTTCATTTTTTTCAATTTTTTTTTGATTTCATGATTTTAGGGCTCGAGACACTTGTGGTTTTGTGGGAATGAAATCTCCCCAAATAGATCGCGCGCTCGAGTAATTAGTCACACTACGAACAGTAGCTGAACGAAACCAACTAATCGGTTACACGAGTCGTGACACCAAATTGGACTTATTGCCTCCGTAAATAAGATCAGATATCGTCTTACGACTAGGTGTCACAATTAATCCGAAGCTGTTGCGCGCTTGCGCATACAGGTGCATGACGAGGAAGATAATTGCTTAACTGTTTTTTTTTTTTTTTTACTTGAATTCTAGATACAATTTGTCGAGATTATTGGTATTAACATGTTGTTTTTCTTGTTGCATTTCTATTTTTAGGTTATTGGTTGGTGCACCACTGGGGAAGAATCTACAGCCTCAGTCGAATCATACGGGTGCACTGTATAAATGCCCCATCACGCAGAGCCGGAATGATTGTGAGCAGATTATCACAGATGGTCGTCGATGTAAGTGTTTTGGTTTTTTTTCCTCTTAATTAAATAGAAATCGTTTTCATTTTGATATTTTTGGTTAAAAGAGAAACATTCTCATTTTTTTGTGAACTGGTGAAGGGATTTCAACAACTATCGCTAGTGTGTGTCTACAGTCCGTGTAAATGTCTATAAAGGACTTAGGCTTCTTTTGAATAGAAATTAAGATTGAACGAGATATTACAACTTTTATTTTGCATACAATTTTGTAAATAATATTTACTAGTAAAACAGTATTCTTTGAGTAAATGTAAATTGGAAAAAACTTTTCTGTAAATAAGTAAAACCGTTTAAACAATGGTTAACTGAATTTTTATTTTTTATTATCTAATAGGTTGAAGGTATAAGCTTCATACAATTTTATTTTGTTATGAAACTTAATAGTGATTGGATAAAAAGTGTTTTTTTTTATTTATGAAAACTTCGAATAATATTACAGGGCAGGTAAAGTTTATAGAACTTTTTGAAAACGCCACAAATGTAATAACGAACCTATTACCGTTCATTGTCCAGTTACAATGAGAAGGACAATATTTTTTCAGAGAAAGATAAAATTAGAAACAAGTATTTTAACCCGTAGAACAACAGAGAGTTCAAAATTTATTGATTTGACAGTTTTCACAAGGCAACTCCAAGAAAAATGTTGCATTAAAATTCTCGGCATTTCTTATTTTTTCGTTAGTACTCTCTCCTCCTAAAGACTAAGAAATTTCTACGTACTCGAACAGGATTTCGTAAAAATTCGAACAGAGCAGAACATTTTAATTTGAAAAGGGTTCAGAGGCTGGAGGAAGTTGGTTTATTTGATTTCAACGATTGATTACTGCTACGGATCATATTTGCACATTATATCTTATGGAACTTGGTATATGCTTCGCTGATACTTTCGAAGATCTTGGTAGTCAGTACTCAGCTATATTCAGACTTGTGACACAGAGCCTCAAATGCTCGAAAGAGTGTCCCTACCTAAATGTCATACAAGCCATCTTAAGATTTCCAATCATGTAATCTTGACTAAATCCATTCATCTTGACAATGCCATTTGATTTGCAACCTTAAGTTCATCACTTAGTTACGTCATTTATCTTTCAACGTATAACTATAAAAAAATAAAAAAATTAAATTAAAAAAGTGAAAGAGAAAGAAAGGTCCTAGCTTTTTCTTATTTTAACGACAATTTATTAATTACAGTTTTCTTTTATTCTCTTATTGCAAAGTAGAAAATATGCACGAAGTACATACGGTCATAAATTAGAAAAAATAATTATCCAATCACTATTAAGAATGTAAATAAAAATGCTAAAAATATAATTACTCGAAAAAAAAAAAAAAAAAAAAACTATTAATTTAGATGGTACCTAAAATTAAATTTATTCTTTTTCTTTCTTTTTTATTATCCTCTCCCTGTTCGTTTCCCGGTCTTGTTATGGATCTCTGAAACTACCTACAAATATTCAAAACATAAAACATATAAAAATATTTATTTAATAAATAAAAATATATTATAGCGCCTGGCGGAGCTTATGAACCTTGTAAGTGGTATGGGTGCTTTTATTTGTTATTAACTTTTTACGTTTGTATTCTTTTTTTTTAACATTTTTTATTTTCTCTTGATTTTTTTTTTTTTATAAATATTGGCTAACATTCATTAACATTGCATATTTGTTTTTTTTTTTTTCATTTGACATTAAATTTATTTCGTAAATTCAAAATTTGTTCGACGTTTTCTTTTGTTGTGTAATTTAAATCGTCTCATGCAGCCATATCAAGTGCAGCATCATTGCTTTTGCTTCATTTTAGACAAAAGTTCACAGGAACAAAATATATAATATCTCTCAAATTGTCAACAACTTAGAGACGGTTAATTTAAAGTCGACAAATCACTTGCACTATGTTGAACACAGATCCCGGAAGTGGTTCTCCTGTATTTCTCAGAAATGCACTGAAATAAACAAACACTGACATCGTACAACGTTAAAGCTCGCACGCGTCGGCTACAGCATCCAGCATCAGCTGCTGGCCATTAGTTGTGCATTGATCCCAGTTTCCCTTGCTCCATTGGGTAACCAAGTGTCTGTAGCCATTATAGAATTTATTACCAATGCCACTTGGTGATAGAGAAAAAATTTGCTTATCGCTACTGCGAACACGACGACCGAATAATAAATCTGCTCTACTCCATTCGGCAGCCAGATTCAATATAGTTCTCCTGCAATTGATTGCATCGAAGGCTTTTCGTTGACTGTCTGACTGAAGTGAAAGGCCTGTTGCAATGCCAATACTCGTAACCATAACAGTTCTTCAAGGTTCATTAAATTCGCGACTTGGCTTATGGACCATTTTAATTGGATTTCAATAGACCCTATCAGGAAACGCATACGCAAAAAGTTGGTCATTACTCAACCAAATGTCACTTGCATTTCAGTTCGTGTCCATGGAGCATATCGCACTCACCATGGCCGCCGCGCCGCTGGGGATTTGCATCACGCGCACAGAGGTTGACATGTGTTTTCTGGGACGCCCACGCATAGCTTTCTATCTATACATATGTATGTAGAGTGCAGAGAGACCTTTCAACAGTTTAGTTACCATGAGATAGGCGGATCTCTTGCAAAACGGTGTGAATATCCACGCTGAATCTTTTGACATCGTCGGTCCAGCATTCGGTATAGAAATAATCTCTTCACGCGTGGGCAGTTCACCAAAGGTTTATCGTTTACGATCCACCAAGGATGGGTAAGCATAAGCAAATTTTATAGATTCACTTCTCGGCTCATTTGGGGAATTTGGAGTTTCAGATTCGCAGCAGACAGCTAATGCATGCTAATGACTCACAACAATGCCACGAAACGTTCCCATGATGTCCCACTTTTTGTTTTGTCGAGACGGGATGTTGGATGTTGGAGAAGACATAGCAAACCCATTCCATCTATAAATAACACATGACATAAATATACACTGGGGATAGGGTGAGCCAAGAAGAGAGTTTCTCCTCAGTTGGGGATTGAAGAAGGGTGCCTCGGGGGGATTCATAAATTACTTGAAAGCGAATTCCTCTTATGCCATGCCGGTCGCCAAAAGTATGCGGATGAGCATGATGTAGTGAGAACAAATAGAAACGCGTCGTCATCGTTATTCGCAAGCCAAAGCGAGAAAAGGATTTTCAGAATTTCGTTAATCGCCTGCAAGTGTCGATCGAGTATGTTTGTGCGGCGTGACTGGAGGAGGGCTGGGCGGTGCGGCGCCTCTTGGAGTGGAGTTCATCTGGGTGTACTGAGTAGTTAGTATTCTGTGTTGTTTGGGAATTTCTTGCCGCTTGGGTGAACATGTGGCGTGCTCCATCACTTGAGTTGACGCTTGGCAGAAGTATAGCTGGTGAAATATGGGCTACTAAAAGAAGATGCGAAAATGGAAATTCTAGATGTAAATTTTAAGGTTTAAATTGGCTGTTAAACCAGTGCACATAGGCGGTGTTGAGAGCATTTAAGAAAGATACAAATTGGGAAATACAAAGTTGGTTAGTCTTCTTTTGTTGCTATCGTTGGGGATACATTTTCTTTACTAAATGGGAGAGTACTTTTGGACCATCAGACTGTAATCGTAAAAATAGTTGGAGATTATAATTATGACCACTGGTGTTGTATTTTCTGTGGAAGTGCCTTATGAGTGGTTATAAAAAATATCGTATTTTTATTAAATCAATGTGAAGTCTTTATGTGACGTGGCTGTAAATTAGACGCAATTAGAAATTTGCAGGGGTTGATTGGTGCACTATTTGTATTTTATAATCTTGAATATTGACGCGCTATTGCTTAGCAAACCATTTGATGTTTGAGGGTGTAGCCAGAGCAGCGATATTCTCTACTGAACTTGTGGCTCAGGCTAAGTCTTCTCGAGGAAAGTATTTGCCCTTTAAATAGGTCAAAAATGCCTAGTTGATATCAAGGTAACCACGGACTGACTATTTTACGTTATTTAAGAGTAATTAGAGCAATCCATGTACGTGTATTCTGCTTCTGTTTACGTTACGAATGTCAAAGCCATCGTGACATAATACTAATTCTCAAATCGAACAAGCCTACAGCGCACCGTCAAAATATTATATGTCAAAACAACTGCGACAATCAAGCAACAATTGCGTTTAGTGTTGGGACTTCTATACTTTAGTGGTATTTATATTTCATATTTTTCATATTTCAGGTTATAAATTACTTAAATACACATGTAGATATAAATTTTATTTGTCGCATGTATGGTAGGTTTCGAAAATCGACCACTTTTGACCTACTCTCAAGTCCCAACACTGATTGCGGCCATTTCAAATTGGACAGACAATGACATTCGAAATTATTTCGACTTAGTGGGAACGGAAACGGCATAGTGAGGTTTCAGTAAAAGTTCTCCCAAACCTCTTCATTTCGAAACCAAACCTCACTTTCGGAAGTTAGCAAAAGTGATCGAAAACTTATCGAATCCAAAAGTTGTTATAGTCGGACAACACAAATTCTTTGTATATTGTATTCGGAAGTGATCGTACGAAATCGTAGTGCAGCCTGAACTCATTTGTAAAGCGTAGTCAGACGAATGTATGTATGTAAGTAGGTATGTACAGATGTTAAAAGATCCTAACGTGTGACGAACTTCGATAAGACTTCTAAATCCACTTGATCATAATTAAATGCACTTGCAAAAAGGTTTTTAAAGTTTTTGTACTTTGTGAAAGGTAGATATGGAAAAGGTTGAGATGCAAGTGTATGCCTAAAATTATTAAATCAAAGAAAAAACCAGCACCACCAGCCAACACAACTTTCCATTGTCCTTCGGGTAAAAACTGTTGACATTAATAGTATTCTTCTTTTCCGCTAAGTATATTTCTTATAATATCTGTAGGTAGGTGTCTTGGTTTCAGTCTTCAATCCACACCTGCAATTTATGCCTTTCGGGTTTCTAGTAAAATCTTTATGTGCTGTTTCTAAAGAACTTTAAAATGCAACTACGGAAACAAGATGTAGAACTAATAGTTTGCCAATCTTTTTAGAATTATCGCATCGTATTTCTATTCCCAGCCTCTTATCTTTTCATTGATTGCAGGGAAAATTTAAATTGCTTGCTTCCTCAAATTCGCCTCAAACAAAAAAGAAACCGTCATCCACTTTGCTTTTGATGTTGTCCTTTCCTGCACTCATGTGTGCTATCATCGCACTCATCACATTCATCATATCGTAATGTTTCCTCCGCCTCTGTCATCAATGATAAATGCGGGACGGATCCGCGTACAAGTACCATTTCTCATTTCCCATAATGGACCGGCATACATGATGATGACTGAGAAAGTAGTGATCCTTTTTGGGATACGTGAATGAGTTATGATTATGTAGAAGTAACGCAGATCTCTTTATATTTTATTTTTTGCATTTTTTTTGTAATATAAGCCTGTAAATATGTACATAAACTTTTATCTCTTACTAATTTAGCGCTTCTTCTTGTACTAACCGAGGTCGTTCCTTCTTCCTTTTTGTAAATAAAATTGCATTAACCGCTTAGTTACATGTGTATGTATCTATATACATTTACTTCTCTTCAATCATCTTCGATTTACGCTGTTCTTATTTTTCTTGGATTTTAATTATTAATTAACATTTTCTCTATGCACAACAATACGCAATCGCTAATGTCTCATTTGCACAATATATAGCATACGATAGCGATGACATTGAGGAGCTCTCGCCTCCATCGGAAGACGAGATCAAGGAGGGACAATGGCTTGGGGTGACAGTTCGATCGCAGGGTCTTGGAGGCAAGGTATGTATCTAAAAACGATCGAATTTCGTTTTTTTCGTTTTCTTTTTTTTTTTCTATCTTGCGATTGACATGCACAGACCTCTGGGCAGTCATGGCTTTTATTGCACTTTGATCATCAGATTTCCCAATGCGCATCTGATAATCGATTCTTTTTTGTTTAGGTTCTGGTCTGTGCCCATCGATATATTACGAAGATACGAGACAATCAATACGGGCAAGGGTTGTGCTATGTGCTGACGAACGATTTGAAGTATGATGAGGTCTATGAGCCGTGTAAAGGCCGCACCGTTCAGAGGTTTGTATCAAATATCTTTTGATTGTTTATTGGATTTTATAACGACTGCATGTACTGTTGGCCGCGACGATTGAGATGAATGATTAATTTAATTCTGACACTTTAATCGACTTGGAGGGAAAATATCGAGAGAATGTTGATTTCTTGCAGAAGGTCAATGAACCTCGGAGTGTTTCGAAAAATAAGATCAATTAAATAAGTTGATTGGAATTGACATTATGTTGAATTAATTACTTGTAATCCATTTGGCCTTGATGATCGGAACGTTGTTGCTTTGGAGGAATTTGAAACAAAGACTTTTGGAACAGGGGAAAAGGCAGAAAGCTATCTTTGTGCTCGACTTTTTTGACCATCGAGCTCAGTTTTTCTTTTCGAAAATAAGCGGTCGGTGTTGCATATTTCCATAAGGTTCCATTAGGTACATATACTAATATACATTGTGTTTACATTTACAGTAGTGAGGTGGGAGTAAGAAACCTGGCGAGGAGGAAACCCATCTTAGGTCTGGTTAGGTATACTTTGCTACCTTGGCAATGCAAGAAAAGAATTGGCAACCTAGAATAAGTAGGCAGCGTTCTTGCAGGGCAGTGGCACAGAATGTGTTGGACTCTAGCTCTTCATAGTCCTCGCAACTTCTGCATAAATCGTTAGACACTGTGTTCGAAAGAGCAAATTCCGCAGGATATTTGTTTTCGTTTTGTTAACTTTTGCCATAAGGCCCTCTGGATAACCAGGAGTCATTGGCTTTTTTTTCTAATGAATGAGTTTGCCTCATTGATAGTTATAGTCAGTTTTGATGAATCTGCTGTTAAGAATGCTTTCAATTCAATTAGCAATGAACCAATTCAGGTTGACAAGAGCTTCTTTTATTGCAACAGGACTACTTTTTTTGAAGCGCTTCAAAGTCTGTCTTCAAAAACATTGAATATTTGTTTGCCTATTCAATACAGTGTACAATACATTTCACGGATTTAGCCTTAAAGTAGGCGTGTATCCCAAGTCTTAGGGGCTGTAGCGATTCAACATCACGTCTTAGAAAAGGACACCTTGCCTGTGGTCTGTATTTGCAAAAATGCAAATGCTCTATGTAACTTGAGGTCAATCAAACTGTGTGTAATCTGGTATAAGTTCTCTGATATTCCACGTAATGATATCCTTAATTTCTCTTACTTGTAATTAAGAGATTCAAATGGTTAAAGGCAGGAACGTTGCAAACAACACTTTTTGACATTATCAAACCGAATAAGGATCAACATTAACTTATTCCCATACGCCTTGTTTTGTGGGTTCCAGTTAAATGTCATCAAAAAAAAATCCTTTGCATGATTCCTTTTACAGGATGACTTGCGTTTTTTATATCTCAATAATCCCACACGTGTAACTGCTCTTGGTCAACATTATTCTACAGAAAACCATGACCTCGACAAATCAAGAACAATCGCTTCCACCGCAAACTTTAATTGCTACCCAAGGAGTGGTTCACAACAAAGGATGACATTTACCCATTACAAGACACGGTACGGGACTATTAGTATTCTACCATTTTATATGTCCTGTGCACAGACCTATTTGGCATAACGATGACAAAATTCGTATAATTAACGCGCGTTGTTCACTTTAATTTGAGGTAAACACAATGGCGGGTGGGAGTGCTACTCTGAACATTCATGCAAATTAAGGGGAAATTAATGTGCGAACAGAAAACGGGTGGGGCTCGTCCTGTGTCCTTCTTGCCACACAGAGGACAACACAATAAACCTTAATGCGGTCAAGCGATAAATAATGAAAAAAATGAATTGTGTTTATTTGCAGAGCTCACGAGGACTATGGCTTTTGTCAAGTGGGCACATCTGGAGCATTGTTGGATGATAACACCATGGTGCTGGGCACACCGGGCCCTTTCACATGGCGTGGAACGATATTTGTCACCGAAATTGGTGGCGAATATCTGGAGCGGGATAAGAACATGTATTACGGAGATCATTCGGAGAGTTCCTCACCAGTGGATAAGTATAGTTATCTTGGCATGGCCGTCACAGGTGGACGGTATTTCAGTGAAAGAATGTCCTATGCCGCAGGAGCGCCACGCAGTAATGGTCATGGTCAGGTTGTGATATTCAACAAAGCGAATTCAAATCCCATCCCAGTGCATATGGTGCTGGAAGGAGAACAGTTTGCCTCAAGTTTCGGCTATGAGTTAACAACGGCCGATGTCAATGGCGATGGAGAACCGGATCTGATAGTCTCGGCTCCATTTTACTTTTCCAAAAACGAAGGGGGAGCAGTGTACATTTACCAGAATGATAAGGGGGTACTGCCACAGAAGCCCACACTCAAATTGACAGGGACTCCAGAAAGCCGTTTCGGTTCAGCATTGGCCAACATTGGTGATATTAATAAGGACAATTGCGAGGATCTTGCTATTGGAGCGCCTTATGAAGATGACGGAGTGGTGTACATTTATCTTGGGTCACGCTTGGGGCTCTTGGAAAAACCCTCGCAAGTAATACATGCCTCTGACTTGGGGAACCTGCCAGTACCAATAAATACTTTTGGAAGCTCCATAACCGGAGGAACTGACTTGGACGACAACTCATACCCGGATATTGTGATTGGAGCATACAACTCGTCGGCCGTAATCGCACTCCTCTCAAGACCCATCATAAGCATTCAAACGAAAGTCAGGGGCACAGAGCTAAGGAACATAGATCCAACCAAACAGGGGTGTCCCACTGACGTTTCAACGAACCTAACATGGTAAGTTTAAGTCAACTAAACCTTTGCTTAAGTAACACCATCTTTGTAGCTTTTCGTTCGAGGCATGCTGCTCCATTGATCCTTATGAACAGACAACAAAGCCAACTGATCTGAAGCTTATGCTAACCGTAGAAGCCGAAACGTTTTCGAATACGAAAAAGTTCTCCAGAGTATTCTTCGACCGGGACAATAAGCGCAGGAATGTGATCAAGAGGGAAGTTACTGTGCGAACCACTGGGCAGCTGGACTGCCATCTAGTCACCGGTTATGTCAAGGAGAACACCAGGGATATTCAGAGCCCATTGAAATTCAGACTCAACTATACAATTGTGGAGTCACAGTTGCCTGACTCCGGTCTGAGGTCCCTAAACCCTATACTGGATAAAACCCAAGCTGATATTGAGTTTGAAGGAACTTTCCAGAAGGACTGCGGAGAAGACGATATCTGTGAATCGAATCTCCAACTTACGTCCGAGATCGACCTTGACAAAGAATGTAAGTACACTGCTATTTGTTTGCATGACTTAAGATACTGACTTGTTTAATTTTTAGACGATAACTACGCTCTTGTGCTCGGCGAACGAGATGAACTGAAAGTAAGTGTGAACGTGAGTAATTCAGCTGACTCAGCTTATGAGTCGCAACTATTTATCGTTCACCAGAAGAGTGTGACGTACATTGCAGCGCTGAAAACGGTAAGTCTGTTTAGAAAATTAGAAAAAAGAACAATGACATGACTCATTGTCTTTGCAGAACACAGCGATATGTAATCGATTTAACGAAACAGTGGTCGCATGTAGCCTAGGCAATCCAATGCAAAGGGGCGCTTCTGTTCAGGTGTCGATTCGTTTCGATCCCAGTGGCTTAGAAGATTCAGAATCCAAGCTTATTTTCCACATATTTGCAAATACAACATCAAAACTTATTGACGGCGTACCTTCTAGTCGAGAGGTTGTGAGGGTAGTTAAGCGAGCTGACTTGAGTTTGAGAGGGTGGGCCCGACCAGAACAGTCTTTCTACGGTGGAGAAATCAAGGGCGAGAGTGCCATGGAATACCTCGAAGATATAGGAACACTAGTTACTCACTCCTATCAGGTAGGAACTTCTGATATTCTCCCAAGCTTTTTTGGAATACTTAACTTTTTTTCCAGATATACAATAACGGTCCATGGAAAGCACCAAAGGTGACACTTACCATCTATTGGCCGCATCAAGTTGCCAATGACAAAAAGCAAGGCAAATGGCTGCTTTATCTGGAAGAACTTCCAATAATAGAAGGTAAGATTTGATTTCACAATTTATTCTTCGTCAAAATAAAAAGTCAAACATTATTTTGAGAACAAGTTCTGAACATTTTTTCAAACTGCTGCGCATTATACGTGCACTTCAATGGCTCATAGGGATACATTTTGTAACAATCAATGAGCTGCTGCCTTGCTTGAACGAATTCATCGGTCCACTTGCCTTTCCAATGACCCTCAAGCATTTGATTCACTTGATTAAGAGTTGAGTTAAATTGTGACTCCATTAGTTCGTTAGACTTGTGGTACAAACGTTCGGCTTCCTGAACTTTCTGCTGGCAGTATTCAATCGGTTCGCGAACAATGGCAGTCGAGTCATCACATCGCGCAGTATATTCGCCTATCCGTTGTCCCAGCTTCGGTGAGATGTTGATTACATTTTGTCGAGGTGCAGGATTGTCTATACAAACAGTTCTTGATTCGGAAGCACCCATTCTAAGTACATACCGCGTTTTCTATGATCAGTAGAAGACAAATTTGAATTTGAAATTTAAAAGTAAGTCCTGATTTCAAAATATCCAACTCGATTGTGTTTGAGTTTGAGAAGTCAGACTTTGCTCGATAAAAAAATGCAGGATATTAAGTTAGATTTTCCGATTTTGATTGTCATTCATTCAATTTATTTGAATTGCAAGGATGTCTAAGACCAAGTTCCGACACAGTAAAAACTGCGTGGTTTGAACTTCAACAAATATATTCCACGCCCGGCAGCAGGCATTGCACGGTTGTAACCCTAAACAACTCTACGAACTCCTGTCCACCGGACACTAGACATTCCATATCACTGGGCTAGGATCTGGATTGCTAAACTGGTCTCGGAATTTTGAACTAAGTTATTTTAAGGTGTGATGGCGTGGTCAACATCGTTCTCAAAGAAGTATAAACCGATTACGTCAGTCCAAAAGTCACACCAAACCTGGACAGCAAACGGCGTTGTCTATGGTCTTCAAATCTTAAGCTCCTGGATCAGTTGAATCTTGTACGGATGTAGGCCCAAGTCATGATAAAAAATTCGCCAAGTTTTGGTCTGCGTGTTCTTCCAAGAATTGACTGCCTTGGATTTTCGCCAGATCTTGCGTTTTGTTGATATTGGCGAACTGTTCACTGAACCAGTCAACTTGAATTTATACACCACTCTATTCAATGCATTAGCTCATAAATTTCCTTCATTTTCCAGGTGTACATCAAGGCGAGTGCTCGGTTGCTCCCGACAGCATAAATCCTCTGAAGCTATCTCGCAAAGCAAAGACATCCATAATGGCAGAGGACCTTCACATACCACAACCTAACATGCTAAGACGAACGAATAAAACGCACTACTATAATCGTCAAACCTATAACGAGAAAACGGAACAATTCGAAAAACTACAGAACGACGCTCACCTTAACCGAGTGCGTCGTGATAGGGCGAAGATCATTCGCGCTGAGCGTCTTACTGACAAAGATGGCAAGAAACACGATGTTGTTGTGATGGATTGCGAAAAGGTCACCGCTTTCTGTATAAAAATTAACTGTGAAATCTACAACATGCCACAAAAAACAGAAGCCTATGTCCATGTCAGGGCTAGACTATGGAACTCAACATTCGTAGCTGACTATCCAAGAGTGGACTTGGTGAAAATAGTCTCCCGAGGTCATGTACGAATACCGACAGAGTATTCGGTGGAACAAGTCGATTCTGATGATCGAACTTATGTAAGTATTAATAAATACCAATTCTATTGCTAAAAGACTTAACTGAATACATTTGCTTCTAGGTTGAAACACGAGCCTATCCAGAACTACTGGATCAAGCACGTGATATACCCACACCTTGGTGGATAATAGCACTATCTATCGTTGGTGGTCTGCTTCTACTGGCAATTGTCACAGTAGTGATGTATAAATGTGGTTTCTTCAAGCGGCGAAGACCTGATCCAACACTCAGCGGGAACATTGAAAAAATGTCTGAAGAGAAACCTTTTTTGGGAGCAAATAACAAAAAACGGATTTTCTAACGAACACGTTATGAAAGCATGCCATTGGCAGATTACTTTTAAAGATACAATTAAATGCGAAAAGTAATTTTAACGAAAGACTTGTGCTACACAAATCTTTGTAAAACGACGCTTAGGACTCTAATGTATGGCACAACACCATCGCCATCTTTGAGTTCTTCTTCTATTATTCCCGATCAAATGACCGTTAGACTTTTATACTTAAAATTCGTATCTTGTAAATATATTCGTATAATCGTGTTCACATAGCAAAGACTTAATAACGATTTTGTAACACTATCGAAACTGTGAAGCTAGGTAATAAGATAATTGAAGTTATTCCTCTTAATTTAATGGCGGCTTGTTAAGTTAGGTTTATTACGAAGTAGGGATTCTTATGTAACCACTATTTTGTTATTCTTATCAAAATGTTGGTCCAGTTTACAAAATTCATTTTTTTTTAAACAAATCACTGCCTGTAGGTTCCTAGAAACTATCAAACTTACTTAAATGAAAACGGGATAAGGATGCGACGTAAGAATGCATTTGTTTTTACAGAAGTTACAAAAGTCACGTCACTTAAATGAAATGTCTGTTTTTTGACACACTACCCTATTCTGCGAGAAAAATATTTTATATTAGGCTTGTTCTCGCACTTTGTGCTTACAGCTTGTCAAATTTCTAAGAGTGGGGATAAAATTCTCTCAGAGAACGACAAATTTTGCGGGAACGAGTTGAACAAAAGAGCTGCTCAACAACATTTAACTAACATTTGACAGAACTCATATTTTTTCCCAAAGATATTTCTTGGACTAAAATTCGCAGCATGGGGCAATTTCTTACTCTCTCATGAGCTCTCTCTCTGCTTCTGTGAATTCTCTATTTCAATTTGTAAAATTTCGTAGCTTTTCGTAGTCAATGTGAAAACAGACCTATTGCATAATGTTACTTAACCGAATTAGGAGGTTTGTCTTCTTAGAGGTCTCGTATTTACCACTTAAAAATGACTTTTTATGCCAGGGTATTCAGAAGTTCATTGCTTCAATACATAATGACCGCTGAAGACTAGCGAAATGCCATATCCCGCCTTTTTCGAGTACATACCACGATATTGCTTCGGATTCATCTTCTGGAAGAGAGTTTCGCTTCATCGTCCGAATTCGTGCCATCTTTTTATCACAGCAGTTTTTTTCTTCAATTCAACAAAAGTGAGGCCAAAGGGGATGAGACGATAGCGAACCAGCATTGTCCCAGAAAGCCCCGCAACTTAAATAGATCTTAAATAGTTTATTGCTTTGGTAAATTGAGTCAAAATTTGTTGAAAATGTCGGTTGCAGTGTATACAGATATGAAATGAAAACCAACCAAATTTGGTAACACCTTAGCAAGTATCTACCTATCTATCATGTCGTCTAATCGCTGAGAGGAATTCATATCGAACATATTTTAATTCATTTATAACGAACGAATATTGATCATAACTTTCAAGGTAGCTAAACACTGCTAAATATATTTTTGATTTGTATTTTTATATGCATACAATATGTACTTCTTACTGATGCCTTTAATTTAAACTATTTAAATTTTACGTTGTAAATAAGCATTTATTATTTTCTGTTAAACTTAATTTGTGTATATTGAACTCGAAAGTATTATTATCTTTTTTTTTTTATTAAAACACAAAAAAAACTTAATAATAATTGTACAAATGTTAACTTTAAAAATATAGATTCTTTTAATTGAGTTGTAAACATTTAGGATTTTTATGCAATGAGAAGAAAATTTAGATTTAAGGAACGTACACAATAAGTAGTTTTCTATGAAGACGAAATTTTAAGCTGGTGTTATTTGTTAGTTATTCGTACATACATTCATACACAAAATGGTGTATTCACTTCATTTTTTTTAAATTTATTTTTAATTTACTTTAAGTTTGTTATCTAGAAAAAAAAATGTTAATATTATAACACATGCAAAAAATAAATTACATAAGTAAAGAATTAGAAAAAAGAAAATATATTTTTCTCTTATAATTTGTGAACAAATTTCTGTTTCTGCGTATTATAAGGTCCGCTCGCGTACTTTTTGCACTAAATTTCGTAGATTATCAAATTTTAAAGAGTGGGGGTAAAATTCCTCAGAGAGAACTAAAATTACGAAAAAGTAAACGAACGGGTTGAACAAGAAAATGCTGAAAATACACTGATTTGACAGATTTGACAGTTTTCACAAACCAGTCCACAGAAATTTCGTTGGCTAAAATTCGTAGCATGGGGAAATTTCTTACACTCTCGTGAGCGCTCTCTTCTGGGAAAAACTACGAAAATTCTCAGTACGCGAACAGCTTTTCGTAAAATTTCGTAGATTTTCGTAAAAATTCGCTGTTTTAGGAGGGTACGCGAACGGACCTATAGTCTATTTTTGACTTTAATATGGAAAGCATGAGGAAAGTTGGATAAAATGAGAGTAAGATTGAATTAATTGAAACCTAATGATGGTTTTTAATACCATCTTTTAGATTGGACACTGTAGACCAAAATAAAGATTATGCAAAGGATTTTATTGTGACTCAGATATTATTTATCGAAATCTGTTTTATTAAACATGCTATAAACACACCCTAAACTTATTTAAATGTACCAGAAGGCGGTTAGGATTTGGTCACTCAGATTTAATCTGGTCTTTAGTAACAGACCTTAAAAAGCATTAAGGTTTAAGCAGTATAAGCCCCAATTTATTTGTGCTCAAATAGTTCTATTGGATTTATAACCTTTTAACTATTCAGCGACAAGAACGAAACTTATCAAGGACTTATCAATTAAAAGAGCGGGGTGACACCATTTTATACAAAGGATGAAAGCTGCTGTCAAAATCTGTCTCGTTCGTTTCAGACAGCCAATGTCAACATTGACGGAACAGTCCGCAGAAAATCATCAATAGACGGTAAACAGCAACAGAAACTTGGTTAATTTTGCATTCTTACTCGTACTATTCCTGTGTTTAATGGGCCTTTTGAGTATGTTATGCTTCAAATAACATTTATCAATTAAATTACATGCTAGGTCTGTGGAGATTATTACACCCAATTTCTGTTTAAAGATTAAGGTCACATTCTCAAAATACAAATTTCTCAGTTTCATTCGAAAGCACAGTGGTCCGAACCATTAAACCTGGGACATTATCACACAAAAATTAATAGCAAGATCATAATTGAATATCTGCAAGCAAACACGATCGCCGAATTTTTATCGTTACGTGAGGCAAGCCATAAATCCAATAGTAACTTTTATGCTTACAAGAAGTAAAACTATGGTGAACACGATATCCTCAGAAGAATGTCTCCATTCGTATTGAGAGCCCTGTACACTACACTGACCGGAGTAACTACTATTATTAAAATCTATAGTTGTAATAACATGTACTATGTTACTAAAATACTACAATGGCAATGCTATTTGTATTAAGAGCTTTTCAAAGTTTTCACAAGTTCATGACGTCATTGCATCAGCTGTTATTCAGAATTTATTCTCATTCTTTATCAAATCTTCTGACAGTTACAGTAGTTTCCTGATGCGTGCTTTAAATTGACGTGCAATGTGATTATATGGCAAAGGTTTTTCCCGCGATTTACTCTTAATATTATTTTCAATTTTTCCATTTGAAAATAACGTGTTCATTTTAGTTGGTCTTACCTACAATGTGTGGATAAATTATCTAGAGTAAGAAATACTTCATACAAAATTTATAACTTGTGTCCATTGATTGTGTATCTGGCTGAGTATATTAAGTTGTGTAACGTTTTATCACATAATGAGTCTTGGAAAATGCTGACTAATATTGACTTAATATTCATAATTTGAGATGGAATGAACTGAAGTGAGAAGTATCATACAATGCAAAGGAAATGGCAATTCATTGGAAATATGTTATTTATGTATATTGGACACACTTGAAATACATCTGACTAATGAATACTTATCAAGGTTACACGCACGTGCTTGAGCTTTTATTGTTTTGTTCGCTATTT
Source organism: Chalcosyrphus nemorum (assembly GCA_949716465.1). Classification (NCBI taxonomy): domain Eukaryota; kingdom Metazoa; phylum Arthropoda; class Insecta; order Diptera; family Syrphidae; genus Chalcosyrphus; species Chalcosyrphus nemorum. The sequence goes on from OX454332.1 coordinate 1,707,607, forward strand.
TACTTTGTTTACACTTTACATTGAAGTTGCGTTACTATGTATGTATATACAATTTTTGGCAGTCGAACAGGTGCCAAAGTTCGCATGCGTCAGTGACAGTGTTGCCGATACAAAATAAATATGTAATTAAAATAAAAAAGTAAACAGCGACACGGTTTTTAAAATCACCCCTAGATAGGATAGATTTAACCATCCATTTCTAGAATTTTCAAAGCTGTTTTCTACTTCCAGTATTAATTTTATAGCGCTACATAGGACCTCTGTTTTACTAAAATAAAAACACAAGTATTTAATTTAGGTACAAGTGTTCTTCATATGAAAAATGTTTATCATTCCAATAGTTTCTTATTAGCTTGAGTTCATAAATTTTTGACTTTAAAATGGCGGAGTGTGTTCACACATAATCCAAGACGGGAAACAGCTACGCAAAAAAAGTAGCGATATCACTAGGTTTTCATTGCTGACAGGCATGGATAGCATCTAAATGAGTCGTGTCTGTACTATAACGAAAAACTTTTGTACTGACTTTACATGCGGTCATATAATTCGCCGGAATTTTTTCAAACGCATGCTATTGTACTTCTGATGGAGACAATTTTATTAAATATTCCAGTAGAAAGGCATTGCAACCTTTATGTTTAATTTTAGACGCTACTCTTCTGGGACCATCTACAAGTTTTTAGACAGGTCAAAGTAAAACACTCGAAATGACATCTGCATCACTGTTAGGGAAACTTAGAGTGTTTGCCACTAAACATCCCTTGGTACGGGGCATGGTATCATATGCGGTTCTTTGGCCTACCGGCAGCGCCATTCAACAGATCATCGAAGGAAGAAAAATCAGTAAGGATATACTTTCCCAAATAAGCATTTGCACTTAAACAAACGCTTTTGTTTAATTAAAGGAGACTTTGACTGGAAACGATGCTTCCGTTTCAGTGTATATGGTGCACTCGTAGTAGCACCGACTCTATATGGTTGGGTGCGCTTGTCAAGTGCAATGTGGCCCGGAACCAGCCTTAAAATTGGCCTTATAAAAGTAGTTATTTATTAACAATTATTACAGGCGGAAGTTACCATTTGAATAAATTTTGCAGGCATCTGTAGAGCAGATTTCCTATGGACCTTTTGCCATGTCTTGTTTCTACATTGGCATGAACTTATTGGAATTCAATACTCTCAGCGAAGGCTTTTCTGAACTGAAGCAGAAGTTTTGGCCAACGTGGGAGGTAATATATCAGATTAACGAGATTTCAAAGAGCATTACAATAATAAATATTTTTTTTTTTCATACAGGTTGGCATTTGCGTTTGGCCTATAATACAGACTATTAACTTTTCTCTGGTGCCTGAACGAAATCGAGTCGTTTTTGTAAGCATTATCAGTGTATTGTGGACCACATTTTTAGCTTACATGAAACATTTGGAGAGCGACAAACAAAAGGCACTACACCACCAGACAAGTTAAGCCAGGAGCTTAAACCACCGAAATCTATACTATTACTTGAATCTAAGTGGATATATGTATAAGGAAAGTAGCTAAATTTATTTATACCAATTGTATATCTTTAAAATTGTTACGAGAGTTGTTGTTATAACATATTTATAAAAGCATTTATTTTACTGTTATTTTTTGCATTTCTTATTAGAAGTTTTCAAATGCAATGTTTCGGAAACATTGCTTGCTTCACGTTTAAGATTATCTAATAGTTTCGATGGTCAACTCTTTTGTGCAGTCTTTAGAGGTAAGTATACTTGAGATGGGATCAATATCCATCAAGGATATTGCCATCTTCATTGACAGTCACTTAAGGCGCTCAAGTCTTCTGTCTTCAAATCTAAACTAGTCAGGGATTGCTGCGAAATATTCGAACAGGTTCTCAAGTTCGCATGCGTCAGTGACAGTGTTGCTAGATACAAAAAAAGGAAAATAAATAATTAAAATAAAAAGTTAACAAATAATAATTCACTTGTGGTTGTTTATTAGGTAAATAAATTATGTACATAGATAAGCGGATTTATCTACATCCCTTTTAATGCAACAAGTGGATTGGACGATGAATTCTTTAATTAAAAATGAGTATTGACAATGGACTAAAATTTTGCTATTGCGAATTCGTACTTTCCTAATGAACTTGTGTTTAATTTTTAATAAGAGTCGTATATACCATACCTACAGCAACACAATTGACCTCCGAATATTGGTCGTTTGTTAAAGATGTCATATTTTGTTCGCATTGAAATTCTACGAAGCAGATTCAATAATTTAAAGAGATGATTGCTACCCAGTCTACTGCACTTGAGCTATCTCTAATTGGTCTACGAATTGTTTATACGCTGTCACCCAGAAAATAGGCTTTCTTATCTTCATTGAAAAATAAATCTATAAATATACTTTCTTAGTTTGTTCTTTAACAACAGAAAAAAAATACTTACCATAATTTTCATTTCTTTTGATTCCCTTTAAGATTCTGTCACTTGCGAAACTTTAACTTTTGGAGAGCGTAATTGTAAGTATTTTTTCTAAATTCAACTGCCAGCTAAAATTAAGTATACATTTTTTAGCTTTATCCACCTAGGGTCTCTGTTTTAAATAAAAACACGCATTAATTATCAAAGTGTATAATTTAGCTACAAGTGTTCTTATGTCGTATGAGAAATTTTTACTTATTAATTATAATATCAATTAAATGTCCATGACATGATCCAATTATTCAAATAGTTTTTTTTAGTGTTGCGGACCTTAAAAAGATGGAACACTTATGGGTTTGATACGGTATTTGTCTGTCCGTCTGTCCGTCAGTCTGTCACAGCCCTGTAACTTTTGAACCGTTAGACATTGAGAGCTGAAATTTTCGCTATGTATACATTATGTGGGAGACCGCATAAGATAGCGGCAACGAATTTAATTTTGGGGCCCTTTTTTGGGCACCTTGTATGAAGGGCAAACAAAATTATTTTGTTGCAAAAACATTATTTCAGATCACCGCTGCACACCTCCTAGGCATACTCTGCAAAATATTTTAAATTATGGAACTGGGGATATTATTCCATGCCTCCTTGACCTGAGTGAAAAGGCCCCACTGTTTCGATATGTATCCCGAACTATTCTCCGATCTACGATCTCCAAGAGGTTTTCTGTAGCATTAAGATCCGGAGACTGCGCAGGCCATTCCATAACCCCAAATTTTGTATCCTGAAACCAGTTTTTTACAAGTTTTGAGGTATGTTTAGGTGCGGTATCCTGTGGACGGACCCATTTCAAAGGCAACTCCTCTTCGACATGTGGCAGCATAACGCCTTACAGGATAGTTTTGTACACAAATCGGTTGATAATTCCATCTATTTTATGGATTGGTCCATTTCAATATCCAGAGAAGCATCTCCAGACCATGACATAGCCTCCTCCATGTTTGACTATACCCATCGAATATCGAGAAGTAGGTGCTTCATTGCTGAGCCGGCAAAGACGTCGAAATCCACCCAATCCCTTAATATTGAATTTGTATTCATTAGAGAATAGAGCTGTCTTCCATTTAGACACTGTCCAGTTGATGTGGTTACTTGCAAATTTGAATTAAGCCGTTCTGTTCTTGACCGAAATAAAAGGTTTCTTTACGAAATGAAAAATGAAAGACCAGCATTCACTGCTCTTCGATGAATTGTTCTGGCGATGGTATCTATGTTTAATTCGTTTCTCAAGTTACTAGTTGACATGAATAGAGTGCTAATAATCATCCTTATCAGACATTTATCTTCCCGGTGCGTCGTAACTCTTGGCCTGCCACCTCGGTAAATCATTTTGACGGATTTGTTGGCTTTATAATATTTAATAAAACGAAGATTCAATGATTTATGAGTAGAATATAGCATAGATTTCCTTGTGTAATTCGATATTCAAAATCAGAAATTTTTCAGAATACTATTCCTTGCCATTTTACAAAATAAGTTAGATCAGCTTTTTATGTCTTCTGCAGCAAATTTATGGCTGGAAATTGTCCAATTTTTCCTCGTTTGTTCATTGGCAGTATATACATATATACAGAAGTAAATACTCAAAACAACGGTTACTTTTTGCTTTCCTTAACAGAAAATCGCCAGCCGAAAATGGACTTAAATTAAATAATTGTATTTTTTTTTTTTTTAATTTACTCGTCAGACTGTTCATTGATTCTATTTACTAATCTATAATATTCAGAGATATCGGGAAAAATAAAAATAAAAATATTCTGGCTCATAAACACTTGTTAAATCTTAAAACAATTGTGAGGTGTATTAGTTGCTTTAGTTTTGACCAACACTGTATATGTAAGAAATATTTTTTTCTGACAAAATTTGTTGAACAAAAAAGCTTGCCAAACATTTGAAAAATGTTGCCCCTCCCCCTAGCGGCCAGACCATAAATGGTAAAAATATGAAAAAAATTGGAGATACGTAGAATTTTGTGTAGATTGTGAAAAAAGTACGAAACAGGAACACTATTACACGAGGCCGTCCTCGCACTTGCCCAATTTTTTTAGCTTGAGCTCATAAAATTCTGACTTGGAAATGGCGGTTTGGTTCACTCATAATCCAATGTATGACCCCGGGAAACAGCTACGCAAAAAAAAGTAGCGATAACACATATATATGTAGCATCTCAATGGGTCGTGTCTCTACTATATCGAACAACTTTTGTACTGAATTTACATTCGATCCTATAGTTCGCCGAACTTTTTTCAAACGCATGCTATTGTACTTCTGATGGAGACAATTTTATTACATATTCCAGTAGAAAGGCATTGCAATCCTTATGTTTAATTTTAGACGCTACTCTTCTGGGACCATCTACAAATTTTTGGACAGATCATTTGAAATGGCATCTGCATCTACATCGTTATTCGGGAAACTTAGAGTGTTTGCTACTAAACATCCGTTGGTACGCGGCATGTTATCATATGCGGTTCTTTGGCCTACGGGCTGTGCCATTCAACAGTTTATCAAAGGAAGAAAAATCAGTAAGGATATAATTTACCAAATAAGCATTTGCACTTAAACAAACCCTTTTGTTTGATTAAAGGAGATTTTGACTGGAAACGATGCTTCCGTTTCAGTGTATATGGTGCACTCGTAGTGGCACCGACTCTATATGGTTGGGTGCGTTTGACAAGCGCAATGTGGCCCGGAACCAGCCTTAAAACAGGCCTTTTAAAAGTAATTAATTTATAACAACTATTTTAGACAGAAGTTATCATTTCAATACATTTTTGCAGGCAGCCGCAGACCAGATGTCCCATGGACCTTTTGCCATGTCTTGTTTCTACATTGGCATGAACTTATTGGAATTCAAAACTCTCAGCGAAGGCTTTTCTGAACTGAAGCTGAAATTTCGGCCAACGTGGGAGGTGAAATCAGAATATCGAAATTTTAAAGACCATTAGATACAATAATAAATAATTTTTTTTCCACACAGGTTGGCATTTGTGTTTGGCCTATAATACAGACAATTAACTTTTCTCTGGTGCCTGAACGAAATCGAGTCGTTTTTGTAAGCATTATCAGTGTATTGTGGACCACATTTTTAGCTTACATGAAACATTTGGAGAGCGACAAACAAAAGGCACTACACCACCAGACAAGTTAAGCTTAAACCACCGAAATCTATACTATTACTTGAATCTAAGTGGATATATGTATAACGAAAGTAGCTAAATTTATTTATACCAATTGTATATCTTTAAAATTGTAAGAGAGTTGTTGTTATAACATATTTATTAAAGCATTTATTTTACTGTTATTTTTTTATTTTTTATTAGATGTTTTCGAATGAAATGTTTCGGAAACATTGCTTGCTTCACGTTTAAGATCATCTAATAGTTTCGATGGTCAACTGTTTTGTGCAGCCTTTAGAGATAAGTATACTTGAGATGGGATCAATATCCATCAAGGATATTCATCTTCATTGACATTCAGACAGGGCTAAAGTTTTCTGTTTTCAAATTCAAGGCATTATGTACGCAGAACTATGTTAGATTATACTGGGAACTTTGACACTGCATTGAATGTATATATAGCTGCGGAAATTCAACCAGGGATTATTGACAGAATCTAGCTTTCGATGTGTGTTGCCAGGAGAAATATTCTCAACAGAATATACCTACACAACATGGTTAACTGCAGGTATTGCACATATACTTCTTCTTCTTCAAATAGATCACTATACTACCTGGGAAGCAACTTCTTAAGATATCTAAAGGTTCGCTGAAGCAATTGAATGATTCTTGGCTTCGGCTGCGCTGTAACATCCATCCATCCGGTCTACACCACCGGATTTAGACAAAACTTTCGGTTACCTCAGGAGTTCATTATCGATTGTTGCTTATAAAACCTGGCCATTTAGTGAAATATTACAAATATTCAAACAATCTGTTTAGAGCGGATCCTATCCTTCTCCTGTAGATCGCGAATATTGTACTTGCTTAAGAAGGTTTTTCTTCAAATTTCTTATAAAATTATTCAAAATATGAATTAATTTGCAAAGTGGGTGTGTCAGTGAGTAGTTGATTTTGAAAATGTTTGCATTTATTCTGTCCCTTTTTCCAATGACTAAGAATACAAGATTTCATTGAGCTAGCTCGAAATTTAAGGCCCTATGTTAAAAACAATGAGGGTAAAAATAGGGTCTAAAAATGCTCCCATTATACATATAAATTTGTATTCTACACTAATTCAAGTCACACATCTATTAACAATAGCCTTTTTGTATAGGAACCCTCATCCTTTCACTCAAACGTAATAGATATCCTTCAAAGAAGACAAAAACTAGACCACACTCTCCTAGAGTGCATTCAACTAGTCCTTTGATTACTTTTCCATTAACTCATTACCGTCGATTGTATGGCTTCCCAAAATCATCTTTTTTCTCGCATTCCATTTAAAATGAAGGCTCATTTCGCTTTGTCACATCAACATCCTTCAATTAGTATCCTTCAGTCTGTATGGCGCTTTGCACACCATCATTTCCGTAAGCATTTTCATGCATCTCGGCGCAGCATAAACTTTCCGGCATAAACGACTCAACTGATTTATAAATAAAAATTACAAAAAAAAAAACACAAACTTTCACAAGCTTTGCACATGTAAATAATTGAAATTAAGATAGATTCGTGCAGTGGCACAATAGTACGAGAACGTCGTGACAAGTGACTGCATTTCGTTGAAAGTATAGTATTTTTACACTAGGTACGGATATCTAAAGTTTATTGTGATTAAGTTAAATTAAAAGTACCTAACTGGACTGTGACTGAGTTGATTGTGCGATTTTGTTGATTATTTGAAACGTGGCCTTGACATTTTACCTTGCTGCTGACCTACGTAGACACTATGGCATTGGCAATCATCATCCAAAGTGCATCCGTCAAAAGCACATAAAAATAGCTCTTTAAATGATAGTGAAACTTATGGCATGAGCGAAAAGAAATGATTGCATCTTGTATTGTGTAACTTTGGGTCTTGTAAACATCTGGGATGTGTAACAGATGTTTATAGTTGTGGCTACGATTCCTACTTGTAGGATTAGAAACATTGTACATATTTGAATGTGGTACCCTTTTTCCCTGTGAATATATATGAGATATATTCAACGCAAGACAAATCAATGATGTAAGACTCATGGATTTTAATTTATGTGCAACTGTTTTGAAAAATCAGCGGCTATGGGTGTCCTTTCCTGATCAATGCTTCTATGTGTAAAGGGGCATTTGATATCGAAATTTTAGTTTCATTAGAAAGAATCTCGATACATTAGTGATGGGGAGAATCAATCATTAATCAATAGGTCCGTTCGCGTACTTTTTGCACTCAAATTCGTAGATTATCAAATTTCAAATATTGCGGGTAAAATTCTCTCAGAGAGAGCTAAAATTACGAAAAAGTAAACAAACGGGTTGAACAAGAAAAAGTTGAAAATACACTGGTTTGACAGCTTTGACAGTTTTCATAAGCCAGCTAACAGTAATTTCTTGCACTAAAATTCGTGGCATAGGGAAATCTCTTACGCTCTTGTGAACGCTCTCTTCTGCGAAAAACTATGAAAATTCTTCGTAAGCGAACAGCTTTTCGTAAAAATTCGTAAATTTTCGTAAAAAAATCGCTGTTTTAGGAGGCTACGCGAACGGACCTATTACTATCTAATCCTAGGGGAAAGGAGTCAACAACTTAGTAGAAAATGCATACGCAAAGGCTCATCACTTAGCTTTGGCTACTGTCTACATAAATACATACACTGCAAATCAAAAATGTGATTTAAAGAACTGAGATGTGCTAGTTCAAATATTTGCCACGATTTTTTGCCACTTATAAATAGTGAAGTAAAATGGTTCCAAAAAAACTATGTTTCGAAAAAGAAGGATATTGTACTAGATTTTCATATAAAATCCTACTGACTTAACTTAGATGTGGCAAAAAAACAGGGAAAATGGCCGAGTTCCCAACACCTCGCTAATCTAGCTGCTAGAATACTTTTGCACCGGGATGACACATGTTGTACTAGAGGCCACTAGATTCTCTAGGGCAAAATCTGTCATCCCGGTGAAAAAGTATTCTAGCAGCTATATTAGCGAGGTGTACTCGCCCACTGACTGCGAAAGAGCTGGTTTTGATGATGACTCTCGACTACGTAGTAAAAAGTAATGTCGTGTCTACATGCAATAGTGCTCACTCCTGCACTACTTGGATAAAGTATAGGGGAGGGAATGAGTAAATTGAAACCCTTCTGTATTTTTTGTGCGTTCTCTCGTCCAAGTACTCATTTTATGTGCGAACTACCCTCCTCAACCATCGAACTAGTAATGATAAAATGGAATAGGAACGGAACATTTCGGATGTAGAACGCGACTCTCCTTGATTTTTCTATATTCTTCATGACTCTCCTCCTCTCTTTACCCCTCACTCTTCTTACCCACAAGTGGGTGCCATGGCTCAGTGGTTAGTGCGTTGGACTACTGCGCAAGGGGTTCTAAGTTCGAATCCAGAAAAACACCATCAAAAGTTTTTTCACGGCCCCACCTCTTCCGAGTGTCTGACAAACATTCAAGAGTATTCACTGTCATGAGAAAGCTTCTCAAAACCCCTCTGCCCTTCGGATACGGCGTAAAACTGTAGGTCCCTTCTGTATGTGCCGAAATGTATACCACGCACAACATGTACAGTTGTGAGAAGCTAGCCCTTGGCCCTCTATGGGCTGCTTACGGGCTAATATTTATTTATTTTTTTCTTACCCACAAACTACCGACATAGCCGAGTTTTGAGTCAACATCTAAACAGGCTCAAACTTATCGGCAGTGATCGGAAGAAGGATATTGTACTAGATTTTCATATAAAATCCTACTGACTTTACTTTGATGTGGCAAAAAAACAGGGAAAATGTATCTTAATCTCTTAATCACCTGTTCAATGCCATTGTGCGATTTTATCCACCTTTTTTTTAATTTAAGTATTTATCGTAAAGTAGTGGTACCCAACCATGCGTTATGCCCATTTCATGGTCCAATTCAAATTTCAATTATCGTTTTCCAATCAATTTTGCGCACAATTTATATTTATTAAGTACAATTGCAGTAGGATGAATAGTTTACTAAATAAAATAAAAGTATTAGCTACAAAATATCCCATGGTGAGGGGTATGGTATCATATAGCCTTATTTGGCCAACAAGTAGTATAATTCAACAGACAATCGAGGGTAAAAGTTGGGGTGAGTATGCTTTTGAATCTGGCGAGAACAATTCTGAATCTATTTGTGTAAAATATATTTACAGGTACCTACGACTGGTGGCGATGCCTTCGGTTTAGTATGTATGGTTGCTTTTTTGTAGCACCAACACTATACGGGTGGGTTAAGGTGTCAACGGCAATGTGGCCTCACACTTCTCTGAGGACTGGCATGGTGAAAGCTGTTGTCGAACAAATTTCTTATACCCCAGCTGCTATGACATGTTTTTTCTTCATCATGAGTCTACTCGAAATGAAGACAGTACGAGAAGCCGCTGCCGAAGTAGGAAATAAGTTTCTACCAACTTATAAGGTGAGTCCTAAAGAAATTTGGTACTTAACTATTATTGTTCTGCAATCTTCTGCAACAAGTTTGACTACGATGCGTAGTGCTTCTTCTTGAAGCGATGTAGTTAGGTCGTACTTTGGAAATGGATTCGTTACTTGGATTGCAAGAGGAGTAGTAGTACGATCAGGTAGTTTCTTAGCTTGTCTTTGACCTGTTGTATTGTTCCAGGTACTTGTCCTGTCTTCTTTTTCTGTCTTCCTGAATTATATAATGCGTATTATGTGAACCCCAATTCCGCACAATAGGTTAGGTCCAGTGAAGTATTCTACGGCTCCTTGTCTTGCCAAGGCTCTTCATTACCTTTGATCCCGCAATGTCCAGGGATACAGTAGAGTGTAACCTTGTTATTCATTCCTAGCTCATTAAGTCTGTGAAGGCATTCAGAAATCCAGAGAGTACTCTTCTCACTCTCCTGATTTAGTATCCACCTAGTTAAGTAATTTACCCGGCATTCTCCGATCTGGCTCTGGTTATCTATGGTTAGTCATGTAATTCCTTTAAAACGTTTCCTATAAAAATGGAAATTCTATCTATTGGAGTCAAAATGTAAAACCAAAAATAAAAGGAAACAACACATTGCTTTAGTTCATTCTACTTGATTGTGTGTATAGCAAAGGCTTCTTGCACAAAGAACTACCTACTACTTGGAACCACTGAACCCCCCTACAAGCGAATTGCTTCAATGTAGTGTATAACATGGGTATTCTTGACGTAAGACCTTACATATCGAAGCGAAAATGGTTTTTGACAATTTGCAAATTGACTTAAAAGGTAGGGACAATTTTCTAACCTTCAAATCCAGTCCACTACCTCAAACAGAATTGCCTTACTTTGCAGTCAAAACTGGAAGTCTTGACCAATCGGAAACGCTTGACTACCTAGTCGCTAGAGTACTTGACATGGATCCAATGAATTTGGTTAGGTGTACAGTTTTACTTTTTTTCGTTTTTGATGGTTTTTAACACTTTCCTTGACATGAATTGAGGTCCTTTTATTAATCATGTCTTCTAGGAATCATCTTGAAGAGATTCCATAGTTTTAACGTATGAGTCGCATTCAAACCTTTTAGTTTAGAACGAACTCAAAGCGTGTGGTAGGTCAAATTTTATTCCAACAGCAGATATATATTATCTTTAGAACGACTATGTACGCAAATTTTCTTTCAGGTTGCTCTGTGTGTTTGGCCGGTGCTAGCTACAATCAACTTCTCGCTGATACCCGAGCGTAATCGTGTACCATTCATCAGTGTTTGCAGCCTAATGTGGACGATATTCCTGGCCTACATGAAGCATCTCGAGCATCAGACTCAGAAAGAAGAACAACCGACTTTGCTTTAATTTACTACTATCCATGATCTGTTTTTTTTTGTGTTTTATTTAAACTAAGTTGCGCCTATGTTAAACGAAAAATATATGTATATCAAAACTAAGTTAAGTCTTCTTCACTGGGAACAGGAGGGGCACACATCCACATCATCTTTCAAGGTCACTTCACAGAATTCATTTTCGTACGCGCGGCAGCAGATCTTCATTTCGTCCACCTGAGCGATGAGGTCAGAGAGTGCTTCCGTTGAATTTATGTCAACGACCAGGCTCTGTTCACTCATCACCCGACTGGCCATTAGAATCTTCGCCTGACCATGAGAATTGATGGCAATTATTTTTGTTGCGCGGAGCATACTGGGATCGATATAAGAAAAGAATATGGAAGAACGCTCGGGACATCGTTGAACGCCCCAGAGCGTGTTTGGAAGTGTAACTTCGTAGATGTCATCGAAAAGGCTGTCGAAGAGCTCTTGCAATTGGACGTCGGTGATTTCTATGGCGTCCAGGTGTTCTTCTTCAACAGGTAAGGCACTCTCTGAAGCTTGACTTTCTGTCGCTGCTTCTACAGTTGAGCACTCTTCAATTGGAGCTTCTTGGATGTCACTTACTTCTTCGATTTCAAAGTGCTGCTCATCATCGGTCACTGTAGCCTCTTGCTTCAATGGCAGAGGATGGGTCGTGATGATGCTTGCAGGCGTGGCCCTTGGTGTTTTGTCGACTTGTCTCCGTCTTAAGGGTGTAGCCTAAAATCGAGGGTTTATTAGCTTTAAGGACGTGTTGATGAACATTTCTTACATTGTTTGTCTCGAGATTGTGGCAGGGAATCGCCTTCGATCGCAGTCGGGGTCTCCCACGCTCTATTTTGTAGACTAGGCCGTTGATCACGTTGTCGTAGGTCGTGTAGATGTCCTCCTCGTCAAAGTGCCGGTCGCATACTTTGTCGTGTGATTTGAAGGTTCTGTGTTTTGGGAGAATGGCTACCCACGCTTTAAAACATTCCTTGTCCTGTTCGAGAAAGGAATCAAGTTCATGGTGAACGTGAAATGAGAGCAAATCGAAGTCGTTTTACCTTTGGAGCTGAGAACATCCGTCGCTTAGCTATGCCGCGGCAAAGCTGGTCGCATCCTGGTACGAAGCAATTCCGCATTTTATTGTTTTTGATTTAGTTTAAAGAGTAGTTTAGTTTTAGTGGAACTAGATTGTGCTTTACTTAAAAATATTTGCGTCCTCGACTATTTGTTGATAAAATTGTTTGACAGCTGCGACTAAGTAGACGTAACGTAACATGAAGCACGTACTCTCAAACTGTAATAAAAAGGTGGCTTGCTGAGTTGCCAACCGCGAAAAAAATATTTGCCTCTGTTCTATGTTTCAATGCATAGGTAAGGAATATTCATTGATTCAGCTTCTTTAAAATATGTTAGGATCCATAGATAAACAGTAAATTCTATAAAATACAAACCAACCATAGAATATACTAATTTAGAGATACATAAGACATGACATCTGTTTTTTTTGTCTTATTCAGTGACGTAGCGATCTGAAACCGGGAAGCCTGAGAAGAAATGTTGGGATTTTTTGTTCAAGAGATATCTTACAGCCTGTTTAAATAATAACACATGATTCTGCTTTGACTATTGTATTACCCCGTTTATATGATTGAATAGGATTCGAATTCAATTCAAATCGATTGGCATAAACCCAGATCAGATTGACTCGATCCAATCATACAATTAGTTGGTACGGGAAATTTTCTATGTAAACTAATATCGAAGGTCGAGTTTAACAGGCGGAGAATGAAGGCGACAACCCAAATTTATTCCCAATCTGAGATAAATAAAAAGCTACATGTTTCGCTTTAGAATTGTTATTAATTTTAGCCTTCGAAAATATAATACAATCAATAATATAAAATCCGATCCCTTCTATGATTTACCACTCACTTTCAACGAGGCGAATTCATTACTAAGTATCTTCATGATATCGGCGTGCTTGAGATCAGGTCGCTTGTACTCTTTGTACTTGTCCTTGACAAACTTGGCAAAGCCAGTCGGTTCTCTTACAGGAGTCGCTACAGTATTGCCCTCTTTGTCCTTTTTGTTCAGATACACTTCAATGGCTCCATGGCAGTATGAACATCTGATGTTTTCAACCTTCTTCGACTTGGAATGTGCGTGGGACCTTGATTTAAAATAAATTTCAATATAATCTGCTTTAATTAGTTTTGTTCGCATACTTACTTTGCTGCACAAAGAGTGCATTTGTACGTGTACTTATATTCGATGTCATACTGGTGGCACACACCGATTTTTGGCAGTTCGGGGAAAGTTTGATTTGCTTTACGTGCCCACGCTTTCCAGGTTGCATTGTGACCTCCTTCGCCGTTAAATATCCAAGTCGCCGCATGACAGAGTTCATGGATAAGCGTGCACCGCAAGCGATCCGCACTGGTTAATACTTTTTCACTGAGTTCAATAACACAGCTTCGTTCTCCCATCCTTAAATAGAGAGCGACAAAATATTAAAAAAAAAAAAGAATATAAAGGAAGTTGCAAAATAATCACCTCTTTTTGTTCATGCAACGGCCCGCCGTGTTAGTCAACTTCTTATTCCACTTAATGGGGACATTAAGCTGTTGATTAAAGCACTTTTTGTTGTAGATCTCATAAAGCTTATTCGCTAATTCGTCTTTTTTCGATCGATAGTTGTCCCTGTAGTAGAGTGCGTCCGGATGACATAGTGATTTGCCAACACAAACTACAAAAAAGAAACATAAGCACAAATCGGGTATGTAGGATCAAATACCTACGATCCAATGACTTGAGGAATCCATATTTATCACTTGGCGTATCCGCCAAATCGCCTATCAATCGCAGTTCCTTGGGAACCGACTTTGGAGTCTTCGGTTCAGATGGAGTTTCGGCGGGTTTCTGTGCGCAGTCACGTTTGCCCTTCGGCGTTTGTATCTTGAATATAGGTTGTCCCGTTTTCACTGACTCTAGGTGCTTGTTGAAGGGTTCGAATTTCGCAGGCAATGGGGCGCCAGAGATCGAAACGATTTCCAGATCTTTGTCAATGTCTCGCAGCCGGTTGATAGGCGATTCAAAGGGTGTGACTATGTTTTCGTCATCGTCATTTAGAGTGGCTGTGAAAAGTTTTCGCTTTGTGCGGCCGTTGGGAGTGCATTCAATTTTGGGTTTGTCGGCGATTCTACAGGTTTTTAGGATGTCCTCTAGGCGACGATTGAATTTTTCATCTACAAAGAAGGCATCAAAGTGGGTACAATTTTGGTTACAATGTGGCTTACCATGATTGGCTGGCGGACTCGCTGAGACGTTGTGTTGCACTTCGACTTCACCTTTGCTTAAGTCTAGGTAAACTAGCTCATTGTCATTCTTGGAGTTGGATAGTTTTGTTTTCTGATTTCTACGTGTGGACCTTGCTGGAGAGGTGGGCTGTTTGTTTTCTACAGCTTCATCGTCAGACTTGCTCCAGGACTTGTCGCCGTCAGAGGCATTTTCACCTTCAGAATCCGTATCAGAGTCAACGATACCATGCCATCTTGGGCGTACCTCGCGCCCACTTTTTGTCCTTGTTGTCTCCACTTGTGGAGTTGCAGTCCTTTCGTTTGTTATTGCTTGCCTGCGAGCGGCTACCGCCTTTGGAGCTTTAAAGGCACCTACAGGTGTCAATGGAAGACGAGTGGAGTCCAGATCTTGAGGAATATTTCTTCGAACTTTTGGTAAAGAAAATTGTAAGCTATAATGAAAAAAACGAAAGCTAAATATGTGTACTTACAAATGGAGAAATCATCGAGAGCGCTCTCATCTTTTAGGAGCTCTATCTGAGATTCAGGTGGTGGTTCCAATTTAGGTTCAGACGACGCCGTTTGAGGCTCGGAAGGTACTTCCTCTTGAGACTCGGCAGGTTCCAATTGGAGTTTTAAAGACGTTGTAGGTTGTCTATTCTTTCTTGTGGTAGTCTTCTTGAGAGAACGCATTACTTCAGGTGTCTTCCAATTGTTTCCATACAACTCGGTGAGTATCCGTTGTGCTTTCACCATAAAATCATCCGGGGAGTTATTCTCTGCCGTCTCGGGTGACTTTGGAGGAACGTCTCGCTCTGGAGGGGAGTGTGGAACATCGACTACCGTCATCGGCTGTGGTTTGGCTTTCTGTGCGCTACTATGAGGCTCTTCCTCTATTGAATTGTTCGAATCCGAGTGATTTGTCGAGACGGATGAGTTAGACTCATCTATTTGCTGGGAGAGCTGGATTTTTATGTTGATCTTTGCCGAGATGTTGATATGAAATTGAGTATCCTGTTCGCTGGATAAAGATGATTCTGTTGATACGCGCTTCGACAGGGATTCACTTTTCTTAAGGGTTCCCTGCGTCTCTGGCTCCTGCTTGCTCTCCTCTTCTTCTGATGTCTCGGCAATTGTCAGAGAATCATCGGGGATTGATGAATTTAACTTTTGTACACTCTCGTCCAGGAATTCGCTTCCAACTTTCATGACAGGAGCATAATGCGGAGAACTCTGCATTGTTTCGCTGGCCCTCGTCATATCCTCGGTATCGTCTAAAGCTATTCGTCTTTCTGAAGCGGGATTGGATGATGTCATTGGGTCTTTCTGTGGGGTCGCAGAGTATTTTTTTTGAGTTGTCGTTGTCATTGTCATCGATTCAGTGTCAGCAGAGGCTATCCTACCAGCTGTGTCAGTACCTGCACTTCTTGAATCCGTTTCCATAGTCATAGGCTCTGTATCAGCAATTGCAATTTCCCTCTGGCGCTTTTCCAGATCCGAAGGTTCCGGCGAATCCACAGGCAGGCCATAGTTTAGCCTAACATCGCGTAGAAAGGCTGCCATTCGATCAGCTTTAGCAGCGTCCGCCGTCTGCTGAAGGCTGTTGGAGACTGAGTTTGATACATTCAAGTTGTATTGAGCGTCCTCACTTTCAGAGGAGTCCGAGATCGTAATAGGACCTTCGCTGTCGCCCTCTGATTCGGATGAGGAAATGCATATGGAGACCTCGGGCTCTATCTTGCGCTTTGCTCGCAAAAGATCTGAGAATCGCGGCCTAGTTCCCATTTCTTGGTTCTCCGTCGAGACAATTTCGCTACCGCTGGAGCTTATAGTCACAGGTGCAGTCCCCACAACCATTAAACTCACTCTAGACGACAACTTCTCGATGACATCGTCCTCCTCAGGCCGGGGTTCAGTATAATCCAAGCCACTAACCAAAAGCGGCTCCATTTCAAGTGACTTCTCGGCACCCTGGTCGATTTCTGAACAATGCGTCGTCCCTGTGGTGTCCAAAAGAGCCTTTCTCTGCTCCATGTTTCCATCGCTTGGGGAAGAATCTGTCCTGAGAAGCATATTCTGCACCTGCTTCGGTTGTTCTCCCTCGGATTCATCGTCTGTAAGCAGTTCACTGAGTAATTTCCGGCTAACATTTGAGTGGACGATTTCTTCTCGAATTTGCTGCTGCAATTGTGTGTCTTCTTGCCTCTTTTTATTCGAAGAAAGGGTAAGTTTAGCGAATTCTGAGTTGGTAACGGAGAAGTTAGAGAAATATCCGAAATTTTTATATTATTTGAAGTACTTACTGTCCCTGATTTTAGGCTTGCACTTGGCTGGGTCTACCAATTGCACCAGCTTGTAATTAGCATCCATATAATAGAAAATAAAAGCAAAAATAAATAAAAATTGAGGAAAATATATTTTTCGACAAGCTTTGCCTTTCAAATTGCATTCAACAAAACAAACGGTTGCCGTCGAAAGCTATGTAGTAGATTAAGAGAAAATCACAGCACATGTCAAACTGTTGATTGCAGAGTAGATTATTCATATTTGAGTAGTTTTTGTTTTGAAGCACCTCATATTTCGCTTGTATTTTACGACTTAAAATAATTATTTTGATAGTTTTATAGCTACGGAATGCGTTTTTGGAAATATAAAAGCTGGTTGGTTACTTTGAATGTGGTGTGTAACTGTTTAAAGGACTATAAGGGTTACCTAAGAACACAATGTCAATCATTTTCTTATTAAGATAACACATTTAGACACAAAAAAATACTTCCCATTAGTCGACCCTCTTCATAGGTAGTGTAATTAAAAGGACTTTGTAGGAAAAATTATTAGAAATAAGAAACTATCAAGAATATAATTTGCAATTAAATTTAAAAAAAAAATGTAGGCTATGTCAAAGCTATTTATAACTCATTGCAGCCTAAGCTATTTAGGTTATTTATAAATAGTATATAATATTTTAAATATTCTTACTACAACACAATAAAAAAAATTTACTAGATTACTAAAATTTTACTTTCACATCCCTGTTTGCCAATTAATTTTATTTCTGCTTGCAAGTGTTTTGATTTTGACAGCTTCATCTGACACTGACAGACGGTTTGTAAAACTCTTGCGTTGTGTTTAGACACAAATTTTGTATTTTTGCCGGAATTTTTTGAAAAAAATAGATATATTAACAAAATGGGACGTCGCTCAATTAACACCACGAAAAGTGGTAAATACATGAATCCCACAGACCAAGCTAGTAAGTGTTTATGCACCCAATTCAAAAGGAAACCTTAACCAATGTTTTTCTTCTCTTATAGGAAAAGAAGCTCGAAAGAAGGAGCTCAAAAAGAACAAGCGGCAGCGGCAAATGGTCCGTGCTGCGGTCCTCAAGAACAAGGACCCCGGCCAGATACTGGAGGAAATGGAGAAGATCGATGAAATGGGTAAGTCCCATCATGATACCAGTGAATCCAACTGACAAACCATTTTATAGAATACAACGTTCTGCAGCCGTCTCCTCTGAATGAGAAAGTCCTCCGTGACAAGCGGAAGAAGCTAAAAGAGACCTTCGACCGTGTCATGCGGCTTTATGTGAGTATACCATCGATAACGGGCTTCCTCAATTTACGTTATTCTTCAAACAGCATACCGATGATCCAGAACACTGGGCCGAACTGAAGCGGAAGGAAGTTGATTACGAAAAGAAGCGCCTAAAGAAGCAACAATATTACGAGAGCGTGAAACATGCCCAAAGTGTACAAATCGATGAAATCCCTCTTCCAGCGCAGGTTCGTTTAAATTTAAGCATTTTTTTCATGGGAAATCGCCTTGACTGTTTTATTTTTCTAGGTCAGTGCCGCTCCAGGTGTTATTAGCTTTCCTGGTCCTCCGAACCGGTTGCCCCCTCCACCAGCAGCTCTATCTCTGCCTCCCTTCGCACCAGGAGCCCCTCCAGGCACGCTCAGGAAACCCAATGAAATGGTAAGCCAAGATAATACCAATTATGATTCATTTAATAAGCTTTCCCTATATCCAAGCAGCAACAGAACAAAACCGAGGAGAAACCTGTGGAAACAAAGAAACAAGAACCACCTGGTGTGCCACCTGGTCCTCCCCCAGATCTGTTTGAAATGTCCGATCTCGATACGGATGCCGAGGACGACGAACCTGTGCTCAAAAAACTAAAACCGGACCAAGCTAAAGGCAAGGATGGCGAAGACATACCAAAACCTAACGCCCTGCAGCAACGTATGCTCGCCATATCAGGTCAAAACATCGACGAGTTCATGAAGGAGATGGAAAATGTGCACAAAAAGAAAGAAAAAGAACGCGCTGCCGAACGTAAGGGCAGTGAAAGTGACACCAAAGACGACTCAGACGAATCCGACGAAAGTTCATCTGAAGACAGTGACTCAAGCCAGTCGAAATCCGATGATGCCACGCCAGACACCTCTCATGTGACAATACCATTGCCTCCTTCGATGCCTGCAGCTGTACCGGCACCACCAATGGCGCTTCCCAGTGGTCCACCACTCCCACCGCCATCGGGTCTACCACCTCCAATGATGTTCAGACCACCACCTCTGCGGCCGGGAATGCCTCCGAACTTTGGCATTCGCATGCCGCCTGGACCGCCACCAGGTCGCCCCAGCCTTGGTGGTATGCCTCCTCGTATGAACATTCGAATGCCGCCGGGCCCACCGCCTGGCCTCCCGCCTCGTATGATGCACGCCAAGAACCTACCGCACAAGGACACTAAGGGTGTGACGACAATCACAGCTAAACCACAAATTAGGTAAAGAATTCAGTTTTGCTTTCAGATAAATAAGTCTAATTGTGTTGCTCTTCTTAGGAATCTGAGTGCCGACGTGACCCGGTTTGTACCATCTGCACTGCGGGTAAAACGAGAAGATAAACAGAGGCCCAGTGGTAAGATCAAGCAATATACTCAGGAACCAAAACCCGTGTCGGAGCTAAACAAGGGAGCTACGAAGGATGACGCGTACATGCAGTTCATGAACGAAATGCAGGGTCTTCTTTAGGCTGTCGTGCTTGAGAGAAGACTAAAAAGGATTATACTGCGATGGAAACTAAAATAAAAATTATCTTTAGCAATCGCTGATGTTTTATTACTCACTTCGTTATAAATCAGGTATGGACTACTGAACCATTCCTTTTTTTTGTCGGGTTAGGAAAAGATTCTTACTAGCCCTGTAGTACGTGCTTAAGAGCTACATTTTACTGCAATTTCTGTACTGATTGAAATTGGGGTGCGGTTCAGGGAGCTCTTTCTTTTGACTGTCACTTCAGGCACAGGCATTACCATCATTCCACGTGTTCCTAACAATGAAGCTCGCCGCCAATAAGAGACATGATATATAAATGAGTACTGCAGTTCTCGATTCTTGTTGGACATTGGAACTATCCATTAACTGTATTCCATTCCTGGTTCAAACTCTTGCCGAAGCTCTGCTCTGAATACTAGTAAGCCTTGTGCAGCAGCTGACTTAGAGTCATGGTGTGAGATGTCGCTCAAGATCATCAAGGTCAAGATGATTTAAACATATGTTGATGAATGGAAAATAAATTCAGCATTCCGTTAAGACAATTTAAATAGTAGCTGCAGTTTTTCCTGATTATTAAATTTACGGCAAAACCTATAAAGTAACCATATGCAATAGCAAACAAACACAGGAAGGCTTACATACGATACGTGCTTTATGTGTAGAAGTTAGGAATGCCACGTGTCAATTCCCTCGTCTGTAATATACCAGAAGAGTCAAGAATGGTTCGTGCTCAAAATATAGTTCACGTCTTTAGAGAGACGAAATCAAATAGAAAAAGGATAAGCCATTTCAGGAGCCATTCACCTTTTACGTTAAAGGATTTGCTTTGAGATGAAGAGATAAAAAGGATAACGACGTCCACCTTTCCAAAAAAAAAAAGAACATAAACATACACCCACCTAACCAATATCAAATATAGGAAGGAAAACCCATCGGCAAGGATCGATGTATCGAAGGAAAGTGGTTGAAAATCGAGGCATTCTTTGGAATGCATGTAGCGTATCAATGAGAAACGTAACCGCCTGAAAAAAAAATCAAAATTTAGAAAGCACCTCAGAAGACTCTTCATTCATGCTTCGTAAGCATTCTCGCGGAAAATGATTTATTACCCGGCACAAGGCGTTGTGGGAGAAAAGCCGAAAATAATTAAGGACACGTCTCACCGTTGCGGCGTTTACCTATGTTACACACACATTCTTACACAAAAACCTCACGGCCGTTTGAAGCATGATTCGTGCAACATTTTTCGAATTTAATGATGTAGGATAGATCGAACGTGCAAGTCACCGGTGTATGCCCGGCGGATAAGCGGTAAACGTGAGAGGAAATGAAGCTGTGCCCTTGAGAGCGGAACCTTAGGCATCACATGCAAATAATGGCGCTTGTATCGATGTATGATTTGAAATGTCAGACTCCCGGGCGATATCGTTTATAGCTCTCTAAGGTGCCACGGGAAAACTGAGAATTCCGGCACTGGAATCAAGGCGAATGATGAATTTCATTTTATCAACACTTCAAATGGGTCGTAAAATAGGCGTGTACAAGTGCTATTGACAGCGAAAACATTCTCACAGTTGTCGTTAAGTATCTTTGTATCCTTAAATCGTGATTATTGCTTGATGTTAGATTGATGGTTTGAGCTTTCTGGATTAAGGAAGTGGATCGACATTTGACATACATATGTGTGTATGTTTATAATTTAGAAGCCTTTAAGGATTTTTATGAACTGGTTATCCGAGACTACACTTCCTGAATATAGAAAATTTTGAGCTTTCTAAACTTTCTGTCCGGCAGGCGCAGTCCTATAATGTCCGTGGAAATAAAGTCTGCGGGTCTGACTTCTTTATTGTATTGCACTTGTTCGGGTGTTAGAAGTTTTAAGCGCTTTTCTTTTATCCGTGTTTATTTTGAGCCCCATTTTGTTCTCCTCAACTTCTATATTGTGGGCTATTAGTTTAACGTCCAATACTTGAGGTGAAAGTGGGCAGCCTCTTTGCACTAAATTTCCTAGATAAAATCCAATGTCGAGAAGTCTTCCTGAGAAAACAAAAAGTGCAAAAAAAGTAAACGAACGGGTTGAACAAGAAAAAGTTGAAAGTACACAGATCTAACAGATTTGACAGTTTTCACAAAGCAGCCCAAAGAAATTAGGTCCGTTCGCGTACCCTCCTAAACGAGCGGATTGCTACGAAAATTCACGAATTTTTACGAGAAGCTGTTCGCGTACGGAGAATTTTCGTAGTTTTTCACAGAAGAGAGCGCTCACGAGAGAGTAAGAAATTTCCCCATGCTACGAATTGCAAAATCGCTGTTTTGAGAGGGTACGCCAACGAACCAGTGCTTAAGATGTGTTAGTCCAACGAGTTTTATAGTTTCCTTCCGTCAATGCTATGAATTCTTTATATGGTTGATAAGGACTAATACATTTTTCTGGGATGCCTCTCCTAGGTAAGAAAACCAATTTACCATTTCAGTTCAAGCTGTCAAAAGACTACTGACGAAGTCAATAAGCAACAGATAAGACAGAGATCTGTACTTTATTATAATCCGAAAGTTCTTGATGCATGATGATGCATGAGGTTCAACAGTGTTGTAGATAGCCTTCCACAAATACACCAAACGACGATTCAGGTTCGGCTTTGGAACTATGCATTAGCATCTGGTCGCCTTGAAGCCAATAAGGTGATACGCAAGCGTTTGTCGCGTCTCACTCTATGGTGTGTGTATGGATTCTTATTCGCAGGCTTCCTAGTTAACTTCTGTCTTATCAACTACTCATATATATAAGAGCTTTGACTTCAGTACAATCATAGATCCATCTCCAAAAAGCCAAGTGGACATCAATTCTCTGGTACAGCTAGCAAAATGCCAACTATTTATTTTCGTTAAATATTCCAAGACATGTACTGCTTTCTTGTGTACTTTTATAATAACATCACTTCTCTACATGCCTTGAAAAAAGTCTTGTGTATTCCCAAAGGTACATATGTAAATATGTCAAAATAAACGCATAAAAGCAGTGGAAGCATGAAATCGATGCCACCCGAATTGTGTCGTATAATCTGAAGAGCACACGTTCAATTGTCGATATTAAAGCAAACTGTTAACACATTTTCCGGTTCTAGGATACCTCTAAGGCTCTAGTAGCATCCCAATCACACTGTTCGGTGAAGTGCATCTACAAATCTGTTATTGACTAAAATATTGCCTATTCAACTGACTACGAAGTTTCCATCAGTGTTTTTGATGCTTCCATTAACTTAGCTTTCATGAAATACCTCACTTATGTATCTGTATGTAGATATATAGATAGAAATGTGGATACATGTTGATTCTTGATTAGTGCACTCTTGTTTTGAAATGATTGAATGCTTGGTGAGTAAAATTCTGACCCAAAATCCAAATCCATTTAGAGAGTTGCTGGACAAACCGAATTGAGAATAAAGCTCCCACGGGGCATTTAGGATGATTGTGCGACTTGTTACTGCAATGCATTTGCTTGAATTATGTTGGACGGAGGAAGTCCATTAGCGGCATTTCTGTAGCAGTCCTTGTGGGAATTCATTGCTTAAACTGCAAATTGGTAAATCACGACTGCTATGGTGGACTAAATAAATTTTACAGAGCAAATTTATTGGGGGTGCACAGTGTAAACACCAGATGCCAATACCAACTTTCTTTCTCTGCAGTTAATTGGATTCTTGTTTTTGCATATAATATTCAGGTTTTTTCAAAGAACTGTGTCTCACCAGATTTACACTAAACATATTTTTCTTTATTTATTTTGGTAAGCAATTCGTAAAGAAAGAAGATAACTTACAAAAAGCAGCACTTTGTGTACGATTTCGGAATAAAGGAAAAAGGATATGCTTCGTAAACAAAAATATTTATATTTACTTTCTTCTTCGCCTTAAGTTCAATAAGGGTGCCTTTGATGTTGGAGGTCGGTCGCAATAATTGCAATTATTGCTTTTGTTTGTACCTAGAATGCAAAACGAAAAGTAGGTACTCAGTAGAAAACTGAGGGAACTTTGAAAGGATTTTATCGTTATAAAATAGAATACTTAACCAAATGTTTCTGTAAAAGGTATTCATAATTGTGAAACTTTACAGAATCCTACAAGAGATCTAACGGTTCGATATGACTTAGCTTTGAAAACGTGACTAGAATAGTGTGTGTAGGCTGATTGACCTCGTAACAATTAAAATTCAAAGCCAAGTTTGATAAGGAATTCCTTATTCAACTTCATGAATAATATGTCTGCTTGACAAAAAGGCAGTCCTTGTATACTATGGTTCCCATGAACTAATTGGTAAACAAAAACACTTTTATAACACGCACAAGGCTAATTATCCACTACAAAGCACAAGTTCAAAGACCTGCGTCATTAAGAATGTTCAACTATTTACAATTAAATGAAACCAACATATAATTACAACAGATGGCAAAAAAGGTTTTGAATGTTTGAATGTCTTCCACACGCACAATTATGTACCTATGAGTACCTACTATTCAACAATCCAGCTGCCTCAATCGTAACTTATTCATGCAACATTTGCCAAAACGATGATTCGCACATTTTACAAATTTAATTAACTTTATCTGGGTGTTTATGCGACCTTAAACTGTCCTGTTTATTTTCTGCTACCTAGTCTAATCGCCCCCGTTGTTCCGCAGCCCGTTTCAAAGTTGGGAAAATTTAATGATGCCACACAAAATTTACTCTGCAAATAACTGTTGTAATTAAGAAAAAAAAACTGAAATCCATTATCCTAGCATAATGTCACAGCTTCTCGGAAAAAAAATCATCCCAAGCTGTGAATACCACTTGACCTAACATTGGATTGAGGACGATTTGCCTATTGCATCATTCCATTTGATTATCCTTTCGCTGGAATTTGTATTTAATCCTTCTCGGCTGCGTGTTTGTGCGGAATGATTTCTCGGATTCTGTTGAAAGTAATAAACGCACACCACAAAGCTGACAGTAAATCTACTCTGATGTTCATTAATCCTTTTTGCTCTATGCAGAGGGCTTATGGAATTCACACATTCTATCTTAATGTTTATCTTGGTTGGAAATTCTGAATAATTTTATGACTATCATTAGGTCTGGCAACAGAATTGAAGATGTCGTGCGTCGACCTTGTAACTCTACTTTACTTTCAAAAGCCGAGCTTAAAATTTCAGAAGGTGCAATTGTGATAGCTCAGATACGTTTTAAGGATAGATGGCACAAGAAAACTTCAGCCAGAAATGGAAGTACGATTGAAAGGTGAAGCGCCAAGTGACAGTCGGAGTACATGTGAAGTCAAATTTGAGAATAACGGTCAATAACGTTTTGATGAAGAGAATGTGGAAAAGATAACCACTGTGAATCTACACAGCGCCTCATCAGGCAATGGAAGGAACAATAGCAGTCGACATTTCCCATGGGGCATTCTATTGCCACCACTTTTAACACTAAGTTGGTGGGTGCCGTGGCTCAGTGGTTAGTGCGTTGGACTGCTGCGCAAGGGGTTCCAAGTTCGAATCCAGAAAAATACCTCTTCCGAGTGTCTGACAAACATTCAAGAGTATAGTTGTCATAAGAAAGCTTCTCAAAAACCCCTCTGCCCTTCGGATACGGCATAAAACTGTAGGTCCCATCTGTATATGCAGAAATGTATACCACGCACAACATGTACAGTTGTGAGAAGCTAGGCTTTGGCCTATATATATATTTATTTATTTTTAACACTAAGTTGAAGGGATATACGAACGGTCGTGAGCGTCATGACAGTACACCGAATGATAGGCTATCACGCAGCACAGCTATGTATACCACGACTTCTGTAGAAGTTATAGGGACGAAGAGGACATAGAGAATCCATTCGTCAACTACTGTGCAACTGTCCAGCTTTGGCCGTGAAAAGGAGAGATACTCTAGGGATACTCCTGCATCTCTCCAATAATAGGTTCGTTTGCTTACTTTGCAAAACAGCGAATGAAATGTTGCTGTCAGCAAGAAGGACTATAAATATCAAAAAGTCTACCAAAAGTCTTTCCTAAATATCTTAAAGTCAGCTTTAACTGACAATGAATTTAAGTTATTATTATGTGTATAATTATTGATCAATTATTATGTTACTAAAGCCAAATCAATCCTTCAATTCATTGCTTGATTGATTCGAATTCCACATGTTCTCTTGATTTATTCATAGATTTCACAAGGTTTTATGTGTCATATTGTGCTTCTGAAAGTACCAAATTAATTATAGAAATAGCAAGATAATTATAGGTTTATATGTATCCAACTATACCGACATATTTCTATTTTATGTACGTTGTCTAACCATATCTAAGATCTAATAAACTGTCGTAGTGTAAATCGTGTAGCTTATTTTAAGAATATTAGAAAAATGATACCATGGCACGCTATGCATTTATTGGCTTTTTATGACTCATTTATCATTGCCGATCCCGCATGCATAAATTTTGAGGTTATATATTTCCTGATAAAAAAAAAATGGAAAGATATATGTATATATGAATCTATCATGAGGAATTCAAGTTATGTCTTCCATCTGTCATCACATCCGATTGAATTTTGCTTCGCTGAAAGTGAGTGTTATTTTTCTGAATATTATAAACTTCCTTACAAGAGCGACAATTTCCTTTTGAAATAATTCATTTTTCAAGTATCAGGCAGTGTGTCCAAGGTTTCAAAACGTAACAGTTTGTATCCAGTGGACATCACTGATGTTCAGAATTGTTGCATGGAATCAAAATGTATAGTGAGTAGTAAAGAATTCTTTCATGAAATAAATGAAGTAGTCCAGTTGTTAGTTAAATTTTTAATCACTGAGCTATACTGCTCGAAACTTTGTGAACTAGGTACTACCGAAATAGAGTTGAAGCGGAGGCAACGAAACCCTTCCATATTGTGAAATTTTCAATTAAAATTCTTTTCTTTTCGCCAGTGTAATTCATTTCGAAGCTCTTGTGTTGTCCACTGCAGGCTGCGGTAACATTGTATGCGGCAATCCAAGTCGAACTTGGATCCTACAGGCTAGGAATGTAGGCTTCTTACTTACTTAAAGCACTCCCGACCCTTGTAGAGTCCCTGCCTGAGACATCGTTGCTTTCCATCCTCTGCGGTCCCGAGCACGCTGCTTCCAGTTGTGAAGGCCAACATCCACATCCTGCTATAGCTCATAGAGTTCGCGGTTGTATCTTCTCCTCCATTCGCCCTCCTCGCATAAGGGACCTAATATCCGACGGAGTATTTTTCGCTCGAAGGTGCCCAATATTTGCTCTTCTTTCTTACTTATCGTCCAGCACTCGGCTCCATACAGCAGGACTGGTAAGATGAGCGTTCTGTAGAGCATTAATGCGATCCGTCGAGTTAGGAGTTCTGAGTCCAGTTGTCTCGCCAGACCGAAGTAGCAGCGGTTTGCTAGGGTTATACTTCGTCGGATCTCTACAAAGGTGTCATAATGTAGGCTTTCTAGTTTACAAATTCAATTATTTTTTTTAGCCATATGTTAGTAGTTATGTCGCTCAATTATGTCGCAAGAAGAATTAATCGAAAAGATGGCAAACAAAGTGTCATTGGGTTCTTATTTGTATAGACCACCTTGCGGCCGTTGCGATAGAGCTTGAGGTTTTTTATACCAGGAAGCGGGTGTTTAACTAAGCCTTTTGCCTGTATTTTGAATTTGTTAAAACTCATACATAGCTCATCCTTATTGTTCCACAATCATGTTGACATTTGCAAAATTGAAATCTATTTTTCAAACAGATTCAAACAGAGTCTTCCCCACATTAATACTATAAAATTTGTTTAACCACTCAGCACACGTCCATAATGAAATCAGCCTCCGTGATGGAATACAAAGCATCTGAACAAATCCAAAAATAAATTTACACAGATTAAGGATATCTCAGTAAGCCGTCTTCGCTTTATCATCTTATTGCGAGAAGGGGCAGTAGCAAATCGAAGAGTTAGTGTAATGACAAAGAAGAATTAAATGCTATAAAAGCGCAGATAGTCGACGCTTTAGCACAAGACAAAAGGGATAGTCAAAGGAACCGTATCCTTTTTTGGGATGCTGCTTTATATTTAGCCTTGAAGCAAATAGGGTGAACCACGTTCTTCGATTTTTTATTTTTTTTTTTTTTGCAGCAAGACAATGAAGAAATTAAATTTGACGGCCGATGGAAAGAATAACCATGAATTTAAGGGTTGAAGATTTTCGATTCTGCCCACGGAATTCAGTTATTTTGCCTTCGCATTTCTATGGAAATTGCGATAGGAAAAATACCCGGATATCCTAGCTGAACATCTTAATTTTAAATAAAGCGATTTGCAGGATGGAAAGTATTCGAAAAAAGAGTTTGTCTTAAGTGAGAAATTGGAGGATACACAAGTTTATTTAATTTAACATAAGATTGTTTTGCCGGCGAATTTGTGTAGAAAAGCCAGTAGATTTTGAACGTTATGCGGAAGTGGTAGATTTTTGTTTTTAATTTAATTTTTTTAAGGTTTACTCTTTAATTTGGACGACGTGATCAGTGAGTTCTAGATAGAGGAGTTTAGTTAGTTTGGTTTTAGTCTAGTTTTACTGACTATTGATTTCATAAAAAAAGATATTATTAAAAATTTAACAATTGTCTACCAGATTTACATAATATATATATAGTATACCTTACATATGCTTTTAACAAATTTTAAATATTATTCATCTATGATGCATTTACTGTTGCCTTGGTTACGTAGTTGTATAATGGATTCCAGCCTCGGTGTAAAATTTACTGCACATATTTTTTCTGGTGAAATGTACAATTTCGGTTTTATTTGGATTACAGTTTTTGTTTAGATATACTCGTACATACATACACAACATAACTTTCGCAAACTTATGGTAAAAATAAAGCTTCGTCAAAATTGTCTTAAAAACCGTTCCGATTTTGATGATGTTGTAAAAATGTGAAAACAAAAAAAAAATTAAATTCGCTACAGCATACTGCATAAGCCTTGTCATGGCTGAAGTGTAATGTACTATCTGCCTTGGATATTAGCATTTTCACGGACAGTCAGGCAGCCATTAAATCCCTGGAATCACCCACAACTACATCATCGGTCGTAAAAGATTGCCGTTCATATCTGATGGAGATCTCAGAACAATTTAACATTCCATAGGGATATTCCAGGGAACTGTAAGACTGATGAAATTGCCAAACTACTCTCCCAACTGAATCCGCAAGGACGGGAATTGGCATGCCAATTGCTGCCTGTAATCACCTGCTCAAACTTGATGCTATAAGGAAGGCCAATGCTCGTTGGGCTCATTGTCCCTTTAGGATCTCGAGGGAGCTCTGACCTAACCTTAACCAGAAACGTTCAAAAGAACTGTTGACTCTGAAGCGTCCAGACTTGAGCACCATTATTGGTGTCCTCACGGGACACTGCCTAATCGGCCTGCACTCTAGATCGGTCTGGGCCTTCCATCTAACGATTTCTGTCGGAGTTGTAGGGACGAGGAGGAAGAGGAAACGATTCCTCATCTTCTCTGCAACTACCCTGCCTTAGCGTCAAGAAGAAATCTCCACATGGGGTCCTTCTTCTTTGACGACCTCTGTGACCTGACTGGTGTACCCATCAAGCACCTTCTACGCTTTATCAAAAGCTCCGGTTGGTTCTCCTGATTCAGTGGCAGAACCTCTTCTAATTGTAATTGTGTCTGGTAGCCTATTTGTACTGGTCCTCTGTCTCTCACTGTAGTGTCGTAGTTTATAGTAATTGGCTGTGGTTATTGCAGATCCGGTGGTGTTACAATGGGCCTTTTAGGCATAAGTGAGCTGGTGCCCATCTGTATCTGGGCGCTAGCTGCCACGCCAACCTAACCTAACCTAACCTACAGCATACTGCACCGACTGTGATTATTCTTCTGTCAAAGTGATTGTCAGTATCAGGAAAACATTTCATTCGAGTAAAAATTGGGGTTTTCAAAATTGCTGAGTTTCTCAAATATGAATATGAATATGAGTTTCAAATGACTGTTACATAAAACCTCTGTATAGTTCCCTTCCACTGCTTGGTAATTCCATTTAAAAATGTAACCTCAAAGGTAGCAACCAATGTTACATTTCCTTCAGGATGGACCTCTTTCCATGAGTTCTTAAAGCAGCTTTGCATATACAATCCGCCGCTTATGTATCCTTATCCATGGCTTTGCTTAGAATATTAACATAAGCCTCTGTATAATTGTATTTGCTTCTGGCATATTGCCTCATAAAACATGGTATAGAAATACCGATGTGTTTTCAATGTGACATTTGTTATGTCAAAAAAGTATTGATATCGGGCCGTCTTCCTCTTATCCCAACCAAAAATTTAATTATTCATTCGTTTGCATTGTGCTCCACCATTCAGCATATATGTAGCAATAAAATACATGGTGTCTCCTTAAGTTGTCGTCTATGTTCCATATATCATTTTGTAATTACTCTTCCCAGACGTAGGCAAAAACTGTGTCACGATTTCTGGAGATGAATGTCCCTAATGCGTATTTTAATTAACCACGTAAATCTTCCAACGAAATTGTGATTATATCATTTGAAGGCTATAGTAGCAGGTTAAGAGGATATCAAGTTCCTGTTAATCTTCTCATGCGTCTGGATCTTTAATTTAATCTCCCACTTCTCGACATTTTCGATATATTCAGTTCAACAGCTTTCCCCACAAAGTATATAGTTGATTTATTTCGATTGCTGTTCTACACTCCAATAATCATTTAACGTACGAATGCGGGAATGCCTATGGTACTCAACATCAATTCGCATTTTAATATTTCTTCCCTGTGAGCACACGTGGATATAATTCCCCATTGTGCGGATGATTTAATGACATTTTGAGGGTGCGTTGGGTACGAATAAATATATCGATTAGGGACGCGTATGCCTAAAGTGATTTTCCATCAAATCCAGGGCTGCAATATTTTGCTGTGCTAACATTTTGCTATTATCTTGCTCTTACTCAGAGATTTATTCTTCTTAAGCAAGAAAGGACTACAGTGGTTTTATAAAAATCAATACCTTCATAGAGGATGGAATGCTTGTGCTTTCTATTGAGGTTGATATGGGCTACTTACAATAGGTGTAGCAACATACTTACAATACACGTGTGAACAATGAAACACAAAAGGTTTTCCTGAGCCATTCCATGGAAGTGTGGAATAGTTTTCCTTCCATGGTAACCGTCATCGGGGATTTCAATCACAAGGTGGGTAAAAGCAATTCCCCTGTACCGCCCCCGGAACATGCATTATGGGTAATTACAGCTTCAGACTTGGAATGGTAAGGTGACAAAGATCATGTTAATACCCACATTATGATTTATGACTCGAAACATTTACATATACTAAAGCCATGAATTACAGTTGACTAAAAATCGAAGATCATTGACCTTGTAATTTTGAACAGAAATAGCAGCAGGACAAATAAAAGGGAAACACTGAACTAAGAAAGAACAGAAGGAAAGTGAAAAATATAATTAAGGCCTTAAAGCAGAGCACAGTTCTTTAAAAACTTATTTACCCAGAGAAATGTAAATAAATGAGTTCATTCTCTTTCCTCTTTTTAGCAACTTCTTCTCCATTACAAACCCTAGAATTTAATTGCAAATAAAAATGTTATTCACCCGCAGGAATAATCCTCTATTGGTGGTACACCACAAAAACGCTCAGCAAAGTGGTTTCTTTTGTATCCAGACTAGGATTGAGTATATAAAAAAAAAAAATTAACTCATCCCTCCTTCATGGGGCGCTATCCTTACTAATAGCAACCTCTTAAAGGTGTCAAGTAATTTCAAGGATAAAATCTGTAATTTAAATTTAAATTGAAATCAACACCAAAGAACACTCTAAATATGTTTTCCACAATCAAACCTTGACTCGACTAACGAAAAAAAGCAACACGCAACTGAATTTTCATTCTCTTTCACCCCAGATGGTGGTCCTGGATACACTTTACCTCCTTTAATGGATTCTTTTTATGTCATTTGTAAGCTTTCCCCAAAATTGCCGCAGGTAACATTCTTCTGCGCTCACCCTACGCGACTTTCTGATTGAGTAACGGTATATAGGCCGACATGCATACATCACCATCTCATTACCCAACCACACCTTGGTTTAACAAGATTAAATTTACATAAGATTTCCGGCCAAGGATAATTCAAGTTAAGAGAATGAAAAAAAAAAGGCTGATGTTATCCTTATCCAAATGAAATAACCACAAGGTCTATCCCGGCACGTAAGGACTCTTAAAGCTCTTTACCCTGAACAAAAATTTATTCATAACCTTGTTGTGACTGTTTTTTGTTTGTCGTTTGTTCCTTTTTTGGAAAAGAATCCTTTTGAAATATACATCACATGGTGAAACAGAAGAATTTTCACATGGCATTACCATCTCGTATTTACACTTGAATCCTTTTGTGCCAATTGATTTTGCAGTCTTTCAGGATAAATCAATTATTCAAAGTATCTGGTTACCATTGATGTAATACCTGCTTTCATTTTTTAAACCCGGCCAAGGTATTAAATTTCAGATTTTATAAGAGCGAGGGTTGACTTGGGCCTTTAATATTGAAAGGCGGGCGGTCCGATATCAAATTGATTAAACCCATGGGCGATGATTTGATACCGTATCCTGGTGTAACGATTACCTATTTATCATACTTTCCCCTGGACTTAGCTTAGATTCGAATCAAATGGGCAATAAACGAATGGTATATGTACATATACGTGACCCCCAAGGCGGCAAAAAAAATAACATAAAGGGGGTCCAGGCACGGGCACGTGAACAGAGACTACGCCGGAGGCAAGCACATGATTAATACCTCTCAAAATATTTTACAGGGATTAGCATCAGTTTATGTGTTATTTTTTCCGGCCATTTACGACCTTTTACGAGGGAATATTAAATTTTTGAAACATGTATCCACCGTAGACGGCATTGATTTACATTGCATGGTAATGGTGTGCCATTCAGTTATGGAAACCGACACCCGTCGCAATGTAAACAGATTTTTAATGCGTGGGTAGGTCCATTGATTTCCTTTTTTTTGTTTTTTTTTTGGTTGGATATGAAACGGGATTTAGTTAAATACGTCGAATTATCAGATACTCCATATGACAAAGCACGTGGAGAACGATAAAAGCCGACAGATATATCGTAGATTCTGGGATTTTCCTGATGGAAAACCTTAATTGTTTGGTACAATCATATGGGAATCTTTTTATCGAAAATTGCCAGTTCTATAACAAATGGCAATTTATAGCTCAAGGGAGATAACATATTCTAAGGGTGGTGCTTTTATGTGGATTATCTGCGGTGATATATGACAGAACTAGTAACCCTAGGCACATGAATCGGAACTTAATCTTAATCTTTCAATGCCAGTCACGCGGAAGGGAGTTGGTGTAAAAGGATTGTGGTGTACACTATTTCTCGATGGTTATAGTTAGTTATACCTTGGGGTGTGAAATTCACTTACGCCTAAGTGGAATCTATTTTTGGGGCATCTATTTTGGTGGGAACTTAGTTAGAAAAAAAAATTGATTGGAAATGTTACGTATACGCCCCGTTATTTTGTTGACAGAGAAACACATTTTGTGTGGATGTTGAAAATATTTTTAAAATGTAATTATTTTTATTTCAGAATACTCTTAGTCAATATTAACGCCCTATGTTGATGAGAGCTTTGTAATGGAATTTATTCGTCCATTTTATATGGTAGGAAGGAACAATAATTTATTCTTGATGTAACCGCTTCGATGAGCACTCCCTGATGATAGAGGAGAAAAACATCATCTTTATTTTATTTTTCGTCAGAAGACAAATATTACATACATTAACTGTCATTTCTATTTGGGTAGATAAGGTTCTTTGTGTAGTTTATTCATTCCTTTACTTTCTGTGCGACTTTTCCGTCTCCGTAACTGCACCCTAACATTCAATTCCATTTGTTTGTTAAAAAAATACGCATTAAAGTTGTATGGTATAATTTGAAGGATGCACTGCATCAAGCCCTCAGTTCCTCTTACAGTAGATGGAACGAATTTGGAGATTGTGACAATGAGGCAACATGCCCTAAATAGTCAAGTGAATTGATGCTTAGCCTGCTGTCTATTGTACTGTCAGGAAAATGTACAAATGCGAATATAATGCTTTTAGTTTGTTTATCCTTCTTTTAATGACAAAAGGACTTGCCTGTGGGGACGGCCTCAGCTTTAAAGATACTGCAAAATATACTACAGTCATCTGCAAGGTTGGGTTAATGTTTAACCATAAGGGATTTATAAAGGCCATTTTATATCCTGATATAAATTTGAAAGTTCTCTACACTAATATAAATAAGATAACTACCTTTGTCTTTCTAGGGTGTGCTCAACTTTCTAGAAATTCATCATAATATGTGTGTAGTTCTGCTTGAGGCGTTAAAATCGATACTCCTTTGACCGTTGTTAGATTACTGAACATACATATGGGTTTGCCTGGTGCATTCTACCATAGAATTGTTTTATGGGTATGTAAACATGTGTAACCAACTGGAGGTGGAAATGGTTGACGTTGCTAATGACTCTTAAAGCAACAAGCTTTCTTATGTATATACACTTGGATGTATGAAAAAAACCGTCGCAGACATTTTGGCCGTGAAAAACTGGTGTTCACATTTTGAAACTCATGCCCTGTGATTAAAAACACTAACCACTGATTGCCGGCACACACTGGATGAAGGGGAAGCGAAAAGAAATGTTGAGATAGGTTTCTTATCTTCGATACCAATCATGGAGTAAGTTTTACATGGCTATCGCATTTCAGAATTATGAAAGTATTAATGGTTTGCTTATTAACTTTTTTATCTTTAAGAGTTAGTCAGATAGAGATGACCAGCTATGTTTATCGGAGTATGGCTTGAAAGTGTGGATTCTTTACCTCGTCTAAGCCTACCTAACTAAGGGATAACTGACTAACAAGCTTGCGAATGGCTACAACTGCACATATAAAGTGTCCCAAAAAATTGTTTAAGAGACGAAATTTGCTACCGACATTTTGCGAAAATATTACACGAAAGTTTTAGCTTTCTATGTTAAACAATTTAAATATTTTTTAGCTATCTACCTAACGAACTGGTGGACAGACAGACACTGGTGAATTCCAAAAGTGCTCTGTTTCTCCTTTTTAAGGTCCGGTACACTAAAAATTATGGAGCAGCTTTCATGGACTTGGTTTGGACTAGAATTTCATTTAAATGGCGGAGAAAATGCGCAGCACATATTTTTTTCCATTATTCGTATTGCTCAGTAAAAAATACAGAATTCATACGGCAAACATTAACTTTAGAGGATGTTGTCAAGATTATGATAACGCAATATGGCATATGGTGAAACATGTAGCGAAAAGATGGAAAGAAAAACAGGACAGCTACTCAAAATGACATCCAAGTCAAAACAACAGACATATCTCATTTAACGCTGAGTCCAATTTTGAATTGATAAACAGGGAAAGACGAGCCTCCTAAGCTGTTTACTAGCTTCGCTAAGTAAAAGTAATTTCCATTGCGAGATGGCTTGGTTCGTACAGAGATCTGTGGCCTATTTCAACAAATACAAATGACAACTACAAATTTCGTGAAATTAAATTGGCTGGCTATTCTACAAATTTTGTAGAAAAGCGCTTGTTAGTTGGTTAGGCTGCATTTCAGTTGGTGTTGAATCAAACCAACCTGTGCTCCTGATAGACTTCGGGTGGTCGCAACGAATACAGAATTCAGTAACACGGGTAGCATATGATTTAAACTTTTACTACTCATGACCTAAATTCCAGGTAAAATTAATATAACGAATGAATATCTTGTATCGAGATCTGTGTATTATAATTGGGTATTGATTTTTATCTAGAAAAAAAAAGACAATCAAAATGAACAACAGACATACGGAAAAGTACTGACCTTTAAAATTACTTTTGGTTGTTTGAAGTTTTTTTTAAATTGCCTGCACGTGGGTGTTCGAAGTGCTTAGATATGATTTAATTAAAGATACAAAAGCAAAAAAAAAATAGCTGTCACTGGGTGTAAAATTGTTTGGAACCATGCCATTTTGAAATATAAAATTGAAAATTTTATGTAATAGAAGGTTACGTTAAGAAAGAGGAGAAGCCAACACAATTTTATGTGCGTATATTAAATAAATGCTTAACACTACATAGAATGTGAAATTTAGATGTCCTTTGTGCTAGTGAAAGTTCAAGTTTTTAGCTCAACTGAAAACTGCAAAGCATGGTCCTCGATATCATCAGCCCGTTGGGAATATGCATTCGAATACACAGTTCATTTGTGTGAAATGCTGAATGCAGTTCAAACTGTGGTACTAAATATGCCATAAACTGCTTCTTATGTACCCTAAGAATTTAGTTTGCATAAAGATTTTCATCGCTTTTTTTTGCCTTCCAAACGTTGCCGCAACGCATTTAATGCAGCAAAGTTTTTCATCACTTCGTTATTGAAATATGCGCGTATAAATGGCTTAATTAAGGACAACTTAAATTCTCCTTTCCTTTCGTTTGCATATATAAAATGCTTTTTCTTGGTGTCCAGCATTATATTAACAGAGTTCAGTGTTTTTAACGAGAATGTAATTTTCTGCACGGAAAGATGCTTGGAATTTAATGTAGCCAGTACGCGAAAAAGTGCATTTATTTTATGAACTTATGATGGTACGTTTTAACGTGAATATTAAAATTAGTAAAAGTGGTTGCGAATGCTTATTCATGTCCGTCAGTTTGGCAAATAATTTATGTCTCTTGCAGTCAACGTCTGTGATGAATTGGACAAATTGTAACTCCTTTTGGAAGTCTCTATGTAGACCAGTGGTTACCAATCGGTGCGGGGCGCCCTCTACCAGGGGGAGGGTGATTGGGACTCTAACGGGGGTGTGGCATGGACACGTTTGAATTGTAAATTTTTTGATGCAAAGTATGTATACATATGCTGATTTTTTGACTAAAATTGGGGTTGACTAACTGATCTAACTGCTTGCGAGCCAAATCAGCAAAGAAACCGCGTAGTCTAGGGTCATTAACTCTGAGCTTCTGGGTCTGTTGAATCTTGTACGGGCACAGGGCCAAGATAGGACGCAAAATTCGCCAATTTATGGTCTGCGAAAGGCCGAGTTCTTGTGCATGCAAGTGAATGCCTCGGACTCTCCTGCATACTCTCACGGATAGCGGCGATATTTTCGGAAGATCTTGCGTTTTGTCGATTGTTTACTGAACATGTTAACTTAAATTTATCCACCACGTTGCGAATGGTCCTCTCGGAAGAACGTATACGGCGACCGTAAAATGGGCGAGGTGCGCGCAATTTTGTTCGAACAGAAGACACACTTCCATAAAGCAATTCAAACAGATTTAACAAAACAGACTAACCATTATAAGGCTGTCAATTAGAATGAATCATTTAAAACAATAATCCCTTCAACCACATCACCATAGAGTGGTAAGGCTGCGAGGTATGGAGCATGTAAAAACTAATCGAACAGTCTTGGTACCATGGGAGACTTGCACAAGCATGCGAAGTGGACTTCAAACAATTTGGCATGCAAAATTAGAAAAGGTTAGATCAAAAGCTTCAGTAAGGTTTGCTAATTAAAACTCAAGTTCATTCTAGACTGTAATAACTTATTTTCATTCGAGAACGTGGCCCCTAAATCTCAATGACCTAAGTAGCACCAACGGTAAACGAAATATGAATAGCCCTTAGATTAGTCCTTGACATTGTTGCTAAATTTAAACAGTAACTACTCAAACTCGCAAACACTTTTATTTACTGAATTTCGAGTCACACTTATGGTGTAGAAGTGTAGGAGACAAAAGGTGCCATTCTGCTTCTCTGTACCTTAATAGAAGCCATTTATTCTATAACTAATAAAACACTCATAAATACAAGTCATTTATATTTCTCGGAAAAGTCATACCACCGTTTGATACCATCCCATGAGAAATTAGTAACAATACTCATACTCAGCACTTTTCTTTGGCATTATATCCGAGTCCCTCCATCAAATGATTCGTTAGCACCACATTCCTAATGAAACCATTCATTCCTTGTTGCGTCCGAGAGTAAAACGCGCCTTATGAAATCATATCGTCGTCCACGACAGTTAACATTGTGATTATTACAATCGATGTGCTTACCGTTAATAGTAATTCCCTCTAACAATGGCAAACGGCAGTGGCCTACGCCCCCACAGGACAGGATCCCTTACAAATCTGCGAAACACCCTTAACACTTTTAGGACTACGATTCTATTGGATTTTGAAAATAAATAACCGCCATGCGAGACGATATCCATCTAAATGGCTCCCAATTTATCACGGGTTAACCGTATTCCTGCGAAGCCTTAATGCCATCGCGTTTCTTTTTGAAGGAAATTTCTTTTGAAAGACTGCGTAAGCGTATGTGTGCATGGGTGTATGTGTTGGCGAGGTCCTAAAAGTGCGTGAGAATGAAGCATAAAAGTTACGACGTATGTGTGCATGGGTGTATGGGTGTATGTGTTGGCGAGGTCCTAAAAGTGCGTGAGAATGAAGCATAAAAGTTACGACCCGGCCAACAATAAATCCTGGTCGGATGTACTAAACCTCGCAAACACAGAAGGTATTGATGAAGGTCGCAATACCAGGGGACAGCTATAAAACAAGATATTCGATCTGAATGGTGTTAATTTGGAAGTTTTTTTTCGTTGTTTTTTGTTTTCTCTTTTATGGTTTATGGTAAGTTTAAGGAAGCATAACTCAAGTGATAACCGAGAATAGCTCATGAATAATTTACATCGACCAAGAAATTGTGTATTGCTCAATGGCACAGACAAGCTGGAAGGATGGTGTATCTTCCAGCAATTATCCCTAATTGCAATGCAAAAGAGTTGCGAGATAAGTTAATTCGAAGAGCGAATCTATTCATTCAGCTTCGATGGCCCAGAACATGGAGTGGAGGTGGTGGTGCTTTTCCAAGCCATTGTCACGTTCACGCAGAAAATACATCCTCTTAAGGACTAAGCAGTTTTGAGATTTAAACGATTCTTCATTGTCCATGTGCTATGAAGTAGAAAATGAATAGCGAGCTAGGAATACGAATGTAGCTAAAAGTATTTTGTGGAGAATGGTGGCGGTTGGAGGAGATAGTGGTTTTAATAAATCATCAAGGCGGTTCGAGATAAATTCAAGATTTGTTGGAAATTTTAGCGCGTGGCAATTGTTTGTTGATTAAATTTTGAGACAATGGTAGGGGAAGTTTTTTTTTTGTTCTTGCTTACGAAAATGTATTCCATAGCCCCAAGCAGGAAATATTATTCCTTCATAAATCATCGTTATAGTTAAGAAGTGCCTAGAGGTGGCAAAGTAAGAGTTATAAGGATCGGCTGAGGGCATAATGTCTTGTACAAATTATGGTCGCAGACATAATAATTTAATTCTTAAATTTGCTGAGAAAAGGATTCATTGGGTAGTTATAAACTTTAGTAGTTTTCTAATGCCCTTGGGATAAACACGTGCAAATTGAAGTCCAAAAAGAACAAATGCATTTTATAATGATTCTTTATTAGTTATCTTCTGGTTACATCAAGATCTTATCAAAGTATATCGAGACTTGTGTTTGTTTAGAAAAAAAGTTAACCATAAGTTTGGCATTGGTTATTGTGTGGCCTTTCTAGAGGATGTCCCATAAGAAGCCTACAAAATATGGAATTAGATGCTGCTATCTTGTGCGAGCTACATATAACCATCTTCACCATCCTATGTAAATAAAGCTATGACAGCTTGACAGACAGCGAAATGCATATTTGTTTCGTCCTGTCTTTTCAAAGTTCTGAATATCAAAAACTGTACTTTATTTACGGTGCCATGAATGGGTGCTTATCCACCAAATAAATTGGTCATTTTAATTTCTCACAAGTTACTCATTCGAAGAGTATGCAGTGCTTGAAAGATACGCATATGTATGTTTTTTTTACAGCAACACCATTGGGGTTTTATGCAAACTCAAGCCCGAATTAAACGCTTTAATACGCATGCACTTTAACCTTTGGCAAAGTTTTCATGTGGCTACACAGTTAA
Source organism: Chalcosyrphus nemorum (assembly GCA_949716465.1). Classification (NCBI taxonomy): domain Eukaryota; kingdom Metazoa; phylum Arthropoda; class Insecta; order Diptera; family Syrphidae; genus Chalcosyrphus; species Chalcosyrphus nemorum. Next base: position 1,747,556 of record OX454332.1, read on the forward strand.
AAGAACTGTAAAGCAATATTACGTTCGTCTCGCTAGCCATGAATACACACTGGTCTAAACACCATCCAGTGCATACGTGCGTCAAAAATTCACTAACTGTATTTAAACATTCATCTATACATACATATGTATGCTGCAGAAAGTTATATTTACCCCATCTACAACATAGAAAATGTTTTTTTTTTGTAAATTATTCTTTTGCTCAAACAATGCCTTTCTCGGTAGCCATCCTTTGAATTCGCCTCCGCTACACGCAATATTTCTCCTGCATGAAAGGTCCTGTGAAGAAAATTTATTATGTTTTTATTTGTCTTAGCCTTGGAATTTGTGAAACACTATATTCAGTAAAAGGACATAACAATCTCAGGGCAAAATGATGTAAAATGGGTTATCCATCTTCTAACGGTGTGGCAGGGAATAAAGTAAGCTATTATTTTCTTTGTGTGCGGTGTCACTTCAGCTTGTTGTGTTGCTTAGCTAACCGCACTATAAAGTCTACAAACGAGGTGTAAATTTTGCTGAACTTTAAGGAAGACTCGCACGTGTTAAACTTTAAGGTGAAAACACAACGTTTTAGCTTTAAAATTAGGAAACCTGTGTAGGGAATACACGGGACGGTTTGGTTTTGTTTGAAAACTAATTAGGAAAATGTGTTGGTTGACTTCTGTTACGGTAATTTGCAGACGGACAGGGTAAAAAGGTATCGACCCACTATTATTGTACAAACAGAAACAGAAACACAAACCCAATCTCAATGCATTCCTAATGCGAGGGTGGCTTAATGAAATACACAAATGTGAATTAACATATTTTGTAAATTTAAGCATCCACAGGGGTGTATAATCTTTTTTCTCTACATTTGCGCTTTAAGTATTCAAAGAATTTCATTATTGTATTTTTCAGAGTTCAATTTAGGACGTAATCACTTTATGGTGTTCAGGGAGGTTTTGAAATGTCTTACGTGCTCAGCGACCAGAATGTGAAAATATCAGACAGAGGCTCATCGACTTTTATTTGATTGTCTTGTTGGTAGTGTTTTTATGAATCAAACTAACCATAGCTATAAAAGAGTCTAGAGAAGTTTGTTAGGTTTCAAATTTCAGATATTAAAATTAATATCCAAGCAGTGGTCTGTAACTACATAACAAAGGTAATAAGGTGTTCAGCTCAGCATGATCGGATAAAGTTAATGTCACAAAATTTTAGTGCAGGCCATAAAATTTGGTATACTGTTCCAAATTTTTACTTTCAGCATGTCCTATTTTTGGAATAATATACATAATAATATAATGATAAAGGTGTTTTGAATCTCACTGGATGCCCATTCCTCGTTGCAAAATGAGTTTGATTTAATTTGATTGTTTGATTGCTCCGTCAGAATAGAAGGATGCTGTGCGTGAAGTGATGTTGCAAGATCTTCATATGACATATGCAGGGCTCGCACAAGAAATCCAAAACTAGTGCTTAATTCTGCGCAAATTTTAACTATACTTAGGTTTGTGATGAACTAAGTGAAAAAGTGTTTTCTTCCTAAGTTTAAGGTAAAAAGATCAAGTCATTCGAATTTTCAATATCTTTCGAAGAAGTCTATTTACTTAATCTCTTAATATCTTCGAATTCTATTTTTCTGACTTGGTTCGGTACAGCCTACGGTTGTGGGAGCTATACATCGGCAGTTACTTGAATCCTTTAAGCCCTCGGGGAGGCATAGTGCGTCAACAACGCCTGCGCGCCATATTTTTCGTAGTTCTGCAACGCGTTTGAGCTCTCTTCAGCTCATCCCCAAAGAGCTCGATTCCTCCTCGACTGATCTGCGCCACGTTTGCCTAAAGCGCCCCGCTGTTCTGCCTGCTTGGGTGAGCAGATTCCACTGCATAGCGTATTTCGCAATGGAATTGTCTTCGCACCGTAGGGTGTGTCCAATCCACTGCCACTGTTCATTGGAGATACGGTTCGGCCAAAAGATGCTCAAGATGATTCTTAAACATTTGTTCACTTTCCAAGTACTGCACCCATAAAGCAGTACCGATTCTACGTTGGAGCGAAACAGTCGTAGCTTTGTTCTTAAGCTGAAAGCATTGCTTCTCCAGATAGTGGACAGCATGCCGAAAGCAGCTTTGGCCTTCCCGATTCTACTTCACACATCCAGTTCTTTGCCACCACGGTTTGCCGAGACCACACTTCCTAGGTATAGTAAGTTATCAACTTTCTCGACTTCCTGTCCGGCGCTGGTGTTAGAAGTGCTCAGGGCTTTTGTTTTGGCTGTGTTAATTTTGAGCCCTACTTTGTTTGCCTCAGCTTCTAGATTCTGGACCATAAGATGGAGATCCATTATCCGATGTGAAAGTAGACAAACATCGGCAGTTAGGGATATTTGAATGCTCTCCTTGGAAATTGTCTGAGTAGACAAATAGAGGAGGTTGTTATTTGTAGGTTACGGTAGGGTATAACAAGCCAGGACATTTAGATCGTTTTGGAAAATCATTGAGTTGGTTAATATGGAACAGCTTTGACAAAACGCCCAAAAGATTGTCATTTTCTTGCGTTAAGGAACTTATGCTTGCCTTAAAATAATGAGGCTTTAATTTTCCCCATCGTATTTACAGCTACAAATAACGTCATCCTTTTTTTTTTACATAATTTTTTTAATTTATTACATTTTACTTTCATGTGTGAATACATCAAATAGAGTGTTCAAACTGTCTATGTTTCATGCATCCACTCCAACAACGTGATGAGAAACAAAAGCCACAAAAAATCCCGCGTTCTTTATGACACAGTTATTTATTTAAGAATGCACTTTTGAGGTCAAGTTCAATCCAAAATAGAGCAATTCAGAGCTGCTACCATCCTCCGTATAGGGGGTAGGTACTCGGAATATTCCAGCGCCGTCGCAGTGAAAAACATAGAAAGCATTCCGTACTCCACTTCAGCATTGAAATCTCCTAGCAATACGAAGATACCATAGATCTACAAATTGCTGTTGAATGGTATTCTTTTGTAACACACACGATGGATTACATGTGATTTCAATTCACATTGTGTCTTAAAAGGAAGCTTGTACTTTTCTTAGATAACAAATCAGCTTGGACTGATGCTTGTTAGTATTCGAGTTGATTGTCATTTTTGGATTCATTGCCTTTTGATTTAAAATATATTATTGTGGAGCAGCAAGGAAGCTCCCGCTTCCTGTCATGAATAAAACCGTAAAATTAAGAACGATATACCAGCTCGCATCCAATTATGTACATTCAATCCGATACTTTACTTTTATGGTGGTGTAATAAATTAAGCTAAAAGTGCGACAAGGTTTTATAGCTTAGAACATGATGGAACATCGAATTGATTGCTGTGTTTTAACGCTGCAGGCGTCATTGAGTACTATGTATAGGAGCAATAATCTCGATAGCCTTGAGCATTGGAGCTCAGAATACCGCAGCTATTAAATTCACGCAATAAGCATAAGTGGCAGTAAGATCACAAATGAATAAGTACATGCTGTTTGAAGGCAATTTTACGAAAGTGAATAAATTTCAAGTAAATGCGTATTTGAAGTCTATTAAAAGGCTTTCATTGATGGATATTTTTGCACTTGTGGTATTGAATTACGAGTAAACCTACTTATCGAGATGAAATGCGTTATTGGAAATATATTCGCTTTTGGAAATTATTTGCATCGCCAAATTGACTCCTTTGAGTTCATCTTTGCGTCGCAATTGCGGGTGACGTGACTTGTTGCGTTCAACTACGAGAATTGTGCATGGGTTTTCAAGTTTGAGGCCCAGAAAATACCATTGTCATGAGAACGCTAAGAGGCTAGGATTTGGCCCTCTATAAGTTGCTAATTTATTTATTCATATATGCGTTTATCATGTTTATTTATTTGTTTTTAATATGTCAAAACCTTTTATATTTATGTATACACTCTTGTTTCGGTTTAATTTTTGTAAAAAATACTTTTGACGAGATTTGCTTCTCTTCACCGTAGAAAGATATGTTGTCCCATGCACTGGCTACAATGCCTTTGAAAAGATTATACATACTTCCTTTCCTATAAATGTTGCTACTTTATGTTCCGACAGAAAAAAATCTTCTTTGTAACGAAAAATATTTATCAAAAAAATACAAGTGAGCACGTTTATGCAAGAAATATTTTCACTCACAAAATTTGTTGAATAAAAAAGCTTGACAAACATTTGAAAAATATGGAAACTTAATTTAAGTGTATGTATTACACATACACTCTCAAGATGTGATAAGTATTGCTTGCTATTTAGTGACAATAAAAAATGAGAAGGTAGATAAATAAAAACATCGGGACCTTGTTTTTTGTCCCTTTTTTTTAAATATTACCTGCCCTCTATAACTGAAGTAATTTAAATAAGCACCTGTTCTTATTACTTAGCAATTAATATGATTGGGAATTTTGTAATTATGTGTATTTTTTTGATAATTCTTAGAAGCGATAATTTCTTTAGTTAATTTCTGTACCGCAAATATCGCAGGTAAAAAAAAACAAATTATGTACGTCAAAACTAAAAAGGACACTATGAATTTTGGTATAAAAGACGTCAAAGACTTCATTGATTTATCAGTCGCTGAATAAGCCTTGTACTTGCAGCAAGAATCAAAATAAATAAAATTTAAGACACAATGTCTGGACAACCATCTATTGCCTATTACTTGTACTTGTACCGTCAGGAGTTAGCTCGTCGCAAGGCACCTATTCTGAAACTCTACACAGTAAAACACAATCTTACCAACGGTATTGTGGCCTACACATGGAATAACATCGCGCACTACAGCAGGGATGAATTCGTTAACCTAATGGACATCATTGTTTATAACGAGAAGCTGGAGTATACCATTGACGAGAAAAGAGCCAAAAAGTACAACAAGTACGGCAAACAAGTGACATTTTTATAAAGGTTTTAAATATATTGAAGAATTGTTAAATATAGATTTAAGAACAATTGTAAGAAAAATTAATAAATTGCAAAAAATATTTTATAAAAAAAAATATACTGTTTATGTTTTATGTTTTTTTTCAAAATATTAATTATGTTTATGTTATGCTCCATTCACTCGACTGTCGAGTGCTGAGTGACTGGAACTTTCTTTGTGCAAAACTTGTGTTTTGCTATCATAAATCTATAAATATATGGCGGGATTGAAGTTGCGTATTAGGGGCCAGACTACCACAGTTACATTGTTACAACTATCCTTAAAGTCGCCAGGGTATGCAGGATTATTTGATACACTCTACAGCAATGTGGCGGATAGTCTGCCATTTACCCTCCACAGATGCTTGCTAGAGAGTACACAATTACGCAGTCTACGCACCTTCCGTGAATGATTCAAATCCTGCTTAAACGAAATTGCGTGTTAAGTTAAACCCGAAAATAAGGCAATCGTAAAAGATGGCGGTATTATGAACTTGCATCAATAATGCACATTGTTGAATTTGCCTGTTGTAAAGGAAAGGGTTATCTTTGTTTTGCAGGAAATGCTACTCTTTCAAATTGATACCTTTAGGTAAAGAGTCTTAAGGCCCAACTATTATTGCATTAAGCGTAGGACAGACTCATATAGCTTATTCAACAAAACAAGAAGGATACCTTTCACTGATCTCTGAGCATCGTGTAGGACGACAAACATTACCCTATTCTTAAGAAGATAATTTTGGGGTGTCTTGCCAGCGGCATCACTGTAAGCTGTACGCAATTAGTGGGCTTTTACACGTAGTCTCTTGAGGCTGGACTCACATACATAAGTGCAAAAGAGAACGAAAATTCGAAAAGTTGAGAAGAAAAATATTTTGTCCTGTGAGTCTAGGGGAAAAGTTTTCGGCGACACTTTTTTTTTTCTCTTCTTCATTTTATCATTGTTTTGCTTTCAAATGTTTTCGTTGCTTGTAGGGTCACGAAAGAAAATAACAAAAGAGAACTTCGAAAAGAGTCAAGCCTCAAGAGTCTACGTGTAAAAGCCCACTTACAAATTTAGAAGATTCAATGTTTTAGAAGATTATAGCTGTCATGTTCAAAACATTAAAATAGTAACCCAATAAAAAAGCTCACAAAAAGCAACTGGATTACGTAAATGTTTAAACGTCAGTGACGACGGATTGTTCTGTCAAAATAAAATGATATTTTCAACAATGCTTGGTGATCGTGTTTTTACATTTTATATAAATTATTTAGTAAGTTAAAAGTATTTTATGATATTGTGCTGTTATAAATTTGATGGCGAAAAATATGGATATTTCCGTAAAACATTCATAGTTGCCAAATTGCGTTAAAATTATGTCATATATTCATTGAAAACAAAATGAAAACAACAGTTTGGTCAATTTTATATTTGAATTTATTAGTTTTTTATAAAAATATAATTCTTAAATACATTTATAGTTATATTCTCAGGATCTTTAATTTTGCCAGGAGATAGATCCTGCTAGATTTTTGTGTTAATTCATGTTTCAGTTTGATTTTGTAGAAAATGCTTTCGACAAGATGTTCCTGCTCTTCCGCGTTGTAGCAGGAAATATTGTCCCACGCATGGGCCACAATGCCTTCGATAATGTTGTACTTATTTCGAGAAGCATTCTGGGGCTTTTTCTTTCGATGACGCAGTTCTTCTCTGTAACAGAATAAATGGTATGCGATAGATACTTTGCCTTGACTTGATGACTTTGTATTCTCCATTCTATTATATTCAAGATAGACTTTTTTATTTAAATCTAGAGAGGTGTTTCTTTGTAGCAAGTTATTTGCGAACTGATGAACATCCCAAATAAAATATGTCTGTTTACTAGTTGTCTTGCGATCCGTTCAGCAGGTAGAAAATAAATTTATTCGCTAATTATCTCTAAAGGTAAGCCTTCTCTACTTTACACGCCCGACATGGCTTTATTTCCATGAAGTGGACAGGTACTAGGATTTGTAATTACCGATACAACGATTTTTTTATAAAGGATGAAAAATGTAGGGCACAGGCATTTCTACAAAAAAAAATGAGCGCATATTGAACATTAGGAAATCAAGAAAAAAATACTGCGTACGTTGGACCATATACGCACCTAATGTTCTAACAACGCAAAAATCGTATGTATGTCCTTCGATTCCTTTTGTCAAGAAAAATATAAATTTGTCTACAATACCTTACTTTCCATTTCCTGAACACACTGCGTATATGAATTAGATTGTTGTTCAAACAGGTAAAGGAAATCTTTTCAAAAGAAATTGTATGTATTGGCATTTAATCAAATAATTGAAACATTAGTTCGATCTCTAAGGAGAAAGTCCTTTATTGTTGAAATATTGAAGGACAATGTTGAAAATTCGATTTAACAAAAGATTTAATGCTGACGTGATTTTATTTGTCTGAACCTTTGTTAAACTTCTTGCTCAAGGCTTTGTTTACGTATCAAGTTTTTTTGAAATATTGAAAAAGCCCCTTTAACGGCAGTGGGGATGTGGATCCATATCGAAAACTTCCACAAACTGAGTTACAGCAACTTTAGTATATGTTTTCCGGGGAAATAATACGAGGGAAATCTGTTGCAAGTAAAATTGATACAATTTTTGCTTTTTAAGAAGTGGGCTCTTTTCGTACTTTGCATACATTTGTTTGCAATTGCATATAATTAAGCAATAAAGAAAGATTTTCGGCCCTTTGCTTGAACAAATTTAAACTTTATAAAATAATGCTGGCACAAGGAAAAGTAAAGTAAGTAATCAAAAAAATTTGACACATAATACAAGTGTTAGTTTGAAGGGAACATACTTTCGATTTTGTCCTTTTTATTGACGGTACTTTAATTAAGTTCATTAAAAATAAATTCATTCCATGATTTCAATATATGAATGTTTTCCCAGTTTTTTTTTTTTAACAATTTCGCGAATTTTTACGAGAAAAAGAAAGATGGCTATAGGGAGAGTACCGTTATTGTCCAAAATGTGGTACGACATTTTATATAATAATAAAAATAAATTAAATTAAAATTAAAATAAATATTATACTTATACATTTCTGAAAAAGAGCCACCAAATAAATAAGAAAAACACAAAATTTAGTAGTAATATCATTCATATTTATTTAATTTTTTTGTCGAATATAATTTTTTTTTTATATGATACATAATCATCCCAATAACTTTTGTTGAATTTGACTAAAATAGTTTTATATGGGGAATTTATAATTTATATCGGATAAGAGTATTTTTGACTTCAGTTGCTGTTACAATTTTGTAAATTATTAATGTCATTTTAAGTTAATCGCAAATACTGCTTCTGCATAGACAAAGTTAATTTAAGTTTTTTTAAAAATATGCTTTTTTTTACATCTTTTTATTGAGGTGTTAATATAGACTTTTTATTAGTTCGATAGTTGACTTCAGTAGTTTTCGACTCTCCTTGACTCTTCTATTTCTACTATGATGCGATGAAACGCTTCCTCATAAGCTAACTCCGTGTTGGCCTCTTCTTTAAGATTTTTTGCAAATGGTACCATTTGATATATAAATTTCTTTTCTTCTTCGTTGTAGTCTGAGAAATTATCTCCACAGGTCAAAATCATCGAGCTAAGGATATTATACTTTGTTATTGTAAATTCTGTACTATATTTATCTTTGCGCTTTAAATATTCTCTATACAAAAATATATTATACGTTATAGATTTTTTTCCTTCAGACATGTTCTGGTATCTTTATATATGGAGTAATAAGAGTATAAGAAATATTTTGAGAATAATACGAAGTATGAAAATTATCGAAACAAATGCCGGTATTTTTATAAATTGTGTATATATAAATCACTAAAATATTCTGTTTTTATATTAAGAAGATAGCACGGAGTTTGAATGGCGAGTCCTTCACGACTTACTTTTAAACTGATTCGCAAAAACAGATTCTTGCAGCCTAAATACTAACTTTTTGACGTCTACCTGAGGTATGACTAATATGCAATTAGTTAAGAACCGCCCTGTTTTGATTCCGAAAAAAGCATTTTCCTTTTCTACTTTTTTAAAATCTACCTGCCTACTTCACAGACTTACATTCCATTGGAGGAATAACTAATTGCAAATGGATTTTTGTTGAAAGCAACCACAGTCTTTTCTATTAACATAAAATCTACCTGGCTCACCTACACGACGCGAAAAAAATCCATCTCACACATGTCGATCAAACTAAGTACCTATATATGTAAATATGTATCTCTTAAGAATTGAGAAATTTACCGCTTCCTTAAAAAGAGCCGAATGAACTAAAAATTATACTAAAACATATGAAAAGGCTACAATCCCTTTGGAGCGATTCGTGTGATACCCTATCCTTTTTCTAAGTGTTTTTTTTTTTCAAATTATTCCTAAACATAACGTATAGTAGTGGACGGATTTTGAAATTTATTCAACATATATTAAATATTGTTCCTAAGGAAAATATTCCAACGAAAACTCCGAAAAACTTTTTTTAAGAAAATCGTCCCTAAAAATAAGGTGTGGTCATATACAATGAATGGAAGATTTGTAGAGTAAGGAAATCTCTATATATGTATTTGCTTAAGTTAGTTTTTCCGAGTTTCATACAAAAATACTGAAGAAAATTAATTTTGCGAAAAGTAGGCGTGTCAGTGGGCGAATCTTAAGAACAAAGTTCAGTTTACGTTGAAAAATGTTCAAAATTCCCTCAGGCTTTTGGGTTCAAAATTTGAAATTAAAAATTCTTACGGTGATAAATTGGTGGATGTGATAGGGTATCATATGATTGCAGCATCTAGAACTATTCAATTACGTTTTCGAAATTTTACGTGTAATAGCGATAATATTTTATTTTTAACAAAGGATCGCAATAAAAATAGTTATTAGGGACATTGTTCTAAATACCTTCTTAATTTTTACCTGCCAAGCAATATAGTATAAAACGACCCAGATTTTGTATATATTCTTCAGTTGTAAGACAACCGCAAAGACAACCAATAACAAGCACAGAAATAATGTCTTCTGAACGTAAAGCATCTATTGCCTACAATTTATTCCTTTATCAGGAACTCTTGCATAGCAAAAGAAGGAAAACTGTGGAATCGTTTATGGCAAAATTGAATCTTCTCAATGATATTGTATCCTTTACCCTGGACAACATACACAAATACAGCAAGGAAGAACGTAGACATTTAGTTGATGTTATGTTCTACAAAAATTATCTCAAGGAAGCAATCGACAAGGAATTAGAGAGCCAAAAGAACAAAAGACAACGGGTGCCTGAAATAAAGAAGAAACCATTTCTTATAGAAGAACTCAATATATAAGAACATTAATTATAGTAAATATTCAATAAAATATATCTTTTAAAAATAAGAATGAAAATAAATTGTTTTTTATTATTACAAAACTTTCTGTATTTATTAAATTTAGTCAATCGTCAGGAATAATGGGCGTGATAGTATCCGGATTTTGACAATATTTTAAGGAGTACTGTAGTTTGTTCCGTAGAAGTGATGTTATTCTAAGGAAACCGACAAAAAGCAGGGGTTGTATTATAACAATCGAATAACGCGGAAAAAAATAGACATTAATGTACAATGTATGGTTCAGTAAGTTGCTGCGAGCTGCGTGCGATATTGAAATTTCTTAGCACTTATTGTAGAAGGTGTTGTTAGATGAGTGTAGCCGATCTTGTTTTTATTCCAGTGTACGAGATTTTTTAGAATTTTTGTAAGAGGATCAATACGCTTAGCTACTTAAACCAAAATGCTCCTTCGGTTAAGCGAATTGGTGAAAAGATATGAAATGAGGTTCGTGAGACAAAATGGACTGTTGAATATACATACATAAATGACCACGTAAAAAGCATGGATTTTTCAAAGCGACTTTTTGTACTTTGTTGATGATGATTGGAACATTGAGAATACCAAATAAGTGTTAAGCATTAATACTTTCACTGCTGGGGGTTAAATAAATTTTCTGAACCAAGCTTCTTTTTAATAACAATACCATCCCTGTGAATATTTCCTTATACTCTTCATTCTTGGTGGTTACCTGTTCCAAATGAAAATGTTAGTAGATTGGTCATATTCACTCAATAAAAAGTAAAGATATTGGTAAGGAATAGTTGTGAGAAGAAAGCTGTGCAAGTAAAAATGGATATCTATATGATGTAGAAGAAGAAAAAGAAAAAAATACCAGATATAGTCTTTAAACTTAAAAGAGGGTAAACTTTTCCTAAGAATTAAATCCACGCGCTTCTATCTACCGGAAACAAAAATACTCCCCTGGCACTAGAGTAAAATAGAGTGCCTTCTCGGAACACAATAATTTTCATAGAAAATTTGCGGTGAAATTCGTGGAACTGGAGGCATAATGATCTTCCTAACTAAGTCTGAGAAGCTTTATTTTATTCAAATACCCTCTCAATGGCTTAGAAAATCAGTTCATAATTTTTTTTTTATGAATTTCCAGGAAATATAACACTCAATCTTTACTAGCCTTATTGATCTTTTCATATTTATTCGAATTTCTTTTCAATCAGTTTTGATACTTGGAACTTTCCCACTTCATCAAAAATATATCAAACAGCAAATCAATCAGCATCGCCATTAAAATCCCATGCTCCTTTCAATTCAAATTTAATAAGGTAAACACAATTATAGGCCATGCTAGACGTCTACAGCGAAAGGACCCAAGTGATTTTATAAATAATTCATCCTTCTACACCCGAAAACTTTTTTTCGTTTTTGTCCAACGTGGCACGAGGATTGGACTATTTTCCTTGTAAACTTTGCCAACAGAAGAGTTTAAATCATTCAATTGAATTCCCTAAAACATTTCATGGAAAATGTATTACATACATCAAGTGTGCTTATCCTTTAATTTGGTCGATTTCGAGTCTAAAATTTGTTAAATTAGCTTAAGGGTGGGTGAAGCACGCAACTGTTTTGGGATTCAGACAAAGTTGGAGGGTACACTTTTAAGCTGTTTTAAAATGCCGCCTTTGTTTAGCCTAAATAAGAGAAATATTTTCATTTGGGGCATAATTCCTAGTTTCAACAAAATTCAATGACCTTTTGAGGATTCTCATTTACTGGTGGGACCTTTTGACGACGACACAGAGGTAATTGGACTCGGTTGTTTGAAATATTTCAAAGGCCTTGAAAGGCCATGAATTAATGCTGGCGATGAAAGGAAAATTCCGTATAAAGTCTATTTGACAATCATTTGTGAGGTGGTAGCAATAGGTCTGTTAAAGTCTTGAACAATCCCACGATGAAGTGGGATTTTCATTCGGGGTCGTGGTTTTGGTTTATTTATTTAATAATGTTGATTGTTGGGTGTCGTGATTCAGGAATTCAAATTACCGAGGCGGAAATGATAATTTGATTTCATGGTGATAATGAATTATGAAGGACGAATTGTGAGATTTTTGAAGTGAGCTTAGTGCCGTCCAATTAAATTAAGTGCGGGTAATTAAACGTCAAAGGATTACATTTTAATAAATCCAGCTACCTCGGGTTGTGTTCGTTTTCAACAAATTAATCGAGGGACTGTGTTAAATGTTTGAATTGGAAGAAAAACTACAAGTTCTAAACAGTTTTTAAATAAATGATAAATTCACTGCATCTCATTGTGGGTTCTGGCGTTTCTTTAACTCACAGTCACCTTTCCCCATGTTTCTAGCAATGTGCAGTCAATGTCCCTAACTCTGTCCTCAATACTGTTGTGGTTAGGAGGAACCGTCACATATTCTGTCTTCCTTTTCGGAAAAAGCAGAAGAGCACTTCCGCTTTTGTTGCTCAATGATATAGCTATGGATTTTGAACCATTTTCTGATTAATTTGTTGGTTAGAAATATGATATTTGGTAGTACAAAGTGATCAAATTATACGTAGTCATGTACGTCATGCGACATTAGGACTCTAAATCAATCCAGCTGTTGGATTGTTGTTAATCCGTTTTCATTCGTTGACTCTTCTTCGGTATCAGGGAATGCTTTTATAGCTAGATAATCGAACAGAAGGAATGTGTAGTTGGACAGACGTACAAATCTTTTGTCGTTGGCGTTGCAATTGCTAGTTTGAGCACTGCATTGTTGCTGCATTCCAATCCTTTCCCACTATAGGAACATTGCTGTTGTTTAATAAGTTAAAAAAACACTGTTCAACTGTGTAGCAAAGTACTGGTATATGTATTTGATTTCTTCATTACTTGTCCAATTCAGGTTTTGGACAATTAGTCCGCTTGGAATTGCTTGAAACTAACTAATATGTGCAATGAAAAAATTTCCAAGTGGTAAAATTTTTTTTTTTTTTTTCAATCCTTTGTGATCTGGTAAATGGCTCTTTGAACTATGAGCATTTTGAATAATTTCACTTGGCTTAAAGCGGGATGTAGGACTTTTGCTAACAGGAGGTCCAACAACGTTTTGGAATTTTCGGTACAACCACCAAATTATATTTGGCAACATTAAAGCTGTTAGTAACATTTGGCAGCAGCATATCAAGTTACTTTTAGCGCCATCTCTCGCTTGTTAATGGCAAATCGCAATTGGCATATGAATCGGTCGGGACATTAGCAGGCATAAGTGGTGCCAAATGTCTCAATATTTTTAAAACAAAGCTTCATAAGCAAGATAGCGCCTTGTCTGTCCCTGTGCTTGAGAGCGTCGAATTTTCTATGGGACGAATCCACTTTCGCACTCGCACAGTCGCAGGAGTCCTCAAAGGTTTAAACTTACACAAATCCGCTGGTCCAGACGGTATTCCCCCTATAGTTCTGAAGAGGTGTTCTTCCACGCTGGCAAAACCTCTGCGTAAGCTTTTTTGTCTGTCCTACTATTCTGGGCTCTTTCCGAGTAGATGGAAAACAGCATTTGTCCAGCCTGTCCCTAAAAAAGGCGAATCTTCCTCTCCATCCAACTACCGACCCATTGCACTTACGTCCCTTCTTTCTAAGGTCATGGAAACGCTGATAAATCGTCAGCTTATGAAATATCTTGATTCACGAAAACTCCTCAATGACCGACAGTATGGTTTTCGTAGCAACAGGTCCACTGGTGACTTGACGGCATATCTCACCGAGAAGTGGAACCAATCTCTTCATCACTTTGGCGAATCAAAGATAGTTGCACTTGATATTTCAAAGGCATTTGACAGAGTTTGGCATTAGGCTCTTTTGTCGAAAATGCGTGCATATGGCATCGATGAATCTCTTCTTCATTGGATTAGAAATTACCTTTCGGGGCGTTCAATACAAGTTGTATTGGATGGCTTCAAATCTGCTATTCACCATTCATAAATGCTGGTGTCCCCCAGGGCTCAGTTCTGTCCCCGACTTACTTTCTTATTTTTATGAATGACCTTTTGTCTGCTACCTCTTATCCAATTCATTCCTTCGCTGATGACAGTACACTCAGTTTTTCATATTCGTTCCCCAACTCACGTCCCTGCTCTTCGGTCGTAGAAGAGGAACGGCAACGTATGTTAAACTCATTAAATTCCGATCTTGACAGCATAATCAAATGGGGTTCAACCAACAGAGTGGAATTTAATGCATCCAAAACACAATGCTGTCTACTGTCACTCAAGCGTAGCCAGACCTCCCAACCATTATCCATGAATGGTACTTGCATCGCATATGATACGCATATGTGTATCAGTAAACATCTCCGATGGAACGATCACATATTCGAGGTCGCCAAAAATGCAGCAAAATGTCTAGGATTCCTTAAACGGTGCAAGAAATACTTTACCCCGACTGACTTGGTTTCAATCTATAAGGCATACATCCGCCCAAAGCTGGAGTACAACGCCCATATCTGGTCTGGTGCTCCCAAGACCGTTTTGCACATTCTTGATAGGGTCCAGAATCAAGCGCTAAAATTAATCGGCTATAGAGACATCGTGAGCTCCAGAGTCTCACTCGAACATCGCAGAAATGTCTCCTGCCTTTCCCTTTTTTATCGCTTTTTTTTTTTTTTATAAAAAATTGCTCCAGTGAAATAGCCAGTTGCATTCCGCCCCTTAAAAATTTCACCCGCAATACACGTCATGCTACGAATGCACATTAGTTTACCCTTACGCCCAACTTCGGTGGAACTGTCAAATATAGGGATTCTTTTATAACCCGCACTACACGAATGTGGAACAATCTACCTGGCTCTGTATTTCCTCGTCACTTCAGCTTCCAATCATTTAAGGCCAACGTGAACCGGTACCTCCTTTCTTCTTCTTTCCCCTTTTCCCCACCGCCCGTGCCCTTAATAACAGTTTAAGGGTATTCAAAACCCCTTTGGCACGCGTAAATTATAAAAAAAAAAAAATAAGCGGACGAATACTTCAATTCTAAATTAAATGTCTTATGATATTAAGGCTTGAAGATGAGGAATGAAGGTAGCAGATTTTGAGAGGAAGCAAGAAGATAGTAACAAGACCTAAAAGCTTGTAGATCTGCTAGCTTTGTAGTGAAAGTGACAGCGTTGAGTTGGACCAGCCTTACAGTGAAGAGCAATTAAGATTTAAATATTAAAATATAAGTTGTACTCTTACCAATTACTCAACAAATTTTTTTTATACCCTATCCTAAGGGTATATTAAGTTTGATACATAGTTTGTAACATAGAGAAATATTACAGATAGACCCAATAAAGTATATATATAAATGATCAGCATCACTAGCCGAGTCGATTGAGCTATGTCCGTCTGTCCGTCTGTCCGTCCGTCTGTGTGTCACCAGTTTTTGGGCCTTAAATTTTGAGCTAGGTTGATGAAATTTTGTATACGAGGTCTTTGGAAAAGTAAGCAATACAAGTGTAAATTTTTTAAAATCCGCCCACTGACACGCCTACTTTTCAAAAAAATCACCTTTTTTCACTATTTTCATATGAAACTCGAAAAAACTTACTTGAGCAAATATGTAGATATCCACTTAATCTACAAATCGTCTATACATTGTATATGGCCACGCCCACTTTTTAGGGGCGTTTACTTCAAAAATTAATTTTCGAGTAAAAATATTAGTTTATAGGGCAAAATAGAAAATTTTGTGAATACATTTTCCACCACCATTTTCCACTGACACGAGCAAATAAGATAGGGATAGGGTATCATACGATCCGCTCCAAGCGGATTGTAGCATTTTTTCACTGGTTTAAAATACTTTTAATGTAAAGACACAGTTTGCTTTAAGTTCCTTCTATGTATCTTTAAAGATGAAAATAGTATACGTAAATATTTATTTAATCAAGAAATAATGATTTCAAAGGAATATTTTCTATAAGAGTGAACCCTTTTTTCAAGTACATATTTGCAACAAATTGTGTAGGTGTACAAGGGTTGTATCAGGAATCCTTTACCTAGCTAATTTGTGGG
Organism: Chalcosyrphus nemorum; assembly: GCA_949716465.1. NCBI lineage: Eukaryota > Metazoa > Arthropoda > Insecta > Diptera > Syrphidae > Chalcosyrphus > Chalcosyrphus nemorum. Next base: position 1,763,911 of record OX454332.1, read on the forward strand.
TGCTTGAACTGAGGACATATTTAAAGAAATTTGCTGAATTGCCGTCGATATCCGTTTAAAATTCTTCGTTGGATATAAAGGTTTCTCCTTTACCCTTAGATTCAAGGCACTAAGCAGAGGATTTTGGTATTAGGGTACTTAAGAGAGCATTGCTATTTGTATTTTCAGGTATCTCGACTGTCGAATTCAATTACATTTGATTGATATGGTGTGTGGAGCTCAATAAGAAGTACTTTTGCAGTTGCTTTTGAGATTTATTTGTGTTGAACTGGCTTACGGATAAGATGTCGCTGGAAATTTTTCTACTTTTCAACTTTATTTAGGAATTATTAAAGTTTTCAACTTATTTAGTTTATAGGAAATTTAAAATTATTTGAAAAATAATCCATTTTCAATGTAAACCAAATCTATCTATCCCAATCCTATTCGATGTATTGTTTCGTTTCGTTTTTCCATTCAAAGGTACTGTTTTGTTAGGGAAATTGGTTTTTTTTTTTTCAAATGGGAAAATTAATCCAACATTCATTTTACGAGTACATTCCAGGAATTCCTTTGCTTTTGAACTGTTGATGTTGTAAAACTGTGTTGTTGTTGTTGGGAGGGAAATGAAAGTCAGTTTGTATGAATTCACATGTCCAGGATTCTTTTGTTGTTGGGCTTAGTTTATGTGAAATGATTAAAACCATATGACTTGTTTTTTGTTTCCCAAAGAAACATCATGAATAATAAAAAATCATGACTTTAACTTTTCTCATTAAAATCCAAAAATGGTTTCATTGACTTTTGGTTCGACAAAAACCCAAACATGCACATGTTATTATAACACAAAAAAAAAAGAATCTACCGATGGATATAGGAGCAGAATGCTGTTCGGTTGTATGCTAGGAATTCTGTGGAAGACAGGCATGTTTTTTTTTACTAATTTGTATTTCGGCTTGGATCGTAAAATGCAAACGTATTCTGTCCTTTTATTTGACTTTTACATGTTTGTGAATACCAGACAAAGGCTTAGACAATTTTTTAATCTTGTATGCTTTTGCTGCATTTCGAAGACTTTTAATGGGATATGGAAATTAAAAAATTATTTATTATCCTTTTCGAATTCGGTGAATTTTTTTCACAATGAAGAATTGCGCATGGGGCGGTGTTGAAAAGGAAGGCTTTTAGAATGTGAGGACAAAGTAAGGACTCCCCCTAACACAAATAATTAACAATAGATATATTTATTTATTTTTTGTTTAGGAGGCTCCCAATTCTCTTAGATTCTCTGCTTAAAATCCCTGATATCCTTGAGTTTTTATGAACCTGTGACAATTTGGTCTTTATACTGGAGGTTCGGTCTGGTTTGACTCCTCAAGCCTGGTGGCTGTGATTCGAAAGTCCTCTGTGCTAAAGCATTGTTGTCCATTCGCCTGATGTGGCCAAACCAATGTTGTATTTGCTCCATTCGCCCTAAGAGACCTAATATGAGACAAAGTACTTTTCTACTTCAGGCTTGTAGCCTATGACAACATCGACTCAGCCGAAATTGCGGTCAAGGCAATGTGCGGTCATGAAGTCGGAGAAAAACGTCTTATTGTCAAACTGAGTAAAAACCAGGGATGTTATTCTAAGTTCTACTATTTGTTTTGTGCTTCTATCAATATAATAGAACAACGTTGTGCGGGGCAAATATAATAAAAACATTGCCTTTAAGCTGATTTACCCTCATTAAGACTATTTAAACACTACCACTAATATAAGCTAAAAGCGTATGTAATCCCACATGCATAAAATGGATACGTACATACTACTTATGTATGTGCAATATCTTGACAGAAATTTGTCGTAGAACTTAGAAACCTTTAGGCGATTCCATGGGGACACTTTTGTTTTACTGTTGGATTTCAATTTAATTTTTTTTTTTTTCAAACGACGTTACAGCGCAGCCACTCAACGTTAAACGAGGTATGGTAACAATTCGTTGCCGACGATATAGCGATTCAGCGTTGTGCGGAGCAACGTTGCTTTATTCTCTAAATCTCTCGGTTTAACTATAGTCAGAGCTGGGGTTTTGATAGCTTTTTGGTCCCATACCACTGTCATGAGAAAGCTTCTCAAAAACCCTCTGCCCTTCAGATACGGAATAAAACTGTAGGTCCCTTCTATACGAGAAGGAACGTATATCACACGTACAGTTGCGAGAAGCTGTTAATATTTCGGTCATTCTCTTTTGGTGTTATTAGCCGCGCATCCTCCTTCTAATATAGAAAACTTTAACATTGAAACCATAGGTCATTTCTCCATTGATAATTGGACTGATGAATTTGAGTCCCAGATAAATGCGAGTAGGACTTTGGATTAGGTGACATGTTACCCTCTATTGGTTGTTGTAATTCTACCTTGACATTTTCTACTAGCAGTTGTGTGTGCGATAGCTTCTGAATTTAAAAGTGAAAAGTGCAAGTATTTTGTAATTTAAAATATTTTTATTTTACTTTTAATATACAATAAGTCAAAAATAATAAGGAGGAAAATTACATACAAAGCCTTGTAGGACTTGGTTGCATCTTTTGCTTTTAACGGTTTCACATTCATACGATTTTGATTCGATAGCCATTCAGAACGAATCTCCTCAGCACACCTCTCAGCGCTTATTTTGAAGATAATTGTTCCCTTATTCGAGTTGACTTGTCGAAACTCCTGAATAGACTGGTTCCTATCAGACATCAAAGACGGTATTTCCTTCAACTCTTGTTAGAGGTCACTGATACTTTTGCTTGAAAGAGGGTACACTTCTTCATCTCAAGAGACAACATCTATATATATAGTACGTATGTATATCAGTTCAAGGCGACATTTTCATCTAAGTATATATATATAAGTAGCATTTCATGAAAATCGTTTTATTTCTTTTCCCTTGTCACTTCTTTTCTTTAGCATACTGGCAGTGGCTTTTAACGTTCAAAACAGTGATTTGGCTCTTCCCAAACTAGACTGTTGTAGGGAATACCACATATCTTGAAGAGGTAATTTGTTATTCTAGCAATAAAACCTTAGGTTGTTACTTTATCCAATTGATTTTCTCCCCCACAAACATTATAAATCTTCCCAGGATCTTGATTTTGAGCAAAAGCATTTTTCATACGACCCATTGTGTGTTTCATAATTTTGATTTGAAAATTTAAATTAAAAATTATTAAGAAAACCAAATCTGCAGTCATCACAACCTTCTTGTTCTTGCAGTTTGCATGAACTCACTTTTCAAACCAATAATACAATATACTTGCATTCGGATGCAAATATTCATCATATGCATATCCACAAAAGGGTTATCTTACATTTAAAACACAAGTTTAATTAAACACATACTCTAAGTTTGAACAATTGTAATACATGTATCATTTCTACAAGCATTCCAAATTCAAATATGTATTTTCTCCCATCGATTTCCCAGAATTAATTGTCCAAGGCATTTATGGCTTTGCCATGTCTAGCAATAATGCTTGAATTTTCCCAGTTTTTAGATAAGGTATAACTATTTTCTGAATAAGAGATTAAGCCCATGCACCATATTGTAGTTGCATTTATTCAGTACATATGTATATGGACGATTACGTCGCCCTTGACATTTTTTGGTTAGTCCAAGTATTTGCACCTACATACTCGTACATAAAGGTGAATAATGTTCATGAGCGTAAGGATATATGGTCGTAATGAAACGATTCTGGAAATCCATAACTCCTACATAATTAACTTGTTGATGAAGTGAATCCTGATAAGTGGTAAATGATGCAAGTCCTCGTTGTTGGAAATTACGTAAAATCAATTAGCGCTCCTTTATAACTTTGCTGGTGATATGCGGAAAGTAATTGCAGTATAATCAGGGATTATTAATGGTAATTCCCTCATATTTTTATTTTCTTTTAATAAAATTTCCTGCTTTTGAATGATGGAAAAACCTCGCTACTAAAGTAGGTGACAAAGGCTGTGTGGGAGGAATGACAACATTGAGTCACTTTTGTTTTTATTTATTCTTGTAACTGTGATATTTTAATTAAACTTCACATTTGAGCTGGCCAAGTCAAGTGCCATAACATGGCATACCATTCTTTTTTGACTAAAAATACATATGTTTATGTATATAACGAGTATACTTTCGCCCAGAATTTATTGATAAATTGGTCTATGCTCTAAAAAACTTCAGCTGCTGGGTCATCTGTTGCAGCAAGTTCGTTGGCCTTATCTTCGGATAGAAAAGTTATCCATCGGATAGGATTAAACGATTTAAAGATACTGATTCCATACATTTCGAACACCACACCCTACGGCTAATAAAACATATGAAAATCCTACAATCCGCCTGGAGCGGATCGTGTTATTACCCTATCCTTTTTCCATACAAATTTATTTAGCTCCTTTTTCCACCAATATATTGTACTTTCTTGTACTTTCTTGAAATAATTTTTTGTTCTTAATTTCTTATAAAATTGTTCCAAAACTTGAATTTTCTCCAACAGTGGGCATGGTAGTGGGCGAAGTTTGAAATTTGTTCAACATATATTAAATTTTTGTTCTAAAAAGTGATATTATTCTAATTAAACCACAGAAAAACAGTTTTTTAAAGAAAAACGCCCCTAAAAATTAGGCGTGGCCATGTATAATGCATGATCAATTTATAGAGTAAGTAAATAGCTATGCAATTGCTCCTATAAGTTTTGTCAAGTTTCATGTAAAATTACTGAAAAAAGGAAATTTTTCGAAAAGTGGGCGTGTCAGTGAGCGGATTTTAAAAATGTTTACACTTGTTCTGTCCAAAGACCTCGTATACAAAGTTTCATTGTCCTAGCTCAAAATTTAAGGCCCAAAAACTGGTGACAGACAGACGGACAGACGGACGGACATGGCTCAATCGAATCGTCTATTGATACTGATCATATATGTATATACTTTATTGGGTCTGTCAGCAATATTTCTCTATGTTACAAACTATGTATCAAACTTAATATACCCTTAGGAAAGGGGAATAAAAAGATCACCTTAAAAGCCACTGTCTAATTAAATTAAAACTAATTAAATGAAACACAACACTACCAATCAAAACAACTAGCTTTCGCTTTATATCGAAATGAAAAGTGAAAAAAAAAAAATAACCTCATCAATCTTTTTCATCGCGCAATATATCTTTAAAGCTTTGCTATTTCAACTTTTTCGCATTCGCCAGGCACAGCTGTACCCATGCTGGTTGTTTTAACTTCCTAAAATCAATATCTTCTCATGGGTTGTGCAGGCGGGTGGCACATCATCTACAATATTGTCAATGTTTCATGCATGTAGGTCCGGGCTTGGCAAATTGATGCAAATTTCTTTCCGAAAGTACTATTGAACCGAAGAACGATGTGTATAGGTACATAATTTGACTAAATTATGCGTATTTTTGTGAGTTTTTTTTTTTTGCAATGAAATAAAATTAAAGGAACAAAGAAGAAAAATTGGAATTTATTTCGGGCAGGAAGAATACATTTCTGTGGGAATATCTGCATAAAGTTGGTATTTTAGTGTGCCGTATCTGAGGGCTTAATGGAATTTAAAAATAATATCATTTCACATATTCAGCAGGATGCAGAAATAAGGATACACACAGACAGTTCAGGATGGAGCACCCATACTGTTTATATCTGTTGTTGCTGGTAAAGCTGGGAAATGGCTTGCGTACTTATAGATAGTAACAATATAAATTGTCAAAAGTAACGAGCGAATATTTTTCAGGTTTTAAATTGCTGAGTATGTGGACAGATACATTGGATATGTGCTATGTAACAAAGATGTGCTGTATATATATCTGGAGATTATTTTATTTATTTTTTTGTTTAGTGTTGAAATCGAACGGAAAGTACTGTGCGTGGGGTTCCAGGTGCAAGTCCCAAATAAGACCATAAGCGTTTTTTCAACGCTCCAGAGAGAATCTGACAAACAGGAGTATGAATGTCATGCGAAAGATTCTCAAAAACCATCCGCCTTTCGAAAATGGCATAAAAATGTGGGTGCCTTCTTTAAGTGTCTGGAAGATTTAAGCACATTCATTCTTATTCTTGTTATTATTGATAGTAGTAGTATATGCAGTGATTAGATAGAAAGTTCGGTGCTCAGGTTCCAGCCATGTCTATTCAATGAATTTTCTTTGAAATTATTTAGTGTATCTTAACACGAAAGCGAACAAAAATACTGTGAACAATTTACTGTTCTGCCATACTCTCCGAGCCTGATAAAAAATCCAATTACACTAGTAGTTTGCACAAGCCGGTTACATAGCAACCCCCATTACAGCAGATCCGATTTATATAGTTGCGCCAAGCTTGACAATGTCATCCGCATTGCAGTTCCCTGGCACGTCCGCGTGGGCTCGCACCCAGTAGAGATCCTTCCTGGCCTGTAGTGGATACAGTTGGCATCAAACATTAACGTCGGATTAAACCCTTAGCAGAAATCAATATTATTAAAGAAAATAGCTTTTGAATGGTCGTTTGAAATAGGTTTCATTGTCCTATCTAATAGGATCTCTTCTATCCAATAAAAGAGAAGAACTCTCCTCTCCTTCGAGAAACTTGATAGAGATTATAATCGAAGATAATTAAAAACAAATCACCATTGTCACCAGCTATAGCCAGACTCAACTGCACAATTTGTTATTGTTCTTAAGTGACCGTCATTTATGCTTCTGGGTTTAATTTAACTTCACTGTTCCATTTCATTTCATGTTCAATAGATCTTTACCAGTTCTTTATGCTCTGTACGCGTGATAATGATTCCCCACTCGTCATAACGAACTTATGAAATGGGATCCACAGGCGGTGCAGTGCACTTATGCTTCTGCACAATAATGAGGAGTAATTGCCCCGAAGAAGGGAGAACACTCGTTGTGACACATAGAGGAGAGTTTCACTTGAAAATTATTCATGATTTAAACAGGACCTGATACCACATTGAATTTCCATCTCGCTGCGAATCTATAATTGTGCTCTACTTCCTGCGGTTAACGACGTGCCATTCAACAAGGATTTACTGTTGTTCTTTATATCTTATTTTTATGGTTGAAGCACACGCACTTGGTTTCATGCGTTTGCTCAGTTAACACTTAGATTATTATCATCTACCCGCTAATGGTCATATTCGCCACCGTAAAAGCAATTAGGCCACAAATAAAGGGTGTGATGGTCTCACGCAACTTGTGTCCTTTACTGTATGAAATTAGCGCTAAAATTAAACACCTCACTTAGCTTAATAGGACGGTTAATTGATGCTGCCAATTTTGTTTTTAATTCACGCTATTTAGCAGAATACTTCAGCAGTAAGGCAGGGATGAGTTGTGTATATTTAATTTTCAACAAAATTACAACGCGCTAGGCGATATCAGTTTAATTGATGTTATGCAGTGGCATGAGGCGAAGAAGGACACTTTGCGTGGTCAGGTCAGGGTTTTTTGGTTTTATTCAAAAATCACATTAAAAGTTTGTTTGAAGTTTCTCATCTCTCTCCCTAGAGAAAAAGGTACATCAATTTGCATTTGATAGACGGAGAAGTTTCTAAATGAGTCTTACTTTATCAACGGCACTGAGAAATTAATTCCGATGTAGTGGGCGTCAAAAGGGCTCCGGTAAAGGAACTGAAAGACATTCTTGGTGACATTTTTCTGTACCGAGAATTATTTCACGTTTGCAGATTTAATTTATTAAGTGCTCGCCCCCACGGAATGTATACAGAGTTTTATTTATTACGACTAGTCGAAACAGTGAAGATGAAACCTACGTCGAAGGATGTTGGGATGGATTATTTTGATTGAAAACAAAGGAAACTGATGAGTTTATTCATCTAAGAATATTCTCGGTTAAGTTTATACCTATTTGCAGAAATATTTTCAATATGGCTGAATGCATCAATTTCATTAAAGTTTTTTAGGCGTTCAAAGCAATAAAAATGTAAAGCTTACAATCCCATATTCAAAGCCTTGGACGGAATTCAGCACTTTTTAACTCTTAATCTTCATATTATGTATCCACTTGCCATCATGTACTGTGGTTTGACTAGGTGTAACCAAATTTATGGGGATTAGAATGTCTTGAATCTATTACCACGACATCTAATGGCTACTCTTACAGACAACATAACTTTCAGAATAAGGTTCAGAAATTCTGTTACGATAAAATTCCCAAACAGGGCGGAGTTAAATGAGGGCGAAATGTCAAATTAGATAAAAAATCAAAAAATCTCTATCGATAGTTTAAAAATGGGAGTGAATGTTTTCGGACAGCAAAATTTCCATGCCTTACTGCCTCTTGATTCGTGAAGCGTCTACCAGGCGAAAGTTCTTGGTATACTCGTACATTAGGCTTACCGTTTATTGAAGTAATCCCCTTCACATTTAAACAGCACAGACATCATTCAATCTAGTAGAATAGAGCAAACAGAAAATCGCAGGACAGGACATAGCAACATCGAGGAAAGTGAGCAAGCTGATTAGCTAGTAAGGCGGGGATTTTACGTTGATAGTTCCCTTGCGGAGGCATTGAAGTGTACACTTAAAGTCAGAATCCTTGAACACTGTCTACTAAATACTAATAGTGGATGACAGGCAAGTTTGTACCAGAGATTCAGTGTTCTCCAACTTGGATTCGAAAATCCTCTTTCCGTGATCGTTGTGTATTGGTTCGATATGACTTTAGTAATGTAGTTGAGGTGCTTATGCTTTTTGTTCTACATCCACATTTTGGTTCAGCTAGTAGAATTCACTGTTTAAATTTGTCTTTATGGTATCTCCCATACACCAATTTTCGTATGATCTCACGTATGATCAATAGGTCTTACCTACCAAATATCTATCAGGAAAGGAAACGTTCAAATATTAAATCTAAAAGGTAGGAATGTCTATATCTACACTTTTGTTTTTGAAAGTTTATTTGATTTCATTTAAAATTACTTAAAAGTAGACATGTCAGTGGACGGATTTAAAAAAAGTTTTACTCAGGTATTGCTTACTTTTTGCATAGATCTCGCTTACAAAATTTCATCGGCCAAGCTCATTATTCAAGCCTCCAAAACTGGTTATGTATATTGAGCCTACAGCGCCATTTTGGATCACAACAGAAACCTATAACCTCACATTTGCTCAATAAAAATAACGCCATCTATCGGGTTGTGGCACTGATCACAACACAGCGCCATCTATTATTTATCTCGTTAACTTCTCCACCCAAAATACATGCAATCACATCACAATGAAACAAAATTAAATATTTTTGATGAAAGAGATAGGATACCATATTAATCGCTCAAAATTCAAGCCTCCAAAACTGGTTATGTATACTGTGTTTACAGCGCCATTTTGGATCAAAACAGAAACCTATAACCTCACATTTGCTCAATAAAAATGACATTGCGAAAAGGACACCTGTCAAATTGCGCACAGCCTATATAACGTATAACGCCATCTATCGGGTTGTGGCATTGATCGTAGAACAGCGCCATCTATTATTTTTCGTGTTAACTTCTCCACCCAAAATACATGCAAAATGTCTTTAATCACAATTAATTTCATAACTACCATGCTTCAGACTAATTGTAGCTATATCATATGTTTTCTCTTATTAACTCCTTTTCATTAACGCACTACCTGCTCTCTATTACTGGAACAATTAAAATGAAGACCAATTTTTATGATCTATTAAGGACTTCATACCTCTTATCATAAGTACCTGTTATAACGATTATTTTTATCCCGGCACTTTGAATGTGTCCTAAGTGAGTAATTTGGGTTTACAGGTAGTCAATTTTTTGCACACCTTCTGTGCCGCAAATATTACAGGTAAAAAGTAGTTATATCAAAACTATGACCCAAAACTAGTATAAAAGACACTCAGGATACCAAAGATTTATCAGTCGCTGAATAAGCCTTGTACTTGCAGCAAGAATTAAAATAAATAAAATTTAAGACACAATGTCTGGACAACCATCTATTGCCTATTACTTATACTTGTACCGTCAGGAGTTAGCTCGTCGCAAGGCACCTATTCTGAAACTCTACACAGTAAAACACAATCTTACCAACGGTATTGTGGCCTACACATGGAATAACATCGCGCACTACAGCAGGGATGAATTCGTTAACCTAATGGACATCATTGTTTATAACGAGAAGCTGGAGTATACCATTGACGAGAAAAGAGCCAAAAAATACAATAAGTACGGCAAACAAGTAACATTTTTATAAAGATTTCAAGTGTATTGAAGAATTGTGAAATATAGTTTTAAGAACAAATAATAAATTTGTATGATGATTATTATTAGAATGAAAATATTGTTTTTTTTTTCCCAAATGTGAACAGACAGACTGTTGTTATTTTATTTATACCCTGACGTTAAAATGACACCTCTTGTTGACCCATTATATATATGTATATATTTTTGGTTTCAATCTGCTGTCATGTTGCTGATGTTGTTGATGTTTATTACACCCCCGTTATTTTAATGTAGTACTTGGATCAAAAAGGTGTCTAGGATAATATTTATAAAACGTTAATTCAAAAATTTAATTTAACATTTATATTCTTGGTGCACTTTAAAAAATCTATTAGCCTAGCTTATGTATGTACATGGTTAAAACATAAGATCCCTTTTGAACCCAAACTTTTTCAAAAAAAAAATATAAACCTTTCAAATGTTATTTCATTTTATTACTATTTTTAGAACACATTTTCACGCATATTTAACACATGTGGGCTAATGTGTATAATGGGTGTAATTATCGTACGTAGAAAGCATTAAATTAGTTACGATAATCCTTTCAACGAGTTACGCATTATAATTAAGGACATTTAAGTTGCCCTTGAATTACTAATTTACATTTTTTTTCTGTTTCCCTCCTACATAAATAAGAAGCTTAACTTACAACACCATGTAATGAAAAAGTAATGAGTGTACAACAGGCACCAGGAAAAAATGCTTTTCTTTTTGACACAAAATTCACACTAACGCACAAAAAACAATTACATGAGTTGTTTAAGAATTTATACTTTGTCGAGGATAAGTAGTCAGTGATTAACTTAAGGTATAATAAAATTTTGCTGAGAGCTTTAAAACAAGAAAAAGGATGGGAAGAAATCCGTGCAAAAAGGAAAGTAACCTCAATTAATAATTAACTCAATTATTATTTAATTATCTTTGGGTATCCTGATGGCGTTGAATGGAATTTATTTTAATTATATTCATAATGGATATAGATTGCTCACCAAGGAACGTGCGAACCAACAAAAAAAGAAAAGAAAACATAATAACAATGAAAGGTAGGGAAGAAAATTGAAATAATTTTTAATGCGATTGTAGAATTAATGCAAACGTTTTCCTTGTCCTTTTTGTGGTATGTGCAGAGTATTAGTTCAAGTGGATGGTTATTTTATTTTTAATTTCAGCAAAATGGTTTAATTTTTATCTTTATTGAGTCTAGATCGTTTTGAGGACAAAAGCTAATTGTCCATTTGTTAAAGAGTTTTGCGCAGTTTTTGGCAAAAATATACTTACTTATTTAAAGGGCTATAATAGAGTACCTGCCTGCGACACAGTTGCCTTTGATCTTTTGCAGTCCGTAACAACTTGGTCCTTCTACTGGAAATTCGATGTTCTTCGCCTTCTCGAACCTGGAGCTGTGATTCGTAGATCCTCTTGACTGGAGCATTGTCTCTCAATGGCTGGCTCCATTCTCCCTATCGCATAAGGGACCTAATATCCGGCGAAATATTTTTCACTCAAAATTTGTTCAGCTGTTGGTAAAACGAGCTGTTTGAGGTTCAAGTTTTAGAAAATACCAATGAAGTTTTTTAAGGCCCCACCTGTTGCGTGGAAGATTATTACTGTCATGCGAAGGCTTTTACAACCAATGTTCTATAGAACGATTTATTCTTATTTCTCCAGTATATTTTTGTTTCAATTGTACCATTCTTATGTAGAGCCGTATTTTCAGAACCATACGCTGAATCATCCTCCTCATCCATCTTCTAATGCTACGCTGTAGCGTCATGTGATTATTTCAGATGCCAGGATAAATCAAATCCCTCTTTAGAGAAAAAGTCATTGTAACGCCATTTAAAGATATATGGCCGTTATTGAGAAATTAAATTACACCGCGCGGCCTTATTTAATTTTGCGATCGCGCTTTAAATTCATGCAGCCTTATTGCACAGATCCACATCCTAAGGTATATGGAACAAAATAGTAATACGTCAATCGACTTAAGTCACAATTAATTAGAGTGAAGTGATTGTTTGATTGCATCCTTTAATAGAGCAATATTAAAGATAGACCACATAAAGTAAATATATAAATGATCAGCATCAGTAGCCGAGTCGATTGAGCCATGTCTCTCCGTATGTCACCAGTTTTTGGGCCTTAAAATTTGAGCTAGATTGAAGAAATAATATAATAGCACAGTATATGCTTAAAAATTTACAAAATCCGCTCATTACCATGCCCACTTATTGAGAAAATTTGTGTTATTGAGAAGCTTTATAGAATATTTGAAAAAAAAGTAGCTTAATGAAGTATATTGGAAAAAGAAGTAGCTATGTACATAGGAAAGGGATAGGGTATCATACGATCCGCCTAAACCAAATTGTAGCATTTTCATATGTTTAGGGGTGGTTTTCTAACAAAAAACTGACATTCGTAGATTTCAATCAAATAATATCAACCCTTAGAAGCAGACTTGAGCATATGTTAAAATATTTGAAAAATCCGCCCACTTTTGAAATTAAATTCTTTTGGAGTAATTTTATAAAAAAATTATGTATAAATTTAGGCAAGTTTTTTGAGGAAAAGACTACTATGTAAGAAAGGGATAGGGTATCTTACGATTCACTCTATGCGGAGTGTAGCATTTCCATATGTTTTGATACCATAATTAGGACGATTTAACGGTGTGTGTTAGACAGAGATAGTATGTCTTTTACTTTTGGATGTCCTATACTCTGTCCAGCATAAATTGTCAGTACACGTCTTATGGGAAAGCTTTTTATAGATCAGTAGCGTGTCATATTTTTGCACCATAGTAAATTGAGAGAAACCCCGCATAAAATGTGTATACACGCCTGTGAATATCCATTTGTATCTGACGTAGAACCAACAGCGCACAGGTGGGTGTGCGGTGATTGGCTGCTGCATTTCAACCCCTATTTATATTGATGTGCATTCAGAGTTACCAGTGTCTGTTTTGTTTTGTTCAGTTTTTTTTCCTTGGATTTCTATTGAGCAGCTTTTGGTTTAAGAGCTTTGAAAAAAGTTCTTTTTGATAAGTGTTACCATCTTTTTTTGATCTGATATATTTCAAATCCTCTAAGATGTCGCCAGTGTATATGCATACATTCGGACAAGCATATTTTTTTTACCTCTTGGTGGTTTTCAATTAAATTAAAATTTCAATCTAAAAAAATGGGACGGTAACCCTACATAATATTCTTTCACATTTTTGCTAGTTTGAAATGATAATGCGGCAACCCTGTAAGTGCTTTTGTTAGAGTAGCACCCTACGGAAAACAAAAGAGTGCGAATGAGAGACAAACATCCCTATCTTCCCTGTGCTGACAATTTATGTTGGACAGAGTATAGTAATTATTAGTAATTACATAAACCTTTTTTATATTTAGCATTTTACTGCGTTTCACCTACCTGCGGATAATAGCAAAATTATCGGGTACCCTTTCTTTGGTTTTTACACAGCAAATATTTGAGATAGTAAGTAATTAGCTGGTGCTCAAAACCACATGATTTTTTTATAAAATTCAGCTCAGAATTCGTAAATTTATCAGTTACCAAATAATCCTTGAGCTTAAAGCAAGTACTGAAAATATATAACTTAAAACATCATGTCTACAGAGCCAACGATTGGATATTACTTGTTTTTATATAAACAACAGTTAGGTCGGCGGAAGTCATCCTCTCTCCAGCTCTGCAAAATAAAACACCGCCTCACAAATAGTATAGTGGCCTTCGCATGGAATAATATCACCAACTACGACAAGGATGGACTTGATAACCTTATGGACATAAATCTTTATAACGAGAAGCTGAAGTATGCAATTGACGAGAAGACGGCCAAAAAGTACAACAGCCGTGGCAAACAAGTGACGTTTTTATAAGTTAAGCTTTGTAGGAATGTGAAGTTTTAAGAAATCTTTTATTTAAGAAAAATAATAAATTTACAATATACTTAACTACTAAAACAAAATTGATTTTTATTTTGCAAAATTTACATGGTAGTTTAGAAGGATTCGTTATTGTATTTGTTTAAAAAAATGGCTAAAACTGGAAGGATACAATTTAGTGATGTATCGCTTAATACCCTCCTTGATGTCATCAGAGTGGGTGCGCTGAGTCCTGGTAGGAATTTATAGTAGTACTCTTTGCTACCGCTTCTACACCCTGTTGAGTTGATTTTAGACGTGAAGGTTTTGTTTCAAAGAGTATTCACCTCGGGTACCTTTCTGAATTACTGTGCATAGGGTACCACATTAGAATCGCAGAAAATTCTAGCAATTTGTTTTGCAACTCCATCTCTTGTGGATGTCTGATAAACATTCAGGTGTATTACTGTTATGAGAGAACCAAAAGCCATCCGTTCTTAGGATGCGGCATACATAAGTAATTTTTATACGTTTAGAAATGTACATATGTATGTTGCGTACAACATGTATAGCTAAGCTTTCAGAAGCCAGGCCTGGGCTCTCTATGGGCTGCTTAATATGTCGGTTCTTCTTTATGCTCAGTGTTAGGTAAGTAGCTCAGCGATATTAGCAGCTATTAATACAAGCGGTGCATCGCCTTGTGTACATAGCCTCTTCATAATTCTCTGGTATGGTATAGTGATCTTGTACCGCCCAGCTAACTTAGTAAGGATATGTAGGTAGCAGTTTAGTTTATCTATAATGCGACGTATAGCCATAATAGATCATAAGCTTATGAATTCGATTACAAGCAGAACGATAACCTTTAAACTTTCAAGCGTTCAAGGTCAAGCTGCACTGAGATCTCCTCTACTAAAGTATAAGGGCAATAATTTTCATAATCTCTTCAGCGTTCACCGTCAGCAAGTGGTGTTGAGTTTTAGCTTGCCTGTAGTTGTGTCCCTTATTTGTATTAACGGTCTTCAATTACTCTGCACATTATAGCATAAATACACAATGTTGCGTTATAAAACAAAAACAAATACATAAATGATGCAATAAATATACTGAGTAATACATACAGGTCTTAAAAAATTAAAAAAAGGTCCGAATTAATGAAACAAATATTTAGTAAAAAAGGATAATTACTGAATTTTATGCAGGTAAAAATAAATAAAAAGGTATAAATTCGGGATTAGAATAATCTTAAGTTCAGTTTAAGACCATCTTCCTAGTCGTGAGCAGCACTTTTTAATTTATTTAAAAGACAAGAAAAAATACTTTAAAATGACAGAAGAGAATACTAAACAATCAAACACAAATAAGGACCAAACGCCAAACACTTCGATTGCTTTTAATCTGTTTGTTTACCGGAAAGAGCTATCCCGAGGAAAGCGCCGTGCTTTGCGACTATCCCAAGCAAAATTGGACTTAACCGAGGGCTTGGTTTCAAGCAACACACCAAAAGCAAGTCACTTTAACCATGACGATCTCTCCTGTCTGACACATGGCGTCATCTATAAGCAAAAGCTCAAACGAAACCTTACCAAATTCAACATATGGATGAAAATGAAAAAGGAAAAGAAGGCACAAGAGATACAGGCGGCATTCAACGAATGTGTGAAAGAGAACTGCACCATTGTAAAGAAGTCTGACATTGACAGTTGTCGCAAAAGCGCTGACAAGAGTTAAAGTCAAATAGTTTCGCCGGTGACAGGCAAACGTGACAGAAAACTTAACGAATCGAAGCCAAAGACTGTTATTGTCGCAAAATAGAAATTCTCTGTAGCCGCAATATTTCGGAAGTGGTCTAACGACACACCCTTTTTTTATTGTAGTTCAACCTGTAGTAAAATTTTGGTTAGCTTTATTTTTTTAGTATAAGATATTTGTATGTTAAGTGTATTTGAATTTAATAAACGAAATTTATTTCTTTTAAGTCTTACGTTTTACTGTTTTCTAATAAACTTTCCTTTAAGTGTAATTGTAAATTCACCTTTGCATCTAAGGCAGAGTATATCCATAATGAGTAGGGACAATCTCGACCGTTTTCATTTTCTGTCCTAAGTTATACAGATATGAGAAGTAGATGGATATAAGAAGCGTTGTAGGGAGAGAGAGATAGCGATATGAGGCACAGCTGATAAGCGGTGGAGTCAAATTGCCTTTAAAAATACATTGTCAAGAAAAAGAAAGCAATAGCAAAACCACAGCCTCTATTGAAAATCAGTGTGACCTCTTGCCATAAGAAACTAGGAAATTTGGAGTCAAATTAATTTTTTTGTTTTAAGGCCGAACATCCGGTTTTATTATTTTTATGGAGGTCAAAGGAAATGAGAAACACTTGTTTTCATATTTTAGATGTAAAAGGGTTCATATTTAGTTTTAAAGCCAATTATAACTAGTGAAAAAATGCTATAATCCGTTTGGAGCGGATCGTATGATACCCTATCCCTTTCCTATGCACATACTTGCTCCTTGTTCCACCAATATACCAAAGCATCTTTTTTTAAATATTCTATAAAACTCCTCCACAACAAAAATTTTCTCAATAAGTGGGCGTGGTAGTGGGCGGATTTTGTAAATTTTTCATTTTTTTTTTTTGTTTTGCTCCCAAGAACTGCTATTATTTCGATAAAATAAAAAAAATGTTGATAAAAACGCCCCTAAAAACTGGGCGTGGCCATACAAAATGTACTGAAGATATGTAGGGTAAGAGAATATCTACATATTATCTCAGTAAGTTTTATCGAGTTTCATGTAAAATTACTGAAAACAGTGATTTTTTCGAAAAGTGGGTGTGGCAGTGGGCGGATTGTAAAAAATTTTACACTTGTATTGCTTACTTTTCCAAGGACCTCGTATACAAAATTTTCCCTACTTATTATAATGGAAACCTGCTATTTTGACTTAAAGGGTTATTCCAAAAAAAAAAACATCTGTTTTATTGCCCCAATAGTGGTCATAAAATCATAATTAGCAAGGACAATAAAATGTACCTTTGTCACACAGGTAGATTAATTACAAGTAATAGATAATAAGGGCATTCTATCTCACTTGCGCAAGCCATCTTTGAATTGTCCTAGTTCGGGATAGCAGGTAGTTTGGCGTATACCTGTGAAAGAAGGATCTATAAAAATGGCGCAGAAATTCGACTAGCAGTCAGTTTGTGAAGATCACTGAAGGCATACAGAGCTACATTAGAAGTTCTTATAAAATGGCGGGAGCAAGCAAGAAACAATCTAACAAGAAACCTGTTGCCGTCGGCTATCACCTGTTTCTTTATCGAGAACAACTACGGCGTCGAAATGTAAAGGAAATTAAACTAGTCAAGGCAAAGTACCAGCTCACCAATGATCTAGTAGTCATCACATGGAACCAACTCACGAGCTACAGTAAGGAAGAGCGCGACCATTTTGTTGACAGTATGGTGTACAAGAAGAAACTGAAGCAACAGATCGACAGCAAAAAGAAATCCAGGAAGACGAGGTCCATGAAGAGAACTGAATAAATTCTTATTGTTTTTTTTGTAAATATTATATAAAATTTAATGTTATAGTTTTAAGTAAAATAAATAATAATTTTCTTTATGCTTTACTACATACACATGTTTTGTCTTAAAATTTACAGTAAAAAATTTCGGCAGTTAGATTGAATGATTTTGATATTTTTATACCCTATCCTAAGGTAAAAAAAATTGATACATAGTTTGTAACATAGAGAAATATTGAAGATAGACTACATAAAGTATATATATAACTGATCAGCATCACTAGCCGAGTCGATTAAGCCATGTCCGTCCGTCCGTCCGTATGTCATCCGTTTTTGGGCCTTAAATTTTGAGCTAGGTTGATGAAATTTTGTATACGAGATCCTTGGAAAAGTAAGCAAGACAAGTGTAAAAATTTTTAAAATAGGCCCACTGACACGCCCACTTTTCAAAAAAATCACCTTTTTTCACTATTTTCATATGAAACTCGAAAAAACTTACTTGGGCAAATATGTAGATATCCACTTAATCTAAAAATGGTCTATACATTGTATATGGCCACGCCCACTTTTTAGGGGCGTTTACTTCAAAAATTAATTTTCGAGTAAAAATATTTGTTTATAGGGCAAAATAGAAAATTTTGTGAATACATTTTCCACCGCCCACTGACACGACCAAATAAGATAGGGATAGGGTATCATACGATTCGCTCCAGGCAGATTGTAGCATTTTTCACTGGTTTTTTCTCTTCTTCTTAAACGTATCATATGTATGGCTATTGAGGTAAGTTCGATGACTTCTACCCCGATAGAAAGAGGAACGAATAGCAGGACTATCAAATTTGACTTAAGTTAAAACGAGAAGTGAAATACATAATTTAGGACGGACTTGAGGAGGTACTGTTACAATCTCCTGCTAGAAATAGTAAGTCAAGACTTAGTTGGTCCCCTGGATATAATAGTGAGACCAAAGCGCTGTTCACAATCTAAATAGAAAGCACAAATGATTTTAGAAATAATGCTTTTCAATATAAAAGAACACATACATATTTTGCAAAAAATATAACTATATGCTAACGTATAGAAGTCAATAGAGAAGCAAAATGACATAACAAATTTGTTTTTGGTAAAATTAATATTTTTCGAAAGCGTGGAGGCTCGAGTCGTCAATTTTTTTTATTTATAAGACTATTTTCGGTCAATACCTATGGTTTTTTAAGTTAAAAGTTGAGAACAAATATTAGGCAGCACAAAAAAAAACTGTTATAAGATGCAATGTTCTTAAACATAAACTTGCGAATTAAATTTGATTTAATTTAAAAATTAATGTGGATGACAAAAGGCTGCACAATGAGCAAAATTTGTTTATCGTTTTGGAATTAAGACTAACTAAATATTTTAATGAGATAAGTAAGTTGGCAGCGGCAAACAGCGCAAACCCTCAAAAGTATGTTTGAACATATGTAAATAAAACATCTAAGAAAGGGGTAAAGGGTAAGGGGTATTCAGTCATATCAATATTATTACTCACTGCACTTTGGCGATTGATTTTACTAAGTTAAAAATAAAATAATATCGATACTACTATCGATTTTCATCAAAATAATTCGGGGAATTCCACTGTGCGTCAGTGGAGTAGTTCTGGTTATGAAGTGCTTCAACAATCACTGTGTATTTTTGTTCCTCTTAAATATACAGCAGTCCGGCACTAGGAAAAGTAGTGAAATATGGCACAGTAGTAGGTACTGCAAAGTAGGATTTACATTTAGACACCTGACGCAGATTTCCCAACATACAGAAACATTGAACTATAAGCAATTACTTGACGATTGCTATTTCCATTGCGTGATATTGCCAGACTACTCTTTGTCTTGAAAGCACTGTTTCGATTATAGGTTGTGGTATAAGAGACAAAGAACAATTTGAAAAAAAAATTATTTAGAGAGGTAGAAAATAAAAACTCTTCAAATTAAATTTAAGACAAAACATGTGTATGTAGTATAGCATAAAGAAAATTATTATTTATTTTACTTAAAACTAGAACATTAAATTTTATATAATATTTACAAAAAAAACAATAACAATTTATTCAGTACTCTTCATGGACCTTGTCTTCTTGGATTTCTTTTTGCTGTCGATCTGTTGCTTCAGTTTCTTCTTGTACACCATACTGTCAACAAAATGGTCGCGCTCTTCCTTACTGTAGCTCGTGAGTTGGTTCCATGTGATGACTACTAGATCATTGGTGAGCTGGTACTTTGCCTTGACTAGTTTAATTTCCTTTACATTTCGACGCCGCAGTTGTTCTCGATAAAGAAACAGGTGATAGCCGACGGCAACAGGTTTCTTGCTAGATTGTTTCTTGCTTGCTTCCGCCATTTTATAAGAACTTCTAATGTAGCTCTGTATGCCTTCAGTGATCTTCACAAACTGACTGCTAGTCGAATTTCTGCGCCATTTTTATAGATCCTTTTTTCACAGGTATACGCCAGACTACCTGATACTCCGAACAAGGAAAATTCAAACATGGTGCCTTGCGAAAGTGTGTGTACCTGTGTGACAAAGGTACATTTTATTGTCCTTGCTAATTATGATTTTATGACCACTATTGGGACAATAAAAACAGATATGTTTTTTTGGAATATCCCTTTAAGTCAAAATAGCAGGTAGTTTAAATATCCAACACTTTTGAGAAAAACAGAGTTTTCTATCACTCTCATACAAAATCTGGATAATATGGCGTAACGTGTAAGTTTCGCAAATATGGGCGTGTACTTTAGTTCTCCCGACACAGGTGCTCGTTAGTGTTGGCAGTTATGATTATGACCTTCGACCAATTCCTTATTCCTTAGATTGGTTTCTATAAAAAGGAGTAGTAAATAGAGTTTAGCTATCAGTTCGCAGATATTCTTTGTACTGTTAACTTTGACAAAGTAAGCAACTATGGCATCAAACAACCAGAAACCAGCATCTTTGACATATTGGCTCTTCAAGTACAAAAAGGCGGTAAAAGGGAATCGAGTGGAAAAAGGATACAAGTACGAAGTCAAGTACTGGCTCACGGACGAGTTAGTGCACGCTAATTTCACTCACGCAAGAAAATTCACACCAGCAGAAGTCGGCAACATGCAAGACAGCGTGATTTACAAGAAACGACTAAAGCTGATGATAGCTAAAATTAAGAAGGAGCAAGCAGCGAAAAACTCTTGAAAAATGTCTACGATTTTTCTATTAAATGTGCCTTATTATGTTAGAGTATCTATCTATTTAAGCAAATTCAAATGAAACGTTGTAATCAAAAAAAAATCACAGCATTTGTCTTTAACTTGTTTGTTTTTCCAATCGAATTAAATGTAGCTAATTTTAAAAATAAAATAAATAATTGCAATGTACATGTTTTTCTTCATTTTTGAATTTTAAACAGGCGTTTGCTTGTTAATCAGACTGTTCGATATTTCGAAACTTACTTTTTGTTCATATGCATGATTCCATTTGGATCTATTTTAAATTTATTTATTCGTCTGGATTCTGTGTTACTTCATTTATTTGCAGGAAAGCTATGCTTTTTTAATTGTTTTCGAATCTGGTTCGAAGCTGGGATTTTATACATATAATGTAGTTGAAACCACGTACATATATGTGCAATCAACATTCAATCTAACTGCCGAAATTTGATTACTATATTAAAAGTATTTTGAATAAATTTTAAGACAAATACCTATGTAGTGTAACTTGAAGAAAATTATTATTTATTTAATTAAATTTTATACAATATTTACAATAATTAAAAAAACTACTAAACTTATTCATCGACCTTGCCTTCTTCGATTTCTTGTTGCTGTCATTCTATTGCTTTAGTTTTTTCTTGTTTCTTCTTCTGTCAAATTAATATTTTTCAAAAGCGTGGAGCCTCGAGTCGTCAATTTTTTCATTTCTAGGATTATTGCCGGTCAATATAGTTTTTTAAAGTTAAATGTTGAGAACAAAACGAAAAAAATTGGGTAAGTGCGAGGAGGGCCTCGTGCAATAGTGTTCCGGACATTTTATATTGTCATTAATACTGGTTTTGATATGAATAATGTAATGTCTTGTACGTAGGTATGTCCTAGTAATACTGAGCTGAGATTCCAGTCCATTTTAGCTTACACTTTCAATATAAAACATGGCCTACCAAGCTTTTGGATAAAAATGAATGTAACCGTACTTTGCTTGTGAAATGGTTTAAGTAAAGCAAAACACTGGCGAAGGAATACAGCATTTAGAGTTTTAAAAACTAAAAAAAAAAAAAATATTTTTGAAAAAAAAAAAATGTTTTTTTAAACTTATTTAGTTTTCAAAAGCAGCATAGAGCTAACATATACGATCCATTCGTGCAAATGACTTTGTTTTTGAAAAATCGAATTCGAATGCAGTAGCAGCAAGATAAGAGCTTATAGGGAAGTCCATGCGCTCTTCTAAAATCTGTAACTCGGGAACTACTTAGCGGATTTAGATGAAACTTATAACTTGAGTAAATCGTAGTATCAAAATGATCTGCTGTAAAAATTATTTGGATAACATGAAAACTGGGGGAGATACAGTGGGGTAACTAGATGCCCCATTTTTTTAATTTTTCTCAGAAAATATATAAAATACAGGAATTTTTGTATTGTTTTTACAATCTACACTAAATTCTACGTATCTCCATTTTTTTCATATTTTTACCATTTATGGTCTGGACGCTAGGGGGGGGGGGGCAACATTTTTCAAATGTTTGGCGAGTTTTTTTGTTCAACAAATTTTGCCAGAAAAAAATATTTCTTACATATATGGAGCCCTTGCAAAATTCTCTTTAAATTGATATGCCACATGATGGGGAACAAAATAATTTTTTTTTGCCCTTCATACAAGGTGCCCAAAAAAGGGCTCCCAAAATGAAATTCATTGCCGCCATCTTGTGCAGGCTTCCACATAATGTATACGTAGCGAAAGTTTCAGCTCTCTATGTCTATCGGTTCAAAAGTTACAGGGCTGTGACAGACTGACGGACAGACAGACACCGTATCAAACCCATAAGTGTTCCGTCTTACCTTTTAAGGTCCGGAACACTAAAAACTGTGTATATATGTATATGTAGGAAATTATTATTTATTTTACTTAAAACTAGAACATTAAATTTTATATAATATTTACAAATAGAAACAAAAAAAACTTTCATTCATTTGCCTTACTGGATTTTGTCTTCTTGGATTTATTTTTGCTGTCGATCTGTTGCTTCAGTTTCTTCTTGTACAACACAGTGTCAACAAAATGACCGCGCTCTTCCTTACTGTAGCTTGTGAGTGGGTTGTTCCAAGTGATGACTACTAGATCATTGGTGAGCTGGTACTTTGCCTTGACTAGTTTAATTTCCTTTACATTACGACGCCGCAGTTGTTCTCGATAAAGAAACAGGTGATAGCCGACGGCAACAGGTTTCTTGTTAGATTGTTTCTTGCTTGCTTCCGCCATTTTATAAGAACTTCTAATGTAGCTCTGTATGCCTTCAGTGATCTTCACAAACTGACTGCTAGTCGAATTTCTGCGCCATTTTTATAGATCCTTCTTTCACAGGTATACGCCAAACTACCTACTATCCCGAACTAGGACAATTCAAAGATGGCCCGAACTAGGACAATTCAAAGATGGCTTGCGCAAGTGAGATAGAATGCCCTTATTATCTATTACTTGTAATTAATCTACCTGTGTGACAAAGGTACATTTTATTGTCCTTGCTAATTATGGTTTAATGACCACTATTGGGGCAATAAAAACAGATGTTTTTTTTTGGAATAACCCTTTAAGTCAAAATAGCAGGTTTCCATTATAATAAGTAGGGAAAATTTTGTATACGAGGTCCTTGGAAAAGTAAGCAATACAAGTGTAAAATTTTTAACAATCCGCCCACTGCCACACCCACTTTTCGAAAAAATCACTGTTTTCAGTAATTTTACATGAAACTCGATAAAACTTACTGAGATAATATGTAGATATTCTCTTACCCTACATATCTTCAGTACATTTTGTATGGCCACGCCCAGTTTTTAGGGGCGTTTTTATCAACATTTTTTTTATTTTATCGAAATAATAGCAGTTCTTGGGAGCAAAACAAAAAAAAAAAATGAAAAATTTACAAAATCCGCCCACTACCACGCCCACTTATTGAGAAAATTTTTGTTGTGGAGGAGTTTTATAGAATATTTAAAAAAAGATGCTTTGGTATATTGGTGGAACAAGGAGCAAGTATGTGCATAGGAAAGGGATAGGGTATCATACGATCCGCTCCAAACGGATTATAGCATTTTTTCACTAGTTATAATTGGCTTTAAAACTAAATATGAACCCTTTTACATCTAAAATATGAAAACAAGTGTTTCTCATTTCCTTTGACCTCCATAAAAATAATAAAACCGGATGTTCGGCCTTAAAACAAAAAAATTAATTTGACTCCAAATTTCCTAGTTTCTTATGGCAAGAGGTCACACTGATTTTCAATAGAGGCTGTGGTTTTGCTATTGCTTTCTTTTTCTTGACAATGTATTTTTAAAGGCAATATGACTCCACCGCTTATCAGCTGTGCCTCATATCGCTATCTCTCTCTCCCTACAACGCTTCATATATCCATCTACTTCTCATATCTGTGTAACTTAGTGAGAAGGACTGAAAAAGAAAACGGTTGAGATTGTCCCTACTCATTATGGATATACTCTGCCCTAGATATAAAGGTGAATTTACAATTAAACTTAAAGGAAAGTTTATTAGAAAACTTTAAAACGTAAGACTTAAAAGAAATAAATTTCGTTTATTAAATTCAAATACACTTAACATACAAATATCTTATACTAAAAAAATAAAGCTAACCAAAATTTTACTAAAGGTTGAACTACAATAAAAAAAGGGTGTGTCGTAAGACCACTTCCGAAATATTGCGGCTACAGAGAATTTCTATTTTGCGACAATAACAGTCTTTGGCTTCGATTCGTTAAGTTTTCTGTCACGTTTGCCTGTCACCGGCGAAACTATTTGACAGTTCAGCTTTAACTCTTGTCAGCGCTTTTGCGACAACTGTCAATGCCAGACTTCTTTACAATGGTGCAGTTCTCTTTCACACATTCGTTGAATGCCGCCTGTATCTCTTGTGCCTTCTTTTCCTTTTTCATTTTCATCCATATGTTGAATTTGGTAAGGTTTCGTTTGAGCTTCTGCTTATAGATGACTCCGTGTGTTAGACAGGAAAGATCGTCATGGTTAAAGTGACTTGCCTTTGGTGTGTTGCTTGAAACCAAGCCCTCGGTTAAGTCCAATTTTGCCTGGGATAGTCGCAAAGCACGGCGCTTTCGTCGGGATAGCTCTTTCCGGTAAACAAACAGATTAAAAGCAATCGAAGTGTTTGGCGTTTGTTCGTTATTTGTGTTTGATTGTTTAGTATTCTCCTCTGTCATTTTAAAGTATTTTTTCTTGTGTCTTAGATAAATTAAAAAGTGTTGCTCACGACAATGAAGGTGATCTTAAACTGAACTTAAGATCGGAATATATCAGGAATTTATACATTTTTATTTGTTTCTACCTGCAAAACGTTTAATGTATATTTTACCCCTTGCAACGCCTATTATAATAGGATAATTATCCTTAATGTTTTTTCTATCTCTGACGCCACCTGTTTTTTAATAATTTTTTAAAATAGCATTCGTTTAACTTAAGTGCAGGTATATTCGTACCTTAGTATATTTATTAATCGACCTACATATTTATATGTATTGATTTGCCTATATATGTTTGTTTGACGCTAAAAATATTAGTGAAGTACTTATTTTGTGACGCCATATTGGATATTTTAAATTATAACACCTTTTTAAGTTTTAAGTGTACTTCATTCTAAAAGAAATTTTTTTTTAAACAGAAGTATGTTAAATTATCTACTCATTTATTCATATTAAAGCAACTATTTGGTAAACAAGTAAATAAAAATTATTTTGGCACACAACGTAAAAAAAGGAATAATTGTATTTTTCAGTTGAGGCTCACTACTTCTGTCTACTGCTCAGACAAAATTGCAGGCCGAATACTTTTTTTGTCAGCATTGATCGCTCACACAGCACACAGCTTCACTCTATTTGCAGCCTCAGTACATACTTTTGGAGAATAAACTCTAGATATTGGTTAAAAAGGTGGAGTTGTCTAAAAGTGGTACAAAAGATCTTAAGAATCCTACTTTGCATTTTAATTTGTAACTGGAGTCCTTTGCCCATTTTGAAATGCTTTTGGCTTCAAAACAAATTTATTCTTTCTTGTTTAATTCATAAATATGATATATGTATGTATTCCATAAGTAAACAAAAAAACAGTTGTTCCTTTGAGTTTCATTTGGTCAAAATTTCAGTATCTGTCTGCTCAATTTAAATGCACTCTTTCCTCCTACATACCTTCCATTATATTTTCATTTCATTCCCTACTGCTTTGTGTTTATTCAAAGCAAATTGAGAAACTAATTAAATCTGACAGAAGCTCTTTCAGGAATGGGGTATCCTTTGTTTCCAAGAGCAGTCCTTTCCTCCATTTTCTTTTAATGGATATCTAAGCTAAAGTTCAGTAAATCTATTCATACTGTAATGTGTTTTATTGATTCAAGTCACGCCAAATAAATCGAATCATATTTAATGCGTAGTTAGAATCACTATTGATTACCCATAATTTTCTTTTGTGACTGCATAATACGTCTTTGAATTTGACAAATATTTGGTGTCTTCTGGCGGGAATTACTGGGTTACTACTTGGTGGGTGGGTTTTTGTGGTTGAAGATTAAATTACTATTCAGCTATCATTCCACACAAACAACAATCTGTGTTTATTGGTTTGAATCTAATAATTTACCTCGTCGGGTTGTAAATATAGATTGTGGGTAATGTTTGGCCTTCGACAAAATACTTGGTCTTCCACACGAGAAGGGACGTGAGCTAATGTTTGTTTTATGACAAATTATTCACTTTGCAGTTAATATTTATAACAAGTTAATTGCTAATTTACTACCTACTATCAAATTCATCATTCTAATATATATTTATATGAAATAAAGGACAATAAAGACTTTCCACTTTATAACATTTAAAGAATCAGTGGGTTTTTTATTCTAAGTATACAGAACGGTTTTTTTCCTTTGTTGAGATACAGATTATTAGCTAAACGCTAAACTATTCATGTATCCTCCTAAGTATCTATCTATGAATATGTGTTGTCACAA
Organism: Chalcosyrphus nemorum; assembly: GCA_949716465.1. Classification (NCBI taxonomy): domain Eukaryota; kingdom Metazoa; phylum Arthropoda; class Insecta; order Diptera; family Syrphidae; genus Chalcosyrphus; species Chalcosyrphus nemorum. Next base: position 1,790,839 of record OX454332.1, read on the forward strand.
TCGCTATCCACTGTACACTGGTCGCCCTTGCTTCATTAGAGCATTCTCAACTCAAAATATGAAGCATATTTACAGACAGGGCAAGAGTCAACAACATTCCATGTTATCTATAAAGTGTCAGCACGTAGAGCTTCAGATATCCATGAGCACCATTTTTTTTGTCTTGTGTCGGTTATTACCAACAGTATTTTATGGTTTTGGTCAACAAAGAGTCTTGTAGATACTTTGAAGAGTTGTTCTAATGAAATATGAGTATTATCATCCACAGACAACTTAAGTGTCTGACCAAACGGCCGATCGTCTGCCTTAATTAAGTAATTAGTTCTAATTGTGCTATAAGTAGCCCTAGGGTTCACATACATAAGTTCGATGTCCTTGGAAAGTATCATGATGAAATCATCTACACATGAAGTAGTGCGATATAAAAATCTATTGGATTACTCTTTTGAGGAAAGATACGCGTCTTAAACAGAATAAGTAGTAAACAGAATCTTCTAAATAACACAAAGGCGGAAAAGGAAAACGGAGGACTTTTGAGTAAAGTTGAAATTCATCTCTTTGTCTTTGAGAATTTCTAATAAAAACAGTCGAAAACAACTTTGCCATCTACTGTGTACCGGAAATGTTATATGATAGGATCTAATAACAATATTCCATTTCAACTTATATTTCTGTATTGTGTCCCTGTAATTGTTTCCGGAAATTAATGTTAGAAGTGAACGAATAGAAAGTTTGGTTGAAATGTTATTGACTTCAATGTCTTTTACTGTTTAAAAGCATATATCTTATTTCAGAAGTTCAGTTGATTCTTTATTTAAAATGAGTATTGAAAAGAAATGAATGGTACTCAATACTGGGCTTTTATTATGATCTTTGTACTTAATATACACTTTGCATTGGGTATAATTTTACAATGTTTTAGAAGGTAGATAACAAGCTATCACAACACTAAAATAGCCATGTTTTTTAAGTCTCCAGCAGCCAGCACTTCATTTGGACAACAAACTATCGGCACCTGTGTTTTATATTTCCAAGTTGCTACGTGTGACTTTGGTGTTATAACATTAGCTGTCATCAAAATATATGTTCGTGAGCTATAACTCTTTTTATGTTTCTTTCATCATTCGTTTTTAACCCTTTTTGTTTTTAGTTTACGATACCAATTTGCCTACTGCCTGCGGAAGTTTCAAAAAAACGCGGCTACGATAAATGTGCAGTAATAATACCAAAGTAAAAACTATTATAAGAAATGAAAAAGATCTGACTCTTCGAACTTGTGGGGCCAAAAGCTTTGTGCGATATATATGATATCGTATACCGTATCCGAATGATCGAGGGATTTTTGAGAAACTCTCATCTTGTCCTCGCGGCATGGATTCTTTGTAAGCGAATATCTGTCATAACTTATTAATTATTACACTTAAGACAGTTATATACTTAAGCCTTTATGCTTCAAAATATAATGCACCTCTAAGCTGCACTTTACTACTTATAATTAAATATGAGAGCAAGTTCAATACTAAATTTATTTAAAAGGACTGTCCTTCCACAAAAACTCCTGGCTTCTTAGAGAGGGTATACGGAATCTTCGTCTTCATTTTCCCAGGTAAGCAAGCTTGTATCTAAATTAATAATCCACCTTGTCTTTGTTTACATTTCCATAGAAAAACTCTTAATCAACGCTTTGAAGAAAAAGAATACCAGCGTTAGAAAATCTCCAGTTTTGTTTCCGCTCTCAATAAATAAATAAATTTGTTGATGCTTTTTCCTCCTTGTGATTATGCTCCTTCACACTGGATGCATTCCACAATTTCTTCGCTTTGAATGTAAACAAGAAAATATTTATATTCTTAAGGGTGCTCTTCCTTTGATTCAGTGGTTTTCGTTTGTTTTCCTTGGCCAGAGGGCGGATAGACCAAATAGGGTTTCTCGCCTTGTTTCTTTATTTTTGGATAGCTAGCTCCTTTGGACAAACTTATGAAGGAAAGGAAAAATTCTTTTGTTTGCACTTTATTTTTATCATTCAGGATTTTCAATCTATAAACACAAACGCGTTCTGCTTTCCTCTTTTTACTAGGCAAACAAACGATAGACACGTGCACGGGTTTAAGGCCATAAATAGTTGTGGCACAAGGACATTCTATTTTGCAAGATGGGTGGGCACACCAAATCCGTGCTCATTTTTTTTTATTGAACTTACGGTGATAGTGAACAGATTTATTTATTTTCTTTTCAATTTCATTAAGAGATATTAATCTCTATTTAATGGTGAATCCTTTTGACATTTTGTGAGCAAACTGCTACCCGTATTCTGTGTAAGGACAATCAGTTAACATCAAATATTCTCTAGGTAATTTCAAACTAGAGACAAGATAGAGTGACATACCTTGGATTGCCAATGACGTTGACTAGCAGACGTTACACGTGTAAGCATAGCGATCTTTGGTCTTTCACTCATTAAGGCTCAGTGGACTTATGGGGAAAGAGAAATGGCACAGATAAGTCAGTTGTACACGTGTCTCCTTGAGTAATTACACGCAATCAGGAAGCCATGTTTTGCGACGCTTTATTAGCATGCGGCATTATCAAGATTGACTAATGGTCTGAGTCTACCATACCACCCTGGTGATAGATAAAGTATATTATATCTTTCTGGTAGCATTTCAGCAGATGATTTACAATCTCAAAAGTAATTGGGTGCATAGAGAAAAACATAGCAAACAACTTTGGAACGGAAAACAAGGCTTTTGTTGCGTAGTCGGTGGCAAGCAACTGTACCTTAATGAAATTAAAGTTCAACGGAGAATGTAGCAAATAAGCGAATATTATTTGCACCTGGCATTCAGCATTAAGCCATAAAACAGCGCAGATAAATACACTGCGGGTCAACTTTTTTTCATCCCCTCTAATATTGTTTCAAGAAGCAGGTCATGCAATCCATACCACTGAAAACAAAATTATGCTAGCGAATTAAAAGAATTTTAACAAAAAAAACCTTAAGCTCACTTAATTTAAGCCCGTAGAATAAAAATTAAAAAGCGAATCTTTCATGCTGAAGTAACATAGAATCCTGACGAATAAATAAATTTAAAATAGATCCAAATGGAACCATGCATATGGACAAAGTGTAAGTTTCGAAATATCGAACAGTCTGATTAACAAGCAAACGCCTGTTTAAAATTCAGAAATGAAGAAAAGCATGTACATTGCAATTACTTATTTTATTTTTAAAATTAGCTACATTTAATTCGATTGGAAAAACAAACAAGTTAAGGACAAATGCTGTGATTTTTTTGATTACAACGTTTCATTGGAATTTGCTTGAATCCCTACTCAAGCACAATAAGGCACATTTAATAGAAAAATCGTAGACATTTTTCAAGAGTTTTTCGCTGCTTGCTCCTTCTTAATTTTAGCTATCATCAGCTTTAGTCGTTTCTTGTAAATCACGCTGTCTTGCATGTTGCCGACTTCTTCTGGTGTGAATTTTCTTACGTGTGTGAAATTAGCGTGCACTAACTCGTCCGTGAGCCAGTACTTGACTTCGTACTTGTATCCTTTTTCCACTCGATTCCCTTTAACCGCCTTTTTGTATTTGAAGAGCCAATACGTCAAAGATGCTGGTTTCTGGTTATTTGATGTCATAGTTGCTTACTTTGTCAAAGTTAACAGTACAAAGAATATCTGCGAACTGATAGCTAAACTCTATTTACTACTCCTTTTTATAGAAACCAATCTAGGGAATAAGGAATTCGTCGAAGGTCATAATTGCAACACTAACGAGGCACCTGTGTTTCCAACTCTACAAGAACATTATCATCGGGAGAAGTAAAGAACACGCCCATATTTGCGAAACTTACACGTTCCGCCATATTATCCAGATTTTGTATGAGAGAGATAGAAAACTCTGTCTTTCCTCAAAAGTGTTGGATATTTAAACTACCTGCTATTTTGACTCTAAGGGATATTCCAAAAAAACATATCTGTTATTATTGCCCCAAAAGTGGTCATAAAATCAAAATTAGCAAGGACAATACACAGGTAGATAACATCGATAGATAATAAGGGTATTCTATCTCACTTGCGCAAGCCATCTTTGAATTTTCCTTGTTCGGGATAGCAGGTAGTTTGGCGTATACCTGTGAAAGAAGGATCGAAGGATCTATAAAAATGGCGTAGAGATTCGACTAGCAGTCAGTTTGTGAAGATCACTGAAAGTATACAGAGTACATTAGAAGTTTTTATAAAATGGCGGAAGCAAGCAAGAAACAATCTAACAAGAAACCTGTTGCCGTCGGTTATCACCTGTTTCTTTATCGAGAACAACTACGGCGTCGAAATGTAAAGGAAATTAAACTAGTCAAGGCAAAGTACCAGCTCACCAATGATCTAGTAGTCATCACATGGAACCAACTCACGAGCTACAGTAAGGAAGAGCGCGACAATTTTGTCGACAGTATGGTGTACAAGAAGAAACTGAAGCAACAGATCGACAGCAAAAAGAAATCCAAGAAGACAAGGTCCATGAAGAGAACTGAATAATTTCTTGTTGTTTTAAAATTTAATGTTTTAGTTTTAAGTAAAATAAATAATATATTTCTTCGTGTTCAATTTAATTTGAAGTTTTTTATTTTCCACCTCTCTAAATATTTTTTTTTCAAATTCAAATTTTGCTCATTTGTTGCCTTTTTTGTCAGACACAAAAATATTTCGCAAAATATAATTTACAATTTTTTTTGCATTGTTTGTTTCTGAATACATTTTCAACACAAAAGTAATATCTAAAATGAATGAAGGTAATATCTAATTTATTTCAATTTAGTGGTATGTACTGTTAGTAACAACTCAAATCTTAGGTACATAAAAATCTTTTTTTATAACCTTCACGTCCTTTCAATAATATACGTAAAAAATTTCAAATTGATATCTTTTAAAACATACGAGAATTTTTGAGACAGTGAACCTGTGTCTGGTCCACTGTGCGACAGAATGTCTATTTGACTTTGACTGATTGAAAATGGAAAAGAAATCAATGCAAAAATTCTATTCGATTGTGGAGCCTTTTGTCATCCACATTAATTTTTAAATTAAATCAAATTTAATTCGCAAGTTTATGTTTAAGAACATTGCATTTTATAACAGTTTTAGTTTTAACAGCCTAATATTTGTTCTCAACTTTTAACTTTAAAAAACTATATTGACCGAAAATTATTTATAAGACAAATAATAAAAATTGACGACGCTTTCGAAAAATATTAATTTTACCAATAACAAATTTGTTATATCATTTTGCTTCTCTATTTACTTCTTAAGTTAGCATATAATAATATTTTTTACAGAATATTACAGGAGTTCTATTATATTGAAAAGCATTAGTTCTAAAATCCTTTTGTGCTTTCTAATTAGATTGTGATAAGCGCTTTGTTCTCACTTTGTTCCAGGGGTCCAACTAAGTCTTTCTTTCTGACAGGAGATTGAAACAGTACCTAATTGTCCTCAATCCTCACTTCTCGTTTTAACTTAAGTCAAATTTGATAGTCCTGTTATTCGTTCCTCTTTCTATCGGGGTAGGTGTTATCGAACTTAAAGCCATAAAGTCTTAGGAGCAAAATTGATACGTTTAAGAAGAAGAGAAATAGATGTATCAAAAACATTTAATCTAACTGCCGAAATTTGATTTAGAGAGATACCATATAAAATATTTTAAATAAATTTTAAGACAAAACATGTGTATATAGTATAGCATGAAGAAAATTATTATTTATTTTACTTAAAACTAGAACATTAAATTTTATATAATATTTACAAAAAAAACAATAAGAATTTATTCAGTTCCCTTCATGGACCTTGTCTTCTTGGATTTCTTTTTGCTGTCGATCTGTTGCTTCAGTTTCTTCTTGCACACCATACTGTCAACAAAATGGTCGCGCTCTTCCTTACTGTAGCTCGTGAGTTGGTTCCATGTGATGACTACTAGATCATTGGTGAGCTGGTACTTTGCCTTGACTAGTTTAATTTCCTTTACATTTCGACGCCGCAGTTGTTCTCGATAAAGAAACAGGTGATAGCCGACGGCAACAGGTTTCTTGTTAGATTGTTTCTTGCTTGCTTCCGCCATTTTATAAAAACTTCTAATGTAGCTCCGTATGCCTTCAGTGATCTTCACAAACTGACTGCTAGACGGAAATCTGCGCCATTTTTATAGATCCTTCGATCCTTCTTTCACAGGTATACGCCAAACTACCTGCTATCCCGAACTAGGAAAATTCAAAGATGGCTTGCGCAAGTGAGATAGAATACCCTTATTATCTATCGATGTTATCTACCTGTGTATTGTCCTTGCTAATTATGATTTTATGACCATTATTGGGGCAATAAAAACAGATATGTTTTTTTGGAATAACCCTTTGAGTCAAAATAGCAGGTAGTTTAAATATCCAACACTTTTGAGGAAAGACAGAGTTTTCTATCTCTCTCATACAAAATCTGGATAATATGGCGGAACGTGTAAGTTTCGCAAATATGGGCGTGTTCTTTAGTTCTCCCGACACAGGTGCCTCGTTAGTGTTTGTAATTATGATGATTATGACCTTCGACTAGTTCTTTACTCCTTACATTGGTTTCTATAAAAAGGAGTACTGTATAAAATAAATTTTATGCAGGTAAAAATAAATAAAAAGGTATAAATTCGGGATTAGACTAATCTTAAGTTCAGTTTAAGACCATCTTCGTAGTCGTGAACAGCACTTCTTAATTTATTTAAGACACAAGAAAAAAAATACTTTAAAATGACAGAGGAGAATACTAAACAATCAAACACAAATAACGAACAAACGCCAAACACTTCGATTGCTTTCAATCTGTTTGTTTACCGGAAAGAGCTATCCCGACGAAAGCGCCGTGCTTTGCGACTATCCCAAGCAAAATTGGACTTAACCGAGGGCTTGGTTTCAAGCAACACACCAAAAGCAAGTCACTTTAACCATGACGATCTTTCCTGTCTAACACACGGAGTCATCTATAAGCAGAAGCTCAAACGAAACCTTACCAAATTCAACATATGGATGAAAATGAAAAAGGAAAAGAAGGCACAAGAGATACAGGCGGCATTCAACGAATGTGTGAAAGAGAACTGCACCATTGTAAAGAAGTCTGACATTGACAGTTGTCGCAAAAGCGCTGACAAAAGTTAGTCATAATTCGTTTAAGCCTTAGTTGTGATGTGTGTTTTTGAAATATATTAATAAATCAGTTTTTCTTAATTATCATTTCTTTGTTTCATATTATTTCTTGATAAATACTTTTTACAAATTTAAATATTCAGCCTGAACGAAGCTCATAATATGTAGTTACATATACCAGAGATTTAGTTGTCATTTCTGAGGTTAGGGAAATAAATGTCCGATCTGCAATTTGAAGACCGATTTTCAAAATTAGTTTGAAGAATAGGAAAGTGTTCTTCTGGAGTAAGTCTTCCTATATTGTACATTACATAAGAAAATTGGGCAAGTGCTAGGAGAGCTTTATACTGTAATTAAATAGAAGGCAATTGTCTTAAAAAAAGAATTCTTACATATTTGGTGTTCTTGTAAGACCGTAGTAATCACATCATCTTCTGTAAAAATCATTGGGATTACATGAAAACAAGGGAATAATTTTGTTAAAATTTTCTCAAAAAATTTAGAAGATATAGGGGGGGGGGGGGCAGCATTTTTCAAATATTTGTCAAGCTTTTTTGTTCAATAAATTTTGTCGAAAAAAATATATTTCTTACATATGTATTTGGAGTTCTTGTAAAATTTTCTTTAATTTGATACGTCACGTGATAAGAAACAAAATAACAGTTTTTTACCATTTATTTCAATTGTTTTTTACCCTAAATTCATTGCCACCATCTTTAGCGGACTCCCACATATTGTATTCAAGTTTCAGCTCCCTCCAAGAAAGACACCGTATCATAACCCATGTTCCGTCTTCCCTCTTAAAGTCCAGAACACTTAAATTACATTTTTAAAATTAGACCAACGCCGTCATATATAAATATCTTGTGTGCGGTATATATGTTTGCACATACATATTATACATATTATACATAGAGGGGTAGAGGGTCTTATGCTGTAGCCGAATATTTTCAGAAGCTTTCTCACTACAGTGATACTCTTTATATTTTTTTGGGTCGTGAACCACATGCACAGTAGTCCAACGCAGTCTCTATTAAGCCATGACGCCCACAATACAGCGACATAAGCTACAAAGCAACAAAGATAACAGCGTGGTTTGAAAGTTATTTCTTAAAACATCGCCCTTAATTTGCTCCGTTTTATGTTTTCGAGTAATTATCGAGTCTTTTGTTTCTGCCAACTCAAATCTAACCCTACATACTGCATTTCCTTCGCGTGCCCTTCAATAACAATTTCTTATTATTTATTCGCCCCATGTTATATACAAATATGAAGGTGTTATGCTAACAGTCATTCCCTAGTTAAAAAGGAAATTTCACGAAAAGCAATTAGCAGGAATTGTATCCCTTTTTTCGAGTTACGCAAAGACAATAATGAAGTATTCATTATACTTAATAAACCAATAAGCTCTTAATTTAAAATTAAATGCTTGCATTTTATTCTTTTGTACGACACGTGCGGTTATGTTAAAATTACAGCTGCAGGCAATAAAGACTTCGAGTTTTATTACACAATTGGGAAACCCCAAATATACAAAATTCACTATAATAAGATTAATTAAAGAATAAAACAACATAGGTACATATTATTGTTTTAAGTGTGAAAGGTTGCAGGATATTGCTGTGTGAAAAGTGAACGATTGCACCTACTGGCTGTAGTGCTTGCACCTAAGGTGATAGTTTATAAACGTTTGCAAAATAGTGCTTTGTCTGTCCCTGTGCTCGAGAGCGTTGAATTTTCTATGGGACGAATCCACTTTCGCACAGTCGCAGGAGTCCTCAAAGGTTTAAACTTACACAAATCCGCTGGTCCAGACGGTATTCCCCCTATAGTTCTGAAGAGGTATTCTTCCACGCTGGCAAAACCCCTGCGTAAGCTTTTCTGTCTGTCCTACTATTCTGGGCTCTTTCCGAGTAGATGGAAAACAGCATTTCTCCAGCCTGTCCCTAAAAAAGGCGAATCTTCCTCTCCATCCAACTACCGACCCATTGCACTTACGTCCCTTCTTTCTAAGGTCATGGAAACGCTGATAAATCGTCAGCTTATGAAATATCTTGATTCACGAAAACTCCTCAATGACCGACAGTATGGTTTTCGTAGCAACTGGTCCACTGGTGACTTGACGGCATATCTCACCGAGAAGTGGAACCAATCTCTTCACCACTTTGGCGAAACAAAGATAGTTGCGCTTGATATTTCAAAGGCATTTGACAGAGTTTGGCATTAGGCTCTTTTGTCGAAAATGCGTCCATATGGTATCGACGAGTCTCTTCTTCAATGGATTAGAAATTACCTTTCGGGGCGTTCAATACAAGTTGTATTGGATGGCTTCAAATCTGCTATTCACCACATAAATGCTGGTGTCCCCCAGGGCTCAGTTCTGTCTCCGACTTACTTTCTTATTTTTATGAATGACCTTTTGTCTGCTACCTCTTATCCAATTCATTCCTTCGCTGATGACAGTACACTCAGTTTTTCATATTCGTTCCCCAACTCACGTCCCTGCTCTTCGGTCGTAGAAGAGGAACGGCAACGTATGTTAAACTCATTAAATTCCGATCTTGACAGCATAATCAAATGGGGTTCAACCAACAGAGTGGAATTTAAAGCATCCAAAACTGCCTCCTGTCACTCAAGCGTAACTAAACCTCCCAACCATTATCCATGAATGGTACTTGCATCGCGGAAACCGAAAGACTTGCCATCCTCTGTATGTGTATCAATAACCATCTCCGATGGAACGATCACATATTCACTCAGTTCACCCTCAAGCCCAACTTCGGACGTACTGTCAAGTACAGAGATTCATTCATTAGCCGAACAACACGTATGTGGAATGAACTTCCGGGCTCTGTGTTTCCTCACCGTTATGGCCTTCAAACATTTAAAGCCAACGTGCACAGGTACCTCCTCTGTTCCTCTTCTCCCTTTCCTAAACGCCCGCGCCCGCTGAATCATCAGTATAAGGGTATTCATATCCCCTTTGGTGCGCGCAAATTATAAAAAAAAAAAAAATGATGCAGGTTTTCTGTATTGTCCATGAAGTATATTGACGGTCGACTATATGAACGACTTGATTCGTGCTGAATATTGCAGTGCAGTTGTCTAGGTACACTTAGTGCTCTGAAGTTAACGCATCTATGAGCAGTAAAGCTCGAGCAACAGAAAATTTAGAGTCAATTTAAGACCTATGGTTCGATTTGTCACTCTTTAGTCTTTATCACCACATCGTGTATTCATTATCATCCATGATATTATGATATTAGGAAGAATGCTGGTAAAAAGTGGCCTAACACCAGAGTTAAAAGACTACCGTGCAATGAGCACAACTGCAGCTTCTATTCTCAACCTATCATCATCCTCTTAGCAGAGATTGCAGTTTCTAGTGTCATAAGATTGGTAGTATTTTGTCTTTATAGAGAGCAAGAATTCTGCTTAAGGTACCAAAACCCCTCTAAGCCTTTCTCAGCGCTCTCATTGATGTTTTCCTTTCTCGTGGAATGAATCATGAATCATTGTCGAAATGTAAAATAGTTGTCTAGGAACATAACAAGGAAGAACTTATTTTCTCTGTATACGAGGTCACTTAGTCTATATTACATACATATAAGAATAAAAACTTGCATAACATTTTCAACATTAGATCAGGATAAGTTTAATGTGCATGAGAATTGTGAAAGCATTTCCACTGTGTGCAGCGAATATGTTTAACCCTATACACCAATCTGGTAGATCATGAAACCATCAGTGCTGGCGACGACCGCATTGCACCTGATGCCATCAACTGGAAACATGTGCGCTTTTTTGCACCAATGAGTTCATTTCTAAAATAAACTTCAGTCATAAATGAGATAATTAATGTCAACATGCTCAGGAAGGACTCACTCATGCATAAATTCTATGCAGAAAGGAACAATAATATTTGGTACGACCTTGCCTCCTAAAAATAATTCTAAAATGACTTCTTAAAGAACTACATATTTATAAAATTTGATCAAATTGATTTGTTGAATCCTTTTAAGGACAATAATGACATTGCCATTATAACATCAAGGATAATGTTCACCCAACCACTCAAGCCATTCACTTTTTTTAAAGGGAAAAATTGTATCTTGCCAACCAAATGGAACAGTGCTGAATAATTGATGTGCCTTGTAGCGATATATGGCATTCAGAGAATCAATCGCGGTAAAAGGGTTAAGGGAATCTAATCCCTTGTGCATTTTTCAGTGTACCCAGACATCTGATGAATATAAAGGAGAGCCTCGAACCTATAAATTTCCTTTCAGTGCCTTAGTTCGGCAACAAAGCAGAGTTAATATGGTAGCGTACATTTTGTGTATGTACAAGGACATTTAGAAGGATCTTTTTTAAACTCGGCAAAGTGCCTACATGGCAGTATTATTTAAAGCAAGCTGACATCACAATTTGGGGTTTTTATTGAAATTCCCTTGGTATTGTTTTCTCATCCTTGGGGGATGAATTCAAATCCTTTTTTATTGTTCTTTAAAGAAGGTGTGCTACCAAATGATATGCCATAGCGGGGCATGTTCAGTCAAAGCGTTGACAAGTGAATTACCCTTAAGCAGTTGTTTAATCAGAAAGTTATGTTTTTTTTTTCTTTTAAACATATTTCTTTTTCCTTAAGACATGTTAGTTGTTATCTAAAGCTTGGGGGTAAGAGAGAATATCTACGAAATCTATAAATCACTCGAAATTCTGTTGATGGTGTCAGTCAGTTTTAAATTGCAGATATCGGATGGTGACTTAAGGCTGTCTTTCAATATTTTTACACAGCGTAGAAAATAATATCTTTCTGACCTACATTCCTGCAAAATAAATTAATTATTATTAAATATTTTTTCTTCTCAACCCTAATAATTGAAGCAAAGAGAGACACAAGAGACACCATGACGAGTAGAAGGAGCCGACTCTACTGCAATACAAAAAAAGTGTTTACTCAAAACTTACATGCATGTACATAAATATATGTTAAGCATTGACTTCAAACTCGAGATAGCATTTAATTCTGACATGATAATATTTAATTCCCACTTGAATTTGTCCATAAAGAGGACATGTCGGTGATGTTTTGGTTATTTTGAATATTTTTAAACTTGTCCTGTCCCATTTTCCAAAAACTTCGTATACAAAACTTCATTGGCCTGGAAATTTAAGGCCGAAGTATGGTGGCCTTACACTTCGCGGACGACTTCGAAGATTCGGAATCATTGCCTTCTTTACTCATCTATTGATTGTGATTCATTTCGGAACTGAAGCGTTACAAGCGCTATTGAAGTGGTGAAGAAAATACCGTTACATTGTAAGCATTTAGCTATACGCATTCACTTCTTGAGCGCCATCTACGGTTCAATATTTTCCTAACGAAACTCTGTAAATATCGGGACACTTCCTTTATTTGCCGGGCGAATGAATTTTTGTCTTTACTTGTAAAAACTGATCGCTGAAAGGAAGACCGCCTGGCTGCGATGAGAATATAAGATAATCTGTGAGAATCGGTCGTTTTATTTAAATTGATACCTTCCGTTTAAAACATAGACATTCTCAAATTTAAATAATACTCAACTATGTTCCTTCTTCCAGATAATCGTTGTGGCTAACAAAAGGTTACTCCTTTTAAGTTGAATTCAAATTGACATACGTAGGCATACTCTAGTGAGAAAAACAGCTTCAAATCCTTATAGGCAAATTACCGGGCCATCGCAGGCTCAAGAAACCTGGGAATTCAGCAGGGATCATAAAAGTTAAGAGCAATACAGCACAAAAGAGAAACCTGCCAAAAATAATTTACAAATAAAAGAATATGTTCGCTTTGTAAATTCTTCATATAACATGAACATTTAATAAATCTAAAAATAAACTAATAAGGACAGAATTAAACCAAACTGAAAACTCGAACCTTTTATGTTTTTCAAATTATTAAAAAATCCTTCTTTTTTTAAATCCTTTTAGAGAAGAAAGATAAAACCCTTTACACATGCAATGAACCAGAAAATATGGGATATGAGATGAAAGCCACTGGTATCAACGTCCTGATAATCTAATCATAAACGTTCACTTTTTTCCCATGAAATTGTAACGTTAACTTTTCCAAATTACAGTACACTTTGAAATTTGCCTTCAAACACAAATCTTTCCTGGAACAATTATGCTACATCATCCCGCTCATCCTTGGGGAAAGAACCGTTAAATACAAAGTATTTTAAATTTAATGCTGACGATTTCCTGCTTAATCCGTTCATGCCATAACAACATCAAAAACAAAATAAAATCTTCTCCTCACCAAGTAGCATCTAGAGTTTCGGGCTATAAACTTCATGAAAGATAAAGAACTTTTTTTCGTTTTTTGGCAGATTTTATTACTGCCAGCAGTATTGCATGTGTACGGCGTTTATTTCCTTACGCACTTATCACTGCTCTGTCTGCGACAGTGTTGGCTGTGTTTAGAAAGGAAGAAAACTTTTTCAACAGCCACAATCGTCCTCGAGAGGGGAATGAAACCGCATTAGTTACTTTAACTAACCGTAGCCCGACATTGTAATGAAATTATATTGTATCAAGGAACGACAGGATGTCAGCAAACAGAATTCCACAAGAGATTTGATTACATCCTTTTGAAAAATTTTCAACAGATTCCCTTCCAGGCGCTCAAACATCAGGTCTGCGTCATGGAATTTTATGAATCGTAACCGAGCGATATGTCTTGAATGGAATAGAAATCCCTTGCGAGCAGCCGGATGGAATTAAAGTAACGAATGGGAATTTCTTCAATTAATTTGCTTTCGGTGAATCCTTTTTCTGCTGAAATCCCTTTAAGGAGAGTTATTACGTCTGCTGCGTATGGTATTGTTAGGAGATGTTAAATTTATACAGGTTTTTAAGATTATAAACAACCAAAAAGGAATCCATTCTAATCACTCTGTGCCGCATTAGATTGTGAAATAATTTTAAAGGCCCTGAACTCTTAAAGATTTCCAGTAAATATTTCAAGGTGAACATAAATACCGTCAAGGAATGTGACCTACGACCCAACATTCAGTAAGGGTTTGGATAACTATTCGGCAACTTGATAGTATTCTGCTCTTCGTTCCTACTTATGTGGAAATTCCATCTACCTTTTTTTTTAACGACCTCGCCTCATCCGAATGTCTGACAAATATCCAAGAGTATTTATTGTCAAGCTTCTCAAAAATCATCTGCCATTCGGATAAGGCATAAAACTGTAGATCTCTTCTGGGCGTAAAGAAATACATATAACCGACAATACTTACATTCGTGACAAGGACCCTTGGCCCTCTGTGAGGCTGCTTATGGACCACAAAAAAAAAACATTTTTCAAAAAAATATTCTGAACTAATTTCAAGCCAAAAACATATGCAAAATGAAAATGATTATTTATTATACTTAAAACTAGAACATTAAATTTTATATAATATTTACAAAAAAAAACAATAACAATTTATTCAGTTCTCTTGATGGACCTTGTCTTCTTGGATTTCTTTTTGCTGTCGATCTGTTGCTTCAGTTTCTTCTTGTACACCATACTGTCAACAAAATGGTCCCGCTCTTCCTTACTGTAGCTCGTGAGTTGGTTCCATGTGATGACAACTAGATCATTGGTGAGCTGGTACTTTGCCTTGACTAGTTTAATTTCCTTTACATTTCGACGCCGCAGTTGTTCTCGATAAAGAAACAGGTGATAGCCGACGGCAACAGGTTTCTTGTTAGATTGTTTCTTGCTTGCTTCCGCCATTTTATAAGAACTTCTAATGTAGCTCTGTATGCCTTCAGTGATCTTCACAAACTGACTGCTAGTCGAATCTCTGCGCTATTTTTATAGATCCTTCGATCCTTTTTTCGCAGGTATACGTCAGACTACCTGATACTCCGAACAAGGAAAATTCAAAGATGGTGCCTTGCGAAAGTGATATAGATTTATTATCTATCCTTTTTAATTAATCTACCTGTGTGGCAAAGGTACATTTTATTGTCCTTGCTAATTATAATTTTATGACCACTTTGGAATAACCCTTTGAGTCAAAACAGCAGGTAATTTAAATATCCAACACTTTTGAGGAAAGATAGAGTTTTCTATCTCTCTCATACAAAATCTGGATAATATGGCGGAACGTGTAAGTTTTGCAAATATGGGCGTGTTCTTTAGTTCTCCCGACACAGGTGCCTCGTTAGTGTTTGCAGTTATGATTATGACCTTCGACCAATTCCTTATTCCTTACATTGGTTTCTATAAAAAGGAGTAGTAAATAGAGTTTAGCTATCAGTTCGCAGATATTCTTTGTACTGTTAACTTTGACAAAGTAAGCAACTATGACATCAAACAACCAGAAACCAGCATCTTTGACATATTGGCTCTTCAAGTACAAAAAGGCGGTTAAAGGGAATCGAGTGGAAAAAGGATACAAGTACGAAGTCAAGTACTGGCTCACGGACGAGTTAGTGCACGCTAATTTCACACACGTAAGACAATTCACACCAGCAGAAGTCGGCAACATGCAAGACAGTGTGATCTACAAGAAACGACTAAAGCTGATGATAACTAAAATTAAGAAGGAGCAAGCAGAGAAAAACTCTTGAAAACTGTCTACGATTTTTCTATTAAATGTGCCTTATTCTGCTGGAGTAGCGATCCAAGCAAATTCCAATGAAACATTGTAATCATCACAACATGTGTCCATAATTTTTTTTTTAAATCAAATGTAATTTTAAAAACTATAATAAATAAAATATAAAAAGTATAAGAAGAATTTTCTTAGTATTTAATTTTTTGGAACGGTATATTTTTTCTTGTTGATGAAAGTGTTCTCTATTTTGAAACTTACACTTTGCTGATCAGTCATCAGTTTGGATATATTTTAAAAATACAAGTATAATCTCAAGGAATTTTCGTCTAGCTTGGCTTTGACTTTGACAACGTACGAACCACTGAGCCATAGCCATCAAGGTATGATTGGTAGTCTTACAATATCACTACTATTTTAAAAGTGATTATTTCGATCTTCAGAACGCTTTTAAGTCCAAGGCAAAGTACCAGCTTCACCAATGATCGACTCACAACTCACAAGCTACAGCGCGACCATTTTATTGACAGTGTGTTGTACAAGAAGAAACTGAAGCAACAGATCGATAGCGAAAAGAAGTCCAAGAAGACAAGGTCCAGGAAGGGAAATGAATAAGTTAGTTTTTGGTTTTTGTATTGTAAATATTATATAAAAGTGAATGTTTAATTTTTAGTAAAATAAAAAATAATTTTCTTATAACTATGTATATATTATGTATTTTTCTTAAAATTAATTTAAAATATTTATACCCTATCCTAAGGGTATATTAAGTTTGATACATAGTTTAGAGAAATATTACAGTGTTTTTATTTTGAGCTAGGTTGATGAAATTTTGTATACGAGATCTTTGGAAAAGTAAGCAAACAAGTGTAAACATTTTCGAAATCCGCCCTATTTTGGAAAAAAAAAATCGCTTTTTCCAGTATTTTTATATGAAACTCGATAGAACTTACTTAAGCAAATATATAGTTATTTATTTACTTTGATTGAAATCTACGAAAATCAGTTTTTTGTTAGAAAACCACCCCTAAACATATGAAAATGCTACAATTTGGTTTAGGCGGATCGTATGATACCCTATCCCTTTCCTATGTACATAGCTACTTCTTCTACCAATATACTTCCTTAAGCTACTTTTTTTTTTCAAATATTCTATAAAGCTTCTCAATAACACAAATTTTCTCAATTAATTGTGACTTAAGTCGTCATAGTATTACTATTTTGTTCCATACCCCTTAGGTTGTGGATCTGTGCAATAAGGCTGCATGAATTTAAAGCGCGATCGCAAAATTAAATAAGGCCGCGCGGTGTAATTTAATTTCTCAATAACGGCCATATATCATTAACTGGCATTACAATGACTTTCTCTCAAGAGGGATTTGGTTTATGCTGGCATCTGACATAATCACATGTCGCTTCAGCGTAGCATTAGAAGAAGTTTGAACAGGATGGATGAGGAGGATGATTCAGCGTATGAAAGGTATCTTTTAAATATCTTTAGAGGGTTTTTTTGGACCCCTGTGAGTCATAAGCTTCTGAAAATCTCTAAGTATTCTCGTGACACTAATAATCTTCCACGCAACAGGTGGGGCCTTAAAAAAACTCCATTAGTATTTTCTAAAATTTGAACAGCTCATTTTACCAACAACTGAACAAATTTTGAGTGAAAAATATTTCGTCGGATATTAGGTCGCTTATGCGAGGACCGAGAATGAAGCCAGCCACATCGAGAGACAATGCTCCAGTCAAGAGGATCTACGAATCACAGGTCCAGGTTCGAGAAGGCGAAGAACATCGAATTTCCAGTAGAAGGACCAAGTTGTTGCGGACTGCAAAAGATGAAAGGCAACTGTGTCGCAGGCAGGTACTCTATTATAGCCCTTTAAATAAGTAAGTATATTCTTGCCAAAAACTGCGCAAAACTCTTTAACAAATGGACAATTAGCTTTTGCCCTCAAAACGATCTAGACTCAATAAAGATAAAAATTAAACCATTTTGCTGAAATTAAAAATAAAATAACAATCCACTTGAACTAATACTCTGCACATACCACAAAAAGGACAAGGAAAACGTTTGCATTAATTCTAAGATCGCATTAAAATTTATTTCAATTTTCTTCGCTACCTTTCATTGTTATTATGTTTTCTTTTCTTTTTTTTTTTTGGTTCGCACGTTCCTTGGTGAGCAATCTATATCCATTATGAATATAATTAAAATAAATTCCATTCAACGCCAATCTTCGATACATTATACATGACCACGCCCACTTTTAAGGAGCGTTTTACTAGAAAACGGTTTTTCGATGTTTTCATTAGAATAATATGACTTATTGAGAACAATATAAAGTGTATGTTGAAAAAACTACAAAATGCGCCCACTGCCACGCCCATGCAGTAAATTTAGAAAAAAATAAAAAAAAAAACTTTTTCACGCTATTTTAATGATAGAAGTGGGAGATGTACAGTGTTGGCCAAAACTAAAGCAACTTAAACACAGCCAACAAACACATGAGTAAAATTGTATAAATGAAAATATATTCCTTAAAATTTTTATGCAGGAATGTAGTGGTTACATTCCAAAATTAGATTATAAAAAAAAAATCCATTTATTTATAACAAAAACAAAGAAAAAACAAATAATACTAAAATATGCCGATTTTCAGCTGGACAAAACTAAAGCAACTCCATACCAAAATTGTATTTATATTCGAATTCGTTGTGTTAAACTCAATATTTTAATGCAAAAACATTATTTCAGATCACCGCTGCACACCTCCTAGGCATACTCTCCAAAATATTTTAAATTATGGAACTGGGGATATTATTCCATGCCTCCTTGACCTGAGTGAAAAGGCCCCCCTATTTCGATATGTATCCCGAATTATTCTCCGATCTACGATCTCCAAGAGGTTTTCTATAGCATAAAGTTCCGGAGAACATTCCATAATCCCAAATTTTCTATCCTGAAACCAATTTTTTAAAAGTTTTGAGGTATGTTTAGGTGCGGTATACTGTGGAAGTACCCATTTCAAAGGCAACTCCTCTTCGACATGTGGCAGCATAACGCCTTACAGGATAGTTTTGTACACAAATCGGTTCATAATTCCATCTATTTTATGGATTGGTCCAATTCCATATCCATGGAAGCATCTCCGGACCATGACATAGCCTTCTCCATGTTTGACCATACCCATCGAATATCGAGAAGTAGGTGCTTCATTGCTGAGCCGTCAAAGACGTCGAAATCCATCCGATCTCTTAATATTGAATTTGTATTCATCAGAGAATAGAGCTGTCTTCCTTTTAGACACTGTCCAGTTGATGTGGCCAGTTGTAAATTTGAATTAAGCCGTTCTGTTTTTGACCGAAATAAAAGGTTTCTTCACGACACTGAAAAATTAAAGACCACCATTCACTGCCCTTCGACGAATCGTTCTGGTGCGGATATTCATGTTCAATTCGTATCTCAACTCTCAGATGACATGAATAGATTGCTCCTAATCTTTCTTATCACATATTTATCTTCCCGGTGCGTCTTAACTCCTGGCCTGCCACCTCGATGAATCATTTTGACGGATTTGCTGGCCTTATAATATTTAATTAAACGACGTTTTACTGATTTATGACTAGAATATAGCATAGATTTCCTTGCGTAAATCTATATTCAAAATCAGAATTTATTTTTTGTCCGTTCAGAATACTATTCCTTGCCATTTTTACAAAATAAGTTACAGCAGCTTTTCATGTCTTCTGCAGCAAAATTATACCCGAAAATCGTCCAATTTTTTCTTGTTTGTTCATTGGCAGCATTTCTATAGCAGTAAATACTCAAAACAACGGTTACTTTTTGTTTTCCGTAACAGAAAATCGTTTTTTGAAGAAAGAAACGAAAAGTTGCTTTAGTTTTGGCCAGCCGTAAATGGACCTTAATTCAGTTTTGTATTTATTGTTTTTTTAATTTGCTCATAAGAGTGTTTACTGATTCTATATACTAATCTATAATATTCAGAGATATCGGGAAAAATAAATATAAAAATATTCTGGCTCATACGCACTTGTTAGATCTTAAAACAATTGTGTGGTGTATTAGTTGCTTTAGTTTTGGCCAACACTGTATATAGGCAAGGGATAGGGTATCACACGATCCGCTCCAGGCGGATTGTAGCACTTTTTTTTTGATAGTGTTTATGGCCGCTCATGCTCATTGAATTTTCTAATCCTTGGCTCGGTGTTTACAACTACTCAGCTCGAAATATCAACTCTATCCTAACTCAGTAAATTCAGTATGTAGTAATTAGCTTCTTCACCAAAGCAATAAAGTCCTACAGTTCTAATAAATAGGATACCTTACTTTAACGCACTTAACTGCGTGTAATGTGCATCCCTTAATTTAATGACTTCTTTTCCTAAGTTCTTTACTGTTTGAACTGTAATATTTTATGACTTAGCACATTTGCTAATCACTTGTCTAATTCTTAATTTCGTTTCTACCTGAAAATGGATTTTTCCAAATGCATTGCTACTCTGTTTGCAAAATCAGTTAACAAATATCTCTCGAGGCTTAAACACCGTGAAAAACTAACATCCTTGGCATTCTATATATCATGGGCGCAAAAAATGGAGTACAAACTGGTGAAAACCAAGTGTCTGTTCCGTATCTATTGTTTTTATATCTCAAAGAACTCCGAACTGGACGACGGGTTACTTTAGACCAAAAATACAAGTATGAGCTTAAATATTGCCTTACCGACGAACTGGTGCACGCCAACTATAGCTACGTTAAAGGATTTACTCAGCAGGAAATTTTAAATATGCAAGACAGCGTAATTTATAAGAAGCGATTGAAGTTGAAAATTGCAAAACTATTGAAAGACGAAGAGGCCAAGAGTAAGCCGAACAGCGAATCCAATTGAATAACCCAAAAAATGATAATTGTGAAATTAAGAACAAGTTAATAAAGTTTGGAAGTAACAAAAAAAAAATTAAGTGAATAGCACGAGTGATGTAAAATGTTCCAATGTAAGAAAAAATCAAAAATGTTTAAAAGTATAAAATTAAAAAACAAAAATAATACTATGTATCTGTCTTTGTATTGAATTATCAAGATTTAATAATTATTTTTTTTTTTGCAAGCATAAAATTTACAAAAATAATATTTGTCTGTCTGTGTATTGAATTATCAGAATTTAATAATTAAATTTGTATTTTGCTTAAAAGTATTAGATATACAAAAATAATACTATATATCTGTCTGTGTATTGAATAATTAAATTTGTATTTTCTTTAAAAGTATAAAATTTACTAAAATAATACATTATTATTATAAATTATGGAACAATCAGAATTTAATAATAAAATTTATATTTTGCTCAAAAGTTGTATTTTATTAATTCCTTCAACATCTCCATAATCCCCGTTGAGGTAGCATTTAATATAGTTCACGGGGAGGGTTACTTATGGCTAGCTATGCTGTACTTCATTTTATATTGTTCAGCTCTTTATTTAATTTTTTTTTTTTCGAGTTCGACCCGCCTACAAGTATATATTCCCAAAAAACTGTTTGAATGGCTGAAAATTTGCTACCCCTATTCTTAAGCGATTGAAATATATCTTCTGTTTATACCCTATCCTAAGGGTATATTAAGTTTGATACATAGTTTGTAACATAGAGAAATATTGCAGATAGACCCAATAAAGTATATATATATATGATCAGCATCACTAGCTGAGTCGATTGAGCTATGTCCGTCCGTCCGTCCGTCCGTCCGTCCGTCTGTGTGTCACCAGTTTTTGGGCCTTAAATTTTGAGCTAGGTTGATGAAATTTTGTATACGAGGTCTTTGGAAAAGTAAGCAATACAAGTGTAAAAATTTTTAAAATCCGCCCACTGACACGCCCACTTTTCAAAAAAATCCCTTTTTTTCACTATTTTCATATGAAACTCGAAAAAAATTACTTGAGCAAATATGTAGATATCCACTTAATCTACAAATCGTCTATACATTGTATATGGCCACGCCCACTTTTTAGGGGCGTTTACTTCAAAAATTAATTTTCGAGTAAAAATATTAGTTTATAGGGCAAAATAGAAAATTTTGTGAATACATTTTACACCGCCCACTGACACAACCAAATAAGATAGGGATAGGGTATCATACGATTCGCTCCAGGCGGATTGTAGCATTTTTCACTGGTTTAATATGTGCGTCGACATTTTGGTGCATGAATCCTGTAACAAAGGCATTCATCTCATCATGTTTAGACTCTATCACTAGCCCATTACAGTTGCTAATGATGAATATAAGATCGAACCCTCTTCGAAATATAAAAAAAATACTTTCTGCTGGAACTCAGAAATGGATAAGGTTGACAAATTGCCGAAGGAAGAACCTGCACAAAACTACCAATGCAAATGGTTTAATGCTTTCTACTTTCCATCCATCAGATATCATCTCAAGTCAATGTGCGCTTTTAGTGAAACATGTCATGTTCTATTACTATTAATATTATTTGCATTTGGTATAATGCACCGCGACCTAGCGGTCTATTGTGACTTCTACTTACTTTGGAGAAGTTTGTAAGCTCTTACTTAGCCTAGGTAAGAAAAGTTTTAAGAATCTAAGAATGAGTACTGGGTCCATGATTGGCATATTCTCTACTGATGCTAAGGGGTTCCCCAAATCTTTCAGCGTCTTGTGATTTAACGCCTTACACGATTCTAGCAAGTGCTCCGAAGTCCTACTTGACTCATTACGGAAAAGACTTTCATTTGTTATACCCACATAGTTTCCGTAGATGGTGTTTCAGTTTGCAATGTCCTATAAAGGAGTCTGGGTTATTCTTGCTAAGGCAGATGCAAGCTGTAGAACTATTCCATTTGTAGCTTGCCAGTAGCATCTTAGCTTGTCTGTTCTCGCCCTGTATTCTTCTTCCCTCTTTTAAATTTTTTTAAGTGTCGACAATTTCATCGTAGTAAAAATTATTATTATATGATGGTGGTATTTAAATTCAATCGAATATTATTTCTTTCAATTCACTCAATTATAAAATTTCTGTGTTTTAATATTTTCTAAGAAAAACTGGATCCTCGTTATGTTTTAGAGACAAACTTTTTACAAATTCATCTCAATAGCAGCCAAGTGTCTTTTGCATTCATTTGGGAAATAAGTTTTCGATGGAATTTTTTCCTCTTCTCTTGCAAACTTTGACTTCAAATGCGAACACGACCATATCCCAAAGGACTTCCCAAAAGAAAAAGGTCAGCATTGTATGACTATGACCACGTTGTATGATTACTGAAACTGATTGAATACGAATAAGTTCGTGCTTTTGAGAGTCTTGTAACTTTTTAGGTCGATAGTGCAAAGCTGAATATGCATATAATTTCATTGAATCGGTTATTAACAAGGAAATTCAAGATTTAAAGGAACTAATCACACGAATGCGACTGATACTGTTCGTTGCTTTGTGCATTTATATGTTGTGAATCTTTGAGAAAGTTGGCGTGGGTGAAAAACGATATTTAAAATAGTAAAAATTTTAAGGATATTTTTTTCCAAAACGACTCTTGTGATTTTATGTACATATGCATATCTGAGTAATAAATTACATAGCAATCTGTATTAGATGGAAAACGATGTTTATCCTAATATATACATATATAAATAAGTGCATAAACAGTGGTGTCGAATTTTGACGAACCTGGTCCGGGCGGGACTAAAATTTGTTTATAATTAGCTTATATCTTCTGCGGTTTCAGACATACTGTTTCGAATTGTAAGGACAAAGTACTGAATAGATGTGTTGCTTCTTCATTGAATGGGGTAGGTTCTCTCCTTGCCTTATCATTTTCTCTATTTCCTACCTATGAGGGAGCTATTGATGGTGTTCCTTAAACAAATCAATAATTTGGCCTTCTGGGAAACACTTCTCGATATCCTTGAGTTGGAAAGGTGATTGGACCCTATTGCTACCTTAGCTTAGATCCTTCTGAAAACCTAAAAATTAAGAAGACTTCTTATACTCCTTGCAAAATTTTATTTATTATAGTTTTTTAAAATTACATTTGATTTGAAAAAGAAACAAGTTAAGGACACATGTTGTGATGATTACAATGTTTCATTGGAATTTGCTTAAATAGATAGATACTCTAACACAATAAGGCACATTTAATAGAAAAATCGTAGACATTTTTCAAGAGTTTTTCGCTGCTTGCTCCTTCTTAATTTTAGCTATCATCAGCTTTAGTCGTTTCTTGTAAATCACACTGTCTTGCATGTTGCCGACTTCTTCTGGTGTGAATTTTCTTGCGTGTGTGAAATTAGCGTGCACTAACTCGTCCGTGAGCCAGTACTTGACTTCGTACTTGTATCCTTTTTCCACTCGATTCCCTTTAACCGCCTTTTTGTATTTGAAGAGCCAATATGTCAAAGATGCTGGTTTCTGGTTATTTGATGTCATAGTTGCTTACTTTGTCAAAGTTAACAGTACAAAGAATATCTGCGAACTGATAGCTAAACTCTATTTACTACTCCTTTTTATAGAAACCAATCTAAGGAATAAGGAATTGGTCGAAGGTCATAATCATAACTGCCAACACTAACGAGCACCTGTGTCGGGAGAACTAAAGTACACGCCCATATTTGCGAAACTTACACGTTACGCCATATTATCCAGATTTTGTAGGAGAGAGATAGAAAACTCTGTTTTTCTCAAAAGTGTTGGATATTTAAACTACCTGCTATTTTGACTTAAAGGGATATTCCAAAAAAACATATCTGTTTTTATTGTCCCAATAGTGGTCATAAAATCATAATTAGCAAGGACAATAAAATGTACCTTTGTCACACAGGTACACACACTTTCGCAAGGCACCATGTTTGAATTTTCCTTGTTCGGAGTATCAGGTAGTCTGACGTATACCTGCGAAAAAAGGATCGAAGGATCTATAAAAATGGCGCAGAGATTCGACTAGCAGTCAGTTTGTGAAGATCACTGAAGGCATACGGAGCTACATTAGAAGTTTTTATAAAATGGCGGAAGCAAGCAAGAAACAATCTAACAAGAAAACTGTTGCCGTCGGCTATCACCTGTTTCTTTATCGAGAACAACTGCGGCGTCGAAATGTAAAGGAAATTAAACTAGTCAAGGCAAAGTACCAGCTCACCAATGATCTAGTAGTCATCACATGGAACCAACTCACGAGCTATAGTAAGGAAGAGCGCGACCATTTTGTTGACAGTATGGTGTACAAGAAGAAACTGAAGCAACAGATCGACAGCAAAAAGAAATCCAAGAAGACAAGGTCCATGAAGAGTACTGAATAAATTCTTATTGTTTTGTTTTTGTAAATATTATATAAAATTTAATGTTCTAGTTTTAAGTAAAATAAATAATAATTTTCTTTATGCTATACTACATACACATGTTTTGTCTTAAAATTTATTCAAAATATTTTTATACAGTAAGTTAGATTGAATGATTTTCATAATTTTTTTGTTAGATAGATTTATTATCTATCCCTTTTAATTAATCTACCTGTGTGACAAAGGTACATTTTATTGCCCTTGCTAATTATGATTTTATGACCACTATTGGGACAATAAAAACAGATATGTTTTTTTGGAATATCCCTTTAAGTCAAAATAGCAGGTAGTTTAAATATCCAACACTTTTGAGAAAAACAGAGTTTTCTATCTCTCTCCTACAAAATCTGGATAATATGGCGTAACGTGTAAGTTTCGCAAATATGGGCGTGTACTTTAGTTCTCCCGACACAGGTGCTCGTTAGTGTTGGCAGTTATGATTATGACCTTCGACCAATTCCTTATTCCTTAGATTGGTTTCTATAAAAAGGAGTAGTAAATAGAGTTTAGCTATCAGTTCGCAGATATTCTTTGTACTGTTAACTTTGACAAAGTAAGCAACTATGACATCAAATAACCAGAAACCAGCATCTTTGACATATTGGCTCTTCAAATACAAAAAGGCGGTTAAAGGGAATCGAGTGGAAAAAGGATACAAGTACGAAGTCAAGTACTGGCTCACGGACGAGTTAGTGCACGCTAATTTCACACACGTAAGAAAATTCACACCAGCAGAAGTCGGCAACATGCAAGACAGTGTGATTTACAAGAAACGACTAAAGCTGATGATAGCTAAAATTAAGAAGGAGCAAGCAGCGAAAAACTCTTGAAAACTGCCTACGATTTTTCTATTAAATGTGCCTTATTGTGTTAGAGTATCTATCTATTTAAGCAAATTCCAATGAAACATTGTAATCATCACAACATTTGTCCTTATTTTGTTTGTTTTTCAAATCAAATGTAATTTAAAAACTTTAATAAATAAAATTTAGCAATAACTATTTTAATGTTTTCATAGTGTTTAAATTTTCTGAACGGTTCTAGGTATTCTCTCCTTGTTGATGAAAGTGTTTCTCATTTCGAAACTTACAGTTTGCGCATCGGTATTATATTGTTTGAATATACGTAAATTTATAATAACTGAATCCTAGTTTAGCAAATAAAAAAAACATATGTACATACATATATAGTTACCTATGTTCCAGTTTTTTCGCTAATGGAAAAAGCCTACGAGGAGATTTAAACTAGAGATGTGTCTGTTTGTTGCTATATTCGGTTAACGTAATGAGGAAGTTGAGTACCACTGTTTTTGAGAAATATCCTTTATAAAGATATAATGTTAAGTGCATAAGCCATAGTGGATATAGAGCTGTTTTGTACGCTCCTATGACACAAATCGAAATACATACATATGTAAGTATATCCCCTTTTTTAGGTACACACTCTTATACAAAAAATTATTCCCATTTATTTATTGAAGTGAATGGACTTTATTTAAATTTCCAAATCTAGATAAGACCAATCCTACAAACTTCTCAACGACATCATCCTTAGCAAAAAAAAAAAAAAACTTTTCAAGGGTATTCTTTCTTCTATAAAGTACATTAATACATAAATTAATTTCGCTTACAAACAACAGTATATCATTCAACCTAAAGCTCCTTCGTCCACAGATATCATTAATTCCACGAAGTTTTTCGATAACAAATCAACTTTATCATTCAATACTAAAGTGCTTTTTGACTAAACAAACAAAAACCTTTACAAAAAAAAAAGTCAATCCTGGCGACATCTCATTTCTAAAAAGTTCTTTAGCAACAATCCTCCACCTACTAACCGTAGACATATAAATAGATACTTACCAGAAATAGAACCCCGGTCATTGCGAAAATAAATCGCCAATATTAATCAGTGTCTCTGTGTATTATACTCTGTAGAGTTTTTCTTCAAGTCGAGAAAGACAAAAAAGCGGAAATAGGAAACGTGGATGAAAAAATAACGAAGAGTTTCACAATTTTGAAACCACTTTAAAAAAGAGACTAGCAAAGGAAAAACAATATCTTTTCTGACACCCGTGTATCGGATATTTGCATTCCTCGGGGATACATGCTGAGCACATCCTACACACCACAGACGGGAAATTCCTGCTCATTCAACACACCCACAAATGTTTAAAAAGTTTGAAAGCAATTTACGATTATGCAAGAGATTCTTCTTCTTTGATAGCAAAACAGCACATAGCGAAGGGGTACGAGTATTTTCTGTGAAATTGAAGAGATTTTCAATTTGGAAAATTGATTTCTTATTTTTTTTTTTTTTTTGTGTGAAAAGTTGTTCGTCATCATATTAACACTCATTTCTTATGTCAAAAACTCAAACGACATTAAATCAGGATATTTGTCACACCGCCACCTTCAGATGGGCATTAATTCCACGCGTGTCCTGAGATGTAAGGAAAAATTCCCATTTTGAGCGACATAAAAGCCTACAATTATTATCAATTGAAATAAATCAAAAATCGTTTACCAGAAGATGATATCGGTATCGATGGCTTTTCTCCTGGTATCTGAGAGGGTGGGTATAAATAGAATACCTATTTTTTTTTTTAAAAAAAGAAGGAAAGCTTACTTTGAGTTGTGTGGCCTGGATGTGGGCGAATAAATTTGAGTTGTGAAATTTTTCTTGCAAGCAACCAATCTGCGGTGGTTTGTTCCTCCATTAAAGGCAAAGGTGTGGCCAGGAGTATCATTTATTTAATGGGTTGAAAATACACTGAAGGCCAGGTATTTTTGGCTAAGGCGGAACTTCTAGAGCTATTTTTACCAGTATAACGTTGTTTATAGATGTCTTTATACAAAGTCTTAGGGTGAAATCAACCAAAGCTTCAGGTGGGTTGAACGAATATACAAAGTTCAAGCGTACTACGTGCAAATGAACTATTAATTAGCCATCGGGCAGTGATCGCACCTGCTAATGAAAACATTCGTCCTGTGAATTCGACAATCCAACTTTGGGGGAAACTACAATTCATGGAAACATTAGAGAAACTAACAGGACGAGTTCTATTTTTGGAACTGTCTATTTGTTTTTCCTTTTTTTTTTGGTAGACGTAACATACGAACCAGGAAATATTTGCAAAAGCAACTTTTAGAAACAAAGTTTGGGTAGTAATGAAATCAATTTGCTATCGATAAACCTTTGGTACTAATGATATGAGCACGCAGTGAAAGTCCATGGGTATTCTGTTGCTTGAACCGAAATTAATTTCTGTACTCAAGTGCTTTGGATGATTTTTTTTTGTTTGGAAAATAATATTGGAATTTAAGGGTTGTCTAGCTTAGTAAGTAAGAGAGGTTGTTGTCTTTGAGATAAGAATCATAAGAAATCATAACAAAAATTTGCTTTTAGTAGTTCCGAATTTAAATACCTTCGAATTTCAGAATAATAGAGAAGACAAAGAGTAAAATTAGTAAGCTCGGACGAATCTCGAGAAGGTCGGCTCGAATGCTTGATCGGCGATACAAATGTAGTCTTGGTGAAGGCTAAGATTGACGAACGTGTCAGGATGATGCAGGGGATGATAGCGTTCATGTCTGAGTCATGAATTACAAATCATCACTTGAAATATTCGGAAAATTCGATCCGAATTTTTAATGGAGCGCTAAAAGAGGCCCTTGTTCAATATATCCTGGATAAATTTGAAAATGGAGAGTCAAACTGCTTCAATAAGATCGATACAGGTGATGAAATTTTTTTTTGCAAGTACGACCCGGACACTAAACACCACTTTATAGTACACATCCCAGAAGTTGCAAATTCTCCAGTCAAGGCCAAACAACAAAAGTCAGTGCCAAATGTAAAATCCATTTATTTCACAAGGGTGATAAGGGCCGCCGTCATCCCGCTTAAAACTGGCCAAGAATTTACTGCTAATTATACTTCAATTTCTTGTCCTCTCGGGCATCAATGAGCTTGTCGCATAGAGTATGTAATATTGACTACTATCTACTACCAAAAGAGATCATTTGGAAGGCTGCGTTAAACTACATTTTTAACGAAGGATGGTCACCCAGTATAATAATCTTTAATGGCTCCATCGAAGGCTCCAGTCTGTACTTGCATACGACTTCTTGTCATGTGAAATGTTCATATTGAAAATATGCATTTAGGTACATTTCCCCCGAGAGTGCAACTTTTGCCTTCAATCCAGTGCCTCAGATCTGGGAGATATTGAAGATTATTTCCATAATCCCACTTGTTGATGTGCATTAAACTTCTACTCAAAAAATGATACAGTTAACAAGTTCCTAATGTGCAGGAATAACGTCAGTAATGCCTGAAAATATAGTCTCAAAGTTTGTCTCAACTGAATCAATTGCAGAACCTTCTTAAAAGCCACTGAAAGTGCAAATCCATAAGGATAACTATCAACAAAGAAAAATAAGGACTCATACGAAACAACTGAAAGGTTTATTGCCCCTTTAAATAGAGATGCAAATAAGAGATGGACACAGGAATTTGTTAAACGAATTAGGCTAGAAGTCTGTACAAATCCCTTTATTCCTTTGATTAGGAATTAATTACATCCTTCCCACTCTCAGCAATTTTCTTTTTCTGCCATCGAAACGTGAACGTGTCCTCTTTTGTGTGTGCAAAATACTATGATATCCGCTGAGGTTTTCCCACGCAATGTATCGGACAGTGATTTGAATATTAAAGGAAAATAGCAATTCGCATGCAAAACTGAGCCACGTGAAATGATTTCGCTTCTTTTCAGAGTGGAATTTAAGTTGCAGATTAGTTCAATTATCCAAGGACACCATTTGGGATTTGCTAAAGTTAATTGCAATTTCAAAGCAACTGAAGTGGAACGCTGTTTCAATGAAAGGATTCAAAGGAACAAGAAATAATTTGCATAATATTATAAGTATGTATAATGGGACTTTTTGTCCCAGTGGGCGTAGCATAGGATCGCCAAAATATTCATAATAGAGAAATGAAATGTAGGAAAAGTTATGCAAATTGAATCTCCTTCCAGATGGGATAGAATGAAGAATAAAATGAGCAATAGCACCAGTGTGCATACGGATTCGTGTTCTCCTTTTACAAAATAAATATAAATATGAGTCTAATGGAGACTTGTTTGAAATGGCAACATAAACTACTCAAAATTGTAGTTAGGATACAGTTGACACAGTGGGTGCTCAGCGAGAGCTCTCTATAGACGTATGCACTTTTCCTCAGCACACGACTTTCCCCAAAAACAATAAATGGGAAATGAAGAGTTTGGTCTTTTAGAAAAAAGTAGTTCGGAAGTTAAATATTGGTTGATATATGTATATTCTGTTTAAAATTTATTTGACTTTTATAGATGGATCGTTCATCCTTATAACTATCAAGGTAATAAGACAGTTGTATCAACTAAGAAGTGCAAGCACTTAAAAGTTTCTGGCAACTGACATAGGTCCTTGAGGGTAACAAAGAAGCTGACATACTAGCAAGAAGAAGCAAATATGGCTGGCCACGGTGTAGTGGTAGTGAATTCGGTCATTAAATCAGAGGTTTGGTGATCAATACCCGACCAAGTCCATTAAATTTTCACAGTATTAAAATTAAATTATTCGCTCAGAAAGTACTTTGTGTATTTCAACATGAACGCGAAAAAAATACTGTGAATTACGAACCAATGCAAGAAAATCACACACAACTCTCTCCCCAGTCAAATTGGAAACCACCCATGGAGAATACAAAATTGGGCAAGTTCGAGGAGGGCCTCGTGCAATAGTGTTCCGGACATTTTATATTGTCATTAAATAGAGCGCAATGTTATTCATATCCTGCATAGGCACACATAATACTGGTTTTGATATGAACGTTGTAATGCCTAGTACGTAGGTACATATGTCCTAGTAGTACTGTGCTGAGACTTCCAGTCCATTTTAACTTGCACTTTCGATATAAAACATGTATTGAATTCGTGCAAGAATTGGAACTCGAGATATTAAACAATTCTGAAATTACGTTGATAGAAAAGCTTGTATAGTGTGTCTGCCGCTTCTGTTTGTCTGTCTGTATGACTAAACGAGTGAATCAATTTACTTCAAACTTCATGTTAGAGAGCTAATGCATGGCCCCTAAAGGGGACATTGAATTTTTTGTTGTAGCCTTACCCTTAGAGTTCCTTCACGTAGCGCCATTTTTACAAACACGGAGTTTTCTCCAAAATGGTTTCAACCATTTTCATAAAATTTCATATTTCAGTTAGTTTAGGCGTACCAACCTTTTGGATAAAAATGCATTTAACGGTACTTTGCTTGTTAAATGGTTTAAGTAAAGCAAAACACTGGCAATACTTGACATGGGAAGGAATACAGCATTAAGAGTTTTAAAAATTTAAAAACAAAAATATTTTTGAAAAAAAATTTAAAAAAAACTGTAGTTTTTTAAACTTATTTGCGAGTAGTTTTCAATAGCAGCATAGAGCTAAAATATACGATCCATTCGAGCAAGTTACTTTGTTTTTGAAAAATCGAAATCGAATGAGGTAGCAGAAAGAGAAGAGAATATAGGGAAGTCAATGCGCTCTTCTAAAATCTGTAACTCGAGAACTACTTGGCGGATTTGGATGAAACTTGAAATGAGCAAATCATAGTATCAAAATGACCTACTGTAAAAATTATTTGGATAACATGAAAACTGGGGGAGATACAGTGGGGTAATTAGATACCCCATTTTTTTTAATTTTTCTCAGAAAATATATAAGATACAGGAATTTTCGTATTGTTTCCACAATCTACACAAAATTCTACATATCTCCAATTTTTTTCATATTTTTACACTCATATTTTTCGGGCCGCTATTTCTTACATAAATGGAGCCCTTACTAAATTTTCTTTAATTTGATATGCCACCACATGATGGGAAACAAAATAATTTATTTTTGCCTTTCATACAAGGCGCCCAAAAGAGGGCTCCCAAAATCAAATTCATTGCCGCCAACTTGTTCAGGCTCCCACATAATGTATCGTATCGAAAGTTTCAGCTCTCTACGTCTAACGGTTCAAAAGTTGCAGGGCTGTGACAGACTGATGGACAGACGGACAGACAGACACCGTATCAAACCCATAAGTGTTCCGTCTTTCATTTTAAGGTCCGGGACACTAAAAATGAAACCTAATATCACCTGAGTTTCAAATACCACTACACCAACTCTTTCCCATTATTTCTTCACTTTTCCAAAATCATAAAAAAAAGAAGTGGTCGTAGGACCAACATTTTTTTGTAGAATAGGATAGCAAAAAATACGGGCAGAGCAAAGAGGAAAAGCAGTAAATGACCATATAAACCAGAAAAGGAGTAAAATCTGCACTGCAGATTTTCTAGGGATCATTAAGAAACCCTTACCCACCTTCTCACAGAATGTGAAGCAAAAACTCACCAAAAGAAGAACTTACCATTAAAATAAAATCTGGTCTCTACTACGAGGGTACAATGAATCTAAATAATATATTTTTTTTACAAAAAATTTTATGAGTACTGCAGCTATAAAGTAGTAATGCTCGTGCATTCAAGTGGAACAGCTTAGGCAGTTCACAGTTTTTGCTTTCACAATTCTTCTGAATACATGCAATTTAATACTATCGGGTACATCATACAGCCAGTGTTGCCAGCTTGGGAATTCTCCGAAAGTAAACATTATTGGATAAATTTTGAAAATGTTTATACTTGTAAAAATAAAAATAAATATAACTAAATAAATATAACGCCGTAAGCAGCCCATAGAGGACCAAGGCCTAGCTTCTTACAACTGTACATGTTGAAGTGACCTACAGTTTTAAGCCGTATCCGAAGGGCAGAGGGGTTTTGAGAAGCTTTCTCATAACATAACAAAGAGGTGGGGCCTTGAAAAAGCCTTTGATGGTAAAGTACTGAGTAACCACTGAGCCACGGCACCCAAAATATTTATTTAGTTTAGTTTAGTTTATACTTGTACTGTACTTTTTTCTAAAGGCTCCAAGCACCAGACGAGCCCATCTTTGATATTTCTCTATGTTACAAACAGTTGTTAGATTGGGGTACTTTTTCCCCAAAAAACTTCGTACATCATACACAATCTGGGGGTTTTTTCCGAAAAATATGCCAAACCTGGGGGTTTTACGATTTGGTTGGGGGAGGATATTTTGAGCATCTGGCAACGTTGGCTACAAACTATATTTTTAACTTAATATACCTTTACGATACACTAATTCTGTGGGATTTTGCCGAAATAAATGCCAAGTCTGCGGTTTCTACGATTTTATAGTCAGTTTAACTATTTTTACTATCTGGCAACGTTGTACTCTATGTACTCTATGTAATCCAGCACACTGATGACTATGCCACGAGATCCACTCATTCTGTTTTGATATCATAATGAGATATAAAACCACACCTACAAGAACAACTGAGGCACTGAATGTTTCAATTAATGCAAATGATTCTCAGAATTAAGCATTTTCATATGATTCGAACCCACGACATATAAGATCAAGATTTCTTGAACGTTTCGTTCACATCTACGTTCTATTATGTTGAAAAAGCAATCAAATTCCCAGAACAATCAGACTCAACCAGTCGATTCGGCTATCATTTGTTCCTCTGATATAAAACTTGGGGTGTTGGAGCATGAAACATGCACATACCTATTGGGAAACGACCAAACATTAATGTCCACTGAACCATTGCTTGCCACACAATGCTACTTAATGGATAATTAGTTTAGTTTCAGCTCCCTAAACTGCATTACTCGCCGAATTTCAAAGGATACACATTCTGGAGTCACCAGTGTATTGATTGCAATTAAAAATCGACAATTAACAATTGATTTTTTCAATCTCCTTAGTTACAATTCGTAATTAACTATTAAAAGTTCCAACTGCCAATTCCAGAAATACTTGAATTAATTGTTCATTTTCAAAAATTATTGTACTTTCATATGCCGCTTACTCGGACTCAAGTCCATGAACTGAAAGGTTTTGTAAACTCAAATTAAAATCGTACTCCATGGAGTCAAAACTTTTGAGCGAGGACAACCCACAATTCTGTTCTATGAATATATGAATAGATGTTTTCAAACTGAATTGGTCGAATTTTTTTTTTTTAACATAATTTCCAGATAAATTTCATTTGATTTTTATTCTTTCGTTCTACAAGGACCCCTTTCGAAAACTTTACCTAACACCTGGTATTTTCTTATGACAAAACTTTAAAACTGTCATGAAACACAGAAAACTTCTTCGTTAATATGCAAAATTGCTTCCATCTATACAATAATAAAAAAAAAAACTTTAATGCATTGGAGAAAACATTCCATTTTCCCCGACATCAGATCTGCAATATTACGCTTGAATACACCTAACATACCAGGTTATATGCATAAATTAAGACGACAGATTTCATGGCCGTATCCGACCACCCACACGCAATAAGTAATGAGAATTATATTCCTGTGACTTGAAGAGGCGCTGTCTCAAGGACGAGAGCCTTTTTGATTTTACCGAATTAAATAACTTAAATCACACGACCGAAATCCGTTTAATATCCTCTAAGTCGTGCCATCCATTTAAATAAGCGACATTTCGATTGTATTCTCATTTCAGTAGGTGTTTCATTGTTTTTTTTTCCTCTTGTGCACACACAAGAAATTCAACTCACATCGTTGCTAAATCGTCGTTTAGAATTTATGTTGTGAAAATTTAATATTCATTCGTAAACACTTGCGGGGTTAGGTAGCAAGGAATCTAGGACCGCTAACACATACCAAGCCCACATTAATTCATGTGAAATATGCATGAATATTTCCCTAAATAGGCATTAATCATATGCTCCGTTCATGAAAATGTATCTTAAGGCGCGTTTGAGGTTTCTGTATATCGTCAGACTTTGGAAAATCACATTTTGTTTATTAAATCGATTCCTTGGGGATCAGGACGACCTTTGGTTTTGTTTTATGATGAAGCAATTTGACTATGTGACAGTTATGAGAATTTTTGATACATTTTGCCGAGGATGTTGACTTTTTGAATTTACAGCTATATTTTCTTCCAGGTATTGATTCGTTTAAACAAACAAAGATATACGGTTTCGCTGCCAAACCAACGCAACGTATCGCATCTCCTGGGGAAACGTCTACATTTGTTTGAAATTTTCTTTGAAATTTTACCTAGGCTGAGAAAAAATTTCAACTTACGGAATACATAAAAAAGTTTTCTTTTGAGATGGAACCTTAGGATGGTGTGAGATTAAAAAAAATATTTAGATTGTTACCACGAAACATTATAAATATACATTTGTATTCATGCAAAAGGCCACATTGCTTTGTCTTGTTGATAATACAATGTATGTATCAAGAACAAAAACTTTGAATAGATTTTAAAAAGAAGAAGATACAACATCGTTAAGATCACACAGCGTTAAGCAGCGATCAGAAGTGCGGCTTCAGTGTGAAAACTTCGACTTTGACAAGGCAGTTATATGGTCTTCAAATCTCTCATCAAACTTATTCACCGATAGAAACGAACTCGTGGATTTTGCCCCTTCCACTAAATGTCCCATTACATAGAAATAGTAGTGCATAACCATAATGGAAATATGTATGTTCAGTTTCGTAGAGTTTCGTTAACTTTTGGAAGGAAGGTGTAAATTAAATTGAGTGGGTTTCTCGTTCGATTCTGACATAAAGTTAATAAAATTAATCCCACTGAAGTTTATTATGGTTGAGCCTCTAAACGTGCGATAAAAAACGTTATAATTGAACAAAAACTCTGCTCGCGCTCTGTCAAAATCTAAGCGCAGTCTGGGTCTCACACGATGTAGTCACCTTCAGTTCACGGTATGGAATATTCGAATGAAACCGCTCTCTACATATGGAGGTAAAAGTTAACGAAAACTTGACGAAAAGGAGAAACGTTATTATGGGTGTAATATATAAATTCAATTGTGATTGGCCCTTTACAATTGCACTTCTCAAATATACATATAGTGCTGCGCGTTAAGCTGTCAATGATGGAATTATGCTGTCAAATTCGTCACGCTAGAGAAGTTAAAAGTTGGCCAGCTCTTACTACGGACATTGATATTGAGAAGGATGTTGAGTTTGAGTGAATACTATCGACACAGCATTGTGTTCGGGTAGTTATAATAGACAGTGGACAACAATTTCTGTGTGCATATTATCTATATGCTTTTGATTTTAGTGAAACTTCACCCAGCCATTTTCCAGTGGAAACAGAATACAATACACATCTCGGATGTACAAAAAGGTATCAGCGCGTGTACCATACAAAAAGCAGTGTATAAAAAAACATGGCTGCACATGTTTGCAATATGTATACACATGGTTCATGCATGCTTAGAATGGAACATGTAGAACATGTGACCGACTTCTGATAAGTTGGGGCGGAGAGGTAGCCGTTCCGTAGGAAGTGCTGTTGTTACTAAAAGATGGCAAATGATAATTAGGTGAGGGGGGGTGGGTATGTCGAAAGACCGACCGACTATTCATGGTTTACCCTATGTCCTGCTATTCAACTAAGTATACATATTACAACACTTTTTTTTTTTTTAATAAGACTTATTTGCATGTTTGGGAACTTCCATGTATCTGAATGGATAAAAACTAGTCGTTTTTAAAAAGGCAAGAAGTTGTATGTTGTCAGTTATCCACATATCAGCTTTCATCTTAAAACGAGTGTATACATTCAGTGGATACTTGTAGATTTCGATCGGCATCTTTTGCCTTGCCGAAGATTTTGTTGCATGAGTTGAGGGAAAGAACAGAAAGATTTCTGCTCCTTTTTCTTTCTGTGTCCAGTGATTACTTTCCATTTCAGGATCGAGTAAGGTGTTGAATAGAAATCGGCAAACAATGTAACCAACCAACAGCTTTCTCAAAACACGGGTCATGGACTAACAAGAACCGCCACACAAGGACGAAAGCACCAATTGTGTCAGATTCATTGCTAAACACGTTATGCAATGGAATCTGCTAACTGCGGACGCGAGGAGACGGATCAGTTTAAGAAGTACTCGTCACATAACAGTCCAGAAGAAAGGAAAAGAAGTGTTAAGATGGCCTAAGGCATATTTGTAGAAACAGCAGGACCGGTGTCTTAAGTGCAGAGTGATCCCAGTGCACTGTATATCATTTCTATATTCTGGTTCTTTCATACATCAGAGTGTGACACTTTGTTTGAGTGTATAACATGTTTATTCTCCCTTAAAACTCGTAAAAGCTTATAAAAGCTTAACTCAAGTTCATATCGTTACAGTTTAACATATGTCAAAGGCAATGCTGCAGTTCAGAGGATAATACAATAGCTAACATCAAAGCATTTTCATTAAACGTCTCCCTGGCGAATTACATTAAATTTCAAATACAAAAATGTTAAACTGCAAGACGATAGAAGGCACCATACCATCTTAGCTCATCACAATTTAGATTGATTGCTTTCGTAAGTGCTATAAACACCAATTTAATAGAATATGCAATCAGGCTGAAGTACCCAACCTTCCTTTGTTGAGGCGCAAAAGGGTGGGTGGATTGTTTGAAGATCTCTATTCCTTTTGACGATAAAACTTCGATGACGTGCGATACCGAAAAGACACACAAGTCTCTGCTAAATGTAAAGCAAACTCTTTAAGATGCGTTGGCTACAAGGACCTATAGAAGTGCAATCAGTCTTTTAAACAATGTTCCTTTTTCGTAAAGATTCCCTCATCACAGGAAAAAGTATTTCCTAACCGAACACTACGTATAAAGCACAACAGCTACCAAAAATCCTATTTCTAGATTCCCATTGGGGACTGAGGTATAAAAAAAGTTCTCACAATTAGTTACGACTGACGTTTTACTCGAAGTACCATGATGGAGCTAAGCATCTAATTGATTGTAAAACAGAGCTTGCTCCCTTAATTAATGACTCTCCGTTGTAATTGGTTATTAATATACAAAATCTTTGTATCCCTTGCCAACAATCCATTATCGTTGTGGCTGTAATTACCGTTAATTCAATTTGGCGGCAGAAAATTTCCCAAGAAAACAAAATTCTCCCTTTGAAGGGATGATTTTGGTTTTAGTACTAATTTGGGCATTTTTCTGTGTTGATAAACGGCCAAAGGCTAATCCAGTCAAGCGTTAGAATATCGCTTGAACTCATTAAGGCCGACGTTTAGCTATATGATATAAATGCGAAGGAGAAATTGTGAAATAACAATTGCACTCAAGTCTGCGAAATTAATTATTTCTTGTCAGATGGTATTTTATTGCGGAGCTGTTAAAGTGATTCGGAGCAACACATGTTATGTCTGTCTATTATGTGGTTATATTGGAGGGATTTTTCTCAAAATGATATCATTAATGTTAGTATTTTTGTGACGAGTCTATGTCTGGACGTTCGTGAGACAGGATGGTTTCCAAATAGTTTGGAGTTTTGACTCAAAAATTCTAAAGATTTCAATCATTATGCAGATCCCTAAATTTATATGAAAGAACGTATCGGAAATAAGGAAAGGGTAAATAAAAAATCGATAGTAAAAGTTTAGTTTTATTACAAAAATAGATTCTGAAAAGAAGTACCTATTCTATTTGAACAATGAATTGGTTGAAAGAAGAATTTAATACAAGTTCTATTTCAATTCATAAAGAGGTTAAAACTAAGACGTGGTTATGTACGGTCGTCGCGTGAGAGGAGATGAAGTTGGGTTATCATTCACGTTTTTGTCCATCGCCTTTCAACTATGACGTTTAAGGGTTTTTTCATGGGGAATGCTTCCAGTTTTTTCTTACATTCTCGTAATTGTTGAAAAAGTTAGGTAGTACAAACATCAGTAAGCCGGGGACCAGTGCAAAGAAATAGTTGGCCGTTTTCCAGCATTTATGTACTCTTGAACCCAATATAATGGCACGGTGTAGTAAATTGTTCAACTAAAGATTAAAAAATACAATTACAAATATACATAAGTTTTTTCTCATACCTTTTCGTGCAATTGATACTTCTGGAATGACGATTCATCGAAAATCAAAAACCTGGTTCTGTGTAGTTCTAAATCCAATTTTCTGTAGTAGAACCCCACAAAGCTGACGTCTACCGCAGCACTAAAGGTAGGAATCAAAAGAAAGTCCTCCAATCCACCTAAATAACTAACATTTGAACGAATAACGAAGTCCAACACCAGCATATATGACAGGATCATAGTAAGGTGCATAGAGGACTCAATGAGCTCATTGAAAATTGCCAACATTTTCAGGCCTTTGTTCATGGCGCCTACAATTCTTTCCACATCCAATATATGAGTTTCTTTGAAACGATATTTCCATAAAATACAATCAAGTTCATGACTCTTGGTTTTGTCTAGAACTTTCTCTAATGCATTGTTCAGGTTCGCATAATCCGTTGAGATATAAAAAAGTACTAGACAGAGGCATTCCACGTGGATGTATATTGGCAACCAATTTACGGTCACATATGATTCTGAAATAAAATTTATAATTTGTACATTAAATTCTTTTAATTTTGGATGTATGTATACAAAGAGTGGCCACTTTTTGCTACTTCGTCTTGTTCTAAAAAACGAAAATCGTTAAAGCCATTCTCTAGAAAATTACATTTCCCTAAGCTAATTACCCTTTTTAGCAATTGTGACCAAAAACGTGGTACGACATTTTACAGAACTTTACTAAATAAGTTTAAATATGAATTTAAAAAAAAAAACGTTGGATCCATTTCCGAGCAAATTGGCTAAGACCTCTTAATCCTTAAAAAGTACCGTTATTGCCATTTTTAGCAAAAGAATATTTAAGCCATTTTATAGCATTCGCAAAATTTTGTCTTATGTGAGAAATCTATTGAAATCAAATGTAGCCCTTGTGTGGATTTTGAACAAAATCGTTTGAGCCTATTTTTCGCATATATGATTTTTGGAAAAAATTTTCCATCACTTATATGCTACTTGTTAAGCTTGTTAAGGGTTTTGCAAAACTTTGAAAACTGGTAACTGACTTCTTAAAAAAATAAAATAAAAATTCTCTCACACAGTTTCGGAGCACCAAATGCGGAAGCCTTTAAATGCGATTTTCTCGAAAAAGTACCAATGGCGTATGGAACAAACCAATTCTCAGGCGACGACTTATAAAACTTAAATGGCCACCCTTATTTCTTAGAGATTCAGATAGTACCTAAATTCAAAATTCCAATATCAAGAATTATTCTAAATTTAAGTATAAGTGACACAATCAAGTAGATACAAACAGGCGTAGGCACTCGGACAATAGATCGAACCAATTTCCGATGATTCTGTAAGAGGTTTAAAAATCCAATTTGCCTATACTTGGTATATTTGAAATTTATGTAAACAAAAACTGGATAATACACAGCCAAGCACGTAAAAACTCTTTGAGCATAGAGTTGTTTTGTTGATGAACTTATAATAAGCATCACTATCGAGAACAACACCTGAAGTATGGTTTTAAGGGAATTGTACTTGTCGTCAATATAGAATTTGCCTCGTTTATTAAACCGAATATTTATGTAATTGATAGAAGATAAAAAAATGTGTAGAGCCCTGATAAATCGTATATTTGGATCTCTTCGAGGCTTTTTTCTTTTTGCCATTTTGGGGCTCCTTGCTGGAAATCGAAAGCGCTTCAATGTTACTACTAATGTCTGTCCGTGAAAGTGTTAATAAATACATTTCCTTTTTGTTAGAAAATTGCCGATTAACACTGTCAATTTGAGTTATGAATTCTAATAATGATGTGCCTTCTCAGAAAGCTATCCTGGATATGGACTTAATCGATTTAGTCAATTTCCTTAATTAGTATCTAGCTGATGTAGTCTATAAACGTGTGGCAGTTGTGATACTTTTAATCCATCGAGGGTTGAAAGACTTTAACCTCAATTTAGTTTCCACAGGTACAAACTATATAAATTGTGCGATATACGCACATATGTACATATGATTTGATGATATTTGTTATGATGTTCAAAATGGAGCGTCTGATTTTCCGCGAATCTGGGTGAAAACTTCTTTTTTGATATACCTACATATTTTTTACTTATGTATATCATCACTTAGAAATAAAGTTTTTTAAAGTTATAAGCCCAGTGATAAAACTAAAAGGAATTAGTATAGGGAATTTAGAGGTTGGTAGGAAAAGGAAAGTTTGAAGGATGGTAAGTCAAAGTCAACCCTAAAAAACGAACTTTTAAATATTATTATAATCGCTTTTAAGGATGTACGGAAAAGGCCACTCGTATAGCATAACTGAACTGACAGACAGGCGGAACATATGTAGCTTAAGATTTCGTCCGAACAACTATGGTGGAAATAACATTATAGGTACTATAAGCATCCATCATTCCGACAATATTCTAGATTTGGTCACGAACTGAAAGGTTTCTGATCAATTTACATGCCGCTGGATATGATCTAATAGTATTAATTAAATGCCAAGAATTAACAACCTATTAGATTCCTCAATATCGGTTCCATTCGTTTGAGACTGCACTAGGTCTTTGACGAATTGAACTTAGCTCGGTTTTTCACGCCCCAGTTGATAATTGCATCAATATCAGAGTTGAGCTCGGTAGACGTTCGCTTCCGATGAGACTCCACAGCTTGGGGTCTCGGCATAGAGTTGCCAAAGTATAAGCGAAGTACAGAGTACTGTCATACGAAAAGGAATGGATTGATAGAGTTCGTTAATAAATATTAAAAACAGGGTTGGAGAGAGGCCTTAGGGGGTGCACAAGTATGGGTTCGGAAGTAGGTAGGACTAATTGATTGCTCGAAAAGCTTGCAGTCCATGATGACAGGATGCTACCGGTACCGTTTTACTTAAAAGCGCAACACTCTGTCGGAAGTTTAAGGGATGTCAAGGGCAACTAATCGGAATTCTCAATGATGGTGAATACTTTGGTTCCAATTCTCTTTTAACCATAAGGTCTACTGTGGAGCGTTGTTGACGGCAATAGGACTGACGGTCATTAAAAAGTTTTGATTTTTTTCGAGATATAATATTTCCATGACTTTAGAGAATTTGGAATTCAACATTTTCTCTTAAACGGCCAACTTG
Source organism: Chalcosyrphus nemorum (assembly GCA_949716465.1). Taxonomy (NCBI): domain Eukaryota; kingdom Metazoa; phylum Arthropoda; class Insecta; order Diptera; family Syrphidae; genus Chalcosyrphus; species Chalcosyrphus nemorum. Next base: position 1,833,098 of record OX454332.1, read on the forward strand.
TTCAGGTGGACAAAAACACCGTAGCTGTCTGCCTAAGGCAGATATCACTGACTGAAATGACTTAATTATGCTTTACAAATTGCAAATTTACAATGTAGGAGTTTGGCTTTCTTATGTGGAATGTTAGAAAAGGCTTCAGTTTTTGCCTTATTTTAAATAAGGATACCAAGTGAGACTACAAATGAGAAGAAGTCGTAATTACATTACAAGCTTTTACAATGAATTTTCTACTAGTTAGCATACTAAGCAACATGAACCGTGTTCTCTGGTTGTCATTTCTGTAAATTATTTCGAAGAGGAAGCAAAGTAATTGCAATTAACTAACAAGACAAAAAGTCTTATCTCCACATAATAGGTTTTCACAAAATGTTCATGTCTTAGCCTTTCGAGCCAAATTCCCAATGACTATCACAATGTTTCTATTCAACTCGTAGCTGAGTTCGAAATCAAAAATCCCTTCGATAAGATTTTATGACAAGGCTCAAGGAGAAGTTAAGGCCAACTTATCTATATTCCCAAATTACTATTAAGAGAGTCATCGGATAATATGATTGAATAAATAAAAATAAGATAATAAAAGTTCAGTTTTATTATAAAAAGAGATTCTGAAAACTAACATCCAACTCATTATGAGTTTCGTTCCAGTTCCTGTCTATATTTTCGTAATTGTTGACAAAGTTACTTAGTACGAACATCAGTAGGCCGGGAACCAATGCAAAGAAATGGTTGACCAATTTCGAGCATTTATGAACGCTTGATCCAAGTATAATCGCACGGTGTAGTAAATTGTTCAACTGAAGAATAAATTCTTTAAAAAATACTATAAAAAATATACATAAGTTTTTTCTCATACCTTTTCGTGCAATTGATACCTCTGGGATGACGATTGATCAAAAATCAAAAACCTCGTCCTCTGTAATTCTAAATCCAATTTTCTGTAGTAGAATCCCACAAAGCTGACGTCTACCACACCACTAAAAGCATGAATCAAAATGAAGTCCTCAAATCCACCTAAATACTTAACATTTGAACGAATGATGAAGTCTAACACCAGCATATATGACAGGATCATAGTAAGGTGCATAGAGGACTCAATAAGCTCATTGAAAATTGCCAACATTTTCAGGCTTTTGTTCATGGCGCCTACAATTCTTTCCACATCCAATATATGACTTTCTTTCAAACGATATTTCCATAAAATGCAATCAAGTTCATGACTCTTGGTTTCGTCTAAAAGTTTTTCTAATGCGATGTTTAGGTTTGCATAGTCCGTTGAGATGTAGAAAAGTATTAGACAGAAGCATTCCACGTGGATGTATAGTGGAAACCAAATTATGGTCACATATGATTCTGAAATCAAAATTGTAATTGTAAATATAATACATAGATAAATACAAAGAGTGGTCACTTTTTTGCTTCAACGGCTTGGTAATATTCTTAGGGTCTCTTACTATTTTCTACTTGTTATATAATTGCTAATTCTTGGTACCGAGTAAGACCAAAACCATTCTCTGGACTGACAGAAGTTGGAGCAATTCTTTACGGATAATAATTTACGCGGGAGTAAACTTGTCAAATTTAAGAAATGGAGTCGTCATGTTTTGCGAGTATACATCCTCACTTATTGAGAACCATTACCACAGAAAATAAGCTATAAGTACATTTAAACGAAATCGGATTCAAAAAAGGAGCAAGAGCTTAAGTATATCCTGGTCTTATGCACCAATAATTGAAGGACAACTGCTGAAGTTTCCTACCGAATAGTCAAGCTAGATCGATACTGACAAAGACAAAGGTATATATAAAGGTATATCGAAGTTACTCAGCGTCAAATAAGCAATTCTTTAAAAGAAATTACACGAGCTAGCTCTACACCATTTGGAGTACCGTTTTACTTTGTTTTATTGGAAAACTAATCTTAAAATTGGAAATATTTCTTGACTTCTTTTTCACATAGCACTTATAAATCTTAAATGGCCACTCTTAATTTTCACAGATTCATTTATTACCCATAAACTCGTATGCACGACTTATAATTGTTCTAACTTTAAATAGAACAGAAGCAATCAGGTAGATACAAACAGGCGTAGGCACTCGAACAATAGTTCGAAGCAAAATCCGATGATTCCTGAAGAGGTTTAAGAATCCGACTTGTCTCTCCTTGGTGTATTGAAAATTTATGTAAATAAAAACTGGATAATACAAAGCCAAGCACGTGAATACTCTTTGGATGTATAGTTGTGGAGTTACTGTACTTATAAGAATCATTACTATCGATGCCAATAGCTGAACTGTGCTTTTTATGGTATTGTACTTGTCGTCAATGTAAAATTTTCCTTTCTTCTTGCATCGAATATTTATGTATCTGAATGTAGATATAAACATGAAAAGAGCTCTGATAAATCGTATATTTGGATCACGTAGAGATTTTTTTCTTTTTGCCATTTTTTGACGCCTTGGCACAATGTCGAGTCCTTCAATGTTACTACTTATGTTTGCCCGTGAAAGCGTTAATAAATACATTTCCTTTTTGTTAGAAAATTGCTTATTAGGTGTGTCGATTTGAGTGATAAGTTCTAATTAATAATTATGTGCTTTCTCAAGAACCTATCTTGGAAATGGGCTTAGTTAATTATATTAATTTGCTTAATTAGTGCTGGCGTAGTCCGTTATGGACTAAAGAGCTTTAACCTCCTTTTGGTTTTCATAGGTTTCCATTACTACTAACATACATATGTTATATGAAAAATTGAACAAATGCTTATACAACTATAATGCAAGAAGAACCAAAGTTTTTCTAGATCGGTCATTAGTTTGTACCATCGAAATGACCATTGCCCAGTGTCAACAGAAATGAAGCCATCGATGATCACAGATCTCATGAAACTCAGTTGCATAGATATACTCACAGTTATTGCTGTCATTAGTATCATAAAGCATGGCTACGATTACCCCAATAGACTTTTGAGGCTTATGGGTTGATTGTTTTGCACTAACTGTCACAATGAAAAACTTCGGAGATCTATACACCCAAAAAAAAAAGGTGCTGTAAAAATAGAGTAAAACCAAAGACTATAGAATATTATAAGACGTCGCACGTAGAACAAAATTTTTGCTCGATTTTTTTTGTTCTAGCACCCACCAATGGGTGCAGCAACATTTTAAATGTTTCAATACATTTAAGACCAACAAATTAATATAAATTGTTGTTGTTTTTTCAGAAGCCTGGATACATTCAAATGTTTCAAATATATTTTAGTTTGCCGCGAAACGGCAAGCGGGCTGGTTATGGGAGGGTGTACTTCAACCTCCAGTTTTTGTTTACATTCATGTTGCTAGGTAACAAGAAGTAAACAATAAAATAAAAATTAAAAATATACGTATACGTCCTTTATTTGTATTAGGTGAATCTTAGGATGTGTGCGCTATTTTCATTTTTCTTCAAGGCAAGAAAATTTAAGATTTTAATTTCTCAAATTCAATTCGAATGTCTACTACTTGTAAAAAGCCGTTAGGATACAGTATCAAGGTTTTTTCAGAGAAATTTCAGTAAAGTAAACTGCTCTTGAGTGTGTTTTAAGAGTTAAAAATATAATTCTCTTAAAAACTGTTTGATAATTTGTGATTAAATTTAACATTTCGGTCATATTAAACATATTCTGCAGTATACCGTATGTACTTTGAATTTCTGTCACAACAATACCTGTAAGCTGAAGATGGATGGTAGGACAATGAAATTTTGTGTACGAAGTCTTTGGATATCGAAACAAAACGAGTATAGAATTTTTTAAAGTACCAGGACCATTTTTTGAGAAAATTCATGTTTTGGAGTAATTTTATATGATTTTTGAAAAAAACAAAAGTTTTTCAAGCAAGTATATTGGAGTAGGAAGGAGCTATATACATATATAGAAAAGGGATATTGTATTTCACGATATGTTTGCATAGCTCATCGATGAATTCTGTTCCTCGGGCATCATTTTAAAGACATGTTGCATGACCTGAAATCCGGTTTATCATGAACTCTGTCCTAATGTTGTTACAAATCCGTTTTTATCTTTTTCTGTATGTATTTATGAACATAATGCTTTTCCTCATCAATAACAAAATAGATTTGGAGGTATACATACATACATATATTTAGCTTTATGTTGCAAGTTGACTGCTTGATGGTGCCCTGAACTTGAATGTCCCTATAAAGCTGCACCCTAAAGCTCTATAAGATGTCTCTTGAGAGGCAATATTTTGACTGTAGGTGAAAGGGGCAATTAGTCTGTTGAGCGGTTGAGACGCAACATTTCCGCTATAACAAATCTAGCTGTCTCTTCTATTTCTAGGACTCAGAAACCAGAGTAGCAGCTTCTATTAAGGAGACAAAGTTTTATTATGCATAAACTGGATTTGCCTAATTTAAGCAGATGAACATGGTCATTGATCGAAACAAGATACAAAATTCTGTAGCACAACTTAGACCCAATGGGATAAGTTCGGCCTTATTACTTCCCGACTACTATACAAAGAGATACCCAAGACAACCTAACTTACTGAAGTGCTTCAAACCAGTTCACTCAGGAGACATGCGTGGAAAAGGATGGGACAGCTTTCGTAAGAGTATAGCTTTCAAACAGGAATTAGTATTTGCTCTAAATGCACCCATACTTATACAGGAACGCATGCCCGACGACTGAAGTATCAGCTCTATATGCCCCATCTTCAAAAAAGGCGATCCTATGTCTTGTAAGAACTACCGAGGCATATCCCTTTTAAATGTCGCATATAAGATCCTATCCAACGTATTGTGTGAACGTCTAAAACCTTTCTGCAGCACACTAATCGGCACATACCAGTGTGGCTTCCGGCCCGGCAGATCGACAATAGACCAAATATTCACACTCAGACAAATCTTGGAAAAGACCAACGAATTTCAAGTCGAAACCCACCACCTTTTCATCGACTTTAAAGCCGCCTATGACAGCATTCATCGTCTTGAGTTCTACCAGGCCCAATTCGGGATACCGACAAAACTTATCCAGATGTGTCGCGTAACGCTGGAAAACACGCGATGCTCTGTGCAATTTGGAAACAACTCTTCGGAGCTCTTCCAAACGTGCACCGGATTCAGGCAAGGAGGTGCGCTGTCATGTGATTTCTTCAATATCGTGTTGGAGCAGATAGTGAGCAGGGCAGGTGTCAACACGGAAGGCTCTATCTTTCACAAATACGTCCAACTGCTGGGATACGCAGACGATATTGACATCAACGGAAGATCCCGGCAAGCCGTCGCGGTTTAGAGGCATTTACGGCTATTGATGAGCAGGCGAAATGAGTTGGTCTTGAAGTGAATGAGGACAAGACGAAGTATATGTTAAGAGTTTACCTACCTCGGAACAAATATCAATCCTACAAATGACACCTTTGTAGAGATCCGACGAAGAATAACCCTAGCAAACCGCTGCTACTTCGGTTTGGCGAAACAACTGGGTTAAAAACTCCTAACTCGACGGACCAAATTAATGCTCTACAGAACGCTCATCTTACCAGTCCTGCTGTATGGAATCGAGTGCTGGACGATAAGTAAGAAAGCTAAGCAAATATTGGGCACCTTCGAGCGTAAAATACTCCGTCGGATATTAGGTCCCTTATGCGAGGAGGGCGAATGGAGGAGAAGATACAACTGCGAACTCTATAAGCTGTACCAGGATGTGGATGTAGTCCAAAAAGCCAAGATACGCAGACTACATTGGCTCGGTCACATCGAGCGAATGGACAACAATGCTCCAGCCAAGAGGATCTTCGAATCCCAGCCCCCAGGTTCGAGACGGCGAAGAAGACCGAACCTCCGGTACAAAGACCAAGCTGTCGCGGATGCCAGAAAACTTGGTCTTCACAACTGGAAGCAGCGTGCTCGGGACCGCAGAGGATGGAAGGCAGCGATGTCTCAGGCAGGGACTCTACAAGGGTCGGGAGCCCTTTAAACATAACACTTATTTGGGGTAATCCGGAATAACTCACAGACCTTCACGGTGTTTGACATAAGCTTGATTCCTTTTTAATTTTGACTATATTGGATGCTCTGAAAGGATTTAGTTGAAAATCTCCCATCGTTTCTTTTGGAATCCTTTAGCTTGAGAGTCGGTAGAAATTGTCTATCCATTGTCCTTAGTTCGTCAGGGCAATGCGGATGTACAGAATACATCTAGCATCTCATGTGTTGTTCTTTCTTTGTTTTTCTACCTTATACTCAGCAGTTTGTCTTTCTATCATTTCTAAATTTCTATAGAACTCGTCATTAGTACGCACTTAGGTTCTTTTGCTCTACTGACTTCTATTTTATTTTGGCTTTGTCCTTTCTTTAGTATACCTTTTTCTATTTTCACTCTTTTTCGTATTTTGAAGCCAGATTATTTTCGTTTTATATTTTCCTTGGTTTTTCTCGTTCCATCACTTTTTGTGATAAAGGTAGTGACATTTGTATTTCACCGCCGGCTATTTATAAATATGATATGTATATCCTATGCATGCGTATTTAATCCAATTCTAAGTAAGCCCAAGTCTTAAAATTCCACCGAAGAGCTCCTAATTGAACATAAGCAGTGTTGTTGCAAGGATAGTTATCGTAAGTAAGGTACGCGTATAGTTACGCCTAGCTAATTGGAATACGTTACTCTTCTTTTTGCAAGTAGTTAATGTAACTAAAGTAAATAATGTAACTAATAGTAAATACATACATAAATTTAATGATAAACATTTGTAGCAATTGTACTTACTTACTTACGTACTTATGTCATGTATCTGCTTTTGACGTTCCGGCAAATTAAAATGGGGCATACACTGCACTGTAAATATTAACAGCTGGATTGACAGAATAAGGACGAACTCATATTACGTTCCGCCTCCAGAACTGTCAGAGTTATAAATTAGTTATAATAGTTACTTTTGTTACATAATAAGTTACATGTAATTTATTAAAATACGGGAAACTTAACAACACTGAACATAAAACGGTCCTATGCATCGAAGATGAGCAATTATAGGTACATTTAAATATTAGGTATTAGATAGTGTGAGTGAACACGCGAAGAAAAGAAATCGATTGTGAAAATAAATTCGTTCGGACAAATTTTCAAAATCGATTTTCCTCATCTTCCTTTGAAGCTTAACCTATATTTTGTGTGTTAGCGAAAGGAAATTAAAACTGGGTCGTTTTTTTCTGGCTGATTTTGAGTCTACAAAAGTAAACTAAGACTTCCCTGACGTAACCTTGAATTTATCCGGCAGCGAAACGTGTATTCCAAATGTGTTATATAATACAAGCATATGAAACCATCCTATACTGCATATGACTTCTTTAGCAATTATCCTTCGAGCATTTGGCATTCCACCCACATCGTATCCACCACTTTCCGGCCGCCTAATAAGCCTATTTTTTGTTGTTTTAATGCTCCGCGCTGTTTGCCTTATGAAATTAGAATTATAGGTAATACAGCAGTGGTGGAATTTATTCCTTGAAATTGTTTTGATAAGTCAATTTTTTCCTTCCTTCCTCCGAGAGAGAGTGTGTGTGTGCTTTAGGAAACAAATGGTTATCCTGGTTAATTTAATTATGTTTGCTTTGGCAATGTTCTCATGGCATCGAAAGTGCTTACACCGAGAGCGTGATATTAATTGCTTGTGCAAATCACGATGGATGCTTAGCTTATATGTCTGTTAAGAAATTCCTCGAACACTTGGAAAGACTGCTGAATGTTTCCTTTGAGTGGGTATGTACGTAGTCATTTTCTTTTGCCGCAAAATGCCAAAGTTGCACTAGAGTCGCCCACGCAAAGAATAACTTTTTGTCCTTCCAGTAAAATAAATGTTGATTAGTCGTTTTTGCTAAAAAGGAGCAACAGGGACGGGTTAATTTTGCAGCCCCCCTGAAGGAAATAAAAGCTAGCACCATCTACATGGCTCAAGCACTAGGTTTTTATTTGAGTTTGAGGTTCATTCAAAAGAAAATATTATTCAAAGGACAGGCATTCGTCCTTGAATTTATGAGAGAGAGAGACAGACAGCGCCTTGCTTTACTATTTAGTAGAAGTATATACATAGTTAGTTTCGTCTGGAGCACCCACTAGAGAAAGCATATTAAAAGAGAAGAAACCATTTTTGCTCACCTTATAGACAAAGACACATAAATATCCTGCAGAAAGTAACACTAGAATACACATACGGCACAGTGCTAACGTAACTTGCTGTCCAAATAAGAATAAATAGCATTTTCGCCAGGATAGACAAAAATACCTTTATTGCAAGTCATTAAACCCTTGTGTAAAAGCATCAATGAATTATTCCTTCAATTGCCTTCAAAAGGAACCACCCCGTACTACGGCGACGTGCCGAATACCCACATACACATATCCTCGCATCCCTTTGCAGCCCTTCTCGTGACTTTCATTGAGAAAGCAATTTCAAGGTTAATTTTACGCAAAACTAGGACAAGCCCTATAACAACATTATTTTGTATCTTCTTCCTTGCGTTCATAAACATAATATTCCAGCGCCGACGCAGTTCAGCATAAACATAGAATGGTCATATCCATTGGATAGCATTTTCCATCCATTTCCATTGAGGTCCTCTAAGGATAACAGAAGGCCACGGATTTAATATCATCAGTCCTTCGACATTCGTCACTCGGTTAACACGCGAAATAGTAAGGATATCCTTGACTTGAAACCACATACAACGAATTGCAGAAGTGAATACAGTGGTGTTGTGTACTTCGTTGCTCGGTGCATTCGCGCAAAGAGATTCGTAAAGCCTTTAACGGTTTCTTAAATTTTGGTTGTGCATTTTGATATATTGTTGTGAAACTTTTTGAGTTAAAAAATCAATTTAAATTTAAATTTAAATTTAATTTAAATCAAAACAAATAATTACAAATCAAAGAAAAATTATTGATTATCAAGTGAAAAAAAAGTTAAATTCTGAATGTGCTTATGTCAGTGTTTTGTCCTTAAGGTGAAAACAATTTGCTTGGATTAGAGATAGTTAAGGTCTTAATTAACTTCCCTACGCAATTGAACTTGGATTATAAGGATTACTATTGTGTTTCGGTGAGTAGAGTAAGTAATTTATGTTTTTTTTTTTTAAATATTTTTAATATATTTTTTATTATGAACCCGGCTTGAGAATCATTGTTTAAATTAAATTTAATATTGTATCAAAACAATATCAGCATTTTTCTAAAATCTTGCGACGGATTTTTTTGCATATAGTTGGTTTGGCAATACTTTTCTTTGCAAAGATAATCTTATTGGATTTTATTCTGAGCAAATAAGGACTTTTATTAATCCTATCTTAGCCAATAGGCATTATAATTTGTTTATTATAAATTACTATCAGGTGTTTATTTAAAGAAAAAAAATTAACAAAATCTTAAAAATATCTTATAAAAGTATGGGACTGAAATGGCTACTTTTTTTTATATTCCGGAGATATGAATATCCTTTTACTAATGTACAGCAGAGAAGAAGGGGTAGAAAAGAGTTCGTGATGTAGTATTTTAAATTCAGATGGTATAAGGTTTGAAAATTTGTTCTCAATGGGTGCTGATCAAATCGGCTGAGGGGTGTTGCATTTGATTCTTTGCATTCGTTCGTAATTCACCGTATTTTTTTTGTCTCACAGAGCACACTGATTTCTGATTTAATTTATTTTGCTCTGAGCTAAGATTTTATGGATATGGTTGGGACTGGAACAACAAAGTGTACAGTGTAAATTAAAATACTGAAGATGAAATCGAAAATCGCATTTAGAAACGATTCCAAGAAGTCTGGTCTTGCAAATGACGGACAAATGGATAGACATGAATCAATCGATTTATGTTATTACCCATACATACAAATATACATATAATGAGGTGTCAAACTTATTAACCTAAGATAGGGTATACAAATCTGGTGTTACGTGCAATGGTATTTCTTATCTACAGGTGGCTTTTAAGTCGGACTAGTGGCTGACGTTGAATGCTTCAATTGAATTCCCGCCATAATAGAACTAAAGTATCTCATCGAAAAGTATTTAGTTTATTCCAACATTAACATGAAAAATTACTGTGTAATACCGAAGACAATATAATACCAAGATAGTGCACGCCACACAAAACTTTTCAGAATGGTTCGCTCGCAAAAGCTCATTCGCTCCTTTTTACTTGCACCTATAATATAGGGCAAGTATTGGATTCGTGCAAAAATTCGAACTCGAGATAACAATGAATTCTGACATTACGATGATAGAGAAGCTCGAAAAAGTGGGTCTGCCGATTCTGTCTGTCTGTCTGTCTGTCTGTCTGTCTGTCTGCCTGTGTGTATGTACGCTGCACAGCAGCCTAAACGGCTGGACCGATTTGCTTCAAACTTCATATCTGAGCTCTGTAAGGTTGCAATTCAAGGCGAAATCGGAATTATTGTTCTAGCTCTGTTATGTTATTAACGGTAATTTACTTATGGCCAATTTCACAAAAAGACGATTTTCTCAAAAACGGCTTTAAGGATTTTGATTTAATGTCATATTCGAGTTAGTCTGGACAAATGCTATAAGATGACATACCACATTTTTGGCTAAAAATACGTATAACGGTACTTTTCTTATTAACTGGATTTAGAAATATGGCTATTTCTCTGCTAAAGCTCAATGGATTTTCATCAAAATCGAAATGTGGGCAAACCTTAATGTTTTAAAAAATGTGGCATTAAAACTTATACAAAATTTTTAAAAATATTTTTTCAAAAATTTAATCTTTTTTTTTGTATGAAAAATTTGTTCATTTTGACTACCAGCATATATGTAGGTGCAAGTACGTACGACCGAGCCGTGAACTTTATTTTTGTATGGCGTGCACTATCTTGGTATTTTATTATCCATTTCACTTACGATTATTCTCCTCATTAATTTGGCTCCACCCACGGAGAGTATGTGTAAACCTATAATCTGCAACTTGAGTATTTGGGTTCCTTCTTAAATTTTTCATTCAACTTTGATGGTTTCACTTCTTCCATATCTTGCACAGTCATTATTTTGAGGAAGTACTCATATTCTTCAGGTTGTCTTCGCACTAACCTCGCTCTTGTCGACGATTATGACCAAGACATGGTCTTGAAACCACTTCTTCCTGATGCTCTTTCATTTGTGTTTAACGACTATTGCTTCGCGTCGTCCACAAAAATACAAATAGTAGCTGTGGCGAAAACTCGCAGAAGTGCATTGCTGAACTGTAAAACGAATGCGTTCTTTGAGCACTCGGCTTTTGAATTGTTTAATATGATCTTTGATTGACTTCTTCTTATTTTAAAGTTCCAGAGTTTGATATTGCGTTGTAAAATAACTTTATTGGTATATAATTTTGCTATGGGTGTATCAAATCCCTAATAAAAGTAAATGCACAGCATACAATAAAGAGAATAAGTACTATTTTCGTAGTCTTCAAAAAATAAAAATAATTCATATCTATGGCAAAGAAGGCCATAATGTGCGTCAAACTTCATTTCTGACTTCTGTCAAATTTTATAAAATGTTAGGTTAATCCTACACTAACATTAACTGTACTTAAATAATCAGCACTTTTATGAAAGTCGATGTCATCGAAAACTACTTTTACGATTGTGCTTAAAATAATTTATCATGGGAAGACAACCAGCTACAGCGTCTACAAACTATTTAGCTGTAATGAAAATAAATAAATAAATACTAGACCGTAAGCAGCACATAGAGGGCCAAGACCTAACTTCTCACAAGTGCACATGTTGTGCGTGGTATACATTTTTGCACGCACAGAAGGGACCTACAGTTTTATGCCGTATCCGAAGGGCAGAGGGGTTTTGAGAAGCTTTCTCATGACAATTATACGCTTGAATGTTTGTCAGACACTCGGAAGAGGTGGGACCCTGAAAAAAAGTTTGATGGCATTTTTCTGGATTCGAACTTAGAACCCCTTGCGCAGTCGTCCAACACACTAACCACTGAGCCACGGCACCCACATAGAGCAAACTTTATATTCAGCTAAAAGGCAAAGTTCTGGACTAATGGGTGGATGAATAAACAAAATTGCCATATTTGGGCTAAAGAGTAACCCAAAAAGGTTTAGGAGGTGCCATTACATTGCAAGCAAAATTGCTATATTTGGCTTTGAAAGCAATGCCACTGTCTGAATTTCAGATGTCAAACGAGTTACCAGCTTGCCTCAATCATACAGATATGTGGATGCTATGAAATTTACAATGTATGTTTGCATATCCAATAAGTCAAGTAGTACACGTAACGTTGCTTTCAAAAACGTCCTAGACGTTCTTTAGAATTGAACTTTCTTAAGTATGAACGTAATCCTTATTTCATATTTTTTTTTGAATTTATTTTTTCTAGTAATTCAATTAATTCATGCTCTTGACAACAAAGTTTCAAACTTAACTATAAGCTATATTCTAACTAACTGCGATCCAACCTACACTTAATCCTTAATCTATGTCCTTCGGTTTATATAAGGATGTACTATGTAACAATCCACGCCCACTATTAAGGTACTAAATCTCAATTCACAGTCATTAAACAAATGAAATATGCTCCTGTGACCTTATTCTACTTTTGGAAATGTAGAACACTATACATTAACATATTTAATTTTTTAGAGAAAGGGCCTCACCAAATGGCAGCCTTTCAAATGCTTTATTCCGTTTGCAATTAGTTTTTCTCTGTATGGCTCTGAATCTACCCACACGTAATTTCATAAAAGAATTTGCAATCTTTATTCACCCACAGCATCCTCTTTGCTAGATGAATTTGTTAATTTAATTTGAAATTCTCAACCACATAGAAACTTTACGATAGTTTCTTCAATATTCTTAAAAGTGTTATGCAATTTGCACTTAATAAGACCCGACCGAGTGAAGTGCATAATGAGTGCACTTGTCTTCTGCTCCTGTACACACAATATCCTTGACTCTTTTCCTCAGTTATTGTTCGAGTTAAATTGGTATCGGAATAAAAATGCAGATACTAAGAACACATTGTTCTGGTGACAGCACGACATATATTCTAGAATGAGTACAAATACAAACCATCTTGTGATGATGATGAATGTAAGCATTGTAGGTGCTAGTCTTCGTCAAAGATACTGTTAAAAACACACAGCTCAACAGACATATGTATGTGGATATTAATAAGGATTCAATGTCAACTAGACAATGTTAGTCCTGGATCGATATATTGTATCATACTTCTGTTGGTTAACGTTGTACCCTGAGGATTAGACAGACTTTGAAAACAGTTCATCATCTGTTTAGGAAAAGTCCTTCGGGTGAAATCCTTTTCGATGTATACAAATGACTATGAATATGAAACTACATCCTAAGAATATTGTTTGTTCAGTCTCAAGAAAGAAGCAAAGCAGTTCAAGAGCAACTGCTGCAGCTTACAATGTCATATTAAGTTGACGCACATTGTGAACAAATATTGATGCATACGAACCACAATAATGTTCTATGTATTTGGTGACTGGAGAATTTAACACTACATAAACTTTGTCAACTTGAGCACACAATAGAAGCGAAACAGTCCTTGGCAATGGCCGACAATATCATGTGAGCTGGAAAATTTCAGTTTGCAGAGGCGGGGCAATATATTTAAATTAAAAAACAAAGTCTGTAAAAATGGCAAAGGACCGACATAAACTTAGACGACAGAAGGATTAGAACATCTCAAAAGGACACTACAAGAACGAAAGGTTGGGTGTCCTTTGAACTTCAAACAGATGAAGTGTGAGGTTAAAAGACAGAAGATATAAAATTTCTTTGATCTTGTGCACAAGTCGAAGTTCTAATCTAAAGGATACAGTTTCCACACCATTTTCCAGGAGTATGTCACCTTTGTGAAGGAAACAAATCTCGTTTATACCATGGAAGCTATGATTGTAAAATTATAAAGTTCTAAATCCAATTTGACCTCCAGAGCAGAAATAAAACATCTTGTCCTTGATTCCTTTAAATGTACGACATTACAGTTCAGCGAACCTTTTAAACAGTGTAATTACATGGCTTGTTATGCCAGAGGATAATGCTAAAATTACTCCTAATTACGTTAGGAAATGATTAATTACTTACGCTGACATTAAAAGCAACAGGGATTAGAGGATGCGGAGGACACCCGTACGTGAGCTCAATTTAATGGAAAAAGCACGTTGTTTTGTCGGCATTAGTGTGCCTTGTGTTGACACAAGTATCGACACTAAAAAGTTGTAGTTAAAAGCAGGCCAAACAATTCAATGCTTGAGAGTATCACCTTCCATATTAATATATTCCAGACTTTTACCCCCAGCATAAAGTGGGTTTAGATTGTAATAAAAAGTTTATGTAGGCATAAATTTGTTTACGCAAGTTGAGTTATAGATGAACTATGTCAAGGTTAAATTTTCTGCCATAGAATGTAAACAAATCAAGATACTAAATGTTTTGAAAATATCTATATAGAGTTGTACCTAACTTAGGCAGAGAATAATATAAAGGCAGAGAAGCCTAATGATTTTCCTGTAAAAAGTAGCTAGAGAAGTTGGACGGATTAAAGGACGACAACAATTTCATTTCTCTGAATTTGTACTAGTCCAATTGTGAAGTATGTACGTCCTTATTAGTAGGCGTTCCGATTCTGGATTACTTTTTCTCTAACTCCTACTAGTTGATACGATCTAGAGGGCTACTTTACTTGCGCGGCTTTCACCTGATAATATTTTTCGATGATACTTGTATTAAATCTGACAATTAAAGCTGATCCAGTCGCCTTCTATATTATCTCGAGATGGTTTCTTTTACATTAAGGATACCCCAACCTTTTCTATTCCTCTTCTTAAGCTATACCTCTTCACCTTTTGACCCGTACATCATCGATTTGAAACATTTTGTCCATTGCCCAACATCGGGCGCCATTTATGAGTACAATTATGGTGTAGAGCCTTCTTATTTTTTAGTAAAAAAAATGTGCACGACTGGGTCGTACGTACTTGCACCTATATGCTGTTAGTTAGAAATGCATCAATTTTAATAAAAAAAAAAATTTGGAAAAAATATTTTTAAAAATTTTGCATAAGTTTAAATGCCACATTTTATTAAACATTTAATCCTGCCCACATTTCGATTTTGATAAAAATCCATTGAGTTTTAGCAGAGAAATAGCCATGTTTCTAAAATCAGTTAATAAGAAAAGTACCGTTATACGTATTTTTAGCCGAAAACGTGGTACGCCATCTTATAGCATTTGTTTAGACTAACTCGAATATGAAATTTAATCAAAATCGTTAGAGCCGTTTTCGAGAAAATCGTCTTTTTGTGAAATTGGCCTTAAGTAAAGTACCGTTAATAACAGGGCTAGAACAAAAATTCCGATTTCGCCTCGAATTGCGACCCTACAGAACTCAGATATGAAGTTTGAAGCAAATCGGTCCAGCCGTTTAGGCTGCAGTCCAGCGTACATACACACAGACAGACAGACAGAATCGGCAGACCCACTTTTTCGAGCTTCTCTATCATCGTAATGTCAGAATTCATTGTTATCTCGAGTTCGAATTTTTGCACGAATCCAATACTTGCCCTATATCTCTTTCCGGCGCAAAAATTTGCTAAGAAAAACGACCCTTCCAGCAACAGAAAATAAAAATTTTGATCATTCTGAAGGACTTGAGTCCAGTTACGAGTCACTTTTGGAGGATTGGGTTGTGGAAGTTGCTGCTGGATTAACCAAAGAGGAATATCGTCGTCCGAATCAATAGATAATTCCTTATCCTCAGGCTGTAATATGGAACCTGACCCAGATGATGTCACTGAAGAAGTATCAGAATCAGGTCCTGGAGGAAGTTAAGCCGCATCATCGTCTGCTCTGAATTCTTTTCAAAATTCATCAAAACTCATGCCAACTAAACTAAAATCTGGTTCATTATAATCCGACATTGCCTAAAAATGGTAAACGATAAAGTGCTTTCCGTCGCACTGGGTCAAAAAACGTACCACTTATTTTCCTTCTAAATTTTCGGGTTTTCGACAAAATTGTTTCACTAATAGTGATAAACTGTATTACTGAAACACTAAACACCTTAAAAATTATAAATTTCGCCAATAACTTCAGGAGGAAGAATTTAAAGCAGCACGCAGGTTAAGAAATTAAATTCTAGTGCCAACTTCACAAAAGCATTGTTACTCACTTTACCGTATGATACAAGTTCAAACAAAAATTTCCTCATTGTTCCTTGCAATTCGCACAATGTTTCTGTTCTATGCGGTACAAATTTAAAACCTTTGAGCGAGTGGGAGAAAATATTTTCTACATGGGTTAAAATTTGTCCCGCTCCGCCGCAAAGTCTAGAAATATGTGGTTTAAATTTTGAACCAGCTAGCCGGAAAGAGATATTATAGGTGCAAGTAAAAAGTGGCCACTTTATCCATCTTATGGTTATGGGATGATTGACATCATCTTCAAGGCTCACTTCTCTATTAACGACAGATGCCGGTTATTTGAAAATTTTGCAAAATAGTTGCACAGTTCCACTTAAATAAATAAATATCTGAAACATTCCAGAGTAGACCAGAGAATGTACTGTACTAGTAATTAGTGATTTATTTAAAGGTACTTTTTTCCAACTGTTAAAAAAATAAAAAAATCTTTTTCATCGAGCTTACTTTATTATCAGACAAAAGAACTATTTATGACATTTATTCTCTTAAGGATTTTTGTTTTAAATGTTGGCCATAACCTTAGTCAACATGATCCATTCTGCTCGCATGCTGTCACAATCCGAGCGCACCCATAATTGCATTAAGGAAACGTGACCGTATGTCATATTTTTTTACACGATGTAGTGCGAATGAAGCCGCTTTCTACATATCGAGGAAAAAGTGAATGAAAATCGACGAAACTGAGGGTAAAGTCATTATGTGTGCAGTATACAAATTATGTGTATTCGCATGACTAAGTGCGGGAGCGTCCAGAGCCTTAATTCAATTATGGTTGGCCGTTAAGTCTTCCATGATTAGATGCCAAATAATGTTGAATAAAAATATTATCCCAAATTATTAAGACTCATTCGTCTTTTGTCGAAAAATCTTTTGACTGAAAACTACCTCTAAATAAATTACCCTTTTTTATACCTCTTTGAACTAATGTAATGCAAACTTGTAGTGACGTCTGATTCTCACTTAATGTGGGATTATCTTTATCGAAGAATATGTCGCTGATATGTTTACATATTGGGAGTCAAAGACATTGATAAATACTAACTTAACAACTAAATAAACTCTAAACGACTATGTCTCCCTACTGACCGAAATGAAGTTCAAAGTGCAGTGCGTACACGTGAGTACATTTCCAAAACGGCCCAACGCTTTCCACTACCATTGATGCAAACTATCCCCACTTTACCTAGGTCCTCTATTATTCACGCTAAAATAAAATTTTCAATTAATTTATTCAAATCTGTCACAGAGTATTCCATTATGGTTTTTCCATTAACACGACGCAAAAAGATTAAAAATACCACCGCTAATTTTAAATAGATTTTCACTTTCCATCCGTGTTTTATAGCTTTTATAAAAGGTTTTTCAATTTCAATTAGGTTATTAAAACTGTCTTTATCTGACCTCAACCGTTGCCTAGGATATGAAACTCCAACGAACGTTTATATCCTTAAGCCGTTTTCTCTTGTCTTTATGCATTTAACTTTGCCGTGCATAGTGTGCGTTTGAATTCAATTTTCATTAAGTTGAGTTGGTTTAACGGATACCACGGGTTGAAAGAAAAACTTTGTGGAATAGATTTCATTTAAATCCAATTTAGCAGGTTTCTCCACTTGACTCAGTTTTATAGCGTTTTTGTTAAAAAAGTCATTTCCTCATGGATGGAGATATAAATTGAAAACAAGGATTAAGTTTATTCGTTGTCAAATAATGCCTGCTTGTCAATCTATATTTTGATCAATTTATTTCCAGTTTGTTAGTCAAATTCGCAATAAATGGAACGGCAGACGAATAGAAAATTCTTAATGCTACAAACCACAATGCCAGGGGATAATATAGATTTTTAAGTGCTAAAATTAATAAATTCTAGCTAACACGTACTTTGGAGCTTTTTATTATTAAAATGACAGGAGCAAATTTTAATTGGATTCAAAATAAATACCTATACATATCTTTATTTGGAGAACATCTGTCGTTTATTAAAAACAAAAACAAGACAGAAAATTTGTTGCATACAAGTTTATTGAAACGTGATTTTACTTTGTAAGCATGTGTGTGTCTTTTTCCCGTATATCCCGTATAATTAATATGGAGTTCCAAGTTCGAATCCAGAAAAATCATACTTCAAACGTACATCTCACAAATATCTGAGATTATTACTGTCATGAGAAAGCTTCTCAAATGCCCCCTGTCCTTCGGATGCGGCATAAAACTGTAGGTCCCTTCTGTACTCACAGAAATGTATATCACGTACAATGCGTACAGTTGTGAACAGCTAGGCCTTATCTCTCTGTGCCAGGATGTTTATAACATTTTGTAAAATCATAAATGATTAGTTATTTCTCTGAGAATCGAACCTTGAACCTAATGAGCAGGACACTAACTGCTAGGCACTTAACCTACTTATCTAACTTAAGCGATAAGGTATACTAATTAAGGCAAATAGGCGATACTTCTGGCTTATAGATCATAATCATTTTTCGAAAACTGTGTCTACCTTAATTGGGAAATTCTATTCTTTAATTGCTTTATTATGTAATTACCTTTTTATAATTAATTTTAAAATTGAAAAACCCTTCATCAGAACAGGATAAACCGACATGTGTAATGTACTTTAATGACATAAAGGCACATACATATGTACCTGCTGCAGGTAGGCAGGATGCCAGAGTAGACCTATAAAACAGTTGCGATATCCACTCTTGCAAATAGTAGTCAAAATACCGTGCCGAGAAAACATTACCTAAAAAGTTATTTTGTCGACAACAAGCAATAGTTCCAGAAATGTCAGAAGAACCAAAAAAACAATTGATTTCTGCAACGACATTAGCATATAAGGTGCTAATGTATCGTCAACAACTGCAACGCAAGCAAAATAAATTTTACTTACTGCGAACCGAGGCAAAAATGGAATTAACTCAACATTTAGTGTCTAAAAAGGCCACGAAACATTTGAAGGGATATAACAACGAAAAAGTGTGTCATAAAATAGAGGGCTATCTCATCAAAGAAAGACTGAAGTATGACTTGTTCAAAATCGCCATTAAGCTCACGCAGAAAGACAAAATGAACGAACCGGAAATATTGTTATATATCAAGAAGAACTACAGAAATATGAAAGAATTTGACGCTGAAAAGCACCAAAAAGAAGTTGACAAATGGAAAAGCAGAAAACCTGTATTAAAGTAAATTTGAGTGTTTCCGAAATTGTGTAGATTTTTGTCTAACAAAGTAATAGAATAACATAACTCTGCTACATATCTTAAAAACACTTATACCAATATTTATATTTTCCCGAAATACGTAGCTTGGAAAATATTAGATAACTAAAAAACAGTTGCTAGTTCTTTTACAAATATTTTGAAGAAATTACAAATTCAAATACTACATTTTGGAACAAGTTAATAATTATGTAAATCAAATAAAATATTTTTTTACAACCAACAAACAAGATTTTTTATTTTGGTTTTAAGCTTGGGACGTTATTTTGAAATCATTCGTCGTTAGAACTCTTCTTCTTCGAGTAAGTAATGTGCGAGTTCACTATTGTACTGGATGTTTGTCCGACCCCAAAATACCTAGAGGTATTTGAAGAGGATGTCTTCAGTCGCGCATCTAAGTAGGTTCAATATCCTTGACTCTGCAGTGCTATCGAATAATCTGTGGCCTAAGATTTGAGGGCGTTCACACGGTGATCAGATTCTGTCATAGTGTCTTAGAGTCCTTTTTTTTGACAACATTAATTGTCAAACTCATTGATCATTTTACTGATCTTTTTCTTCCTGTTGTGGTTATATAAGTATATTTTATTTTATTGTATTATATTATTTTATATATATTTATTATCAAACAAAAGAACTAAATTTGACAATTTTTGAAGATAACGTTTTTCAAATGTTGGCCACAACTGCAATTAGCATGGCTCGTTTTGAAGTGGGTGCCGTGGCTCAGTGGTTAGTGCGTTGGGATATTACGTCTGACGAACATCTAAGAGTATAATTGTTATTAGAAAGCTTCTCAAAATCTCTTTGCCCTTCGGATTTGGCATAAGACTGCAGGTCCCTTCTGTACACGTAAAAAGTTATAACAGACACAATTCTTTCTCTTATGCGTTTTTGAATACTTATGAATTTTGAAACTTAGAGGTTCACGTTTTGGCTTCCTATATGCTGGCGAATTGTGTGCTTACTGGCTGAGTCCACATTCTGTTGCAGAAATTTATATCAGTTAGGTTCTGTAGTGTTCATTGTACACTGACTGCCCACTGCACCCAATCAACTGAGTTCAAATTTTTACTCAACTGAAACAAATTTCTAGCCTAAAAGCGAACAAACTCACATTCCTCCAGCATAATTCTACTAAAAATTTAAAATTTTAAGGTTCAACCATATCAAGTCAATGTCATATCTGAAGGAAATGCTTCAGCATATTCCGCAAATTCCATGAAAGATCAAATGCAAATTTTTAATAGAAACATGTCCTGTTAAATTTACATATGCAATGAGCAACTGAGAGTGCTCTCCCTTATGTTCGCTCATGTGTGCAAAAGTGAACAAACATTTGACGAATCGGCTATTATGTGTTGGTTAGCTCGCATATTTGAGCAAATGTTGATTACAATTCTCAATGTTAACGTTGAGGGTTTTGCGAGCCCCATACACCTTTGTCTGATTTTGGCAAGTTAGAAATGAATAAATTCTTATTAAAAAAATAATAAAAAAAAATTAAATTTTTGAAACAAATATTTTTAAAAATGTTGCATAAGTTTAAGGGCCACATTTTATTAAACATTTAATCCTGCCCACATTTCGATTTTGATGAAAGTCCATTGAGTTTTAGCCGAGAAATAGCCATATTTATAAAATCAGTTAATAAGAAAGATACCGTTATACGTATTTTTAGCCAAAAACGTGGTACGCCACCTTATAGCATTTACGTAGACTAATTCAAATATGAAATTTAATCAAAATCGTTAGAGCCGTTTTCGAGTAAATCGTCTTTTTGTGAAAATGGCCTTATTTAAATACCGTTAATAATAGGGCTAGAACGAAAATTCCAATTTCTCCTCTGGGGAATACACAACATACCCCAGATATGAAGTTTGAAGGAAATCGGTCCACCCGTTTGGGCTGTAGTAAAAAATTGATTACTCGACTTCACCAACTGCGGAACGCTTTGATTCATGCATCGAACAATAAAGACCATTGGGTGGTTGAGGAATGCTTTGAACATACATATAACTCCTAAAGAGAAAATAAATAGTTTTTTCAACCCACACATGTACCACACCAGTGAAAATTGATCAATGAGACACAGGGTCAATGGTCAGAAGTCAACCATCCAAATCACGACAAATCAATTCTGAACTTATAACTCCTTTTGTGCTTTTTGTATCAGGGCAATCATTTCTATGGTCTAAATGTACCAGCTTTTAAAATTGCAGCTACTTCAACCCTACATAACAGCCATAGATCATTTTCCCTTTCAGTGTGCAATAAAAAACTTTAAATTATGCTACAATTTTAATTGATCTTCAAATCGTATTAGTATAGGTAGACCTGCGGTTTTGCCTCGAAAATCAAATTAAAAGTATCTATGTACGTTGTTTAATTTCTCATTTTGCCTTACGGTATTTTGCGTGAAAGTTTTTCCCATTGCAGATTGCAATACAACTCCGTACATATGTACATGCCCTGTGTGAATGTAAAGTTATAGGGCTGAGCAATTCCAAATTGCTTTATTCTCGTTTTTTCCAAAAAAAAAAAGTAAGCCAGCTTGCAACCAGGCATTCGTTTCCCTAAACTCAGGGAAGTATCTACGGTCAAATTAAATACAAACAAATAGCTGCACTGTGCTTTTAATGAAATACAGACTCAACAAAATATTCAAAAAAACCACAGCTTCATATATTTTTTTAATTTAAATAGTTCTTATAATTATTTTTTTTGTTGGTTCCACTTAAAATTTTATTTAT
Source organism: Chalcosyrphus nemorum (assembly GCA_949716465.1). Lineage (NCBI taxonomy): Eukaryota > Metazoa > Arthropoda > Insecta > Diptera > Syrphidae > Chalcosyrphus > Chalcosyrphus nemorum. The sequence goes on from OX454332.1 coordinate 1,855,320, forward strand.
AAGCTTTCACAAGTTTAATGAAATTTCGTTAATGCACTTGTATGGAATACGGAAAAGTTTGAGTAAAATAAATGTATTAATAAATCCGTTAAAAATTGTCATATCCCATATTCACAACATCCAGAACAGGAATTTATAAGTGCAAAAAATTCAAATAATTACAGTTGGAAACATGATGAATATTAACCTATATATGTATGTAAATATATACATATTTACCAGCCTATTTTAATTATAAACGGTTATACATAATGCAATCGGGAATGGGTTGTTGTTCATGTTCATGTATCCAACATCTCATACAATAAAGGGAGACTCATTTGAAATGATGCGTGAGTCATGTTAACCTGTTATGTTTTTTTTTTGTTTAGTATTGTTTTAAATTTTATTGTGGGAATACTAAGCCCGGCATAGTATCTACAAATTATTCAGATGTATTACGAGAATCACCGTTCCACGAAGAATGTGTCTCTTGAACATAAAGCATCTCGTGGTCTACTCATGAGGCAACTTTTTTGGCTTAATCGTTACCTCATTTTGGATGAATAAAAAACCAAAGAGATTGAATACAAAACGTCTAGAGAAAACACTGTTTTGGTGTGGTTCGTGGGCTGCTGGAGTCCTCGACACATATTTCTTGAAGAACGAGGCTGACTAGAACGTGACTCCTTGATAACGAACTATGTGCTGCATCAAATTGAAACCTGTGATCACCACGACATTTGATAGGTCGCGCTTTCTACCACACAGCCCGTGAAGCAATGGCTTTATTGAAGGAACAATTGAATTTCGGCAACGAAAACTGAAACCCTGGCTATTCAACGATGGTTTCTAAAGGAGTATATCTAGTGCACAATAAGAGTTTTTTGTGTATGAGCGCACAGGCGCAAAATCCAGTTGAATCGAAGTTGAATACACGTTTTAGGGTATATGTACCTAACCTATACTTCCAATGCTTTGTGTGTAATCAATAAATTTTCTTTTTGAACTATGGACGTCTAGTTGCAGCGGATTTGTTTTTTTTTTTTACCCGGAAAACATGTATTGAATTTATGTACTTTGTTTCAAGAGAAAACTCGCATAACTTTGATTGCCCAGAACGAGTACGTGTAGCTGAAATACGATTATAAAAACTTGTTACACATTGTTTCACGAAAGTACCGAGAGGCAAAATTGAAAATCGAATTACATTTAACTTGATGTTGGAAGTATGTACAACCACAGGCGATGGTCTATTAAATCGATTTGTAATTGAATCAATGCTTAATACGTTTTGTACTGTCACTAGGAGTCTATGGACATGGATAGTCGTTATACTCATTGGGTTCATGTTTAGAATATTCTTTGCTCTGTAATGGAACAAACTACATATGTGTTGGTATATCGGTATGGTTAGGTTAGATAGAAGTAGGAATCCATATGAAGAAATTTAGCATACTAAAAGCATATGTTTTTTTTTCCTAAAGAACCTAAGTGCCATAATGAAAATTGCAATCTAGAATTATTGCCTTACTTACTTATGTCCTGTATCACCTAGTGGGTCCTTGGGCCTCTTCAACGCCTACACACCATACTGTGCGATTTCTGAAAATGTGCCTCAGCTCTCCCCAACAATTTATATTATTTCCACCAAACCATTATTTACATTGGAAATGGTATTCGTATGGTTGTCTATTCCAATGGCTTTTATATTGTTTTAGTAAAATGATTTTGCCGCGAGCGGTAGTTAGATTCGAAAGTTGAGCAAGTGAGATTAATTTATTGCAGAGGTTGAATTTGAGCTACAGGTATTACTAGGTTTCGATATAACATATGCATGCACTCGTATCTATTTATTTCACAGGAAAGAATTATTTCCATTCCATTGATATTCACAGTGGCTTTTTCGTGTACGTATTGCTTCCATTTACTTTTATTACTGGGAAAATTTAACAGATATGGTTAGGATCAGTATCAGGTGATTCCACACAATGACCGCATTTACATATTATTTTTATTTCAATGTGACTTCAACCGAAATTCAAATGTATTCAAATATGTATTTCTCTCATAATAAAATGGACAATTGGGTTGCCGATAAGTTGCATCTGTATGCGATAACACATGTATTCTAATCAAGCTATAGACTTAGGTAATATCGATCATTGGTGTTTAGAAACTTCTCAGAGGCGATTTTTTTATTTTTAAGAAGTGTACTGAAGAAGAAGTTTAAGAACTAAAGATGGAGTTGTCTTATTCTGCCTTCTAAACTATTGTAGCGTATTCCAGGTCGAAATTATGGCGATTAATGACAGCCAAGATGCTGTCAAGTCCCTCTCACACCAATTCCTTTAAAATCAAGTAATTTAAATAAAAACACAAAAAATAATTTTAATTTTTAGTCCAATTTTATTCAATATTAAACTAAATACAGGTGTACATATATTTACTTAAATTAATTTTTTTTAGAAAAATCTGTCTCAGTTTTTCGACGCATTATTTTGTTGAGTACTGCTGATTGTCGTTATCATCTCAGAGTTTTGGACTTCGAATGCGAATTTCAATTGGTTTTCAGAAAAGCAACCCTCCTACTTCTCCATTTTTTATATTCCTGAATGTATTTTTGACGGTTAAATCCTTCCATTTGCATGAAGTTCTTATTGATATATTCCAACATTTGCTGTTCGTTCATTTCGATTCCCTTTTTCTTCATCATCTTCGAGGCAATTTGAATCAATTCATACTTCATTTGTTGTTTGATGAGCAAACCCTGTATTTTGTATCGCTGTAATTTGGTAACAAAGTTCCTTGAAGTCGACTTGCCTTTGTGGACTAAATCTTGAGTTAATTCAATTTTTGACTTGTGCCGATTTAAGACATTTTTATTTTTTTTATTTTGAAGTTGTCGACGATATGTGAGCAGCTTAAAGGCTACTGAAGTTGCCGAAATCGACTGTTGTTTTTGTTTTTCTGCCATTTCTAAAAAATCGATGGTGTTTTAATAATTAAAATCCAGAGTTGTTTCTTCTATGCTGTTCCTGAAGCACTGTTGGTGAAAGTCAATTTGCAACCCCTTTTATAGGCCTACTAGCGCATTTAGCCAACGTACATTAGCGCTATATCTACCTGCCTTAAGGATGTGGGTTTTTCTTGTATTTTACTAAGTTTTTTTTCCAGTTACTAAGTAATAATTTTTAAGAGATAATTGTGCTCAATTTTTACTTTGGGAAATACGTGTCAACCCCTCTATGTAATTAGGGGTAGGTACTTTTTTTAGGCTGCATCAGTAAGTCGATCTCAATAAAATGACCTGGAACACATTACGATCATTGTGTTGGTGTTTGTTTAAACCTTTCTGTGCGATACCGTAAGATCGTGTGCGCAGGTGACAACATTTAGTTATTTAAAATGGAGGTTATGCTCACAATGAATTTGTAAGTCATGCCAAAGATTAGTCAAAAGCAGAGTATATCCATTATAATGAGTAGGGACACTCTCTCTACATATGCATTTCCTACTACCACAAAACAAAAGATAAAAATATTGTACAATAAGTGGAAGTAGATCAAAAGTATATACTTTAACCAGTATGCAACGACCCCTTGTGAAAAAAAGAGTACACAATACATTTTACCTGCGCCACTACATGCGGCTTACTGTGTAAAACGAATGGTTAGGGATTTTTTCATAATGCTTTTTTAAATGCGATGCGACTCCGATCATCGTTGTGTGTAGTCAGTGTGACCTGTTGCGCCTTATTGAAAAATTTTCTACACCTGTTTATACCCTATCCTAAGGGTATATTAAGTTTGATACATAGTTTGTAACAAAGAGAAATATTACAGATAGACCCAATAAAGTATATGTATAAATGATCAACATCACTAGTCGAGTCGATTGAGCCATGTCCGTCCGTCCGTCTGTGTGTCACCAGTTTTTGGGCCTGAAATTTTGAGCTAGGTTGATGGAATTCTGTATACGAGGTCTTTGGAAAAGTAAGCAATATAAGTGTAAAAAAAATTAAAATCCGCCTACTGACACACCCACTTTTCAAGAAAATCACATTTTTTCACTATTTTCATATGAAACAATAATTAATTTTCGAGTAAAAATATTAGTTAATAGGGCAAAATAGAAAATTTTGTGAATACATTTTCCACCGCCCACTGAAACGACCAAATAGATAGGGATAGGGTATCATACGATTGTAGCATTTTTTCACTGGTTTATGATTGGCTTTTCCGCTAATTAAAACTAAATATGAACCCTTTTACAAATTAAATATGAAAACAAGTGTTTCTTATTTCCTTTGACCTCCATAATAATAATAAAACCAGATGTTCGGCCTTAAACCAATAAAAATAATTTGACTCAAAATTTCCTAGTTTTTTATGGTCACACTGATTTTCAATAGAGGCTGTGGTTGGTATTGCTTTCTTTTTCTTGACAATGTATTTTTAAAGGCGATGTGACTCCGACGCTTATCAGCTGTGCGTCATATCGCTATCTCTCTCTCCCTACAACGAGAGAGAGAGAAGGACAGAAAATGAAAACGGTCGAGAGTGTCCCTACTCATTATGGATATACTCTGGTCAAAAGCCTAGAAATAACTTGATCCAAACTCTAAAATCCAAATCATAGAGGGCATTGCATGGTATAATATTAGCTGCAGTTCTTGAACTAGCTTTCTCAACTGTTGAATAAGAAGCTGCCATCTGGCGGAAAAGTGCGGTTGATTGACGAGGCCACAGCTCTATTGACACTAGAAAAATTGCATTCAGCGCCACTAAGTGGCATTTTTATGATAAAATATATTTGTTACATGAAGTTAACAAATTTCTTTCTAATTCAAATTTAATGTCGAAATGTATGTTTCTAAATAAAAACCATTTATGTGTATCTAGACCTAGGACAGTTTTTTTTTAAAGGTTTTAAAATGCTTCCAAAACCCCCAAAAAAGCATATGTAGAGCAAAGTATTTCGTTGGTTTTTAAATGTTTATTTAAGTTACTATTGCAAAAATTAAAAATGGAAACTGGAACAAGTCACGTTGACCAGTTAACCAACCATTTCCAACGGACGTTACGCCCGCCTCATGAAAGTTAAATAGAAACATTCGAAATAGATCAAATAAATAAATCTTACTTCATTTCGTATTTTATTTGTAATGTGAATTGAGCAAACACATAGTAATGTACAAATACTTATGATTTGAGTATGAATAAATACAATATACACATGTAAATATTTCGACATTTAGGATTTTTTTTAAAGGTGACTAAATATATTTACAAGGTAGAATGTGTCTAAAACAATACACACTGATGAGGAAGAAATAAAAAAATAATAATCAAAGCTGATATGAAAAATATTATGAAATTGGTATTTTCCAATATCTAATTAATTTAAATTTGATAGAATTTCCTGAATCTGAATCACCAAGATCTGTGATAAAACTATTTATTCATTAGACAGAAGGAAATCATTAATATGTGTACCTACATGTGCAAAATATTGTGGAATTTGGAGATTAATTCAAAGCAAAGGACATTACATTTGTTTTTCATTTACAGAGGAACTGTTTTCCAAACTAGTGCATTTTGGTTCAGGAAAAATAAAAATCGTAGGTGCCATTGCGAATATCTTTTACACCATTTTTTATTTCTAATTAATTCTAAAGAAGTAAAATTAATAAAATAAAATCAAAATTTAAATGTTCAACCCATATTTACTACAAAAATCAGTGGGATTTGATATTTGCTGAATGTCTGTGTTTATTTATTTATTGAGTTTAGTACAAGCTGTAACTTAATTCTAACAGAACTTATTAATTCTAATTAAACCTAATTTTATATTTATTTATTTTTTATGTTTTTCTATTATTAATATTATAATTTAACAAACTAAAAACTAACTTATGGCTAACAGATTAGTTTTGAGTGGGGAGGTCAGGAGGAATAGAGTGAATTTCTAAGGGAGGATATGCTGTAATGGAAGTCGAGGAGATTCTGGGCATTGTTGGCTAATCGCAGCATTCTGCAGACTGGTTCAAAAAGGCCGTAATTAGTGCGTTGGAGAGCGAGACGAAAGAGAGGAAGAGACCTTGAGGTTACGTTGATTAGTTTGAAGCAAAATCATTTCCAGTAATGCGGGGGAATCGATCGTACCGGTTAATATCTGATGGATGAACAGAATGTCGGCGACTTCGCGACGTCTAACAAGGGTTATAAGGTTAATCAATTTTAACCGATCTTCGTAGGGGGATATGTCATAATTGTCAATCCATGGGAGACCTCGTAAGGTAAAACGTAAAAACCTGCGCTGCACAGCTTCAATTCTAAGGGAATGGGTGACATGAAATGGAGACCAAACTTGGCTTGCGTACTCAAGAAGGAGTCTGACCAGCGTTACCTTTCGGCCCCTTTAGGGGCAAATCGACCCTTTTTTGATGACACAGACCCTTGGACCACCCTTTTCGAAAATCATCGATTTTTGACCCTTTTTGAAATATATGACCCTTTTTGGACCCTTTTACTAATTTTTACAGAATTTACACATTAATTTCTATTTTAACCATGTTTTGTTTCAATAATATACATTTACTCACCCCATGAACATTTATGTAGGGAGTGTTTATCGTTTCGTATACCTACCTACTTCATTGATAATTATATTTCTCATATTTGGGACGATATCCCTTGGTTCCTATTCTTTGATGTTCTGTGCATTACATTGTGCATTGTTCTATCGGCATTACTTGTTTTGGAAGCTAAGGAATTAGAAGAGTGTCTTCCACCCAAGTTCAATACAGAAGGTAATGTACTCGATTACAAAGAATTAAATATAAATACAGTCAAAATTGCTTATAAAGACATCGGTTATAACAACCAAATATTTCGGTCCTCCCTTGAAGGTCGTTATAACCGATTTTGATTGAATTGGAATCACAACTTTATTTTTCGTGTCCTTTTTTTTTATTTTTATAATTACTTTTTACCAAAAGGAACTGATTTAGTTATTTTTTATTAATATATAGCTTAACTTTGTTTTAACAAATGAATTTCATGAAAATAAGGAAAACATTACTTGATTCACCAAATTTGGTTCTTCGATTTTATATCGGACCCTTTTCCTTCGGCAGCGACCCTTTTTAGGACCCTTCCCGATATTTTTCAGAGGTAACACTGAGTCTGACACAAAGGGTTAGAGAATTCTTTAGACCAGCGTTTTATGAAACCAAGAGAAGAATTGGCCTTAAGTATTATGTGGTCAATGTGGGAGCGAAAGTGAAGTTCCCTATCACAGATAATACTGAGGGAATGGAATCATGAAGAAAAAAATAGGATCTACGGGGTGGGGACAGGCGTTTTCGGGAGAAGGTTATGGATTGACATTTACTGACGTTAAGTTCTAAGAAGTTATTTACGCACCAAGTGTAGAAAGAGTTCAGGTCTTTTTGAAAAGATAGAGAGTCCGTCGGGGTGGATATAACCTTAAATATTTTCATGTCGTCCGCGTAAATAAACAGATCAGAGTTTTTAATGATTTGCCCAACATCATTTGTAGTTAGGACGAAAATCAATGGACCAAGATGACTTCCTTGTTGGGGTACCAAATTTATCCGCTAGGTTTTTTCGTTTCATCTCTCAATACAAAAATTCAAGCTGGATCGAGAGTACAAAGTATAACTAAACAAATTTTGCCTAAGCTGAATTTGGATGAGGAATAGGAGGAAAATATTCCTCACCTTCTTTGCGTCTCCCCAGGTCTCTTTCGTAGAACGAAATTTATTGAATCTACACTTTTGAAAACTAGTAGTGTACTACTTAACTGAAAAGTAATTCAAATAAAAATACTAAAAATAATTAAATAAGTTTAATTTTTAGACCAATTTTATTCATTCTAAAATTAAATACAGATGCACATACATGTATTTACTTAAATAAAATTGTTTAGAAAAATCTGTCGTTGTTTTGGCTCAGTTTTTCAAAGCGTTCTTTGTTGAGTACTGCTTGTTGTCGTTATGGTCTTGGAGTTTCGGGCTTCGAATGCGAATTTACGTCTATATATTGCAACACTCCCACTGCTCCATGTTTTATATTCCTGAATGTATTTTTGACGGTTAAATCCTTCCATTTGCATGTGGTTCTTATTGATGTATTTCAACATTTGCTGTTCGTTCATTTTCATTCCCTTTTTCTTCATCATCTTCGAGGCAATTTTAATCAATTCATACTTCATTTGTTGTTTGATGAGCAAACCCTGTATTTTGTGTCTCTGTAATTCGGTAACAAAGTTCCTTGAAGTCGACTTGCCTTTGTAGACTAAATCTTGAGTTAGTTCAATTTTTGACTTGTACCGATTTAAGAAATTTTTGTTTTTTTTATTTTGAAGTTGTCGACGATATGTGAGCAGCTTAAGGGCTACTGAAGTTGCCGAAATCGACTGTTGTTTTTGTTTTTCTGCCATTTCTAAAAATTCGACGGTGTTTTAATAATTAAAATCCAGAGTTGTTTCTTCTATGCTGTTCCTAAGGCACTGTTGGCGAAAGTCAATTTGCAACCCCTTTTATAGGCCTACTAGGGCATTTAGCCAACGTGCATTAGCGCTATATCTACCTGCGTTAAGGATGTGGGTTTTCCCTATATTTTACTAATGCCCAATAAAAATTAGATACTAATTACTAATTTTTAAACTGGCATTAAGGTTGTAAGTGGGAAATACGTGTCAACCCCTCTATGTAATTAGGGGTAGGTACTTGTTTCTTAGGTAAGTCAAACGCAATAAAATGTCCGTTGGTAAGCCCAAATGTTTAAGATTTATAATACCTGAAAGTGACTAACATTGAATACATTATAATCATTGTATTAGTGTTTGTTCAAACCTTTCTATGCGATACTGCAAGATCGTGTGCGCAGGTGACTTAATCTAAGCTATCCAAAACCAACATTTACCTATGGATTTACGATTGAGGTTATGCTATAGAGAATTGAATGCTCTGTTGTAAAAGCCGCAAAAATACTTACAAAAGGGAGAAAGTTTTAAGAAATTGTGGAAAGCCACGCTGTAGTACGGTATTTTTATCCAAAAATGCTATACATATTTGATACTTTTAGGTTCGAGTGAATAAATTAAAAATTCAAGAGAGGCGGTCTGTCACAAGCGAGTTAGCTTATTAACGACTTGAGTTAAATATTTCACAAAATTACCCAGTCTTTGAAGCATGTACTGTATATTCTTCATTTGAATTCTCATAAAAAACTACAGCGTTAAAAAAAACAATTAAATCACAAATCTAAGGCTAGTTGCACACACACCGATTTTGGACGGCCAGTAAAAAATCGGCCGACATTTTACCGGTAGCAGGGTGCTAGCACACTCACCGGATTTTTACCGGTTGCACTACCACTACCAAAACTAGTTTTACACGTAGTATGTACCTACAATTTCACACACTGAATGAAGCGAGAGCAGTCGACTGGAATGGTCGGCAAAAAATCGGTGCGTGTGCAAGCGTGTATTTAATCACGTACGCCAATACCACCGATATAAAATCGGCCGTCCAAAATCGGTGTGTGTGCAATAGGGCTATCGTCTTTCTTGAAAACCGAATCATTTTGAACAGCCACGAAATTTTTAGAAAAATTTAAAACTTTTTAATAGTATAAATAAAGTTTTTAAAACTATTCTCAAATTAACTATTCGGAATAAGTTTGTCAATCGAAAATTGTATAACGACGACATCTCCGCCATTCCCGCACTCAATAAAATGACAAAATCAATTCCATTTTATATCCGTCGTTCGGTATACCACAAGTACGACTCGAGAGGAAAGAAAAGTTCAAGTTTTACAGCTGCTTGTACTCATGAACTTATAACTATATTTTGTTAAGTTCCGTCCGATTCTCAAATCCACAAATTGAATTCAGCTGTACGTCAGTATATTTATTGGTAATTTCCCCTGAAGTGGTAGTGAATGAAGTCTTACAAAAAGAGAGAAAAATAAAAAGGTTGCGATTAACGATCTGTATGGCTACATTATCCTTCTTGAAACCATCCTGACAATGCTATGAACTTTGGTGGCTTATTTGGCAGATCGCCTAGGTCATTGAAGAAAAAAATTCCTAGGGCTGTCGCTTTTTCCTCTACGTCCGTATTATCACAACTTCTTCAGAGGTGTTAGGTCGTAGCACTTAGCCGAAATCTTCTTCGGAACCCACCAAAACGTAATCTGGTAATTTGAGTAGAGTGATTCAAGCAATGTGCTTGCGACGTGTTTGACTAGTGTTGAATTCACTGTGGTCACTTTATAGCGGCTTGACTGTCGAATATGTCAGTGCCTAAGTCCTAATTACTGCTTGCAAAAGCACTGCCCTCTTCTGTCATTAAAACAAACTGTTCAATCTTCAGCCATGGGCATTTGTGCTGGCCTACGCCAATCTTCATTTGAATGACAAATTGAAAGCAAAGAGATTTTCGCATGGGCTTTTTCAAATAGCTTATACCTGGGCAAGTGCGCCAAAAGCCATCAATGCTATTATTGGAAAGCATTTAGAACCGCAAACAGTACTAATTGGAGTATCTGCAATTATCGAAACTTCATTCGGACGTACTAGTCCAATTCAACCAGATGTCCATTATAATTGCAGACCTTTTATTTGAAATCACAATCAGTCTTTAGCACAAGTACGCGGGGATAATTAAAGAGAATTAGTAACCAATCAGGGAAATGGAATTTAACGGAATTGATGGAACTATCCGAAATTCACAATCGATTTTAGGACTCAACGCAGAAAAATACATTATTCGTTTTAAAACTTAAAAGTGTGCACATTAACACTTGCTGCGTCATCTTTATTGAGGGCGTTTATCACTGCAAAGATGGTCCACATCTATCCCCTATATACATGCAATAATAATGTCCTTCAGACTTGTAATATTTTATATTCTTTTTACCCAGTTGAATAACAAATAATGATCTAAATCATATTTCATTTCAACCCTCCATTAGATGGAGAATTACCTCTCGTTTGTTGTATAAACACCTCTTAGAAGGGTTTGCTCGATCAAATCCTAACGAAGCAAAAGGTATGAAATTATACTTAGTATTCTTCCAACTATATTTGCTTTTCATCCATCCCATAGCATTCGTATAGCAGTTCTTCGGTATTGGATTGGATTATACTAATAGCTATTTCACACAGGTTTAACTTCACTCAACACCCACTTCATGGGGATAGGTAATTCCTGGCAATCTATTCTGTTATCCTGTGCTATAACAATAGAAATTTTAAATTGAAATATGTACTACTTACCATGCCAACGAAGGCTTTAAGGATTTATTCTCTTCATGTCAGTTGTTCTCCTAAGTAATATCCTTCTTGACCTTTATGAGGCATAATAATATTCTTACCTTAAACATGTCCGAGATTATTTCATTCAAACAGAAATAAAAAGTACTCCTAAACACGTACCTATTTTAATGTCCTGCGTCTTGCACCATTGTGGCGATTTCCATTAAGCTCGTAGATTGAAAATTGTAAAAATAGAAGCGTCCAGCTCTCACCCCAAGTCCAAGTGCCTGTTGAAGGACAACACTTTTATTGCCTGCAATATACCTAGTGAATTGTGCCACTCTAAATGAAAACGTGACTTCACACAGCGGCTCTTTGGTTTATTTCCCCAGCAAAATTAGGTCTCACGTTTCAATGAAATTAAAATACCCACAGTAAAATAAGGCCACAATTACTTTTTGTCGCCATCAAACCCCAAAGTGTGCTTTTAAATATTTAAAGGCTCAACGTTACAAGAAAAATACTTCGAGGCAAATTTCTGTCACTCACAAGAAAAAAATTTAATGAAATAGAACACTTTTTCTCCCAATTTGGATACTCAACAGCAATCCCAGTGTGCCCGAGCTGCAAACATAAAATAAAAAAAAAAAAGGAAGTTCACATCTCGAAAATTGTTCAAGGCTATGCGCAGCGCGAAATGTTAATTTGATACATATTTTCGTCCTTAAGCACTCTTGGGGATGGTGCTGAATTAATTGGAATATTTCTACCAAATGTGAATGAGGTCAAGTGTGGGTGGGCACTAGGTAACATCTAAGCCATTTGGTGGATGATGCTCAAATGGTGTTCGTCCTTAGATACTTATACGTATGTCAATGGTATCATTTTAATTTGAATGCTGCTCAAGTCAGCTTTGCTTAAATATTTAAATTCAAGAGGTCCAAAGCCCCTTTGAACATTGATTTATTTCCTGAGTAAGAAAGTTGCTATGAAAAAATTATGTTGTTTCATTAGAAATAGGGTCGAATCCTTGTTGTTTTTTTTTGTTTTTTACTTGTGCCTTTGTAACTTTGAATGTATAATTTAAATTGTAAATAAATGATGCAATCAATCACATCTACAATAAATCTTGTTTGTTCAACGGCCCTGATGTTTTTGTTCCCCCTATTGAAATTATTTTTTTTCTTCCTGGAAGGATGGGATGTGTTTTTGCCAGCACACGCGTGGTTTTGGGGAAATAATTTCAATTGTTTTATTCAAATTAAATTTCATCATGTAGGATCAAACAAAAATATTAATTTGAATGTTTGTTTGTTCAATCTTGACTGTAACAATACTTTTTCCTGTTGAATTGGTGGTTGCCTTTGGTTGTGTATATTAATAGAACAATTACTCAAGGGACTTTGCAAAAAGTTACCGAGTAAAACAGCCACGTTGGCGTATGAGTATGTTTTCTTAAAGTAGGTACAACAAAAGGTCGTTCTCTACTAGGTGATAAATGCCAAAGATCAAAGACATTTGACTTCCAAAAAGATTGTTGTTTATTATTTCAACTTCTTCTTCCTTAAGTCAAAGAAAAGTATGTTTTCTTGTTTGAGAGTTACGAGTATCTACAAGTCCTGAAGAACGTCATATTAATAAAAAATTAATATTTCAAACGAGAATGAAATTTTCATCGTTTTAAGGAAGTCGAACAGAGCTAGTGATTGCTTGAATTCAAACGATTCTATGTTTGATTCAAATGCTTGCGTTCTCCAAAATTAGTAACTATCATAATTCCACTGTGAAATTATTCCCAAAGTAGAGGATGAATTTTCTCCCATCCTCTTGTCTAGCTTAACTAGTTCCCTTCTCAGGGATCTTGTTCTAGACTTCTGTCGAGGTGAAATCCGTTGTTGGTCTGGCTCTTGCCTTTGCTAAACCCTCAATAATTCCCTTTGACGATTTTTGCCAAGAGTTCATGGCAAAAAGGAGCAGAGTTCAGGGTGGTATTTCATGCAAACTGGTTACGTACGTTCGTTTGATGAATAAATCAGATCTATTTACCATCCTTGCTACCTGTTAAGACCGGGTCTTCCAATTCAGTTGGAGAGACTTGAGTGGGCGTCATCATTATGCGGTTTACATGTGCTTCCGCCGGAAGTTAGAGTGCTTATGCGTGAGGCAAGTCTTCGCCGATTGATGTTCATTTACATAAAATTGCTTGCAGCGCCATCTCCTGCTTGTTTCATTTAAAATGCTTGTGGCAAATTACCGGCGACATGGCGCTATCTGTCAAAACTAAACTTGCTATATGGTCAACGTATTTGTTAGCTTCTGTAAAGCAGATTACAATATAATATATACCGAATTTTAACTAAGCCAAAATACTGTTTAAAGTCTTGCAGTACTTTTTGCTTTTAGTGCTTGCAACTAAATGTACAGACAGACAGGAATTTTAAATGTTGTAAAGAATTCGTTTGGAATTCTTCTTAAATTCCTACAGTTCTATTATATGTATGTGTAGAAAGGAGACGTTAGTCAAAAAGCCAATAAAAGCAGGTATTTTTAAGCGATTTTCTTTTGGTATAAACCATTGTGTTTCTTTTCATCTTTAGTGCTGATCTTCTAACCATTTTCATTCAGTTGTTCCTAACTGGGATAAGAAAGAAATATACTCAATTGTTACAGTAACAGCCATCCGAATGTTCTGTGCGTGTTCTGTCAGACAAATTGATTTTATATCCTTTCCTTCGCTGACATAAGACGTTCCACTCCTTAGTATCGTCTTAAATCAAAAAGCTAACACAGTGAAAGAGCAACAAAAAATAAAAAGGCCCTCCATCTTACCTAATATCTTGCCATATCTCACAATCGGCCTTGATGATTGTGAGCTACGGCAAAACGTGACCAGTCGATGAAAATGCATTAGGTTGTCCGAAGATGTCTCTTGAAAGGAACATTATGGATATATGCCATTCAACTGCGACATATGGATGAGCACAACTCTGTGAGATATGTCAAATCGAACATAATAGTTGGGTCATCTCAAGAGAATAGACAATAACTAAATGAGGAGAATTATATTGGAACGAATGTCCACTGGGAGGGAAAAAGAGAATACATGAATGACATATGGGGTGATTTGGACAAAATGGAACTAGCAAGTCGGAAGTTATCAATTTCACTGATGTTCCGCTTATAATGAGGCATGTCCATACATTTGATTGGATGGTTTTTTATCAAAGTACATCGCTTGTATATAAAAAAAAACTTTATGCTCAGCAAAAGAGTGCTAAACAAAGTGGCGAAATATTGAATTTTTCAAAACCACTCAGAGAAAAGTGTCCGGAAAGACTTTTTAGCTTGTGGCAAAAAGATAACCACCCACATCAACACTCAAAGTGCACTTCAGCTAGCATTCACTCAAAGTGTGTGTCTTTCGCTGTTACGCTGCATTGATGTGGAAAAATTTAATAAACCTCACGTATCCTGTGTTATTTGGGGAGAAGCCCCCTCTCAATCAATACACCAACCTTTGTAATCCTATTAGGTATATGGATGTGTGAGTTCTTCTATTTTTAGAAGGCTAATCTTTTCTAGCAATTAAATTTAAATTTCTTTAAAGGTTATTCTAATTGAAATTTCTCCTCTTTTTTGCAGAAATGAAAAATGATCCCATCAGAAGCAGCATCAGTGCCTTCGCTTAAGGCCTGAGAACCTATCACCACAACGAAAGACGAGGACAAAAGGAGGAAAGAAAACCCGCCAGCCGCACAGACACCACACAAGCACAGGCGTCAAGTGATACTCGACTATGTCCTCAGATCTAATGAATTCCACAGAGACCATTCTGCTCGATTATGCGGTATACAATTTCACTAATGTCACCACGACTATTTTTACGCTGCTGTCGACGCCGGATCCTGGATCCAGGAATGGCGTTGCAGTTTCAGTAGCACCACCGCCGCCGGCGGCCCAGGCTATGGGGCAGATACAAATTGCCTTGTATGCAATCATCTTTATGTTGGCCATCGTTGGTAATATCCTTGTCATCCTGACGCTAGTGCAAAACCGTCGTATGCGGACGATAACCAACCTGTTCCTACTAAATCTGGCTGTGTCTGATTTATTGCTGGGAATGCTGTGCATCCCATTCACCTTGGTCGGGTCGATGCTGAGGAATTTCATTTTCGGAGAATTTATGTGCAAGATATTGCCATATTTACAAGGTAAGTGGATTGACATTTTGTGCGCACGGGTTGGACATTTAGGCATGAGGAGGAAATTAATGAAATATGCTTTTGGGTTATCATTAGTGGTTTAGTGACCTACTTTTGTTATGCTTGTGGCAGTGATTTTATACATAAAATTGTTTAATCTTTGATGCAGGAAGCAACTGCTTAATTGGCACAAGTTATGAGACACATCTTATTCTTCAAGAAAATATTTTAGTAATGAAAGATTGCAAGAAAGATCGTATCCCCGATACGATACAACACATATGTACCTATAGACCTTAGGAATTGAGTATCTATCTTTGTTGTTAACGACGTGTTACGAGTATAGCAATCTGTACATACAAAATGTTTAAATCTAGTTTTGGTTAAGTGTGGGGCAAAAGTTATGCGATAGTTTCTCGAAGAAATTTTTTGTTTTAATTATGTAAAATTAGTCTGAGAATAATTACCTTTAACACAATAGCTTGCGTACTTTGGCTTCACCTAGCACAATATTGCCTTGGCTTCGACCCACGTTGTGCATTCCGAGAAGGAGGAAAACGCAGTGTTACGTTATGTTAGTATATGCAATGACATTCACGTAAACAATATTGAAACTATTTGAATATTCAAATTTGTTCACATTCAGTAGAATTGAACAAACACAGATGGTGCAGCAAAGCAAGTTTTAATTTCTATGAAGGCGGATATGTTTTTGTTTCTTTTTAACACCGCTTTGGAACAAAGCAGCTAGAGATGTTGGAGCATATTTTTTTCTGCAGACATAGTATGAAAGGGACATTTTACTAAAAATACGTCAATGGTTGCAAGACTCCAAGGCAGTAGCTGAGATGAGCTAAACTTTTGCTCACTTTGACAGGAAATAAACGTAAATAAGCAAACTCTTCCTACAGTGTTGCCAGAGAGTACTTAAATTCACATACATACATATATGAAACCAGCTTCGTAAAACCATTTTGTTCAAGAAATTGTAAAGGGTCCGCCAAATAACTTTTTTTTTTTTTTTTGAAAATGCTATAAAAAAAACTACTGAATATTTTCTCAAAATTCTTTTTTTATTTGAAAGTACAATCCTTCCGGTTAATAATGGAAAATAATTTCATTCAAATGGCTGCCTCGGATGGCCATGCAGTAGCCTACACGATCGGTCCAATTAATCGATTGTGTGCAGCTGTATTTCACCAATGGCTTCACGAATATTGTCCTTTAAAGCGTCAATTGTCTCTGGCTTATCGGCGTAACACTTATCTTTTACGGCACCCCACAAATAATAGTCCAACGGTGTCAAATCGCAGCTCCGAGGTGGCCAAACGACATCAGCTCTGCGGCTGATAATGCGATCTTCAAAAACAGGGTGCAAAACATCGAGTGTAGCTTCGGCTATGTGGCACGTAGCGCCGTCCTGTTGAAACCAAATGTTGCCAATATCCTCCTCTTCAATTTTTGTGTACAAAAATTCGTTCAACATGGCCCGATAACGATCGCCATTGACTGTAACGGCCACTCCTTGCTCATTTTCGAAGAAAAATGGCCCAATTATACCTCTGGACCAAAATCCGCACCAAACAGTGACTCGTTTTGGGTGTATCGGCTTTTCCAAGTATGCGTGCGGGTTTTCTGTGCCCTAAATGTGACAATTTTGTTTGTTTACATACCCGCCAAGATCAAAATGAGCTTCATCTGAAAAGATGATTTTTTTTTGTCAAAATCGGCATCTTCTCTAAGTCGATCGCAGGCCCACTTAGCGAAGCGAAAACGCATTGGTCAGTTGGATTCAACTTCTGAACCAATTGGACTTTGTATGGCGTCATACCAAGGTCTTTATGCAAAATTCGTCTCAATGATGTCTCCGAAATGTTCAATTGTTGAGAACGACGGTGAATTGATGTTGATGGCGCTTCACGCACACTTTCTGCCACAGCAGCAATTTTCTCGGGTGTACGCACTGTTTTTGGCTTTTTACGCTTTGGTTTTTTCGATGAGGATGCCAGTTTCTTTCAATTTTTTCACAAGATAACGAACATACGGAGCTGGCGGTGCTTCTCTTCTTCCAAAATCCGTACGCAATTTTCGCACACATTCTGCAACATTACCATGATTTTCAAAGTAATGTCGCAACCCAGCGTTGTTCAAGCGTATACACAACCATATTCGTTCAGCGGAAGGATAAAACTAATTATCTGTCAAATCAGACATGAGCTAAGTGTTACCATTCACGAAATAAGCACTAGTTGAAAAAAAAAGTTAGATGGCGGACCCTTTACTTGCACCTGTATGCTGTAAGTTCAAAACACTTAGGTAGCTTGAATGATATATTCTGGCATATCCTGAATATAGTTCATATTTTTTTTTTTGTTTATAGACCAATGTATCAAGGCGGAAATTCGGTTGGAATTGATTGGAATTGGAAATGTTTTTCATGGAAAATTAGCAACACTTGTTTGGATTTTATACTCTTAAGCACGTTTATGCAAATGTTTCTTTGACAGGTCCAATTATTGTGTGGACTCTCTGTAGAGTTTCAGTCTGGTCTATGGAAAGAGATTTATCTTTTCAATGGAACCATTCGACTCGATTTAAAGGATTCGAACCTCAATTACAAACCTATTTGGACGACAATGTCGACAAATTTATGTACATGACTCCTGTACCATGAAAATTCGAATCAATAGTTTCTATGCATGAAGTGCATTGTGCAGGCTAATCCACATCCTGTGTTTAGTTCAAAGTCTAAGAGGAAATTACTATATGGTCAAAAAGATGTGAAATCAATTTCAGCTTGTGTATATGCATGTGATTGTGTATTTTTAGTGATAACATCGGCAAAAGTCCAACTCGTTTTAGGTATACAGTAAATTTTTAATTTCAAATAACTTTTCTATATTCCCCTTACAGCATGCTCAGTTTCCGTTTCCGCATGGACATTGGTGGCAATTTCCTGTGAACGCTATTATGCCATCTGCCATCCGTTGCGGTCACGAACGTGGCAAACTCTGAAGCACGCCTACAAGCTAATTGCCCTGATATGGATTTGCAGCTTAACGTTCATGATGCCAATCGCAGTGCTGAGTAAATTGATTCCCATCGGAAAGGGTGAGTGGGGTGATGAATCGCCCTTTAAAATGGTTCAATCTATCATTCAAGTGTTTTTTTTTTTTAACTTTATCTCCTGTTACACCTTCAATATCCTTTAGCAAAATTCAGACAGGGAGTGTATATCGATTATTTGTTTATCTGATGGGAGTGTATATACAACTCAGCGAGTGCGACAACTACGACGACAAAGTTGATTATTTTTACCTGATGGCGCTGTACATCCGGTGCATGTTTATTTGAACGACCGGAATAGGAGAGAATTGCTTAAGTTCCGTGAACGACATTTGCCAACTGCTTTTGCCCATGGCTTGTCTGAATCTAACAAAAAAAAAAGGCAAAAATGAGGAACGACTGTAAAAGAATTGCTGCAGGATAAATTATTAACTTTTTCAGTTGGTTTGAAGAAGAGGACAGAATAATTTGTACTAAATTGGATTGACACAGTCTTCCGATTCAGTGGTTGCAAATTATTAATTTTTTGGCACAAAAAAACCAAAATTCAACTTCTTTTGCATAAACCGATAGATAAGTTAGGATTTGCTTCTTGCGCATAGTAAAATAATTGTCAACTGCGTGCATTATTATGTGCTGGAAAGGATTTGTTCGCAGTTCGCCCATTTCACCGGTTACTGAGCTGTGAATGGAGTGAAGGATTTTTAAAAAGCTTATCAGGAAGTGAAGTTATGAGAAAAAGTCCACTCAAACCTGGAATCACATGCATATTTGTCCAAAGTACTAATGACTGAGTCCCGGCAGCCACAGTGACTGGACTTGACATTTAATTATGAGTTGATATCAATTGCATCAAAAACCCGCGTACGTAGTGATTTAGGACGATGTAACCAAGAATGCACGTTTGGTCTTGTATTGGTAGGGATAAAAATGATCACCAGAATCTATCAAAAGCCATGGGCAGCCAAACATTTTCACAAAACCAGCTGAATTTTTCAGGAGCTCTCTGCACCCAGTCACAAAGCCGTATTCATTCGATATTCGCCCTTTTCGCTGCCAGAATTTTATCCGGTATGTCTCGCCCCATGGGGCATTTTAGATAACAATGTTAGCACCAACCAACACAAAAGCGCTGCATCAAGGAAGCATCACATACTATTCGGTGAGTGGAATGAATTTCCACTGAGTGTAAATCAAGAATGGAATCCCTCTTTAGGACAGATTGAGCACTGTGATCCTATTGAAAAATAAATGTTTTGCATTTCCCAGAGAAGGATTTTTTTCAAAATAGTGTTTGCACTTTTTCAACGTAACACTTCAATTGAAATACCCTGTAAGTAAATAAGTAGGTCGTTAAAAAGACATAAAGAAATTGAATGACGAAATGACCAACAACATTTCTTTATAAAGTAAACCAACACGAATTTCACAAGCATGCTTTGAATATAACAAAATCAATGTAAAGTCCTTAGGGCAGCTTATTATATATGAAAAAATGTCCACCCACAGAGATTGAGAATTTCCAGAAATACAAAATCAAAAAAAAAATATATTCGACATGATCTCTCTTCGATGAAACAATAATACAAGAAAGGACGCCTTTTGTGGGTGCCGAAGCTTGCCAACCACATCCTACAGGACCCACTGCAGTGTATAAATCACTTGTTAAGCTGTTATAAAAATGAGTAATGGATCTAAGGAGACAAGTCTAATGTCAACTGCTGAATAAGCAATGATCCCGTAGGGGTGAAAAAAAAGAAAAGATTTTTCTGTTATGATTGAATAAAAAAGAGGGATTTTTATAACCCCATTTTGAGACTTGCCTTGCAGGGATTTGGGTGCTAAAAATAGTACATGACTGTTGGATTCTTTTAAAATTCAAGTTAAACATTTTCAGAAGAATGGTGCTAATTAAATATACCCGCCGCATAGGCCTGTACCAAGGACGAATTATACAACATACATGCAATCGTTTGCTCCTGTTTTACTTGCGACGAAGTTTATGATTTTTTGCTAAAGCAATCGAGGGAAAAAACACGTAGGCAATAAATTAATCGTATATACGCAGCGCGCCGTTGGTATGATTAGGGCTTCTGGTGGCATAAATGCGTAATATTCCTTGATTGAAGGAACCAAATGTTCGTTAAGACTTTTATCATAAATATAAGTTGTAGCTAGATGGTGAAAAGTCAAGGTCACAACAATTATTCTGCTGAAAGAATGAAAAAGTTTTGGCTATTAATAGTCAAGCACTATGTTAGCGCGCTGCTTTTTGAAGTTCACCCTGTTCTAGAACCAAGTGTTGACAATATAGTTCTCAGAAGATAAGACATGTTCACCTAATAAAGATGAAATTGCATTCAGTTTGGTGGCAAACGGACATTTTGTCATATATGTAGGTACATCCTTCAAACGAGATAATATCACTGTATCCTTAAAAGGAAAAACGGAATACTTGTATATATACTTTGATGCAATGTTTGTCCGCTTATCTGTCAGGGTATGACAATAAGGCTGTTGACTTTTGAACTGTTTGATTTAGACAGTTGAAACTTTTGGAATGTATACAGCACATCCTCGATCTACCTTACGTATACGAGGTGTGTTCAAAAAGTATCGCGAATTTTGTGTTTTTTCAAAAATTATTTATTTATTCATGAATATCTATTTTGTCCCCTTCAAAGTAATCCCCATGAGATATTATACAAAAAGCACTTCAAAAAATCATTTTTTTTTTCTTGTTCAGCTCCTCTTTCGATGCCGTCTTTATCTCGTCGAGCGTAGCGTAACGTCGTCCTTTCATGGGCCTCTTCAGTTTAGGGAACAAGAAAAAGTCACAGGGGGCCAGATCTGGGGAATACGGAGGCTGCGGCATCATTAGTGTGTTGTTTTTGGCCAAAAAGTCGCGCACAAGTAACGATGTGTGAGCAGGGGCGTTATCGTGGTGCAAAAGCCAATTTTTGTTCTTCCACAAATCCGGGCGTTTCTGGCGGATTGCTTCGCGCAAATTGCGCATAACTTGCAGGTAATATTCCTTATTGACCGTTCTACCCTGTGGCAAGAACTCATGATGCACCACGCCCCTGTAATCGAAGAAAACTGTCAGCAAAACTTTCATCCATTTTTTTGAATAGGTAAAAATCGAAGACGATCCAAAACACGTGCAAGCAAAGTAGCTGTCAACAATTAAGTGAACATTCAAAATGGCCGAGCTTGTAGGCATGAGTGAGAGACATGAGTACCAACATAACGCCACAAAAAAATCGAAATTCGAATATACGTAACCCGCGAAAATTCAAAATTCGCGATACTTTTTGAACACACCTCGTATGACCTTGTTAACAACAAAAGTAAATAATATGGCCATAGAATGACAAGGCCTGGCTTCTCACAACTTTGATGGTGTTTCCCGGGATTCGAACTGAGAACAGAGGGCCAACGCACTAACTGCTGAGCAGTGGCATTTATGGATTTAATTGTGGGAGTTAGCTCCATTTGGGACTTTGTCGCAGGGCCCCCGCAGCATATAAAAATAAAGTTTTTTTTGTTATGTTCTAATACATTCTGCTTCAAAATTAGTAACTTATAAAAGATGTCTGGATCGAGATTATATATATAAACCATCAGAACTTATTGTCTCTTTTCTTAATTAATTCCCATGCATCCTATGCAGAATGAACAATAAATTTCAATTTTACTAAAGTTTATGCTCGTCTAGCTACCTTTTGGCTACGTTCTATGAAGAACATTGAAATTTTTAACAAAAACCATTTAAAAAAAAGGCTCTTCTTTTACTGTAACCTATTAAATGAATTATTTTAAACAACACTTAGTGCCTTGATAAATTGTTAATAGCTGAAATTAATTATAATGGCCGAGTCCACATGAACGAATTATCTTAATGACATTTGGAGCTAACGTCCCACCAATGCGGACGTTTGAAACAAATTTGAACAAACTTTTGAACAATTTACCAAAGGAAATTTTTACCTTAGCACTGACGACTATTAGGTACTGTGATAGTCCCTTTCCTGTTTATGCCAATATTAGAGAGAAAATCCGCCGAAGGACAAAGTAATTTCGTGGCAGGGCAGATAATTGCACTGGGATTGAAGGGACTACTTACGGTGCTGGAATATTAGCTGCTGCTATACGTGAATGGCATTCTGCCAGGGGACACGAATTTTAATTAGTTAGCTGGTGGAGTGTACAGAGATTACACACCATGTCCAAGCTAAATATGGTACTCGTATATTTACTTAAGAGGATTCCGCAAGGAGACCGAGAAATATCAATACCACATTATGGGTTAATGATTTTCTAGGATTACTAAATGAATGCTGGTTCATATGATGGGTACATATATTTGCGTAGGAATAGTTTGTGAATGGAAATGATGGCTATTAATAATGATTTAATTACTGATACTCACCCTTGTTTGGTTTAAGCTAATGTATAACAATAGAAGGACATTGTACTGATGCGGATTCATTTAGCACTGTTGGGAATTAATAATCCTTTGAATGTGAATAAATTCATTTGATATTTGCTGAATTTGCATGCATTGATTGGAGCATACTATGTTATAATAAACCTCTTACATTTAAATTCCTATTTAGCTTGGAAGGTATAAGCTCATAATTAATTTCGTAAATTTAGTAAGCCTGTTCGTAACTCAAACTTGCCAGAATCCTCGCTTGCCTTTTCGGAGGGTGAAGTGAAGTATAAATGCGGCCATATATACTCTACATGGGGTCACGGCGACGTATTATATTTTTGTTGACATTTGAAAGATCTATAAAGATTTTAATTTTCTTGTTCTTTTGAACAGCTGCCGAAGGTTATCCTGATGAAATCTTATTGAACCATCATCTTAAAACATACTGCAACAATTTACGGGGGAGGATCGACTTGATTTCGAAGGGTACATCAATTTTCTTATCTAAAATTGTAATGAAATAAAAAACCAAACAAAATAATGCTTACATTAGCACGAATGCGTAATGTTTTTTGAACCACATGTCGAGTGTAACGCGGATTTTAACAGAATAGCCTACATATGCAATTTAAACAAAATCGTTGCAGCCGTTTTCGACCCTGTTAATCGATAGTTGGGTACCGTTATACCAATTACAACTTTTGCCCAAAATATTGTACGCCATCTTTTTGTACGTCTGTATACTCGCTTCAGTGTGAAATTTAAAAGAAACCGTTTTAACCGTTTTTTATCAGAACATATTATCTACAAGTCAAAGTGGGGTACCTCAGGGCTTCATACTGTCCCCCCTATAATTATAACCAGTATTGCTGCTAACGATAAGTATTATATTTTTTTGTCACAATCGTATTTCCAATGAAGAACTAAAATGTACATATGTATAGATGTTACTATACCTCACGCTCAAATCTCCAATGCGAAAGATGTAATCCAGTGGCATCCGGTTACCCAGGTGGAAAGAACAGCAGGACATTCTGCGTGAACAGACGCAGAATAATTAATGAGAAATGAAGTTCCTTGGAAATGAGTTGGGGGCAGTCAATGAACTACTTTGCATAGACTACCTAATCAGACAAACTTTGGGTGGTTTGACACCAAACCAAACGCATTTTTATTTGGACGTTTCAGTAAAATTAAATGGAAACTTGCTCCAAATCCAATTGCAGTTTTGTTGTTGTTAAAGGATTCCTAACCTGCAAAAAATATTTTTTTATTATTATTAATTTTGGTCAAAAGAAAAGAAGGAGGCAACATTGCTAGTTACCTAGGCCTTGGTATTCGCAGATGATACAATTTAGACTCTGCCCATTTTAGGACACGTGTGGGTAAGAGGAAATGCGAGTTGACTGTCTAATTTAATCCGCTTCGTGTGTAAACTTTTGTGACATAGTGTACCTATGTCAAGTTTAAAACTCACCCCATGAGGAAATACATATGTTGACTTATTTTACTGACTATTAACCCCTGATAATTAGCTACATCTTTATTAAATGAATTCCTTTAGCACATTTTCAGGCAAAGACCAAAGTAAGAACGTAACAGCTATGAAAACCAGAACCACAGGCGCGTCAGATATCATTTGCAAATAATATGAATTACGTAATTAAGAAATCAAATTCGGTGGTCTTGACAAAATATTCCACAAAGATCAAGGATATGTTTCTGCCTAGAGCTAACGTTCATACAAATACCTATTGAGTGGGTAGAAGATGAATCAAAATGCCAAAGGAACAAGGCCTCGCATGGCTTTCAAACTGAAAATATATTCATAAATTCCAGACAACGTTATGGTTGCCTCAAAGGACCTCATTACAATTCAAATATAATGTATGACTTTTTTTGCTATAAATATTCTGTACATTGATACTTATGCATTAATATAGGATTACATTCTGATAATCTAAGATTAGTAAAGTTAAATGGCCGCAGGAGAAAATAATGCACTTGTTTGTCTCCGATTTCAACATAGTCATACACCTACTAAGAATGTACATACGTAGCCTCCACTAAATATGTAAATAACTTAGACATTCTTCACTTGGAACGAAGCACATTCTCTCTTTGGAAATGAACAATTTATTACATTCCTCTACGTTAATGGAACCAGGTCCTGCCTGAGTCCTGGTCTTTTATCTAAGAAAAATAGCCTCAGCATTAACATCAGAAGCAGAAGAGAAGAAAAAATAAAAATTCCCTGTAACAGAAGTTCGCTCGTTACTTATCTATTAATAAATATCCTACGAAATGATTACGTTTTTTATTATCCTTGCCTGTGTTTGTGTGTGTGTTTTTTTCTTGCAGGCCACCATAAATGTCGTGAATACTGGCCACCCAGCATAAAGCCCTACGAGAAGGCCTACAACATTTTTCTGGATATAATCCTATTAATAATTCCGGTTGTGGTGCTTACAGCAACGTACTCGCTCATATCAAGGACACTCTGGCATGGTATGCGGGCGGAGAAAGTGGCGAAAAGTACACAATCAAGTAAGTTATATATTTTTACTTATTTTCCCATTTACAGAACGATGCTCCTGTTTCTTTAACCGCGTCTCTGGTCTCTGCATAGAATTACTTCTGCTTCAGCCACACATAAGTAAACCTTTAGACGGATTAAGTATCTTCCCCCAGGGGGGACAGCAATAAAACGCAAACTTTATATATATTTGTTTTGATATTATACACAGAAGAAGAAGTCCTTGTGGTTTCAAATAAATTCAAATCCTTGTGCGTTTCGTAATTTAATTTTGGTGGGCAAAAACTTTTCGCATCAAATCGAAACAGAAAATCACGCATAATTTGGCGAAATTATAACTCGACTGGGTTGTGCTCCATCCGGATCAATGCCTCCTGATGGTGATGGTGGTGGTGGTGGTAGTGATAGGTTTAATAAGGAAGATCTACCTCATCAGGCATGCATACTCTGGCCCCAGAACTGGAGGAGAATCATTTGCTTTGAAATTTTTTTGGAGAAAAAAGAACAACAAATTTCGGCTTCCGAGTGGAAATAATCCCCAACGGAATCAAGGAAGTCGAAGATGAGCATGTGAACAAAATGCGAATTAGATTGATGAATAATTTTGATTTTTGAAAAGAGAAAGATAAAAGCGCGAATTTTTGAAACATGATATGTATGATATTTAGCTAATCCTGAGGAAGGATATCCACTTGGGGGAGAGTGTGGGAATGCTGTTGCTGGTGTCACAAATGACGAATATCATTTGTTGAATGCGCACTCTGATTACAGGATATTTACGCGACTGAACAAATGAGAAGAATTACATTCTATTGATTTACATCGTGTTCTTAAAAAATGTCCTTGGTTTTGCAGTAATGATGCTCGATAAATACGAAAATGAGCATGTCTGGCTTCTTGCAAGTACCAAACAGAAAATGATTTTTTCTTTTTATATAGAATTCACAATACCTTCTTGTGAGGGTTGTTACTTAGGGCATCGCCTTTCATCGCTTGTCCTTGTTTACCAAGTATATTGCGTTATTAAATTGGAATATATGTACATAAGTGCGGACTTAATTGCAATAACGTAGATTCATTTTTATAATGAAAACCTACACTGGAATCTACCACAAATGAGCATAAGTACATGCATATGTACGTACAGGACCAGAGCAAAGTGTTGTTTTCACTTAGAACTCTGCCATGATGCATAGTAGTGTAAACAGATAAGAAGGATAGGGAAAAAATGTAAATTTAATAGCAACAGTGTGAGATATACAACTGGTTCTGGCATTATATTGAGGTTACATTCATGTCATTATATCTATGTGGAATAGTGTTCCATTCAAATAGCTACTTCGACTATGCTGGCAATAGTTCAAGCTTCAAGATTGGTCGAATTCCGACAATAGCGTCTTGAATGTTGGGCTCGAGCTCGGCCAAAGTGGTTGGCTTATTACTAAGGACTAAAGACTTAACGAGTGTCAAGCCGCATGGTCGCGGTGGCCAGTTGGTGAACGTACACCGTGTGCTCTGGCCACAGAAAGTCAGCTAAATTCTCACTATGCCTGAGATCATTGATGTTAACGAAAGAAATAAGGTCGGATGACGCCGCCATGCCATTAACCGCCCCAAACAGTCAATCTTTATAGATGGATTGATGCTTGGTTGAATCTTCGTGGTTTCTGTTTGCTCCAATAAGGGTAAATTTTGCTTCCAGCTGAAACAAAAATGGGCCTCGTCCAGGAAGATAATTTTTTGCCAAAATCCGGATCTCCGGACAACCTTTCCAGCGCCCAATAACCGAACTCACAGCGCTGTGTTTGGCTTCAATTCTTGCGTTGGCATTATTTGGTCAAGTGTAGGCCCAAATCGGGGCCGCAAATATACCGAGTTGACTCTCTGGCGATGCCAAATTTAGCTGATCGACATGTCTGTACCTTCTCCGATACTGGCGCTACAGCGTTTATATTTTCTTCAATTTTTTCATAAACCTCAAACAAACGTTGGTGGTTAACGGTTGAGGTTAAATTCACATACAAGGCTCTTAGCCACGATACCCCAAAATTTATAATAAATGCCTTACGTCGAAGTGAAACAGCTTAACTTGATCAAGCAATCAAATCAAAAAAATGATTCATCCTGTAGGCATTTGTATATAGCTCTTCAATACACTTTAAAATCCCAAATGCTTAATCTAATCCTTATTGTATTCCTATTTCTCTACTTCTCTACAATAGCTGACAATTTAATGGAAGTCTTCATCAATAAGAACGGCTCCCCAAGCAATCGTAGCTTCGTTTCGTATCGGGCGACATCTCGTGATAACCTAGCACACTACACACAGTATAGTAATAATTGCTTGCAAACACCAGTCACATACAAAGAGTTCTCATACTCAACCCGAAGAAAACACGGTCTTCGAAGGTACGTATACGGTTCCATAAATTTTTTTTTCAATCACAAAATAATCCTTGAAAATTACTTCGAACAATAAGCCTTATCTTATTTTATCTTTCCCAGGACGAACATCGAAAAGAGTCTGCAAAACAAGAAGCGGGTGATAAAAATGTTATTTATGGTAGTTTTAGAGTTCTTCATTTGCTGGACACCACTGTATGCCATCAATACCATTTCAATGTTCAGTCCAGTGCTGGTGTATCAAAATCTTGGTTATTCGGGCGTGAGTTTCTTTCAATTGCTAGCCTATTCGTCGAGTTGTTGTAATCCCATAACGTACTGCTTCATGAATCGGGGATTCCGAAAGGCTTTTTTAAATTTATTTCGTTGCTTCAAAAGATTTCGTTCCCCCAAACGAAAAATCAGCATTGGAGGAGGTGCCACTCAAGAGACTGACCTCGAAATAAGTAAATTACATTGCCAGAGACTATGTACAGATTCAACGTTGTCGTACTGATTAAGGCCTTACGAGGAAGAGACGCAGTGTACCCAGTTTTAGACTGCAAGGACTACATTTATAAATAGAAACAAAAGATACAATTTGAATAATAATCAATCGTTTTTTTACGTAATCTTCCAATATTTATAGTTTATCTTTTCCAATTGATTGAACATTTTGTCATGTAAATACATACATACATAAAAACGTATAAAGTATGTAAATCAAACTTTTTAGAAGGTGAGATCTGATAATTTTTTGTATTTAATGTATCATAGAACCTACATTCAGAATATTGTTCTCTTATTTTTTGACATATGGAACTAAATCTACTCTGGGATCAGCGCATCTTAAGAAAAAGCAAACAAAGCAAAAGGATTCTTGTGACTTGCGCACAGACCTATAGACTTTGTTGAATCCTAAAATGTTTATCGCCTCTGGGTTATCGGAGCACACAAGCGATCTGCAAATCATATGGTTTCGTTGGCCACTTCCACAACGTATTGCACGAAACTAAGCATAATTCATTGATAGTAGGGCGGTGTTATACATGCACTGCCGATTTCCGCATCCTCCCCAATACTATGCTCTATCAGCAACAGCCGGGTGGGTGCCCTGGCACAGGTGGGTCCGTGGCTCAGTGGTAAGTGCGTTGGACCACTGCGAAAGGGGTTTCAAGTTCGAATTCAGAAAAATACCATCAAAGTTATTTTTCACGGCCCCACCTCTTTCGATTGTCTGACAAACATTCAAGAGTATAACTGTCATGAGAAAGCTTCTCAAAATCCTCCTGCCCTTCGGATATGGCATTAAACTGTAGGTCCCTTCTGTACATGTAGAAATGTATACCAAGCTCAAAATGTACAGTTGTGAGAAGCCAGGCCAAACACATTGTGCAACATCTTCAAAATGACCGCGAACAGTACTGTCAACTGATGTGTGTGACAACTCATTTGATTTCACTTGAACGTCAGAAATCAATTTGAATATCGGGATTTTTTAGCTTGTGGCAGCGAGTTTGTCAATCTCATCAAATCAAATCAAACTTGACTATCTATCAAATTTTGTGTCGAATTCCGATATCAGTTCACGAGTGAGTAACTACATTGAGATGATCACAAAAGAAGAGTCACTATTAGGTTCAAATTGAAAATTGTACTAGTGCAATTCAACTACATTGAATTGAGATGCCTGACAAATGTCAAAAGTATGAATTTTTGTAAATGAAATTATTAGTCTTTTTCGAGTCTTAAATTTCGATTCTCGATACACGATCTCGTAAGCGGTCATTCAAAATCATCATTTCTCCGTCACGTATTACTCGATAACTGATACAGTAATTCCACTCCAGCTATTAAGTATTTTGTTTTTTTAAATCAACGAGTTACATAAGTGCAGAAAATTTAAAATTATCAATGAAACCCACTGTCGTGTCAATTTTTTCTGACCAAAAAAAAATAAATAACTAACAGTCCTTCAATCTCACCCAGAAAAGTTTGGTTTGCAATAAAAAATTGTAACATAATAAAAGAAAATACTTGTTTCCCATAAATTCATCTCGTACTTAATGGCTAAGCTTTCTCGAAATGTTAACACAAAAATAAAAATAATAACATAACAGTCCTTTTAAGAAAACTTTTTAAAAAGATAATAATTTTTTTATAAATTTTAAATGTAAATTTATATTTAATCAGGAAAAAACTAAAAAAAAAAAATCAAAATGGTGATATTGAACTTAAACTATTAAGGGTAAAGTATAATTATTTTTTGTATTAAAATATTGACCTGTTGTCGGTTGGGCTTTGTTTATCCTTTCCTTCCTTGTCAGACATACCTACATATTTATGTAAATTTCTTAATTTAAGTTTGTAAATATTTTATTGCCTTTCACTTTCGTTTATCGCATCATAAGTGTCACACGGCCCAATTGGAAAGTGAAATTAAAAAAAAAGGAGGAATAATAACAATTTAATCAAAAACTGAATACAACAAAAAAAAATCTAATATAAAACAAGACTCCCTTCGAGAAAAAAAACAAACAAAAAACAGAGAAAAGAAAATTTAATATTCTAATAAAAACTTTATGTCTGGATATAAGAATTCATCAAAAAGTTTTTTTTTTTTTTCTTTTAGACTTTTCTTTTTCAGGATTTGACCCAAGTTGGAGGTAAATATTTAAATTTCTGGTCCGATTGATACAATATTATTCTTCAATTTCGGCCGCTACACACATATGCATGGCTTTTTTCCTGAAGTAGATAAACTTGACCATCTGTTGTTTGGACGGGGTGTGGGCGTGGTAAGGGCTGCTTGGAAATGATAAAATAGAGCCTTAGGAGCGGTAAATAATTTAAATTGATCCCATGGATACAAATTATTGGCAGAATAAAACACATATCATTCAAAGTGGATTGGCCGAAGACACATGGATAACATGGTAGCATACGGGATAAATGAAAGTACAGATATCAAGTCTAGGGTGAGAGATACATAACACGTGGTCGAAAGTGTTTACCCAAGACGACAGTAACAATCCTTTGAAGTGTGAATCCTGAAAAGGGTAGCGACCGGAGGTGTGGCTTTTTATGTAACTAAGCAGACTGAAGGATGTGAACTTAAATTTTCCAAAATTGTACCATAATAGAGGATTTACTTTGGTTTGAATAACATGTAAGGTTGCCTTGACCGAAGCAAATGCTTGGAAATGGTACGTTAGAGAATTAAATAATAGAGTGCGAAGGTAATTTGTGGGAAATGTGGCAAAAGGGAACTATAGCAATGAAATAGCACTCGGGTTCTAGAATGAAAAGGATGTCGAGGTTAGAATGAAATCAAAAACGCAATGTTTGTGCACTTTTATGCATACGTACTGTGTGCACTTTTGTAATTAAATGGCAGTGCACTCTATAGAATCGAAATGAATTAAGTGAATGCTTTCCGTCTTGGAGAATTTGGATCGAAAAATTCATGTTTATAATGACAGGCAAAAAACAGGGTCAGATATTGATCCCCGTAGAAAATTATATTCATGTACCCAACAAAATATGCACTGCGAATCCTACAGTTTGTGGCAAAGTTAAACGTAGATTAGGTTAGGTCCCTTGTGATACCTCACTTTGATAAACCGGGGGAGTCACCTTTAACTCGGGAATGTTTAACAATCTGAGGAGGGGTTATTGCTAAAAATTAAATGACTAAACTGGGTGACTGATTCAACTGCTTCCTGCGTCCATTTACCTTGGTCGGAACAGTTCCACCTATAGCACATATTTCGGTCACGTAGAGCATCATCGACGTCGCAACTCTTGCCAAAAGTAGTCTCTTATTGTCTTTCAGTATTTGACATGATCCTTACCAGGGCAGCTGTTGGCTTTGTTACCTTCTCCGCTGCATGTTTCAGATGTGGCTTACAAAACTTTGCATGCAAAGTACCTCATCTCTGGTTAAGAAACTATCACGTGATCGGCCACGGTGCCTCATAGAGTCTCCATAACTCGTCTGCTGCTGATAAGTACGTCCTCCGCCACCGACTCTTATTTTGCTACTCTTCATTGCAGTCATGCTCTAACTCTTCACGAAGTTTGGGCACTACAACGATCTTCTATCTTCGGCGTGGCAAATTATTTTCGAGAACCTTGCGATTAGAAGTTTGAGAACGCCGCCGTACATAAGATTCTACAATATCACACCTAGTACGAAGCCGTGAGGGACACTACTTGTAACGTTATTTTGCCTTATCTCGTCGTATTTCTCCTGTAGCTTTTGGGTACTCTCTAGGCGGTAAGTGCTCGAAGAATTTTACTCCAGGTCTATGAAATATGTTCTATTATTATTGCCGAGTTGTTTTTTTTTCGTGTTGGAAATTAGTTGCATTCCCACTTTATGGATATAAAAATTTACATACATGCTATCCGCCATGTGACATATGAATGATAAATTTTGTATCTAATACATGTATCTTCATATGTGGATAGAAATGAGATTTAGATATATTTATATGCAAATATGACCTTTTGACAACATAACATTATTATTAATTATCAGGCAATTCACTCAACGTCCAGGGTCGTTGTCCATACACGAGCTCTACCACATACTTCACACCATGATCAGCGACTATTTGTTTGAAATTATTGATGATGCTATTGATATGGACAGAATGTGGTGATGCGGCCGGCAACCAACCAATTGGAAGCTAAATCAAAATATTTGATTTATCCTATGACCGAAAACACTTCATATTGCAAAACAAAATTTGTATGCGAACAATGCTTTTCCGAAACTTCATGTATCGTGTGTATCTGCTGACTATTGTTAATTTAAACGTCATAGCACAAGTAATATTAAACAATTCTGCCATTACGATTTCAGAGAAACTCGAAAAGGTAGGTCTGCCATTTTTTTTCAAAATTTTGAAAACACAGATAGTAGTTGTCCAATTTGTCCCAATGTCTACCTCTTAGCATTTTGGGGTCTGACAAACATCCAAAAATTTTCTTTCAAAAAAAAAGAAGAGTTCTAACGACGAATGATTTTAAAATAACGTACCAAAATTAAAACTAAAATACTTTTTAAATAAAAGACCTTGTTTGTAGAAAGATAGAAAAATATTTCATTTGATTTATTTATTAATAACTTGTTCCAAAATGTAGTATTTGAATTTGTAATTTCTTCAAAATATTTATAAAAGAACTAGCAACTGTTTTTTAGTTATCTAATATTTTCCAAGCTACGTATTTCGGGAAAATATAAATATTGGTATAAGTGTTTTAAGATATGTAGCAGAGTTATGTTATTCTATTACTTTGTTAGACAAAAATCTACACAATTTGGGAAACATTCAAATTTACTTTAGTACAGGTTTTCTGCTTTTCCATTTGTCAACTTCTTTTTGGTGCTTTTCAGCGTCAAATTCTTTCATATTCCTGTAGTTCTTCTTGATGTATAACAATATTTCCGCTTCGTTCATTTTGTCTTTCTGCGTGAGCTTAATGGCGATTTTGAACAAGTCATACTTCAGTCTTTCTTTGATGAGATAGCCCTCTATTTTATGACACACTTTTTCGTTGTTATATCCCTTCAAATGTTTCGTGGCCTTTTTAGACACTAAATGTTGAGTTAATTCCATTTTTGCCTCGGTTCGTAGTAAGTAAAATTTATTTTGCTTGCGTTGCAGTTGTTGACGATACATTAGCACCTTATATGCTAATGTCGTTGCAGGAGTCAATTGTTTTTTTGGTTCTTCTGACATTTCTGGAACTATTGCTTGTTGTCGATAAAATAACTTTTTGGGTAATGTTTTCTCGGCACGGTTTTTTGATTACTATATGCAAAAGTGGATATTGCAACCGTTTTATAGGTCTACTCTGGCATCCTGCCTACCTGCAGCAGGTACATACATATGTATGTGCCTTTATGTCATTAAAGTACATTACACATGTCGGTATATCCTGTTTTAATGAAGGGTTTTTCAATTTTTAAATTAATTATAAAAGGTAATTACATAATAAAGTAATTAAAGAAAAGAATTTCCCGTTTAAGGATAGACACACTATTCGAAAAATGATAATGATCTATAAGCCAGAAGTATCGCCTATTTGCCTTAATTAGTAAACCTTATCGCTTAAGTTAGATAAGTAGGTTAAGTGCCTAGCAGTTCTGCTGTTTGTCAGAGAAATAACTAATAATTTATGTATTTGTGCAGTGCAGAAATCAACTTCGGTTTACTTTATGTGCTGTTTTTCATTTTCTTCAATACTGAATGTGGAATTATGTCATGCTTAAGGAGTTTCCTCTTTGTCACCTGAAAGCATTTAGCGAAAAAATTACATTGAACAATTGCATGACTTTAAATACATACATATGTAGTTGCCACATCCTTTTTCTTATTTCGCCAAACATTGAATTATACATTACGTAGCTTGTGCGTATCCTATTGTTAGTAGAGACTATAAAGTTTTTTTTTAAAAAACTTTGCCTCTTATAAACTATCTTTATCACTTAGTAATTTTTCTTTTCAACTTTATCTAGGTAGTTTCAAGTTTCGCATTTCACAACTTCCTATTTAGTTGTTCATGCCTCAAGGAAGGAAAGCTTATAAACTATGCTGCTCTTGCATGTGCTTTTGTAGTTTATAGCCAGTAACTTTTATACTTCTCATCCATTGAATGCGCACACCAAAAACATGAAACTACTATCTAGACCAATACTTAAAGCGCAAACTTTTCCGACTGACTTATAAAGAACTTCATATAATCCAATTTAATTGTCATTCAGAACTTCACACCCAAAACACTCTTGCAAATATTGACCCTGTTTCAATCTCTCCTAGTTAATACCCCAAGGATACCTGACTTGTAAAAACAGTTTTCATTTCCATTTCAGTATCTACATTTGGGAAATTTCACCTCATGAAAATTTGTTATTATCCCTCAGAGAGGCATCCGGAAACCCCTTAGACAAAAAGGGAAAAACAAAAAAACCCAATCATACTCGCACCACACCCATACATTCCCTTCTAATGATAGCAACAATTTTCAGTGAAAGTTAGTTAAGTACGTTCGACAGCCTGTCGTATAAACTTTAAAGGAAACCTTCCCACGCACTCACGTTAAACGCGATAAATGAAACTAATTTTGCAACAGTCAGCTCAGGTGTTCGGGCGGGGGGGATACAAGTTGTTATGTGGCCATCCTCTATACTATAAAGATACACACACACATGCACTTGATTTTGTAGACTCTTAATTAGGTATGCTTACAGGGCATGGCAGGCAGGGAAGGCGTCTTAACTCAAAAGCCATCAGTTTACCTTCAAACTTTTGTTTAATGTCTTAATGCTTTCAGTATTCAGTAAGGTTAAGTAAGCTGCGGTGCTTTTACCATCATATACATACATGTGGAGAAATTTTCAGGTTAACTTTGAAAGTAATTACCAACAGGGAGTAAGGACGAAATGTTTCATGTTTAGTGGTTATTTGGGATTTTTTCCTGGATTAAGATTGAATGATTGATCTGAGAAAAGTCGGTACTTAAACATTGCAGTCTTTCTTATAAAATCGATAGAAGGGAAGTTGCTTGAAACAGACAGTTTTTGACAAGTTACACATATTAGCTGCACATTTGCGAATACAGCATAAACATTGCAGGTTAACGTTAGACTGGAAGAGTAAGTACGAGTTGTGAAAGAGTTAAAGGGGTTAAAAAGGTAACGAAAAAGAATCTTGAGTGATATATTTTTCATTCAAATTGAAGCGTCTTTACTTTAAAATTCATTCATACTTCTCTATTGAATAGTATTCTCCACGGCGGGCCTCTCCAAGACAACCGTGACTGTGGATTTATTCCTCGTCCTTTGAAACCAATAGAATTAGTTCACGTTACAAAGGGGATATTGATATAGTCTGCAAAGAAGAATTGACGATTTGATTCCGTTCAATTACAATTGATGGAGATCAATCATTCGTGAACAATTGACTCCGGTCAATTATTATTTGCATTATTCGAATTGAGAGAACTTTCTCTTGTTTTTATTTGCAATCGCCTGTAAATAGTCTGCTTATAATTAACACATCTATATACACCCAAATGTTTGATGTATGTATTGAGTTTAAAAAAGGGAATATTTCAACAAAGTACGATTTATGTACAACCAGACATTTAATTCAGTCATTTTCCTGTCAGCCCAAAACATCTTTTTATCTTTTATTAGAACCGTAATTTAGATTCTTCATTGTTACTCACAGAACCGCGGAAACAACATCAAAATCGATTCAACAATAATTGTATCTATAAGTGATGGAAGGCATAGCACAGGTATTTCCATACAAATTGTCACGTGCGACAATGGTTGTACACTCAAAAACATGCGACCATACGACATCGGTACAATGGTCGTTGTGTGGAAACAAACGATACGACTGTCGTATACAACAGCAAATCTGTCCAACCGTTGGTACAACGATGGTATCGTGTATTTCGTTCTTAACTCGAAAACTGTTGGATAGATTTGAATCAAAAACCAATTAGATGTTGTCCTCACATTGCATTGTATAGAAACAGGAAGAGTTAAGGTAGATTGATTACCACATCCCCATCAGCATCTGTGGAAAATGTTGTCGTCTTCCACAAGAAGCTGGCCCAGATCATTGTTAATGACCTTTGGTCAAAGAATCTCCTGAGCACTTCTTCTTCTCCGAGTGGCTATTTCGAAGATAGTTGGTTCGTAGTTCAAGTTGTTTTGCCGAAGCTCTTGGATAGCCTGGTTCCTATAAGACGCCGAAGATGATATATCCTCCAACTCCAGATAGAGGCCTTCCATACTTTTAGCTTGTAATGGGGTCACTTCTTCCTCACGAGACATTTGCAACATCTATCATTTCAAGACCTGCTTCTTCACCTCCATTTGTTAAAAAACACATTGACTGAGCCTTTTCTTTTCCCTTATCACTACTTTAGCCTCATCTATCGTGGTTATTTGGCACGTTGGCAGTGGCTTTTCAACGTTCCTAACACTGATTTGGCTTTTTCAAAGCAAAGCCGCTGTTTTCGATAAGATTACGATTTGTCTCCTGTAATTCTAATGATCTTAAGTAGGCTACACACTATCAGTTTTCAACTGACAGTCCTGGACTGTCAGTTCTCATCAATTCTTTCCAGGCTACACACTATCATTCCAGGTGGTTCGTCAGTTTTTCGAAGGTTTTCTCCTTTTTTTTGTTCATTGTTCGGTTTGTCTTCTTTGGGCGCAGGCAAAAATTTTTACGCACAAGTAGGTCGGGCGATTCTGTCTGTCTGTTTGTCTGCCTGTGTGTACGAGGTGTGTTCAAAAAGTATCGCGAATTTTGAATTTTCGCAGGTTACGTATATTCGAATTTCGATTTTTTTTGTGGCGTTATGTTGGTACTCATGTCTCTCACTCATGCCTACAAGCTCGGCCATTTTGAATGTTCACTTAATTGTTGACAGCTACTTTGCTTGCACGTGTTTTGGATCGTCTTCGATTTTTACCTATTCAAAAAAATGGATGAAAGTTTTGCTGACAGTTTTCTTCGATTACAGGGGCGTGGTGCATCATGAGTTCTTGCCACAGGGTAGAACGGTCAATAAGGAATATTACCTGCAAGTTATGCGCAATTTGCGCGAAGCAATCCGCCAGAAACGCCCGGATTTGTGGAAGAACAAAAATTGGCTTTTGCACCACGATAACGCCCCTGCTCACACATCGTTACTTGTGCGCGACTTTTTGGCCAAAAACAACACACTAATGATGCCGCAGCCACCGTATTCCCCAGATCTGGCCCCCTGTGACTTTTTCTTGTTCCCTAAACTGAAGAGGCCCATGAAAGGACGACGTTACGCTACGCTTGACGAGATAAAGACGGCATCGAAAGAGGAGCTGAACAAGATAAAAAAAAATGATTTTTTGAAGTGCTTCGACGATTGGAAAAACCGTTGGCACAAGTGTATAATATCTCATGGGGATTACTTTGAAGGGGACAAAATAGATATTCATGAATAAATAAATAATTTTTGAAAAAACGCAAAATTCGCGATACTTTTTGAACACACCTCGTATGTATTATTATTGCACTAACAACAAAAAAAAGTGTGTGAAAAAGTGGAAAGATCCGGGACACAGAAGCCTGGACTATCAAATATGACCCTCGCTCGACAAATGCCAAATCATGAAATCTACCTGCACCAGCAAAATCCACGAAAAAATCATCAGCCTCGCCATCAGTTCCATCCTCATTGATCATCTATGTATCTACACACTATCAGTTTTCCATCAGTTTAGCAAAACTGTCAGTTGAAAACTGATAGTGTGTAGCCTACATTAAAGAGTTATATGCATAATAAAAATATCTTGATGTCATCTACTTCCTCCAGTCACTACCCTTTTTTAATTTAAAAAGTTAATGTCCTCCCGGTGCACACCCGTGGGGTGTTATAATTTCACGACTGTATTACCTAGAAACCTTAATTTACCCTTTCGGACATTAAACCTCCTAATACCTGTCACATCTCTCCTAGGGTATTAAACAAATTGCGGTCACGAGAAGCTATCAGGGCTACCATCAACATTGGGTGAACCTTTCCAGGTCGTTCACATTCGTTAGAGGAAAACCACATATCAGTTCAACTTGATTTTGGTTGAGTTTCAAATGTGTCTCGTGTCGAATCCCGTGGAAGGTAACAATTTACGAAGGTGTGGCCAGTGGCCAATATAATTTAATTTCCACCCTGCCAACTTTTCATTCGTCTAATTTATGTGCATAAACTATAATTTCTGTTGGTTATTTCACTTGAAATTAAAAATAGAACTTGCTAATTTCAAAAATCAGAATAATAGCTACAGCAAAAAAAAAAAAATTCCACGAAATTGGGTCACTTGTTGACCACTCGTAGTCATGTGGTATTTTCCCACAAAAGCCCCGATGTGCACGCAACCAAATCGTTAAGTAGATTTGGTGACAGAGATATTACGTTTGCATTGCAACTGGGAGCACTGAAATGTTATGTTAGTTTGGCGATAGGGAACGGGTTCGTCAGGAAAAAGATTTCCCAGCGCGAAAAGTGGTAACTAGTTTATTTGTTGAATGCACTAACTATTTTGTTTGTAAGTATGAAATGCAAAATGCGTGGGGATTGAGGTCCTTTCGTGGACATGTCATGGCATTGGTTGCTGTATAATTTATCCACTTTAGTCGGTGTGTGTAAAGCATAGTGCGTAGTTAAATTGATATGAATATTAAATCTAGTCTAGCACCTAAAGTGACTGGTAGAATGAAAACTGTATTTATAGAAGCGGCACATGTGAGATTTGGATGTAGATTTAAACCATTTTAAACTGACTAGGCCATCGTAGCGTTGTACTCTTCTGTTTAAAAACAAAATTACCAGACGAAACCATTCGACAGATGCTTCCGAACACACACTCCTATTATGGGCAACATTAGCATCCGATTACGTAAGACTATTATAGTTGAACCTTAAGGTCCAATCACAGTTACTTTAAGTGAGCAAAAGCTAATGTCAAAATAGTACAAAATTTCTGCTCACACAGTCAAGGACGCCCATACTCTCTCACACGATGTCATCATCCTCCGTGCTCTGTAAGGAATGTGCGAATGAAAGTGAATGAAAACTCGACGAAACTGAGCGAAACGTCATAAGGGAGCGTTGACTAGCTATCAGAGCTTCCAACTGACATTGTACTAGGCTTCTGTCAGCCACTTTTTTTTAGGCCGCTGGTTTACGGGTGAATTCCACTTCGTCGTTTAAAAATTAGTTTGTCAAAAGTACAGGCCAGCTGTGGCATCTTCGCGATTGTCCATTTAATATTCTAACTAGTGAATTCGTTGCAAAGGAAGCACGTCCAATCTCAGTTCAACGTCAAACCAATGGCCGAGTTCCCAACACCTCGCTAATCGAGCTGCTAGAATACTTTTGCACCGGGATGACAGATTTTGTACTAGAGAATCTAGCGGCCTCTAGTACAACATGTGTCATCCCGGTGCAAAAGTTTTCTAGCTGCTAGATTAGCGAAGTGTTGGGATCGCGCCCAATGTTACCTACGTAGCAGAGTCACTAAAAATGTAGTAGATTCTTTAAAAGACTGAAGTAAAGACTGAGTAGACCACTAGGTTATCTAATTGTAAAGACCAATTATTTTGTGTCGCCTCACTCAAATCTTATGGAATGCACTGCGTTGTTCTTTTTTTAGTCGATTTTTCTCGGCCTTTCAATATAAAACATCGTTGAACGAATTTGAATAGACGATGTATTCTATTATCCTATAAGTTCACATCACCACAGCTTACGTAAGATATCTCTGGAGATTAGTTTCCATTCTTTTCAAATAAGTCTGCAGTATACTGGTATAATTTATATAAAACGTTAAGTTCAGTCTATTTTTCTTGCACACTTTGTTTTGCTCATCTCAGGCTCTTCCAATATTGGGAAAATATTCAGAAACTTTGTCAACTACAACCCTTCTGGGTTATAATCTTAGATAGTGTTTCAACGGAAGCAATGACTTCTAGAAGATCAAGTCATTCCAAGACAAGTTTTACTACCGTATAGTAGGTAAAATACCTCAGTGCTGCCTAGCTGTCTGGCAATATGTAAATGCTGCGGCTCCATAAAAACCTCACCTACATAGAAACGATTAAAATGAATACGTAACCCTGCCTTTTTCAGCTTCTCTATCTTCGTAATGGCAGAATTGAATGATATACAAAAGGCGCAAGTAAAAGACTGATAAAGCCTAAGTACATAAAAAAAAAACTGAAAAAGGATAAACTTAAATAAAAAGTGACTCCAATATTCACCCAAATGCGATCTATTTACCCTCCTTGACACCTATTCCTCCATCTGCTAAAGGCCCACTCGAAAACAAAATAAGAGTAGACATAAACCAATTATGAAAGGACAACTGTCGACTTTATATCATCTTCAACACAAATTCTTCATCTCGTCAAATTTTCTCGTGTACTTTTGATTCCGCCGCCAATTGAAATACTTTGTCTTCTGACTGAATTTTAAATGTAGCATTTTTATCATCCACTTAGCCAAGTTTCCCTCACACACAAGCACCTACTTAAACATTGAATATCATTCTTTGCCCCAAACTGGAGTCCGACGCCCACAGATGCCGACTAAACACTTGTAATTAAATTAATTTAACAAAACTTCCAACAGCAATTGCTCGCGAACTTTACTCTCAAATTGGAAATAAAATATTTACCAACTGAACCCGCGGGCATGGCCTCAGTCCAACGCCCGTGCCCGTGTGCCAGCATCAAAATTAACTTTCAGTTCGACCCGCTAAACTTTTCCTTTAACATCTGATATTCAGCTCCTTTGCCGCAAAGATAAATTCTTCCATTAACGTGAAGCATACCGCGGCTTAAAGTCCTTAAATCTATAGAAAAACTTCCACGAGAAATAAAAAAAAACGAGGAATATTTCATTTTCATGTTCCTGTCGGAAGTACTTGTACTTAAAAGGAGGCGAAGGAGTTTCCAACATTTTTGCCATACTTAAACTACAATGACAGTTTGAGTGGAGTGTCTATCCTTCCTTACCGGGGAGGGGGGGGGGGAGCATTATTATGTGGATTAGTTTGTCGTGTGGCCCAACCACTGTGATTTTGCTCCTGCAAGAATCTAACGAACCGTATCCACAACTCAGTGCATACGAAGCGCCCCAGGTGAAACCAATAAATTAGCTGTGTGCGTCTTGTATGACTTTTGTTTAGCGACAGGAACCGAAACCGATGTGCGTGTGGTGAAATATTATTTCATACGAACGTTGTCCTGAAATGACATTAGGGGATTTTCATGAGGAACGAATTGTTATTGTCAGAAATGGCTTGTCAGTGTACTCGTACATCAAACAACCGTGAGTGGTAAATAATTTAAAGACAACTTAAGGCTGATTGGAACCCAGAATAGGAACTGTTATTGAAATACCCTTTCTACGACTGAAGTTGTCAAAAGAGAAGTCTCAGATCCTTCTCAAAGCCAAACGTAAGGATTTACATTCCACACAGACGTCTATGCAACCAATTGTACAGGATACCACCACCAATCTGCCATTAGGATAATTGAACAAACTAGTTGAAAGGATTTAAAGTCATTCATTATTCAGTGAAGGCCTTCGAAGTTGAACTGTAACCACGACAACGTGCTTCATACACACAATTGCTAATTATGGAAAGTGAGATGAATGTGTGTGTAACTGAGAAGTGATTAGTACGAATTGGTTCCATTACACAGATAATGGCTGATGCTTAAAATAGGTAATGAAGTCAATGAAAGTGAGAGTGAAATTGAAACGTTAAGTGTTAACGTGTCAGTTAATTGGCACAGTAAACGTCATGATAATTGAGAGGATAACCATTGGGTGTTGTAACACTCTCTTCGATTTCTGACATGGAGCCTGTTCTTTCAATTTGGTTCAATTAAGATATCAACATGAAGCCTTTTTAAATACGCTCTTCATTTTGATGGTAATGACGTGTACATTAGGTGCGATCGTTAACCTGAATTATACCTTTCATGTGAAATGACATGCCTTCGAAACACACGATTCAGTGACAAATATGCGTGTTATCTTGGAAAAGTTACCAAGGCGTAAAGATTTCAAATGGCGTTTTTATGATATCATAATGTAAATTGGATGGAAACGAGGACACTGCGATACTATTCACAGGATATTACAATCATACCACTGTAACATATAACATGAAATGAACATCGTATTTACTTGCTTTTTACTTACATATGTTGTGTATCCTCTTGTGGGTCCTAAGGCATTTACAACATGCGTTAGGCGTTCCTTGCACCTTTCCAATCGACTTGATTTCTTCTAAGGAACTCTACGCTGTATGGTTTAGAGTACCACCGATGCTCAACTGGCCAATCCACAGCAATTCCTTTTTTGATAACTATAGTTTGAGGTACAGTGTAGTCAGAAACTATTCTAGACATTTAGTATGCAGAGATAGTATCCTATCCGTAGTGAAGAATAAACTCAGCCGAAGGTGTCTTGAACGCAAACTTTGCTTTGGCAATTTGGATGGATAAGTAGTTAAATCCCACTGTCTTTCTTGTTTGAACGATCAACAGCAGTGGATACACTCTGACTATTTTTAATAGAAGATTACGAAGTTTCTCATCTTACGCTCACTTCTTTCAAGGACTTAAATTTCCGTAAACTGAATATCATCAAAAGAAATTTCTTCCTATCGATCTGTATGCTCCAAATGTTAATAAAATCAATCAGCATGTGTCAATCGTGCCTGGCCATAGTATGCTTAATGGAATATAAAAATGGCCATTATATGTATGTATTATAGAATAAAACAATATATGCTAAATATGGGAAACAACATTAATAAAGCTGTCCATTCATCAGCCCGTGTATCTCATTAGGACAACTCTTGACACTACAGCACCTCTTGAGATCAATTTACATACCTACTTTCGAAATGAACTCATAAATATGATTTATTATACTCGCCTCTGTGTTATGAGTTTTCTCCTCGGGGGATCCAAACACACAAACTCCTATGGCCACTTGATTGCAGTCGTAAAATGAACATATTTGCACAGTTGAAGGCTCCAAACAGACATTTTCACTTACCCTAGGTCGGTGTAGCGCATGTTCTGTTCATTCACCGACAATTATGTACGATTACTTATTCATGGCATGATTCCTTTGATAGTACGTTCTTGTTTCTGCAACACGTCCCAAGGGATGTTTATATCTTACTGTTAACCATCGGTATTGACACAACCACCATAATGACAGATGGCACTTGGCACATTCTTTATGCATCTCTTAAGGAAAATATGTAGATCTAAAAGGTTTTACGTGAGACTATTCAAACAACTGGACTATCTCGAATTAGGGTGGCTTGCACTCGAATGTCTGCACTGCAAGTGTGCATACTGATCAACTACTCAGAGTTGAAAGCCCATGTCAACAAGTACTAGTAGACCAGAGATAATTTAACAAGGATAACCAATCCAGCGACCACAACCTAACGACACCCAATTATCATTGGTGTTTAATGGAGCATTATTCCATTCCAGTAAAATTTAAACTGGACACACAGGAAACAACTCAAATAAATTGCTCTTCATCGAGACACTGTAAACAAAAACAATAACACCGCCGATTGGTGTTTACACACGCCCCACAGGTATTATATTTCAACGAGGACACATGTTTTTTATTTACATACTCTCAAGCTGAAAAACATAAATTAAATGACAACTGGGTCAAAGTGAATTCATGTAAATATGAGGATTATATTCCAATGATATTGTTGACGCTCTTTATTACATCCGTACAATAACTGGAAAAGTGAATGAGTTATTAAAATGGTGATATTATGATTAATCCTGTTTCCATGGTAGGTACTCTACGTGTTTTCCTAATGAAATGTATTAAAAAACCAGTCGTCAATTATGGTACACTGTTTGTACTTAGTATCAAATGTATCAGCTGGAACATGACACAAAAAAATGAAAGAATGTACATAATAGCGACTGGCAAAGTATCGACAAGTCGGATTATCCGGACTATACTGAGTCCATATTGATTGGGAAACTTGTTCATTTTAAAGGTGTGTGAATGACGGAGAGATAGAACATAGTCCATGGTAAGGATATGAATTGCAAACTCATTGTTTACTTTCCATGTCAATCAAATTTAGCCCATAATGTCAAAGTACATATCATACTTATTATCGGCAAAAGAAAAAGTGATA
Source organism: Chalcosyrphus nemorum (assembly GCA_949716465.1). Taxonomy (NCBI): domain Eukaryota; kingdom Metazoa; phylum Arthropoda; class Insecta; order Diptera; family Syrphidae; genus Chalcosyrphus; species Chalcosyrphus nemorum. Next base: position 1,900,000 of record OX454332.1, read on the forward strand.
ATGCATGTTTTCATATTGACAAATCATTCTGTAAAAGCAAATTGTTTTGGCAATCAATATAGCGTGACAAGGATGAAGTTGTATAAGACTATAAGACACTCTGTTGCGGTTTAAAATAGATTAAGGACAATGTTTTATCAAAAATTAAATAAATTACCCATTTTACCATCGATTCCACAACAGTACTCAATCCAGTCCAATATTGACAATAAATGTCTGTCGCGACTTCACAGGGTGGAGTGCATCCAAAATTTCAAATTTCCCATAAGTCAGGCTAATTTTTTGTTTTTTATTTGCATAAACCTGTAACTTAAGAAAACTCCACAAGAAGAAATCTAACGAGGCTAAATCGTACAATTTCGTTGACCAATTCACGTCGCCTCTGCGTGAGATAATGTTCGATCGCTCGTGCAAAATGTCCGCTAAGGAACGGGCTGCGTGGATTGTAGCGCCGTTCTGTTAAAACCACATGTGGTCGGTGTCCATATCCAAATGAGCTATTGTCTAAAATTCGAAAATTTTGCTTGTTCAACACAATTTTCGACCGAGAGCCAGCGAAAATCCGACGTTGTCTCTAGTCCCTCAATTTAAGCTCCTGGGTCAGTTTAGGCCCAAGTCATGACGCAGAACTCTCCGAGTAGCGAGCTGCAAAAGGCCGCATTCTTGTGCGTTGCGCTGAATTGAATGCCTCGAGTTATCCGGCACACTCTCACGAAAAGCGGAGATATTTTCGGTAGATCTTTCGCTTTGTTGACGGATTGTTTACTAAACTAGTGGACTTGAATCGTTACACCACTTTGTGAAGAGTCCTTTCCAAAGGACGATTATGGCAACGGTAAAATGGGTGGAGCGCGCGAAATGTTGCTCAAACAGAAGACCCACTTTATTAAACAATTTAATCATGTGCACATGTTGCTGAACACTATATCTCTTCATGTGGATTTGGCAAAAAGTGACGGTCAATTTGACAAATATAGCTTCAACAATATGGCCGCAATCATCTGTCAAAGATCGAAAGCAATGTCGCAATAAGATTCAATCCGTGGTTTAATTAAACCATCCTAAAATGTTGACAGTAGAAACAAAATTGTTCTAAGTGAAGTTTCTGTTCATTCCTACAATTAGCTTAGCTAAACCAACACTTAAGCTCACACGGTGATAACGGGAATGTGTCTTCGTTTTTATACCTTCGTATATATGTACCTCGTCATTCATAATCTATGCTCCAACAAAGATGTAAGTAATTACGACCTTTAGCATACACCTACATATTCCAAGAGTCAAGTATCTCAACGAATGGCATACCCCGACTTTTAATTAATATCTCACAAAGAATTTAGCCCTTAGATAAAACAATGATATTTTAATAAATTGTTTTGCTTCGCAATGTTAAATGCCAGTTTAGGAGTTTTCTGGAATTCAGCAAAACTAAAGAGGAGTAAATGCCAGGTGATGGTAACCACAAGAGACTATAGAGAAATAACTACGAGCATTTCAGAGGTTAATCTGAATCATATGGTAACTCATCTGATTTCCACACAAACATGGCCTGTTATGGAAATAATGATGCAAATATTTATTTGGAAAATTTTTTCATTCAGTGATTGCATGTTTACACGTTCAAAAATATAAGTGCCGACGAAATTCGATGTAAAGTTACGTACCAAACATTGCAATCGATTACAGTCATGGCCAAATCGCGAAGGATCAACTGAAAATAGGGGTATAATGGAGGAAGATTAAAGAGAACCATGAAAATCAACACTATGTCTGGGTGTAATTTCATATTCTAAACAGAATTAGGAGGATAATGTTTCTGCGAAGGAAGTGTAGTCTTAAGCTGGATTTGAAATACTTGCATTTGGTTCGCTAGTTGGGTAAACGGAAGCTTGTATTTAAAACTTGATATTAGAAAGAACAACACCCTGTGCTGCGAAGAAACCATGCCAAATTCCAATCCGTTGGGTATATGCTTTTATAGTGGCCAAAACTGCTGGTTACATTTAATCCTTCCATACTATGTGTGTCATTTTGAGGAAGCCAACCAGAACAACCCCATGAGCATAATCTGATTGTCAGAAGACAATTAATAGCAAATACGCAAATTTGGGTGTAAAGAAGAAGGAAAAATAGTATCATAGTATACAGCGTACGTCCACTGTACTGACACACCGATTAACAAACATACACCAAAACTTTGCATCAATCCGCAAACACACATCAAAGCGGTTGTGTGTCCATTATCCAGTGACAGTACTTTGCATGTTGTTTCCGATTTTCTAGTTCTAAACTTTTTTGACTGCTAGGTATGCCACAAAAGAGTTCAGGCCAATGTACACCTCCTTGAGGACAACCTTTAGTGTTTTTGATAAGAAGTTGAGAGGTGACCAAGATTGGTAGTGGTAGTTGGGTTATCATTATCTTAGATTGCAATTAAAAATAAAGTGAGTTAAAAAGTGGGTAAACATAAATGTTCTTTTGAAAAGTTTACTGAGCTACGTATAGACTTTTCAACAAAACACGCCTTTTATGAACACTGCAGCGAGGCTGATCAACCTAAAAGATATACATATGTTAATATCATCCGTAAAACTATTGCGTGAGGACCTCCTCACACTTGCCCAACTTTTTGTTTCTCGTTAACTCCTGTTGTGTGTCCTCAGAATCCTTTCACAGAAATTGTGAGGAGAAAAAAAAAAACAACTAGAATAAAAGTAATTTTCCCGGAAATACTTAAATTTTCAAATAGTCGCATGTATCAACAAAGGTCCGTACGGAAGGCGTAACTGACGTCATATTGCCTACGACTGCTGCCAAAACACAATTGAAGAGTTTTAGTGAAAGCTAAAACTTTAAAATCATACCCAAAAGCATTTGCATACATTATCTAAGTTTCAATTCAAACTTCTGCACATTATGTTCCCTGAGTTGGGATGGGCCCAACATGAATTCCAATGACCTTTGACATTAGGGACCAGAGTTCTCATTTCCCCTATTCTTTGCAAACTCGTGGCGAAATTTTCCTAAGCAAACACCTAATCATTATTCCGACAGTTCATCCGAATAATTCGCGGTAGTAGGTACTCATAGGTACATACAACCCGCCCCTTCACAGCAGTGCAACATTCGTAGGCGTCGTTTCTAGCAAGGGAAAAAATTAATTCACATTCCTCCCCATAGGGAATAGGGGTGAATTCCAATTACTAACTCTGGCTTACAAGGCCAAGCCAAAGACTAAAGTTATTTGTTTCATTTGTTGTGTGCAGGATTCTCGGTAAATAAAAATTGATTCCCCCACTAAAAAAGAAGAAGAAAAATAAAGCTGATCCTTTGAAGAGGATTCCCTTAGACATGTATTTGTTGAAAAAATAAAAGAAAACATATTTGAAAGTACGCAACTCCCAACCGCGCTTTTGTGTTTTTTTCATAAAAATACGCACACACGCACGAGTTTTATTAAGGATTTTATTAAGCGGTAAATTTATTCATAATCCGACTCTGGGTGGGGGGTTAAGTTCAGTTTAGGTGTGTTTTTCTGCTCGGGGGCTGCATTCCGATTCAATCGCTTGGAATTACTCAAATTTACGCAGCTCTACGTCTACGAGTGGAGCTCACGTCACACTCGCCCTGCGGGTGACAACGTAGTTTGGCTGCTTTTATTAAATTCACTTGTAAGTTCTTTGTTTGCGAAGCGGGTATAGCCTTAAGGATAACTACTGAAGGGCTACTATGCTATTCCTTTCATGACGCCACATGAATCCTTCTTGTACGTTACACTACAACCCATGCCTCGTGGTGGTTGACTTGTGAACGATTCAGTAAGGATGTTGCTCTTTGCTGCCTGAGAAAGTAAATTGTATTATGATTTTGTGTATAAAGTCAAAGCAAATACCCGGTCTAGTCAGGCAATACTATGGATCGATTAGAGGGCTTTCCGGCTTCCGCTGAGCAGAATAAAGTTTCGCCTTTCTTCGGTCCCATAGCAGCTGGTGAATTCTGTTGCGGAGCTACCAAAGTAAAATATGTGGTTTGAAACTATGAGAGTGAACTAAATATTCTGGATAATTGCATTACGCAGGGAAAAGTTTTGACAATCCTTTCTTTTGTTAATCCAATGTAAATGTCTCGTTGATACGGACTGTAATCTGGAAGTTGAATAATACTGGAGGGTGGCACAAAGTATCCCTTATTTTTGCTAATCGAGTGGTGAATAGCCTGAAAAGTTTTGAACACTTTCAAAAAGAAGGAGTTTATGTACTAAGGGGAAAAGATTTTTGTTTGAAAGTGGTGAAGTACTTGAAGCAGGACGAATTTTCTTTTATTTACCTCCTTTGATGGATTTCAAAGAAAAGGAGATTGTATATTTCCCAGTTTATGTGGTCTCTAGGCATTACTAATGCACAATTCATCCGGAACTGCTATTTGGTACTCAGAAAATTAGGAGAGGCTTAGTCTTCTTTATGGAAGGTAAATAACCAACAGCGTAATACGATTAATGTTTGGTTAGGGACTTCATCAGGCTGTATATCGTGTTAAAATTTTAAAGCATAGAAGTATGTATTGATAAGGGTACGATGTTTTCTGCCAGACGTTGGTTGAAAAGGAATAAATAAAAGGTCGTTAACTTGTTGTGACCTTCGGAGAACGTACCAACGGATTTTAGGACTCTTATGGTTATGATAAACATTATCATTAAGCATTATTTCATTACATTCTCCCCGGTAAAGAATTCTGTTCTATAAAACTCTTTGGTAACCTATTCGAACTTGGTTGGGTCTTCTATCGTCTTTGTTCAGTGCAACTAGGTTTCTTATGAATAACATGGTATGTGGCATCACTTTCGTCAATGTAGACTGTCTATTAGTTAGACTAATAGGCGATGAAAGGTAGGGAGTAAACAGTAGTTACTGCGCAGTCACCAGGCTAGATGACGCCTTCAGCATTTACCGCAAGATTTACCGCCAAGAGAGTACCGAGCTACTTACAGAAGGTATTGACGGACTAAGGGCAGGACAGGCGGAGTCCACCTGGGCTACGCATTATTTCCACTACTGCGAAAGCTATCTGATGTACGATGGCGTCCTCAAACTCACAATCCCGAACTCTTTGAAATAAATTGGGTTCGTCGACGATAAAGCGGTTGTTGCCAAATTTCTAGAGAAGTAAGAGCAAGATTGCAAAAAGAAGTTGAAATTGATTGATTCTACTGCCTTCATTCATTATTATGAAGGCCATAACCCGCTGGCAAATGGGCTGAGTGAGGACTTAACCCCAAGCAGCATATTTAGAAAGATGTTGAGCACGCAAGAAGCTTGGGAAGCAGCCAGAAATACCGTGGCTACAAAGCGCAGGTGGCTGCTAGCTAGTTATATGAACGACCACGCAATGAAATACTTGATAGCGATCGGTGCCTCGAGGATCCGGGGGCTGGAAGTCTCACACTGTGTACAGGCTCAGTTTCCTCTTTGAAAGTCCTAAATGCAGGATCATTTTTCATGTCCTCAATCTGACTAAAAGGTAGTGCACGAACTCCTATCTTTCTGAGCTCTAGTCTCAGCAAATCCAGGAAAAACGTTCGAATAACGGCCACAATCAAGAAACATGAGAAAAAGTGGGGCCGTACGTCTAACACCTGCACTTAGATCAACATTGCCAGTCAGGAAGTAGAAAAAAAGACAGTTGATCTAGGTCTTCTCTGAGCCTAAGTGTCAGGAGAATCGGTAAGCCTTTCTCTGCGTTCGTAGGCAGCTCAAACAATCTTAAGAACTTTGAACAAATTGTCGTGATTGACGCTGTATTCATCGCAAGTGGTAAAAGAGCTTAACTGTCGATACTTTTTAAAAGAGATCGATTAAAACTCAATTCCCACATTTGCCTTTGTCATTTCTTGTCATCTACCTAACTCTTGATTCTTATTTCTTTTTTAATTTCCATCTCATTAATCCCGGTCAAAGCCATTCCCAGAATAAAACTGCAAAACAATTATGTTAGAGAGCTCTTTGTCACAATACTTTTTATTCGTATCCATCCTAGACATTTCATTTGAATAAAATCGAAAAAAAAACAAATAACTTCTAAAGCTCCTTTTTGCAAACAATACAATTTCATTATCATCAAAGATGAGAACCGTAAGCCAAAACAAAGTAATAATTCAAAACAGATGGTGAGCCAATTCAAAAGTTTTTAACAACTTATCCTTCGCAACAAACTAAACAACAAAGTAAACAGAGACAAAAGCAGTAAAGAAAGTTTGAAATCTCATTTTTTTTCCTCAAAGAGTTAACCGAACATATGAACGTAAAACCCTTTTCTTAACAAAGACAACATTTATGATTGGATAGTGTCTTATGATAGGTACTCACTCTTTCCTTGAAAAGTAAGGATTTTGCTTGTACTCAAAGTTTTCTTTCTCTTAACACAACCTAAATACTGCTAAATACTTGAGGCACTATCTTATCTCACATCCTCTACAGCATTATAATTAATCTGGGCGAAAAGGATGTATCATGCTTCGTGAACCACTACCAGCTATTAGTCTTCTTTAACAATTCAACAGAAATGCATCCAAAGGTGAGTTCTCTCTCAGAAAATTAATTAAACCAATTGACGCAGAAAATTGCCGGATGCAGAGCTGCAGAGGAACTTTCCTCCGTCAAACTTTTTTTTTACCAATTTTTATAGTAAAAATACTTTTTTAATTCAGTTGTTCAAAAAGTTGTCACCTCTGGGTAGATGTTTGTTCTTTATTTCTTTCTCAGTAAAATTTATACTTCAATCAATTTATACTGCTCGGCCTGTGGGTGGGGATGCCAGTGCCAGTAAGACTGTAGGCTTTGGCAATTTATTGATAAAGTTGAAAGTGTGTCAATGTTTTATAGACCAATATAACGATGGGAGAGAACATGTTCAATAAATTTTAACGTTTCTGTTTACTTTTACGAATGAAATGGGCCTACGGAGTGCGGAAGACATTTCGGCCTTTTGACATATCCTTTTTGCCCCAGATTTCCCAGATGAGTGTGTGAAAAGTTTTGTAAAATTTGTTGTTCTCTTCTTTTTGGTCCTTTACCCTTATTTAAATGTCAATTTTTTTTTTTTTTTTTTGTTATGCAAAGAGGGATGTAGCTTCATGACAAGTTCTTGAATCGTTAATCATTTTTACACTCTGGTTTTAAAAAAAAAAAAATATTAAATTAACATTATTTCAAAATTCCACACCTGAACTGCATAAAAACGATCGGTAGACGGATAAAGTTTGAAAACTTATTTTCCATGAAAGTATATTTTACACTGAAAAAGTGAAGGATAAAGGATTTTTTCATAATTTTTTAGGGGATAATACGCTTTTAATATTTGCTCACGTTAAAAGTTAAAGCCAAAGCTGAATCTTTTGTGTTGGAAATTTCACATTGTCATTTAGAATGAATTATCGGATTATGCTCTAAGTACTCTTTTAGTTTGTTTTCTTTGTAAAATTATACAGCAGCACAAATAGAAGCATTGTTTTATTTAAAATAGAAATATCTTTTGAGAAGTTAACGTACGAAAAACACAATAAAAGCTTTTTAATCTTTGGTCATTAGTTTATGAATTATAATTTGAATGATCTGGAATAATGTTTCAATTGAATTACTTTAAGGCTTCAAAAAAGATATAAGACACCATTCATTTTCAAATTATGATCAGAATGGTAAAGAATGTAATTGCATTTACTGAATTCACTAGAATTCAATAACAGGAGTGTATTGAACGCATTAAAAATTAAAAGGATAATAGAAACATATGTATTTATTAAAACGTAACTTATTTCAGATCATAAAAATAAACGGGCGATACCATTTAACATTAAAAAGAAAAATGTGTGGGATAACGAGACCCCATGTTGCTATCCGAAGGTTAAAAGAGCTCAGAAGCCAAAAAATGTTTGACCTGAAAACTCAGGTTTCGGGTTCATATTCCACAGTTTGTTTGTTTCTCAGGATTAGCTGGGAAAACTAAAGTTGATTGTGAAAAAGGTGTCCTTAATGGAGTTCTGGGAGCATATAGCGCTTTCACCTGTTGTAGGCGTTTGTTCCTCAGCTCATCAAGCTCTTTAGTAAACCAACTGTTATGCACAAATTATTATTATTTTACATGATTGTTACTATAGGAACATGTCTGTTAAATAAATGTAAAAATAAATTAAAAATCTTTGGAGACTTCGGTTTCGAGGCATTGGTTCCTGGATGGACCCAAACTTAAAATAAAATCGTCACTTAACACCATCTTCACCTGAACGCGTCAATTGAAAAGTGCTTCAATTGTCACGCATAAGTGAAATTCATTTTCAGCTTTCGCATATTAGACAGATCATGCCACAAACGCAGGGTGCATAATTCATTATACATATGTATGCAACATGTTGAACTCATGTTGATTCATTGAATGGAGATCAGGAGCTAGTGCTCTTATAAACAGTTTACATGCTTCCTGAGTGATGAAAATATTCATACCCTTAAGACGCAATCATAATTGACTTAAGTGGCAAACATAATTGAATTAAGGCTCTGGACGCTTCGTAATCATACGAAACGAATACACATGATTTGTATACTGCATAATGACTTTTCGCTCAGTTTGGTTGAATTGTCCTTCACTTTTGATTCCATATGTAGAGAACTATTTCATTCGCACATTCCGTACGGAGCGCTGTCTTAGGGTGGCTACATCGTGTGAAACGATACGACATGTGTATGTCCCATTACACAGGGTGCTTGATGCAGTATAAGTGCATGGCCATAATGGGGTTATGCTCAGTTCCGTCGAGTTTCGTTAACTTCTGCCACTGTAACCCACGACGACCGGACGGTAAACAATAACTCAGTGGCAAATGGTTGCTTTCACATTACAATAGTACGATCGATCGGAAAGGGTCATGTTGAATTGAGGTTATGGATAATCGAATGCAAGATTAGCAAGAAAAAGTTAAGAGTGTTCAGCAAACTGCTGATTGAACTGACAGTTTGACAAATTCGAAGTGCGTGTAAATTTATGATCAATGCCGAATGAACCCCGATGGCCCAATGGCCAATACTGAAACTACTAAAACTCTTGAAACATCTGCAAGTTTTTGTTAATATTTCCTTTGTTCTGTTCTAGTTGAATTTGGGCTGGCTACATCTTCGGAAATATGATATAGTTCCGTACCCTCTGGCATTTACTATTGGGATTTGGCAGACAATGTGAGCGCCACCACTATAAAAGGCGATTCCCCCTCGCTAGTATATCAACTCAATGTCTATAAGTGGTAGAATTTATTACATATTAATCATAGCATTAAATTAAACCTTTTTAACACGCTCGCTTATCTGAATTCAACAATTAAGTAGTATAAATTTTAAATTACGGAATGGATTCATTTGACTATACTGTATAATGACTTTCATTATAACTGATTTTTTTATTGCAATCATTATTTGCTTTTTATTATTATAAATAATTGCTTAATTACTATATGTGTTTTGGGGCAGTTCAAATTAATTTTTTAATTGCAAATGTGGATTTAACAAATGTGCACTAAAATGGAAAATAAAGCACCACTTTTCATATCCGAATCGCGTGTCCACTCATTCGATTGAATGAGCATTCCAGTGAAAAATTTGTTTATTATCCTGAATTCAATTGTTTCCACTCACGTTGGCTGCATCTGCACACGGCACAGCATCTGATGAAATTTGAAAATTGCTATTTTTCTGTCGAATAGAACGACTCTCTTTGCCTACACAAATGTGCACATTTCAATTGCCACTGGCATCCAACAAATCGTCTTGAACAACAGTTGACTTAAGAAAAAAAAATAAAATTCTTCAGCCTCCGATTGAAATGCATGTCACAGAGGAATAGTTCCATTTGTGAATCAAGTTTTTTCAAATATTCCTTGCGACGTGACTGAAGCCTTATAAATATAAAAACAAAATCATCAATTATTGGATGAGAGTGTGGACAGCCAGAGATTGAAGTCATCTTAACAGATGATACACCTGATGCGGGCAAACCCATATGGACGAGACAAGAATTCACTTAGGCTTTATTTGATATCCTCATTCGTGAAGACGTACCTTTGGCCATAATTGGTTGGTAACGCCAACGAATGATTAATGTTTGAAAGGTTTGACTTCAAGTGGATTGGAAGATACTTATAAGATGACTCCATCAAGTTGATAAAGTCTGTTCTCTTCGATAGTTACATACGGATCATAATGGAAAGTGCGTGATTCCTTAAAGGATTTGCATACGGTGTTGGTTGATTTGGAAAAGATTTGATAGACAATTAGGAGATCTAATATGGGTGGCCAAAAGTCTTGTAAAGTTTATTATATTCGAGCCCCAAAGTGGATCAGTTATTCATTCTTAACTTGGGAGCTATCATAAATGAAAATCAAATGTCCTTGCAACGAAAATAACTGGTGATCTGCTTTCTCAAAATCCTTTGACAAGCAAAGTAAAACACTCTGTGGGCGAAAGTCATCAGCAGTAGTAGGATTTGGCTTTTTTTCGATTGGTCTTTAAATAGCCAGTAACTACTAGGAGAACAGAAGGATTGAGAATCTGTTTTTTTGGTTAAGTTTTGCGTTGTGAGCACCCACAGTTTGTAAAATTACTGCAGAACTATCTTAAAAGGGATTCAATCAATATTTATCTACTCCATTTGGCCTTTAATGCCACTTGGGCATCCCTAAAAAGAGAATTTCGTTAGTGAAGACGTATCCTTTCTATTGCGTGGGCAAAATTTAACTGCACAGTACTGTTACTCACCCTCGTAATTGGGTATACCGTCTAACTTTATTTCCTTCTTCCGGTGGAAATTGTCATGGTCAGTTGAGTTTATGCTATCCTCATAGAACCATCCGACGTGAGATGTGAACACTATAATCCAGTATCCTGACGATACACATTCCTAACGACTACAACCCTACTACTGTTAACCAATCTGAAGCTGTGCACGTGCTTCCTTTTAAAATATTTCATGGTTCTGTTGTTGTATTATATCCTTAAAACCATCCCAACTCTGTATGGTAGCCTTACGGTTAGAAATTAACACGTGTATCCTGACTTAAACATTAAAATTCGCTCTACCAGTTTCATGCAGAAGATGGATGTTAATCTGTATATTATTATAGCGCAAACAGAATTTTGTATTTTATTTGAACAAAGCTCCGTGCTATAATTTAACACTTTACAAGCTGATTCTTGAATGAAACACGTGTGAGAGTTTGGTGATATGGAAAATATGAATCAAAAACGACAGATCGACATGCTTTGTATCCTTGTGCGTCGACATGGTTTTTTCTTAAGTAGAGTCAGGTCCTTTTTTTTTTTGTTCTGACAAAAGGAAACTTTTTGCATAGCAGATTGCGAACACGTGCTGTAGAGAGTAGCAGCAACACAGAAAAAGTTCCGTCAGCGCGTTCCCCTTAATCAAAAGAAATGAGACGTCAATTTGATTTTAATGAAATTGCAGGTGAATGACAGTCTAATTTTTTTTACCAAATTCCAGGAATAGGCTTTTATTTTTGGTCTACCTCTGTCCCAAGATGAATGAGTCTCATTCCATCTCAGTCAAAGCTATTGGTGGACATGCATGTCATAGCTTTCGAATGTGGACAATCTTTCAAACTGTATTTCCGGTTTTAGCATATCCTTTTGAGAGGTCCTGAACTACTTATCGGTTGTTCGAGTGATGTATTTCCGGCCTACCCATTTATTCTATTCTATAGAATAGAAGTTTCATCGGACCATATGTCACGTAAGCTCTTGCAAAATTGGGGAGGATATTTAACACACCTAATCGACTGTGATTCAGAAGTAAAAGGATACAAAAGTTTACATACATTTGATTTGTTTTTGAAGGCAATTCCTATCCAGATGGGACTACAAGTGGTTGTAAATGGTGCAGACAGTATGACAATAAATCCAAGAGAACATTTTATGGTTACATTGGACTCTGTGCATTAGAATAAGTGAGCAGTGACCTTCTTCGAGACACTAGACAATCTCGTTTGTAACTTGAGCTTACTTTGAGATTCGGATGTTGATTGAATTATATTTTATATTCATGAGTAGGTAATAAGAAAAAAGAATGCATAGAAATGTGTACTTAAAGTGAAATGATTGAGTGTGATTGCATTTTTTTGTGAAGCAGCATTAGCTGACATTCAAGTAAATTTATTGCAGAATAAATTCAATAAAAGATAAAACCAGTGAAAAATGCTACAATCCGCCTGGAGCGAATCGTATGATACCCTATACCTATCTTATTTGGTCGTGTCAGTGGGCGGTGTAAAATGTATTCACAAAATTTTCTATTTTGCCCTATAAACTAATATTTTTACTCGAAAATTAATTTTTGAAGTAAACGCCCCTAAAAAGTGGGCGTGGCCATACACAAAGTATAGACGATTTGTAGATTTAGTGGATATCTACATATTTGCCCAGGTAAATTTTTTCGAGTTTCATATGAAAATAGTGAAAAAATGTGATTTTTTTCAAAAGTGGGCGTGTCAGTGAGCGGATTTTAAAATTTTTTAAACTTGTATTGCTTACATTTCCAAAGACCTCGTATACAAAATTTCATCAACCTAGCTAAAAATGTAAGGCCCAAAAACTGGTGACATACGGACGGACGGACAGACGGACATGGCTTAATCGACTCGACTCATTTATATATATACTTTGTTGGGTCTGTCTTTAAAATTTCTATATGTTACAAACTATGTGTCAAACTTAATATACCCTTAGGATAGGGTATAAACATTCTCAGATTTTACCAGACTGGACATCGTATCGCGCATATGATCTTTTAAACTTGTCTTGCTTCTCTTCAATTGCTGTTGAACCATTGTATTTTAGGTTATACTCTGACACAAACTGTTTGATCAATGTATCAATGCGCACACTGCTCTATTTGTTAAGAAGTTGAAAAGATGAGCTGGAGAAAGCGGCGACAGGTCACCTTTAGCCCAATAGAACTGCGGTAGCAAAACTCAGAAGAATAATGACAGGATTCCTATTTGGTTGAGAGCTTAGTCTGAAGAAGTTAAGGGTAGGAGGTTCTTATTTCTAAGTTTATAAGCAAAGTGAATAATTTACTGTGAGAAGGTATTGATATGCAGGACACGGGAAATGTAAAATAAATTCCAACAGAACACTCATAAAAAAAAACTGCTCACTGACACGCCCACTTTTACTATATTTTACTTTTTGAGTAATCTTGTATGAAACTCAATAAAACTTACTTATCAAAATATGTATAAACATTCCTCCATCCTACATATCTCCCATACTTATGTACAACCACGCCCACTTTTTATAGTCGTTTTTCTTGAAAAAATTGCCATGTTACTAGAGTAAGAAACAACAAGAAAAATTTATAAATTTTCAAAATCTGGCCACTACCACACGCACTTATTGAGAAAATCCACGTTTTGGACTCCGCGCCAGACGGATTGTATTACTAGTATTTGCATATGTTTTTGCATTAGTTCGATCGAAAAAACACAAACCTCTGGTAAAGTGTGACTTATTCAAATTTGGCATGGAGTATTCTTTTACGACGTGGTGCCGTGGCGCAGTGGTTAGTGCGTTGGACTACTACGCAAGGGGTTCCAAGTTCGAATCCAGAAAAATACCATCAAAAGTTTTTTCGCGGCCCCACCTCTTCCGAGTGTCTGACAAGCATTCAAGAGTATAACTGTCATGAGAAAGTTTCTCAAAAACCCCTCTGCCCTTCGGATACGGCATAAAACTGTAGGTCCCTTCTGTACATGCCAAATGTATACCACGCACAACATGTACAGTTGTGAGAAGCTAGGTCTTGGCCCTCTATGGGCTGCTTACGGCCTAATATTTATTTTTTATTTTTATTTATTCTTTTACGACAGAAAACAATTGTAGTTTTCCAACAAGTTTTAAGGTTTCGAACTTATGAAGTCTGCTACTTGCTTCCAACCGACCCTCATTTTGTTTACAGGTTTGACCCCATTAAAAGAAAAATACTTTATCAAAAACTGAGTTCCCTTCTAATTATTTCCCTCCTCTTAAGTGTCCTTTCACACTTGTGTACCCTACAAAAAAAGTGTCATACAATAGACTTACCACCAGCTGGTACCTTATTATTTCAAGACGTCATTTGCCAGCCTCGTAAATCTTTATTGAATATCACTCTCATCTTGTATACCCATAGACATATGTATACTGAATTAAAAAATAAAAAAAAGTTAAAATAACAATATTCTTTATAGTCTCGAGGGACCAGCTGCACAATCCGTTTAACCTATAAACCATAGACCGCTGCTCTCTTTCTGTTTGCTAAAGTTCCTTTGAACGAAGGTCTCAGACAAGTACCCAACTCCTACTGTCTGTCACATTTCTTAAAAAATAAATAAATAAAAATCGGAACAATCAAAAGTATCGTACTCGATGCGAATCATCTCTGAACAGCTTAATATATTATTGAAGCTTTCTGAATGTTCAAAAATTAAACACAATTTACTTATTTATTGCTTTCCCTCTTCGAAATACTACGTATATCGTTCCGCAATACTACACCCAAGCGCTCACTTCCCTTAATCGATATGCTCCCCTCGACGACGACGACGACTAGCCCATCTTGACGGCAATAAATTCTAGTCCATTGACACCCAAAGCAACATTCTTCTCCCATTCCTGTGATTGATATTCCCACCCTGTATTTACCGTTCCATGACATCATCATCATACCATTCAACCGGTGTGAATAAAGCACATACCTACACACTAGTCTGTGTGCAATTTCTCCCCATCAAACCGAGTGGAGTATCATCATTATCGGCTTTCTTGTGGTGCTTGTCTTCCTGCTTATCCATCGAATTAAGTACTCCTTAAGGAACATCATCCCAGCCCATCCCCAATCCAAACCATCTGGCACTGATTTGGCAATATGCTCCTTGAGGCATCTGCTTTTTTGTTGCCCGCGCAGTAATTTGACTGTAGGCATATGCAGACTCATGGCTCCTGGTTCCATGCCCACCCACAGCTAAGGAAAATTTAATTTGATTTCAATAATGGCCATAGTTATAGACTCTGTTGTGGTGGGTAATATTCGACAAATATTAACAAGGATACCCACCCACCGAATGCGATTCTGGGAAAATTTAATTAGAACCCCATTCTAAGTCCCTATTCATATCAGAACGGGGTTTTAAAATTGATTTGGCTCGGGTATCCTATCTGAAAATTGGTCGATAATCCTTTCAGGATATACGAACGAGTAACTTCTTCTTTTGGGTTTGTTTCTAATAAAAAAACGCGCTCGCACATGTGTGCTAACAGAAAAGGAAAAGAAGAAAACAAAAACGATTACCAGATGGGAATGGTAATAGTGCAGCTGGAGTGGTCCAAATCCAAGCCCACCAGATGTCCTTATTCCGCCTACCCCCCAGCAGGAAAAAGTGTAGGGAAAAAAACTTTATTATTGTTGTGCGTGCTCATTTTGGTTGGTTGGGGGGGGGAACATAACGCCACAAGGACATTCTGTGCAACGTAAGCAATTCTACCGACCGACACGGGTCAGGACTACAACAACCGTGTACAGAATGAAATAAACTGATCTACATATAAATAGAAATTCAATAAGAAGTAATTTGAAGTAATGACATGTCGCACTAAGCGTATTGTATGCTTCTTTGGCAATCTAACGCAAGTTGTAGAGCATTGGCAGACTGTAACGCATTCGAAAGAGTGTTGTACATGTTGTCGTCAGAGACCTTGTGTTCTTTATGTGAATTTAATGATATCACTTAAGGGAGGGAAGTTATCGGGAATAATGCTAGGCATAGGGACAACTCTCTGTGTGTTTGTTTGGTTTTTATCGAGATTTTGTTTGAATTTCACGCTAAAATCGAAAGGATGAAGTCGGAATCTTAATAAGGATCGTTGCTGACTTGAGATAATCATCAAGATTGTTGGAATGGGTACAAAAATTTACAAGCTATAAAATTCTATTAGGAAAATAAGTGTACACCTTTGGCCAAATAGTTAGATTATCTTTCGTCGGTTTTTATACAAGGTCAGTACTTAATTGAGTTTATCAATTTAAATCAAGTGTATTGGGAGTGGTCTACTTAAAGGGACGACAGGGATACGTTTAATATCATTAGGTCCAACCGGCCTGATTACTTGGAAATTTTAGTACAAAATGAGAAAAGTTTAAACGGCAATAAGAAGTTTAAAGGCCATCTGGCATTCTGGTGGAATACTTTACGTATTGACAGTATTTAAATGCTTATTTCGTCAAGCTTTAAATTTAAATATTATAGTCTGTTTTTTATATTCATTGTTTTTTGTTTACTGTTTTCGACGGTTAACGGCTTACCGGACCAAAAAAAGATAGAGTAGATCTTCATAGCTCCCAGTAGGAATCTGTCATGTATGGAGCGGCTAACTCACTAGACTACAGTTCAAAAAACATTATAATTTTGAGCTATACATCATCGCCAGTGTTTTGGACTACTATGCCTGGAGTTTCAAGTTCCAGAAAAATACCGTCAAAGTTGCAAAACACTGCTGGCCTTCTATACGTGCAGAAATGTATGCCAAGCACAACATGTAGTACAGTTGTGAGAAGCTAGGCGTTGGCCCTCTATGGAAGCCTACACATCACAGAACTAAACTCGATCTCAAACTCAAAGTAGATGAGTGGAAAACCGTAGCTGTTTGTTTGTAGTTTGACAGCAGCATAGCATTTGACAGATAGAAGAGACTAAGCTGAGTTTAGAAAAGTAATAGATTTTTCCGTAAAGGTATAGTTTTTAATTCAAACGTTCATATGTTCCGTAGGCTGATTGTGTAGACCATAGATGATGATGAAATAATGTCAGCCAAACTAAATAAAAATAACGATTTTCTGTTTTAGTGTTTGAAGGCGCATGGCTATATGAATAAAAATGCAACTACCATTCACTATGTTTCGGTAAAATATCCCGGCTTAAAGCAACCCGCGTGCATTCGCTTCTACGATGGAATGACAGTTCCCTTGTACGAAACAAAGGATTCTATTACCACCCTATTTATGTGTCGCACTATCACTTTCTGTCCATCATCATTATTTTCCACATGGTTCCATATAGTTCTTAGCTTCTACTGACAAAATAATCAGATTAAAAATTCCCTATTGTAGTTCGAATTCCGCCAAACTCAGTACTGCGACCTAATATCCTATCCAATGTATCCTATTCCACCCTCACAAATATTCAACTCAACAACTCAACAACAGTAACTATACTTGTCATAGCTTGACATGCAGGGTCATGTAAGAAGAGTATTGCAATATTTATGCATAAATATGTATGTGGTGAAAATTTATCCGACTTATAATTTATGTAAAGGACTTCAATATAACTCAGCAAATATCAAATAACTTCTCCATGCACACGTTTTTCATTATTTTCATTAGAAAATATTTCACTTCATAGATTTTGAAATCATGATTTATCACTCAGTTGATTGAGGAGTCGAACACCGAAATACACGATTTGTGAATATGGTAAGACGAATTTATCGGAGAGATGTCTTTACCTCTTCGACGTCGGATCCTTTTCGTATTGATTCCTAGAACAAGCATATAGGTGCATTTGATCCCTTTACCAAGTTGAGTTTGGAACTTTACTTATATATTTAAGGTTATATCTTATATTCCATCGTTCAGATGTAAAACCAAATTAAATTAAATTTCTAATCAAAGAAACTAAAGATAAAACTATTGATCCTTCTACTAGTACCTTAAGTTCAACTATATTGATTTCCAAGAAGTTTTGATTTGGCATACAGTTCAATCAGCCACTTTTACATAAGTTTCAAATATGTACAAATGTGTAATAAATCTCTGTCTTCAATTGAATCAGTTGTTGCGTCATCATATTTTCAATCGCACACAAGGAGCAACACTTTGCATAACAAAGTTTACTTTTGAAGGTCAACACTTCAATTGACTCAACTTTATATCTGCAAAACAAAAATTCATCTGGGATTTTCAGATAAAGGGGTCTTTGCATTCAATTTATTCCAGCCACTTGCATCCACAATATGAGTTCGTTGGCAAGTATTTATTTGTCTATTGTCAATTGAATCTGTTGAGTCACGTACACGAAAGCAATCGGGTAGTTATCTTGAAAGGACCAAGCGTATTTCTAAAGGTCAACATTTGCATTGATTTTTGTATTTATATTAGAAATGTTTTTTTGTTATAGAAGTGTTTTATTTTAAACTAAAAATTACGGTGGGTGTACAGTTTGAAGTAGAGTTTTTCATTTCATTTACAAGGTAAAGTTAGGTAGTAAGTGCTTAGTGTGAAACTTATAAAGGCTTTACAACTAATTCAATATGGGATTCTCTTCTGTCTCGACATGGAAATCCAATTTTGACATTTCTACTGGAATAGTATTCCATTGGTTTGTATAACCTCTGAATGTATCTTTTTATTCCTTTTTACAGTGGTTTTTCTAGACCTTCAATAATGTGAAAATCTAGTCTATAAGAACAGCGCTATGTAGACCAAATGAACAGAGACTTTATGCTCTCTGACTAGATAGGGTCAAGATACATTTACTTAGGAAGAGCTGGGTGACAGGCAAGTAGTGACAAAGTTCTCTAGAGGAAACATGTCTTAGTTAGGTCTTAGTCACACGTTAGTTCATGTTTACTCAGTAATACGATAATTTAGGCTCCTAGTGTTTTTGGAAATCAGCAGAAAGGGAAGTGCGAGCTTATGTTCCCCAATGTTAACAATGTTTGAGCCTGAAAGAAGCAACCATAAAAGTGATTGATTTAAAATTTAAATCGTAACAGCGATCAGGTCCCTCAAGAAAAAAAAAACAAAGCGGTTGGTATTGATGGCATCCCTGACGAACTATTTCAATCGGCGCCAAATATATCGGCAGATTTGCTGCATCCGCTAACACGGAGAGCTTGGGATAGCGAAGAGTTTCCACAGGAGTGGAAAAGAGCGATGATCATCAAACTTCCGAAAAAGGGAAACCTGATGGATTGTGGAAACTGGAGAGGTATTTGTGTTCTGCCAGCCGTAGCCAAAATAACTGCAAGAATAATTCTGGAAAGGATCAGGGAGAATTTAGATTCTACTCTTGACGTCGAACAAGCAGGCTTTCGTGCTGGATCCTCCTGCATCGACCATATTAACACCTTAGGGATCATAATCGAGCAATGCGTTGAGTACAGGTCTCCGCTACATCTGCTGTTTATCGGCTTCGAGAAGGCCTTTGACAGTTTGAATAGAGATGCTATCTGGTTGGCCTTGCGCAGGAGAGGTATCCCAGAAAAACTCATTGCTATTATTAAGGCTACGTATGAGGGCAGTAAGTGTTACCTCTTGCACAATGGCAAGGTGCCAGAAGAATTTGAAGTCCAAAGCGGAGTACGTCAAGGATGCATACTGTCACCGCTGTTATTTTTAGTGGTTATCAGTGATGTACTCCGTGCAGTATTGGCGGAAGGAGATCATGGAATTCGCTGGACTATGACATCTTACCTCAAACACCTAGACTACGCTGACGATGTTTGTCTACTTTCACATCGGATAATGGACCTCCATCTTATGGTCCAGAATCTAGAAGCTGAGGCAAACAAAGTAGGGCTCAAAATTAACACAGCCAAAACAAAAGCCCTGAGCACTTCTAACACCAGCGCCCAACTTAACATTGCCGGACAGGAAGTCGAGAAAGTTGACAACTTTTTATACCTAGGAAGTGTGGTCTCGGTAAACCGTGGTGGCAACGAACTGGATGTGTGCAGTAGAATCGGGAAGGCCAAAGCTGCGTTCGGCATGCTGTCCACCATCTGGAAAAGCAATGTTATCAGCTTAAGAACCAAGCTGCAACTGTTTCGCTTCAACGTAGAATCGGTACTGCTTTATGGGTGCAGTACTTGGAAAGTGGACACCATTAACATGCGCCGGCTGGAAGTCTTTGTAAGCAAATGTTTAAGAATCATCTTGAGGATCTTTTGGCCGAACCGTATCTACAATGAACAGCTTTAGACGAGAACGGGCCAGGATCCTATAAACATTACTATACGAAGGAGAAATTGGCAGTGGATTGGGCTCACCCTACGGCGCGAAGACAATTCCATTGCGAAATACGCTATGCAGTGGAATCCGCTCACCCAAGCAGGCAGAACAGCGGGACGCCCTACAAAACGCATTCAGAACAACATTTTGTAAAACATGGTTATAGAGAGTTACGTAAACTCGGTTACCTAGTAATGTTCATGGTGAGTTACATTGTGTTGATTATCTCTGAGGTGACATCGATTGTCTAGGTGTTGCTTTTCTTACTATGGGTGAGGTGTTCGGGCTGTGATATAGTGGCCATCTTAAGACGACATGATTACTCTTTATCTTCATCATTATTTATAAGGCCATAAGGGGACTATAGACCCTAAAACAACTAAAAAAATGTTGCGGTCTTAGTAAACATTAAACGCCTGCACACAACTTCAACAAAGAAAATCGGAAGTTGGTTTGATTTTTCGCAGCGGTGCCAATGGTACGCGTACCATCTCTTAGCGTCTGTGGCCCTCTTTAGGTATGTTATAGACAATGTTTGCAATGCTATGTAAAAGTACTTTGTTCTCAACACTTTACCTAAAAATGTTCAACTGTAACTGCTATGGCTAAAGTGATAAGTGGCAGTTATAGTATTTGCTATGGCAAAAGTAATAAAAGCAGACCCGGAATTTAAAGCTAAAAACTAAGATTTTGTTTCAAAATGAACGCGTTTTCATTTTTACAATGCCTTGTTTGTACATACTTACATATCCCTTCCATCATGTGCAGTTCTTTTAAATGAAACCTAAAACCACTTGTCATACCTTCTGTTAGCTTTAGTGGATTCTCATAAGAAAAAATTAACAATATAGTCTTTTGTACAATTGCAATCACGTTCTATGGCTTTAAAAGAAGCCAACTCGATTCTACAGTACAAAGTAAAAGGCCAAATATGTATCTCAAAGAAATGTAATACAATAAGGATACATAGCTAACATCCTTGGCGAATCACCAAAGTTGTTTTTCTGGAGCAGGTACGCTTCCAATGTCTATTCAAACACCATGCTACAACAATAGCGAAACGTAGATAAAATGCGAAAGTTTACAATGACTGGACTGTTTCCCTTTAATTCGCAAAACAAATCCCATTCAAACAACACTGTGTAAAGAAAAATCTCTCTAGGCTACGACGTACAATACAAAACCCCTGTCCCACATTCACAGTAAATACACGTAATACAATACAACATTACGAGGAAGGTAAATATTTAACTCTATTTTGTGTACCTTCAACGATACAATGTTTCGTTTGTACCAATGATATCCTTGCAGCCGTAGAATTGGCAAAGTATGTATTCTGTTTTCCTGGCGTGGCAATTATGCTCCTTTAGAATTTAAGGTAGGTACTCAAAATTATGCTTAGTGAAATTTTCTTTATAAGTTGTCTTGAAATTGCAACGATGGACACACATACATAAATGGTGTAGGATGCTGTAGAAAGTTTGAAAGATAAAAATATATGAAATGCTTGTCAAGTCGGACTAGTTCTGATGAATGTGCAGACAGTTTGAATGGTTTGAATGGCATAGGCAGATACTTTATCCATCTTAGAATTTGTTCAAGAGCGCTAACCATAACCACTTGAGCTAGTTTATGCGAGAGTTCTGGCAGTGCGTTATTAGTTGCCAAGTTTCGCTACTTTGTCTAGCCCATAAAAGACAGCATTCTGCAAATATTAAACTATTTAGATGCATAATTCACATCATATGAATATTGTGGGCGTCAGCAGAAAGTTTGAAGTGCAAAATTCTAGTTGCCTTGCAGTACGGTGTTACTTCGTACGCTATTCAATAAAAGTGTGGGTAATGGAAATATAGCATCGAGGATGTCGGTGTGTGCAAGGACGAGAAACTTTTGAGCCTTGCGGGAAGTAGTGGGCAATGTAAATGAATATAGGAACAGTGATGGAACAATAAAATGGATTAGTAATGGAAGCTATTAAGTGCCTTAGCAATATAACGTAACATCAGTAACGGTGTGGTCTTGAAGTAATAAAAAAATATCTGCCCAAGACGTTGCCAGAACATCTCTGTTGTCAGTCAAGGACTTCACCTACCTCGGAAGGATTGTTATTGAAATTGTAGAGATATGCAAAGAATAATCCTAGCAAAACGCTGCTATTTTGATATGGCAAAACAACTGGGTTTATTCGACGGACTATATGAATGGTCTATAGAACGCTCATCTTACCAGTTCTGCTTCATGGCGCTGATAGATAAGGAAATTAAGCAAATATTAGGCAAATTATAAGAGCACATACAAAGCCGTGAACTCAATAAGCTGCACCAGTCTGTGGATGTAGTCCAAAGAGTACATTAGCATGGCCTAATGTCCTACCCTCGTGGTCGAAGCTGGGGGGAAGACCGAACTTCCGGTGCAAAATCCAAGTTCTCGCTGCCTTTGTCTTCGCAAAAGCGCCGCTGAGTATGAAATGCATCCGTGTCTAAGGCAAAGACTGAGGTCGGAAACCCTTTTTGTAAATCAATAAGTATTTTGAAGTCGCTTGCAGAGTTGAGATCATTCCATGTAAATTGCTTATTGATACCTACACATTTCTTGTGTTCAATATAGCGATGTCCAGGCAATGTCTTCCCAAAAATTTTTCAACTCAGTAGTCATTCAATTTACTGATTTATTCAATTACTGGCAATCCCATTCAATCTCATCCTTCTTTATGTTATATATATCCTCTTAATCGGCCTCTTAACAAAATTAAATTAATCCATACATATGCACACACATATTGATTTGCCAAAGTAGTTGGACATTTCTCAACTGCAACATATTAAATAAGTGGTATTTGTTAAATGAGCATTGTCCTTGGGGCTACTGTCATTCAAATTAAGTTCTGAATGTGTAATATAAAGCCCGTAAGCAATAAGGAACTCAAGAAATTACTAGCTTAAGTGCCAATTGAATTAATTAGTAATGACACTTATGTAGGTACTAATCAAAGAACAATCGAACACTTTGCATTGTTCGTCCTAAGGGTTTGTACTTTGTAATGTTGTTCATCAAATATTAACATGCAAATGAATAGGTATGTTTTTTTGCTTACCAAATCAAGTCACTTCTATTTAAAACATTGATGTTCCATTACTTAAAAAGACTTCAAAACAATCCTAAGTGGATATTGAACCCAAATAACCATCAGGGCAATTAATAGAATTTATGGTCGCCGATGAGCCACAGAACATTACCAGAGAAGTAAACTCCATTGAAATATTTGAAGAAGTGAATTTGAAATTGAGGAAGCATATCCAGCTGCTCTATTAATAAATATAGATTTATGATAATTCCAAAAACGAGTCCTTCCGCCCTGCCAATCGGTCTATAATGCTTCATCAGACGGCAATTTGGTTTTCAAATGAGGAAACCACTGTCAGCCAATAAATTTGAGTCTCTTTTTTAGAAAATATGCAAATAAGGACCTAAAATTGTAATATTTCCCAGCAAATTGAATAATGAATAAAGCATCCATGTAGTTTGAGGGTGTTTGAAGAGGACCAACGGCGCAGAGGATTGTAATTATTTCACACACCAATTAAATACTTTTATAAAGGACCAACAATCGACTCAGGCTAATTGCATCGCTAAGAAACAATGAGCCTGACGGTTGGTTAAATCATTAATGTAATTACATTCGATAATTTTGCATTGTTTATTGGTTTGATTATCTGGTTGTTTTGTATTTTAAATGGAAGCATTATGATTTTGCTAATAAGCTTGTATTTTGACAAGCGATTATACTGCATGAGTGATTTTCCATGCCACGATTATTATTTATTTTTCTAAGCTCCAAATAGCCATACAGTGACGTTTAAAAATTAATTGAAACCAAACAAACGGAAAAAATACAAAATGGCGCAAAATTAATCACTATATCGGAAGATTTATAGTTTTTTCAAATGGCGTCGTATGTCAATCATATTTGACATTTGCGAACTAGACAGCTACAGTATACAAACAAACAACGGAACGCTTTACTCCTTGCAGCGAATTATAGTGAAAGATAACACACACTTGGTACCTAACAAGCTGGTAAACTGGTGCAGTGGTGCATTTTTTGTGGGCTTGCGAATAACTGCAGGAATATATACAATGATGTCGCTAAATAAAATAAATTTAGTCCATCTTACAATAGATATGATGAATAGCCACTTATTTATTTGCAAAATACATACACAAAATCGTATTCACAAATAAAACCTATTGCCATAGATATTTTTCCTTTTTATTTGTGCCAGCTGTCAATTCTCTGTATCAAATGTCACATTTCATTTACACCTTTCTTTAACCCACAGAAGTCAATAAAATTTGACAAAACTTAAAAGATGGCAGTGGCCATACAGCGAATATCAACACATTGGCTTTTGTAAGTACAGGGTGTCCCCCGGGAAAAATATACTACTTTGTTTGTTTATAATTTTTGATTAAATGAAAGAGAATGGAGAATGGATCACACATTTCACGCGGTATTTTATTAATTTCATCACGAATATTTTGTTTGAGTTGCTTTTCAGACATCCCCACAAAAAGAAATCAGGAGCAGACAAATCAGGCGACCGTGGAGGCCAATCAACAACACCATTTTTTGAAATAACTTGAAACAGATCTCGCAGTAATTCCATTGTAATCCTGGCTGTATGCGATGTGGCACCGTCTTGTTGATACCACATGTTAATCAAGCCCAAAGCATGCAGTTGTGGCGTTAAAAAGTTTTCAATCATATCACGATATCGCTCCCCATTCACAGTTACCGTTATTAAGGTCCCATGATTCCTCCTGACCAAATTGCACACCAGACTGTTACTTTTAATGGATGCAAAAGTGACTGATGAATAATTTGAGGGTTTTCCATTGCCCAGAACCGACTATTCTGTTTATTCACATATTCATTCAAATGAAAATGTGCCTCGTCACTCATTATGATTTTTTCATGAAAATCGGGGTTGTCATGGGCTAGCAGTAACATCCTATTGGCATATGTACGGTGGAGTAAATGGTCTTGTTGAAGAAGCTCTTGTGTCAACTGAATCTTAAATGGAAACAAATGCAAATCCTTGTGCAAGATTGTGGCCAAAGTTGTTCTTTGAAGACGAAGCTCTTGAGCACGGCGTCGAATTGAGGTTGATAGTTTGTTTTGAACACTTCCTTGAACAGCAGTAATGTTTTCAGCCGATCTTGCAGTACGTTGTGGCCCATGCTTGGGCCTATCACCTACAGACCCTCTACACGATAAATAGTGCGTTTTGTTGGCAGGTTTTTTTTTCCCAAAAAATTCACATAACTTTCTCATCGTCACAGTAATCGATGCTTGATTTCGATAAAATGTTTTAACGATTAAAACAAGTTTGTTTATCGAATATTTTTCCATAATAAATTTGCCACGTGTCTACTTCACGACTGCCAAATATGAACTGTCAAGACTAATGTTTACCAAAATGGCGGCAAAACAAAGTAGTATACGTTCCCGGCGGACACCCTGTACAAAGCAGCAAATAAAACTTGAAAGAGAAGGGAAGAGTACTCATTTATGAGCTGTTCATAACAGCTTTGGGCGTTGATTATTGATATTCAATTTCAATAATTATTCTTCATGGGTGGTCCTTTCCCGATGAAGGAAGCCAAAAAAGGCAGCCAAGCAATTTATCTTCTACGAATTGTGTGCATTGAAGACATCCGATCTTGAAAATTGATCTCTCTGTCAATATAATTTAGAGCGTCCGCCTTAACGCCTTGCCTAACTGCAACATTGACTAGTAATCACCTACAGTTAAATTAATTTACCTCAACAGCGAGATAAGGTTTTCCATTTGGAGTTCTTAAGGATTGTAAACATGTTCAAGGACACAACTATCCATCGAAAGAGGAAAGGTTGACTGATTGTAGTACTTCCAGGAAAAAACACCCGAAGGCTGCAGTAGTCTGTCAAAAAACCAAATAAAATATTTCACAGAATTCATTACAAAGGATTACTACAAACCTAATACCACGGTGTCTCACAAGTGTTAGGTTCTAGGGAAACAAACAATTTCCACTGCTCTTAACTTCACACAATGGTCAAACCTGTCAAACTGAGTTGTTATTCTCACACCAAAGAGCTTTAAGTGGATAGCCTTACAAATTTAAGTTTGATTTCCACTTGGTGGCATAAAATTCTTCGAAACAACAAGATGTGATTGTGGTCGTTGTATTTTCTTTGTTCTGGAAGGGTGCTCATTCCATTAGTGGTAAGCTCCAAAATGTATTTGCAGCCACAATTAAAAGGCTGCGGGGGTATGAGATATTATAATGCACTACAAGCGGATTCCTTTTCGCATAGTGGCCATCAATCAATACGACCTACTTTCTATTCTGCAGAAATATTTACTCTCCGATTGGCCAGATTTCTGTCACTCCTACCCCAAATTGCTAAATGCTTTTTTCTCTGCCAAATCTAATTAAATACTTGCAATGATTTATCCCCAAGAGGCAGGGGGTATTATATACAATATTTGGAGTCGTGCCTTCCGCACGGGTGGTTTGCGCTCAGCATTGACAATAAGTATTCATTTTGGTGGAAACCCCACAACGACGCCAATGTTCTTATTGATTTGCTCTGGTTGAGGAACCGTTCTCATGCAAATGGCTCCATCTCCAAAGGACTTTGCACAAACATTTAATTCTGTAAACACGAGTAGAATAATAAAATAAATTTTTATTCGCATGGCAGGCCAGGAATGTTTGTCCTTAATACAAAAGGCGTGATGGTATTCCATAAGCGATTTACATAATTTCCAGGAGCCATTGAACCTCTCCACAGTCAGTGTCTCATGTTGCGAATGGTCCTTCTAGCGGCATAATATACTCGTACTTGAGTATACTTTGATTGTGTTCACAATTCAGCGGATCACGTCAACATATTATTTTCAAGGAATATGAGAGCAAATATTAAATGCAGGACATATGTAGTATGTACGTGTACCATGTCGCATGCCGTATTCCAAGAATTTAATTCCAAGAAAGAGGGATTTTCACATCCTTTGGGGATTGTTTATGTTGGGGAGTACAGCGTTTTCTATTGTATTGCTGGCATAATCACATTACGTAGGATGGTAGTATACTCTTGATTGAGTTCAAGGTTGGTTCAACGTCGTCGATATCCTTCGAAGAGATACTCTTTGATAACAAAGTTGCCATTAAAATTTTCGGTGTGAGAAGCTCTTCAATAACATTTATGTTTCTAGGGAATATAGATTTGTTTCCTGTGTTGGGCTTACCTGATTGATGGGAGCAACCTCGGCCGAGTTGTTCCCAAAATATATTTTGAAGCACTCTCGGCGTGCGGGGCTAAATTATTTAATAAAGATTAGGGCTAAGGACCTTCAGTGTAAGAAGTAATTACGAGATTTTCGTTGAAATGTAATAAATGAAATTACATTCTCAAAACGGAAACTTTGTGTGGTTTGAATTCTAAGTAGAACTTTTTTTCTTTGTAAAATTAAGGACAATTAGCTAAGCTATTCCTGGAAGAAGCAGTAGAGGTAGAAAAACATATCGTTAAAATAATTCGAATGGTCTGGATCATGTATGAAGGCCTTTATGTTGGCTGGTGATATTCTCAGTTACTTACCTAAAGGGTTTCCCACCCTTGTATAGTCTCTGCCAAAGCTACGACTGCATTTGAGCTTCGGAGGTCCTGGAGGAGGTTCTGTCTTCTTCACCGTCTCGAATCTGGTTGCTGTGATTCGAAAATGTTCTTGGCATAACACACTCTTAGCGGAGCGAGAAAGGCGCATTAGTTACTAAGCCCTGCAGAGAAAAGGGTGAAATCTACCCGAATGTTGACATACATCAAACTTGGTTATAATAGAAGACAGTTGCTGACATACCCTTAGCGGAGCGATGACTTCATTTCAATATAATGCAGTATTCATTGTCTATATAAATATTGCCTCTTGTATAATGACCAGCATTCATGTACACATTTGATGTGCAAAAACCCAATAAATCGTATACCTATTTGGATCACATTGTGACTTTCTTTTTGCACCACAATGTGGTGCCTTTCTGGCTATGAAGGAACTCCAACGTTGCTACCAATGTCTACTGGAAAAAAAAGTATAATATATTCATTTCTTCTTTCTACGCTAAGTGCCGATTAACAGTATTAATTGGAGTGATTAGTTCTCATAATGGTTGAATTTCTCAGGAAGCTGTCATGGAAATGGACTTCGTCAGTTAAATTTATTTCATTAAATAGTAGAAGTTATAAGCATGTATCACTCGTGTTACCTTTGATTGGTCGTGGGAGAATGTTGACTTCCATGCTATGCAAACTCTGTGTATATAAAGAGGAACGTATGTATGTTCGTACAACATACAAATCCACATAGACGGAAATACAAGTTATTTTTCACTGCAATTCTTTGAAATTACTTTAACAAAGTGGTTAGGTTGGAATCCTGTAACAACATTAGATTTTCTAGAGGGTGATGGGAAAGCCTTCAAAGCGTCATTCAAATGCGGAATATGATTGTAGTTCCTTTTTATGTGTACAGAAATGTACTTATACTGCGAGAAACTTATTTAATTGGCCCTCTATGGGCTTAACATTCCATACAACTAATATCGTCCTTCGACAATAGATGCTTTTAGTGGGGAGCTTTAACAACTAGTTTTATAGAAGAATCACATTGACACAGCAACAACAGAGGCAGGTTTAGATTGACATGATAGACCAACAGAATTAAGCATCATTGCTACTGCTTAAATGGAAATAGCAGTCGAAAGAGTGCTCAAAATTCTTGAAAAGTTTTTCTCAAAACGATTTCTTGGATAAACAGCTTCAAGTGTTCTAAACTTCTGCCCCTAAAGGTTAAAAATGAGCAGGCCGTTACACGTTATGGCAGTGCCATAGTAGTGCTCTATGCGGCAGTAGTGCCACCAAAAGGAAAGTAGCAGTCACCAACCAAATTCAGCGAGTAGGTGGCACAACCCCAACCACAATTTTGTCTCAACAGATGGCAAGGGTAGAATATGCCTCTGTCGATGCCGTAGGAGAAATTAATGCCATTTGCTATATACAGATGTATAGCAAATCTTTACGAGTCAGCTTAGGAAAGATCACAATGATAACGAAACACTCTTCAACCCAACGGCTCGATTGTTTGATTCCATACGTAAAATACATCATTATCCCAGATAAGTGACCTTACTGTAATGCACAGAACAAGTTTATTACTGAGCGTGTTACTAAGGTCATATATGTTTACGAAAAGTTGGACTTTTGAGTCCTAAATTCTAAACTTGACTGACCAATTTTCTACCAGGTAGCAGTGGTAAAATTTGTGTCTCTTATCTGAATGAATAGTAACTTTGGTATTCCTCCGCTGGGAAGCACACATTGCGAACTACTGTCCCATTCTTAGCTTTTACCCTGGAATAATTGGTATATTAGCTCACATAAGCGGCATCCTTTGACAGACGGAATTTCTTGAAAAGATAGCGACAAACAATCTTAATTAGCCGCGACAATTTGCCTGTATTCCTATAACAGGTACTATGCAATTTTGCCCTATTGTTAGGGCTCATAAGATCTGTTGAACTGACTGATCAAAGATAAATGCAAAGTTGATCTTGGTTTTCCAGGGATTCGAACCTTCTCCAATGCACTAATCGCTGAATAGCTAAATGTAAAAAAAATTAAAACTTGCCGCCTAAATATAATCTCAGTTTGAAACTACAACTCCTATAAGTATGCTCATATTTACTTGCACCTATAATATAGGGCAAGTATTGGATTCGTGCAAAAATTCGAACTCGAGATAACAATGAATTCTGACATTACGATGATAGAGAAGCTCGAAAAAGTGGGTCTGCCGATTCTGTCTGTCTGTCTGTCTGTCGGTCTGTCTGTCTGTGTGTATGTACGCTGGACTGCAGCCTAAACGGCTGGATCGATTTGCTTCAAACTTCATATCTGAGCTCTGTAGGGTCGCAATTTGAGGCGAAATCGAAATTTTTGTTCTAGCCCTGTTATTAACGGTACTTTACTTAAGGCCGATTTCACAAAAAGACGATTTTCTTGAAAACGGCTCTAATGATTTTGATTAAATTTCATATTCGAGTTAGTCTGGGCAAATGCTATGAGATGGCGTACCACGTTTTTGGCTAAAAATACGTATAACGGTACTTTTCTTATTAACTGGTTTTAGAAATTTGGCTATTTCTCTGCTAAAACTCAATGGATTTTTATCAAAATCGAAATGTGGGCAAGATTAAATGTTTAATAATATATGCCATTTAAACTTATACAAAATTAAAATTTTTTTTTTTTTTTCAAAAATCTATTGTAAATTTTTTTTTTTAAATTCATTTCCAACTACCAGCATATATGTAGGTGCAAGTACGTACGACCCAGTCGTGCACATTTTTTTTATTTCTATCTCGTTTGCCATTAAAATGAAAACACCTTTGCATTCTCTTAGACCTAAGTGTTTTAGAGAAAATAAATTTTGATTGATATCGTTCCCTTCTGGTCCCTAACTCCACAAAGTCAAAGTCTCCCCTTATTCGGGTTGATTTCTTGTGCCATCATAAACTGAACGGTTTCTTTCTTTATTTTTTACCGTTCAAAACAACTCATCAAAAATAATGTCGCCCAAGCATTGTCACCGGATTTATGAGCTTCCGTTTGCTTTTGTGGTTTTGCACGTAAAAAATTACCCACAAAAGGATTGTGATTGAGTAAATAAATTCTCCTATTCTTTCCGTGTTATTTCAATGCTTTTTCCTTTATTGGAGATTGCTTTTATTTAGGCCAGTCGAGGCCAGACTAAGTATCATAAACAATACACATACCTACGTTGACTGTTTACAAAATACAACCTTTTTACGAGCATTAAAGCACTGTCTGCTTTTATTTCTTTCTCATTTTTTCCCTTTTACTGGTTTTTCTGTATGAATAACTCTCCTTTTGTGCTTTAATGTTCGAAAAAATTGATGGACTTTCCATCCACCATCAATCAGTAAATAAATTGAATAGAAAAACCAATCACCCCGGAGGGTTAACCAGATTTTATTGTGGTTGTGGCACACAAAACAAAATATGAAATTATTTAGGGATTTTCATTTAATCATGCCGTTACTTCATAAATCCTTGCAGCTCTTTATCGTTTCAACTCCTTAAAGTCAAGACTAAATTGTTCGTTCAACAATTGCTTCCCACTCAAAAAGGCATAGCCGAAATTCCATTCGTACCTGCCTGTTAAAATTACTTGAATCACACCTTGTTAAGTTTGTTAAGGACTAAAGGACTAAAGGAACGGCAATGTGCGCTTTTCTTAATGAACTTTGAAAATCCTCATCTTGAGTAGATTACCCCATTTGTCCTTCGATTATCTCATACAATGAAGCCAATTACATTTAATTAGCAACGAAAATTATGTCTCCTCGTGCGTCACAGAAAAGTTTTACTCTCAAAAATATAACTCCAATTAAGCGTATCCAGGAATTTTCTAAGGATCCTGTTGTGGGGAGCTAAGTGTGTTAGGAAGTGAAAGAAAATAGGTAGTAATTTGATTCTAATTCAATGTCAGTTTCTTCATAAAAGGATGGTAACTCATACTAGCATTCACTGATTTTGAGGAAGTATGTTGTTTTTATGAAAAATGAATTTCAAGGATTTAATTCTCCCAATTCATAAGAAATAACAGCACACACACATAAACATGTATAAAGATGAATTCCATTTCATGAAAAAGTCAAGACACAGCCCTTGGGATGTCCTAGTGCGCTCTGACAGGTGTATGTTTATTCATTTGGATAAATTATTCCTCTAAAGGCTATCCCACGAGACTTTGGATTTATAATGTCTGAGTTACATCCATTTCGTAGACATCAGCATTACTAAGAGGCTCCTTTTGACCTTCAATTTGACATTTTTTATCCCTTCAAAATGTCCAATCTCATTATTCGTTCTCTTTTCTAGTAAAAACTTTCTGTGTCCATTGTGATTAATATTAAGGAGCATTCGGAAGGAAGAAAACACATTTATTCAAAAATTATCCAGCATAAAACCTTAAAGGCAAATTGCTTTGCGGATGTTTTTATATCCTCTCATGCTGCTGGCTAGTGCGTGATTTATAAAAGTCTGACGACTTTTATTCTATTTGCAAATTATTTTCTGTTTTGGTCATTAAACGGATATTACTCTTCGAAGCAGAGACAGAGCGTTGAAGAGGGTGTTCAGTATTTAGTGCCTCCATGTAGAAGTGCTGTGAAAGGATTTTATTCCTCTTTTGCCTTGGCTTAATTAGAAAACAATGCCACTCACAGGCGGAACATAGAGATCCTTAATTACCATCCATTCATGGGCATGTACCATGGTGAACATGGAATATTGTGAGACTCTATGAAATATTGTCGAAATCAAATAAATTAATCTGAAGGCATGAGTCGGGTGAATAAGTAAATTGAAATCAATTTCGCATTAGACGAGTAATCATTTTTGTGCTCAAGTTCAAGGAAAACACTTTCGTTAGTGTCCTTCAATTTAAAGGGTGTATACCGATTGTATCTAATCAGCATAAGTGTAGCAACTCGCATTTAATATTTGTTAAGGGAGTATTAAATAATTCAAAAGAAAACTTGAAGAGAAGGATGTCTCAATAGTCTCAGGAGACTTACTTCTATATTCATACATTTTTAGTTCGCTGAATTAAAAAAAAAAAACTTTGAACGAGAAGTATTGTAAACATTTTTTCCAGACATCTGCGTTCAGTTTAAATTTAATAAATGAAACCCTGGGAATATGAAAAGTTATATAGAAGTTGCAAATGTCTCGAGAAAAAAAATGGGCCCAATTTGAAGGGCAGAAGTATTCTATCGGGAGTTGGAGGAAGTATTGTCTTCGACGTCTGATATGTACCAAGCTATCCAGAAACTTCGACTAAACAAGAACAAATAAGGGAGCAACTATCCTTAAAATAGCTGTTTAAATGAAGATTCGTTCACAAAAGCTCATTACTAGTGATCAAGGCCAACTCTTTGTGGAAGATGACAAAATTCTCAGCAGATGGCGATCCAGTATTGTGAAGGGTTTTTGAATGACCAATTCGCTCCTAAGAAAGCATCAGGACAATACTGTCGAATATGCTAAGAATGTGGTCACTAGGGTCAGAGGAGATACACTCTGAGTTCTGCAATAAAATGGCGTACATCGAGTCCAGATGGTTTAAGATTCTTATACCCAAGCCTGTGATCGCCTTATCAGTAGAGGAAAAGTTTTTTTTTTTCCTCCCGCATAAAAGATGATCTCATACAAGATGAAGACCGTTTCCACAGGAGGTGCTTAATGGAGCAAAGGAATTTGGAATGTGTGATTGAAATTTCCCCAAATAAGCAAAGAAGTGGAAGCTATTTATGGAAGGTCACAGAAAATGCTTTGACAGCTCGCTAGGTAAGCTGATGTTCCTTCTAAGAAATAAGAAATAGAGACACCCGATTCTAAGATTCCACACGAGCGCCATGCAGTGTGAAAAACATTGCAACTTTTTTTTAAGTACAAAAAAAACACGAGTGAAAAGGGCTTTTGCATCCCCTTCTAGAGGGACAACCCTGATGGTTATAGTGTTGTGCTTCTAAACAGTAATCAGCAAATCTTGTGCCACGGTGCACGCAAACGTGACTGTAAGCTGGTTATTGCGGCTATCCCCATTATTCAAGTTTATCATCACGGATCTTACAGCACAGCCAACGAGCGAGTTCCACCCACCTTACGCAGCACCTGATTGACCTATTCTATTATTCTGCCTTTAGATCTGAGTCCTCCTTGGTAGTCCCTTGGGAACCGCCTTGCAGCTACATCTGTAGTTCCCTGTCCTGGAGTAGTTTTTGAACGAGTATGCATTTGCAGACTGTGATGTTGAAACTTCTGCTTCAAAGTCAAAGTTATTGAATGTGTCTGTCTGATGAGGGTGCAATAAGCTGGGAAGTATTTATGTCCTCTACGGCTTCAGCTTCATTTTCCCATTGTATAGCTTTCGTTGACAGGATAATGTGATGTCTTGTTTTCGTATGAGGTTTGTGCTACATTGACTGATTTGTAACACTTCAACTGCTTATGGTGTGACTTGATAGATTGTTATTTGTGTTTCGATACGTGCTTCGTTCATTCACATCGCGATCAGCCTGATTCTCCGATAACTTATGCTAAAATTGCTTATTATTTTGAACTGAAATAGGGAGAATGCTGACCAACCTTTGGAAACAATTTTCCGGTTATCGAAGTCTAGTTGACACCTTAGAAATGTTTTTGTAAAGCCTAATCTGAGCTTATTACACCTTAAAATTAATCTACTACAAACTATGTCACCCTGTATATTCCACATTTTATTAGAGAAGTCAACACAAAGTTCTCTTTTATTTTATTTTCTTGGAAGTTTTTGCCTTCTTCTACCAAGCAGTAAACATCCTTGTTCTTTCTTCTCTTCCGGATAATAAGGAATTATAGTAAGTTCAAACAAGTCAACGGTTCACTTATCAGTATAATAACACATCATAACTCTTTTATATCATTTCCAGTTACTTTTCTCACTCCATTTAAGTCAATTTCTTGCTTATATCCTGGTTATCCTTTCGCGCACACCATTTCGTAATATAAGGCTTTATGTGTTATACCTCTAACGTTTATTACAATGCTCCCCTGCTACTACCGTCCTCAATCCTGTTAGATCCTCTAAACAGCCTAAAATATCATAAAATATACGAACTACACGTAGCAACATTACACGGTGTATTACTTGGTTATTATATGATACTTTGTAGAAACATTCTTTGGCTGTAAATTTATTGGTTTGGCTTAAGTTGTTAGCCCTGTGGGACCGCCCAAAATTTCCCATTATTGTCTCTAAATTTATTATACAACGCCTACTACTGGTGCAAAAATTTAACAGCGATAATCATCAGAGCTTTGGGTTAGAAAACATATTTAACCCCAAGCTCTTAGTTAGTTTTAATATCCTTTTCGCAAAAAAAAAAAAAAGGATTTCTTACAGAGTGTAGTACAGTGCTACGAAATTCGTAGATCCACGGAAGCAGATAATGATAATAATCAAATGTACGTTTCTATTCTATTTGCGGGGTTAATTTTGGAGAGCGTTTATTCTTACTTAATCCTTGTAATTAGGGATATTAAAACAGATGCAAATAAAAGTAAATAATGGAAGTGAAACATAGGACTTGTTTGCTTGAAGATGAGGGTGATCCTTGTGACGCAGAAAGGTTCCTTTTGGTTTGGTTTGGTATCTATGTTTGCCTACGTCACTGTCATCCATCTAATTTGCGACTTGTATGGCTAATTGATTGATGTGATGAGGATTTCTGAAAATTTGATTGAAGTTTACATGCATGCATATAGTATGTATCCTGTACATCCATTTGAATGTCATGTAGGAAGATATTTCTTTGACACTTTATCTATTTTAGTTACTTTTTTTTCTGGAATCCGGCCGACGTCTTAATTTATTCAAGCTTTGATCGTTCAGTGGACTATTTATAAATTCAATGTCATGGGTCATCCGGTGAATGAAGAGTCATGACCGAATATACATATGTTGTTGTGTGCGAATTAAAGGTCAATTGATATACTTCAGCAGGACTCAGATCTGATGAAAACTGACAAACTAGAATCTCTGTGTAGGAAGAAGTAAGATTCTTATGAATTGAATAAAATGAAGAACTACCAGAGTGAATACATACATATGTCTACCTTCAAAAGCAAGCATTTATTTCGTTATGATGTGTGGGGAAAAAAAAAACATATACATATACTAAAACGTTAAAAAGGCTTTTTGCAGTCAGCTTAACATTCATTTATTCAAAATTGCTTGGTTTATGCTATACGTATTAGGGTATGATGCAATTATATTCACATTCACCAAATTAAGTACATATGAGCGTTAAATATTAAAACATTTCGTCTTTTCATCTTCTTGATATTTTTTGGTGATAATATTTATCTAAAGACTTCTTACAATAAGCTCATGGACATACTATAGATGATTCTTTGTATGGAAGTGCTGCAAGATACCTTTTGGGATTAAGACAGAAAAATGTAATTACTACTTTACGTGCAAAAAGATTATTTATAAGGTTCCACTCAACATATAACGTGTTTTGTAAGTCGAAATGCACAGAGGAAAAACTCAAGTGCAAATTAATGTTTTTAAAGTTAAAGGATCCTTCCATCTCTACTATGGAGAGTCAGTAGCTCAATGAAACAGTAATAAAATACTTTCTGCTGCTCATGAATAAAATAAAACTTACATCATTCAGGGCCTTAATAATATACAGAACTACTTTTCTAAATAATGGTTAAAATACCGCATTTTTGGGGCATATTCGAAATTATTGATACCAAAATAGCCAAAATAGTAAAACTGTCGGAATTTTTGCATTCGTTTATAATTCACAGTATTTTGTTCACAGTAATTTTTTTTTTATATAATTTGCACATGCCCAAGGGGATATGAATACCCTTTTACTGATTAACAGGGCAAGGGCGTTAGTTAATTTGGAAGAGAGAAGAAGGGATAGGAAAGAGTTGGTGTAGTGGTATTTGAAACTCAGCTGATATTAGGTTTCAATTTTTATTCTCCATGGGTGGTTTCCAATTTAGAGAGAGAGAGAGAGAGTTGTGTGCGATTTTTGCATTCGTTCGTAATTCACAGTATTTTTTTCGTGTTCATGTTGAAATACACAAGGTACTT
The DNA here is from genome assembly GCA_949716465.1 of Chalcosyrphus nemorum. NCBI lineage: Eukaryota > Metazoa > Arthropoda > Insecta > Diptera > Syrphidae > Chalcosyrphus > Chalcosyrphus nemorum. The sequence goes on from OX454332.1 coordinate 1,936,891, forward strand.
TCTGAGCGAATTATTTAATTTTAATACTGTGAAAATTGAATGGACTTGGTCGGGAATTGATCACCAAACCTCTCATTCAATGACCGAATACACTACCACCACTTCGTGGCCACCCACAAAGTCATGTTAGAAGTGACTGTCAAGTAAATTATGTAAGCTGTTAAGATGGAGTGGACATGGCCATGTCTTCAGACAACTCTGCACAAAACACTCCAATTAAAGCTAAACTAAAGCCTTATGAAAATAAGGAAAAATATTTGTTTGCTCCTTTCCTTTAGGACAAGAATGTGAATTGATGATGAGCTTCATCCACTCTGGCTTATAAGTTTTCAGCGATTAATTAACTTTGTTAAGAATAAAATAAATTTTGTATTAAAACGAAACCATAAGTCAATATAATTTTAAATCGCTTAAACACTATTACTTTTCATTCCTAACTTTATTTTTTTTAACTTCATTTCCTTTTACTGTGTACTTTTTATAATTAATTCGTAAAATGATGGTTGGACTTAATCGTAGTAACAACTTGCAGGTCCTTTCATAAGTAAACCCAAAGGCTACATAAAAGACTACAAACTTGTAGTAAATTACATCGATGTAAAAGATAGATACATCTACTCAATTCCAACAAGGCTGCTGAAGGGAAAACTAATTTCCCCTTTTTAATTGGTCATCATCCGCTTATTGCCTTTTAGGAACGAGAAAGCAAGAACTAGCTACTGCAATTGATTTTTTTGAATGACGTTTGCATTTACAACGTCGATTTATCGCTTTCAAAAGTTTAATTAACGATCCAATACAACAAAAGTAAAAAAAAAGTTAGACTTCACTTTTTTAAATTACGTCTAATTATAGAACTGTTTTAAAAAATATGTATATATGTTCACTGTGGCGTATACGCAATTAATATGAGTGAAAAAGCTAATTGTTTCAAACGTCAAAAAATATACAAACAGACGGTCTGCATTAGCATGTAAATACAACACCTGTGAACGTGTTCTCTCATTTAGAATCCTTGTGTTGGAGTTGCTATGAGACATATTATTTTAGTGTCATACCCGAATCATTCGTGCCTGAAATAAACTCCATTTACTCTACATAGATGCTTTCATGAGTTTTTCCTCACTCGAAGATTACATTTCTGACAATTTCATTTAATTTAATTAAATTCACGTGTCAAAGTTATACTTGTGTGGGAGTTCTCTTTCAAAAAAGGATGCTGATGGTTGCTAGCAAAATGCTAGGTAGGTGTTCTGTATCTTATGCGAATAAAGTAAGAAGACGAAGACCTACGTGTCTAATTAGGAAAAATTACGTTTCTATGAATCGTTAAAAAATTTGTCATTTTCTAATTATAAACTATCATTTGTCATTGGATCTAGAGGACTTTTGAAAACATATCCGAATAATAAGCGTTGTCAAGGAAAATCTCCTATACGAACGCTAACGTAGCGGAAAGGAGTGGCGGAAAATACTAGTCAAACTAGTGAAAAGCTCTTTACTGATGACTTATTTTGCCTTGGAGTTATTTCAAACAGAATTTTAATAGACTCTTGAGTGCACTCTAGGTGTGAGTGGAATCCCTTCGAAATAAGAGGAAAAGCATTTCGAAGTTTTATTCAGGAAAGATGAAAGGAATGGTAGTGTGGGCTAGGAACTGTCCCAGCAACAACGAAAATTTACGTCTTTTAATAAGGAAGTGTTTAATTTGGGATTCCATTTCGTCACCAGGACAAAAATATTGCCCCTCATATTTGTTGTACAAAAGCTTACCGGGTGGGAACAGGGGTTTCGACATATACCTTTTGCAGTCCCAATGATGTGAACAGAACCAACCAATCACCTAAAAGAGTGCTACTATTAATTAACAATCATAAAAGCTACGTTAAGTAAGTAGGTCCAATCAAGTTGTGAATACTTACAGAACATATGGAAAATCATGATGCACCAACTATCGAAAAAATGGGAAGAGAGAAGATAGGATACGAAAGAGTTTGTGTAATCCTACTTGAAACTCAGGTGATATAAGGTTTCAACCTTTATTCTTCATTCTTCTCCAAAAGAACAAAAGAAAGCTTCCAATTGTGAAGACTAAGTTTTCTCGCAACAGCGTGGTCTTTGTACTGGAGGTTCGGTCTTCTTCGCCGCCTCGAACCTGCGGGCTGGGAATAAAAAATCCTCTTGGCTGGGGCATTGTTGTCCATTCCCTCGATGTAGCCGAGCCAATGTAGTCTGTGTATCTTGGCTTTTTGGACTACATCCACATCCTGGTACAGCTTATAGAGTTCGCAGTTGTATCTTCTCCTCCATTCGCCCTCCTCGCATAAGGGACCTAATATCCGACGGAGTATTTTTCGCTCGAAGCTGCCCAATATTTGCTCAGCTTTCTTACTTATCGTCCAGCTCTCGGCTCCATACTGCAGGACTGGTAAGATGAGCGTTCTGTAGAGTATTAATTTGGTCCGTCCAGTTAGGAGTTTTGAACCCAGTTATTTCGCCAAACCGAAGTAGCAACGGTTTGCTAGGGTTATTCTTCGTCGGATCTCTACAAAGGTGTCATTTGTAGGATTGATATTCGTTCCGAGGTAGGTGAACTATTAACATATACTTCGTCTTGTCCTCATTTACTTCAAGACCAACTCGTTTCGCCTGCTCATCAATGGCCGTAAATGCCTCTACGACGGCTTGCCGGGATCTTCCGATGATATCAATATCGTCTGCGTATCCCAGCAGTTGGACGGATTTGTGTAAGAAAGTGCCTTCCATGTTGACACCTGCCATGCGCACTATCTGCTCCAACACGATATTGAAGAAATCACGTGCCAGCGCATCTCCTTGCTCCGAAGAGTTGTTTCCAAATTGCACAAAGCATCACGTATTTTCCAGCGTTGCGCGACACATCTGGATAAGTTTTGTCGGTATCCCGAATTGGGCCATCGCCTGGTAGAACTCAAGACGATGAATCCTGTTATAAGCGGCTTTAAAGTCGATGAAAATGTGGTGGGTTTCGACTTGAAATTCGTTGGTCTTTTCCAGGATTTGTCTGAGTGTGAAAATTTGGTCTATTGTCGATCTGCCGGGCCGGAAGCCACACTGGTACGTGCCGATTAGTGTGGTACAGAAAGGTCTTAGACGTTCACGCAATACGTTGGATAGGATCCTATATGCCTTTTTTGAATATGGGGCATATAGAGTCGATACTCCAGTCGTCGGGCATGCGTTCTTCTACACATACTTGGTTGATGACTTGATACCCTACCAAGACATCACTTCCGTATTTAAAGAGTTCAGCTGGAAGCCCATCAGAGCCAGCGGCTTTGTTGTTCTTCAATTTTCTGATGGCTACATTACCTTCTTCAATACTGGGTGAAGGCGTTGGTTCTTCATTAACAGGAGGTGAGTTCTCGTCTTGCCCTATCACTCTCTCTACTTGCTGCCCGTTAGGCAACTGCTGGAAGTGTTGCTTAAACACATCAACAATTCCCTGTGCGTTGGTGACTAGGTTGCCTTCGCTATTTCGAAGAGCCTTCGTTCCGGACTTGTAGCCAGCTGCCAGCTAGTTGGGGTGGTAATAGCACACTTTGGGTTTTACTAATGGTATATATACAACTATATCTATATGTAACCCAGGTCTAATGAAAAAAGTTGCAAAGGAGATAGACAGAAGTGGAGTTGGATTCTTATACATCAAAGAAACAGTCGCTAGAATCAGTGAAGTTAAAATTAAAAAGGCCATATTTGTGGGTAGTTTTAAAAACGTCGTCTAGAACCTCTTGGGTAAACACCGGGTAGGTGTTTGGTGGCCAGAAAAATGCACTTTCTATAGTCCCATATATTCCGAGAAATAAGTAGCGATTAACGACGAACATCGGAAGAGATTTCACCAGGACATTTTTAGCTTGGAGAAATACTGCCAAGGCAAGTGGAGTCGAAGTGTGCTGACTAACTACTGTCGGACGCTGGAAAACAAACAATTTCATGGAGCTAATTTAAAGTGAATAGCTGATTAGGAGTGGTCATGTTTAGATACTTTAAAAAAATAACGATCTAAAATACTCATGCGAATCCGATTTCGGAAGCTGTCACATTTTAATCAGCAAACTTAACGCATGGTTTTGAAAAAGAAAAGATAATGTGCTGGAGGGACAGCTACTAAATACAATCGTATTAAAAAAAATTGCTTCATTGGTATCTATGCTATGTCTGGCATTTTAGTTTTTCAGTGATAACAGAATGAGTAACATATGTACATACCAGCTGCTGTTTAAAAACCTACTCAAGACTTTATCTTATATAGTTCACAAGCAAAACGATTACAGAGAGAATCTTCCCATAGCGCAGTGTGATCATTTTGTTTCCGAAAAAATATCGTTTGCATGGAAATAATGACTCTGAATACAATTAGGCTAATGTCAAAGCACTTGCGTCTACGACTATCACCTCCTGACAGCAATTTACCACCACAAAATCTAATCATCGAATCCACATCTCTTGCCATTTAAATTGATAAGAATTTCGATACCCACCCGAGATATTGTTAGCCAATTCTAAGCCGCACAAAGCTCCCCAATGCTAGTCGCTCTGAATTCATTATATTAATAGATTCACTCGAAGCGTGTTCGGACGAAATGCTAAGCAAAATCTCGCGACCAGTTATCACGTCAGCTCGGAGGCACATCAGCGCTCTGGTTGCTGGCGACAACAAGTTCATCATTCTCAACGACAATGATGGCAAATCGATGAAGTTTCCTGGGATATGGCTGCGTGACAATTGCCAGTGTCCCAACTGCTTTCATAAGCCCACACAGAGTCGTCTTATCAATTGGGAGGCATTCAACCCGAAGGTGAAAGTGAAGAGTGTACAAATTGCCAACGATTTGTATGCTAAATCGGTGAGGGTTGAGTGGAATGACGAGCACAGATGCGAATTCGACTTGAAGTGGCTGCAGGAGAGGGATTTCTCCCCAGACCATCGTCGACAGGCTCTTCAGGAGACATACCGACCGTCGCCTGAGCTATGGAGTGGCAAAGAGTTTTCTAGTAAATTTAAGAAATTCGATTACGAGGAGATTCTTCACACTGACAGTGGTGAGATTGTGTTGTGGATGTTTATCAATGGAATGGTTCTTCCGTACGGATGATGTGTTTCTGTTTACTCGTAGGTTTGTATGGATGGCTTTACGCGTTGGCAGTTCATGGTATTGCTATGATTAGAAACGCACCAGCCGATGAGGGGGTGGTGAGGAAATTGGCGAATCGAATTGGCTTCATCAAACGCACTACATATGGGTAAGAGGCAGATTCTCAAAATAGAAATGGAAATCGATTTTGAAAACAACATTATGTTGATAATTTTTTTCCAAATACCGGATAATTTGAACCCACCCACTATACAAATGCATATCTTTAGAAATTCTAGCGTTGACTTATGTTAAATGTATTCTCTGCTATCTGTGTAGACTTTTAGATATCAGCATGCGATTAGATCAGTTTGAAATTGGGTGATTTTATTTTTTTTTTTTAAGTTAAATGACGTGTAGGTGGTGCCATACGTTGTTATCAACTAGACCATAAACACTTAGTTGCAAGTCAGCTGTGCAAAAGTGATAAGCTGTTGCAAATGTTCAACAAACTCTTTGAGTTGTTTTACTTCTTTACAGGATGACAAAAATTTAGAAGGCGATTTCGGACTATATTCTGTGAACGCATCTAAGAAAATAATATAGGAATCAAAAAGATTTTTGAAAAATAATAGATAGACATCTAAAAATATGCAACAGTGAGTGTATTTTGAGTTTGAAGTGGATGGCTTTCTTCGCCTGTTAACAGAATCTTATCCCTTTCTTCGCAGGGCTTAGATAGTCGCTCAACAATTGTCAGCCATGCACCTGTAAGCAAGTTTGCTGCTTCTCAAGCTCAAGATTTGTGGTTCGCTTCACTCGCTGACAGGACTTCACACTTTTCTCTGTAGAGAAAATGGGGCTTTGTGTCTCCGATAATGGTATGTCGGCAACAGTCAGGCAGGTAGACTTATAACCAATCCTACTGAACCATAAGCTACGAATGGCAATTCTTAGTAGTTATTTCTCAAGAGATCTGGACTTAATCTTGAATAACATTGACTTGACAGACCTCCTGCTATTCATATCACTAACACAGAAGTCTTTCTTTCAGCGTTTCTATGCCTAAGTAAACAGCGCCTGGTTGTTCAACACAATTTAGCCATATGGAAACCGTATTGAAACTGTGGAAAAACCTTTAAGGTATAGTGTTTCCTTTTTATTATTCTGTGAAACCACTAAGCCACTATAGACCAAACCACTATAGATTTTATGAAAACTGATAAAATTGCCTTCAATTCCAATTTCATTTCATTCAATATCAACTTTCCATAGAAATTCAATTAAAAGTACGCAAAGTATTTTGCTATATTCTGACAGAATACCGTTATAGGGTAGTGCATACATTTTAGTATTTTCCCTACAGCGAAATTTTACGAATAGGTGATTGAATTTCATATTTGAGCTGGTCTTGATAACGTAACACATTATTGGCCAAAAGTAAATTTGCTAGTACATACATATATACTTTTCTTTGACACAAATAGTTGGTGCTAATTTGCTCGAAAGCGTCGATTTGACTAACTTATCTTTCCTTTAAAACTAATATTTGAACTTCCATAAAAGATTTTTGATCAAATGTCTTAGATTGAAACTTTGTTGTAGTCAGTTTTCTTTTTTAAATAGACCACATAAAGTGTATATATAAATGATAAGCATCACTAGCCGGGTCGATTGAGCTATGTCCGTCCGTCCGTCCGTCCGTCTGTGTGTCACCAGTTTTTGGGCCTTAAATTTTTAGCTAGGTCGATGAAATTTTATATACGAGGTCCTTGCAAAAGTAAGCAATACAGTGTAAACATTTTTAAAATCTGACACGCCCACTTTTCAAAAAATTCACTTTTTTCAGTATTTGTATATGAAACTCGAAAAAAACTTACTTAAGTAAATAGGTAGATATATTTCTACTCTACAAATCTTCCATACATTATATTCGACCATGCCTACATTTTAAGGGCGTTTTTTAAAAAAAATCTTTTTTTGATGTTTTTATTTGAACAATATCACTTCTAAAGAACAAAATACAGTATATATTGAAAAAAATTTTAGATCCGCCTACTGCCACGCCCACTTTCCACATTCGTGATTTGGAGTAATTTGATAAGATATTGAAAAAAAAACTTTTGTATACAAAAAGGGATAGGGTATCATACGATCCGCTCTAGACGGATTGTAGCCTTTTCATATGTTTCTTAAAACCTTTCTATCGTGCACTGGTACCTACTCATATTGCAAAGGCAGGAATGATCCTTCAGCATTGGTTAGATCTAAGTGAATATATTTTATAGGGTATTAACTAAATACCTAAGCACCATGACGTTGTAGTGACTACTACAACTACGAATGGAGGTCATTTGTAATAAAGATTTTGACAGAAGATGATTACCCAGAACAATGCTTTTAGCTAAATTTCTTTTATTACGGCCTCTATGGACTCAAATAAAACCTGAACTTCGTAGTCTATCAGCATAAGTAGTTAAGTAATAATAATTTGCTTTGATGGACATCAAAGAAGTCAAGCTTATATGGCCTATGGTATGATCAAATACTACTGAGTAAAAACTTTCCTATTCTCGTCAACCGAGTATCTACTTGTAGTTTTTTGAGTTTTTTGTTTGGCCATCTTTATATCAGCAGGTTGAGGGATTGGATTGGGAATGAATTGGGGTTTAGTCTGGTTTTGATCGAGTTAAGGGCCAGTTATAGCTTTCATTCAAATGCATCATTAAACATATTGATTTACAATTTAAGACAATATTGAAATGTATCAAAATAAAGCTAATTACTTGTAGAATTTTGCACTAAAATCTAGTCAATTTTGTGTCCTAGAGGCCGCTAGATTCGTTAGTATCGAATCTGCATCCTGGAGAAAAAGAATTCCATCAGCTAGATTAACGAAGTGTTGGGAACGCGCTCACTATGAATATAGCTTAGAGAACTTATAGATAGGCCGACGAAGACTCGAGACAATTTGACGTTCTCTTTTGGTGTCCTTGTCTCTTTTATACGTCGAAACGCCACATAAGAGATCTTTGATATTTCTGGTTCTTCCTTTATTTGCATTTTACTGTGTGCAGGCATTCACTTCCACAAAAATTCTCCTGCACGAAATGGACCCAACGCGAGGGAAGAACAAAATTACGAACAAGGTAAAGGAGAATTCGTTTGCCCGTCCGACAAAGGCTTTCTGGTTTACGTCTCATCCCTCTGTCCTTCACTTTCGAGTGGCAAATCGACAACAAAAAGCGTTCTGTATACGGAGTTAATTGTTTAAGCTTTGCAGGTACAAATGTATCTTTCGCACCTAATATTAGTTACTGTATCTCTCTCTCTCTCTCTTTGCGGGGAATCACTCTAGTAGACTTTAGAAGTTATGCTTGTTCTGTTATGTTATCCACAAAATAAAAACATTGTACAATTATTTTCAGGGAGGAATTCAACGTCAAGTCAAAGCCTGAAGCAAAAAATTATGCTTATTTAATGAGACCGCTGGCACATCACACGGACATGCCTTATTTTGAGTATATGCCTGGCATTAACATCCTTCACTACCTAGTCCAATCGAACTCTGATGGAGGAGCAAACACCATCGTTGATGGATTCTATATAGCTCGACGCATGAAATGGGAATTTCCAGAAGACTATGATATCCTATCGACAACACTCGTTGATTGGTTTGACAACGGTGCTGAAGGCGAATTTTCATTCCAAAATACTTACCGTGCCCCCGTTCTATGGTGAGAGATACTGTCATCTAATATGTCACCCCATTTCAATTGATTTATTTCCACAGCCATGATTTAGAGGGAAATTTAACGAGAATAAACATAAACACACCCCGACGGGACAGTCTCTTCCGAGTCGAGATTGAGAAGGTGATCCCATGGTACGAGGCTTACGCTAAATTTGCTCAACTCACCCACGAGGAGACTGTCGAATTTAAGGCACAACAAGGAGAAATTTTCACCTTCAATAACCTCCGAATGTTGCACGGTCGAACGGCATATAAGGACACAGACGACAATACTCGCTCTTTAGTGGGTGCCTACGTTGACTGGGATATTATTTATTCAAAATTACGAATGCTGCGCAGGACTCTCCACAACAAGAACTAATTAAATTGTCGCCTCGCCAGTATCGTGGTTCATTAATCCTTAAACAAATAAATTATAACCAGTGTGTCTCAAGTTTATTGTGTGGAAGCAGAGAACTCCTTGGGAAATAATTTTAATTTACTTCTTCATAAAAACAAAAGGATTGTAAATTCCTAATTACTAGCTCAGCATAGGCGTCCATAGTCGTTGGCTAAATGTCATTGCGTTACTGTAATTATTTGTTGGCCATTGGGGGAGGGGTGGGTGACGTTACACTCCTTGGGGGCGAATTTATGCGAATATTATCGTAAAATTCCAAGCACAATTTCACTTGATGATTTGTGTAACGCGTTTGTGGCTGATAACCAACTTGAGAGGGAACCCTTTTTTGTTGGTCCTTTGAGTGTAAATACCCGTTAACAAGGGTGGACATTTTCAAGAAGCGGAAGTCCCTCCGGGGGTTGAGAAATTCCAGTAAAATTTTCTGCGTGCAAACAAGCGAGGCCGTCCTATAAATTATGTCAGCTTCAGACGAATCCTTTGGATAAAATCAAGCAAAGCAGCAGCATATTCCGAGATCTCGTTAATGACTCAGGCGCGTTAAGTGAGTCGCAAATAAAATTAGAACATTACAAAATGCTTTGAGCGGTCTCCGAGCGCATAAGACAATATTCGCTTCGCTTTATCAAAATTAGGGAAAGAAGAAGTTATTTCTAAATAGACGACGACAGGTATAGTTTGTTAAAAAATAAAAATCATTATTCATTTGGCTAATTGATTTGACCCGGCGCCACAGCCAAGTAGAAGTTGACTTGACCCTTATTACTCATTTTGATTGGAATAGTTTGGATTGCCTGGTAATGGATACAATTCAAATTAATCACAAACTTTTAGCCGGGGCTAATTTATCATCACAAGTTCTGACCCATGGACCATGGAGTTGGGTAGATTACTCGAGGTTTCTGGTGGATAATTAAAAAGTCGATGGTTTTTGTGGACACAATTCGTATGGGCGTCTGGAACGTGTGCATAGCACAAGCACGTGTGGCTTATTGTGGTTTCATTGCCCTGCCATTAGGAAAAGTCAAAATGATTTGTCAGATGTGTCGGGATCTTTTGTAAAGTTTGACGAGGGAAGACATGTCCTTTTTTTTAGGTCATATACGGCAGAGGAATATGCATACATTACAAATTTAATATAGAAAACCATGAAGGAGTCTGACATCTTTTTTATGCAAAGGAGCGTGTCAGGTTCTGAACTTTATAATGAGTATGCGGAGCAGATGTGGGGCAAATTTGTATTAAGGCTTTTGTCAAGCAGCGCACTATGCAAGTATGCAAATTGGGAAGAGAAGGATTTTTTGATGGTTAATGGCGCAGCCTGGGGGTTAAATATCAAAGAAAAGAAAGAGAATGAGTAAATTGGTTTAACGCTGAATAGTTAATGATACCATAAGTCTTGTGATATTCGAGAATGTTTAATTTTTCCATTATCCCGCGGTTGAGTTGTGCTTATGAGGTATACAATACTGTTTGCATGAAATGCTGCCTTGAAATAGTTTAGGTAAAATGATAACAGCCAACTTTCCATAGAAGGAAAGACAAAGATTCAATTACACACAGTCCGAAATAGAAATCGATTTCAATCAACACATCGCTCCAGTATTGAGCTTTCTCTCCATTTGCTCGCGGGCTTCAGAGTCAATATCCAAATTTACCCTTCATACCAGTATCTCAGTATACATCAGTGGGAGTATAGGTACATACATGTATAAACTCTTTTGAAAGGCCGATGTTGTTACACAGTTCGCATAATTCGTGATTGTTTCTTCACTTCCACTCTCCGCTTCTGTATGCTGTATCCTCATCCGCCTCGAATAAAGTCATCAGGACCATGATGATCAAAATTTTAATTTTGACAAGTCAAGAACATACATACATATGTATATCTAAATTTAAAGAGAAATGAAATGTGGACATATCTCTGCAAAAATATTACTCAGGTTTTCGTTTCCTGTCAGAAATTGATACGGAACATCAATGCTAGTCTTCGTGAGCAACTGTGGTCCTCCTTTGCATGCCTCTTGCTTTGGATGGATGGATGTGCTTCTCTCATCATACTTCGTTGAAAGCGTAGCCACTGGTCTTCTATATTTGGTGCTAATAGCAGTGGTTACTAATTGATTTATATAAATCTAATAATTGATTCGATGACTCAGTGATTGTACGAAAGTAGTGACAGTAGCCAACGTCTTGTTTGGGTAATGTTTCACTCACAAAGACCACGCACAAAAAATACTTACACTCAAAGTAGAATATTAAAACCCACCTATTGCCTTAAAATTCTTCATTTTGAACTTAACAAGATCCTGAGTTTATCATCGGTAGCTCAAGTTATCTGAGGTTGCTAAATTATTCTCTTCTTAACAGGGTTCCTGCATATGGTGCTAGTTAAGCACCTTGTTTGTCAACATTTATTACAGTCTCTATTTAACAAGTGCAGGTTGATCACTACTATCAAAATAACTATAACATTAAAGTTTATCTGTGAAAAATATAAAATTCCACTGAAAGTACCTACCACGTATTCCAGTAGAATAATAGGTCTTCACTGTAGATTGCTCAAAAAAGTTACTACACATCTGATGGCGATGCTGAGGTAGACAGACAATTCCAAAGTTAATAAAGATGAATGTCATTTAGAAAAGTGCCCCATATCACACTTTACGAGTTTAATACCAACGACTCCACCATTAAGGAACATCTTTCATATAAAGGACTTTTATGTCGCATTTTAAGTAATAGCTAACTGAATGGAAACATTGAACACATAAATGATTTAGAACTGTCAGTCTCACTGACATATGTGATAAATTCAATTTCCAGCTAATGTCATTTGGATATTATAAAGGACTTCCCATATAATGGAAACTTGTATTGTTAGTTTTGAGATATGGATGATACTTTAGCTTAAATTAAAGCTGAATGTTTGCTAAATTATAATAAAACTGAAACAGGTATATGTTGTATCCACAAACCACTAATCGGACATAAATCCATTGACACTTCCTCATGCCGAAAGTCCTGATAAGGGTTAATAATTCAAAATCCAGTAGCCCTTAAAGAATAAGTCATCATAAACCTCCAACTAACACATAAAACTCTCGTATAATTTGATTTCTCTGTCCGTTGTGTTGCAAGTGGATAGATACATTTATGGAGATGCCAATATTGCTTAGATAAACTTTAGCAATAGAAAAGAAATGGAAAAGAGCAAAAGGGAATTACTGTCAGTGCTAAGCCAATATACTTAATTAATCGAACTTTGCCGACAAAGTGTAAAACAACTTTGAGAGTGTTGTAAGGCAAGGCTAACAGTCCTATTCCTCGGGGAAGAACTCTTTTGCTTTGGGATCCAATCAATTTATTTGTCCGATAAAATATAGTTTCACTCCTAGAATATGAGGTAAAATCGAGTCAAACTTAAAGCACATCCCAGCGGCTGGGTCAGTATGCAGAGATAAATCATTATTATTCGGATGAGGGGCTTTTCTATTACACATAAATCGTAAATTGAGATTTATTCACCGATCACAAGTGCTACTCGTGCAGAGTATTTGGTTAGGGAGGGATACTTCCCATCAAATTGAGATTGAATGGTTTGGATACATAAGTTTTAGGAAGAGTAATTACCAAGCCTGTTGGCCAATATAAGCTACGTAAGGGTACTTGTTGAAGAGCATGATTCGAATGAATTTCTCAGAACTATCCCTTATAATCCTGCATGGGATTCAACTTTGGAGAGTGTGGCTTTGGCAGAAAAGTCATATCAGCTTCATCTGAGGAGAAAGTAAGTGTTTAAAGGGTACACCGTTGCAATAGCTCTATAGCTCTATAGCTCATATTGGCTATGCAATATTAAAATTCAGAGGCCATTCTAAAGGTACCTATATTGAATTTAAGTGCAAAAGTCACCAACACGTGTAATCTGTGTACGTGCCGTTTAATTTGTGTGCAAATTGAATCAGTGCTTTATAATGGGTGATTCAATTAGAGGTACTTTTTCAAGATTAAAAAGAAACAAGCTTACAAACATTCTTCACTACCTTGCCTATACAGTTGTTGAATTATTAAAACAAAATTTCTTTCGCAAATTTGAATTTTTCCTTCAGCACAGCACTAATAATAGAAATAGTATATAAATCCTCAATATTTATTAACATTGTTAAAACTAAAGGGAGTCACTTTGTACCGTCGAAATATGCTACTGACATTGTGTATAACATATGATACCATAGCTCATTTATTATTACTCAAGTCCTCTACATAGCCCCATTAATATAACATCATCATCGTGGTTACAATTTCTCCTTTCTGAGAAAAGATGGGGGAATCTAAGGTTAATCACTTGACGTGCAAAAATTGATCATCACCTACAGGAAAACATAAATAAAAGATACTGAACAGCTCAATTCACCCCGTTTCTGCTGACCATTCCCCTTAAAACCCAACAACCAACCCAACTTCAACTGCACACCAACCTATTTATGTACGATGAAGGATAATGCAAGCAGAATGAAAAAATAAACCGACCCTTTAGCGCCCGATAATCCACATCGACCACCCGTCTCTACTGCTGTCAGGATACAATCACTGTCGTTACCATGGCATTAAATCCTTTTGGGACCATGTTGCTTGTTTAGTTGGATATCTTGTGCCAGGTACTGCCACAACAACACTTTCCCCCGTGGAAATGTCAATGCATGAAAGGTTTCCCACCGTGAACTTCTGCACTTTACTTGTAATCTCTGACACTAAAAGAATGCAACCGTTCGAATTAATGGTAAAAAGCGATGCTACCAAAAATTGAAGCGAGGGAAAAATTTTAAAGTCACAGGACATCATTGAACCAACCAGCAAAGAAAAATTGAAAATAAATCCCTACACTGTAATCTGTGCAGTCGTGATATATGAAAGAATTCCACAACCAAAGGTTTTTGAACTTAATGCATATTAACATGAAGGCCAAGACTTTATAATGTAGGTTCTTGGGTATAAGAATATTTTGTTTTGCCCGTCTACGAAGTCAGAACATTTGAGTAGAATGATTTGAACAGTCATTCAAGGGTACTTCTTGTATACTGATAGTTATGGCCAACATTTGAAAGACGCAATTTTGAAAAATTGTCAAAATTGGTTCTTTTGCATTTGAAAAATTACATCTAAATGGATCACCCTTTATTTGTGAGTTTTCTCTCAAAAGTGATGATACGACTTTTGCAAAAGGACACTACACATCTTGGAAGAGATAGCATGAGGAATGATTGATTCCAAAATCTGAACTTCAGGAATCTTTAGGACAATTGACATCTAAATGGCTGACTACTTAGTGAATCCTCATCATTTGCAAGTGCCCTCATCACGCAGTTGTGTACTTCGACCAGGAAACTCTTTATTGAGGAATATCAAACATCTCGAAATCCCGAAAGAAGATGCTCAAAAAAAATGCAATCTCTCGTACAGATTGATTTTTCATTTAAAGATTGGGTAGCATACACTTAAGATATAACTTCAAGCCTTCCACATTAATTCTAAAAAAAAATTGTTTAAATCCTTCTATTGAATTCAGATACTCTTTTCGGGTTCCATTCATTATTCATGAGCGCCTGAGCGGAATTGCATAAATATTGAGTAGTATTAACTTTTATTTGGTACCAGTTGGAGTAACCGGTGTTACCCAGTGGAATTTTATTTCCCAAAACTCAAAGACATGTGTTCTTACGGTGAGTTACTCCGACGAATTTTATCGTTCAGTATGTCTAGGCCAATTTATACATATTTATAAAATTAAATCTCTTGTCTGGGGAAATATTTTTAAGAAACGATATTTACATAGACGGAGGTGGACTATTGAGTTATTTTGAGCATTTTTTTCAGAATTTCAAAGACTGTGCAAAGTGGGCAGTGACAAATCAAACACAATTTTTTAATGATTCAACACATGTTTCTGTTTTAAATAACTACCTATTAGTCACATTGCTAAATTTAGCTAAAGAAAAACTCATTTACTTATAATAATTTCGACTCAGTCGTAAGAGATCCTTTGTCTCCTCACTTCGTAATTGGAATTTCAAGTAGAATAGCACATGTGTCAATAACAACGTCTGACATTATATACGATTCCTACTTCAACATGTCCTTTAGATTATAACTACAAATCATTTCTCAAAGTTAACTGATTTCATTATAACTTCCCATGATGGAGAAAAAAAAAAAAAAGGACGCAAAGGCGGGGTATCCTTTTTCGAAAGATAAATTCATATGCCACGAGAAGACAATTTAAATCACCAAGCTCTCAATAGAAAATTGAATTTCTCCCAACGCATGTTACCTAGAAAAAAAAAGGGTCATCCTTGTGTATTATTTTCAAGCTATTTTTCGGTCAACACGAAAAAAAAACTCTTCTTCCTGCATGTTTATGTCATTTAAAGACATCATCAGTGATGAGGAAAAAATGATAAAAAAAAATGTTGTTCCAACAATTTATGTCCCAAAAAGGACTCGAAATTTATAAAATTGTATTTTTATCTGCGCGTGTGTGTGCCTATGAGATTAGAAAATTAATGAATGAGGGACCGATTTGGAAATACGACCTGCACCTTTCTACGACGCAACAAATTTTCCTTCTATTCCTTGTCTTTATTGGGGATAATTAATAGCATAAATGATATCATGACTAATCACCGCCATAACCTGGCTCCGAAGGTTGGGTTCATTCTCAAGTTTTGCCAGACGAAAAAAATGAAACACAATTAAATGCAAAAATCAATGAAATGGAAATAAACAGAGATATTAATGCGAAGGCGAACACGTACAATTTTCGTATCTTATAGCCGGTTCAATTCACGGAATACTAAAAGGAAACCTTGAAGCGCTTCCTTCGAAGGCAACGAAATGAAAGTATCATGTTTTTTTTTTTTTGTATTTGAAATGTGTATCCGTCAATCAAGCGAAGCATTCGGAATTAGCCATGGTAGGATAGGCATGATAACATTTTGATGTTGTCTTTTAAATAAAACTTAAATTTCGGAATCCTTGAGAGGCTGTTGACTGTTTCTCGCCTCGAAAACCTTGGAATTTGTCCTTAAATAACCTTTTGAGAAGGCACCCGTTGTTACAGGGATTATGTGCAAGAGATGGCGTAACTCAAAAAAGACATTTTTTTTAACGATTTTTTTAAAAGTGGGAAACCATTTCATATGATGGACATTGTACATAGCTATGTAATTGGCTTTGAACACAAAATGGTCATAATATTGATTGAACTGGAAAGTGGTCGTAAAATGTCAGCACTTTTACTTTAAATTGTGGAATTAAAGACCTTTTCGCAATCAACAAAAGACAAAAATGGTGTCCAAACCTGATGTTGAGTAAGGAGTAAAACAAAAGGACTCGTGGGAAGCTCAATACAAAAGAGTTGCAATTTTCCACCACGCTAACTCGGCAGGAACTATTCAGAGAATAGAAGTGTTGTTCATAGAAGTAGAGCAAAACCCGCACAGTCATCGCACAGTTCGTTATTCTGCACAGTGTCTGTCAGTCGTTTGAAAGAATGCAGTAAAAGCATCTGATTTCAACTCAACTGTGGAAAGGGTCGACGGCTTTAATTGCTATAAATTGAGCGTGCTCCTATACACTTGTCTCAACAAGTAGTTCTTCGGGCGAGTATTGCAGAGCACACAAAGTGGCGTCAACCCACATTTAATAGAAACGAAGCAATTTACTATTTGTTCGTCTTCCTCTATTAATTACAGATTAAAGCAACAAGTAATGGTGCTCAAATGGACTTGGGAATTATATTATTTTTAATGAGGGAAAATTTATTTTAAAGAGTTCTGTTAGAATTGTTATAAATTTAATATTTAACCTTTTAATACAAAAGGTATGTATTTTTAATAGAGAGTGTCTGGTTGAAGATGCCGTCTAAATGACTATAAAGATTGTCCTTTTCATCTTCAGCCCCGTCATGGTGACCTTCTTTACTCTACTCTAGAACCTGAGAGTCAATATCAACTGTAAAGTTTCCAAGATATGAGGCTTTTATGCGCTGCTTCAGTAAGCACAAGTCCCACTCTTGACCTCTGTGGACTTCCAGCTAGTTTACCAGAGTAGAGAAGGACGGTGCTTTTTGTAGGAGAGGCGTATTTCCCAGCCATTCCAAACCATTCGCTTTGGAACCCTAGAATGTATGTATATTTTATATCGTGTGAACTCCTGGTCCATTTGGAGGAAATGAGTACCTACATGAGAATCTTCATATTCCAGAATGCGATCGTTTTCCGTTTTCGATAGCCAAAGGTCGTCCACAAGTTTTTCGTGCATATCCTTCCGACCAATTTGAATTTTTAAGGTTGAGGCTTGATGGGCCTAAGACCAACCGTTTAGTGACGCAGGAATCTCGGCTTTTGTCCTTTCCCGTTAGCATTTTCCGAAGAAACTTCCAGAGGGCACCACAGCTGCTCCTACTAGGCTATTTGTTAGTCGTTTAACATAAGTCGCACTAACCACTGCGCCACGGCACCTACTGACTGACTTAACTGCACCATAAAGTTCTAACCTCAAACTTCTTACACCAACATTATTTTGAAACAGGTAATGCAACATACTTATTGCATTTCAGAGAGCTACAACCAATCGAAGTTTCTTCTGTTCTCAAACATTCCATAATTATATTCTTCATTTCGAAAGAAGAGAACTTTTATACCTCTGGTTTAATTAATAAAAATACCACGAAAAGTACTTTCAAGTTATGAGAAACATTTAAGGGTTATGAAAATAAATTAAAGTCTTAGTTGCACCTGCTCTCGTTTAGGAAACAAACAAAAAATCCAATAATCATGTTCCGACTCACACCACAAGAGATTTATATCTTACGGCGCTTAAGTCTCAAGAGCATACTATAAGCATTTGCTTTGCAACCATAAATAAGAAGGAGATCCTTGGAAACCTCCTTGTTTCCCAAGTGCTAAGCTTTATTCATGAAGAAAAACCAACGACCATGTCGTTGACCAGTTTGCACAAGGACGACGACTGTGGTGACAATTTTTGGTTGTGCTGCTTGAGTAATTGCTTTAGTTTGTGGTGCTACGTAGTTATGTACCATTTACCTTCAGGATGTGCCATCATATTGCTCTTTAGCTTCTTGTATAGGGATTGTACCAACAAAATTTTGAATTGCAGCACTCAATCACAGGTGAAATAAATGACTAGTATTTGAGGTATAGCAGAACGTTGGGCACGAATTATAAGACTTTCTACGATAGTGAGTCAAATATTCGTGTCAAGCTATTTGGTAATGTTCATGGTGTTTTGCTTCTTTGAAAATGCAACTGTAAATGCTTTCATTAGTAGAAATGGTGTTTTATAGCGTTGGCAAGACAGGTCCTTTCTCTATCTGCATTCAGTCGTTGTATAAAATTCACAGTCCTGAGGAATGTCGGTTAAGGATGAGGTTTATTAGTCTGATAGTTGATTTTGATCAATGTTGACTGCACCGCATGAAGTAGTACGAGTATCCTATAGTGAGCGCAGGGTACAGAAAGTAATCGATAGTCACTTCTCTCTGTTCATTATACAGCCTCTACAGAAGGCATTTTAGGAAATGCCCAGTCGTCGGGATGTCTTCTTAAAGCATCCTATCCAATGGACAAGTAAAAGGGCCTGAACAGAAGTAATTTAGCAGTGTAACATTTGAATTGTGTACGCCTTCGTTGATTGGTTTTACTCATCATTTCATGTTGAAAGACGAAACTGAGCACGTAACTCAGGGATTTCCACCCACCTCCCCTTCTACTCCTGATCCTCACACCACTACCGTCAAGCATTTCATCGCGAGGAAAAACTCGGCTTGTTCGATTCTGTCTTCGCTGCTCTTTCATGATGGTAGCAATAGTATCTCTTACTGCTTCCCAAGCTTTTTGTGAGCAACGTCAATTAACATAAGACGTTGGCATTTCAATACAGGTGATGCATATGCTATTTGTACAGTGTCTTGCCTGTCTACTTCAATAATCAAAAATACTGCCGTAGTTTGGAAAATTACGAAAAGCCTTTAGCAACAACAGCGTCCCGTGTATATATGTAAGCCCAATTTCAACTACAACTTACTGCTAAAGCCACTTGCTAATGCTAAGAGTTTAAGTCCGATTATCCATCATGACCATATAATCTGACCTTCAACAGTTCTAATAAGGCCAATTTGAAATTAAGACCTACAATCATGTTCAATCATTATACAAAACATAATTTGGCTTTTCTTTCTTCTATTTACAAGGTAGCATGAATCAAAGGCAGGAAGCTTTTAATATCCTGGATGTACCCCATGTTGAGTACTTCCTTTATGCGCAGCCACAATATCCCCATTAATTCCCCTCACTTTTAAATATCATGGTGATGAAAGCATTGGAAAAAAAAAACAGCACAAGTCATCATTATAACCCATTCATCCTAAAAGAACTAGCTGGACACCATGGGCAATGTCCATTTATGTTTAGTTTTCACACAGCGTTAGCCGTAATGAATGCCATCCAGCTGTGTGTGTGCTTGCCAATATTATCGCAATAAATTAGAGGAAAAAGTACTCTGCTCATACGCCCCCATGGCAACATTGACAAAATTGCCTTTCGCAAAGCACATCACCCCAAAAGGGATACTTTATCCAAGGATAATCGTATGAAATGGCCTGCCACTTATCATCTTCCATCCATCTGATGCTCGTGCAGGCAAGCAACCCACATGCGTCTAATTGAGACCACCGTGAAGCACATATTTCCGAATATTGTTGACTTCTTTGATTTGTTACAAGGCACGTGCAAAGGTAGCAACGATTTACTGTCTTCGTTAATTAAGGCTCAGCGCGGGTGGAGGAAATAAAACTCAACCAGCAGGGTCCTGTCGAGTGAATTGTTGCTGCTTTATATCCAAGTCAAATGACGGCTGAAAGAGTAATTTGTAAAGTTGTATCTTACCATTGGCGAATGTTATCTTTGGGTTGTGGTATACAACGAACAATGAGAAAGTTTATTATCCTTCCTTATGGAATGGGGGAAGTTATTTGAATGAATGGGAGGTGATTGCATATTTTTGTGTTTTGACCGTAAAAGGATATTTCGCTTTTCCGCATTATGAATTGTTTTAGTGGCCCCAAATTTTTAAAAGACAAATTCTCTTCATGAATAATAAGAGGTGTAGTAAAACCCTTCAGCTGTATACAATTCTAAATTTGACAATAAAACGTCTACTATTACATTTAACTTTGAGTGCAAAACGTTGAAAGGAGTGTAATAAAGTTCCTGTTCTCTAAATACTCGAACGTGGGAACGTGACAAATATACACAGTACAAAGCTAGTATTTTCATAAAATATCTGACCGTCATGTGTTGCATGGAAAGAATGGTTTGATTATACGAATTTTATAGTTGGAAACTGATTAATTTAAATCAATACATCGAATCAACTCACACGAATTAATAAAACAAATTTATAATGAGTCATTATGATTCATTTCGAATGCAAGCAATATAATTTTTCATTATAGCGATTTTTAATTTAGATTATCTGTATTTATATAAATCGACTTTGCAGCAGCTCGTAATACGGTGATAAGTAGCACTAGGTTTCCTAGGCTAAAATCCACACAGCAACCTGGCTGTCCTTTGACGGTCGAACACGCAACCAGATCGACCACGTGCTAATCGACGCAAGGCACGCATCCAACATCTTGAATGTGCGTACCTTTCGAGGGGCAAACGTTGACTCTGACCACTATCTTGTTGCAGCTAAATTCAGAGCTCGACTGTCCAACGAGAAGAAGCTGCGAGCCGTCAAGAAAAACAAGCTTAACGTTGGACGCCTTAGCACGCCAGAAGGAGCCAGTGCCTACAGAGAGCACCTGGCCGAGAAACTCTCTGCGGTGCATACACCCCCCACAAACGCTAACAATCAGTGGACCGAATACCGCAACATCATCAAAGAGGTAGCCGTGACCACCCTTGGCTCCTCCAAGGAGGAGCCCTTGGTATGATGATGAGTGCGTACAGCGAAAGAGGGTGACAGAAGATGCACACAAGAAAGCGCTGCAGCGCAAAACAAGAGCAGCGAGAGAGGAGTATCGGACCAGAAGAAGGGAAGAAAAGAGAGAGTTTCCCAGCTCAAGGATATCGAGGAGTCTCGCGAGCGCAACAACATCCGGCAGTTTTATCGAAAAGCCAAGCAGCTGGCAGGTGGCTACAAGTCCGGAACGCAGGCTCTTCGAAATGGCGAAGGCAACCTAGTCACCGATGCACAGGGAATTGTTGATGTGTTTAAGCAACACTTCCAGCATTTGCTTAACGGGCAGCAAATAGAGAGAGTGATAGGGCAAGACGAGAACCCACCTCCAGTCAATGAAGAACCAACGCCTCCACCCAGTATTGAAGAAGTTAATGTAGCCTTCAGGAAATTGAAGAACAACAAAGCCGCTGGCTCTTGGTAGGGTGCATGCATCAAGTCATGGGTGGAGGAACGCATACCCGACGACTGGAGTATCAGCTCTATATGCCCCATCTTCAAAAAAGGCGATTCTATGTCTTGTAAGAACTACCGAGGCATATCCCTGTTAAATGTCGCATATAAGATCATATCCAACGTATAGTGTGAATGTCTAAAACCTTTCTGCAGCACACTAATCGGCACGTACCAGTGTGGCTTCCGGCCCGGCAGATCGCCAATAGACCAAATTTTCACACTCAGACAAATCCTGAAAAATACCAACGAATTTCAAGTCGAAACCCACCACCTTTTCATCGACTATAAAGCCGCCTATAACAGTATTCATCGTCTTGAGTTCTACCAGGCGATGGCCCAATTCGGGATACCGACAAAACTTATCCAGATGTGTCGCGTAACGCTGGAAAACACACGATGCTCTGTGCAATTTGGAAACAACTCTTCGGAGCTCTTCCAAACGTGCACCGGATTCAGGCAAGGAGATGCGCTGTCCTGTGATTTCTTCAATACCGTGTTGGAGCAGATAGTGCGCAGGTCAGGTGTCAACACGGAAGGCACTATCTTTCACAAATCCGTCCAACTGCAGGGATACGCTGACTATGTTGACATCATCGGAAGATCCCGGCAAGCCGTCGCGGTTTAGAGGCATTTACGGCTATTGATGAGCAGGCGAAACTAGTTGGTCTTGAAGTGAAGAAGGACAAGACGAAGTATATGTTAGGAGTTCACCTACCTCGGAACGAATATCAATCCTACAAATGACACCTTTGTAGAGATCCGACGAAGAATAACCCTAGCAAACCGTTGAAAAAAAAAAACCAGAAAACTTGGTCTTCACAACTGGAAGCAGCGTGCTCGGGACCGCAGAGGATGGAAGGCAACGATGTCTCAGGCAGGGACTCTACAAGGGTCGGGAGCCCTTTAAGTAAGTAAGTAAGTATTTATTTAAGTATATCGTTTACAAGAGTCTACGATTTCATATAATAAAAATAAAATTTCGGATCGGTTTACGATCATACGCAGACTTATGCGACTTATTGCGGTTTTTTTTTCTTGTTCTTGCGTGAGCGAATGTTACTATATTTAGTTGTTAATCATATCCTGCATAAGCCAAACTTCCAGTTTCACTTTTAGATATAACACTATAGAATAATTGAGTAATTTCGTATCGCATGTAGACTTTTGTTACATGGTGTATATGTATACTTAAACATGAACACTCCGACATGGACACCTAATAAATAATCAACCAGTATATATTGATAAAGTAGTGTTTTTTGTACATATATGTCCTTAGCCATAGGGTAGGTTAGGTTAGATTATGAGGGTGTTTAGTGGGCTCTTAGCCTCGCTGATGTTCATAGCAGACTTCAACACCGCCTTTGATTTGACTTTGATTTGATTTGAGATGTGATTATTTCTTATTGATATGGCAGATTTTTCTATTGCCAATATTTCGACTTGGAAGACACTAGATGGTTCTGTAGATCAGAAAGATTCCTGTTTCTGTAATGCTTATGAGTAAGCCATAGGGTAAGTCTTGATAAGTGTCTACAATAAATTCGATAAAAAATATGATATATGAAGTTGTATCCCAGGGCCCAGTTTAAACACTTGTTATTAAGCTTACTGACTAACTTACTTAGGTCTTTTAACACCTCCAGGGTCATATGGCATGTATTAGTGATATCCACCTTCCAAATAAGGCACCCAATAAGCAAGTCTGATTCCGCATTGAAGTGGAAAAGGAATTATTTCATAAGCTGATAACATTGCTAGAAAACCACTCATGTATTGATGGCTCAGTTACGCGGTCAATTGTTACAATTTTAGGTTACCCGGATTGTAAATGTTGGCCCAATTGATTGATAGTTATCTCAGTTGAGTTCTTCTGTCAACAAAAGCACCATCTCTAATCTTAGAGGACTTTTTTATATTTTTTAAAAATTCCAATACAAACTGTAACATTTAGGTACCACTCTTTGCAAGTAATGGGATCTGTCAATAAAAAATGGAACATGAAAGTATGATCTTTTTATTGCAAAATCTAACGTCCATTATTCGCCTTCAAAGGAATTTCTTAAGGGCGACAGCTGATTAATCAAAAAATATGCATATTCCAAACTGAGCATTCAGATTTCAATTTTGTGGTGATTTGTCATCAGCCAATCCCACCAACCAACAGTCTAGACGTGTCAGACAGATTCAATAGTTTAACAAAAGTAAGCCCTTAAGCTACTCCACCTACCACTCGCACCTCTGGATTTCTATCATCAATAATGTCGTCAACTTCTACGTTCAACCTACTTCATCATTGAGACTGTTGCAAACAACAACTCTTACAACTCATTGTTGCCTTCTGGGTGGAAGGTTGATGGTATTTTTGCGATAAAATTATGCTTTTCAACAAACGAAATCCCAAAGTGGTAGAGACACAAAAATTATTTGTTCCTTTTCAGGAATGACTTAAAGGACATTCGAATGTTACTGGCTTTTGATGGGCTATAAATATTCCTCCCAAAGGCAAAACCATTGTTGCTATGATAACAGAAACATTGCTACACTTTCGTTGGAATACTAAAATAAAAAGCAAATAATGTATTTTGAGTTTCCTAGTCCTGTCTTTGTTTGGAGAAAACATTTCACTTTTTTGCCGGAAAGGACCGGTTTCAAAGTTAATTGACTTCCTTCCTTCGAAAACTTGATAAAGGGGGTGAATGACATTAAGTTGCTCGTGGTAAGGAAAAAGACATTGTTATTGTGGTATTCTTTTCTGTTAGGTCGCTGTCTGTATTTTGTTTCTCTGACAAAGCTTGGTGGCGTGAGGCACATTGCAAGGCATTGGGATTACATTGTTTCGCTGCAGTAGTTTTGAATGCGCGGAGTACTATAAAAATGATATCAGGGTTTCAGAGAAATTGTGATGGTTAGCACAATGCTGTATCCAACTTCATTGTCATTAAAATTAAAATGCCAATAGGCAGCACCACATAAAAGGCCTAGCTGCTCATATCTGTGATGTCCGTAGTATACACTTAAACAGGAATAGAAGGGTCCTACAGTTTTATGCCGTATTCGAAGGGTACACGGATTTCTCGAGAAGCTCGCTCATGACAGTAATTACAACAAGCTAGCATCTAAGCTAAGAGGCTCACCACATCATGCTTGTGGCTAATAGAGCTGTTTCAATCGTTCATATTTTAAAACTGGAACGTTCAGTTGCTGGTTTCAGAAATGATTCGGTATTTTTAATCTATCATTAAATTTGGGATAAATTTAACGGTGCTGGCGTGATATAACACCACGTGTCGAACACTTAAAACTATTTCATTGCTTACAACTTCTTTCGGTAGTTCTATAGTTGCCCGCAATATTTAATTCAAAAAGATTTTAATGTATTAAGATAAAAGCAAATTTACCCTCCCTCAAGCTGCAGTAGACTGTACCTCACACTGAGTGCAAAAGAGCACTTCCTTTCCATTTATGTTCGATTATAAGACGTCACTCACAGAGGTACTTATGTCGAACAATATAAACTTATTTGTTTGATATTTTGATTGCTTTCAGATTGGTTTTTCAATTTATTTTTAATTTTAGTGCGACGTGGTCTCATGTCATTTGCAAGGATTTTTCTTACTGCTTCGGAGAAAATGTGATTTGAAGCTAGTTTGAGAGTTACATTTTGTGGAAAGCTATAAGTAATAAGCTATTGCAATTTATTTTGGAAAGGTGTTAACACTGGATCATATTTCACTTCTTGCGCTGGCAGTCAAGTTCGCATTTATAATAGAATAGCCATGACTCCAACAGGTTCGATGAATGAAAGGAAAAACAAGTTCTATAAAGGTGATAAAGAAGAAACAACGGAAATCACAAAAATGTATTCAAGAACTTCAAAGACATCAACCATAAAACACATCCAAACCCAGGGAAGAAACTTCACACTCAGAAGACACGGCTAACCAAAAACAAGCAGCATCTTTTAACATAAATCAAGGTAATGATATACAATTAGGCTTAAATCAAAATGTAAATCTTAACGTTCCAAGAGTTTTAGAACTCCATTCTTTAAAATATATTGAACGATTAACAACATTTGATGGTAAAATAGAAGACTTACCAATCTTTATAAGTAACGTCGATGATATAATTCCAACATTACTCGTGCATAATGACCAAGATCAAAGAATGTGCGTGAACTTACTTAAATCTAAATTTGTAGGCTGAGCAAGACAAACAATCGAAATACACAGCGAAAAAATTAGAAAATTTTGGTGGCTTCAGAAATAGTTACCAGCTATATGGAGAATTCAGAAATTCACAATTTAGAGGATATATCCTCAATTATTATAATTACATTCAGAGAACACTTCCTCTACTCAATCAAATCCCTAGAAACGTTTAAAGAAAAATGACCAGTGCACATGCGAACCATATTATGCGCATTAAAACACAGTAGCATGGAATCAGCTCTCCATGAATTACCACAGTCAGGTTTTCTTAATCGTTCTTTCACCAAATTAGTCTAACGAATTGCTAAAGGCAAGCAGAGACTACCGTATCAAATAGAGAAAGGTGAAAACGTTGGTTATAAGGTGCCTACGTAGTATAGTAATGATTTTTTTTTGGAAAGAACGGTTAATGGACCTAAAGGCATAACTATACAACGTCGAAAGTGGCATGCAATACAATGAAACTTGCTAACCCAGTATGCAAGGATACATGCCAGTCCAAAAAAAAATAAATGCCACAGAAAAGTCGAGAAGAAGCAGGTGAAAAATGTTGGAAATCGCACAACAGGATTTTCAACCTCAGCACTGAAGATTTTTAGCTATTATCTATCACCCAAAGTTCAAAATACTTTTATTAAAATATTGATAGATCAATCGACTCATGTTCATGTGAAATGTTTTCAATAACCAAAACAAATGAATGTTCTTAGCAAATAGCACGGAACATGTTTTTCCCTGCAGCACCTAAAAAATAAAAACACAAAAAATGCCATGTAGGAATTCAAAAATCGTTGGAATTTTATATACATATATCGGACTTTTAGCCTTTAAATCACCCACCATATCTGCAGAACCATGATGCACAATAAATTTCGATTTATGTTGCATATTTGACCAGTTAAAAGTTTCCGCAAGTTTTACGCTGAAAAAATATTTATTGATTTTGATTGTGAATTTAAGGAGAATCCAATCTTTTTTATATCAATTGGTGGTAATGGGTTTTTCACGTGAGTTTTTCTATTTAAAATTGAATTTTGTTTTTTTTAAATCAATCAAAATGCGCTTTTAGAATTTTACTCAAGTCATTTCATACCACTTGGGGCTGTTCTGTATTAGTCGTGTTTCTATATATGTAGAATTAAACTAAAAAACGAAATGTACGCCTACAGCGCCACCTATTGATAAATTTTCGACTTTTCTTTTTCCTAAACAATCGCTTAGCAATAGCGAACAAACCTGCAGAAGGAAATATCCAATTTGGTTCAAATTCTTAGCATCCGAACAAACCACGATTCATTTATATACATATAAAGAATGAAAATGTAACCTAGTGAGAAATAGCATGAACTAACTATTTGAATTTGGATATTTGGAAAAGTTCCTGGTAGAGAGCTAGATCTCGTACTGTTGTTGTAATGCATAGAAGCCAATGATCCACATGGATCATGAGTAAAAGTAAAATACGGCTATTATCTTAAACCACAACATGAATTCAGTTACATAGTTTTGTACATGTAAGAAGAGATTAGACTTATGATCAACTCAAATTTTATTTTCACAGTTGTGGTTTAACGGTAAACTTCACTTAAGTAGTATTTTCACTTAAACCACCCAATATTTTGTCTTTTCTTAAGTGACGATAAAGAGAATACATACTTCGTTGCCATTAGTGTACTAAAATAATGTCAAAGTAATTCCAACGACGGAAGTGGCGGTGTATTCCTTACACGGTTTGAGAAGGTGACAGTTTCATTGCAGCTATGGCGGTCCGAGGAGAAAATGGTGGAGAACATTCGAGATGGATTCACGGAAGTTGGAAAAAAAAAGTTGGGAAGAACTAAGGCACATAGCCAGAAACCTTACAAGACTGCGCGTACGACAGAAAAAAGCATTTTGTATGTCAATGTCATTTAACATTTTCAGTTCATTTGTAAACAAATTTAAGTTGTTGGAGGGCGCTTCTCCTGTAGAATACTAATTTCATTATAATTTTTTTTTTTATACTTCTTCGTTTATTTTTAATTTTAATTTTTTTTTAAAGAAATCTCTTCATACGATGAAAAATAAATTTATTTTGACATTACGTATTCAATCATGATAACTATTTTCCATAAATGCTTCAATCACCGTCCTCAATCATGTTTAATTCAACTCAATGTTTGAATCAGCTACTTGTATATCCACCTTAATTTCTGTGCTGACGTTTAAATTTCTTGGACTTGTCCATTTAATCGTTTACTTAGAAACAGCTCTTCCTATTCAGCATTCTGTCATTGATTTGTTTCCTTTTTTTGTGAAATAAATAAGACTTTAAATCTCTTGCCATTCACCTTGGCTGGTCCTTCTGTTGTGCCACTGGTGGACTTTGATCAATTAAATGATAGCATTTTCGAAATTCCTTGAAAATTAAATTCCACAACAACACAAGTAATTGTGGAACATTTTCTGAAGAACCCCTCGAAATTTATTGTTGCTTTGCTTGCTCTCTAGGCGGAAAAGAATCTGGGAAATTCATGAACGAGCTAATTGAATTGATGGCCAAAGAGACTCAAAGAGAGAAAGAGAGCGAGGCCTAAGCATTGGTCATGAATTTAAATTTTTAAGATGAACAAATAGAAAGGTAAAGAGGATTATGCAATACCTTACCTGATTTAATACAATGCAATCTTTACCACACCTACGGTGTTGTACCAATCCTGTTCAAGTAATGTTTTTTTGAAAATTTTATTTATTTAGCAGTGCAGTATTTATAGTTAAATTTTCTACAAGTGGATACCCATTGAAATGTATACAAAAAGAATTGATATTGAATTGAATCTTCAACGACTTTAATTGGATACTTCTGACAGGACAAATCCTGAATTATAGCCACCCAAATCAATAACGATTTCTCTTATCAATTTAACGAGATTTCATTTTAAGGATTTCTATTTTCCAGAAAGTATTTTAATATGGTAATGAATTGAAAAAATAAACTAATTGTATTGCTTCGACATTAATTTATAGCTAATGACCTCTCGTGTTATTGTTTGGTAGCTTTTGGAGGAATAAATCTAAGAAAAGCCAGACTCTGCATATTGAAAAAAACGGATATCTGCTTTTTACAATAGTAATTTAAGGCTTAAATAGATCTTTTCACCGACCAAAATTTCCTTAAAAGTTCTCATGCTTTAAAGGAATGATGAAAAAAATCAATAAGATTTCGTAGGAATTTAGTTTTGCTAGTGAATCATTAGCGATCTGAACGCGAGGAGGAAATGTCACCAGCCACCCACGCAAACAGCACACAATGAGCAGCTACTCTTTATAATGCAATTCCATGTAACTACTCTACCTTCATACATTTAGGTTGTAATCACGGCGCATAACTCATTCGCAGAAAATTATATCTACATTATGTATCATAAGCTACATCGCACTTTACTGAAAAAAGTGATTTAGCTTAACTCTAAAGTCAACTAATGATGAATGAAAAAATATTTTACGAATTAATTCTATATAACATATTACATGCATATATCCCTTATTATCCCTATTTGCATGTTTAGAAAGCACAATTAGGAATACTTTATATGTTATACCTCTGTTACTAGCACAACTTTGCTGATGTTAACTACCGAATTTCGCAGAAATACATTTTCTTAAACCTACTACAAAGCTAAGTATCACAAGCATCGATTTTCAACCTCGAGGCTACAACCAGATTCCAAGATATGATTTAATACCCACCCGCACAGTTTGAAACTGGCTGCACACGTGTACCGAATTCTTCTAAGAACTAAAAATCACAAATCACCACGGGCAATTCAAAGTGATATTGTTTTCAAATAAAGCTATTTAAAAAAAAAAACAATAAACAATAACTTTGCCTCGAGGCAAACAGTAAGATTCAAGGAATACAATGAGTAACTATGAATAATAATTTCCCAACAGAATTCTAGGAAATTTACTAATCAAACTAGTAAATGCAGATGTCTGTTGGATTATTAATCACCGCTATTCTTGAACTCGAAGACTATGGTCGAATTTGCCTTGAATATTTTTCCCCTTTAAGCCCCAAAAACTGATTATATTTAAATCACTTGCCTAGTAAGTACATAGTTCAGCTTTAGGTTTTGATAGATCTAGTTATCTAACGAGATCATTTAATTTCTTTTGCATCCAATTGGAAGGAAATCTTGATCCTGAGATGTCGATAAAATTGCGTTGTTATACCCTATCCCAAGGGTATATTAAGTTTGATACATAGTTTGTAACATAGAGAAATATTGAAGATAGACCACATAAATTATATATATAAATGATCAGTAGCAGTAGCCGAGTCGATTGAGCCATGTCCGTCCGTCTGTGTCTGTCCGTCTGCCCGTCCGTCCGTATGTCACCAGTTTTTGGGCCTTAAATTTTGAGCTAGGTTGATGAAATTTTGTATACGAGGTCTTTGGAAAAGTAAGCAGTACAAGTGTAAAAATTTTTAAAATTCGCCCACTGACACGCCCACTTTTCAAAAAAATCACTTTTTTTCACTATTTTCATATGAAACTCGAAAAAACTTACTTGGGCAAATATGTATATATCCACTTAATCTACAAATCGTCTATACATTGTATATGGCCACGCCCACTTTTTAGGGGCGTTTATTTCAAAAATTAATTTTCGAGTAAAAATATTAGTTTATAGGGCAAAATAGAAAATTTTGTGAATACATTTTCCACCACTGACACGACCAAATAAGATAAGGGTATCATACTATTCGCTCCAGACGGATTGTAGCATTTTTCACTGGTTCTTAGTGTCTTTAGATAAAGTGCTGGTTAGTGATGTGGGAAATGGATATTCTTCCTTTTCGGCTATTGGAAGTGTGGCGCGTTGTACAAATGTTGTGGTAGTTAATGATAGATTTTTTCTCTTTCGAAATTCCTGAACCCCGTCCACGTAGTGGTACTATACAAAAAAAAAAAAAAATTGGGTAAGTGCGAGGAGGGCCTCGTGCAATAGTGTTCCGGACATTTTATATTGTCATTAAATAGAAGGCAATTTATTCATATCCTGCATAGGCACACCTAAAACTGGTTTTGATATGAAGGATGTAATGCCTAGTACGTAGGTATGTCCTAATAATACTATGCTGAGATTCCAGTCCATTTTAATTTGCACTTTCGATGTAAAACATGTATTAAATTCGTTAAAAAAATTGAAACTCGAGATATCAAACAATTCTGAAATTACGTTGATAGAAAAGCTCATTATAGTGTGTCTGCCGATTCTGTTTGTCTCCTGTATGACGAGTGAATCAATTTACTTCAAACTTCATGTTAGGGAGCTATTGCATTGCCACTAAAGGGGACATTGAAATTTTTGTTCTAGCCCTACTTTTATAGTTACTTCACGTAGCGCCATTTTCACAAAAACCGGGGTTTCTCGAAAATGGTTTCAACGATTTTGATAAAATTTCATATTTTAGTTAGTTTAGGCGTACCAAGCATTTGGATAAAAATGCATGTGACGGTACTTTGCTTGTTAAATGGCTTAAACAAACCAAAACACTGGCAATACTTGACATGCGAAGGAATATAGCATTTAGAGTTTTAAAAATTTAAGAAAAAAATATTTTTAAAAAAAAACCAAAATTAAAAAAAGTTGTAGTTTTTTTAAACTTATTAAGTTTTTAATAGCAGCATAGAGTTAACATATACGATCCATTCGTGCAAATGACTTAGTTTTTGAAACATCCAAATCGAATGAAGTAGCAGCAAGAGAAGAGAATATAGGGAAGTCCATGCGCTCTTCTTTTTTGCCCTTCATACAAGGTGCCCAAAAAAGGGCTCACAAAATGAAATTCATTGCCGCCATCTTGTGCAGGCTTCCAAGTTTCAGCTCTCTATGTCTAACGGTTCAAAAGTTACAGGGCTGTGACAGACAGACACCGTATCAAACCCATAAGTGTTCCGTCTTTCCTGTTAAGGTCCGGAACACTAAAAACAATCACTTAAATAACTCTTTTGTTCACATTTTATTGCTTGGATTTACGTACCATAAAATTTAATGCTGTCCAGTGTATTTTCCGGAGCTGGACGCTATGGTTTTAAACTAAGTACTTACTGCAAGCAATTTTAAAACCAGAATACTCCCACGATACTATAATAAAATTATTATTGAGACTAACACAATTTATATTGTAATTTCTCCTTTGCTTCTTAAAAAGAGAAACAAAAACTGCACTACTATATGAACTACCTAGAGCATATTTCGTACGTGCTACCATATTGCTCACCATCAATTCGAACAACAGCAGTAGTAACTTAAGAAGAATTTCCTATTCCTCTTGAATTTGTTATATGAACATTCAAAGTGGTTTTGTGCATACATGTACTACACACCCAAGAACATGTGAACACTCTGAGCAACTGTATTTTATAAATCTTCTTTGCTTTTAAATAATTCTCTAACCAAATATTGGCAAAGAGAATCAATATTTAAAGTACACCCTACCTATCTTTTCGGTATTCAACGTAGAATAGATTGCTACACCCTTATGGGTAAGAAACTTTCAACCCTTTCTTATGTGTAAGAATTTCAAGAATTGAGTACCCGAACAGGTGCATCTTTTGTGTTATACATTTGGGCTAGAAGAAGAAATTCTGCATTTTAATGTACACAAATACCTGGGAGCAATAATCTCTTCAGTAGTTGGGCGTGCTCTTTGCCAAAACAGCAAATATTTCCAAGCAAGACGTAACAGACGTCTTAACATTGCTCATGGTTTGAGTGACTATGAATTCGCTTCAGCATTGCTGTATTGTGTACTCATGCTCAACCATTTTCGTGAATAGGATTACAATGACTTTGTAGCATTTCTGCGTTGAATTTCCATAAAATACCAAGCAGACTGACATCTACGGTGGCACTGAATTCTTTTACAGAAGGCAGATTTAAATTAACGTCCTTTGGGTGGTTCTCTCGTAATTTGCGTAAATCCTCATTTTCCCCCAAGCTACCATCCACAAATACAGACCACAGAAGATGAAGGTTCTATTTAATGCTGTCTGCTGCGAATCCATTAAATTCTTACGTTGATCCTTGATATTGTATGAGCTGTTAGTAAGTTATATTCTTATCTGAACTTAATATCTGAGGAAAGGTGTTGTGCTTTAAAGTAATTATGATTCAAAAGTTGGGATTCCACCTGTTTGCATGGTTGGACAGGTACTTCATTGTTATGGTCATCCACCAAATAAAAACGGATGTGAAGAAGAAGTCAGACATTTTTACTCTTGCGTCGGCACAAAAAACCTTGACCCTTGTGGGTCATAGGGCCTCTACTACGAATTGATGTCATCGTGCATGGTTCCTGGCAATGTGCCACAACTCTTTGCCAACTGATGTACCTCCATCACAACTGTGCTTCGCCATATTTATCTAAGAGCCATGTTTTTCTAAGAAAACACACACGTATAACCAATCCACACCTTATTCCTTCGTCGACTAGTTGCACCTATTGGTTTCTGACCAGATCTCAGAAAAAGATACTATTCCTATCGCCTTGTAGTTTTGAGTGCCTTGCACGTGGTAGTAATGTTGTCTTACTGAAGGCGGTCTTGCTACTAGAATACTGCTCCAGGTATTCTGAGAAAGTCACGCCTTCCCTGCATTTGACAGGTAATTCCTTCCACACCGTGCGAATGATCTCCTTATTGTTGTCCAACTGTGGAATCATTTAATCGGTGGATGTTGACCATCATCAGATGAGCCCTCTGTTAAGCTGTAACACGGAATAATGGTGTCGCTACGTACTCTAGTCCGGAATCTAGCCGAGAAATGAATCTCGGAATTTCTTAACTTGTGCAATGGTACTATCACTTAAGGACCATTTTCTAAGATATCCTATTAACTATTATTAATCAATCACAAGTCCTTCAGATTCGTCTAGATCCCGATCGCCTTTTTCAACTCTAAGTAATCACTTGTGGAAAAAAATCCATTTCGCAAGATTTCATTCTCAAATGGTTTTTCTTTACTTTTTTCTTGCAATTAAGATGACAACGGTGAAAAAGAAATGCCATCGTCATCCTTTCGCTGGCTTTGCATTGAAAACAAAATATCACTTTTTATGAAGTGACAGAAAAATGAAAACCCTTTCTACAATTCAACACGCCGGTTTTAGTTACTTCAAGCGGACACGATTTCATAAAAGGAGCTACTTCTCTCGGGGGAAAGGACTTTGAATTTCCATTTATGCTTTTTTCTCAAAGTGAAAGGACAAAAAAAAACAACTGGGGTTTTTTCTCCATGAAAGAAAAACACTCAGGTAAGAGGCAGATTACGTCCTTCATCTATCGTTTGACAAAATTGAGGAGACGAATGTAAATACCGATTCAATGCCAATGCTATTTGTAGTGCTATCGCCCAAAAGGATTTCAAGCACAAGGACATTTAGTTAAAGTGAAAGCTATGTCTGCATCAGAGTCAAATGTATGCATGATGGGAATTTATGGGGTGGAAAGTTGTCACCTCGTAAAAGCGTTTTGTTTTCTGGATTTTTGTTTTTCTCGTTTTATTTTATGGCCTTCCATGGATACGTTAGCCCAAATGTTGGGCTTCGCTGGACGAAGAGACGAGGTGTGAATTGTTTTAATAAAGCTGATGGTTTATCTGGGTAGGATGCGTTTAATTTTTATCACATTTTGGAAAATGCTGAATATGCAGTTGCAAGGATGTCCTTGCATAAAATCGGTGTATTTATTTATGGATCTGCAGTCTACAGCTTTGCCCGGATATCGTTTGTCGGATGGTCGCAGTGGTGTGTGAAGTGGACCATAGTGACTGTAAAGCTTTTTATTGGAATTGTAAAATTTACTTACATCAATTTCTCAATTTAATTGTTATGGTGCTACAGAGGAGAGTAGTTGTACAGTGCAGTGCAAATCAATTGGAACAAGACATTCAGTTTAATTTTTTTTTTCTTTTACTCCTTTAATTTTATTAATTTAATAAAAAATACACCTCAATTTTTATATTAATAATGAATATTTGATTTGATAAGCTTTTCACAGCGTTATGAAATAAATAATTATAAACCATGCCTGTATTACAACGTTTATCATCTTGGTTTTGGTGCTACAATCCATCTATGAAGGGTTTTTTCTGCATATTGTTCATAAGTGCCATAATTCGAAAGCCAGGTACAGAGATTCAGTACCGCAAAATGAAAAACAAACCCAAAACATGCTCTTAAAGAGACTTAGTTAATAGTGAGAACAGATTTACATAGTTCCCGCCTTTATAAACCTTAACCGTAGAATTGTGTGCGATCTAAGTACTTGCTGTAAACGATCTTGAAAGGACAAACCAGATTTGAGATACTTCCTGTCACAGAAGCTGATCCGACTTTGTGAACCAATTTGACTAGGTTTTATTAATGAAGTACACAAAGCTGTTTGGATATTTATTTAGGAGCTTCAATGGTATTTTATGGGACTAAAACCTGGAGCGTCATGTACTGTAGTCCATGTGCCTTGCACTACACGCGGCCATGACAGCCACATCAAGGTTAAGATAAGCATTTGCTCACACTCTACTCATGACTCCACAGTCCAATTTGAAACTAATCTCTATCGTTAATTGCTAAGTCTATCTTTTCCAGTGCCCATCATCTGCCAATCGATGAAACCACTAAAATCCTTTTAAAAAAAAAATTCTCATTTGTGGAAATTTGTTACCGCCTTTGATCTGTAGCACTTCACCAGACTATGAGCCTTCTTAAAGCTGTATACACCCAACGATGAAAATTTATCTAAAAATGAAAAACTTACCCGGGACCGTTCACAACCACACACTCCATAAATCTTTATTTTCTTTCACAGTTCGTACAAGACAGCACACATAATGCGCCCACACAGTAGCATCCGCACCAAACTTAAAACTTGATGCACCCACTGGAGTAAGTTATACGAAACCATTGAAACCATAAAAAGAAGACTCCATTACAAGCATGAGCGGATTTTCCTCTCACAGCCTATACCCTGTACCCGGCCAAAGGACTGTTGGAATATCCTTTTTCCTTCTTTATTTCATCGTTCTTGTAGGCGTTTGGTGAGGACGAGAATGTGATTGAAACTTCATCGACGCAGAAATGATGTCGCATTATGCGCTCTATTTAGCTTTAAAGTAGAGAGATTGGTTTCAAATTACGCTTTCGCGCCACAAATACCAACCCACAGATCGATATTTTCAACTGATGGATGCAAAGTGTGCTTCAAATAATAAAGCTGACGAAACACAAATATAAAACACAAGGTCAAGTGTGACCGAAGGGGGAAGTTGTCAGGACTTAGAGTGACTCTCACAGAGATTTGAAAGCAAAATCTTAATTGGTGAAGGTATACCCACTTTGCTTTTATTTGAACTTTTTATCTTAAATCTAAGGCAATACAGCTTGTGGAAAAATAGATTTATTCGGGTCACTTATGGGGCGTCCTTTTTCTTGAGTTTCTTCTTCCGCTTCTTAAAATCCTCATCATTTCGCAACTTACAGACCTCTGCAATGGACTCGGGGTTCTCTAGCCAAAACTTATACTCGGGATTGACGATAAAATTTTTCTTGTGGCCACAATTGTTGCATTTGATGAAGAACACCTCCTGCTTCCCGTCCTGTGCAGAGATTTCAGCGGTTATACCCGGCCTCAGTGCTATGTTACACTTCTTGCAGAGAGATCTCTTTATGTCCGGTTCACTGAAAAAGATGGCCATGATTTAATCTACACCCTTAACGTCTTAATATAATAGATTTACATTCGAAGAACGGATTTCTTGCCAATGCTCTTGCATAGGTTTCCGTAGTATGCGGAAAGTGTCGTGCTTTTTCTTGCCATAAGCATCGATGCTTGGTAGAGAAAGTTCATTCGACTGAATGAATCCTTTCCCTGGAAGCCTTTGGTTTTCGCAGACATTTCTGTCCATTCAATTTATTCTTAAAAATTAAAAAAATGTGGATCCTTGGTCGAATACTTTATAAAAGTAGAAATAAATAAAAACAAACCCATGAATATTTTGACACACTTCAGGTAACTGTCAATTGCTGGTACAGCGGCTGTTGATGATAGGGGTGAGTCCACAAGTAAAACTATTTTCTTGTACTGCCTTTTCTGAAGTGCTCTTATGGTGTAATTATACAAAGGATCGCAGCCTTGCTCTGTTTTTATTGCATATCCTCGACTCCGTTGTTCACTTTTGTTCAATTTTGTAAATTTTGTTAGCAATCTCTATGCTTTGAGGAACAATTTTACTCAACACAAGTATAATCCACTTAAAAAAGGAAAATGTTTTTATTCACATACATTTTCGAATGATTTTTATTTTTAAAGCAATTTTCAATATTTTCCTTTTTTAAGTTTAGCTTTTTAACTAAATATTACCACTATGTTTTCATTTTAAATAACTTCTTATTTTTCAGCGGACAAGATCTCCATTAAGCTTCGAAAGAAATCCGCTAGACGTTATATTACCGTGTCTTAATACAAACAATTTTATTTTTATAGAAATTGCAGAAAGGAAAAGAAATTGGTGCATTGTTTAGCACCTCTACCATCCTAAAAAAGTGTGTGAGTCGATACTGCTTTGGCCAAAATACGGTGCTCCGCTTTGAATGGGAAAAAAGCTCCCAAGTGTTTTTCTAATTTCAGTCTTCACTTGAAAGATGAAGACAATTTATGATTTTATGGTTCGCAAAATAGAACCAAGCGTGTTGCTTTTGTAAGATGGTACAACAAATTTCTATAATTTATAATCGCTTTATTCAAAGTATTATATATGTTTTATCGTACTTCTAGATATACTCACTCCGTAACTGGACTATCAAAATTCTTTCTTTCAACCTAACACATAAGGGCTCCAAAACAAAAAAAACTGTAAATTAATGATAAAATTTTAATATATTCTAAATATTTGTTACTGTTTATCTCATGACTGCTATAGACCAAGTATGAAAACGTTATTTAACTTCGTAAAAAATTGACAATATATGGAAACTTGCTTATGCAGCAGCCGGTTAATGCTGAAAAGAGGATACAGAGCAACAGAAGTGCTCTTGAAAGCTAGATATCTTAAAACTTATAGCGAAAACACATTACCTACCACAGCAACGGCTACAGCCGCGGGAAAATTTTCAATTGAACAGAACACATTGTACACAGCAACACCAACAGCAACTACAACCTAAACCTAACTTCAAGGCTTAATCTCCTGTGCTCAACCTGCTTCTTTTCTGTCATATTAAAATCCACATTGTTTGCTGTTGTTGCCTCACATCGGTCTGTGGCTGTGTGAATGTGTTTCTGCTATAACACTTTTAAATATGGAATTTAACACAATGATCACAGTAAGGTAACGTCATACACTTTTACATTTAATTTTTTTTACTGCTCCTTGGAAGCGAAAAAGACTTTCATAGATCTTTTATTGACGTTTCTAATCATCTTCTTGTAACTTATCTAATTAATCAGTCAAAGAGTCCAAACACACAAATACTATTTTAGCAACTTGTTTTAAATGTTTAATTATTTTATTAAATAAACTTTACTAAACTTAACTTACTTTAATGTAACCCTTCTCTAAGCATGTTCCACCATTTTCTTTATTATTGTCGTTATGTCGCCTTCAACTCATAGGCGGCGCTCCAATTTGTGTCGTCACTTTATTAAATGGAAAACGTCAAGCGGGTAAATGGGAATTTTGTGTACAAAATATTTTCTTTTGTGAATTTCTAAAATATACGAAGAGAAAAAAAGCATTAAATTAATAGAAAACACTTACTAGCAGTTCCTCTTTCATTTTATTTATTTATTTCCTTTAAGTTTCCATTAAAGAGCCGCCGAAAAACAACAGAAACAGTGCATACTCGCGCCTCCGTATGCCAGCGGTTTTTGTTTTATTTTCGTTCATATTTTAGTTTCCTTTTCGCTTTTCGCCTCTAAATCTGTAATATTTTGTGGGGAAATGTACAAAAGCATTCCGCAAAAGTGGCGTTTGTAAGCGATAATTTGAGTTTTGAGCGTTATTTCCTCCAAAAAATGCAGGTAAGTGCCTCAAGAAATATTCTCACGGTGGTTCCCTTTTTCTAACTTTCTCTTAAACAACGTAGCAAGTGGATGACCCACCATCGTTACCCGTTGGAACGGAGGTAAGCGCTAAATATAAAGGAGCCTTCTGCGAAGCGAAGGTACGTAAAGTAGTTCGCAATATTAAGGTAAAGGTCGCATTCAAGCATGGCCTGGGCTCTGGTGTTGTCTCGGACGACGCTATCAAGTCGGGAGTGCTGCGAGTCGGCTCCACTGTTGAAGTGAAACATCCCGATCGACGGGAGAATGTCGAGGCGACGGTAATGAAGATTCAGGATTGTTCTCAGTATACAGTCGTGTTCGACGATGGGGACATAACGACGCTAAGGCGCACAGCTCTCTGCCTAAAGAGTGGACGCCACTTTAACGAGAGTGAAACTCTGGACCAGCTACCGCTGACTCATCCGGAGCATTTTGGTAATCCAGTAGTTGGGGGGAGGAGGGGAAGGCGCTCCAGGCACCTTCACGACGATAGTTCCGACGATGACGACGAGAGCGACGCTAAAGAGGTGATCAACGAAAAGGAGGAGCACATTGGGAAAGTCGTGTGCGTCGAGTCAACGGACAGCAAGAAAAAGGACAAGGAGAAGTGGTTTCCGGGACTGGTTGTAGCCCCCACGGCGCAGGTTACTGTGAGGATTCGTGTGAAGGATGAGTATTTGGTGCGTTCTTTCAAGGATGGACGGTACTATACGGTGCCTAAAAAAGAAGCGACTGAATTCACGAGAGAGCAGGCCCACCGCCAGGACGGTCCAGCAGTGCAGGCAGCTTTAGAGTATCTAGACAGTGATGTACTGCCGACGCACTGGGATCGTGATTCGCTTTTTGGTGTGGCAAACTCGTCAAGTGAGTACGACGAGGTGGACTCCGACAGTTCCGACGATGAGCCGAGCGAGGAAAAAGATCTGTTTATTGCTCAGTTGTACAAGTACATGGATGACCGTGGAACACCCTTGAATAAGGTCCCTTCGATCCAAAATCGAGATGTGGACTTCTATCGGCTATTTCGCGCAGTGCAAAAGCTTGGCGGATACAATCGTGTAACGAGTCAAAATCAATGGAAATCAATTACAGTGCGACTGGGATTCACTCCGATCACGGTAAGCGTCACAAATCTAGTGAAGCAGGCCTACAAGAAGTTCCTTCAGCCGTATGAAGAGTTTCACCGTAAGTTGGGCTGTTCGATGCTAATGACACCGCGGAATGCGAACCGCAGCAAGGGCAGGAGCTTGGTGAGAGCAAATTCTGTAGCGTCACCGAAGCCAGCCGATACCAGTAAGGAAACCAAGGCATCTACTTCATCCGCAGCAGTTGCATCATTGTCTGCAGCCGCTGCCCAGTCGACGAATGACGAATCAGAGAACACAAGCGAGTCTAGCGTGGAAGTGACCGTAGCGAAAGCTGCCACCAAGCGCAAGTCGTCCGTAGGAGCAGGCAAGGTAAAAAGCTTGGTCGAGAAGTTCGAAGAGAAATCAAAAGATAAGGATGAGTGTGATCTGCCACTGGCCAAAATGCAGAAAAACCACCAACGTGCAGCGGAGAGAAAAAGCACCGAAACGCCGACCACAACAAGGGAAAATTCCCCAACCGGATCTGTTGGTAAGTTAAAACGCATTCTATCTCTCGCTTTGGTACTAATGCTTATCCATTGCAGGAGCCACTAAGAAAGAAAAGTCTCAAAAGAAACCACCGCATGAAGAAAAGCGAGTGGGAAAACAAAAGAAGAAGGAGGACCTATTGGAAAAAGGTGAACCTGGGGACTTCCCTGTCGAAGTGGGTGACAAATTGAAAGTCTATTACCATGAAAAGAAAGTAACCTATGAGGCGAAGGTTATAGAAATCTCTGTAACGCGAGGATCCCCTCTGTATCTGGTCCACTATACCGGGTGGAACAACCGCTATGACGAATGGGTGCCACGTGAGCGTATCGCTGAGAATATCACCAATAACAAGTTGAAGAAGACCCGAGTAGGGGGAGGTTCTGATAAGAGCAAACATGAGAAGTCAGAGAACCCCCCAAAGCCGCCGTCTGCCAACTCACCAGCGGCTGGAAAGACTCCCAATACTTCTGCAAAGCGAGGTAGAGGTCGAAGTGACTCTCTGCCTCCTCGATCGACTACTCCATGCTCGGTCGCATCGAACTCCAGCCGTACGAAGTCACCAGCAGCGTCACACGCTCAAAAAAGGCCTCCAAGAGCCACACAAAGTTCAGTACGTCGCACAAGCAACAACGTGTCAGATATATCGATGCAAACCGATTCAGACAGCGACTCTGATGAACCGGTACGAAGACCAACTCGCGCCACTCGTGATTCTAAGGGAAAAACATCTCAGACCTCGCGAGGAAAGTCCCCGCAATCAGTGACGGCAACGTCAGCGAAGTCGAACAGCCCAAGTGAAAGCGAAGACGACGAAGAGGAGGTGCCTGTTGAAGAGATGTCCAACACTCCAACTACCAGCGCCAAGGGACGCGACTATGATTTGAATCAAATACGGTCCGAGTTGAAGGGCTTCCAGGAGCTGAAGTCACCAACTTCGGACCTAGAGACAGAGAACGCCGACCAACAGGACTCCAAGTCTGAGAGCATATTCGACTTCAAGTCAAAGGAGGAAGAGTCATCCGACCCGAAGCACGATGAGAACACAAAGTCCTCGAGCACGGATTCCTCCTCTGACGGAACAGATTCTTTTGCCGATGATGACTCCCAGTCGTCGGATAAGACCACTACTCTGGAGAATATGACGGAGAAGCTCCAGCTAAAGATTAACGCGGATAAAAGAGCTCTGCTGGAGAAATTTCCTTCCGGTAAAGTGCCAGAGAAGGCTGCACCCTTGTCCTCATCACGAATTGAGAAGATAATAAAGGACTCTTTGGCCGAAAAGCGACAAGAGAGCCTTAAGGCAAAGCCATTCAATAGCGAGGAACCGCTTAAGATACCCAAACCCGAAGTAAAGATTGAACCAGTAGAAGTGGTTTCTCCCACCGAGAAAAAACCGGTTCCCATGATTCTAGACTCGGCAGCTAAGCCAACCGTGAACCTCACCAGAATGACAAAGTATCCAGTCATAATTGAGAAACCACTGGCGATAAAGGAACCTCCACCGGAGGGTGCTGTCGACCCAATAAAAGTGGAATCACCTCCAGAAATAAAAGAAGTTAAAGAAGTGACAACGGCTCCAGCACAGGCAGCCACTTCGGACGTCTACGAATTCAAAGAACCAGAACCATTTGAATTCGAAGTGCGGAAGACGCCCACTGTTGTGACTGCCGCTTTGGAGTCAAAAAAGAAGACATTGGGTACTGGGCAGAAGTCACCTGACCAGCCGACCATCTCTCCACTGGCCAGCGCGTTTGGTAAGAAGAAAAAGTCTTCGCCAGTCAAAGACTCACCAGAGAAGACAAAACAGATGAAATTAGATGAGAAAGCATCAGTGTCGAGCTTATCTACAGCTATGAGCAATTTGCTGACACCTCAGAAGATGGAAACGACTCTCTTTGATGCGCTTCGCAAGTCACCCAGCTTTAATTTGAACTTTAATGCTCTCCACGAAGAGCTGGCAACCACTGTGCAAGAGACAACACGCGCCTTGACCGATGTTCTCCCAGTTCCAGATCACCTAACGCCAACCAAGTGCGGTGGAGATGCTGCAGATAGCGCACGTGTAATCGGCAGCCCATTCATCGAGACCACATGCGACTTGTCGAACGTCTTTGAACTCAATCAGGACGC
The DNA here is from genome assembly GCA_949716465.1 of Chalcosyrphus nemorum. Taxonomy (NCBI): domain Eukaryota; kingdom Metazoa; phylum Arthropoda; class Insecta; order Diptera; family Syrphidae; genus Chalcosyrphus; species Chalcosyrphus nemorum. Next base: position 1,979,726 of record OX454332.1, read on the forward strand.
TGACGATCGTACGAGCAGCGATGAGGCGAAAGACAACAAATTCGAATTGGAGAACGTGAAAATCCTTCTCTGCGATTCGTCGTTCGATTTAGAGCCAGTAAAGGTCGAGAAGCCGTCGTCTATAGCCGATAAGGTGCTTAAAGCGATCAGCCAGAAGAAGGAGGAAGAGGAGAAGAACAAAATCGAGATCGTTACCAAGGTAGAGGAGGTAAAGCCCGAAGTAGAGGTGAAAACAGAAGAGCTCAAGATTGAGGAAGACAATCTGCCCAGCACCAGCAACAGTAGTAGCAACAGTAGCGGCATGGGCACGATCCCCGCTATTAACTCCATCGGCCCCATTCCTACTGCGCCCTTCCAACGCATACCGGTTGAGGCCCCTGAACTCACGCGCCGAATTATAAATAATGAATTTCAAATCAGCCTTAAGAAGCCGCTGCTAGTCAGTCCCGAGCCTAAGATTGGAATTCTCGAGTCAATTACTGTTAAAAATAATGTCTTGAGCGAGACAATACAAAAGTTGGAGTGTGCCATCCAGAAAACCACAACAACTGCAGCGAATGTAGACCATTTCGTAGATGATTCGTCAGCCAGCACTGACTCAGAGCAAAGGTTAATCATCGAGGATGAGGACGATCAGCAAGAGGTGGCAAGCCCGGCTGAGGCCAAGCCAACGCCAGAAATTGTTCGGAAACAAGAAGACCCACTGATGGTGACAGCTGTAGAGGCTGCATTACCGGAAACACGAGTAGAAGAGTCGAAGAAAGATGAATCGCCGCCACCTCAGATTCAACCTGTACCGGTACAAGCGCAGCTGCCAGCTCAGACTCAGATGCCACCACAGGTGCAGGTGCAATTACAGACTAAGCTGCCATCTCCGGTTCCTCTAAAGCCACTCGTAGTGCCAAGTGTTTTCAATCTCCCACAAATGTACTACTCAGATGCGAATCTCCATCCAGAGGACGGAGTCAAACCGATTCTCGATATTCGTTCGGTTGAAGCTTGCGCCTCCTCACAAGCTGTGGAAAGGCCACAAATTGAATCGGTGTCTCTAACAAGCGAACAAGTGTCGGCGCCTCAGCCAGAGGCAAAGAAAGATGATGCCATATCGCCAGCCGAGAGTCTGAACTTGCACAAAGAGTCGATCAATTTACTATTCTGTGATGAGACTATTCCGGGTAGTCCCTGTTCAATGGTCGGCAAGGATATACTCGATCCGTTGGCGATTTGCCGCGGCAACTCGCATCCCATTGAATCAGACATTAAACCTGTTCCCATGGACATTGAATGTTCAGCGCCATTGAGCAAGCCCCCGCCACCAATGGAGGCACCATCGAAGCCAGGAGTTCACGGTCCAACTCCCAACAGTTCGCCTAATGACTCTGCTAGTCAAGACGAGAGTAGTGAGGATATCAAGAAGCAGGCCGATGTTGAGAACGAGGTCTCACCAAAGAAGAGACGGCGAACCAGAAAGCAGTCTGAAATGCTCATGGAATCACAGACAAAAAGAAGAAGGCCTCTGGCTTCAGCTAAGAAGAATAATGGTAAGATAAAGATAGTTGTGTACCTTGTTAAATTTTAAGTTGTTTTCAATCTTTTTTTTTTTTGTTCTAGGTTCCGACAGCGAAGACAACTCAGACACAATTTCACAGCGATCATCAACGTCACGCCATACAAGACCCTGTCAGTATAACTTCCTCGTGCAATTAGGTATGTTACACCAATGCTTAGTCATTCCTTGAGTTTAATAATTTTTTTTTTATTTAGATCCATCTTTGAATCCCGATCAAAGAATATCGATTCTTCTCAAGCAAATCCAGGATCTCCGAAAGACTTACAATATGATCAAAGGCGATCTGGCAAGTATCGATCGTCGACGAAAGAAACTCCGTCGGAGGGAACGCGAAAAGAAGCAAATGCAGCTCCATCAGCAACAGATAAAGATTGGTTCTTAAGCATGCGCGAAATAGAGAGTGTACAGATCGAGGGCTAAGTTTAAATTGCCGTCTTCGTTCAAAACAACAGACATTTATGGCATACATTTTTACTACATAATTAGATTTTAGATGTTTAATTTAAATTTTACTGCAATATGTAGAGGTATACCAAGGGTATCATCATGATGATACATCCGAGGAAAGGAAAAAAAAAACTAAATACATAAGTGTGTAGAAATATAAGTTGTTTGCATTGAAATTTGTCAGGTTTTTGAGTGATCTTAAGTAGGAAATACACCATACAATCGTTGGGACGACACGGTTGGAGCGATTTGGTGTTGTATGCGACAATTGTATTCCACACATACGACCATTGTACCGATATTGTACGGTCGCATGCTCTTGAGTGTACAATCGCTGTCGGATGTGGCAAATTGTACGGAAATACCTATAGTATAGGAGTTACCAAAAAAATAAGTACTAATAAAAGAGTCAACAAATATGAAAAAACAACATGGTAACCGGATCCGACAACGTTTGACTGAATTTGATCTTGCTTACATTTTATAAGCATGTACATACAATTATGGCAAAATTAGAAAAATATACAGAATACATATGTATGTATATTATGGAACTTCCAAAAAGGCAGACGATATAACATTATTACAATTTGGAAGATGGAACAGTCGCGACATGCTAGGATATGATTCCCTCAAAAGCCAAATTTTATCACGCACAGTAATACAACATAACATGACTGGGTCCTTCTTCAAATAGTACGAATTTGCTTCGAATTCCGTGTGAATTGTTTAGCACTTCTCTGGTACAAAGAAGATAAGAATCTTATTATATACAGAGGACGGACGATGAATAAATTGGAGGAAATTAAGAAAGGAATAGGAAAGAGTTTGTTTTATTGATGGTGTCAAAAATGCCTCGACAGAGTTGTACGTCAATAATGGCATCCGATCGTAATTCATAGTATTTGTTCGCATTCGTGTTAAAAAATAAATAAATATTAACAGCCCATAAAGGGCCAGGGCAACTGTGCATCTTATGCATGGTATACATTTCTGCACGTACAGATTTCAATTTATGCCGTATCCGAATGGCAGAGCCGTTTTGTAAAACGAGTTAACAACTTAAGTATCGTTATACGATTTTTAGCCAAAGGTGTGATACGTCAATTTATAGTATTTGCCTAAACAAACTGAAATAAAAAATTCATCAAAATCGTTGAAACTTTAATAATTGTAGGGCTAGAGCATGCAGTAGATCCCAGGTATATAGACAGACAGAATTGGCCTTATTTTTCGAGCTTCTCTATCATCGTAATGTCAAATTCCAATTTTTTCACGAACATATGTATTCAATACTTGTTTTACATCAAAAGTGCAAGTAATGTGGACTTGGAATTTCAGCACAGTATTACTAGGAAATACATGTGTACGAGTATGTACATACATACTTTTAGTCTTAGAATTTAGATGAATTGTCCATAATTTTGACTTTCACTCACCTGCATTAATTACATTGTAAATCAATAAACTAATCCTAAAGCGCCCCATACACAGCACATGTTCACACACATCACACCAATCGAGATACCGACACCAAAAATCAAACTATTTTGATTTTACTCGCCCTGTGTCTAACACTAAAATCGGAGTGTACACCAGCCCATACACATCGACATCAGTTTGAGTTCAAGTGCTATATGTATGGACTGGGCGGCTTAATGGAGCAATATTGTCTCCACTTAGAGACATCATTTTCCTTTACTTTTTTGTTCCAATAAGTCTGAAGCAGAAATAACCTATGTTAGACAATCAACTTCGAGTAGTCTTCTCTTTCGATCTACAACCTGTGAACATAATTAAGCGTCAAACTAAATGTATGGAAGGCCTCTGTTGGGGGTTAGATGAACTATCGAAGATGTGCATACAACTTCAAGTTAAATGTATGAATGACCTCTGTTGGGGGTTGGATGAACTATCGAAGATGTGCGCCCAACTTCAGCTTAGAGGTCATTCATATATTTAACCTGAAGTTGGGCGCACATCTTTGATAGCTCCTCCAAAAAATGGTATAAGTATGGCGGGAAATATTATTTAATTATAATACAAGGTTTTCTTCTGTGTACGACATCTTCTGTATCTATGGTACAAGTTTAACCGGAAATATGCTACAAAATGTTTTAAAAGGAATGCCCGCATTCATACAAACAAATATACTTTCACAGTCCTGTATATCTGGCATAACTTAGTTTTAATGGCTTACAGTCAAGTTATAAAAGTAAGAAGTAAACAGAAACTCTTCAATTTATTTGCGTTATTCCAGCAAACTTCCATATAAAAAACCTTACTCAACGTTCATCCCCATTCCCCAAACCGAAGCATTACCCATTCATCGCACACTTTATCCGGCAAATATACATAAATTATATAAATCTCCATTTGCGTCCACATTAACCAGTTAATTAGTCCAATGGATTGTGTTGGAATATTAACTTGCAGTGAATAATGTCCTGGACGAACAATGGAACATCATAATTACCTAGGACAAGGACCGAATAGGACGAAAGTGCAGTCCTCTGCAATTATCACGTGCACCTCATAAACTGACTAAGAACCAATCACGTATCTGCAATTAGCTTACAGTTCAGTAAACTTGGCAGAGATATTGTGGTGGACCTCCAGTCAGGTTGGCATCCTTCGCTTCAGCCTTACATGTGTCGTATAACACGTGTAGGACCCGTACTGGAACCGAATAGGGAGCTTCCATCTGAAGCAACATATGTCCCATTGTGAGGAGAAAAATTCTTGTACTTAGGTACTTGGTCTATGGGGGGTGAAATCAATATCCTCACAGAGGCAGAACAAAAGCAGGAGCTTGCTCCGCACCCTCTCGTATGGCGCTGTAAATTAGACAAGATTTCAGAGGCGAGCACAATGAAGCAGCGAAATGAATACCCTATTGATTGTGAGTGCTTATCGATGTGGGCCGAGCCGAGAGGGCGAAATCGAGGGCCTTTATTGTGAGTGTCTATAATGAATTTCAATCATAATTGAAATTGAGGACCGAACAATGTTATGTTGTATCATCTCTCACCAGGAAAGAGGCGCTTGCTCTTCTCCCTTTAGAAGAAAAATACAACCGACACAGAAACTTAACAGCGAAAAGGAGGAGCACAGAGAAGCTTTTTCCATGTTTGTTTAGATGGTAGATGCTGGATGCAGGTTGAAAAAAAAGAAATCAAATTAATTGTACATATTTCCATGGTAACCTACGAGTAATATCAATAGAAGCCGTAAAAAGGATTTCTCCCTTGTTATAGATAGTTCCCGCACGGTCAGAGATAAAAAAGGAAGAACACTTGATGAGCTTTTAAAATAGACTATAAATGTCTAATAAGAGCATGGCAATAAGAGGCGAGTGTGTGGGAATTGGAGTACCTGTTGGGATGAAGGAGAGTAATTGGATATGTAGCTATATGTATGTAGGCTATGAATGGCTTCGGGTGGTGGTGTTTTTAAAATGAATTCCCGGAATATATGACGAAGATAAGCACTCTGAAGATTGCCTTCGCAGAAATTTGTGGAACTTTTCGAAAGAAGCATCTAGCGTTCTGATATTGTCTATTAAATGTAAGGAAAGTTAAATGCTTATCTTTAAGTCAATATCTTTCTGAAAATAGGAGGAATGAATTGTAGAATTGACTACAAAAATCTGAAAGGAACACTTGATTAAAAGGAAGCGATGGCAAATACTTACGGTGTCGTATCTAGTCTTGTTCGGTTATGATTTTTATTAAATCTTTCAAGAGCAAGCTTCACTAGCAAGCATAACCCATGTGTCTAGGTACTCACGATCAAAATTCTTCAGGCTAAATTTTAACATTTGATCTGTGAATCATTAAAATTCATCACAGCCGTTTTTTGAGGACATAAATGGTGAACAATACTAAAATTATATAAGGCATGCTTTTATTTGTTCCACAATATAAATTCAAGTGAAATGCTTTTTAATTAGTACTATACCCTTCAACCGCTTTTTATGGCCAAGCACATATCCCTAGTCTTTGTTCGTAAGTACTTTCCACTGCCAGTTTTTGGGATTTCCTGGACAAAGAATACTCCTCCTCGTAGCCATTTAGCTTCATACAACTCCTTTGCTACATGCTCCGAAATCTCAGCTTCTGTTAATTTGCTTTCTGTTTTTTTGACTACCGCTGCCGTAGCGAGATCGCCATCCTCATCAGTTTTGGTTCCAAAAACACAAACCTCAACGACGTCGGCCAGTGCTAAGATACAATTTTCAATTTCGTGCGCTGAGTAATGGAATCCTCGAAATTTCATAATTTCCTTCTTCCTATCGACAACATGTAGATCACCATCTTCGTCAAAGAATCCAACATCGCCAGTGTGATACCATCCCTCTGTATCAAGAATATTTTGACTTTCCCTCGGATTGCCATAGTATCCACCCCATTTTTGACCATTCCACGCTAGAATCTCTCCACTTTCTCCTATTCCTAGATTCACGCCATCGTCATCTATAATTCTCACTTTAATACCATTTGCAAGTTTTCCAACAGCTTTTGGCTTGAGAACATTAGTATTAAGTGCCACACTTCCAAATTCTGTCCCACCGTAGGCATTTGAAACTATTCCAGCCTTAAGGTACTTTTGCATTTCAACATAAAGTGAATGTGAGACATTTCCTCCAGCTACAGCAAGCATTCGCACACTGGAAGTGTCACAACGTTGTGCTTCACCACTTTTTACGAAACTGGACAATTGGAAGCCTGCCAGCATTAGAAAGTTTACTTTGTACTTCTCAGTAACTTCTCTTAGTTTTTCAGGAGAAAATTTCTCTCCGGTGCAAATTCTTGTGCAATTTGCCAAAGCACTGAGTAAGATGACGTTCACTCCAGACATCCAATCCAAGTTGCTAAACGTAAAAAGGACGAAACCGCTTGCCATTGGACTAAATAAATAAAGAATTAGATACTCTCTGTAAAAACGGGAAACACCAAATCTTACTTTACTTCGAGGATGTACGAATGAGATACGCAGACTCCCTTCGGCAGGCCGGTTGTACCCGACGAGGATATGATCATAGCAGTGTCATCGGCATCTTTTCTACATTTTTGTGGACTAAAATGAAGAAAGTCAAGTAAGACGTCCTTCGAAAGAGGCCCTTTTACACTCACCGAAAAGTTTCTTCCTTTCCAGTGGATTCCATTAGGTCATGTACGCTTCCGACACCTTCAATTCGGCCGCTAACTGTATATATCCTAGGTTTAAGATCAAGCTCCTTACATGCACCCTGAAGTACTGCATAGTTACTTGCATCACAGAATATCACATTCGGCTTGGTTATCTTAAAGAGGTCTCGGACGATGTCTGCAGATTGACTTCTTTATCATTTCGAACAACAATTAGACTATAAGACTTACTCTGGTCAAAGAAAGGACTAATAGGATGGAAAACTGTTCCACCAAAATAAGCAGCAAATACAGCTGGTGCCTGGTATGGAGAGCTGACAGTCATGAAACCAATGATTTCACCTTCCTTCATGTTCAGATTTTGGGCAATGCGAATACTGTGTGTTAGCATCTCCTCATTAGTTAGACTATGGGTAACTCCATTTGTATCTGAAATCTTAAAATCGAATGAGTAATAAAAATTTTCAAAATAAAGTTTTTCTTTTTGTTTTACCTGACAAATGTCCGTGGGTTTCTTCTTCAATGATTCGAATAATACCTCTCCTATATACGTGTTTGGAAATTTTTTATTCCCTCTCGGTTCACCCGACCAGATTTTTTGTGATCTGTCGTAGGTAGTCTTAGCTGTGAACATTTTGGCTGTGATTTTCTTACTGTTTTGTGCTGACCAGGTTAGTATGCTATTTATTTGTTTTGAATTCAGTACTATTCAGGTGCTCTTATCAGTAAGCAGAGATAAAGAGCTAAATTTGTTAAAATTAAAGCGATTTCTAGTAAAATTTCATTATCACCATACGTGCTCCAGACCAGAATTGTAAGCATGACTAGTTAAAATGTGGATCCTGCTTATTAGGAGTCTGAAATAGCCGTATCTAGTTAACATTTTTGAGTGGGTAACTTCAATTTATCAATATTCAGCGTCATGATGTTTCAATTCTTCAGCGAACATATCCACCAGATTATGACTTACTTGTTGGCGCACTCATAAATGCACTTATGTACATATGTGCACATTTTGTATACTACATTAGAAGTAGTACATTTCGGCTTCCCATTGCAGTATAAGATTAGGGGTTTATCAAACCAGTTCTTATGAAACCACTACTTGCCCTTTATGTCTGTACATATATGTTTATATAGCTAAGTGATTACTGATCACTCATTTTGTAAAGTATTTTATTTAAACTTTCTGTCATGAATTATTGGCATCTAATCGTAATGCTTATCGAAATTGGTTCCTCCAATAATTTAATTCTTGATGAAACTTTTATTCGAAAACGTCAACTCACACTTCGACGTAAGTAGGTAGGTTCAAATCGTGCGTTGATACGAATGACTGCGTCGTTGTTATCGTAGTTTTGGTTAGATTAGCTTTGTTCAATACGAGAAAAGTAGAGTAAAATAGAACCGCAAAAATAAATGCAAGCTATCAAAAAAAAAATTGAACTCTTCAATTAATTTTTGTTTAAGCTGTCGTTGGCCGATATAAATTGAATTTAAGATGGTAAATTTACCGACTTAAGTTTGTTTTTTTTTTTTGTATAATTTCAGCTGATAATATCTAACTACAATTACATGTAATTCAGAGCTATTATGCAGATTTGTAACTTTCACTTTTAACAGAGTGGTTTAGCAAGCCATATTTTTGCATATGTACACTGTCGGACAAAATAAAGTGCAAAAGCAGTTTATTCATTTTCAAAATTCTGTTAGTAAGAAGCAAAGAGCATTTATGACTCAAATGTTATGTTCTGACGTCACCTACGTATGCCTTCACAGTTTTGTGAAAACTAGTTAATAGCTTTTGTTAATTTTTTATCTGTGGTAAAAATTATGCAGCAGTTGTATTTAGCACGCGACAAAATAAAGTGCATTTTTTGCTTTGGAATATTTTCAAAATTTTTCCAATTTTTCAAGACAAATCTTTGCTGTCGACAAAAAAATAAAAGGTAGAAGCATTTAATCAAAATTTAATATCTCATTTTTAATGGTAAGTTTTGTTTTATTCGGTAGGATTTAGTATGAAATCGCTTATACCCTTAGTGAAGGAATTGATTGTTTCGGATCGTCAAAGTGGATTGAAATTCCGAAAACTATCAAAAAATATGGAGTTTCAATTTCTAGAGCAAGAACAGCGGTCTTAACTTTCAAAAAACGAGGAATAGCTGCCAGATTTAAGAGTTCTTGCAGAAGGAAGCGAAAGACCACAGCAACAGAAGACCCGAAAATTAATATTGAAGCTAAGAAGACTCTTTATCTTCGGCCGGATATATTCAAGACACTCTGCAATCAAATATAGTACTCAGAACAGCACAAAGGCGACTCCAAAAGAGCGGCTTTAAGGCTTTGTTGTGAATAAAAAGCCTATGCTTCATCAAATAAACTTTAAAAAACACCTCGCTTTCACAAGAAAGTTTCTTGTAAGTCCAGAAACATTCTGGCGAACTTTAATATTAAAATTCGTTTTGTAAACTTCAATTCGAGTTCAAAAACTCTAAAAATAGAAAGCGACCATCCGAAAGAGTCAGCCAAAGGAGTATACAAAAAACGGTGAAATTCGAAAGAATGTCAATATTGGTCTGGAGATGTTTCTTCTATAGCCGCGTTGGAAATCTCGTCAAAATCGACAGCAAAATGACGGGCCCAACTTACGTCAATATTATTAAGGAAAATTTAGCTCATTCCACTCCAAGACTGGCTTTGGTTTTTTACCCAAAATAATGTTGATATATTGGAGTGGTCACCTCTTTTGCCAGACCTTATCCCAATTGAGCACCTTTAGGCCATTTATAATGAAAGTATTCCATTAGATAAGCGTCGAAACTTACCATATTTTTGGGAAAGCTTCCAAAGTGAATGGGAGAACATTCCAGGGGACATGTTAAAAAACCTGGTTTCCAGCATGCCCAAGCGACTTGCGGCAAGTCGGCCATGCAAAATAAAGGAGAAGCCACTAGGGATTTCATTTCTAAAGCTGAATTTAAAACATTTTATATGTTTTTCTTACTTATGGATTTGCACTTTATTTTGTCTTCTTTTTGTTTTTGTCTTCCATGAATTCCCTTATTTTTTAAATTGCAGTATCTTTTAGTTGTGAAGTTCAATTTTGTAAAAAAAAAAAAGGTCCAACCATTATAAACATATAAGAAAGTATTTTAAAAAACTAAGAAACGCTTCTAAGCTTAGATTTGCACTTTATTTTGTCCGACAGTGTATATTAAATTTGATTCACTTTTTGATTTTGAACAAAATCTATCGAGTATTAACCGAGAAATGTTAATAAATAAATAAAGTACCGTTATATACAATTTTAGTTTGCGAGTAAAGCGATTTTTTGTTAAGTTGGTTGTAGGTAAGGTACTGTTTAGAGCACTTTAAGCCAAACACGTGGTGCAACATTTTATAAAACTTCAGAAAACTAACATAAATAAAAAATTTAAACAAAATCGTTGGAACCCTTTTCGAGTAAATTGGCTATAACCTTTTGGCCCTACGTAAAGTACCGTTATTCTTACTTTTATTAAAAATTTGAATGAAATCGGTTGAACCATTTTTTAACAAACCAGCTTTTAAGCAAATTGGCCTTAAGTGTCGTTATACCAATTTTTGATCAAAATGTTGCTTGCTATTTTGTAGCCTGTTTAAACAAAATCGTTGTAGCTTTTTCCCAGCAAATCAGTTTTTTTTACCAAATTGGCTTTAAGTAAAGCACTACTAGGGCTAAAACAAAAATCGAAATTTCCCCTCTAAGGATTATCCCACAGAGCCCAGAGATGAAGTTTGAACTCTATTTCTTCGACTTCTATATAAAGGTAATGTTAGAATTGTTCAAAATCTGGAGATCGAAAATTTTCACTCATCTAAAAGTTCATCCAGCCGATCAAAGAAATATTTCAGAAACATTTAAGAACCAATTCTGGAACCAAATTTCCACCACTCTTCCACAAATATCAGCCAAAACGTTGGCAATTTCGCCTATATGTAGGTACTAATTATAATTTTTCTTTTCTTTAAGTTGAGCTATTGTAGATGGTGTTGAATAGACACTATCAAATACTATAAACTGTGCTAGCCAAGTTTATTTATTTAATTTCATTAACACATTTTTTTTTTTTAAAAAAAAGGAAATAGAATAACACATCATCATTGGATTGTTGGGAGCTGATAACTAGAGCTATCATTTGCCACGACATTCGCACCATGTTACCTTCCTGACAATAATGTCTGCATCCGAGTTGCCTGCCATCGACAATTTTTTCTGAACTAAGTGAAACGAGGGGAACTTGTTTGCTATTTCCATGGTCGAGTTAACTCCACCTTCGTTTCGAATTGTACCCATGGGCGACGTTCCATGAAAAAAAAAGAAAAATGCAAACCAGGTGAAATTTGAGGTTTTCCAGTTCTACACTCTACCTTCATGTTGGCAGAATGACTTTTTTTACTCTCGTTTTGTATCGTTGTTAGAGTCACATAAATTCTATTTCCATGAATGATAGTGATACCTACCATTACAGGACTCACACCCTGCATAGAAGGGAATATGTAATCTGGAACCATTTTAAAATGCAAAAGTGAAATATTGAATTATCTCCTTTTGCCGCCTGACTAACGAATTTTGTATCGATTTTAAACTTAGGTCTAGCTTTTGCCTGCACGTGGGATATTTGCTTAAATAGTTGAATTTTGCTAAATTTATTATTTTAATTTTAATGTAAATAAACATATTTGTTAGATGGATCTTGAAAGATTGAAGAGATTGATAGGCGGTGCTAGATCAATAGAGTTGTCCTCTACTGAGTAATTAAGGAGTTGAACCAACTAACGCTTTATCGGACTGTGACCGATTAGTTTATAGTTTTAAGCTTTCTCATGACAGGTATACTCTTGAGTGCTTGTCAGACACTTGTTGGATCCGTGAAAAAACGTTTGATTTTATTTTTCTGGATTCGAATTTGAAACTCCTTGCGCAGTAGTCCAACGCACTAACCACTGAGCCACGGCACCCACTGAGAGGAGTACAGCGCCACTTAATTTCATATACTTGGTCCCTCTGGCACATTCATGACAGTGAACTCTAATCAAATTGACCATTTTGATATTAGAGGATTCGTACGAGATCACCATATTATGTTAGCGACTGTCCAATACTACATGAGAAGGCACAGTTTCGTCATCGAACGGCTGGAAGATCCCATAGTGTGTCAAGAACTAAGGGGCCATCTCTCATGTGGAGTGGAAACAAACAGCAATTCACTGCCCGTCACCATACAAGGTCAATGGTCTGCTTCAAGGATCGATCACAGGGAAGACATAAAATATGGCTCTCCGAGGATTCTTGGAGAAGCATACATGAACGAAAACATCTTAGAGTTCGAATTTTTTAGCCAAACTATATCGCAAATGAATAGGTTTATCAGAGAACAGGTTCTGAACTGTGAACAGACACAACCATACAAGAATGTGAATGGCTGTGAATGGAAAAGGTGACAAGACCATAGCTAACTATGCGATGCAATAGAACCCGATACTAGAAGAACGTGGTGCAGAACAGCCGAGAAGGAATCACGGCAACTGCGAAATAAGTTGCCTAGAGCTGAATGACATTGCTAGAAACCGCACACGATGGCGCGTAGACGTTGTAGAGATCCTAGAACCCCCAAAGGAATATAGGACATAAATAAGTAAATATGTACGTATGCGTGCTCCAAGTTCAATATATAGAAACATTACAAAAACCCATATGGCATTTAATTTAAGTTTCACAAACTACCTGTAGGTTATTGATGAAAACTACGTGACTTATAAGCTTTAGCCCACAACTTACCGGTACAAAAAAAAAGTTACAAACTAGGTCACCTCTCGTTGTGCGTTAATAATTTCCACCTAAAACGCTCTTTTAATTAACTTTGTCAAAGCTAAAAACTTAATAGTCACAGGCTTTAATAAAAGTTCAATCCATGAAAAAGCCCACAAATTCAATTTAATTTACGTCAAACACTTTGCTGCTCCAATACCTAAATGAACAAGCCATGATCCATGTGCTTCTCTCAATTCCCTGCTATGAAAACATTTTCCGATGCCGAAATTTCACCAAAGCAGGAGTGCACCCGGGTGCATGACTCTGCAGGAACTATAAATTACCTCGACAAACTTTCGACAAATTACAGCTCTTGTGTGGCTTTCGAAATTGCTTTCGTGTTCATTTCAAAGATATGAATTTCAAAATTATTGCCATCAGCATCTTTTCAGGAAATACGAGTAAGTATTTCAAAAGTCTAGACGTACTCCATCCATGAGGGGATTTTGGCTACCACATCAGTCTAGTTTCGCATATAATATGGAAATTATACTATCACATAACAAAAGCTAGGCATACGAGTCCTAATTTTTCCTTCCAAAGGTGATGGAGACCACACTCTGCTTTGTAAGTTCGAGCAAAAAAAAAAAAACCGCGCCACATAAAATGTAAACACAAAAAGTCTAAGAAAAACTCGAACAACAGCCTTGTCGTCGTTGTCAAGAAACTATTGCTCCTCATTCGATATGCAAATAAAAAAGGCTTTGGCTTCGTTACAAAAGGACACTCACAGTCGACAATGAAATTGTTTTGTTTTATTTTGAAATACAGCTCTTGACTCGGTCTATTGTGCAGCCCTTCAGGGACGAGCCAGCATGATATAAAAACTAATTAAGATGTACTCTCTGTCGACAGAGAGTACATATATATGTACATATACAGACCAACTCCACTACCCGTGTGCAAATAATTAAAGGCGCTCTTGCCATCCAGGAAGAATATTCCAGCCACTACACTGTTGGGTGATTCAAAGGCACAAACATTGTTCATAGAATATTTATCTATGCATTTACCTACCACTAAAGGTGTGAGGCACAGAGCGGATGGTATCTCTGGTGCACTATGACGACTCTGTACCCAAAGTGACGGGTAAGTAGTGTAATGATATGGCAAACACTCCTTCGTCCGCCAAACTGTTGTGCAACTCCTGTAGGGACAAACGTGCTTCACGTTTTGTTAAATATTTGACGAACAAACTGTAACTAATGAAATAATTTGCTGGAAAGGAGAAGAACGCAGTGGCAAGCCAATGGTGGCATGCGCTTTCCTGAAATTGAGTCCGGAAGCCGGATGGGTATTATAGTCGAAATTAAAGGATCCCCGAAGACTTACGTGTTCTTTGCTTTCATTTTGCTCAGACGGCAGTCATGTACTATCACAATAGAAAGTTGAGTTTTCAAATTTCATCAACGACTTGCCTTGAATAGTTCTGTGGATAGGTATCTCCTTTCAGGAGACCAATTAGAGTTTTCATTTAAACTGATTTTAAAATAACTTTTTGTTATATCTAGCTAAATGGATGGGAAAAAAAAAAGTTGAAAACTTTAAATTCGGAAAACTATTCTCATATCACAGAATGGGGACTACTATTAAAGGATGGCAAACTTGACCTTTATTTGTTAAATATTTGACCTATATGTCGAAAAAACTGTCATCCATTTGGGGAATGACTGTATTTGAGAGTCCTTTGTGGTAACTCTATTATAGACTAGACATACTAGTATGAAGGTATGAAATGCAACGAATTCTATGAGTTTATTGCTCGTAATGTTAGTTCTCACTGATATATAATGGACTAGAATTCTGTACTGGAGGAGCGATATTGAACGAAACGAAATGTCTCTAGCTTGTCAGTTCTCGCTATATTTTCCATTCAATACAATACTGTAAAGCCTGTGCACTCATATACAGAAAACTTTAATTTTCTATGACTGTAATTCGTCCCCATCTATTATCTTAATCGGAACATACAGCCACATGTTCAAATGGTCTATTTAGTTTGTTCGTAACTTAGAGAAACATTAAAGTTGTTTTTACCATGTTTAGCTTAATTTTGTATTCAATGTATTTGTAGATATTCGCTTATTTCTCAATACGTCTCCCAGTTTGTGGAAGACACCTGATGACATGTTATCTTGATCAATTGATATTTATTTTGTTTTAATGGATTTTCAATCGGTTTAAAGGGAGTTGTTCTGTCGTTCTTTGACAGCTGATTTCGGCCATATTGCTTACGTTACATATGTCAAATTGACTGTCATTTATTAGTCTGGTCTGCCATGGAGAATAATAGCGCACTTTTACGGTCGCTATAATCATAAGTCATTGATGAAATTCAGAAAGATTTTTTGATGCGCTAGAGTTACAAAAAAATGCACGATTCGGATGTGCGCCACCTAGAATTCTTATCGAAGACGAAGTGCTTTGCTCATCTACAGGTAACCTATACTGGAGAATACAATGGATCCACTAGCATCTGAGTGAGACAGTATTTCCGATGATGCAGTCATCTCCTCAACCTCGACTATTCTTTTGGGGCTTAAAACGTTGGCATTGACATTCGTGGATGCAAATAGCTACTTATTAGGATGATGAAAATTAATTTAATAAGGTGTTCTTGGACAGCTTAGCTAAAGGAAAGAAGGAAGACATAATTTCTAAGAATCTTTGCATTTAAACTCAAATTATACTTTGACTAAGAAAACGAAGCAAATTAAGATAACCTTAAAGCTACTGTATATCTTCAGATATAAAGTAGTACACATGTCTAATTCAAATAAAGGCGATGTATTCCTTAAAGAAGATAAAATATATCTATTTCATAAATTCTACACGTAACGTGTTGCATGGTGTTGACATTGACCCAAATATGAACACATTGTCCCATCACACGAGTTTGTCCACTTCTGTAACAGTATCTAATGCCATCCATATTTGCTTAAATTATTAGACTACCATTAATTAACACAGAACCCTAATTCTCCCAAAAGCGGACTTTACTATTTTTAATAAAGAAAAGAACAGGTTTTTATGGAAAAATCAAATAAGACCAGGTGAATGTGACTCAATCAGAGATTTCAATTAGAACCATGATACCCGCCGAAGAATAAACCAAACAAATCGACCGGAACATCCCACTTCTAAACACAATTCCCTCTAGACAAACACCTCTTCTGTCACTCTCAGGCGCACACGGTCGCTATTCACACGAGTTGAAGAGTGAAAAACCAACTCAATACGTGCGTATTGTTAGCCTAGCTTATTGGCAGCTTAATGTAGTATCAACAGCACGCAGGAATGCCTCATGAATTCAATCATAAAAAAAAGAAACCCAAATAAAATTTGTCAAGTTTTATGTAGGTTTGCAGTAGGATGTATCTGTTAATGAAATCCGAAAGTGTTTTCACCTGTTGTTGTTTTTTTTTTTGTTGCCTTTGTAAAATAAAATCCAACTCCTGTTTGGGGTTAAAGTGCTTACAGGATTGCCCCTATCAATGATCTGTTTTTTTTTTTTATTTTTATTTTGGTGTATTGTTCTGACAAACATCCAGATACGCGCCCTTGTCCTGTGCTGAACAAAAAAAGATTAATAAATGGATGTAAGCACTTATAGTCACAAGAGAGCACAGCGGTCAGTTGTAAAGTTTTTTTTTTATATATTTTTTGTTCGCCCCCAAGCACCAATAAAAGCATTCAATTAAATTGCTGCAGTTCGAGAATTTAAATTGAAATGAAAAGCGGAAGGAACAATGCCATTGAATTCAGTTGAACTCTGCTCTACCCTATGAATACTCTCCGTTCATTATTTATACTGATTGTAGTCACATAAAAATATATTGGTAAGGAGCAATGAGGTTTTGGAGTGCTTTTGATGTGGTAAAATAAAAAAGTAAGAAACCAAAACCGCAAAGGAGTATGTTGGCTATAGTTACAAAGCACGCAGATATTCTTTTCCAAACTGTGACTCTGCTAGGCGAGTATCTCTTTTAGAGTACATACCTGCTTTTTTCAAAAATCAACTTTTTTGAGTGTGAGTGTGAGTGCTTTTTGTGGTGAAGAATGATCCATTTTCTGCAATTGATTTCTCTTATTTTTCTGAGCACTTTTGGGGAACAAATGGTGGTGTTCCATTTAGAATTTATAGTTCTACTTTACTTTCTAATAATGACGAGATGTCCTATTATTCCGAACAAACAGGCGACCATCAAAAGCATTAACAACTGAGTCGAAAAATTCGTCCTCATGGTATACAAAACAGCCTTCGGGAAACCTTGGGGACCTAAGCCAAAAGTTTTACTGTCAGACCCATTCTAATCTATATTTCGTAATGTTGGTAGAAAGAGACCTTCACAAAGGCTTAACTTAATTAATTAGGAATTCGTCCTATATCAATGCGTTTTTTTTGCAATGACTCAGTCGCAAGGCACTTCGTTGTGAGTTCTTTTTCATAAATATGCAGAGGAATATTTTGGCCAAACTCTTCGAACGAAAGGTAACACCTGATCTGAATCCTAATAATAGGAGAAAAGAAACTGACTTTATCTAGTGTTTGGCACTGAACTAAGATCGACATAGAGTACTCAGTTCGGAAGGATAAGAAATAAAAGAAATATTAGGTTAACCTACCCATAGATGTCCAAGTCCAGATTTTCACCGCCACGGCGATCAATTCCCAAACAAGTCCATTCAATTTTCACAGTATTAAAATTAAATAATTCGCTCAGAAAGTACTTTGTGTATTTCAACATGAACGCGAAAAAAATACTGTGAATTATGAACGAATGCAAAAATCACACACAACTCTCTCCCCAGTCAAATTGGAAACCACCCGTGGAGAACAAAAATTGAAACCTAATATCACCTGAGTTTCAAATACCACTACACCAACTCTTTCCTATCCCTTCTTCTCTCTTCCAATTTAACTAACGCCCGTACCCTGTTAATCAGTAAAAGAGTATTCATATCCCCTTTGGCATGTGCAAATTATAAAAAAAAATATATATACATACATATGTGTCTACGTATTTCTCTCTTGGAAATACCTTTTTGTACAGATTTTCCCCATAACTGATAAATTTTCATTTTCACCACCTTAACTTATGAGGTAACATCACATTGTCAAACAGTCTTTTCCTGGAAAATCACATTGGTTACAATACCCTATGAATACTGTAATAAGAGGATTGTTGTATTAATTATGTTGAATGTAATGAGTATAATCAACAATTTGTTGTGTGCATTTATTCTGCTGGGAATACCAATTCGTTGTTGTGGTTTACACGAATATTATCGCATTTTTCCTGGACAGCTTGGGAAGGAGCATAATGTATACTTTAATTGTCGTTACGGAGGTTAAAAAACTCACTTCATTCGGAATGCATATCTTAAATACTTACATTGAAATGTATAACATTTAAAGACTCCATGTGAAAACATAAACAAAAATATGTATTCATTCAGAATAAAAAAAATATCAGAAAGAACATAAACAACTGCCTATTTAAGTGGATTTCTTTAGTTCCTTTGTTACCGTATGATTCTCA
The DNA here is from genome assembly GCA_949716465.1 of Chalcosyrphus nemorum. Classification (NCBI taxonomy): domain Eukaryota; kingdom Metazoa; phylum Arthropoda; class Insecta; order Diptera; family Syrphidae; genus Chalcosyrphus; species Chalcosyrphus nemorum. Next base: position 1,998,293 of record OX454332.1, read on the forward strand.
CGTTGTAAGCTTTAGCGATTTTTTTTAAATGTACTCTCTATACATAGAGTTTCTTTATAAATGACCTAAGTCAAATCACCTAGGACACCTATAAGTAACAAATGGCCTTAAAGGTAAGTCGAACGAATTCACTTTTGCAAAAAACTGTCTAACTTCGATGCAACCTCGATTAAACCTCGTCGAGTTCATCCATCTATGAGAGGTTGTCAAACTGAACAAACCTAGTGCTTAGGGTCATCTGTCAAAATATTTTTTTTTACTTATATCGGCATATGTATGTTTTGATAACAAATACATCTGATTTTTTTTTATCAGAAAATTTCGTCGTCGTCTCTACATTCAGCTGGTTGAAGACACCGATGAGGAGAACGAATCAAATGTATGTTCTTAAATGAATGATGATAACCGGGTTTTGAGGACTTAAATGGTGGACAATATTAAAATTATATAATGCATGCTTTTATTTATTCCACAGTGTAAATTCATGTGAAGATAAACACTTCTCAGTTTGTACTATAATCTCTCACACCCTTTTTATGGCCAAGCACATATCTCTAGTCTTTGTTCGTATGTACTTTCCACTGCCAGTTTTTGGAATTTCCTGGACAAAGAATACTCCTCCTCGTAGCCATTTAGCTTCGTACAACTCCTTTGCTACATGCTCCGAAATTTCAGCTTCTGTCAATTTGCTTTCTGTTTTTTTGACTACCGCTGCCGTAGCGAGATCGCCATCCTCATCAGTTTTGGTTCCAAAGACACAAACCTCAACGACGTCGTCCAGTGCTAAGATACAATTTTCAATTTCGTGCGCTGAGTAATGGAATCCTCGAAATTTCATAATTTCCTTCTTCCTATCGACAACATGTAGATCACCATCTTCGTCAAAGAATCCAACATCGCCAGTGTGATACCATCCCTCTGTATCAAGAATATTTTGACTTTCCCTCGGATTGCCATAGTATCCACCCCATTTTAGACCATTCCACACTAAGATCTCCCCACTTTCTCCTATTCCTAGATTCACGCCGTCATCATCTATAATTCTCACTTTTATACCATTCGAAAGTGGTCCTACAGCTTTTGGCTTGAGAACATTAATGTTAAGTGCCACTCCTCCGAATTCTGTCCCACCGTAGGCATTTGAAACTATTCCAGCCTTAATGTATTTTTGCATTTCAACATAAAGCGAATGTGAAACATTTGCTCCGGTTGTAGCAAGCATTCGCACACTGGAAGTGTCGCATCGTTGCGCTTCACCACTTTTAATAGAACAGGACAAATGGGAGCCTGCCAGCATGAGAAAGTTTACCTTGTATTTCTCAGTAACTTCTCTTAGTTTTTCAGGAGAAAATTTCTCCCCGGTGCAAATTCTTGTGCAACTCGCCAAAGCACTGAGTAAGAGGACATTCACTCCAGACATCCAGTCCAAGTTGCTAAACGTAAAAAGGACGAAACCACTTGCCATTGGACTAAACAAGAAATCAATTAGATGCTTTTATCAAAACTGGGAGCAAGAAATCTTACTTTGTTTCGAGGATGTACGAATGAGATACGCAGACTCCCTTCGGCAGGCCTGTTGTACCCGACGAGGATATGATCATAGCAGTGTCATCGGCATCTTTTCTACATTTTTGTGGACTAAAACGAAGAAAGTCAAGTAAGACGTCCTTCGAAAGAGGCCCTTTTACACTCACCGAAAAGTTTCTTCCTTTCCAGTGGGTTCCATTAGATCATGTATACTTCCGACACCTTCAATTCGACCGCTAACTGTATATATCCTTGGTTTCAGATCAAGCTCCTTACATGCACCCTGAAGTACTGCATAGTTACTTGCATCACAGAATATCACATTCGGCTTGGTTATCTTAAAGAGGTCTCGGACGATGTCTGCAGATTGACTTCTTTATCATTTCGAACAACAATTAGACTATAATACTTACTCTGGTCAAAGAAAGGACTAATGGGATGGAAAACTGTTCCACCAAGATAAGCAGCAAATACAGCTGGTGCCTGGTATGGAGAGCTGACTGTCATGAAACCAATAATTTCACCTTCCTTCATGTTCAGATTTTGGGCGATGCGAATACTGTGTGTTAGCATCTCCTCATTAGTTAGACTATGGGTAACTCCATTTGTATCTGAAATCTGAAATTCGAATGAGGAATAGAAATTTTCAAAATAAAGTCTTTTTTTGTTTTACCTGACAAATATCGGTGGGTTTCTTCTTCAATGATTCGAATAACACCTCTCCTATATACGTGTTTGGGAATTTTTTATTCCCTCTCGGTTCACCCGACCAGATTTTTTGTGATCTGTCGTACGTAGTCTTAGCTGTGAACATTTTGGCGGCGATTTACTTACTGTGTGCTGTTGACCAGGTAATTATACTATTTATTTGCTTTCAATAAATCTAATCTAATCAGGTGTTCCTATCACTAAACAGAGATATGCTTATTTTGTCCAAATTAAAATGATTTCTAGTAAAATTTCATCACCACCATTCATACTTCATTGTTTACACCCAGTGTTATAATAGATTTTGGAAGCATGATTAATTATCTTATCACCTATTCTTTACGTGAAAAGCATTGTTTTGACCAAATAATTTCTACTCTAGCGCCGTTGTGTAGTAATACACGCCGGGTAATCGCTAGTTACTAGCTCCTAAGATATAGGGCAAGCATTGGATTCATGAAAAAATTCTAACTAAAGATGATGATAGAGAATGATAGAAATTTACATAACTTCATGCCTGTGTTTTATTTTTGAAAATATCTAGGTACATACATGTGTTTGTATAACACTCTTAGTTATATACATATATGTAGATAATCTGAACAAAATTCTGTAATAAATTCTGGCTTTATGGAGCCACTTTTTAGTCTTTGATCCACCTTACCCTACACGCTCACCCAACTTGCCCTGATAGTGGAGCATGGTAGACCACCTACAGCCTCATAGATATGTAAAGCGTGATTCATTTAGATGTATTTTTGTCTATGGATTTCTGACAGATCGGCGGTATGTGAGTGCCTTAAACTGTCATGAGAAAGCTTTACAAAACCAGATGCAGCTTGGTTGGAGGCCAACTCTACTCTTCCTGATAATGTTACAAATTTCGAGTTTGATGCAACTGAAACTATACGAGACAACATTTGTTTTACATAAAATATTGTCTAACTTCTTAAATTTCTGCAATGATGAGTTGAGTTCTGGTGCTAGAAGTTTGGAAGTATTCCATCTGTGTTCCATCAGATAAACATACGATGTGGCCTTGCCCAGACTCTATATCAGTGTTACCTCTGGAAAATATCGGGAAGGGTCCTAAAAAGGGTCGCTGCCGAAGGAAAAGGGTCCGATATAAAATCGAAGAACCAAATTTGGTGAATCAAGTAATGTTTTCCTTATTTTCATGTAATTCATTTGTTAATAACAAAGTTAAGCTTATATATTAATAAAAAATAACTAAATCAGTTCCTTTTGGTAAAAAGTAATTATAAAAATAAAAAAAATAACAAGAAAAATAAAGATCTGATTCCAATTCAATCAAAATCGGTTATAACGACCTTCAAGGGAGTACCGAAATATTTGGTTGTTATAACCGATGTCTTTATAAGCAATTTTGACTGTATTTATATTGAATTCTTTGTAATCGAGTCCCTTACCTTCTGTATTAAACTTGGGTAGGAAGACACTCTTCTAATTCCTTAGCTTCCAAAACAAGTAATGCAGATAGAACAATGCACAATGTAATGCACAGAACATCAAAGAATAGGAACAAAGGGATATCGTCCCAAATATGAGAAATATGAATATCAATGAAGTAGGTAGGAATACGAAACGAAAAATACTCACTACATAAATGTTCATGGGGTGAGTAAATGTAAATTATTAAAACAAATACATTGTTAAAATAGAAATTAATGTGGAAATTCTGTAAAAATTAGTAAAAAGGGTCCAAAAAGGGTCATATATTTCAAAAAGGGTCAAAACTCGATGATTTGCGAAAAGGGTGGTCCAAGGGTCTGTGTCATCAAAAAAGGGTCGATTTGCCCCTAAAGGGGCCGAAAGGTAACGCTGCTCTATATGTGAAGTCAATTTGTGTAAGATAAAAAATTGTTGTTTTTCGGTTAACAGTACTACATTCACTGATCACTGCTAGTTTAGTCATTCTCGATACTTCCTCTTGATAAATTTATCAGCTTGATTGGCTTTCCCTGAGGAGTGTTCATTAATAAAGTAAATTCAACAACGTCCATATGTGTACATGAGATTCTCCTCCTAAGATAGTTTGAGTGTGTTGAGAATGATTTTGTTTCCCATACATAATACATTCCTCTTCAAATCGTCCTTTTTCCCATAAAAAAAAACTGATTTGACGCATCGTTCTGGACGCTAAAAAAAGAATAATCATTCGCTATCCTTCCAGCAATACCAAGCATTTTTGTTTTTATCGATTCATGGTTCAGAAACTAAGCTCTTCGCATTTTTATTCATTCCTCATTTATTGGACTCGTATATTTATGATCTGGGTAAACGACTTCAGAAGACGTAGAAGTTTAGTATCCTACTTATGTTTATTTGTGGTACTAACTTTTAACGTTCATGCCAATTAACGAAAATTCGTAATTTTATTTTTCAGCTTAAATTTTTTTTTGGAATTGTTCGACTCAGTTAATTACCAAAAGACCATCTACTCAAAATACTCGTACTAACAGCTGACCTAAATTTACATTTAAGGAACTGGAGAGAAGCATCTACTTCGGCATTTAAAAATGGATGTTCACTTGCGAAAAAGGAAAAAAAACGTTTTGCAGTTATTCGGTCTTCTTGTGGTGAGTTTTATTTAAATTGAATGCAAAATATAGTTTCATATCCAAAAAAGATAAAAAGATTTCGCTTTACAATCGTTTGCATTAAGATACGTACGCATGCATGTGGGTGATGCTTATATTTGAGTTGGTGGAACTGCAAGGAGAAAAACGTTTATTTGCTGAATCTCTCAATGCATTTAGATAAGAGGCTTAGAATAAATATTATTCCAGAAATTTCCTTGAAAAATGTTCAAGGGCCGTGAGTTCTTATCCACTGTTGGCATCATTTTGTGGAGTTATACGTGGGGATCAACAAAAGTTCGTATAGTTGTTGTCAATTTAGTAATTTTTTTTTTTAAATATACTTTTCTATAGGATTAGTCCGACAAAGAGATAAAAATTAGTGACGTAAGCTCGGTTTAAGTTCCACCATTTGTCCATTTCCTTCTGATTTCGACGTCAATTCACGCCAGTCCAAATTTGGAACGAATGCCAAAATTCATACGGAATAAATTCACTATATTGTGTTACTATTTCAAGTGGTTTTGAAGAGTTTTCCTGACTGGTGAAGGCTAAATTTGACAAAGATACCAGAATGAGACGGATGATAGTGGATGAACCGGACTTGAATGCCATGGCTGTGCCGCGAATTTCTGATCATCACATGAAATATGCGAAGATGGGTTTTCGTGGGTTCGTGTTCTTTTCTTTAGGTTTGAATGGTGAAGAGTCAAACTGCTTCAATAAGATTCTGAAAACCCGAAAACCAAAAAGCAGTCCATCGTATGGAGCCCAGAAAGTGAAAATCCTTCAGTATAGGCCAAACAACAAAAGTCGGCGAAAAAAGTTATAATGTCGATGTATTTTAGCAGTCATTGCGCCAAAAGCTCGTCAGACAGTCATTGGTCACAAGTTTTTTTTAAAGTTTATAAGGACACCGTCAAAAGAAGGAGCTGCCCAAAAGTAAGATATGAACAAATGTTCTGTGGCACTTCACTTATATGTGCTGCTATAAACCTAAATATGTATGTATACTTACCTCAATTGTAAATACGAATCCGAAGGACCTTACCACTTAAGCAATTGAAGGCTGTCAAGCAAGTTAGAATCCATTACCGAAAGGATTATCCCACCGGACAATTCCATATTAATTAATTTTGATTACAAAAAAAGGATCGAAATCATACCCGGAAAACAACAAAAGAAACAATAAAAACACATTTCCATTTTTATTATTTAGACAGGTTGTGAAAATTCATTCACTTTTCCTTTATTCAATTCAATAAAACCAGAAGAGATTAAAACTTGAATAAAGCTATAGACTAGGGTATACCTTAACACTTTTCTTGTTCTAGTATATAAATAGACTTACAATCTATTTAAATTGAATCTTTTTTTTTTTAATATTTTATTTTACGCTATAATACAATGTTCCCTTCATCACAATTATACTAAAAATAGACGCATTTTAAATAGATCCTTTTTTATTTATGTATCTTAAAGTATAGACAAGAAATACTTTATGTGGGCTGTGATTAATTTTTTAAGTAGAATCCTTAAAGCAACCTAAAGGACGTTTAATTAATTAATGAATCGATTGAATTCACAGAACGTATTTCCTCCGATGGCTAATTGCTGAAACAGAGGGACAATTTGGTGGCGTCAGTGCAATTCAATATCAGCTTCCGGCCATCCTCCTACCTTTGGCATTCTTCCGTCGGCGGTGTGCAGTGCATACATATGCTATAATGACGACTCAAAGGTACAAAAACATATGAAATGAGAATTATTTATTTAATTTTATTTCGAAATAATGGGTTTCGGATATCGGGCGGTATTGCGGGTGGATTGTTGTTATTCGAATAAATTTCGGGAGATACGTATGACAAATTGGCTCCTGCCACAGGAGCTTGTAGTGTGAGATAAGGTTTACGCAAATTTTGGGAATAATTTACTGTTTATTGATTTGTGCAACATGAAACGTGAGCTCTCATACATATTTGGAGATATGAATTATTATTTAGTAATTTGGGAGAATAGTGTATTGTGTATTGGGCATAATTTAATTAGATATTCCTTAGAAGCAGCATAGAGATTGCCAGGGAATAATTGATTTTATCGTACAGAGTATATTTCATGTTGGATTGCTTGACAGGTACATAAGATTGTTTTGTACTAAAGATAATAAATATCATCGCTTTCATGTTTTGCATTAATAATACTAGATACTATCACAAATCGTGGCCCAAGGATTCGGATCAGTGTAAATTAATAAAGAAGCGTGCCAGAATAGGGTGACTTTGATACGTTTTCTAATTATTATGTTCAGCAGTTGCTATTAGATCTGCTAGGCTTGTAGTAAAAGTGGCAGCGCTGCAATTCGTCGCATAGAGCATGTTTTTGCGGTTGGATTTGGGCCTCCATCTGTAGAAGATTGTTCGATCATTGACAATGCCGTGCGTTCACTAACTGAGCATAGCAAAGGTTGGCTAGAGATCCAGATTTTGGCCAAAAGATTATCTTCTCGGACGGAGCCCAGTTTTGGTTCAGCGGTTACGTCAACAAGCTAAATTACCGTTATTAGAGCGAACACAATCTACCAAACATCAATGCATCCAAAAAGATCGAAGGTTTGGTGTGGTTTATGGCATGGCGCTATCATTGTGCCTTATTTCCTTTTATTTTACGGTTCTCATAGTGACTTTTTGAAGATTTTTCACCTACCCTCGAGGAATGAAAATGTACATGAGAGTGCGTGGACAATGACATAGTGTTATTATTGCGAGGAAAGTTTCTGAAGGACAAACAAAACTGCGAACTAGGGATTTTCTGTTTTGTGAAAAGGAAAAAGATTTATTAAATTAGATTAGTACAGAGCTTAAAATGAAATGTTTACGATTCGTATTCATTTATGGGCTTGCGTAACATAAATCTTAAGAAACTGGGCACGAAGCTGTAGCGCGTAATTGGTGTGGTATTTTTTATCATTTTTTGTTTTTTGTTTGCTTTGATGATGTATTGATTGAACAAATTGATTTTTGTACAATTCTTGAAGTAATTCCTGGCATGTAACGAAGTCTTTGAAATATGGTAGCCCATGATTTAACAATTAACTTAAGCCAAGAATTCTTTGGAAAAAATAACATAAAAGTGGTGAGACATGGAAGGTTGCTGGAACTCTTGGGTTGTATCATTCTATTGAGTGTTGTTGGTTGCGAGGTCCCATTCAATTTTGCTGAAACGTCAAAAAACGAATGTGTTTTTGGGTGTTTTTGAGCTTGAACGAAACTGATCGAGACTTAGTTATAAGCTGTCATTTAAATACCAACAACAATATGTAAAATCAGTGGTACATTACAGTTTGTGGAAGGTAAACGGCAAATCGACTGAATCTATCACTAATATAACACTTTGGTTTAACAGTATTTTTCGCGAGCCGTTGAAAACTTTATGAACAACATCTAAACCTAACCTGACATCTAGACTGAATCTCTGAATCAATGACTAGTAGTTTTGCCTGAGGTACATAGTAACTAGTGAATTTGGTCTCCGGGTATCCGAAGGGCAGAAAAGTTTTTTATCTTTCGGATGACAGTGGATATTTTTCGCAAGAGAAAAACGTTAATGAATAAAACCTACCAAACCTTTCAAACCACATACAAGGTGGTGCAAAAGTTAAAAATTAAAAACGGTGGTTCTGATTTCAAGTAGGTACATATATTTATTTGATGACTTAATGTTTTTTTTCCATTAGGTCGATTTTGTGTATTTTGTATCAGTTTACTTCATTTTCAAAGATTTTAGCTTCTTCTGATATGTGATGACTTTTACGTCACCTTGTACAACACAAAAACACATAATCCTGGGTTTATTCAAAAACTACTGCTGTGATGTTAATATCCACTATACCAATTGGTTTTGGAAAAGTCTCGCAAAGTAGAAGTGCACCCAAATTCAAGCCAAGGGAATGGAGGGAATGTATCAGAAAGTTGAACAAGGTTACGGCCATCATCACAAAAATAAAGAAAGAGAAATACTCAGAAGTTTCGTCGAAAAAAAGTTAATTAACAATGCTCAAGGACCTTATGAACAACAAAAAAATTCTTCACAGGTGACGACAGTATTGTTCAGGAATTTTAATTGAACAGTTTCTCATCTCGAAATTTAACAGATGCAGGGAAATTTATATTTCTATCAACCTATCTATTTTCTGCACAAAGAAGGCGTGATACGAGAAACTGTGATAATAACCATTCTATTAAGCTGCTGTCACACACCATGAAATCGGTAGAGCGAGAATAAGACAGCCGATTGCGGCCCTAAAGTACATTAGCTTTCCTTTGCTGACAATAGTGAAGATCAAACTCCCCGGCTAAGACAACTTGATATTTGGGTGAATGATTTGTAGGAAAATGGGTACCCTATTGGTCCGAAAAGAACCAAAATACATGTACATATTTCGGATCCATGATCAAAGTGAAGCAAGCATTGTACATGATAGACAGGGCAACTCTGCTATCTTCTGACAGAAGATCCTGATAGGAAGGCTTTCCATCGAAGTTGTTCGTCCGGCTATCGCATACGACTCACAATGCAACACAGCAACTGAGATGAGGATGATGATTCGGATGATAAAAGAAGTATTCGCCTGGTGATATTCCTCGAATGAAGAGATGATGAATACAATTATCTCTGACTGAGTATGCCGACATAACTAAAGTGAAAGACTTCGAGGAGGAATTGTGTAATATTAGTAGTGGGAGCTACAAATACCACATAAAAAGTACTTCCACCGATAATCAATAACACACATTTGTTCTGTATCTTTTTCTCTCTCATGAACATACAAAATATAATAGCACACATAACATAGATCCAAGTATTCAGCTTGCTAATTAAATTAATTCATCAAACTCCGTTTTAATTAGTAACTACTGACCGATCGAACTATTAATCATCACTATTATCTTAAAAGAGAACTTGTTCTAAATCTTGCACCAACTGCGTTCCATTCTAATTAAAGAAACGGTTCCCCGATCCAATAAGCACGATCAACTTAGGTGACAATTTTGAGGAACCCAAATAAAATCCAGTTTTTCTATGCCCAAAAATATTTCAAGCCGTTCATTGATCTCAAAGAATGGAACACAACCGCATTGGGGGTATAATCTAATCTAATTAGAGCCTCATGGAGGTGTCTGTTAGACAATGTGCATACATACATGGGCGTTCCTTATAGCCCAGACGAACTTGTTTTTCAGTTTAGCCGCAGTAACAATCCAAACCGAGTACCAAGCGCAACATGAACATAGTGTACGCATACAAACTTTTATCGTATTCAGTGAGAAACAAACAAATTATCCTTGTGTGTCCTTGTTTTGCAGACAAATAAGTTTCGCCGTAGCGATAGTGTATCTATATTGCGTGATTACCACCAACCAAGAAGAACTAGAATATCAAAATCAAACTGACACTGGAGAATGCCACAACGTCACAGAATGGGCCAAAAGTCGACAGAAACGGTTTCTAATTTTCCAAACTCAGGGTGTCCATAAGGTTTGCATATCCACTTAATGGAATTCAATTTTTAAAACAAAAAAGGACTCTCTTTGCAGTTCATTGTAAGTTTCGTACTCACCATCGATTTAAGCGATAAACGACCGTGGAGATCCTTAGCCGGTGCGTGGAATTTCCAGTGGCAGCATAACTTACCGCTCACAGTGTTGCACTGGTGGAATAGTACATACTTCCCAGCGAAGGCTCGAAGCATGGATGGAGCTATATTGCCTATTGCACCGCCGCCAGAACGAACTAGAGATCCGACAGCGACGTTTCTTTATGCTATGGTTGAGAGTTACATGAACCAGAAGGGAGTGAACGGCAGGGAGTGCCTGCAGAGGGCAATTTGTGAGAATGCACAAGTGAACTATGTGGGTGGGGTGCTTGACCACATATATAAACGTTTCCTAACGTAAGTTGTGTGTAGCTCATAGTTTTCCAATTAACTCGTTTCATTCGCCGTTTAGACCGGAAAAAGGAATGGAAGAGTACTACCATGATTCCTATGCAGCGGGCGAGAAAGGCGTGGACTGTTTTAAAACCTACTTCGGATGCCCCAAAGGAGAAAGTGTATTCGATCAATTTGTGTATACAGGCGATGTGTGAACTGAATAAATGGTTGCTAAAATATTGTGTCTAGTTAATTTTCGGGTATCAAGGGTACAATGGAATACCTGGAGCTTTTATGTGACAGTGTCATCGCATTGGGAAATGGAGCTATTGTGTTATCCCTATCCAAATAAGGATAGGATCTAGCTTCAGCATGGATAATTTCATTGGAAATATTCACATGGCCAGCGTGGGTCGGTGTATATTTCCATGGTAGTGCAACACTAAGCTCCATAATTAGTTCCAGGACATGAAATATCTATTTCACTACGTAAAAATTTGTGAGTTGGTCACATACGTAGTATATCAATGATTCCTACTCATTATAGGTGTTAAACAAGAAACTTAATTACTCATCGGAAAAAAATGTCAATAGGTAAGTGTTTTCGAAGATGAAGGACGAATGTGTTGTTGGAAGACGCTATCTATAATTAACAATGTGATATCTTACAGAAAACTTAGTCTTGCCACCGCAATAGTGCTTGTCTTCTGTTTACCCACCAGCCACCAACAAGAAGAACCACCCAAAGACACACACTGGGCAAAGAATCGAGAGAAACGTTTTCTTATTTTTCAAACTACACGAGGTAGGAACGTATAAATGGAACAATGCTTAAAAGGATTTTATTTTATAGTTTGTCTTAAGTCTTTCATTACCAATCGATTTGAATGACAAACGAGCACGGAGATCGCTATCTGGGGCGTGCAATTTCCAGTGGCAGCACAATCTTCCATTAACCGCTCAATACCGCTGAAATACTCGTAGTATCTCTTTTCCGGAAGGTGTAGCGTTCAATCCTTGGACGAAGGAAATGTGCCTTTTCGACCTCGTCCAGATGACCCGAATGCACTCATCACTTGAAAGCTATATAACCAACAACAACGGCATAAATGGCACCGAATGCCTGCGGAGGGCAATTTGTGAGAATGCCCAAGTGCACAATGTGGGCGGTTTGATGGACAGGACATATCAACAGCTATTGACGTGCGTTAGTAGGAATATTTCCAGGCGGTGCAGGGAAACATTCAGTTTTAAATGAAAAGCCATGCACACAATATGAGAAATTGTTTCAATTAAAAATTTAATAGAGTATTTTCCCAGAATTATGGCGAACAAAATGAACCACCAATTTCATTCAGCAAAATCTCATTCGCCCTTTGAAAAGCACAGGACTCTCGATGGATTCTTAATTCCTTTCACACAAATTCACTCCAATTTAAATCAATTTCCCCCTTGAATAAGAAGGCTTTCGGCATCCGTCGACTGGAACTGAATTCCCACCAGTGCAGGACTAGATAATTCTACTCAGTGAATTTTCGTTGAATTTCCCTGCACCTTATAAGTTGAACTGTTTTCAATTAACTGGTTCTTCAAGACTGTTGAAATAGTATAAATATTTATATTAGACTAGAGGTGCGGACTGCTTTAAAACAAACTCTGCATGTTTCAAAGGCTAGAGTGTATTGGATCAAATTGTGTAAGGATATGATTCAGCCAGTTAAGATATTTTTCTTTGTGGAATTTGTACCACTAAGTTAAGTGCACGAATAGTTTTTGTTTGGCTCGAAGCCAAGTTTATTTATAAATTAACGCTACAAAATTGTCCAGGAAAAATCTTTAGATACACAAGTGGAGCTCCAAGACTGTTTTTGTTTTTGCTCTTGTACTATTCGTCGAAAAGTGCAAGGAAGGAAGTTCTTTCAAAGTTGTGTCGTAAATTTAAACTTTTATACAAGTCAATGCAGTTGTAACTTCTAACTCGGAGTAGAAACCGTTTAAACAAATTCTATAATTTTAACTTTAAAGTCAAAGCTCCATAACCTCTGAATTTTCTTCCAACGAAAAATCAATAGGGAAAGAATCTACTTATAAGGTAGAAAGTGCATAAAGACATCGTTTGCTACCCCCAACAAGACTGCACTCGTTTTTCATCAAAATGATACTAAAAAAGCCATCTATCTCATCGGCTAGGGTTTTGAAAATTTCTAAAAATATTATCCCTCCACTTCACTTGATATGCGTCCTAGTGGCTACTTGTGGTAGGTGCCTTCTTTGGGAATAAATTTCGTTCATTTTATTGCTAGTGAGATTCTGTCAGATAATAAAAATTGAAATCATCTGTACTTGGCGAACAAAAAAATCTTCTAAAATCGTCATTGCATGAAATTGAATGGTGGGCAATCTGAAACGTGACCTAGAGGTGGAGATACTTGGAAATTTACGAGTCATCTTGGAGTAGCCATCGTGTATACTCAACCCCTAGGATTGAGATGCTACTTCGACAAATTGGAACGTTAATGTTGTGCCTATTTTCTTTGAATTTGTGAAGAAGTTTTGTCTTAATTTCTTGCAAGAACTGTCAAAATTGCTTAAAAACCTATAGCTACATAAGTGACATACGAATATTGGTTGGGAGTGAATTTAAAAGAGAAGGTGTCAGAAGTGGTGCTTTGTAAAAACATACGTATACTGCGGATATTCAATTGTCCTATGTGGCTAATGGATGTGACAATTAATATGTCCCTTGGTGGTCAGGTGCGGACTTTTTTTTTTATCCAACTCTGTTCTCTTCTGTTGAGAGAGGTTGGAAAAATTGCTCATCAATAAGGATGGATTTGTACAAATGAATTCAGCGGAGAACAGAAGATTCAAATCTGCTGGATGGGACTAGGAAAAAAGCCGCATTTTCGGCTCGTACCATAAGACGGTTCTCTATACAGATGATGCTCCAATTGTTTCGATATGTTCGAGTCAACAAAAATTATTACTAGCTTACCATATTCCTCAGTTAGCACCCTTCTGAGATGGAGAAGGACCAACACACTTTCCCTTGATACATATGTACACCTGTATAGTAGAATGCACTGTCTATTTTTTTAGACATGGGCAAAAAAGCAAAACAAAAATCTGAATGTTCCACACTCAATGCTAAAACTCCAGATGTTTTCTTTTTGTTTAAATGTACTCAAACGGTGCACAGAAAGTATCTAGGTCAAAGTTCACACCATCATTTGTTTTACTTTTTTTAAGATACACACCCGTATTCGCTTTAAGCACTAATATCTGTTGTATGAATTTGTTTACTAACCACTTCTATGCCGTCTGTAGTTAACTATGCGACCACTAGCCGAAACAACCCTGTTGGCTAAACCAACCCCTTTTTTGCCCAAATTTACGAGCACTGTTAGAACTTATGAGTTGTTGCAAGCACTCGCAATTTTGTGGGTCCCATTATCTTTTGTACTTTGAAAACCAACATTTATGATCAGCGGAAATTATTATCAAAAGCAACCCCTCAGAGCCATGATTGTTTTATAGTAGTTTGCATATAGTGTGCATACAATGTGGACAAAGTTTAGTGTGTGAAAAATATGGTTAGGTTTTTTTTACTCTTATTTCATAAATAACAAGAGAACGAAAAATCGATTGTAAATATTTTCATAACTTCATAAACTCATGAGTAGTTGATAAGCGGTTTGCGACTACCGCCCAGAACCTAAAACCATATACGCCCACGGCGAAGTGTTGGTAATAAAACCCGTTTGAGTGCTGTCATTACTCGAGATGAAGTTTCTCCAGTGGAAAATATCACAATACAGCAATTCATGAAGTTTTTTTTTTATGTTTTTCAAAAATTTTCTCGTTGAATAAGTTTTTTTGTTTCTTTTGCTTTGTTGAGAGCAGCACTAGAAAACGCTCATATTAAAGGTTTTATGAAGACTTAAGTATATTACAAAATGCAAGCTAGCATAAATAGAGGGGATATTTAAGGAGAATATTTTAACTTTTACATTCTGTAGTACTCGTATGAAGAAAAAGTTATTCAAGCAATCAACCTAGTTACATTTTAACCTCATTGTTACCCCTACCAGGTGCATCTCTTTGTGTTTTTTTATAGGAAAGAATGGTAAAACTTTTTATTAAAAAAAAAATTAAAAACTACGCCACAAAAAGGTGTTCTCGAATAATGTACTCGTATTTTTAACACTACTTCATGGGAAACACCAAACCGCGAATGCAAGTATGTTGGAATTTTATTATGTTTCAAAGTATTTGACAGGTGTCAAAGCATATGACAGGTATTTCAAACTTGGGAATGACAATTTAATTGGGTGTATTTCTAGAAATAAAAGTATATGCGTAAGAAATTGTCAGTTAGTGTCTGATGTGAAATCACAAATATGCGTTTTGTTGGAAAGTATATAGCCAGTTCTCAATAAAACGACCATACTCACTATCATAATCAATTTTTCGAAATTTGACTTTTTGGCTATATCTCATTTGTTGTTGGGCCTCTTGGAGTAATAAATTGACAGTACATGCTTCAAATATTGGCCAATAATTCTTTAAATATACTTTACTCAATTTTTTTTCTAACCAATTGTTGTAGCCACAGATGCAAACAAATTTACTATTAGTTCTTATTTTACTCATGATTACTGATATTGCTAGAAACCCCATTGTTTAGATCTATTGATCTAAGCAATTATTCAATTACATTTACATGCCAAGTCAAAATAAGCCGTGAAATGTCACACATTGTTAGCGCTTTAGGATTTATCTGAACCTATTCCGTGTTGAAATGCTTATTCATGCAAAGAGTCAAATCGAAAACCCAAAGGCCTAACTACGCCTTTCAATAGAATCGAACAATCTTTCTGCTTACTTTCTCCTGGTTATGACTCAATTCAAAAGCATCGTAAATATTTGCTAAAAGCGTAATAAAATTGAAAATGAATAGTCTAACACCTTGCAGCATTGTTAGCATATCACATGATGTAATTAAACACAATGATGAATGAGCTATACCCCAGTTACTATGTATATGTACATACATAAGCTGTTAGGTCAACGGCTGAGTTAAATAAGAGCTTAATTTAATTAGAACATCTGTTGGGTCCATCCCAGCATTATGTATGTGCGACATTTAACAACGAATTGTTAGCCTGGTGGGATATCAGTACAACTTCAGCCCCAGTTACAGTCACACACATCATGAACATTCTGTAAGTATTCACTTTTTGGATTATACACTCATGTGCTGTGCAGCTGTGCTTCTATAATAAACTCAAAATTTTGCAGAAGACTAAGTACGTCCCTTGTGATAGTATGCATTTACTGCTTGCCCCAAACAGAAGCCACCCACCAACAGGGGCCACACAACATCACACTCTGGGCAAAGAGTAGACAGAAACGTTTTCTGGTTTTCCAAAACGCCGGCGTCTGTAAGGTAGGTCCTTGTCGATAGTTTAATTTTGTCTGCCTCTTAAGTGATTCCTTTTGCAGTACCTTGTAAATCTAGCAATGCCAGTTGATTTACACGACAAACGACCATGGAGAGCTCTATCCATTGCGTATAATTTCCAGTGGCAACATAACCTCCCTCTGACGCCCATATATTGGTGGAACAGTACATACTTTCCGGCGAAAGGTCGTTCTTTCCTAGACGGAGCTGTGCCTAGTCCACCACAGCCCATCGATCTAACGGCAATATTTCTTTACGCGATGATTGAAAGCTACATGAACAACAAGGGCACGGATGGACGAGAGTGTATGCAAAGGGCGATTTGCGAGAACGCCCAAGTGCACTACGTCGGAGGTCTATTTGACAAGATATACAAACGTCTGCTAACGTGAGTTGAACTCGGGTGGAGTGTTCTCCAATTAACTTGTTTCTGTTTATTGTATAGCCCGGAACCGGCCATGGAGGAGTACTACAAGGATGCCTATACACTGGGAACGAAAGGCGTGGACTGCTATAAGACCTACTTTCGATGTCCCAAGGGGGATAGCGTTTTCGATCAGTTTGTACAAATCGAGAACATGAAATGAATAAAGACTTAAACATTGAGAGCGGAGCTGTAACAAAAAATTCAAGTGTTTTTCAGTGAAAATTGTGTTGTTCGACTAGTGTTTGGGAATTTCAATTATCCACTTGAGAAGTCACGATGAAAGTATTCATTTAGGAAAACTATTTGAATACAGGAGACAAAGGAATTGTTGAAAGCACAGAATAAAACTTAATTGACGTATTCCTTCAAAAAGGCCTTACTCTGATCAGGGCTAAAGGTAAACGACTGCTCTGATTAACAAAATGTTGAAAATATTACTGATTTAATGGATTTGAAATGTTTCATATACCAGTCCAAGGAAATATGTGGGGCTAAACTTCCCAGTATTGGAAAACATCCTACTCTCTTGTTCTTCAGCGCAAAACTAATAGAGGATATCGTAAAAATTCAGTCTATGAGAGAATGTGCTATGGCAACTACATATGTATTTCATATTATACAATTTTGAGACAAAGGAATAGAAAACGTTTCGTTTAATTAAAGGTATTGGAAAAATGGATATGCAAACTTTATTTCATAAAATGTTCAAAGAGTTTTCGAGAAAATAAAGTTTTACTAATATAGAGAGCCAATGTGTTAGAACCTGAGATTTGATAAGCAGAATTCTGCAAAAGAGTAGTCCATCAGAACTTTATCTGGCTGTCAGCCTGTGGGCATGTACGCTCGGTTTGAACTTCATATCTGCCCTGAGTTCCGATTCGAGTTAAAATCGGAATTATACTAAGAAATTTCGTACCAAACTTGTGTTATTTTTTTTTTTTTCTTCTTTTAATTTACATGCTTCAACTGTTCGCGTTTCATTTTTCGAAATTAATGCTCGTATATTGACTAAATTTTACAATGAAAGAATATGGAATATCTACCTAATTTTTTGTTCACATCAAAATTTCGTTAAAGTGTTTTCATATTTACAGTCCATATAAAGCCCACTTTATTGTTACAACTTTCTGTTAAAGTTTGAGTCACTCAAATATTTGAATATTTACCTAGCTTAAGGTGTGTTTGACTGAAATTCGATGGCAAATTAAAAAGTTTCCATTACTGAGCAAAAGTAAAAGAATAATATTAAATTTAGTGCGGGGTTAAATTCGCGAAATTAAGATGACTATAATTTTGCGCCAAAAAGTTTATTTTCCAAAATAAAAAGACACACATACCTATACATATATACGAGTAGCTAATACTTTATACCATATTTTCTAAAAACATCTGTTATCTCACCTTAATTGCTCAGAATTCAATTTATATCTTGTCAGTAATATATTCCAAATTAGCAATGCATATTTCATTATACAGTGCCCGTCGGTTTTGATGTACAATCGCTAAAATATATAGAAAATTTCAAATCTGAATATTTTCAATATGTACATACATTTGAGAGGTCTGATTTGTAAGTCAATTACCTTTAAATTGCTTTTTGTACTGTCTCCATCTGTATTTGGAATTCACATATAGATGTGTAATTTCATAACAAAAATGTTGGTGCAAATATTTATGAAAAGTTTTTTTGATAAATAAAAGCATTTTTTGTTTTCCTTATTACGAAAAGTGAATAGCATATTTTTGTATTTTTTTCTTAAATTTTGTGTTCTTTTCCTATTGCACTATTAAGTTTAAAAATTTCTCAAACATTTTCACTGAATAATGTGTCAATTGCTCTTAACAATCGAGCTTTATTTGCAATCATTTGACCAAAATATAGTTTAATTTACTACAAGTATTTGTAAAGACAAAAATATTGGCTGATGGTAACACCAAATATATTTTTGGAGTTCTACGTCCTACAGGAAACATCAGCATATGCGGGGCGCCTTTAATGGGAAAATTAATGACTCTTCGATACTCTGAACTTAGACCAACTAGTTTATGTTGCCATTCAAAAGATAGTATTTAAGACTGGTAAAAAGAGTAGGCAACACAGTGGTCTAATTTATTATAGAACACATAAAGTATATATATAAATGATCAGCATCAGTAGCCGAATCGATTAAGCCATGTCCGTCCGTCCGTCCGTCTGTGTGTCACCAGTTTTTGGAAATTTTGTATACGAGGTCCTGAATACAAGTGTAAAAAATTTAAAATCCGCCCACTGGCACGCCCCTTTTTTGAAAAAAAAAAACACCAAAGAGTGTAGCATTTCCATATTTTTTTAAACCGTTTGCTGGAGGCAGGATAATGTGCGAGTGAGTCGACCTTAGTGTCCATTAATCCAACCAATTTTGGCTGGTTTGCTGCACTTCAAAGAAAAATGAAAGCAATTGTATAAAGGATTGGCTAGCAGTTGCCAGCCTCGAAGTAGTCTGCCATAAAACAGAAGCTGTGTTCATGCATTGTCGAAAAACTGTAAAGTTTTACCAACTTCTAGGTTGATAATCAAATAAGTAGATGCAAACGGTTAAACGGTTTTCGAGTAATACTGGACAAAAGATTATGATTCAATTTACATGTGGACTATTTAACGAAGAAGGAATCGCAAATACAGGGAGCTCTTTTGTACTGGATACACAAAAAGGATCCATCTCTCCAGAGTTGTCACAATAGTTTTGTGTGTCACCCAAGTCTGGGGAGATTATCATCAACGCTACGGAACCTTATCTAACAAAATTATTTTTTTTCTTTCTTTCAGAAGTTGCTAGGTATCACTAGTAACAGCTCAGAATTTCATAGATGGATCATGTACTTGGCAAACATCATACCATAGTATTAATTATTAATTTGGTACAAAAAGTTTGCAAAAGTTCAAAATACAATAAACACATGACCCCTTTGTTTTTTTTTCAAACAAATAGACTAGAATTTGAAGCAGCGTAGGCCTTATTAACACCTTGGACAATCATAAGACTAACAAACGTAATGTCTTATGCCCCAATTACCGCCTATCTGTCAGGTACATGCGTGTAAGTCCAGCGGATATTCAAAATTAATTTAATTAGAACGTTTGTTTGATCATAATTCAGCTTTTCTTATATTTAAATTTTCCCGATCGTCTGTTAGTACCATTTGAACTCTAGACACAGTAACACATCATGAAAGTTCTGTAAGCATTTACACTCTTTTGCCTTTGAATGGATCTTTTAGAACTCACAATTTTACAAAAGACCAAGTCTTGTCATCGCATCTGCCTGTAACCCATGAACAGGATTCACCACACAATGTCCACCCTGTGGAAACAGTCGACGAAAGCGATTTCTAATTTTGAAAATTCAGGTTGTCCATATGGTAAGTCCCGAGAGGTAGGAGAATATACAGTTTACGAGCAACCTTTTGCAATTCATCATAGGTTTTGTTCTGAATTTAGACTTGCATGATAGACGAGCATAGAGATTACTCTCAGGTGCATGGCGACGTAGTCTTCCGATCTGCCCGCAAAGAATAGAGCCTTTGGCGAGAGAAATGTTCCACTTTAACCACTACCACAGCGACAGTTCTATACGCCAAAGTTGCAAGTTACAAGGACATAAGTGGCAGAGAGTGCCTGCAAAGTACGATTTGCGATAACTTTGTCGGTGAAGTGCACTTGACCGGATATATACCGTGAGTTGGGTCTTTCACACCAGTGAGAAACGGGGATACCTACGCAGTCGGCATCGAAGGTGTTGATTGCATCAAAACCACTGCAGGTGCCCAAGGGGCCTAGGAGTTTTTGATAAGTTCACGCTTATACATGATGTGTAGTGAATAAAGGACAAAAAGGAACTGCATGTGTTCAAATGTCTTGTTCAGTTATCTGTTTGAAAATTGCAATTAATTAGCGACTCCTTGGCAAGTCCTCTTCATGTTTCGCAAGAACTTTTCGCGCAAAATGTATCTGGAAATTCTACAAGACTCATTGGCGTCGTTATCCAAATTTCTTTGCTTGTTTCGCTAAAAGAAACAAACTTCGCTTAATGGTGCACGAACAGAGTGTATGTATGTGTGTGAATGTTCGCGGAAGAAAAAGTTCTTCTTCTTTGAAAAGTTGTGTCCCAATTTCGAACTAAAATGCCATAAAACATCATCTTATTGCGAGTGTCCTTGAGAGGAACGAGGGACATCTCTCTCATTCCCTGTGTTCCTTAAAAGCAGCAATTTGTCTGAATATTCTTCACCTCGATAGCATCTTGGAATGCATCTGTACGTACTTTCAATATTTCACACTGAATCACTAAATCCACATCCAAAAAAGACGAAAGAGAGTAATTTTAAGGTTTCCATGTCCCCATGGAACCATCCTATAATAAACACAATGGTTCTTGATAAATCATGCATGAGATATCCAAGGAGCAGATGATTTGCTACAAAGTAGCAAAGCACAGGGTGGCAGCAGAGATGTCATACCCAGATTATACACACCTCCTACTCGCAAGGAAATGAACAAGAGTAGCGGCAGCCATCATTTGTAAGAGACGATGTTATCGTTGTTGTGCTCTGTGTACCAAGTACATTACATCCTTTCTCAGGAATAAGCCTCACGAGGGAGTAATTTAATAAAAGTTGAGAACTGTCAATGGAAAATATGTCAAAATAAGGAGAGGCACGTTGATATTGAAAATTTGTTTACTTTTTTCTTTTTTTTTTGTTCGAAGGAATTGACTACACATTGAAAAACAGCCCACAAGGATACGCACATTAACTCTCTACATATGTAAAAAATAGTGGTAAACATTCAAATGTATATCATATACTAAGTATCCTACATCTAAACATCGATTTTTATTTCTTTATCTATTTTTTTTTTTTTTTGTGTTATTTTGGTCCCGGAATATTTTATCCTTTTTTTTTTCGCTCTTGGTAGCTTCTTTGACAGATGATGAAGAAAATCAGTGCTTCTTTTCTTTACTTGCACGCACAATTAAATCGGCAAAACGTGCGTCATTTGGCTGCTCCTTTACATCCTTTCGTATGAAATTAAGAAACAAAAATCAAATCGTACCGAGCTAGAGATATTCCCGATGTATCCACTAGATACAAACAGGTTAAAGCTGCTGGCTCCTCTTGGTTGTTATGCGTTAATGTAGTACTCCCGCTTCTTTTGGCATTTCTCGTAGACAATGTAACAAAGGGCGATCGTTATGAGAACGGCTATGGTGATTCCCATGCCGATGCTCACCCAGATTATCTCATCGTTGATGCTCTTGTAGGAACGTCCTGTGAAAGAAACAAGGCAGATGATGATTATTATTATTACAATTAAAATGAATGTAGCGCACAATGTTAATGATAAAATTTATTTAAGTTAATTGCTCCGCGGAGCGCTGACAGAAAGGGAATGGGGATTACCCCATTATGAGAATGTATCGGTGGCAACAAAGTGAATTTTCACGAGGACATTATTCAAATGGATTTCGATAATTGATGGTCCCGGGAAGTGTGTCGATGGAAGTTATTTGCGGGGTGACAAATGGCTTTGCTGCTGGAATAAATTGAGATCCTCTTTGATGTGATAACGAGCTACTAAGAGGCCCATTGTCTCCAAATGGAGTGTGAATTTCGTCAGGACAAAGCACGGTGAAGGAGAAGCGAGAGGACAATGGAATTGCATAGATTAAGTTAGTTTGACATTATTATTCTGTATTGGAGTCAAGGAGATGGATGCCATTTGGGGGGTTTTATTAGTATGGCTGTAGAGAATGAAGATTGATAAGCAGAGCTCTCTATCATCCAGGTTGAATTAAAGTAAACAATACTCTCTTGGAGTCGAAATAACATCTGACAGATTGAGTGTACATTCAGGCATTATTTGTGTATCTTTGCAGAGTACAATTTAGTGGGAAAGACGCCGTAGACAAAGAATAAATATTTGATCAACTTGAGTTAAGTTCTACAATCTTAAGATCTACAATGGCAATTGAAAGTTTTCTTAGTACTTTCATACGAAACGACCTGTGGCTAGGATTTCTTGGAATAATCTCCTTGATACACACATCACAAAACTCTGTGATGGTGTAGTAACCAACTTTTTGCTTTAAATATTCATATCCATGTAGCATGGGTACGGTATAAGAGAGTATTACTTCGTTGACGTATATTGTGTAGCATTCTTAACGAGAAATTAATATAACTGCATATAGATTACATAGTGGTGTAATTATTTTGAAACAACACTACAGGGAAGCAAATGGTTCAATTATCCACAAGACCGTCCCATTAAAAGGCCATGATGTCGAAATAATTATAAGTTTTTTGTTCGAATTGCTACAATCATTTTAAATGGATCAGAAGCTGGACTAAGGACTTGCTTTTTTTTTTGTTTAGAACAAGTGAATCACTTATTGTACATACTTTCATACTAACTCACTAAAGTGGCCCAACAGCTTTCGAAAGATGCTGTATTTTTTTAGTGTTCCGGACCTTAAAAGGAAAGACGGAACACTTATGGGTTTGATACGGTGTCTGTCTGTCCGTGTGTCCATCAGTCTGTCACAGCCCTGTAACTTTTGAAACGTTAGACATAGAGAGCTGAAACTTTCGCTATGTATACATTATGTGGGAGCCCGCCACACCTTGTGTGAAGGGCAAAAAAAATTATTTTATTTCCCATCGTGCGGCATATAAAATTAAAGAGAAATTTACAATGGCTTTATATATGTAAGAAATATTTTTTTCTAACAAAATTTGTTGAACAAAAAAGCTTGCCAAACATTTGAAAAATGTTGTAGTCCCCCCTAGCGGCCAGACCGTAAATGGTAAAAATATGAAAAAAAAATTGGAGATACGTAGAATTTTGTGTAGATTTTAAAAAGAATACGAAAATTTCTGTATCTTATATATTTTCTGAGAAAAATTAAAAAAATGGGGTATCTAGTTACCCCACTGTATCTCCCCCAGTTTTCATGTTATCTAAATAATTTTTACAGTAGGTGATTACTGATACTAGGTTTGGCTCAAAGTTTAAGTTTCATCTAAATCCGCTAAGTAGTTCTCGAGTTACAGGTTTTAGAAGAGCGGATGGCCGTCCCTATATTTTCATCTCTTCTCTTGCTGCTACTTCATTCGATTTGGATTTTTCAAAAACTAAGTCATTTGCACGAATGGATCGTATATGTTAGCTCTATGCTGCTATTGAAAGCTAAATAAGTTTGAAAAAACTACAATTTTTTTTTAACTTTGGGTTTTTTTTAAAAAAAATGTCTTTCTTAAATTTTTAAAACTCTAAATGCTGTACTCCTTCGCATGTCAAGTATTGCCAGTGTTTTGCTTTACTTAAACCATTTAATAAGCAAAGTACCGTTACATGCATTTCTATCCAAAACCTTGGTACGCCTAAACTAACTGAAATATGAAATTTTATAAAAATCTTTGAAACCATTTTGGAGAAAACTCCGTGTTTGTGAAAATGGCACTACGTGAAGGAAATGGAAGCTCACAAAGTTCACATTTATGCACGTAAATATTTTGGTGACTGTCTTGACAGTTGTGGGCGCAGCCATTTTGCATACTGTGCATACAATTTGTTATTGTTACTTTGTTCAAAATGAATGAAAGAAATAACTCGACAAATTTATAGTTAGGTATTGGTAACACGCTACTTTAAAGTTATTCACAAATAGGACAGTTTTCTGCCAATGAAGATTTCAAAGAAAATATCCGTCAAGAGTGCTAGGACCTATTTTCATTCATAAAAAAAAGCCAAAGAACATCTTGTGACACTTGCTTCTAAGATAGATTACTACTAGTAGAATTAAATAAGAGTCAAAATAAACATTACCTTGCATAGGCACGCATATATAAACCTACGAATACATACTCAACACTTTTTCAAGCAACACTTAAGCACATTATCGATTCGTTAAATGTTCGTCCACTTTCGCAAGCACGAGCTAAAATAGAAGAGGGTGCTCTTAAGCCTCAACCATAATTGCATTAAACGCGATAGCTAATGTCATCATCGAACGAAAATTCTACTCTGGTGAAGTCTTTCCTCCTTACTAGCCGCAAGGAGGGATTTGTCTTTCCGAGAAGTCGGAAAAATGAGTCTACCGATGCCATCTGCAGCCTGATTGGACTGATTTCGGTCAAACTTAATATCTAGAGTGTGTGGGGTATTCTCTAGCTAGAGGATATACATACATACTTACGTATATTGAAACTCATAAACCGCTTTTGTTAAAATTTTATAAAACAGATTACAAATTGCAAAATTCACCATCGGTGCACCAGAATTTGTAAGATTCAATGAAAATTGGCCAGCGAAAATACTAAAAGTACAAGAAACTTCAAAACTATACTGTGGAACATTTAAACAAATTAAATTTCTACAAAATAAAACCTTTAATTAAAACACATTGAGCTATGTGTACATGAAGATGTGTATTAAGGACGAAATTCAATACTGAATTCAAATAAATTGCAAATAAAATTCAAATTATACAATGTCTGCGCAAGCACTAAAAATACTCTCCTTTTAGCTAAAACACTAGGACCGACTTTGTTATCGGTTTTTCGCTCCCATCCAAGCAGTTGTTAGCAATAAAACGACATTTATTTATTGAAATCCAATTTCCCTTTGTTTTTCGCTTGAGACGTATTTAAACTTCCACTTGAATCACTTTACCTTCCATTAACTCGAACACCTCAAGGCCGACGTAAAAGCAAAAGGTTCTATACCCAAATATTTGACGGTTATCCAACCAATACCTCTAGCAGAATAACAGCCTGTGCTAAATTATGAAAAGAACTTGTTTATGAGAAACGTGAACTGTGTACCCACCATAAAAGAATGTCATCCTCCCCTATCATAATAGGGTGACAAATGAAGTACCATATCTTCTTTGTTTTGTTATGAACTGAAAGTAATTTTTCATTTTTGTGGTAAACTGAATGAAATTGTGTCCTATGTCCTGTCTGCCTGCCTACGTCATCGGCCGGGCGTCATTGACTGGCAAAGTTAAAAAGCTTTCTCATCTTTTTAAGTGTGCGACCCTTTCTCCACATCATCCACCCTCAGCCTGATGTTATTCCATAAATATAAATTCCAGGAACAGTTCACATAATTAATGAAATTACTTAGCAAATAAAAAGCATTTTCGAGTTGCGACAACTCAATTCGTTTCAACGCTTAATTCAAATTTTCCAACTCACTTAATATACAATTTCTATATAAATGTTTAATTAATTGGCCCGAAGCGAAACACGAAGGAGGGCGGTGTGAGCAAAATATACCGCTGAAATGGAAAGTCACTTTCAAAAACCATTATTCTTTGAAGGATCTTTGTCGATAGGTGTCAACTGGTTTTACGGGTGAGTAGTACAGTGAATTCAGTAAATACCCCCCCAGAGTGACTTAACGAAAGCATTTATGAAATGTCAATAATCTCAACTATCATCACAGGGTGGGGGAAGAAATGTTAATTTTCCATCAACTATCAACCCCTGCAAGACTTTTCGCATCATTTGACGCTGAACCAGCTTAGTGAGAACTTTAAAGTTATTCGCTTCGTTATCCTGAATACACAATCCTTCCTGCCTCCCACTCTCGACACAATTAAAACTTAATTAATCCCAGGACTTTAACATTCGTAGTGGAATTATGTTTTCATAATTAGCACGATGAGCGCGCGGGGGTAGTTTTGTGTAAAGATCACAGTAAATGGTCAATTGAAATCCTAAACAGATTAGAAATGTTCCATCGGCCTCCGGGGAATATTAAATGAAATCCGGATAAATCCATGTTCCTTTAGATTATCGTGTGTAAGTAAATTAGCTAAGCTTTGCTGAGTTTATTGTGATGAAGGCATCCGTGTGTGGGTGAAAGCGATTAGACGACACGACAATCATAAAATTCTTTACCACACACACAGACCATATTGTCTATCAACATTGTTTTTTATGGTGTCATGTTAAACTGGATGTGGATGCTTTCACTTTTTTATTGGATTTTTTTTTTCTTTTTATAATGTGGCGAGGGTGAAACGAGAACAACTAAATTGTTGCTCATAAAATCATTACAATTATTTGCTTAACGATAATTGGATTCAAAAATTATGAATTCATTTCTCAATCGAGTATGAATATTTGACCTTTTTTCCAATAGAATTCATCAAACAGGAGACGCAAAAGGAGCCCTCACTGATTTAAGGCATGAAAATGGAAACCTTTTTTTTCAGTTTATCTGTTCGCTTTAAAGCTACCCTTGAAAGGAACAGCACAAAAAAAAAAAATCTCCTTAAATATAGAAGTTCATTCATACGTGAAGCTTATTGATGATATCATACATATTTCTATTATGAGGATGTTTTTGAACAGGAGGCTGGCTAGGGAATTAATTAAGAACATCGTCTGAGTGGGTACGTGAATTTTTATGTCGATGCGACATTTGAAACTCGTCTCGGAAGACCTTTTGTGGGAGTCGCTGGGGAAAGTGAAAACAAAAACGTTGATTAAATTATACGAGGAATCGATGCCACTTAGGGAATATCCAAAAAACGAAGAGACAATCAAATTTGCGTATTTCGAAGAGGAAGATTAATTAGGAACAGTTCTCTATGTAAATTACAAGGTACTTATACAAAGCGTATTTTATTTTTTTATAAGCACTAGATTTGACTGAAACCACGGCGTAGGACCAAAGGTAGAAAAACTTTGTGTGCTATAAAATAAATACAAAAAAAAATGCTACAATCCGTCTGGAGCGGATCGTTTGATACCCTATCCCTTTTCTATACACATAGCTTCTTCCACCGTATATTGGTGCTTAAACAACTTTTTTCAAATATCTCATAAAATTACTCCAAAATACGAATTTTCTGTATTTTGTTCCTAAAAGGTGCTACTATTTTGATTAAACTGTCGAAAATCAGTTTTTGGACAAAAACGCCCCTAAAACGTAGGCGTGGCTGTATACTATGTATGGAAGATATGTTGGGTAACAAAATATTTACCTTTCTGCTTCAGTAATTTTTTTCGAGTTACATATAAAAATACTGAAAAAAAGTGAATTTTTTGAAAAGTGGGCGTTTCAGTGGGAGGGCTATAAATTTTTTTACATTTGTATTGCTTACTTCTGCGAGGACCTTGAATACAAAATTTCATCGATCAAGTTCAAAATTTAAGGCCCAAAAATGGTGACAGACAGACGGACGGACGGACAAGGCTCAATCGACTCGGCTAGCGATGCTGATCATTTATACATATATATACTTTATTAGGTCTATCTGTAATATTTCTCTATGTTATAAACTTTGTATCAAACTTAATATACCTACCCTTAGGATAGGGTATAAAAATATTGTTCTTAAATTCTTCGTAACTTAAGTGCCACATTTTTGCATACATTAAATTTCGATTTGCACCTGACTGTTGGTGACTTTAAGTGACTTATTGACTTAACCATTCTGAGAAGTGAAAATGTTTGCATTCTTTTACTTCTCGATTGTCACCATATACTGGGCTGAAACAAAGTGTCGCTTATATCAAAGTCGGTCATGAGGTCACTATTGTTAAAGAAGTTCGTAGGAAGATTATAAAGGAAGAAATATGAAGCCTATAAGGAAAGAAGCCGCTATTGTCATTAAGATAGATCCCAGTGAAGTACTGATACTGACGAATACATAGAAGGCACTGATGGGTAAATTTTAGTCACGGCACATAGACGCGGAGAATGCTATGAATTGAGCTTAGTGCAATGGGGACTTGGGATAAAATCAATGGCCAGTACTCCACTGTTTCTACCCAGCAAACCCATAAGGAAACAGTGTATCAGATTATTGACTTGAAATGACATTAAAAGATGTGCGATCATTTGAATGGTATCTAAAATGGTACCCATATGTTCCTCATCCATCTGAATCGATCATAAATTTTGCTATTTTGCCTGTTGAATTCTCAATGAAGCTGGAAAAGTAATTCAATAAATTTAGCGTTGAAAAGGGCTACCGAGAAAGCAAGACCAATTCATCTGCAACACTTACGTCCACATAAGTATAGGTACCCCGTATGGCCTTTTACTAATTTTGTGAAGCTTTGTTTTGAGAAGAAATGATTCAATCCAAATTGTCCGTCATCGCACTCACGGAATATAACCATTCCCATCCCCTGCGAGCATTTTTTAATTGAAATTAGTATTCGCTATGAAATCCGAGCCACTACAACTGAAAGGTAGTTTCACCTTGAGTATGCTGTCTGGCTTTAAATTTACAGGGGAAGTATATAATTTTATTACTGCTATATCAATGACCATTAAACCTAATACCTATTCTGCCGAAATGGATCCCTATGGGCCAGTGACCAGTACTGCAATATGTACCCGGTTCATATTGATCTGTTCTTGTGTTCTCTTGAATTGATATTTAGGTTACATCTTTCTAGATATGACACAGCTCTGAAACCCTCGCCACCTATATCAGCACTCGATAGATAGAATGCAAAGATTATTTCCCTGAGAGCACCTAGTGAGTGGTTCACCGACTCCCATACAGAATTATTATAATGCATTATAATGAACCCCTCCTCGCTAGTTCGGTCATTAGTATCGATGTTGCTTTGACCTGGCACCCAAAAAGTTCTAGTTCTGAACTTCTGAGTCAGCGAGAAACTGATTTACCAGCTTCGAGGATGTGTTGGCAGTTGGCAATCCTCACTTACAGCAGGTACTTCAAACTGGTAGACGCTGCACGAATCCAATATTCGATGTGGTCATTTTGAGGGATCCGGAGAATATACGGGCCTCGTTTGTATGAACTCATCCCTAGTAGGGAATCTAGCCATGACACCTTTTCTAAACTTCACTTTAGGAGTTAAATACTGAGTCGGTTGAGAATGCTGTACTTACCATAAGGCCAGGGTGTCTGTCTAACTCAATAATATTCCCCATTTGTATACTTTATTTACAAAAACAAACAATTTACCCCAAAATAAAAGAGTTATAAAGCATTTGAACCATAACATGTAATCGTATTGTGCGCCCCTCTGCCTTTGTGTGGACTTAGTTGACGGCGCCTCTGCATCCTTTCCTTATTGATTAAATGTATTTAAATCCAGTAATTAGTTTCGGGTAAAACGAATTAAAAAATACGTACATACTCGTAGTTGTTTGCAAAATCAGCAAAACACAAACAAGGGAATAAATGGAAAACATGTTTTCATGCCAATGCTACTGTTGTGGAAAAAATTCATTAACATTTATGTTAATTACGCCATGGTATATTGTACAATAATCATTAGAGGCATTTCCCGATCAAATCGATTCAAATTTATCCAAAAATATACCACAATTCTATCCAAATTGAACCCTTAGGTAGAGATAGTGCTTGACTGCACCAGGGAGTAGGGAACTAGCCTGGAAGTTAAAAGAAATAAAATTTTATGACAGCAGTACCTACTAAAAAGAAACAGACAATATTTTGTAGTTCATGAATATTCGGATACTTGCCGAATGACTGCGATTTATTAAGCCCCAATCCTTTTTGCGACCGATAGTAAAATGGGATTATTTCCCACTTGAAACTCTGGTGCCAGAGTACCGTATGGGTGTTTATTGGGGTGTTTATTACCCTCAGGTGACTGATGTCCTTATAGTACAGCCAGCCGGTGGGAGTTTGACCGCATTACTATTAAATGAAAAGCCGGAAAACCAAATTAAGTTTTCGGCAACGATCATGGTGCCCGATGCTACCAAATAAAATGGCAGCTGTATAGTTTGGAAAAGCTGGATTAATAGGAGACATATCCTCCTGTGGCCCAATGTTACAGGAGATGAGAGATATGTTTGTGTGCTACATTTCAAAGTTATGAATATTTTACGATGAGGCAATAATTTGGTGAAATAGAAATAGAAAAAGAGGTTAGCTTTGTAGGAGATGAAAATTTAATATTTTATGAGCTTAACTAAGTCGACAGAAATTTCATATGCAAACTAGACTCGACTGAATGTACCTTAAGGGATGTTCATAGATACAAATATGCGATTGTAAGGTAAAACTGATGATTGTAATTGAGCCTTTGGCAGTGGCATAGAAGATGAGTTGTGCTTCTCGTCGCCAAAACCTCTGTAGATCTCCTCCTCCGTCCTTCGTAGTTTTGTCATATGACACCGCAGAGTGTTGTGCCTTGTGACGATACCCATTTCCTGTCTTTCCTAACATGTCTCTCGGTTCTTGATTTGGCAAGCGTGGGCTATAGAAATCTATGGATTTCCTCCTGTAATCTGCGTCTCTCTATGCAAGCTAGGATAGGATATACACGGATTGGTTCTGCAGTGGATCCTGAGCCACCTCTTACCAGTTCAGCAGTCCGCTCATTTCCCCGTATTCTTTCATGTCCGAGGACTCAGCTGAGTTCAATTATGTGCTGCATACCAAGAGCCTTGAGTTCTTCGCGACAGCAGTTCACAAATCAACGGCAATAATTCTTGCTTGTATATCAGCCTGGCTGTCAATAAAGAAGTAGGTATTCCTTTTACAGCAAACTCCAAGGTTGCTGTTGTCACTTCCACCTAGAATATACTACTGTAGTATGGGAGCCTAGTTAACCGTGCTATTCCCAGCGGTTCAGAGAAAATGACAGGACCTACGTCGGTATCCATTTGGAGCCACCTCTGTATACAGCTATGTATTGCGCATTTCACATATGTATGACTATTTCTCCAATCGTTTCTGCAAGAGAATGGTCTCGTGAAGTCTAGGCATGATGAAATATCTACAGTCAGTAACCCGTACATAACCAACATGTTTTCTTAGGATCGTTGTCTGACCCGTATCGTGTTCTCTTCAGTTTTCTAATTGATTTACTCTTACAACACCAATGGCTGCCAGTACAATTTGAAGGGAATCCTCAAAAGATGTGGTTCTGATCGGTTCCAGTGCACTCAAGTCTTTGTACGTTTATGAGAGCAATCAGGTTTTTTTTTGGATCAGGTCAGAATAGATCTTACAATGGCATCCACAGTAAAATCTTAGGAGAGGGGTTCTAGATTTTCTCGAAAATTCAGCTGCAGCAATAAAGGACTTTCCTTACTCTCTCATTGACATACAAAGGTATGTTCAATCTCCAGTTTCTTATCTTCAGTACCTTCCATATGCTTAGATAATTGCAAAAGTGGTACCACAGAAAGTTACGGTCTCGGTAAGATTTTGACATACACATAACCAAGTTCGACAGGACTAGTAAGACAACAAAAGACAATTGACCATTTACTAACATGTTTTAGAGGATTGTCATGCTATTAGAACTCATTTCCGTTTGTAATCTTTTACAAACCATCTTTGCAATTTCCGTTGGATATTCATATTAGCATATTCCGGCTTTGAAATTTGAATTAGATTTCAATAATTTTCTTCCACATGAATTTGAATTTTCACTTAAATCTCTGCGGCATAATCGCCTCAAAGGAATCCAGGCACATGTGTATCCAATAGAGCGACAAATTTTTCCAATTTCCAAAAACCTCCACCCGGAGGCATCAAAAAACTACACCATCCCCCTAGGGAATGAGCCAAAAGAAAAAGCAACCCAAATCCATAGACTGAATCCAACGCATGTATGCCAATTGAGAGTGGATCGTCGCACAATTTTAGGAAACCATTAAGGCTCTCTCAATCAGACTTTTGATTAATGCTCATCGTTCGGTTGCCAGCGACAAGTGTCACACCAGTCTTCGGTTGACTGGCTGCGGTTTCCATCAAAGAAATTTCACGAATTCACCCCACACACACACGAGCCCCGAAAACACTCTCTCAAAATTGATGAAGGATATGAATTTGAAATACAATCTGCTAGTGAAACCTAGCACTCTCCAAGTATGATGTACATGCCGGGTGGAATGCCCAATGGAATTTCAATCGCTTTCGATCCTCATCGACTCAATTGAGAGTGAGCTGGACCCTAATTAGGGGTGTTGGAAGGTAAATGCTTGGAATGGAAGTTTTCAAATATTTTCATCTTCATCCCTTCCTGTGCGGTGTGCTTGAAATGGTGAAATATTGTTTTGCGTTTTGGAGAAATTGAATTTGGGGCCAGCCCTTGCGGCGGCTCCACCATCTCCACATGGGGAGTGGATGTGTATTTTTGGCAAGGATTCGAATAGGCACTTGGTGTGAAGGATGTTTGCCTTATAAAACTTGCCATTGCCACCGAAGGGTAACTTTTCATAACGTATTTTTAAGTTTTCCGTTTGTTTTTCTTCTTTTTTTTTTTGTTGTCTACCCTCTTGTCCTATGAAAAGTTTTTTATTATTTTCTTTTTTTTTTGTTTTAGTTGGACGGAAGGACCAGGGCAAAGTTTTTGCCACGCGCTATGGGTAGAGCCATTATCGTATCCTGGTGTGATATTTGCACAGGACCTGGTAGGAATCGAATGTTACGGTATTATGGCGACAAAAACACACTTAAAATCTGAAGTGGAAATAAAAGCTTATTTACCACTTTTCTAGGGGGCGTTCAGGCAAACAAGGAGAATAGTTATCATCTCCATTTCTGGATTCAGAAAGAGATTTCGAGCTAGAAATAGCCCAGGAGATTGTTTTTTTCTTTTTGAAAGGTTGAAGAAGGCTTTACCGGACGAAAACAAACAATGACTTCAAGGATGTAAAAGAATCCCAAGATGACCAGAAAAATCCCTCAAAATTTAGTAGAAATGGCAGGTGTTTTCTCTAACCAACAAGTGTATGAATGGCACCACACAATAACAACGAAACTACTATCATTTATACTTTGCTAGAATCAACATTACTTTTCATTTGCCATTCGTTCGTGGACACAATAGAGAATAACGGCAACTATGTATAACAAAATGCTTTCTACTCAATAAAGCGATGAGGGAAAATAAGTGGGTGGGTGGTGAAATGGCTCATCTCAGTTCAAGTAAAATCCTGGACGTCATTCAGACAACTTCTTTTGAATTTTCAACCCCACCCCACATCGTAGTTACACCCAACAAATGTCAGATCATTAATTCTATTCGACAAATGATACACAACGATGTGGCAACACAAAATAGGTTGCCAAGCCGGGAGCAACAAAAAAATAAAAAAAATAAAAAAAAGTGTCGAAAGACCGATTGTATCTTACCTCCATATCGACCGTAATCAATGGACAAACTACTTTCTTGCTTCGATTTGAATTGGATTTTTTTTTTTTGCTCTGCCATTTCTTTGTTATTCCCCCAAGGCAGCAAAGGAGCAGTAGCAGAAATGTCATTATGTCAGGACACCATTATTTTTTTATCATTTTGCCAAGTCAATTATGAGCGCTTTCTATAGAAAAGCGGTTGTCCTTAATTTGTGATACATAGTTTGGCTTGACTTGGCTGCAAGCAATGGGTTTAGTCAGATAGCAGGGTGACTGGTTTTATAGATTCGAACCGACAGCCAAGGTCACCAGCTTGTCGTAAAAGTCAGTTAGGGAGTTAATGGGAGATTTGTATGCCTTTATCAAGGATATCCTCCTACACTTGCACCTGTCTGGAATACTGGATTTTCAAGATAATTTCATGTTGCCTTCCTCTTTGCAGTTAAGTACCTAATGGCGTTTTCATTTGAATTCAGAAAGTAGTTTAAGAGACATTCGGCCCTGTAGGTGTAGGGAAATTAGGGAGATAACTTGAAGGATTCATTTTGTATGGCTAATTTTCTTTCTTATCTTCTGCCATATATCTGCATACATACCTACGTATTATTCATAATTATATCCCTAATGTGGGAAATTTTCTCAATATCATTAGCTTTATCGCATTCCTTAAATCTGAACAAATATCTATGTATGTATGTACCTACAGTGAGGGCCGAAAGATGGTTTACAGAAGACTTTTAAACAGAATTAGAGGACTTTGAAGGCTGTGACTTCTGTTCCCCCTTATCATTCGCACTTGAAAGTGGAACATTGCGAAAACAGGGAAGTAAACCCTATAGCGGTGGGTATTGACGGCTGAACTATTTCAAGCGGCGCCAAATACGAAGAGCTCGGGAATGCAAAAGATGGATGATCATCAAGCCTCTGAAAAAGGAAAACCTAATGGATTATGGAAACTGGCGTGTGTTCTGCTAGCCGTGGTCAAACTTAAGGCAAGAATTATTCTGAAAAGAATCGGGGAGCGTTTAGATTTAACTCTCAACCTTTCGTGCTGAATCCGCCTTTGAAGTTCAAAGTGGACTATTTACGTCAAGAACACATACAGTCACCAATGTTGCTTTGGTGGTTATCATTGATGTACTCCGTAAAGCATAACCTATTTAATTCGATGGACTCTGACATCTTAACATATACCTAGTTAATGATGTTTTCTACTTTCACATTGGATGATCAACAATCCGGAAGCTGAGGTAAAGTGGAACTAAAAATAAGTATAACCGCGCCCAACTTAATGTCACCGAACAGGATGTCGATAAAGTTGACAACTTTCTATATCTGTCTAGGAAGTCTGGTCTCGGCTAACAGTGGCACAGAACTGGATATATGCAGCAGAATCATGAAGGCCATAGCTGATGTTGATCCTCTTAAAAACGAGAAAGAGCAAAGCCACAGTCTATCAACTTTGTATGATCGATGTATTTTTCCAAATTACTTCGGTAGTCAATAAAAATATGGTATGTACAGAATTTCTGATTCCCATTTCTCAAGTAAGTGGTTACATAGTCAGATCGATTATCTTACTGTGCGTATAGTAAAACTTGAACAAACTTAATATGTTGCCATGAGTGTCAGTGCTGCTCTTCCCTTACATATATATATACATTCTCCATATTCAATGAAGCAAATATATATGCGCTTTATAGACATAAAGTAACAAGTACTCTTCAGAGGATAAGTGTACTGCGCGCCTGTGAAACTCACTGTAACAGTGTGACTGACGCTAATATGCTTCTAGGTACCAATCCCGTCGCCACTTACCTAAATAGTCTACCAAATTAATTTCCATTTGCTCAATGACAGTCCCAAGTGTGTTGCGGACATCCATCGCTGCTATTTGGTAGATGGCACCTATTTCGAGTTGTTAAGCTCATCTTCCGTCATCGTCGACATCACAGTCTGCCATGGATCCTTTTAATATGAGCCTACATGGCTCACTTGACTCGGTACTTACCCTTGCCTGGCAACCAACAACACAGACAGCAACACACCATACCATAGTGTCTAATAATCAAAAGGGATGTCAACACCATACAAGCAAGTCCCTACTTTACAGACCCAAGCCTTAAGGGAAATCTACTCTGTTATGTATCACGTCCTCTAATACAAATTAGAATGACGGATTACTTGCACACACATGTACATACAGTAATTGCTAAATAATTGGATTACTTTACTTACCGCTGTAATAACTGTTATCCGAATATCCGAATTTTCCGGCAGTCCTGCCTCCCACAGGCATTTTGTTATTAAATTGTTTGTTGGCTTGTTCGTATCCCGAGATGGCAGTGGTAGCGGCGGCTTTACACGCGCGTGACGGCAAATCAAAACGTTTAGTTGAGCCCGCAACAGGTCATGGTAGGCAGATCCTGGAAGATTAATTTGTAGAGAAAAACTGTTACAAAGCCGTGTGTAAATTGAGAGATAAAAGCCAAAAGCAAAAGAAAATGCCCCGCATGACTCTGACGTTAAAATGCTTCTTGATGCTCTTTGAAGTGTGTGCGAGTGATGGTGCTTTTGATGTCTGTCTGCACACAAGAAAATAAATATATACACACCCCCCATGGAGCATAAAAACACCCCCAACCGCTGGGGAACAACATTTTGTGTTATTAAAATAATAAAACTCCAAGGATACCATTACAACTGGCAGTAGGGAGTATCTGTATAGAGAGAAATGTGTATTTGCTCTTTCTACATATGTAGGGCGTTTGAGGGCGGGTACCGCCAAATGGACAGTAATTTGAACTTTTTTTTTTTTTTGGTTTTTTTGTAGAAGAAGACGAATTTCGTATTCCATCAGCGAAATTTCGTGGCGCTCTAGTTGGTGTGGAATAAATTTTCGAGGAAATATAAAAAGTTTGAGGGTCCTTCAGCGGTTAACTTAAAGAGGAGAGCGTGTATATAGTGTTCTCGTTTAAAATTTATTAGATGTGTCCTTTTAAATTTACATACACAAGGCAACAGGACACGTGAAATGAAACTCAAATCTAATATATAGGTAGTCAACCAATCTGGTTAAGGCGCTCTATTTTCGTTTTCATTCAAAATGTCTCCCCCGACAGAGGAGACATTCTCCAGTTCATGACTAATTCAAAATTGAAATTCGATGTCGTGTGGCTGTGACTGTGGCTCTGGCGAAGGATTCTGAATAGACAGCACGTGCTGAGGTCTTTGTTTCCATTCCGTGTTCTGTCTAATCTCGATTAAAATTGTGTGATAATCATTTCCATAAAAGAAAAGGCAAACGCTGCCAAGAAATTTATCTTTGTCCTGGCGTCCATCTGTCCAATGTACGTGTTTATCCGGTCTAAGCTGTTATGAAAAAGAATATTTGAAAATGATGAATATTTTTGGGGGGATGGTGAGCGGATTTGCGGATTAATATGAAGCTGGCTGGAAAAAAAAGTTTACGAATTGTAAGGCTGTTTGGTTTGTTGCTTAGTTGTACATGGCTTTAATGCCGCCTGCTGTGTTATTAAGATTTAATACTAAGTGATACATTGGGCTTTTTCGTTCACTCTAAATTAATTTTTTTTCTGAACATAATATAACCTTTAAATTGCTTCTCTTATGACTAACCAAAGCTGTAAGTTAAGTCCAAGCCTTTCTAGCTTTGGAATTTAACAGAAAGAAGTTGCGCTATATGTATAACCTGCGGAGGTAGAGTTACACAAATCAAAACAACACACATGATAGAGAAATTCCCAGAAACATTGCTGTAAACACTGTAAGCCATCTTGAATTCATCATTGAAATTCACATGCAAACTACCGGCCTACATGCAATGAGCGGAGGTTGACATAAGCATAGGAGGAGGAGTTTGGCGGGAAGCTTTGAGCTTGTACTAGATTTGACATTTAAAAATTGTAGTAGCTTACCTCAATTGTTATTCAAATAAGGGCAAAGGAATGGCTTTTAAAATTGTTATTTATCTATATGTTTGTTAGCTCGCGCATCACGTACGCAATCCTGTACGAAATTTAACATGATTTTCACAATTGCATTGGTCGGAGAGTAATTTGAAACTTGATATATGTTGTATCAGTATCTGAGATCTACGCGATCATACAGGTGTCTACATTGACCATATTACTTATATAAAGGGTCCGCCATCTAACTTTTTTTTTCAACTAGTGCTTATTTCGTGAATGGTAACACTTAGCTCATGTCTGATTTGACAGATAATTAGTTTTATCCTTCCGCTGAACGAATATGGTTGTGTATACGCTTGAACAACGCTGGGAAATATTGCGACATTACTTTGAAAATCATGGTAATGTTGCAGAATGTGTGCGAAAATTGCGTACGGATTTTGGAAGAAGAGAAGCACCGTCATGTTCGTTATCTTGTGAAAAAAGTGAAAGAAACTGCCATCCTCATTGATAAACCAAGGCGTGAAAAGTCAAAAACAGTGCGTCGGGTGTACGCTGCTGTGGCAGAAAGTGTGCGTGAAGCGCCATCAACATCAATTCACTATCGTTCTCAACAATTGAACATCTCGGAGAAATCATTGAGACGAATTTTGCATAAAGACCTTGGTATGACGCCATACAAAGTCCAATTGGTTCAGGAGTTGAAGCCAACTGACCATCCAATGCGTTTTCGCTTCGCTAAGTGGGCCTGCGATCGACTTAGAGAAGATGCCGATTTTGCCAAAAAAATCATCTTTTCAAATGAAGCTCATTTTGATCTTGGCGGGTATGTAAACAAGCAAAATTGTCGCATTTGGGGCACAGAAAATCCGCACGCATACATTGAAAAGCCGATACACCCAAAACGAGTCACTGTTTGGTGCGGATTTTGGTCCAGAGGCATAATTGGGCCATTTTTCTTCGAAAATGAACAAGGAGTGGCCTTTACAGTCAATGGCGATCGTTATCGGGCCATGTTGAACGAATTTTTGGCAACATTTGGTTTCAACAGGACGGCGCTACGTGCCACACAGCCGAAGCTACACTCGATGTTTTGCGCCCTGTTTTTTAAGATCGCATTATCAGCCGCAGAGCTGATGTCGTTTGGCCACCTCGGAGCTGCGATTTGACACCGTTGGACTAATTAATTAAAAATTGGACTGATCGTGTAGGCTACTGCATGGCCAGCCGAGGCAGCCATTTGAATGAAATTATTTTCCATGACTAACCGGAAGGATTGTACTTTCAAATAAAAAAATAAATTTGAGAAAATATTCAGTAGTTTTTTTTTATAGCATTTTCAAAAAAAAAAAAAGTTAATTGGGCGACCCTTTAGAAAACATAGTTTTTACGTAAAGTAAAATCTCGTGTACTGAATCACAATTGCATTTGAATGGATGCCCAAACCCATCTCCAACGAACAACTTTATCAGGGAACGGGCTAACCACCATTGCAATGGAAGCGGCGGTCCTCGGAG
The DNA here is from genome assembly GCA_949716465.1 of Chalcosyrphus nemorum. Lineage (NCBI taxonomy): Eukaryota > Metazoa > Arthropoda > Insecta > Diptera > Syrphidae > Chalcosyrphus > Chalcosyrphus nemorum. The sequence goes on from OX454332.1 coordinate 2,037,559, forward strand.
TACGTGATGCACAACAGTAGAGAAGGAAGCATGTCAACTGGGAAAGAGTTGGAGAGAGCTGTGGCACATTTCCAGACACCGTCCCAGAAGAGGATAGAAGACATGAGTAATGCTGGAATATACAGTGACTTTAAGTGTGGTGATTGTTTCTGCTTCCAAGAATTCATCCAAAGTACAACCAGAGATAATAGAAGTAAATCTCCTCTTAATTTTTATATTATATTTTCCATAGTAAGACATACTCGTAAGAAGTGCACGCAAAGAGGTAATCAATTTAAGTTTAGCTATTGATCAATTAGTTTTTCTCGTTCTTCTTAGGACCATTCCACATTTCCTACTACGAATATGTTATTTTGGATTAAGGACCCTTGGAACCTCTGTTTAAAAGTTCATATCTCGTCCATCACATGATTCGTTAACATCTGTAAAGTTCATCCTCAAAAAGGCAGAATAACATCATCACCAGTTGATGGACAGTGCTTTACTTCATTCTGAAGTTGATTTATCACAAACAGAAATAGAAGAACTTTAAGAATTTATTGCTACGCCTTTATCAGTCGGAATACCTTTAACTTTTCCCATTTTAATTTTGAAAATTCCATTTGTTACGTGACACATCTTGATGTGCAAATGATTCGAGTCCTAAGAAATAGACAGTACGTTGCGCGCTAAGCCTCATCCACCGGCAGGCAACATACATTATAATCTACATAGGTACAAACGTATAATCTTTCCTTTTTGCCATTTTATTTGAATGTTGATCCATTAGAAACAAATAGCGACACGTGTAGCTCCATGGGGGCTTCGGGGGAATTCCCAAAAAAAAAAAACAAAGGCGCAATCACTTGATTGATGCGAATCATCTCTTCGGCAGTAGCACTTATGCGTGGGAATTAATTCAATTACATTCTTTGTCAATCAAACTCCTGTCAAATGTACATTAAGTTCGTAACGGCTCGGCTCGGCAGCCGAATGCATTAGGTCGAAATAAATTTTACATGCAATCAACAAAGTTCCTTTTAAATCGTGAATCCATAAATCACCGGAAAGGAAACTTTTTTACGATAACGAAGGGCTCCCCGCCTCGCACACGTTGAGTACCATCCATCCGGATGAAGGCGCTCTCGTGCATTTGGTATTCCAAAGGATATGCTGCTCCTGTTGCAAATCAGGGATTAATGTTGGATATTTATTTGATTGCAAAATTGGACGTCGTCGTCGGTTGAACCGCAAACCAAACACAAGTGTGTAGGTCGGAAATGAGCAAACAAATGATGGGAACGGACCGTAAGCTTCCACAAGAATGGACATACGTTTTGCGCTTATTACACGACTGAGTTCATTCAGGGTGGCAGCTGGGTGGCTGGATTTACTTGGAATAATTTGTTTTGGTTTCATTCTGAATGAGGAAGTAGTTTGTGGGCATTTTATATCTGAAGATTTCTTTCCAATTGTGGTTGCAGTGAAAAGTACGAAGTCGTTGGGGTGCCTTTTGTCTGCATTTCATTTAGTTTACAATCGAGATGCAATTAATCTTGTTGAAGTTACACAATTTTCGAAAACCCAGAGCACAAATTGTAGAAAAATTCTTGAATGTTAAAGCAAGAGATCCAATCTGATGGAAATAGGTAAGGTGGCTTACTCATGCAATCATAAAAGCGATTGTATTAATTGTTCAAGCACAATTGGAATCATTCAGACTATCCTAGAGGTATTCACTTATTATGATGAGAGCGAAACATGTGCATGAGAGATGCGTTATAGCGTTTGCTTCCTCAGGCAGGTCTACCAAAAGCGCAGTATCCGATTTGTAAGTTTACAACCGTAGAGAGGGCTCCTTTCTTGTTTGTTAAAGGTCCAAGAGACTTTCTCTGATCCGGCGCTAGGCACAAAAGCCTACCGATATTGTAATGGTCATTCAATTTTTACATTGACAAAATTATATATGTTATTCGCTCTGAAAGTGAACGTAAAAAAAATACTGTGAACTACAAATGAATGTAAAAATCACATACAATTCTCCTAACAATCTTTGAGGAATAAATACTGAAACCTAATACTACTCTACCAACACTTGCCGTACCAGTTCATCAACTTTTGCAACTTCCTGGAATGTCACTACAATTTTCTGACCAGAAAAGCCTAAATTTGCCCGAAGTAAAGATACTGTTTTTTGTTGGGCTTGATGAGACGCATCTGACAGCTAGTTGGATAGCTGGAACTATAATTATAGTAGCGATACAATATTTGTCAACAAACATGCAGCAGTTTGACGGATAGGAGTGACTTCAGCTTAGGAGTTTCAACGAGAAGTATTCAGCCGGCACGGACTGTATCATTAGTTATTGATCAGGAGAGAGTGATTCAATAGAATAGATTCGTTTTGATTCGACATGAAGTAACCATATTTTGGACATGTAGATGGTTATGTCATGTTTTCAATATCAGTACTCTATCGTGTGTGGTTTCTGGCAATATGCCTCAGCATGATGAACTGTTTGATACCTTTTCAATTATACAGATGTGTAAGGTGAGAGGGTCTACTTCTTAGTTCTAGAAAAAGTTTAAGTAAGCCAATTAGGCCTTGGTAAGATTAGTAAAGCTTTGGTAGAGGCCAGAGGGATGCTCATTCTTTAAATGTTCGCAAAGAAAGTCAAAGTCCATGTCCGGCCAACCTGGTTGATTTTTAATTTAATGTCATCCAAAATAGCCTTCTTGACCTAGTCTGTAGCATTCACCATATAGACGTTGATAATGTTATCACAGAGACCTGGTAATTAACAAAGGAATGAGGTTGTGCTGTGCAGGTAAAGCGTTAAGATAACATAGTCTTTAATATAAAAGGATGTCGTCATTTGCGTAGATTACAACTCTGCGCCTGTATGGTCTAACTATGAGAAGTGTCTCATTAAAGACTTAAATTGATAGCAATGGATGAGTTAACATTATGTGGACTGTAAGCGAAGAGCAGATGAAGGCTGGTTAACTCGTCCTTATTCTCACGTCTTTTGCTCAAAGCAACCCCAAAAGCTGAAGGTTTTATTAGTCCTGACGAATTTTGTATTTCTCGAGAAAATGATTGGAGTACAAGTATTGGCAAGTGGGAGTTTGTCTTTGAAAGTCAGTGAGGCTTTCAGTCAGCGTACTCGATATCTCCCTAAGTGCCATAAAATCTTCATAAAGGAGTCTTTACCATTATCCTGTCTAAGCACTGCTATCGCTAACTTTCTATAAATGACTTTTAGACTTATTATCCCCATTAGTTACCTTTATTTGTGTTTACATAACCTCAGCTTGAGTTCGCATGAAAGGAATTATCTGTCAAAAAAGTTACCACGGTGATTTGATTTTTCCGGCACGACGACAACGCAACCTAATTATCCCTTTTTCTCGTTCAACGAATCTCAATGATAACTACGAGCACTTTCCCCCTCGGGATGATTTAGCTAAATAAAGAATCATTAATTTTCTCTTACTGTTCGCCATTCATCAAGCGCTAATGGCCGCATCTCCCGACACCAGGTTTCTTTACAAAATCATATTTGCTATTCTTTCACGTGAAATGATGCTATAAAACATTTTCCATTTAGAACGGTTTCCTATCGATATCTTGTCAAATATATCGCTTGCCATTTGTTACAGGAAGTTCTGCTGTAGCCCACTCGCACAATATAAAACTGTTTGCCCATGATTGCTGGCCAAAATATTTGTGCTTCAACAACCACCCACTGGACGGGAAATTCTCGACAAAAAATAAATCACTTCATCACAGAACGGAACGGAAGAATGTCGGGCATTATTGAAATAAATCCCCGAGGCGATTAATCAATTACAAATTTAATCCATCGGGGTTGAGATTTAACTACGAAGGCCGCTACGCGAGTCATGGGGAAGTAAATTAAGGCAAGTCTCCTTTGACAGAAGCAAATGGTGTCCTGGTGCGTTGTTGGCTCCTTGGAAAACGAATCGAATTGCAAAGAATAAATCCAAACGTTGAAGTGGGAGTTTGGAGAATTTTCAGCCTTCACCGCACGGCCTCTTGCCACGTAACACGAACTGTATGGCAAACTTTACCAATTACCGTAGATTTTGTTTAGGTTCAAGTTACCAAGTGAAAGATACGCGCGACGACGCGACGATGAAGCGAAACTTTTAACTAAATTCATTTGTACTGAAATCCGATAGATAGAAAGTATCTGTAACATGGAGCGTGGGTTAAAGCGTTAGCGAAAACTTCTTGTTTGTTATCCTTGCGACTGGGGTTAAACTAATTAGGCATGAATCCATTGTAAACTCTGTTAAATGGTTGCTAATCCATGCGATACATGAAATGGACTGAAATCAGTCGTTGGAACGTTTGAGGAATTTCCCGGGACAATCTTTCACATATCCTTGGTTAAATACGAGTACCTTCGATACCAGTCGGACGGATCATACATACGGATTGCATACCTATGCCAATCTGCTGAGTACGTGTCGTTTCAAGCACTGTGAGTACATAAAAAAACACACATTCGATCAAATAATCAAATGCTTGTGATGCATATCGTGCGAATTCAAAATATACGTGCATCCTTGTTGTGTACCTTGTCGCTGCTGCTGAGAAAAGGATTTCCCATTGCAAGTGAAAATCAGTGGCATGTGTAGAGGGAGTCCCCTAAGTGCATTTCATTTCGGATTTTGTACTATAAATAGTTTAAAACGGAACAATAGTGATGAAATGTTTGCAATCACGCAGGATATTGGTAAAGTGACGGAAACTAGTCACGAAAACACAAAGTAAATCGTGACAATATGTTTTAAGACGTTGACGTGACTTTTGTTGGTTTTCTAAAGCTTCAGAGCGAGTAGCTTATAACTTATTCCTTTGATGGTTATGCACTAAATCATTGACAAGAGAGCTGAAGATGACATCATGGCTCATTTGAGAGCAAATCAACCCAGGAAACGTAATCGGATTTTGTTTTGAATTTCGGGAAACAGCACCTCATAGTCCTTCTCAATAAGCTTTACATAACATTTCTCTGAAATGTAACATACACCGAGGAAAAAAACTGCTTGCTTGCTATGAAACATCCAGCAGGTCTAGGCCCATTTGCGGCGTTGTTACCGAGAATTAAAATTCATTAAAATTAATTGCAATGTTCACATCATGCGGTTTTTCTTTGAATTACAATTCGTTTCATAAAATATGAGATTATGCATTTCAGAGTGACGCTTTACATTCAAACCTATGTTTCTGAGAGAATACATCACATTAAGGAAATATGTACATATAGGTATAAAGGGCACATCGAAGATGTGGTGAAACAACTTCACGAATGTCTACTTCTACTGCATGTGGGAGTCATCTTCACCAGCACTGGAAGTCGAAAGCATTTTCTTAAAACACTTTTGAAATAGTAAGGGGAACACTGGCATATTCCAAATATTTACATCGATATATCTGGGATCTATGGATGCCGTGGGTCAGTGGTTAGTGCGTTGAACTACTGTGGGTACTGTACATGGGTTCCAAGTTAGAATTGCAAACTAGGCCATCTGTGGGCTCCTTACGGCCTAATATTTATTTATTTTATGATCAATAGCATTAAAAGCATTCAACAGTTTGTACTTCACCTGCATTGGGAATCTTTCAAGAGCAGACCCTCCTCATGCTAGCTCATCAGTTATATTTTTCTCCATGTTGTACCATCATCCAGAGGATACTGATCCCGATGACACAGCTTTGCACTTCTCCATTACCGTGGAAGATGACGTAGTGAATAGAAATCTTTTGGCTTGATAGCAGTCTCCATTCAAAAAAGAGGAGATTGCCAGCGCATAGCGCATAGGTAAGACCGTTTTTCAGATAAGGATATATTTTAAAATTTACATCAGATTGTACAGCAATGTTTTTTATATTCCAAATTATTGCAGTTAGCTGGTTGAAGTTCGATTCTAGTACAGTTTACTCTTCAATGGTCTATCAGTTCTGTGGAAGTAGAAACTGAATCAATGGCTTTTATGTGGGCTAGTCTATCTAAGGAATCCGCTATACATATTTTGGTGTGGATGTTGATAGGTATCCTGGCTTGAGGCATGCTTCTCCAATCACAGGAAGCCTTATTCGAAATACGTTAGCTCCATCATCGGAAATAGTGCCAATGTGACTCCTCAAAAGAGGAATAGGCCTAATGGCAAGAGATAAGATCAACACCACCATAGGGACCAAAAGTATCTTGTCAACGAGCACAAGGAGAATTGGTATAATAGCTGGTGTCCTAACTGGACATTGGCTGATAAGACCGACACTTGCCAGGCTGGGCATCAATTCACCTGATTTATGCAGGAGCTGCCATCATACGGAAGAAACAGAAACTGTCAAACATTTGATGTGTGAGTTCCACGGCATCTGTTAAATTTAAATACAAAAAGAGTGACTGAGACAGGTGTCTAATCTTCTCCTGTGTTTGCCAAAGTATTACGTGATGGATATTGAAATCCGCTAAAAAAAATTTTCTTTGAAATCATGTAGTCTGTTTGAAAAGTCAACCACTTCGCTTGGTATCTTCTGGCCACGACCCAGTGCACTAAAAATCTCCCACCTACAACTGAGATATGATTTTTCATAAAGTTAGTGTTGTATCTCTTGTAGGAGTTCAATGTCGACCGAGGTTGCAAGAGAATTTTAATGTTCACAAAAAATACCAAATTTTTAATTAACTAACAAGAATTCTGCACATAAAGTAGTCGGAGAGGGTATAACAGAATCTTCATTATTGAGTTCAAATTAGATTTCTCAAATTTTATAGCACAATTACACGAAAAATGTGTTTTTTTTTGTAATGAGTTTTGAGTGTTATAAACTATGTAATTCATAAAAAAAAAACCATAAAATTATTTTTATTTCATTTTCATTTCAACAAAAGTGTACAATGCTTACATTCTATTTGGTACCCACAAGAAGAGGAATTTAATTTCTCTCAAAATGACGTACATAACTTTCTACCATGCTCCTGGGACACAAGGATTTTCAAGTAAAAAAGGACACAACGTCAAACTCTAAGAAGAAGAAAAAAAAAAAAAACTTTTATACCCCAGTGTAGTACAGCAATGACATTTTCGGGTTGGCAATTTCCAGACTGCAAATTATAGCATCCCACTTGAAATTGCAAATGCAACCTCGTACATATCAGACTATTTGAATGGAAGCTACATTTCAGACAATCCGGCATCATAAAGTGATGAATTTATTGGACGTTTACTGGAAAAGATACTCCATTTCATTTCTAGTTTGATTTATGTGTCAGTGTCGTCTCCCCTTCTAGATATTCGGTAAAAATTAAATAGCGAATTTTACACAATCTTCCAAATGCATTACATTTTTGTATTGTGTATTTTACGGCTTCTCGTTAGACAGTATGTGTTGATATGACTAAGCTAATCCATTGGATATTTTCACATCACTTTGACCATAACCATGAAGCTCTGATGGGATTTTAAGGGTATTACATGTTAGCGAACGCCCTTAACCACCCGATTTTGTATCGTAAAAGTAGCACTTTTAACGGATTATTGGATTTAAGTTTTAATGAATGACATAAAGCAAATGACGCGAGAATTTCAAACCCTTTGATGCACAGCACACTCATACGGGCATATGGTGTTTTTATTCATCTTTTAGCACAAGTGCTTAACCTCTTCTTTGTTTCAAGATAAATCCCCAAAGAGGGTATGTGAAACTTTTTGACTGAAATCCGATAAACCTAACTATTTCGTAATTCTATTTGAGATTTAATTCTCGAGTCAGGAAAAGTCTACAATGCACACCCTGCTGGTACAAGTCGTTCACATAAGTTGTCATTCGCATTTAAAATTTTCTAATGAATTTTGGTTTGAACGAGGGATGAAAAGCAGACTGATCAAATATTCTTTATTTAAGTTTTACCAAAGAATTTAATTTTCCATCCCAATATCGCCCCAGGCTTTAATAAGGATACTATCTATCATTGGAGCTTAAGTTACTAACCGAAAATTCCAATGACATTCTTTTTGTTTGAGCTCTGCGCTCAAAACGAGGGGATTGTGGGTTTTTTTTTTAAATAAAAATGTATCTGTGTATCTTTGGTCAATAAAACCGTCTCCGGCTAATGGAGGATTGTTATGATAAGCCATCATTTGTGATGACGGATGATGATGAATAAATATTCGTAAAAATCCGTCATCATCATTGTTTCCTACCGAACCGAACGACTACCGTAATTTATAAATTTTATTTCTCAACAAAAATCAATACCATACAACCACGGCTGGAGCTGCAAACGCAATTTATTAATTGACCAGGATTTTAATCTTCCCAATTTGACCGCAAAATCATTTTGCATTGCAGCAAGAGAGTGGAAATACATAATGACCAACAGGGGCTGATTTTAATGGTTATTAAGACGAACAAAAGCCATAAATCGCTTAATAGGCTGCCATAATTAAGAGAAATGTATTTCATTAAACGTCCGAATGATGAAAACAAGAAACACAACTTTTTTGGCGTGGCGCTCCGAGTAGGTCCACCAGAAAAAAGGGGTTCGAACCTCTTAGGGCGGCGAAAACTTCGTCCTGATTGATTTATGACTTTCAAATTCAAGCGCATTACGGAATGAAGGTCCTTCGGTAGAGGGGGCGTAGTTTAATTACGTTTTGTATCCACCGAGCTTCAAATACTATTGACATAGACTGTTTGGACAGCTGAGGATTGTGCCTATTAATTGGCAAACATTTATGATGGTCGAAGTGGTGCCAGTGGCCAGAGAGTCATATGCTAATTGATTGTAATTGCAGAGAAATTAATTTTCGCGATATCGGTAAATATCAGCGGAAAATTAAATTTCATTGCGGGAATTCAATTCGAGCGATAAAGTCAGAAATTTGATTTAAATCCAAAAAAAAAATGGCTCATAAACGCATATTTCATTTAATTAAGGGGCGACATTTGTAAATTCAATTAAAGTCTTAATTCATGGGAATTCACACAACAAGAACCTACATCAGTGAAAGGCTGAATTTTGCACTGCAGTTAGTGGCTCAATAGTAAGAGGCTGGGAGTGAACCTTTCAAAAGCAGAGGTTGTTCAGATCGATTCCCAGCTTCAGAAACCCAAATATCGGCGGCGTTAAGGTAAATATTTCAAGTTAAAAAAAATATTGCCAAACACATCAAAGCATAACTCTCTACTCTTGCATTCAGGCATTTAGTAGTAAAGAGTTTTCCAATAGGAATTTCCGATCTTTGACAGATGAGCACCATACAAGCCGATTGTAAGACCCATTCTCACATATGGTTCACTGGTATGGTGGATACTACTTGAGAAGCAATATCAGCTTTGAAACCTCATGCATGCATCAATCATGGATCATTGAGTACCACCTCGACAGTGGCAATGGAAACCATGCTTAGTTTCATTCCGCTCGACATATAATGTAGCAGTCGGCTGCCAAAATCGCTATAACACTAAAATAAGGACGATTGTGGTAATCGAACCCTTATGGCCAGGCCTCCATTCTGTGCCGATGGGGTCTACTAGTGAATCTACTAAAACTGATCACATAATGCCGAAGCTACCATTCCAAAGGAGTATTCATTGAACTGGAGAAGCAAGAAGAAAAAAAATGGTAAGAATTTTATACCGATGGTTCTACGATGGACGTTGGCAATAGCTTATTGTGTAGCTCTAGGAATATACCGCTCGTTTAGAATATACGACGACTGTGGCGTATTTCAAGCTGAGGTCACAGCCATCATACAGGCTGCTAAAATTATACGCCAGAGTAATCTCGTTGGAAATACGATCACTTTTTCTATAGACAGTCAGGCTCTGTTGTAATAAGGTCAAAAGTTGTGAGAACCTGCAAGCATAGAGCCAATGTGGTGGCCCTCAGTTGGGTATCAGGTCAGGGCATATAAATACTTAGATATTGAAGAAAATAAAAAGATTGACGATATTGCTGGGAAACGGTGGACGCTTTACTTATCGCAGCCGTTCCCTTTCATAGAACCCCCCCGTCGACTAAAGAGACGATGTCTTCATCTGGAGACATGCTAAACGACCATTGCACTAAGCAAGAAGATATCTTCCTATCTGGTAAAACCCAGTGGTTATAAGTCAAGGGCAATTTCGGATGTAATTGGTCAACTGGTCATTGCCCCATTATCGTTTACGACTCGGTGTGCTACTCGCTTCAAGAAGTTGTTGAATCTGTTTGTCACCTTTTGTATGATTGCCCTGTCTACTCCGAAAGAGGCCCCTCTTCGTAGTTACTTCTCCTCAAAACTGAAGGACTAGTGTTGACTTGAAATTAATATCACTATCTGGTTCTTGCAGCGGACTTTCGGTATTCAATGCTTGGGCACAATGAACCCGAACTATTAATCTACGTGAGCGGTGACTCTTTTGTAGCAAGGCACCAATCTGTCTAACCTAACCTAACCTAAGATATGAAGATGAATATTTTAAACTTAAAAAAACATCTGTAGGAGTTCCACATAGAAGTGGCCTAGGACCAATATTTTCTCTCATACATACAAGGCTTATACCAGAGCAGGAAGACGCTAGTTCAGCGACAAACATTTTGTTCAACATTCGTGACATGACAATTCGCTACTGAAAATTGAAACCCGTGATCTCCAGGATCTTTGGAACCAACAAGATGGCTTTACTTGTCCTACATCCCATGAAACTATGGCTAATTCGGTTAACAGTTAATTTCGCTCTCTGTCACGGTGAATTGGTCGCCTACAACATGTGACATCACACGTCTAGACTTTTTCGAAGTCAGAATTACTCAAGTTCTTCGCCAAAAATGCTCGGACGCGTCCTTTCAAAATTGGAACTTCAAAATAGACTATGATAACCATAGTCTCAAAAAAATAAATGTTAAGAAACGTTCTTTTATTTGGCAACAAAGTAACCAGATAAAACAGATTTTTTTTTAAATATTTTTAACTTTGAAAAAAGTACCTCTAAATGAATCATCCTTTCCTATGCAGATGGTGAGAGATAGGTGTTGGCTTCAACTAAGTAAAACCGCTTGTGTTTTCTACAACAAAGTAAATCAAAATTTGTTTCTTTTCAATTGTGGCAAATTATAGTATCTATACAGCACTGTATCACTGTATTCGGATACAGTACAAGCAGTCTTTTTGTAGCACCAATTCATTCATAAAACCAATTCAACTCTCGGTGGGTGTCTTGCGTACAAAATTTGTAAAACAACTTTGCTTTGTACTCAAAATGAAACACTCCATAAATTCTTTAATAATTATCTGGCTTACACCTATGATATGCTGGGAATCTGGATAATAAATTAAATTAAATTCCACCCGCACGAACTTTTTTCCCCGAACGGAATCCGGTGGGATGGATTTTCCCTGATTGGATTTAATTTCTTGTGCAATTCCATTGAAAGATACTCTAACTAGTAAGATTACTTTATGAGTACGTACTCTGATTAAATTTCTCCCATAAATGTATGGTTTGGGGAATATATTTATGCTAACATCTTGACATGAATTTTCAACTTTTTCGTTAAAAAGAGAAATTAGGGGAAATAAGCTGTCAAAAAACTGTGCACAAAAATACAGAATCAGGTGTCCTTATACCACCAGAATTCCTTGCTATCTGTCTATTGTCTTGCCTCCAGGAATAATGTCATAAGTATCTTCAAATAAATATAATTTGACGCAAACACTGTGATAATAGAACTTTGCAGGTATCTACAAATATTTGATTCATTAAATACGCGTTGATTTCCTTTCCATTCAAATGAACACAACAATAATTGAAAACGAAAGACAATCCGTCGTATCGTAGCAACGCGCCCTAATTAGATACAATTTCTCTGGGAATTTTCTGTTTATTTTCCCCCAAGTGGTACAGCCACCAAAACTCACCCCAAAAGCAGCTTTATTTGTATTTTAATTCCGCCTAATTTATCTCAAGCTCCCACTCAGATAAGGATGTAAGGGAAAGTATTTGTTTGCTACAATAACAATAAGGAAGTCTCAATTTTTACGCAGACATCTTGGCGCCAATGGGTACTCCTGGGGGATTGATTTGAATATCAAAACTAAAAGATGGATATACTACTATTTACATGTAAGAAATCGTATAAATAACATATAAATTCAATTTTGGTGTTTTTGTGGAGCTACTCTCCTGTCAGGAGTATACACTCCTATGGTCGACCTCCAGGAGGTTTATAAATGATTCATAATCGTAGCGAGAAAGTATGTAGGTATTCGCAGCTAAAAACAGGAGCAATTCCCGCGATTCAGGAAATTTGAATGTGTGGAAAAACTGCTGTTGTTTGCCAACATTAAAGGCGGATTCCATTCATAACGAATAGGACCTCTGGGGATCAAGAGCACGAGTGTAGGTATCTCTCTGTTCAGCGGAATAAATCATATCCCCCCTTCGAATGAATATGATGATGCCATATAGCCGCCAGCATGTGCTTATACAAAAAAAAAAACCAGTAGATTTAAGCAAAACCAAAAAAAAAGAAGGATCCTGCAGTGATTGAATATATTTTTCATCTCGACGATCAAAAATAAATAAATTTCTGTTCAATAAATGTACACACACACGCTCAGAACGGGGAAGGATGTTAAATCGTTGCCATATGGCGATACATTTCTTCAAGTTAAACGTTGCATTTATTTTGAAGTATTTGCGTTTTCTTTCACAGATGCGACCTGAATTGTATGCATATTTATTTTTCTCGCATTATTTTGCGAAGCACGGCGGTTCTGTTGGAATCCTTTCAAGGTACGTACACAGAGCGTATACAGAGCAACCTGGGCAACTTGATAAAAATGTTTTCGTTTCGTTTTCAATGGCGCACTTCCGTGTCTCTTTTGTGTTCTGTTTTGCCTGGAGGTATTCATCCATATCGTGGTATGAGAGATATTTGGAATATGTCTGTCCTGCATGTGTCGAACTCGACTTCCTTTTGATAAAACATTTTACAGCTTTTCTCGGGATGAAAACACAACTTTCAAAAGATCCGTTTTTTGCCTTGGTTATTCTTATAAATTACATTCGAAGAATGTATAGTGTACCTACTTTTTATTTGGTGGAGTTTCAATAAAATCCTCGTAAAAGCGTGTTAAAAGTTTCTTTTTGCAGTAAAATAGAACTAGACACCTTTGAGAAGGCAACACCTAGGCCTCCGGTGAACAAATTCTGAGAAAGAAACATTTTCTGGAACTATAACTTTATTTTTTGTGAGAATATGTTTATAAAACGATAGGTCCAATAGGGCCTTGCAAACTTTGACAGGTTATTGTGGCCTTATTGTTGAAGCTACATCTGTTGAATTGGCTGTCGTTTATTTAATCTATTTTGCCAAATCAAAATGAGTTTATAGCGTTTAGTAACATGTGCAAATGATTAAATTGTTTTATGAAAGTGGCTCTTTTGTTTGAGCAACATTTCGTGAGCTTAGCCCTTTTAACGGTTTCGCCCTTCCGAAAGGACTATTCTCAACGAGATAAATAAATTCGAGTCGACCGGTTCCGCGCCGCTCACAAAAACTCGGCCTTCAGCAGAGAACAACTTGTCGGACTTGGCTTCATGACTTAGGCTTTCACCTGGACAGGATTCAACTAACCCAGGAGCTCAAATTTAATGGCAATAAGCAACGCTCTTTACTAGCAGACTGGGGCTTCGACCAGCTGAAGATTGATCCCAATTTTGATCTAAAAATCATATTCGTTCGTCAACAAGCTAAATTGCCGAATTTGGAATGATAACAATCCACACGAGATCTATTGCACTGAATCCAGAGAAAAGGTCTGTTTGGTGTGAATTTTGGACTGGTTGCTTCATCGGTCCAAGCCATCACCGTCAACGGCAAGCATTATCAGTCGATGATAACCAATTTCTTTTGGCTGCAATTCGATTATATGCACACCAACGACAAGTAGTTTTAACAAGGCAGTGCAGCGCTACATGCCACACAGCCCATGTCATATTGGATATTGTTCACGAGCGATTTCAGAACATGGTTATTTTAAGCGGGAACGATGACCAGGCCACTTCTTCTTATGCAATTTTCTAGTCATTGGTCTATGTCATTAAACCACAAGCCATTACTGCCCTAGAAGCCAACATATTCAATGACATTGGCAAATTTCAGCCTGATTTATGCGTCAGAGTTATGTAGAATTGGACTTTTTTGATGGGCGCCACCCGGTGAAGGTCCAGCAGACATTTTGAATGGAGTTATCATTCATACCAAATGGCATACACGTGCCATTGAAATAAATAAAAAAACTTAATGATACCTTACTCACAATTTTTTAAATTTAACTTTAAAGATAGGATATCCATAATGGAAAGCCCTTTATTAACGCGGACCCGAATGAAGTTTTTGAAAATCTCGTTTACCACCAGATTTTCAAAAGCGGTTTCTCTTATACAAAGTGAGTCTTTTTAATATAAAAAAAACCGAATGGCTCTTTTCAAGGACATCACGCGTCAACGTTTTTATTTACATTTTCCTATTCAAAGGTGTACAAAACCCTGTCACACATTTGTCAACAGCAAACACGTGGTATTGTTGTTCAACATCACGTAATTGAACTTTTGATAACAAGATCGCATAACAAACTCTTTCCTTACCTTTATGTATATGAATTTCGCAGTAACCACTAAGCATAGATACACTCCCCGTCAAGAGGTAGGGCACTGAAACCGAATCAGTTGAGTGCATTCCAAGCGTATCTTTAATCTCATTCCCCTCTTTAAATTCAAGTCACTAGATTGCGTATACATTTTTTGAAAATTCTCATACCAACACACGTGAGAGTTTTGAATTTGTAAAAGGGAGTACCTTCGAGTACCTACCCCTTTTTAAAGAGCAGTTCAACAAGCAGACATGAGTAATGAAGTTTACAACTTGACACTCTGTCAATCAACCTCTACCCTTACCTCGACAAAGGGAAATGAAGTTAAAAAGTATTTACTTTTATTAGAGATAGGTGGATGCTGATAGGAGCTAGTTTGAAGTAGGAGTAAAAGTACACCCACTTAGGGGTAGGAGTATTCTCTTCCCACGCATAGCTAACATTTGTGCGGAAGTAGATGAAAATAACGACGTTGTTCATAACTTTAGTCAGCTTTATGTGTAATCTATTTGAAAGAAGACACTGGATGTAGAGATTTGATTTCAGTTCTGAAATCAGTAGAGGAGTTTTGTATTGAGCCATTAGCAATTAGGAAACTGTGAAGGTTGCAGGAAAAATTATAAGTACCCGTGGCATTAAAGTTATAAAAGTTAAGGACATAGTCAAACTCGAAGAAGATTCAGGTATTAATTTCGTTACAACAATTGATAGAGATGAATTGAAAGTACTAGATTTAGTGAACCTTCAAACATTAGTTAGATCTGCTGCTTTGTAGGGCACATGCTCAAAAGCAGGGTGATCACTGCAACCTTCGGAGGCAGCACTGTCAAGAGACGTGCACACCGAGGTACCCCCCAAGGGGGAGTATTGTCACCACTACTGTGGAATCTAGTGCTCCTACAAATAGAAAACATCGGATGCAAAGTTATCGCCTACGCAGACGACGTCGCTAGTCTTGTAACCGGCAAATACCCGCAGACACTGGCCGATGTCATGCAGTCGGCCCTTAACAAACTAGTAAGCTGGACCGAAAGCTGTGGCCTCTCAGTCAATCCGACGAAGACCGAGCTAGTCCTGTTCACTAGAAAATACAAACTCCCCGACTTTAATCTCCCAAAGCTAAGAGGCACCCCCTCACCCTCTCAAATAGCGCAAAAAACCAAAAATCATGCACTGGTTGTATACATCGGTAATAAAACCGATACTCATGTATGGAGCACTGGTCTGGTGGCCTGCCCTGGAGAAGACCTCCAACCAAATCATAATGGAAAAAACTCAACGAGTTGCTTGTCCCAGTATCACTGGTGCACTGAGAACCTCTCCCACTGCAGCCCTCCAAACCATGCTCCACCTATTTCCAACTGACATCGTCAGCAAACAACTGGCTGCCTGCTCAGCAATTAGTCTGAGAAGTTCCAAACAATGGAAACAACAACATACTGGACACGCCAAAATACTTCTGATGCACCGCCATCTTCCAAAGGTCACCGACCACTTGCACACTGAACACAACTTCATCATGGGCTACAAATGCATAATACCCGACAGAACAAAATGGACACAACGATGGTGAATGACACCATGAATCGCTGACAATCTTCACGGACGGCTCCAAAACCGAAGAAGGAGTCGGTGCTGTCATCTTTTCAAAAGATCTGGACATTCACCTCTCCTTCAGTCTTCCTAGCTACTGCAGCGTTTTCCAAGCCGAAGTCACTGCCATTCGTCAGGCAGCTGACTGGCTGGCGGTTAGAGTAGTATCAGCATCGACAGCCAAGCGGCCATCAAATCCCTCGGATCCAGCACAATGAGATCCAAAGCAGTGAAGGACTGCCGCGTATCTCTGAACGAGATAGTTGGACAGTACAACCAGGTAATATACCAGGGAATTGCGAAGCTGACGAACTGGCCCGACGAGGCTCCTCAGGTCTAAACAGCATAAACGTCACCGACATCGAGGCGCCAACGTCCTATGCTAAATACCTTGTCCATACCGACGCGGTGAGAGAAGCCAACCATCGGTGGCAACAACTTGCCCACTGTAACACTGCAAGGCTGCTTTGGCCCACGCTAAATGAAACCAGGTCCATCGGACTTCTGAAACATAAGAGAGAAACCCTCTCCAAAATCGTAACCACCCTCACCGGACACTGTGCCATAGGAAGGCATGCCGAAAGACTGAGCATCCCCTACAACGACTTCTGTAGAAGTTGTAGAGATGAAGAAGAAGAGGAGAGCATCAGTCACCTCCTATGCACGTGCCCCACGCTTGCCAACATTAGGAAGGCCACACTAGGTGAATACCTATGCAACGATCTAAGTGATCTAAACAATGCCTGTACGGCTAAGATAGGCTCCTTCATAATAAGCAGTAAATGGTTCCAACCAACC
Source organism: Chalcosyrphus nemorum (assembly GCA_949716465.1). NCBI lineage: Eukaryota > Metazoa > Arthropoda > Insecta > Diptera > Syrphidae > Chalcosyrphus > Chalcosyrphus nemorum. The sequence goes on from OX454332.1 coordinate 2,054,614, forward strand.
AACCAACATTAGTTAGTTACCCATGAATCTAACTGCCAGTGCCCAAAACAAAGTCCAAGTGGAATATAGGCTTTCTTTCCGGATGTATGTATGTACATACTTCGTTTGGTAGTCCACCCATGGACATGTATGAAGGAGCAAAGACGAAGAGTGACCAATCGAAGTCTTTGTACACCAGGTATGCGTCCTCGGTTATTTGCTATTTATTGCAGTCCTATATTATCTACTTGATGGAAAAATTATGGCCAAAATACATCAGATATTCTTTGATGATGATGAAGCTTTCATAAGTGAAGATCAAACATCCCTTCAACGGATGTTTGTTTAGAAAAGTGCTTTCCAAGTGCGAAAAGTTTAAATATCTTGGATCTATGATCAATAGAAAGGCGAACTTATGAAAATGACTCCGCGTACTCTTTATAGGTACCCTTACCGCCTACAAAATGTTGGTGGCCTACCAAAAAGGAATGTGCCCCATCAGAGAAGACTTAAATAGCGGCTGTGTCAACACAGATACTGAGGAAAACTCAGAAAACTTCCAGTGCAAACTTTCAGCTTCACCAAAAAGACGGCCCTCCGCGAAATTTTCTTCAACAACAGCTCGCCCATGTCTAACAAGCTATCGAATTTTATAACACCATCCGGATGGTTCCAGGAAAGCCACCCGAACACCAACTAAACACTCTGTTCTTCCAGGCTCTCTATCATCTATGTATCTGCCACATACGGGGAATACAATAGAGATCTAAGTGCTCACTCCGACTCTTTACTGTGGATTCCTCTATCAAACCTAGCCTAAGCTATACATCATATAATCAGATTTTCTTTCACATTGCTTAGCATTGCTTTGCCATTCTTCATGTATACTAAAAGGACCAAAACGATAATTTGTTGTTAGGGTGAAAATGTGAATCGCTCCTTCTAGCTAGTAATTTAAAATTTATCTCAACAGTCATGGGAAAGGTCAAAATGTCAGCCTTCGGGACCATATAAGGTGGTTTCTAATCATTTGATTTGTAATGCTAATGGTTCATTGGATTTGTTCTGAGTCACATGACTGAATCAAGCATGCACCTATTCTAGGTCAAACCATATACCTAAAACTGGAAATGGATTTGAATAAGAGTCACTTGTCCATCTGCAGTATTTTCGAGAAAATTAGTCGTCCTTTCAACTCATTTTAAATTCTCTTGTATTTTACGTGCTCTGGCACACAGACCTGAATAGCAATCTATCTCTTTGACTGCCCCAAACCAATCATGTTGTTGAAAGCACCCACTGAATGTGTAAACTGTTGCGTTACTTTGTTTTATGTAAATGCTAAAGTTTACCATACCCACATTTAACTTTTTGCCCAAACTTTTGCTTTGGGTCCACCCACAATCAAAACTTTTCGTGGAAAATAGGAAATAGGAATTTCTCTGAATTTTTTTTTTTTTAACATTACTATTCATTAGAAAAAAGTTCCAATATAATAGTCACCCTTTTCCAAGTATTTTTTAAATGTTTACATGTGGGTTAATGGACATAAAGGTTAGCTAGTGGGGGAATGAGCGACTGAAAGTGATGTTTAAACAAAATAATACAATTAAAGGACAAAGATTTTAATGGCAGCAAAGGTCTCACCATCCAATTAACTAACAAAATTGAATCTCTCTTCAGCTAGTGTATGTGTCTTAATTGGCTTCCCAACCCTACCCACTAAATAAGCAGAAAATTATAACAAGTACGGGCTTGGATATACATGAGAGGTTAAGTTAAGGACCAAAAGTTTTGTATATTTAGAGTGTATTTTTTTTTCCTAACTGCCGTGCCTATATCATGACCGTTCTGCATGGGCCTCCGTGTGTTCTTCTATTCTTCTGCGTTAACGGGTTCCATTGCATATCATAATTAGCTATGGATATGGCACTGTCTTCTTTTCTGAACTTATGACCAATCCACTGTCACTTTTGTTGTTGAATGATCGTGCCCCGTTCTGTGGTAGATGTGTTCAGTACAGATACGGTTGGGCGAGAAAATCCTGATGTTGCACAGGCACCAATTAACGTACGTTTGTAACTTTCTTGTGATATCAATGGTCAGTTTCTACGTGCTGCATCCATGTAACAGCACGGATATGATGTTGGAGCGGAACAGTGTTAGCTTGGAATTTAAGCTAATTGCATTGTTTCGCCATATCTTGGATAACATACCGAACGCAGCTTTTGCTTTGGAAATTAGGTTGTCTATATCCAACAGACAGTTCGAGACAATACTGCTAAGATACAGGAAATCATCTACTCTCACTACCGGTTGTCCAGCAATATATATTTGAGCTGTACTAAGGCCCTTAACTTTAGTTTTTGCGGTATTGTATTTGAGCCCGATGACGTTTGTCTTCCTGTCTACATCAGCTGTCATTTGGCGGATATACATACCATAATTCTATGAGAGAGTAGTTTGCTCATCAGCATAGCCAATTTGTTACAGTTAAGATGTAAAAGTCCACCGAACTCCTTAGTTTGCCGTCGACAAAGTTGCACGAAGCACAGCGCCAATCACCAAAAGGAATAGTATTAGTGAAAGTATTCAACCTTGTCTTACTCCACTTTGGATTTCAAATTTCTCTGAAAATTTTCATCTGTGCAGGACGCGACATTTTGATCAAGTATAACATAGCCTTGTTAATTGCTTTAAATTTATCAGGAATACCTCTCCTGCGCTAGGCACACCAAATAAAAACAGCCGATTTGGGGTTCGATATTCAACGCACTGCTCGATGTTGACAAGAAGGCTTCTGCTTTGGATTCTTCTGATGGTGTCTGCACACGGGTCATGTCCCATAGTTTTGGCGGGGAAAAGATGTATTTCATCTCATCTTGACGTACTGTACACGTAGCCATAGCAGCATTGGAAGCGTCTATATATACACAAACTTATAGGGTCTAAATTTGTAAGTAAACACCACTTGAGACAGGTCACAAGGAAACCTTACCTAAAAGGAAAGACTTTAAACTCTGACACACATTTATATGTCGATAGATACTGAAGATTTTGCAGAATTCCTAGAATTAGGGACCAGAAGATCTTCTTTTCTAGTTCTTCTTTCTACCAATTGAAGCTGTTTTGGTGTTTGGTTATAAAGTCGCGACTTACAACCTTCATAATCATAAATATGTACTAAGCTACGTCTATTTTGCTCATGAATATGCTACTTACATATGTGTGTACTCTATCCTTCAGTTCCCTTACACACATCGTAAAAGAAGAACATATAAAACGTATTACACATCAGCATTAGATACGTATGGGTATGTTTGTATGTATCCTTACAGATAAAATCTGATTTGGTATGACATGCAGATATTACAAAAGGACCACAGACAATTTGCGGACCAATTAGCAAGAGATGTGTTTATTAAATTCCCAAATGATGCTAGGCGCACTTTGGATACTCAAGGTTCTATGATGCCTAAGACAAAAGATGAGTGTCTTATCATTAGGAGAGGGTTCCACTTTAGCCATTCACTGGGATTATCTTATTCCCGAATATCTCAAGCTGAAGTGTAAACAAGATTTACAAGGACATGATTTAGACAAGTGCTCTTCCTTCCTTAAATTGAAGGACATAAAGCATGACAAAATATATTAATCATCATGTGAGGCAGGTACTCAAATAGAATTTTGAATTATCCAAGAGCAGCACATTTCAAATAAGACTTCTTTGTGCAGCAAATTGACTACCTCCCTCTATCGGACCACATCTCACAAAATACATATGAAGGTTTTGATGGCAAAAAAGCCAATAAAAAATATTTGTTTTTATCGCCGTTCCACAGGACAATTAAAATGCTCGTCATACAAGCAAACCATGAATAGCCCATAAAAATGTTAAATTCGCCCCCTAAATTGTACCCGACCATTTATTGCCATCGATTGCAGATAAAAGGCTACAAATTTTGATACAAAATAAATTATGATATCATAAACGACCAAATTGAAATAAAAACATCACAGATTTATCGCGCTTCATCTATCCTTATATGAGTTCACCCCTTGAACCTGAAAAATGCAATCCGCTGATAAAAAATAAACCCTCCCTAACAAAAAAAAAAAGAAGCAGATTCGCCAGAGCCACGGGATCCGGGGTAGTCCCCGGCGTTGTTATCAGAAAATTGGATTCTTACGCTTGGTGCACGCTTTCAAAATCAGCAAAACTATTGTTCCGGCGCGCGTGCAAATCCTCTTCGGCTTCCCTTACACTTTTTTTGTTTGTCTTCACCAAACACTCACAATCACAAAAACCGCACTCACACTCTTGGTCAAAGTCGACGACCCAAAACTAAGTCTTTAATCTAATTATGGTTCGAGTCCACAAAAAGCGTCTATTCGAAGTATTCCGGGAACATTAACACTCTGTTGAAGGACGAAATTAGCACGTACGTATCGGTAACGACAGGACCTAGTGGAGGACTCTACGCGCGAAAGGTTTTTATCAAACTGAAGCAGCATCTGAGGGTGACGACTTGAAGTGGTGGCAATGGTCCATCATCAATGGAACTTGGCGCCAAACTGAGCATGACGCCTAATTTTGTACGCCACTGTAGATGTGGCTGCTACCGATGAGCTTTTACTATGAAAAGCTCGCCAAGGAGCTACTCGTTCCCAGATTTTCAATTGTTTTAACCCTCCTCACATTCACATACAGAGAGATGGAGGTACCAATACCAGATGAGTATTGATAGAACGCAATGGCCACCCACCTCCCCTTGGGGAGAGTAAATCGTGCCGATAGGGATGGAATCAAAGATTTTACGGTCCTGGCGATGGAAATCCCAAGCATATGGACTGTTGGACTTTTTGCATAGGATTAAGATTATCGTCCTATGGCAACCCGACATGGGGATAATGACAATTGCTTGGATTGTTGCGGTAGGACATACATAAAAAAGGGCTAAAGCTCCTGTTACAACACTTAGACGTAACAGGAGACGTCCTGCCAGAAAAATAAATGGCCTCGCATAAATAAAAGCACACGCACACAAACCAAACACAGTACCAATTAAATAGAATCCTGTTTATTGTTGGGATAAAAATAGGATTCTTCTTCTTTGTAGGTTCACCGCACAAAAAGCTAGGCCAGCCGACAAGAATACCAAATAAGGATGTCCTAACATAATTGCCAGCCACAATCATTTCAGTTAGATCCATCAAAGCGCGAAGATTTGTAAATCTTCTCCTTCGGTGGGTCGTCGTTGTTTCCAGTATGTACTCGACTACAACAAGAGAGAGTGCTCGCTCATCTAGAATGATGACATTATCCTTGAAGAAAAGGAATCTCGTCGCGACATTACATTGACGCCAAGTTAGTAATTTAATAAAGCTATTTCGAATCCAGTAAATTGCTTCCTCGAGACTTATTTTGTCGGGTTTGTCTTTGGGCGGCACGTGGATACGATGCATGTACATAGACTTATACTATGTGGGAGGACATTAGACACTTCCGCGTGGAAAGCATCTAATAAAGGAGAACTTGAGGTGCTTTTTTTTTTTGCTCCTCTTTGCAACATTAATATTCCCGAAGCGTGTGTTTATTGAATTTATGTTGGTAAGTATAAGTATCAGCGTAGGTGCTGTATAATGGGCGGAAGTGGGTGGTGGTAAAAGGCAAAGCACCTCGCCAATGCAGGACCTTAGAGACAAAAAGGTAATAATTTTCAATTTTGACATTAACTTGAGATTGAGGTTTATTAACTATTCTGAATTTTTGCGGCCTGGTTTGCGATGATAAATGCAGGAGAGGATGTTCGGAAGGTGATTACTTTTTGCCTTAGGGGCAAAATAATTTTGGGCTAGCAAGTAAGGATGCTATTAAAAATTATTCAAACTCGAGGTTATTTGTTTTATCTGTCAGCGTGGGGGTTTGCAGTAATCGAAGCTTTCAGTTACTCTTATCAGCTGATTTAATGTGCCAGCCGAAAATGGTCTACAGAGAGGACCACAAGACGGCACCTACTTATCTTTGTTTTCTGTAAAATTTAAGCGCCACTTTGTCATTTAAATAGAAAGATAAAGACCGACAAAAGGATGGTTGTGATATTCAAACAATGGTCAAACAAATGGTGGAGAAATCATAAGGACATCCTTTGGTGAAGTTTTATTGCATGAGTTAGAATTACTTCTTCGAATAAAAAGTAAAGAAAGGAATAAAATAACCATTGGTGAATCAATTTATAGCAGTCAAATGAAAGAGGTTCATTTGGCATGAAATAGCAAATACTTTTAGGTCAGGTAGATGGATGCCACCACTTACTTAGACCAATAGTTCATTTTACCCAAACACTTGACCCTGAATAACGCTCCATAAGAAAGTCTGCTGTTGGTGAAAAAAGTGATATGAATCTTAGAAGTTTCATCAAACAACGTTGCTTCAGTCCTCCAATCATGGAAAGAAGTTTCTACCAAGAGTTCTCAAAAGGATAGGGCAGGAAAATCTCATAATACGTGACGAATAGATTCAACTTGTTCTTCGTCCCTGCAACGAGTCGTTATGTAGTCGCTCCGCCTGAGTGCCAAACGCAGCATCTGTTTGCTCGATCCTTGGCTCCAACTTCTATTTTCTTCTGTAAGGAACTGATTCGGGTTACTACAAGAGGAAGAGGCCGCCATAAGTGCAGCGTCCTCCGATATTCATATGTCCTGGTACCCAACTGACGATCACCACATTGGCTCTGCATATTTTTTCAGAGTAATACCCTGGCCTACTATTTCAGCAGCCAGTATGATGGCTGTGACTTCAGCTTGAAATACGCTGCAGTCGTTGGTTATTCTAAGGAAGAGGTTCATTTCCAAGGCTTTACGATAAACTGTAGCTCATCTACAAATGACATCTGACTTCAAAGCTTAAGAGATAGTCCAAATGGGATAAAAAATGCCAGTATAAGTTTTATCGTGCAATGTAGCGATAAAATTCCAAAAAAGTTACGTATACGCCATACAACATCGTTGTTCTACGTAGAGATAAATAGTTTAATGCAATTAATCTATCGGGATGTCCGATAAACTTTTAACCTATGAAGTTTCCTGGGCAGAGGATATTACAATATTAATGACAGAATAGGTCATACGCAGTGGGCTTAGGTGTTGGTTTATATATGAAATGTGTAGTCGAGTCAGATCTTATAAGATTCATTTTGTTCCATAGTACGGGTTACCTAGTAATATAATAAATATGTAAGTGCAAACAATTTGGGTTTGACTCCGCCTCTCCTTTGTAGGATTAATTTCTAGACCTTACTGGGAGCAGTAATAGTAGTGAGTAGTTGCGCCTCTCATGTCACGCCACGTACACCGTACACTGATTAAAAGATGATAGTTGTCGTCTAGCCGTAGAATCCGGCCATGCTATACATTTACATTGATGGTCTTTTATTGGATACCCAACTGACTTTGTGGGATTCATTGTACTCAAACATTTTGCCGCCTATGAAGGACGATTCGCTTTGCTAAAATCTGCTAACTTTTCATCGCACCTATCATTTCAACCGATCACCTGTTTTCCAATAACCTTTCTTTGGATACGTTCACATTTTAATAATCCTTTTGCCATGTGACTTAGAGAATATCACTCCTGAGCGCTTCCAAATCTGATTGAGCTACTATCATTTTTACCCAAGAGGCTATCAGAGCACTGAGCTCGTACTAGATAAAACCGAGACTTATAACAAACTAGGCGAAAATAATAAAGTCATCTTCTAGTGGGTATAAATAGGATTCGATGGCTTGTAAGACCAAAATCATTTTGGGGTATATTTCTGAAAAGATACGGAAAGAGCTACGAAGAAACGAAGTGGAGCAAACTCTGGGATGATGCAAGCAAAGAACCACTGGGGTATATAATTCAGAAGAGAAGAGAAGAAAATATGTCAGGTCAGTCATGAACACTCCACAATCACATGTATTACGCACTGAGCCACGCGACACACAAATCTGATATGTAGACATCGGTTTCTATGTTAATTGGATTTTGAAGCACGAGATCCTTTGTTGAAGTTCACTTTGTAGTGACGAATTGATGTTGTCAAGGGCTACACAACAGTACTAGCAATGTTCAGGTGTTTGAAGGTTAGGACCTATCCAGATAAATACATAAACATAGGCCGTAAGCAGTCCATAAAGGGCCAAGGCCTAGCTTCTCACAGCTGTATGTATTGTGCGTGGTATATATTTCTGTACTTACAGAAGGGACCTACAGTTTTATGCCGTATCCGAAGGGCAGGGGGGTTTCTGAGAAGCTTTCTCATGACAGTAAGTACTCTTGGATGTTTGTCAGACGCTCGCAAGAGGTGGGGCCGTGAAAAAACGTTGGTGGTATTTTCCTGGATTCGAACTCGGAATCCCTTGCGCAGTAGTCCAACGCACTAACCACTGAGCCACGGCACCCACAAATTGTACAATGCCGTAATCCGCTTTGTGTTCACTGCTTAAGGCCTAACATTTATCTATTTTCTACTGAGGAAATCTACAACTTAGAGCAATTAGGCCCAAGTAGTTGATTGTGCTACCAGGGGACCTTAATTTGGTTTGGTTTAGCTATATAACTGTTCACACTTGAGACTCAAGGATTTGAAAACATATTATCACTGTAACAGACAAATGATATATTTTCAGGTTTAAAAGAGCTTTAATGTTCACCTCTCGCTTACTCTGAGTAAACCGTTAATTCGCAAAGGAACTCTACTTCAATTCTTATGATTTCCTTTTTAAATAACCAAACGACACTTAAAGGACACTTTCTTTGTTTTCCCACCTTTTTATTCTGTTTTTTATCAATTGAAAGGCTAGTCCTTGGGACAGCAAACTTTTATGTATCCCACTCAATATTTTTGTCATAATGGAAGGCGTTGTGATATTATAAATATCCCCCACTTACACAGGGAGTACCTACCAGTAAACACGTCCTCGGGAAAATTGAAATTTTATTTCAAATTAACTTTCCTTTTTCTATTTATAGTTTCGCCTTCTCTCCGAAATCCTTCTTAGTCATGCAGGTTATGGTAAATGGCATGGTTACTCCTGGGAGCATATACCCACTTTACAGCACATCATTACCATGCCAATAAAGGTAACCGAAAAACGATGAGAAGTCCTCCCGCTAAATGTTCTTTGTATGTGGGACTTATAACTTATCACTAAATGGTCTGCCTCCACTTTCATGGTAACAATTTAGCCTTCGCGTTCGTAGGATGTCTGGAATCAGACGAATTACAGAAGAATCTCAGCAAGAAAAAGGTCCCTAACGATTGTATGCCTCCCATGGGTTCTTCTCTAAAAAGAATTATGAATAATATTTCCAAAAAAAAAAAAAAACTTTGTATCTTCATGGCCAGAAGAATCCTTGACCTTTGTTATCCCAGCTTAAGGCTTTACATAAAGAATTTAATTTTAAAAATTCATTCACAACTGCAAAAAAATACAAGAATCATAACCTTTTTTCTCTTCCTAATAAGACGATTCGCATTTACGCATCCATGTGTACGTAAAAATTTAATTTCCAAAGCCGATAAGTCATTTTGGGCCACAGAAATGTGTACACTCGAACCCATCCACAAGCTGACGGTCAATGGACCATCCCATTGTGGTCTACTTAAAAACAGGTGGTTATTTCGTATTCTCTCATAACACTTCAACCGAAGGACCTACTTCCATTCCATGGCACATTCCATTATGGTGATGAAATTTGTCCCAAATACTGTGTAGCAATTGAAATGGAAAATGGAATTTTGTCGGGATACTTTTAAGGGCTCTTAGCACTCTCTACTCGAGTGCCGAGAACATAATGTAGCATCCATTAAAACCAATTGCAAGTCACACGGAAAAATTGTACCATTTAATGACTAATTCTAGTGGAGAACAATAGGAAACTCGTCTTCGGTTGACTGCATAAACATGGTCCACCCGGCAGTAACCGCCCACCCAACGAGGATCGTGTAATGAACTGGAAAGATGCAATCAAGTGACGCGCAACGACTCACTTCATGGTTGGTGCTTGTCCACCTTCCTTGTTGTGAAATGAAAATTCTGTGCCAAATCGATTTTGAAGTCAAGAAATAGGACGAAAGAGAGTCAATTTACCGAAAGGTGTCAAGAGCAAGAGGAACATAAAATAGAACAAGTGTCCTTGTTGTTCCCATAATAAAGGTAAGCTTCCACTTTAATTAACCTTATTCCGAGCGCTGGAATATGTTTTATTGATTTTCCTCTCTCTCTCTGCAGGATAAGAAATATAATCTCCTTCAGCAAGTTTGTGTGTGTGTGCATCCATAAAGGATTATTTTTTACAACTCATACAGGATAACCTCTATTATAGTTTATTCATGGGCCAATAAAAGCCATTCGTGAGCGCATAAATCACTATTAGATTTCCTCCTCGCAATGACAATCCTTTCCGGGCGGCGACAATGGAATCTGTTGATATGTCGACGACTGCATGCACAAAGGGTAGGCGTGGTGAGTGGGTGGCTCTGCCAAGCACAAAGGGCCTCTGAAATACTTTTATGCGAGTTTTTTTCCTTTTTAATAAAGATCCGCCAGGAATTTCTTTTCTGGTGAAAAAAAGGAAAAAAAAAACAGAGAAAAACAAATAAATAAAAACATGCCCAAGGATATAAGAGATCCTGAATTGCTACAGAAATTGGTGTAAGGGATTTCGTTAGACAATCAAATAACCGGGGGATTACTTTCGTATTCGTTTGTGTTTATAGATTCTTTTTGTGCGGATTGAATTGAACATTGGGACTTGCGTTGCTGGTGAAAGCGACACAAAACTTTTGTATCTCTCAACGAAACGAATGAATCTTTGAAATATTTACCAAATTATTGGAATTCAGGCCCGAAATAGCTTTGTGTGTACGTGATGGCTAAAGGGAGTTATTAAATTTGTAACCGATACATATGTGGACGCTTGTTTTCGCATTCCTGATGAGTTCTTTTTCCTTTTTTTTTTTTTTTTTTGCGCTGAGGTATGGAATTTGTTCCATCTGCGTGTTGACATCGTGTTCCATTCGACCATAAGGACAATATATTTCAACATTTGTATGTAGGTATTTAGCAAATGGGATAAAATATGTGACGGAAAAAATAATAAATAATTTTGCTTGTGCAAAATATTGTATGTTTTTTGTGCAAAGCAATATTGTCCAGGATGTGAAAATAAACCAGTGGTTATGACATTTAAATAAACTATTGTGCATGGGCTTTGTGTTGAGAAAGTTTGCATAATTTTGCAGTTGATATAGCTTATCAACTTGTGCGTTGGTGATGACTTTTTTATACACTATTTATTGACAGAACAAAAGGTCAGAATTTATTAAATCCTACAGGATCAATGAACACTCAATCAAGTAATAGACTCTCTCCCAAACGAAATAGGGTAAAGTTTATTCCATTTTGTTTCCTTTTAATGCAAACAAATGTGTAAAATTCACCAAACTTTGTATGTACTTTTATAGATACCTTATACAGAAAAGATTTTCGCTGAAAGTTGACGGATGTGAGGAATTATATCAATACCCGAGACAAGATACCTGGGATGTATACAAAAGGGTTTTCATTAAAAGCGTCCCACTTAGTTTCGAAAGGCAAACAATTTGTGTATGAGATATAAAACTGCTGCCCTTGCTCAAAATTTTCTCAAGGATCAGTCAATATTAGGTACGACAGAGTTTTGCGCTTTACAATACCACAAAGAGTTAAGATGATAGGCTTTGCAGACAATATCGCCGTGGAGACTATGAGCAACCATATGCACGAGATAAAGTCTTCCAGGGATGAAGCTGTAGATATGTGGACCACAAGATTCAAGCTGTTCTTATAACCTGCAGAAAGACTGTGGAAGAAGGAAGGTTTTCTCGCATACACCCAACCTTGCACCTGCTCCAAATCTAACAGTGACCCCAAGCACGGGGATTTCAGGGGGCAGCATGCATTTTTCCAGATACCATGGTAAACCCAAAAGAACAATCACCAGCATGAACATGGCTGTGTATATTGAGCCTTGATGTTATGGTGAAGGACTAAGTGCAAACTTCTTCTTGTTCTTGTTTTATTCTTTCATTCCAATATATCCCAAATAAGTTAAAACAAATATATATATATCCTCAAATAGATTGATATAAAAAAATAGTCTTATCCATGGCCATCAACTTATTTTAGAAATAAATTGAGTAAGCTTTGATGAGGGTACATATATCTTTCCAAGTAATTAGTGTACCACGACACACACTGACTAATCTCCAAACGTCGACCTCTCTACCCATCATTCTGACAATTGAGTGTCTGTCATGGTAAATACTTAAGTCCTTCCTCCCCTAAGTCAATAAGCCCACACAAATAACACAATTTGCCAGGACCAATATGTGTACGCTGAGCATGAGTTTCCATAATGGAACATGCTAACATCCACCCACTATTACATCAGGCATTCTCCCAGTCTGTGCACACCTCCTTATCGTTCCCTTGCACTCGGTCAAAGAAAACAAATTATATTAAAAGCAAGTCCTCCCGAGGATACTCACCATAAAGTCCATCATGCAATAAGTTATTACAAATGAGTTTGCATAACTCACCTTTTCCTGAACCTGGTCTTTTCTAGAATTGGAATCAATTAAGAAACTTAAATGCAACTAATTGCTGTTTGTTCTGAATTTCATTTCTTTTCCATTTTCCTTTAAATACAAGTGACATTGCCGTTAAGGACGAAAGAAATTTCCATCAAAGTCCAGTGCCAAGAAATTTAAAAACTTTTTTTCCTCTCTCTCTCTCTACCACTAGGATTCGAAAGGTTTTTCTCTCTTTAAAACGAGGGGGCATTTTTTAACACCCATACAGCGGTGTAGTATATCCTTTCCTCAACGTGCTACACCTAATTGCCCATTAAATCGAAATAAAACCAACAAATGGGAGAAATATGTGCTGAAACGTTTTCACTTCTCAACCAACTTACACACGGTGCATTACCCCCCAACTAGGTAAGAAGATGTTCGAGTATGTCGATGCAGTATTTAGAGCTTTTACGATTTTATTTCGTTGTACACACTTCCATCATCTATACGCACTTACGTACGTATCCGTGCAAATGTTTACGACGACTATTTTATGAGTTTCATTTTAATTGTTCAACCAGGTACCCTAATGCGGAGAATGTACCTATTTTATACCTTAAGGAGGCCATAAAACTTAGAAAATTTTAGGACTTAATTATTTACGACAGAAAACTTTACTTTGAATTACCTGTGTGTAGGTCCGATGTAAAACTTCGGATGTGGCCAACAGTGTCCCAAAAGTTACAAAGCATTAACATTTATGTGGGGGCAATTTGGTAAGGATTTTCATAAATTTTAGAACCAGCCGGAGGTCCTGTGTTTTTGTTATAAAATCAATGAACATGAGCATAAGCCATTTATGGTATAACACGAGGCAAAATGATGACATTAATTAAGCAGAATAGATAGACTATAGAGCAGTCTACTGTCTGGATTCAGACAATAGGGATTTTATCCTCTTAGATAAATGGTGTGTATTTTCTATGAAAGAAAATACATATAAAAGGACACGTGTTGGAAGCCTTAATCGCATGTGAGGAGGTTTGTTTGCAGGGAATAAGGACACACACATATTTGCGTTATTTTAGTTTTATGTCATCGATGTCGTTAAAAGGTGATACTATTGCGAAACGTGGTGCTGATATATTGTTACCTGATGATAATAGGAATTTTGAATGAAGGCGTGCAGTAAAAAATGTGTAATCCCGAATTGGGTACTTCAATTATCTAAATTTTATAGCTTGTCGCACACGTGTGTGTAAATAATCATGAGTTGGCACAACGATTATGGCTGATGATGCGTAGAAGAGCTGAGTACAGATGGAATGGAATCCTTCAGCAATAAAAAGTTGAAACACTTCCGACGATAAAATGTGAATAAAAAAATTAAGGATATCATTTTGTTATTCTTGGAGTACTAAGTATACTTTTTGCATGTGTGCTTGTGCAAAGTAAGGAGTATAGACATCTTGCAATAGCGAGTGATGCGATCTTTTTGATCCATTAAAGAAATAGTATCGACGACGATCAGCCAGGTTCAGATTAAGGTAAAGTTAGGAGTAACTTGGCGTTTTTCGCCCCTAAATACACATGTGTTAGAAGCCTAAATATGTTAGCACGTGCTAAGTTAGTCCTTATTGAGATGAAAGACAAAAAGTCAGTGCCGTGTGATTTGGTGAAGAATATTTGAAATGGCGACGAGGATTGAATCTGAATTTGAAAGGAAGATATGTGCTTAATTCGCAGGAGTTTGTTGAGCTCTCTAGTTCATCCGACAAGAAACATCTCCCTAAACTATTTTTCCTTTTCACTGCCAGTACTGCAAAGCCACACAGTAGGAGAAGAATAATTTTAAGTCCTTTTCTTCCTAACAACTTTTACAGAGGTCAGTATGGGGTATACCTAGCCGTGCCGTGCTGCATGATTGTCTATCACGCAGTGCCTAGTCACGACCCTAAGGACTAATCGTTTATCCCTGCGGCTTAGTTTTAAGAGATTGGCAAATCTCCTTTTATCATAGACGTTCATAGCGATGACACCATTATTTGTGAGCTCACATCCAACCTCTCATTACCGGTGATTTCCATGTGATCTGGCACCCAACAGAGGGTCAACTTATTGGCCTCTGAGATATCGTCCAGGTATCCGATGCACGTTTTCATGAGCTTAGATCATAGTGATACTGACTGTAACGTAGAAAAATGATTGCTGAGAGAAACACCAGCCTCGGATAGCAACAACGATTCCCATCAATTGGCAAAAAGACTAAAGGGTATGCATCATATATTTATCGATTAATGATAAAGGACTTAAAAATAAGTCCAATAAATGATTATAACTTCTTTTAATCTCTCATATTTTTAATAATCCATGGGATGTAATCCGCAACTTTTGTATAAATGCTTGGAACCGTATTATTGCCTCCGCATACTTCCCCACCGGCAGACAAAATGCCATATTGCATGTATCTTTTTGCGTCACGTCCTCCTCGAACAAATAGAGGACCTCCAGAGTCACCCCTACAAGTGTCCGTTCCTAAAGTACCACCGGCGCACATTTGTGATGAAGAAAACATTAAAGGAAACGTCTTCCTGCAAGTTTCATAAGGAAGTACCGGCATATATGCCTTTTGCATAACATCAGAACTATTTCCTAAAGAAGAGAAATCCTTTATCATTCGACAGTTTCCACCGAAAATATCTAAGAACTCACCACTTGCTGTATAGCCCCATCCTGCTATTGTTGCGAATAACTGGTTTGTAACGTAGTCCTTCAGAATTGGAAGACAAATAGGTTCAACTCCAACTGAAAAAAGACAGATCTTAAAGAATTGAGTTTGAAAAGCGTTTCCGTTACTTCTTACAGCCATAAACAGGTTTGTCCTTCAGCCGAATTAAAGCAATGTCATGAAACACTAGTCTGTTTCTGAAGTCATTGTGAATAATAACTTCTTCGATTCCAATGTTCTGAATAGGAGAACCACATCGCTTCAAATTACAATCAGGATCGGTTTTTGTGTCATACTCACCCAAGCGAACAGTGACTCTACAGCAAGAAGATAAATATCTAGATAGCAACTAAAGATATAATTTTTACTTACAGCTTAACATCTGGTTTCATAAAGCAGTGGGCAGCCGTTAACACATATCGATCGCTGATCAGTGCTCCAGCGCATAAAATTGCTCTCTCCCCAGTGGTGTTATTCCCGAACTCGAGTAATGCCATCCATGGAAACTCACCCAATGATGCCCTTACTCCATTAAGCCTGCGGCTTTTAGCTTTGTCTTTTAGAGCGCATTGTGTAGTCAACTGGATTATTATAGCAGCCTTGTTATTCGCATCGGCATCAGTCAATGAATTGCTTCTTCGAACAAGATCGAGTTCCAAGTCCGTGCAACAGATACTTCTCTGAAAGTTAAACAAACGTCAAAAAGTATGCCAATTTCTAGTTCAAATTTAAATTCAGCGTTTCAGTACATGGAATACAGTCAAGGCTATCGGCAATTCACTCGAACAATTTTATGCACTGGAAATTATTCCTCCTATCGTGAATTTTCGTTGAAATTTTGTTCACCCGGAGTAGAATAGTTTTCGAAATTATATTCGAATGTCTTGACAGTAGAAATCTGCTGTCAATTGGACATATTCACCACGTTTTTAGTAAGATCCGTTTGTTGAAGAAAACTCAAAACCGTTCTCCAGTTATTCTTACACATAAGATCATAGCAACACATTTCGTACAAAAACAATGCCGACTCAATTATTACATTCTATCAAAGAAAAATTAACGAGTTCTAACTTATACAACACTGTTTTGTAGATAGTGACATTTATCGACTTAAATACTGACAGATATGTCAGTCAGTAAAGAAAGTTGCATATTGAAAAATATAAGGAAAACCCGATTACGAAATGGGGAATTTCCTTAAAAAAGTCCTTAAAAATGGGAAATTTTGCAAAGAAAAATCTGGCATCACTTCATTATCGAAGTCAACAAAACTTGTTCAAATAAAACCCACACTAACTTATCTCTTATCTATACCAATACATTTCTGCCTGTGTTTTGGAAATCCCCAACAAATAAACGAAAGAAAAATTTGGTCCGAAATCGCGCTGGAATTCGGGTGGTAATTTTGCTCACAGTAGCAATTTTCCGCGGTAAATTTTTCCCTAGTTCGAAATTCATTCGAGATAGCTATTTTTTGAAAATGGGAAACATTTTGGGGGAACATTTAGCCCTGTTTATATCTTCTCTCAAAAAAGGACTTTTATTAATAAGTTACGAATATTTTGTTAAGTAAACTATATTTTGTTAAAATGTGCGTTGACTTTGATGATTTTTAAATGCCAAAGACAGTGTGTCATTTAATACTTAACAATATCAGTTGAAAGCTAATGACACAATCAAATTTTAAATTTCGAAATATTGCTCTGCAATTGCGACATGACAATGACACTTAGGCAGTGAATGAGTTAAGAGCTAAAGGACATATGTGAGTAGAGCTAAGAACTTAAAAAATACTGACAACTTACAATCGTCCTACTTCCACATCGATATTGTTTGATCAAATTTATGTTCTCATCTGACTGATTTATTGTATTTAAAATTCCACAGGACATAACTTCAATGCATTCTCCTAAGGTGCATGATCTTGAATAGTCACAGAAACATGTTTGGAAACACAAAAGAATAACTAGGAAACTTGCAAATTTCGTAACGCCGCGGATTTCCATTGAACGAGATTGTTTTTACATCGACTTACTGCTAACTACTAAACTGTTAATCTAGAACTAGTTGATTGAGATTCAATTGATTGATAGCTTGCTTATCAGTCTCTGGTAAAGCTCATCTATTTGAATTGCTTCCATAAGTTCGGTCCTATACATAGGAATATCGTCACCGGAATTTCCATATTTTGATGGATTTCATATTTGAAAAATAAAATCCAATTGATACTACGAATAAGTGAATCTATATTTTTAATAAACAGCTGATACTCTTTCTACTTTTGTTGCCCTCTACGCGTATGGATGATAGCATTCATTACGGTCTCATATTGCTAATAACCCACGGCACGTAGTCCGAAACGTTTGTAAAAACACTTGGAATCGTATTATTGGCACCGCATATTTCTCCACCGGCAGACAGTATGCCATATTGTACATGTCTTCCAAGGTCATAGCCAGCCAAAGCAAAAAGTGGACCGCCAGAGTCACCTCGGCAAGTATCCTCCCCGTTTCTGCCTCCGGCACAGATCTGAGATGGTGAAATGCTTCCAGAAAACTGTTTTGTACAAAGCTCGTGCGGAATCACAGGCAGTAGGGCTTTTTGAACAATTGTACTGGCATTTCCTGAGAAGTAACAAAAAATTAGAAGATTCTAATGTGATCTCTGAATTACCCACCGCGAAAGGTAAGACCCCATCCTGCAACAGTAGCATACTCAAGCGTTCTGCTGTAGTCCTTAAAAATTGGAATACAAATGGGGTAAATTCGTTCTGAAAGTGAGCTGTTTTGTAGAAGTTTAAAATGTAAACGTCTTATGGTTTACCTCCAAAAGAAACTTTCTGCTTCAGTCGGACTAGGGCAATGTCGTGAAACACTAGACCATTTCTAAATTCCTTATGCAATATAACCTCTTCGACAGCTATATTTTCAACAGGACGGACACATTTTACGGACCCCCCAAAGTCGCAATCCGGATCAGTGCTGGTGTCATATTCACCCAATCGGACAGTCACTCTATACACAGGTAGTACATATGTATCTTTAACAGATATCAACTAGACCATTCGTACTTACAACGTTGAGTCTGGTGCGCTGAAGCAATGTGCGGCTGTCAGTACGTATCGATTTGTAATCAGTGATCCAGCACATGAAAACATCCTTTTGGTCGTTATGTTGCTCTCGAACTCTAGTAGTGCCATCCACGGATACTCATTTATAAATGCATTTTGCCCATTTAGACGGCGGTCGCTGGATCTATCTATTTTACTACATTGTGTCGCCAAGTGATTTATTACAATTGAAGTGTCTATTGGTTCTGTATTATTTAGGGAGTTGTTAATTATGACAAGATCAATCTGCTGATCGGTGCAACAAATTTTTCTCTGAAATAAAATTCAACTAGATAAGGTTACAAACGTAGAACAACTTAAAAACAATAATTAGAAGGATCCTTATAGATTGCATATCGGTTTCTCTGAGACAAATATAGTTGTGTGGCGCAGGAATATAAATTAGTCCACGAGGCATACCTACATAAAATCATAGCAGACTGACCATAACTCGACTATGATCTTAAGCTCCAATCAAGTGGGACATAAGTCCACAGAAAAATGAACATGGACTATGCTATGCAAGTCACACGCCCTAAGCCTTAAGTACACCTGCCTGAGAGTTGTTGGTATATACCGGAAGGACGAAGTCGTATGAGTTGGAATATTTCTACCGAGCAACGCGGGCCATACGCCCAAAATCTAAAATACCCACCAACAACTGCCAAACAGTCGCGTCGCCCCAAAAAGTGTAAACTGAACAACCAATTAATGTCCCGCTTACATAAACATGTGACTTACATCTGGCATATCGCCACATCGATGTTTTCTTATGATTTCTACGTTTTCGTCTGATCTGTTTATGGAACGCAGAATTAAACATGACGTGGCTGCAATACATTTTCCCAATTTGCATGATGGATAAGTTTGACACCAACAAGTTTGAAAACTCAACAAAATAACTATCACATTTGCTAATCGTGTTACACTCTGACGCTTCATCGATGAAGATTGATTCCGTCCGGCTAAGAACATGATACTAATTATAAGTCTGTGAAAGTAATAGTATCTAGCTGTGTTAGCTGTAGTTTATTGATAATTTCCTTATCAGTCGTTAGTTTATTTTGAAAATATTTGCATCAATTGCATAAGAGCATCTCTCTATTGTTGTTTTGTGTTTAAATAGCATTTAACTTTTTGATATTTTAAGAGAAACACTGTTTTTATACTCTATCCTATCCTAAGGGTATATTAACTTTGATACATAGTTTGTAACATAGAGAAATATTGCAGACAGACCCAATAAAGTATATATATAAATGATCAGTATTAATAGCCGATTCGATTGAGCCATGTCCGTCTGTCTGTCACCAGTTTTTGGGCCTTAAATTTTGAGCTAGGACAATAAAACTTTGTACGCGAGGTCTTTGAACATCGGCGCAGAACAAGCGTAAACATGTTTAAAATCCGCCCACTGACACGCCCACTTTTTGAAAAAATTTACTTTTTTCAGTAATTTTACATGAAACTTAACAAAATTTATTAGGGCAATTACAAAAACTGTTTTTCTGTGGTTTAATTAGAATAATATCACTTCTTAGGAACAAAATTTAATATATTTTGAAAAAAAATACAAAATCCGCCCACTTCCAGCCCACTCATTGAGAAAATTTATGTTTTGGAGAAGTTTTATAAAATATTTGAAAAAAAGTAACTTAAGGAAGTATATTGGTGGAAGAAGAAGCTAGTATGTTCATAGGAAAGGGATAGGGTATCATACGATCCGCCTTTTCATATGTGTCTTTTTTATAAAACCGCCCCTAAAAAGTAGGCATACATTCCATACTATGTATAGAAGATATGTAGAGCAAATGAATATCTACATATTTTCTTAAGTAAGTTTTTTCGTTTCATATAAACATACTGAAAAGAGTGATTTTTTCGAAACGTAGGCGTGTCAGTGGGTGGAATTTAAAAATTTGTACGTTACTTTTACAAGGAACTCGTATACAAAATTTCATCAACCTAGCTCAAAAATTAAGGTCCAAAAACTGGTGACATACGGACGGATATTCGTGGTTCAATCGATTCAAAATACGTACATAAGTACATAAGTACAAAATTTGTTTAAATAAATGTCGAAATTTTTTTTTTTTTTTCATAACAAAGATAACCCGATAGAAGTGACTTTTTTTTAATTTTTTTACTTTTGAAATAAAGTGCACGACTGGGCCGTACGTACTTGCACCTACATATATGCTGGTAGTTGAAAATGAACAAATTTTTTTTATAGAAAAACAAAAATCAAAAAAAAATTTTAAACATTTTGTATAAGTTCAAATGCCACATTTTATAAAACATTAAGGCTTGTCAACATATCGATTTTTGTGGAAATCCAATGAGTTTTAGTTAAGAAATGGCCATATTTCTAAATCCAGTTAATAAGAAAAGTACCATTATACGTATTTTTAGCCAAAAACGTGGTACGCCATCTTATAGCATTTGCCCAGACTAACTCGAATATGAAATTTAATCAAAATCGTTGGAGCCGTTTTTGAGAAAATCGTCTTTTTGTGAAATTGGCCTTAAGTAAAGTACCGTTAATAACAGGGCTAGAACAAAAATTCCGATTTCGCCTCGAATTACGACCCTACAGAGCTCAGATATGAAGTTTGAAGCAAATCGGTCCAGCCGTTTAGGCTGCAATCCAGCGTACATACACACAGACAGACAGACAGAATCGGCAGACCCACTTTATCATCGTAATGTCAGAATACATTGTTATCTCAAGTTCGAATTTTTTCATAATGAATAGTGTTTACTATCTGTTAGGATCTGTCTGATATGGATCGTTAGACACCATATTTCGCTGAAAGATGCTTCTTAAAAGTGGGCGTGGCCATATGTCCATCATACCTCCGTACCTAGTTGAACTTAGCTCAGTATAGTGGTTACGCCCTGAGAACTTAGCAAACTGAACTTTCACATTTATAGTTTTAATTTGGATGTCTCTATCTTTTTATGAAAATAACTGAACGTTTCTGAAGTTACAAAATATTTAAAAGAGTATTTTCAATCACAAACAACACAAAGTTCCAAAAAATGGCTGAGTGTCGAAGAAATATAAAGATATTTGAATTTTGGTCTTTGCTCCAAGAGTTAACTGCGAACTTATTTCTTAATACATCTAACCTCAATATATCACGCTAAATTTATGTACATACAGCAATTAGATACGCATTTTATGAGGCCGTGAACATAATTTCTAATCTGAAATTGCAATATTTACATATTTACTTTGAGCTCAACTTGTACGTCTATACTTTTCCTTTCATTTCAATTAGTGATACAAAGAAAACATGTAACGATTCCATTAACATTGCCTCCACGTACGAAGGTTGAGCAACACTTGCCAATCTGATATTCAAAATGCATAAGTCGGTAGGCATAAATTTTTAAAATGTTTTCGTTTTTTTTTTTAATCAAATCATCTTTTGCCACTTTCTTTTAGTTGGTGATTATTTTATTGGGCCAGGAAAACCCAGGGCGGGTCTACTTATGATCCAAACATGGAATCTCCATTTATGGCGGAATAACGTACGCATGCAACAAACCAGTTTGAACTGCACTTGCGGCTGTTGAGTAAATAAACAACAAATTACAGATACTCGTGCTAATGTCAACCGCTTGCAGATTGATAGACTGGTAGTTAGTATCATGCACTAAGCCGACGCGAAACAAGCTCATTGCAATGGAATTCCGCGATCTAACGCCATTTGTCAGTGCCATAGTTGTTCTGTTGTGCGTCCAAACTTGTTGTTCTCAAACTGTTGCGTCATGTCAATTTGGCGATTGTATGGATGCTCTTGCATGTCCCATCCTGCGACCAGCCATTAGTTTACATGTTTTAAGTAGATCTCAAGAAATTATCGACATCATCAAACAACACCGATGCGGAGACAGACAGACTGTGAGTCAATAGCACTCCTAAGGTTGCCTAGGTTATCTCAATCGAACTGCGTGTCACTTTATATTGCAGCGACGAGTTTGTTGCACCGATCTGGAAGCCGATCTTGTCGGAAATAATCTACTCGCTGGCGATGCGGATGCAAATAGTACACTCGTTGTAGTAGGTCAGTTGATGAAACAACCATGTGGTATCTCAAGTGGATCGGATCGCATTCTGAATGGGGTAAGAGCGTTTCTTTTTGAGTTTCCCTGGATGGCATTACTAGAGTTCGAGCATAGCACTACCAAGGAAAAACAGTTTCGATGTGCCGGATCGCTGATCAGCGATAGATACGTTCTAACTGCCGCCCATTGCTTCATTACAGGTGCACGATTGTAAGTAGAAATCTCTTTGCATATTGAAAGCATCCGCTGAATAATATTTCAAATTTAGAGTCAATGTTCGATTAGGTGAATATGACACGAGTAGCGATCCCGACTGTGAAGCATTCGAACCAAGGGAATGTGCTCCTCCTGTACAAAATCATGCGATCGAGGATGTCATCATACACAAGGACTTCAAAAGTGGACTAGTTTTTTATGACATCGCTCTGATTAGACTCAAGGAAAAAGCTGTCTATGGAGGTAAAGTCTCATAAAATAGTCAAAGATACACCTTTAAAGGGATTCATTTGCAGACCGAATCCTCCCCATCTGTCTTCCGATTTTAAAGAACTTAAAGAGGAATTTTGAATCTGCTAAACTTGCTGGCTGGGGACTCACAGCTAGTGGTATGCAATTTCAATGCGAAATGCTGAAAAGTTATTAAATTTAATTTCTTAAGGGAACGCTTCTGAAATTCTACAAAAAGCGGATGTGCCCGTGCTTTCACATGAGTTTTGCATGGAGCAGTTCCCTGGAAACTTCTCTCCTTTACAAATTTGTGCCGGCGGCCGGAGAGGGGTGGATACGTGCAGGGGCGATTCTGGTGGACCACTTTTTGCTCGAGGTGGAAGCAATTTCTATAGATTTGTTCAGTATGGCATATTGTCTGCCGGTGGAATGGTGTGTGGTGGCAATAATACGATTCCGAGTATTTACACAAAAGTTGTGGAGTATGTACCGTGGATTATTAAAAACATGAAACCATAATGGAAGTCTTATATGAATTGAAAGGTGGAAGTGTGTCTTCCCCTAAAGAGATTGTGTTGGCCTTAAATTAATGACTTTTTGTAATAACAGAATAATGTCCCTTTCACAAGACATAGTGCAATTGTGGCATGCTGTTCTTCCGGAAGGCGGACAATACTTCTAAGGGTAGCAAATTGAAATTGTTGGAAGCAGTCAAATCTTGTGAGCGTCCTACTTGTGAGCTTAAGGCGCACCCTTCCGCTTCTGGTAGCATTTTCTTATCCCAGAAAGAGTCTATACGTGGTGCAAGCGTCTTCTGTCAACTCCTTCATCTGTAAGTCCACCGTCTTAAGATCGGAAATCAAAAGTCAACATTAATCAGCCCAGCACCGAACTCATCAACTCATATTCTCATAAAAATGGCCGAAAATGTCCAGCCCTTAATATAAGGTCTCTTACAGCACGAAGGTGTGAACAGCAGTCCAAATCCATATCCACGGTGTCTAACAAATGATCTTCCGGAGTAGAGTAATACAGTGTCACGCTTTGAGGATTGGTATTCACCACTCTCATTCCCAATTCATGCTCCAGTTGAAGTAATCTGACGTTCTCTGTGTGAGTCAAAGTGCGTCTTAACGTTCCAGAAACTTGAACGTTATCCGAATCATTGTGACTGTTTCCGTAGCGGACTGGTTTCGGTAACGCGGATTGCTGTCCCAGGTTACCTAGTCTAGACTAGAAACCTTTGACAATCTCGCTTTTGCAAATTTAGCCGACATGTATAAGGATTTATGCATGCGAATGTAGTTAGATATAAGACAGTTAGGAAATAAATTTCAGTCATTCTTCGCTT
Organism: Chalcosyrphus nemorum; assembly: GCA_949716465.1. NCBI lineage: Eukaryota > Metazoa > Arthropoda > Insecta > Diptera > Syrphidae > Chalcosyrphus > Chalcosyrphus nemorum. The sequence continues at coordinate 2,078,907 of OX454332.1, forward strand.
TGCATTTACACCTTCGCTGTTCGGAGAACGTTTATATCATCGAACAAGGGACACAGGCCGAGAGGACGAAAGTGTAAATCCATCATCTTCCACCATTTCTGGCAGTTAATCCTCAAACCTATTTGGCTTTGTGTTTGCATTCAATTGTATTCACCACAATACTGTCAACAGGACTGTGGTGTAGGGTAGTTGCCACATTACCACATAACTGACTCTAAAAATGAATTGACAGTTTAGAGCCAGAACTTCAATCGCCAATAGATACCGACTGCATGAATACAACTCCAAAATCTGAACATTTTTGAACAAAGAAATGTAATTCAGATTAATTGGACGAATTCAACGTCAACTTGAGTCGATAAACTCCTCTCTACCCAAACCCTGAATCCTTTTTTTCATTTTTCTGCTTTTGTTTTTTTTTGTTTCCAAGAATTTCGTCGGAATAATTCAGCTGATGTTATACAGCGCTGCGGGTGTTATTCAAAAATTTCTTTCTCTTCTTTTGTACCACTATTTGTGCACATAATTTTGCATATTTTGTATTTCTTTTTTTTGCTAAGTACATAACCACTGTGGGAAATAAACTACATTTATGTACGTCCAACAAAAGTATCCATCACTGTAACCATATGCGACAATCTTGCCAAAACAAAAAACGTGACAAGGATTCCACCCAATGGTGCAGAACTACGTGGGCAATGTTTCACCACAAAAGTGACCTAATTAATTGGTTAATTAAGATGAATACCACTTAAGATCGCCATGTTTAATTATCTATAACAAGAAGTATCTTGAAAATGTCTCTCAGAGAATGTATCTCATCTGTTAAAACAATAATCGCTCTCACTCTCTTCCGGTCTGAAAGCAAACAAAATTACAGGCGATAAAGCAAATGGTTGGCATATTCCTCAGTAGCTCTCTGGACTCGACACCTTCTTGCCGCAAGGATAAGCAGCTGTCTGCCCGGAGGAAAATCCATCTCTGCCTTGTTGGATTAGTTTGAATAATTTATTTATGTCGCATTAGATCACAGTGAGGCAGGATGTATGCACACTTCCACCTCAAGGTGACATTTGGCGTGCTACAGACAAAATACACAAACAGAGTACGTCCTTTAGCTATTCATTTATGTATTCCCGACCAGGTTACGTGTTTCATGTGTCTGTGTGTGTGTACTTTTTAGGAGGATTTACTTATCCTTTTTTGTTTTTTCACTAAAGACGACGCGCGAATCCAACCTAAGACCCATAATCTAGCGGAACTATTGTTTTCTTTCTTGTTTGTTTGGCTTTCGAAATCCCGCAGAGCGAAAAAGTTACATTAACCAGCATCATAGAGCAGCGCAAGGCATTAAATTCTTCTCTTTTTTTGGTGTAGAAAATCCTTTTAAGGACGAATACCAAGAAATGCAGAGGAGTCATAGATAACTGGGCGATACTCGTGAAATGAAATCCGCTAAATTAGTTTCTCATTTTGCGTTCTTTTGGAGGATTACGATACGACTCACTCCACGTGCCACTGGCATTGTTTTCCTGTTTTATCCTTTTCATGATAGTATGCGAGTAATTCGACTTTAACGACAATCGTAATGGCACGTTATCGTCTTCGAAGGCACATCCTTAACCCGTACGTCGTCGATGGGAATGAGTCAACTTTACTCGTTAAACTCGAGCAAAATCGAAATAGGCAGGCTGCGTGGCTTGAATGGGATTATTTTTTCTTTCGTCCTTTTCCTTCTTGTTTTACTTTTGTTTTTCTTCGTTCGTGTAACAGAAAAAATGAAAATTTGCTGTTGAAACTGAAAACAATCATCCACGGATGGATAGGTTTTTTTTTTTTTAACACTTCGCTACTTGATCCTTCTTTTCCTACTTCCTATGAGTACGAACGTGAATGATGAAGTTGATCCTGGGTACTGCATACAATGCAGTATAAAGTTGATTAAGGTTTTTGTTTTTTTTTTTTATATGAACCACACTTGCATAACGAAATGGGTTAAGGGGGTTCTCTTGACTTTGAATTGTACGTAATCTTTACGTCTTCATGTTTGCCCGAAGGATAACATAAACTACGGAGCTGAAGCATAAAGCACTTGTGCGGACTCCTTCCACACCGCACACTGACGGTTACTACCTCGTGTTGACCGGGACCAGTGGAGGTAGTAATTTATGAAAGTACATAATAATTTCCATCTAAAGCCACAAGGATTCCCCTCAAAGGCAAGTGAACTTGTATATTTGTACGTTGGTAATAATAACCTCTGTCAATAAACAAAGGGTAGAGTCCATTAATACGAGACAGCAGACGATTTTATCACTCAGAGGACAAAGCAAGGAGCAAAGACGCAAGGAGCAAAGATATTCTTGCAATTCGAGAACAACTATGGAGGGTCTAAATGGTATATGTTCGGTGATACCCAATACTATGACGCCTTTGAGGGGGTAGAAGGTACTTAATAAATACGAAACCGTTTAATTTCACTTAATCCTAGCGAGGACGGGAGGTTGAGTTGTGACTTTATGTTTGGGTATTATTTTCTATTTTGTGCGTGGGACTCTACATGAGTATTGGTTTCCACTTGATTTATTTTGAAGCTCTTACCACCTACGTATGCACACATGTATGTATATATCTCACAGAGCTTTTAGGTAGCTACTACTCATTACAGTCCCTTGTATGGGTATCGAAACTGAGACTCCAATAGATCTCTGCTAATCAACTAATCGCAATTGATGAGTGGGTGTTTGTATCTTTGGAACTGAAGAAGTAGGCGTTTATTTGCTGCGCTTGGGTGGCTAATCTTCAGTATCAGTCTGCCTCATGCCCTCTACTTACGGAAGTATTGTAACAAAATGGCGGTCGATTTTTGTTAAATAGAAATTATTCAAGTCCACCATTTTAGTACCCTTTTAAGCTCTGCTTAATGCCTTCTCTAAAGCTGCGTGCACAGTGATCCCCGATTCACAATTGAGCGTTAGAACGAGATTAGAAACTCTTGTCGGAATAAAAGCAATTCCCAGTACACAATGTGACAAGTGTGCAGGCTGAAGGCCATAGAGGAAATAAACTATACTCTGTCCCAGCTTTTTTCCACTAAACTACCACTAGACCTCCTATGATGGCCTCAATCTTAGCGTCAATTAATGCTACTTTTATGCTACTATGAGCCTTTAAGGAGCTTTAATTTCGCTTTTTGGCACTAAGATAGCAAAGGTTGATTATTTTTGTGGTTAGATAGCTTCCCAAGGACTGTATACAATTCAAAGGTTCCGAAGAAGCAAAATACATAGCTCCTAGGCTTCGCGGATTCCTCTACTCAAACTGTTTCTCAATCCAATAAAAACGCTCTCATTTCAAGGACGATTTGAATCACCCAACAGCCACCATGATATTTACAAGCATCAATGGCCAAGTAAAAAGCATTATAATTCATTAATTTTTGTATTCAAATGGATTTTGGCATTCAAAACCGCTTGCTATTTTAGGTGAAAACATTTATCACTTTCATTGGAATACACCACACTGAAGAGCTCTCATAAAAAAGGACTAATCTCTATCTGGTGCCAACGCTTACCTTCTGAAAACGCAGCATTTCTAAGGCAGCTTCATTAGCGGACTTTTTCTGAATAGATTCTGAACGCAATAGTTTCCACACAGTTACACAGATACCTTTGTGAACATTAATGTAAAATGAAAACACGAAAACCTTGGTTACAAACTTTTCCCTTCTAATGTCGTTAACTTTAGGTTTTGGGGTGGTGCCGAGGGTGAAACCAAATTACGATAATTTATGTTGTAAGCATTAGCCAAAACTTTTTCCTCGTGCAGATTGATGTCATGTATATAAATCATCATCACCATCGAAGAAGGAGAAAGCGAGACCGTAAAAGTTATGTCCTTCTATGAGGACATCCACTCAGGACACTGATCGATTTTCATTCACAAAAAAGTGCACTTGCCTCAAAATCACTTTTGGACTTCTTAGAGGATAAGTTTCTACACTTGCAGCAGCAGTAGCAGCTAATCCCTTTAGCCATTTGGATGAAAGCAACTCTATCCTCGACTAGATGAAGGAGGAACATTAATTAAAGACGACCCAGCACAGAGATTGTGGTGAAATTACAAAATCCAAATGAGTGATATGTCAGAAACTCTTAAGAACGATGAAACGCAGAATTTCAAACTAAAGACGAGTGTGTCACCGCCTTAAATCACAGGATTAATTCAATTCCATCCAAATGGGACTTTAAATTTATGGAACATCATTGATGTTGTAATGCTCATTACTCTGTGATTTTTCAACAAAATTACCATGACAAAGCACTCTCACGTTACTTGGCATTTACAAATCGCATTAGGAATTCATAAGCGCGTACAGGGTTATACGCGTGATTTAGTCCTGGCGAGGCACTGGCTGAGCTTGTGCGTGCATGTGTGTTTTGGGTGAAATTTTCGAAATTCATCTTTATCCTGAACATGAACCTAGCCCGAAGGGAGTTGGGGTAAAAGTTTCGCGCCGATGCTTCGTGGGAAATCCTCTGCGGTAACATAACTCATCTAATTTGAAATTTAAATAACACGCTAGACCACAGCGCCAACGTGTATGAGCTCTCGCACCTGGTGTGGGATGTGCAAAATTTGCGGAAAATACTGCGGTTTGACCTTTTTTTTTTTTGCCTGGAGGGAGATACACGAATCATTTATTTAACTTTGAGTGTGGGAACCAAAAGTCAGGGATGCAGTGCACGGAGCAGAGGGAGGATAATTGTGATGGTAGAGAAATTGGCTGATTGATTTATTGCTTTAGCTGTGCAACGAAGTTTCTGAAAAGGAGTGATTGGCAATTAGCTGGACTGCTGGTTGTTAGAGAAAAGAAATAGAGATTAGAAAGTAATAGATTCTGATCAGATGATGCATAGCGATGGTAATGACTGTGATATGTACAGTGTTGGCCAAAACTAAAGCAACTTAAACATAGACAACAAACACATGAGTAAAATTGCTTAAATGAAAGTATATTCCATAAAATTTTGATGTAGGAATGTAGTGGTTACATTCAAAAATTAGATTATAAAAAAAAAATCCATTTATTTATAACAAAAACAAAGAAAAAAACAAATAATACTAAAATGTGCCGATTTTCAGCTCCATACTAAAATTGTATTTATATTCGAATTCTTTGTGTAAAACTCAATATTTTAATGCGAAACCATTATTTTAGATCACCGCTGCACACCTCCTAAGCATACTCTCCAAAATGTTTGAAATTATGGAACTGGGGATATTAATCTATCCCTCCTTGACCTAAGTGAAAAAGCCCCTCCTGTTTCGACATGTATCCCGAACTATTTCTCCGATCTACGATCGCCAAGAGGTTTTCTATAGCATTCAGATCCGGAGACTGCCCAGACCATTCCATAACCCCAAATTTTCTATCCGGAAATCAAGTTTTGAAGTATGTTTAGTCGCGGTATACTGTCGAAGGACCCATTTCAAAGGCAACTCCTCTTCGACATGTGGCAATATAACATCTTACAGGATAGTTTTGTACACAAATCGGTTCACAATTCCATCTATTTTATGGATTGGGCCAATTCCATATCCAGAGAAGCATGCCCAGACCATAACATAGCCTCCTCCATATTTGACCATACCCATAGAGTATCGAGAAGTAGGTGCTTCATTACTGAGCCGGCAAAGACGTCGATATCCATCCGATTCCTTAATATTGAATTTCTATTTATTAGAGAATAGAGCTGTTTTCCATTTAGACACTGTCCAGTTGATGTGGTCAGTTGCAAATTTGAATTTAGCCGTTCTGCTTTTGACCGAAATAAAAGGTCTTTTTTACGACCCTGACAAATTTAACACCACCATTCACTGCTCTTCGACGATTCGTTCTTTTGCGGGAATTCATGTTTAATTCGATGCTCAAGTCACTAGATGACATGAATAGATTCTTCATTTGCAGTATTTCTATAGCAGTAAATACTCAAAACAACGGAAGAGAGGAAGGAATAAGTTGCTTTAGTTTTGACCAGTCGAAAATTGACTTGAATTCAGTTTTCTATTTATTGTTATTTTAACTTACTCATAAGAATGTTCATTGATTTTATTTACTAATCTATAATGTTCATAGAAATCGGGAAAAATAAATATAAAAATATTCTGCCTAATAAACACTTGTTAAATCTTAAAACAAGGGATCTGATATGACTAGATTCTTACCAACGAAAAGCATACGAAAAATTGTTCTGCATTATAGATGCCAAGAATTTAAAACGAGGACCAACAAGGCCGAAGTTCTGATGCATGTCATTCGAGAAATAACTTTTGAACTGTTTAACAGCTCCCAAACTCACGTAATCTGAGGACTGTAAATCCTAAAAAACATTCCTGATTTCATAGCAATGGAATAGATCACTACAAACAAAGTATACTTTTTGGTTACGAACTCTAGACAGATGACCTTAATCACTTAGTAAGTAATGGTGGCATTCTTACCATCCTCGTTGCCTTTTAATATAGATGAAACCCTGCACTGGAAAAACTTCAGTCAACATAATAATAATGCCACTGCAAGCAGGATGAAAAAAATGTCTCGTCATCTTGTCATCCGCCATAGCACTTTGAATTCTTCTAACAAATACTTTGGATTCCTTAACACCTATGACGCTATCATCAGCAACAGCACTGTATAACGTCAGCCTTCACGTAACACATTTGCGTGGCTTTTTTCCTCCTACGCGATGGGCTCCTGCTGCGAAGAAATGTCATGTTGATGTTCAAATGTAAGCATTTCGTGTACGTACACGTGCCTCACTCCCCGCCAAACGATGTGATAGAAAATTCAATTAAATTTTACGTCCTAATATACCTTTACAATTTAATAAAATGTATAGTTATTCAATTTTCCCAAACAACTATTGACGTCAAATATTAACAGGAAAATTGCGAAGCAATCTCAAGTGCATATCCTCGATGTTAAAATGTCACTTGGTCCTGCCACAACCCGCTCTACCTTTCAATTGTTTGGATGTAATCCTCTCTAACTTGGATCTGCATATACTGCATAGAATAGAGATACGTACGTCCTTTGCATAGTCAATTGAATCGAAAGAGTTACCATTTCTTATCCTTTTCTCTCCTTGCCCAGTCTTTCTTTCAAATATGTACCAACAAAATGTTTATGCTCTTCATTCATTCTGGGGTAATGCAAATTGATATGCAGACATGGAATAAATTGCAAATAACTAAAGCAGTCCTTCCAAAATAACGTCAACCGAAGTAACAGTATCTTTTCCCATAAAAGGTACACACAATAGAGAAAAATAACAATTTCAAACTAAAATATATATGATTTTTTATTTTCCCTCTGCAGGATATTTTCTAATGCATTTGATGTTTGCAAGGATCTGTACTGTATCCATCCATTAATTAAGTTGCCATTACCACGCGGCTAATATTTCATTCATTAGTGCCACATCCTTGCTAACAACAGCGCTATTCTATGGATTATTTTTTATTTTTCGCTTCGCGGATGGATTTTAATGCGATGATGGCGGTACAAGGCCATTCATTACTTCGAACGTTCAATTAAACGCCGCACCGGCAACTATTATCGGAAGGAAGACAGTGTTAATTACGTGATGCATTAAGTTCGGATATAAATAATAAGTTTAATTAAATGCTCTGCGGATGTCCTTGCTGCGTGGCCACAAATAAATGTTTTCGGTTGGAAAAACGAAAAAAAAAAAAAAAACTCTAGTAGTGGAAATTTCCTTTTTCGCACTGCGATTTAACAAGGAACTGACATCGAATGGAAGTCGTCTGGTTCACTGTTCGTTACGTCAACAGGACATTGGTTTTTGACGAATGCATACGTGCTAAGTGCATGGACCGTAATGGGAATTTCGATTTTTTTTTTTTGCTTCAACAATCTGTTTGGGAAGAGAAGTTTTTTTTTATATAGATACGTCATACGGCGCCAGAGAACTGATGAATCTATAAACATTTAGTAGCACTTGGCACGAAAACTGTCATGTTGTTGGACTTTCCGGTTATCATTTCGTGGCCAATGGAAAAGTGCCATCCGATTGCAGAAATGCGCGACAAATGATTGCAATTCGAATGTGAAAAACGTGAAAGTTACGTGACCGGAATTTTAAATTCTTGAAGTACGCATGCAATGTTGCCATCGTAAACTAGATTGCCAAATTAAAAACTGAATGTTAACCCAGCTTCTTTTGAAACTTGATACATTTTTTTGTTCAACTTCATAGTTTAATAGAGGAAGTCAATCTCACATAGAGATTAGATTGCTATTCAATTTAAATTAGATTCTGAGCTATGCAACTGCGAAACCCCGTATACCTTTATGCAGTAGTTTTTACACAAGACGCCAGCAATTTGTATATACATATGTATGTATATGCAACTTTTTTAAATTCATTGATTTGGTTTCTGTAAGATTAGGTGAGGTGGCTATCGTGGCAAGAGTCAGGATACACTTAGAAGAAAGACATATTAAAAAGCTGGAGAATCTCCGGTTACTCGGGAATCTTCATGGTTGAAGACTAAATCTGAATTGGCTTAGTTGAGATTCAATCCTTGAATAGTCAAGGAATAGTAAAGGTGAAATATGCAAACGAGTACTGGAGTGATTGTTGAAAGTGATAGGGTGCATAATAGTAGTAGATTAGAGTGACTTAAGATGTGACTGTTATAATACTAACATCGCGAGTTGAGGTGCTGTTCAAAACACTAAGTGAAAAAGATGGTGACTGATTCAATCGAACCTATTACTATATTTAAGATGTTACTACTCGTTACTTCCCGTTGTTAGGAGAGGCTATTTTGCCTGCTGAATCAGTTATATATAAATTTAGAATATCTACACATATTAGACAGATAGTTTAGATCTTCTTCTCTTAGCAGCCTCTTTCTCAGAGTAGCTAGTACTGGGCAAGTTCCAAAGAGGTGAAGATTGTTTTTCTCTTCCTTTTCGTCTCTGAAACTTCTACAGAAATCTATTGACAGGACCCCCATTGTAATGGCATATGTTTCCATCAGATAGGCTTATATTCAGATCGCTAGTGCTTCCACGAACTTGCGAAATTCCATTGTTTATATTCAGGGTGCATGTATTTCTTTTTTTATCAGTAAGAAGTGATCCGATGCTCATTTTGGCTAGTATATCTATTTTCCACTCCCTGACTCAGCACAGAGTAATATTGGGGGCATCGTTTGACTTATGTAAAGGTTTATTCCTAGCGCTTCCAGAGTTTTGATGGCAGACTGACTGTCCGTGTAGAGGACGAAAGATTAGCCATCTATTTGGATACAAAGAAAATATGAGCGCTATTTCTCCAATGGTCGGTCGGTTGGTCGGTATTTTTGGACCCTCGGATGTTTTGGAATCATCATCTTCTTCTTTATAACGTCATTATATGTATGAATAGATATTGTAATTAATCCATGACAGCAACCCTTTTCTATCCCTACTTTTCTCTTCCAATGTGCTTTCGAAAAGCAGTATAAAGCTTCAATTTTTATAGTGTCCAAATCAATGGAAAAAATTGTTACGAAATTTCTGCATTCGTTTGTAGTTCACAGAATTTTTTTCAAGCGAATTATTTGTGGCTGTGATTTTAGAACGAAACCTTTCATTCAATGACAGAGCCATATCCTCAAAAAATGTGGACCAATTCAAATTTTTTCGTACACAGCGTACTAAATGGGGATTTTAAGAGGATGTAATTCCTTATGTCCTTTGTCAGACCCATTTGCGGGACAAGTTTTGTGTTTATACTTCTTATCTTTCTTAATAATAAAAACTGTACTGAAACGTACGCATGTACGTATACCATCGACTGTTCTACGCTATTAGATATGATATGATGTGGTAAAATCCACCAGCGCCCGGACAGGAAGTCGGGAAAGTTGACAACTTTCTATACCTAGGAAGTGTGGTCTCGGCAAACCGTGGTGGCACCGAACTGGATGTGTGCAGCAGAATCGGGAAGGCCAAAGCTGCGTTTGGCATGCTGTCCACCATCTGGAAAAGCAATGTTATCAGCTTAAGAACCAAGCTGCAACTGTTTCGCTCCAACGCAGAATCGGTACTGCTTTATGGCTGCAGTACTTGGAAAGTGGACACCATTAACACGCGCCGGCTGCAAGTCTTTATAAACAAATGTTTAAGAATCATCTTGAGGATCTTTTGGCCGAACCATATCTCCAATGAACAGCTTTATGCGAGAACGGGTCAGGAACCTATAAACATTACTATACGAAGGAGAAAGTGGCAGTGGATTGGACTCACCCTACGGCGCGGAGACAATTCCATTGAGAAAAACGCTATGCAGTGGAATCCGCTCACAATTCCATTGCGAAATACGCTATGCAGAGGAATCGAGCTCTTTGGGGATAAGCTGGAGAGAGCTCAACGCGTTGCAGAACTACGAAAAAGATGGCGCGCAGGCGTTGTTGACGTCCTATGCCCCCCGAGGGATTAAAGGACTCAAGTAAGTAAGTAAGTAAGTGGTAAGATGTAGGTACAAAGGAACATAAGCTTAGGTCTGTACCCATATTCTATTTCAATTCTCAACACAGCGACTACGGCTATCACGAACATATGATGTAAGCACGAGCTAACAATGTAAAAAACTTCTTTGACTTTAATGGCAACAGAGGCACACTCGGAAATATCTTTCAAAATAGTAACACTGATTTGGGTTTCAAATCAAAGTCCTTTAAAAAAGAATGTCGTCCCTTCGCCAAATCTCTTTATAGAAGCTGTATACATAAATGCATTTAGATGGAGTTATTTCCCATTGGCCAATTTTGTCAATATCAACTGCTTTACTGCAGAGACTTACTCAAATCTACAAGCCGTCTACTAAACTAAACTTATAATCCTTTTTATCTCTTTTCCTGTACTTTGAAGTGAGATTATTGCGTGCACTTATCACTCAGCGCCCTGTAGACATATCCCATTCCGTGCATATCAAAAGGAAAAAAAAATATTTCATGTTCTTATCCTGCAGCGGTTTGTAGACATTAATTTCTTTATTGCTTGCGTGTCTGCATGCACCATCAAAAAAAAAACTTTCTACCGATATGCTGACGTGATTCTTTGGTCCTGTCATAAAAGCTTGGGTTTTTCTTAATAGCTTACTGGCCAAAGGCGATAAACTTATACAAGTGCACATAAAGGATGTTTTTTTATGATAAATCTTTCAGTGGTGATACATTTTAAACCGTGCTGTCATTTTTGACAGTGGTTTGACATTCGCACTGAATACAAATGCACAAATCATCATAAATACGTGGTAAAGATAATTTGTTTAACGAAACTATACTGAGCTTTCACTCAGTTTCGTCGAGTTTTCGTTCACTTTTGACTCCATACGAGAGAGTGGCAACATTAGCACATTCGGTACTTAACGCTGATGCTGGCAAAATGGTCGTTTAATTGTGACACTGGCTATCGCAAACTTAATGGAAAACACTCTGTGACAGGAAACCAGACTTTTCAACTCAAGCTAGAGTAACTACCAATTTTCACTACGTAAAGACTGTACTGCTTTACTCTAAAAGATCATCTGGAAGCCCACGGGGGAACGGAGTAGAAAGCTTTCAAGTAGAACCATTGAAGTACCGGTTTTTATATTTATTTAACGCTCAATGGCATCAATGTCATAGTGGTTTTAATTAAGAGAATAAGGGATAAGAAAGAGTTGGTATAGTCGTATTCAAAGCTCGAGTAGTATTACATTTCAATGAGAGGTATCCATGCTGACTAGAAGGGACGGTTTGTCATTCTTGCATTCATTTGTAGTTCACAGTATTTTTTCTTTGCCTGAACAGTAGCAAAGCGCTTTCGTATCATACGAACTTGATCCGTCGTCGATATGTACCTATGCACAAAGGTTGACAGAAGCTGAGAAGAACTTCATTGAAAACTTTTGACAGCTAGTCATAAAGAATAGAATAAGTTTAGTTGAAGCAAATTGTAGTAGATTACTCTCGGGAGCCACAGAAATCTCATTCTGATCTTTATTCCCTGTACTTTTAGGCATTCAGATAAATTTTTCGGTGATTTCAGAATTTGTGTTACAATACGTTCTGGATATTTATCTTCTAATCTCCTGCCAGAGTTCATGTTTCAATACACATCGACACAAGTACACTATCAAATCATTTCTGAATCATTACATCCGTGATAGGATTTCATTGCCAACACTCTAAGCAAGCATTTGAAAATTCCTTTGATCATTTTTTCTATCACCCTAAGGGTATTCCCATAAAGGAGATCTAAAAGATTTATGCCATCACTTTCTGCAACCGTCTTCGTAAAGTTAACACAGAAACTCCTAACTGACGGCAAGTCACTGCGAGTGACATTATTAATATTTCCTCCAGACTAGCGAATACATTCTCCTCCCGTGCAATTTTAAGAAAATACTCTATCACGACGAGTCATGAGTAAGCAAAAACTGCATACGTGTTCATTTAAAATTCAAGGTATACATCCCATCATCTACCAGTAACAATTCTTTATTTATAGTAAATATCCTTGTAGTATATATTAAATAACATTTTCTTTTTTGGTACATAAAATTCTATGAGTTTTTCTTATAACATTTTACTCAATAAAATAATTTTTATTATTCGTATTTACAAGTTTTAATTAAAGTTTAATTTCAAAATTATATTTCATAAAAAATCTCATCTCCTACTAGGTATATAATGTTTCTTTTATTTTTAATTTACATTAAATAATTTATCTAATTACACTACAAGTGCGTATATCTCAGAAATATCTTAAAAGTGCTATTGACTACTATAATTGTTTGTTTTTTCTTTAAAATTAACATTCAATTTGAGTGTTTCACTTGTGCCACCATTTTAAATTCGAAGCAGTATGCAAATGGTCAATTTAATTTCCTCTCAAAGTTAGGTGTCTTGTTTTTTTGTTTTTGCGTATGTGTGGGTTGTATGCAAAATAATCAATTTCAACGAAATAATAAAGATATTTCAGAGCGGGGCGAAACTTCCTTCAGGATGTTAACCATAAATCATTGTCATTGTGAGGCTCTGGTCGAATTTTGTAGGCACATCATCGTCCCGATGCAGAGAGTTGGGGTAACATACAAAATGACACTCTGTTGTCTGTCGGTTGAGTGACAGAGTTCTTCGCAATTTTGTGGCTGGAGTTTGGGCTTTAAATTCTGATTTATCGAACGCACAGCAGAATGTTGATTGATTGGAAGGACTCTATGTCATGTGATTGCAATTTTAATAAATCACACAAGCAAACATGATTAACATGACAAAGTTTGACAAATTTCGGTCTTTTAAGGGAAAGTGGAAATCAAAGACTTGAATGGAATTTTATAGTAGCTTCCCTTCGAATTATCCTGTATTTCTATACGTAGAACTCTTTTTCTAGATTCAATGAAATTTTAAACGGATTCGCAAAGAAGTTGGAAAAGTTTTCACTACCACAGTAAATGGAGAAAAGTTTAAAAATAAGGATGCGGGGGTGAATCCTTCCGTTTGCCATTGTTATTGGGGTGAAGTATGTCGTAGTACGCTAAAGTTGATTTTCATTTTGTCACACTCTCAAGAAGGGAAATCTTTTTGTCGTTGACTTTAATAAAAGCGCTTAGTTGATGTATATTTTTCGCATTTATGATTCCTTATGAGAATTTCAGAAGTGCAAGTTTTTAGAAAGTTGTCGGGTACATAAAAGGCTGCACATTTGGAAAAATATTTCAGTAATAAACCATCTGTTTTGTTAAATTAAAGACATTTTAGTTGGAAGATTTGCATGGAGATTTTGAGCTTAAAGTACAAAAGTCTTCTGCCGATAAGTTTCATGTTATCTAGTATCTTTTTAAAGTTTAAATATCGACAGGTTTACACAGGCCACTAGCGAATAAGTATGCATATATCAACAAACACTTTTGACCTGTAACGTACTCTTAGAAATATGAGGGAGCCTTCTGACAAGAGGATTAGACTGGATCCTTTACCTCAACTTACAATCATAAAAACGGCAAATTGTAACATTGGGTATTGTAACCCCACTGAGAGTGGTTCCTACAATGTTAAACTGGAAATCTTTGACTGGAAATCAGACTCTTTCAACTCAAGCTAGAGTAACTACCAATTTTCACTACGTAAAGACTGTACTGCTTTACTCTAAAAGATCATCTGGAAGCCCACGGCGGAACGGAGTAGAAAGCACAACTTTCAAGTAGAACCATTTAAGTACCGGATTTTATATTTATTTAATGCTCAATGGCATCAATGTCATAGTGGTTTTAATTAAGAGAATAAGCGACACGAAAGAGTTGATATAATAGTATTCAAAGCTCGAGTAGTATTACATTTCAATGAGAGGTGTCCATGTTGATTGGGTATAACTGTATGTTATTTTTGCACTCATTTGTAATTCACAGTATTTTTCATGTTCGTGTTTACAAATAGTTGACCGAGCAGAGAGTCCAATACATTGAGAGTATTGTCTCAACCGATGGGGGTTTCGAACTGGCTATTGCAAGCCAAGTAGGCAGAGCAAAAACCTGCGTTTGGGATGCATGGCAAAGTACTATAAACAGAAAGCAACGATAGTTCCATTTCAATGCAGAATCCGTTCTGCTATGTGGATGTCGTACCTGGAAAGTGACCGCCACTATCAAGAAGAAGCTATAAATGTTCGTTAGTCGGGGACCGCACAATATTTTAAACATTTTAAGGCCAAACCGTCAGGGAATCGGGCCAACCAATAGGAATAACCATATGACGAGGAACATCTTTCATGGGACTTCTATGCTCTGCTAAGGGTATGTCATAAAATCTCAGGCAGGCGCAAGGAACTAAAGTCTACTTTCTTCGATACAGTAGGTACATATTATAGTATCTATTTATATGGAGTCCTTTGCGATGCAGTGTGCTAGATGAATTTGAAGCTTTGAAGCCGCAATTGAAAATTATCTGTGGAAGTCTAGTTTTAAGGTGGGATTCCACAAGGCTACATTCTGTCACCACTGCTATTACTTTTATTTTATTGGTGATATCTGCTTTGGTAAGGAGAATGAACTACTACATCTCAAACACCTTGACCACGCTCACTTGCCTAGACGATAATGCATCTTATATGTACGTTCCGAAAGGATAACAGGTTCATAATTCACCATGCTATCTAATAGACGCCACCGACGTAAGTATCGTGAAAGTGCAATATGGTGCCGAGTGCTGAATTAATTAACAAGGAAATAATTTGGGTAAGTGTTGAAGATAGGGTATTAGACAGAAGCTGCACACTATAGAAGTTGAAGGATTTACTAGAAGATATAGAACATAAGTAATTAACTTTATTATGCACGTAGGGTCCGATGCTAATAGCATCCATGAATATACGTTTATACTCTCCCGAATGGATTCTAGTCTTATTTCTATTAAAAAAAAGTCCTAGCTCTATACCTTTAACATCCTCATAAAGTGTCTGAAACGCTCAGCAATTTCATCGGTTTTTGATGAGCTCAATCAAACCCACTTTAGTAAGCCACAAATGACTTTAAAAGGCAAAGAGTTTTTCTGACATTAAACGCAAATAATCGTTTTAAAATATACAAGTCATGGACCTAAAGAACTGCACTCCCAAAAGAACAATTCCATTCCACAAAACAGCAGTAAATCTTTAAAGACTTACAAATTGCCCTTTTCCTGCCTCATTCTTGAACGTTTATCATCTTTCCTTCCACTTGCTTACAAGATTTCCTCTCGACCGCCTGCGCATATCCTTAATTATACAACAACTGCATTCATTAAGAAATATGTAGAGTAGACTTAATTTATGATGCATGACTTTTGTAAGCAACACAACAGCCTCCTTGGGCATCTGCTTTATGTTTGTTCAACTTCCCTACGATTAAGGACAAATCTACCACAAAATTGGACCTTAAATTGAGGACTTGTTGTCAAAAATAAAATAAAAATATGAAAACTTTTGCTGTAAATTGTGTCCCATAGGTTCAAGTGAACCTTTCTTTTTCAAATGTAAGCTACAGGATTAAACTGTGTGGAATGTGTCAAAACGCACATCTATGTTGGGAGAATCACATCGTTTTTTCAGTTCACTGATCCTTAAGCTATTCGCTCGTCAAAAAAGGTTTGTCTTTAACTTTTTTTTTGTTGTCCTTGTAACCACACAAAAAAGCAATTTTACAACCAAATAACAATGTGATGGACAGAAGGTCACATTACGATTTGCAAACAACCCACACAGTGGCACATCTCTTGTTGTTTATTCAGACATTATCCTCTACGTCGATACAGGAGCTATTTCAATTTGTTATCCTTGTTGTGAAGTTTAAAACTATGCAAACAGAGAGAGAGAGAGAGAGAGAGTTCGGTTGTAGTTTGCATCATTGTTGGTTTGGTTACTATCCCCATGTCCTTTTGCCGTGCATCGTTGTCGTTGAATTATTATTCTCCATCAAATTATTCATATCCAGTACATGTATGGCTGATGGTTCGTACTGAGACCGCTCCATTAACAGGCTTCGATTATCCTGGCTATTATCCTTGGGCATATTGTAGACAACCAGCTAGGCTGTCACATAGTATTCCCGACGTTTTTGGCATTTCTCGCGCGCAATATAACACAGAGCGATTGTTATCAGAATGGCAATGGTGATGCCCATACCTATGCTAACCCACATAATTTCCTCGTTGATGCCGACATACGATCGTCCTGTAGTTGAATAGACAAAGAATCAGGTTAAATGGGTGGTATTTTTTGGCAATCGATTTGGAGTACTTACCATCGTAGTAGTTGTTGGAGAAACCAACTTTACCAGCAACGCGTCCTGCTGGCATGATTTATGCCTGGCCTGTGAATTAATTGGGTTCTTCGTAATAAATGAGTGCGTCCTTGTTCAATGCCGGATTGGGTGTATGTGGTCGGATGCCTCCTTCCTGTGTTGGGGCTCACAAAGTTTCACTTGTTTGTGGTCATCATGATGTTACTGCCATTGTCTGTTGTTTTAATGAAGTATCTAGAAAAGATATATAGTAGCTTGTTTAAAGAGGAATCCAATAGTCCTTAGGTGAAATACTAACTAGCAAAAGGGTTGGGAGTAATTTTCTGAGTACAACATGATAACAATGAGTCATTTCTATGAAAGACAGAATGTTGCTTTGCTGACCTTACCATATAGTTGGACTTGACTGCTCAAGAGCAATTTAATTAAAAAGTTCTAGTGTGATTGGATGATGCTCTTGGTTAAACAAGTTTTTTTTTTTATATATATATCGTCTTGGAAATCCTTACCCCCAGTCTTGATGCAACTTAAATACAAAAGCTGTTGGTTAAATTAATTGAATTATCTTTTCCCCGCTCAGAGTTGCAAGGATAATTTATTGGACCTCCAGTCTAGACTTATAAACAAAAAGTTCAAACTGCTGATTGTTTTCTGTTATCCTTTTGCCGGGTTAGAGAGGAAAATCAATTACTTTCCGCAAAAGTCTCCAAGTAGTTGTTGGTCTTCGCGCAGCTTTGCCTAAGTTTCTTTCAAAAGATTTGTTGTTTATTTATGCAAATTGATTTCGTGCTAAGAATCAAAGGATACACATGCTTTGACTGAATGAGTGCTTTGCTTTTACATTGAAATTTATGTCCAATTTAAAGGACATCTGTAGATGAGTTTTATTATGGATTTTATTGTAATTTTCACTACATGCCGTCTGGTTATTCAAGAGAATGTCTTGAATAGCGCTACAGGCCGTTGAGACACATAAATCAGGTGAGAACGGTATGCGACGCCAGAGTGGTATATAAAACGTGCCAAATACCATCTTATGACTGGCACGTGAACAACTTAAAGTAGCAAAACTGAGTAGATAGAGCTTGGATGAACTATGTCATGATGTTGGCCAAAATATTTTTGGTATGGGCTTCTAGTCATTACAAAAGTGACAAATTCACAGCCATTTATCTTCAACCTACCAATGAATCTGCTCTGTATTGTATTGTGGTAGGCAACATCATTTGTGTGAAACTAGTAAAATATTCGAGAGGATATAATCAACAATAGAAATAAGAAAAAACGTGGTGTCATATGTCTTCGCCCAGAAGCAGCAATTCAAAACTTCGCAGGACTTCCAGAACACCAACATAGTATTGGAAAGGCATGATTCGAAGCAAATGCATTTAATGCTACAGTTAAAGAGGATATATGTATTCCTACAAGGGACGAGTTAAAGAGTGTGTTCCAAAAATACAGCTTGGTTATAACCCTCGATATAAAATATATTCAACCGGCTTCACTCGTGTCCTGTCATGAAAACTCTTAGTGAACTGGGGTCTGGATATGTTATCATATGAGGAGCTTCTGGTTCTGGTTCAACTATATACATCATTTTTGATTCTATGGCATCTACGAGTACATACTCTTTCAGAGACAGTTTCCTTTTCTGATAGAATAAACCCTATCAGTATTCTTAGGGTTACTGCATTCCCGATCTTTCTTTTTAGAGTGTTTCCTGCAGTCTCATACCTTTTGCATTATTTGTGGAGGAATTTCTCGAAGCTAGCATGTCCTGTAAGGAATTGTCGTCCACTCTTTAACGTTTGGGTTTAGTTTGTATGTCCACTCGCCATTTTCTGAGGTGAGCCATCGTCGTGGGCAATCTATTTTTGCAGTCGCTCGAATCCTTATCTCTTGGTTGTCATCATTGCATATGGTATGAATGGATGTTGCTATTCTGATCTCTTAATTTGGTCGATAGGCATTCGCGCCGCTTTAAATTTATGGCGTCCTCCGATACCATTCTGTACATGCAACATATTCTGAGAGATGCTTTTCTATGTACTGAATTTATTTCCCTCATTCATTATAATTGGTTTTGTGAGAGTGGCCGGTTCCCATATGGAGGCTATAGGGGTAAAGGGGCTGCAGACATGAGGATTGACTTGCTGATTGTCGCAAGTAGGATTGTTATAGGTTGCTTTGGTTTTCTTATATTGAACATTAGGAAACTGCGGCAATAACCAATTTGTCTTCGCGTTTGTGTGGTCTAAGTGCTCTATAAAGTTGGGTCTTTGGTCGAGCAATGTAACGCTTGGATTCGCTAGTGTTGTAGTGCTTATGGGGACAGCCTCCGTTTTAAATTTCGCCACTGCAGGCCTAATGTGCGGATCCATGTAGTGTTGTTGCTCCACAAAGCTGAGCCCACTACCCTGTGGTACTCCACCTCATTCTCAAACAAATCACTACCAGCAGATAGTTTGACACCCGCGTGTTTCTCAACGCTCTTAATACTCTTATTACTTTTTTCCTCTTTTCCATGTCACAATGCAATGAAGCATATTCCCCAAATGTAGGTATCAGTCCTTAATTGACCACTCATTAGGATGTTAGTGTAGCCTCACTAATGGCTGCACCAAACGGACATGAGTCTTAAATTTGAAGTTATTTCAGAACGAGCTTAAAAACGCTCTTAACTCTTTCACTTAAATAATTAAATCATTTAACTCCAAACAACAATATGGGAAAACATCCCAAAACAACCACTGTGAGTCCTTTTATCCTGTCTAGCATTACAACGCAAATAACAAACAGCTCATTTTAATACCCCAACTTGTGCACCAATAAACTAAATATCAAACAACCTCGTAAACATTACCTAGCAAGCCATTAGCATACCCAGTTGGGGGGGAAAACCACCATCTGTTGGGAATTTATTCCCACCACACATGATAGTGCCACTCCACATAA
This sequence comes from Chalcosyrphus nemorum, assembly GCA_949716465.1. Taxonomy (NCBI): domain Eukaryota; kingdom Metazoa; phylum Arthropoda; class Insecta; order Diptera; family Syrphidae; genus Chalcosyrphus; species Chalcosyrphus nemorum. The sequence continues at coordinate 2,098,700 of OX454332.1, forward strand.
TCATGTTGTATCTACGTTTCATTAAATATGTAAATAGCTGCTTCATATATGAGGTGATTTTGGTTAAAAATTCCACAAATTAATTGAAGCCTTATGAAACGATACTCCAAAAATAAGCAGATTGCACTCGTTCAACAGAACCCAATTAAATAGTTCACCCACTCCGGGAAGAAGCTAATTAATTTCAACTTTAACCATTTGCAATTCAAAACTTATTCCCCAGAATTTTTGTGTGCGGCCAAACGCATTTATCCTCTCGGTAGAAGCTTAAAATTAATTACTCGCTCTCGTTGGATGCACCTTTAAATCATTTCTGGCAAAGCAACTCCCTGGATACCACACGAACTTTCAGACAAATTGCTAGTAACAGTTGGTCCGCTCCTTAAAAATGAGTTAATGTCATTCCCTTTCGCATCGTCCTTCCGCACAGATTTACGACGATAACAGAAACCTCAGTCAATCAACTCTTCCCCTTGCGGAAGAGTAAAGTCCATTAAAAGATTCCTTGGCCGACGTCTTCGGCCTGATGGAATAAAATTCGCTCGCACACTCGGAAAGATAAATAGAATTTGACCTAGAAAACAGGTCTCATCCTTTGCACTCTTATAAGAAGGACATCGCACCACAAAGATAAACCATTGTAAGCTTTCTTTGTCCAGCCGTTGGCAACTAAAGTAGGTAGGGGAGAGAAAAAAAATAAGAAGAAAAACTTGACATCCTTCCTGATCGAAGAGAATGGCAGACACATAACCACCACATGAACGATGGACGACCAAGGAACTTGGAAAACAGTTGGAACAAAGTTTTTATTTTTCCTACAGCAGCCGCTCATCATCATCATCGTCGTCAGACATCAGATTCCTGTGAGAAGGTCCTTCTCATTTCACCGCAACACATGGGAGGAGTATCGATTAAATAAGGAAATAGAACTCCAATTAGATTGCATTAAATTTGGCGAAGCTACCGGGTAGGGAGTGTTGCTAATTCAATAACATCACATTGTCCTGAAATCTCATTTGGGAACTTTGTAAGGATGTGGGTTATGCACTCGAAAGCAATTTGCCAAATGAAAATCGACTTGAGAATTGGATATTTCAACTAAAAAAACTGACTGCCATGTGCTGGGTAATAACTTCTTAATTAATTTTTCACCACCGCGGCATATCCTTGAAGGAAACAGCAAATTCAAATTGATGAATTGATATTATGGAGTTCCTTCGGGGGCGTATACATAACAAATTTGTATCCTACGATAAGGAGGGCGTTTATATACTCAAATCCCCTGACACGTATTGGGATTTCGGGGGCAAACATTCTGTTCAAAATCTTTAATGACAAATGATTCATCCCGAGAAATATATAATTTTTTAAGTGCTCAAGAGGTGGAGAGGAGAGCTTTTATTAATCTTTTGGGAGAACCCTTAAACGTTATAATTGACTCTATCTAGTGTTTAAATCTCTAAAAGTATAGAAACTCTGGGATCCTTTTTTAAATCCTCTCGCTTCTACAGTTACTTGTGTAGATAGCGGCGCAAGGGACACTTTATAAATGATTTTGCAAAATGGATGTCTAGACGGATTTTTGCTAGTATTTTTAATCTTCAAATTCTCGAAATTACCCATTATATACTGTATTTACGTTGGGGAAAAGGAAGCTATCGTCCCTTCTCATCTTTATCATTATCCTTACTCTCAATGACCTACCTACTTATATTTCATCAGGCGCGTGGTGGTTGAATTTTGTCCTTCTTCGACAGTAGAAGTCCTCCCTTTTACGGCAATAGTAGATATGAAAATTGACATGAGAGTCCTTGGCGACCAATCATAGAAAACTGTCTGCACAATTGTGACCTTTTAACGATTATCTCGCGGCAGATGCTGGATGTGGTGATAGCAGCAGATGTCTTTTATATTCTTGTTTGGTAGTAGTACATACTAATAGTTCCTTTTAATCCCCCTTTTTCAGATAGATACATACATGTGTGCACAAGCTTAGAGAGTCCTCTAGGAAGAAATCTATCGAGGTATTGTCTTTCTGCGAAACAAGCAGGCAAGGCATAACTATTCTATTTGAAGTGGTTTAAACTTTAATTATATTGAAAAAAAGATACCGCATCTTGAATGCAACTTATTTCCTTTGCGCTGCTATTGATTACTGATTATTTAAATAAAGGGTGGTTAAATTTTAAGGGCCGATGTTGAATGTGAACCACACCTAAACGTCAAGTTTCTTTCTGCATTTCATTTGACATTTCTCAATTTTAGACTAACTCAATTTGAACCATAGAAAGATACACAATCGAGCAACGCGTTAAAGCTATTCAGGCTTATTATAAAAATGGGCGCTCAAATCAAAATGCATATCGTGCACTTCGTGATTTTTTCGTACAATCGGAAAAACCGTGCAAAAATTTGAGCAATACGGGTCTGTAGGAGATGTGAAAACACTAGTGCATGCTCGTACAGCTCGTACTCAGTGTTGCCACAAGAGTTTGGAAAAAAGTATCTCCGCAGTCTGAAGAAAAGTATCAAAAGGTATCATAATAGGAATTATGAGTAAAACTGCCATTATTATTATGTTGTTAATAATAAAAAAATGAAGACAAGCTATAATGCCTAAAACAACACGAATACTCTCAAGTCTTTTACAAAAAATCTATCCATCCAAACAGGCGCCAAGTTAATTAAAAGAATATTTAAATAAATTATCAAAAAAATTACAGAATAACAACTCACAGTTGAGTGAATAAGAGTATTACCTAGCATATTATAGTATTTTGCTGTCGAAATTAAAAAGTATCAAAATAGGCATTTTACAGAAATCGAAGTATCACGTCAAAATTAAGATTGAAAAGTATCGCTTTTGATACTTTGGTATCATTGTGGCAACACTGCTCGTACTGCAGAAAATATTGCTGCTGTTCGCAATAGTGTGGCTGAAGAGCCGTCCATCGCAACTCGTCGTCGTGCCCAACAATTGCACCTCTCATGCTCGTCGTTGATGAACATTATGCATAAAGACTTGCATTTACGCACTTACAAGATGCAATTGACTCAAGAACTAAACCGTCTCGACCATTTCAAGCGTCGTCAATGGTCAGAATGGTGGCAATTTTCAATTTTCGAAGAAAATCATCTTCAGTGATGAGGCACATTTTCACCTCAGTGGATTCGTCAATAAGCAGAATTGCCGCATTTGGGCGAATGATAATCCAAGAGTGATTGTCGAAAAACTAATGCACCCACAAAGAGTGACTGTTTGGTGCGGTTTATGGTCTGGCGGCATCATCGGGCCGGAGTTTTTTATAAAATGAGGCCGGTCAGGCAGTTACTGTGAATGGTGTTCGCTATCGTGAGATGATAACGAACTTTTTATGGCCCGAATTGGAAGATATGGATATGGACGATATGTGGTTTCAACAGAACGGTGCCACTTGCCACACAGCTAACGAAACAATGGCTCTTTTGCGCGACAAATTCAATGGCCGTGTTATCTCACGTGGTGGCGATGTCAATTGGCCACCAAGATCATGTGATTTGACACCGTTGGACTTCTTTCTTTGGGGTTATTTAAAAGAAAAGATGTACGTCAATAAGCCAGCAACAATTCAAGAGCTAAAAGATGAGATAATTTAGCACATTAACGGCTTAGAACCTCAATTATGCATCAATGTCATCGAAAATTTGGACCATCGGATGGAGGTGTGCCGCCGAGGCCGCGGCGGTTATTTGGCCGATGTTTTGTTCCATACATAATTGAACCATACCAATATTATCATAACAAAAAGAAATGACAATAATTTCCCAAATAATTTGTGTTTTATTCATAATCAACATCGGCCCTTAAAACTTAACCACACTTTATATGACCACGATAAAGAGCCTTCTCCTCTTCTTGCTTTTGCTAGTCAGATTGTGACGAGCACTTGGAGGGCCAGGCAATTATTATATATGTTGCTATCGACGCCAATTGTTAAGCTAAGGCGTCTGACTTATCGTACAACCCTTGTTCTACTTGGTGCGAAAGCTTCTCGCCTTCCCCATACCCTGGTAACTCCAAAAGTTCCGGCCAGACTAATGTGAAAAATCACCAAACTCATACATCAGTGACAGTGACTTCGGCCACGACATCATCTCATTGTACTCACCTTTGTAAGTATGTATATTTGTGTGTATCCCAACTTTTGACAGCACGTACGACGTTTACGTTTGTTCGTGTTTTTCGAGTGAACACATGCGTGGAGGAAAGATTTTTCGCTTGCTATTTGCTGGAGTAATTATGTGATTGACATTGACATTTAATGAAACTTGGCCATTCTATGGCTATACAAACCGCTGTGTTTGGCAAACATTATTGGCAGTTATTAACAATTAATTAAATTATTTTTATGATTGTGCCAAAAATGTTCCCTATCACACTCACTTGGGCTAATAAAGAGGCATTCAATGAGATGACGCACCACCTTTTTGCTACATAAAAATATAACGATACTTCTCGTCAGTTTTCCTATTTAAAACTGATCGAGTAAAGAATCTTAAGAGTCTGTTTGTTTATGATGTCTTGTCGAAGTTTGATTTCTATCCGCACCTCAGGAAGGCATTCCCACAGGCTTCCGTAGTCTCTTCTCTCTGATTATATCGATAATTCTATACACCTTTTCATCATCTCTTTTAAAGAGATAAGGCTAAAGACTTCAACAGCATTAAATGACTTGTTTGTTCTATCATAGCGCCAACGTTTGTTTTATCATAAGCACTTGTAAAGAAACTACTTTTGAACACATATTCCCAGTGCAGTTATCGCATGAAATGATTCACCAACTGATCCTCCTCCCAAGTGGTCTAGTAACTAAACCAATCTGGCACTTAACCTTCAACTTGTAGCCACTCACATATGCACTTTAAGATAAGATCGCATGCGATAAAAGTTGCTGTCATATAAAAATAATTGAGTAGTCAACTACTGAGGGTGCAGCTAATAAACACGCAATGTCAAGTAAAACTGCAAAAACAGGAACAATCTTCGATGCGGATAGAAGGATATGGAGAGGACCCAAGGAGGACTTTAAATTTGGCCCAGAAGTTTCCTTGGGGAAGTCGATACTTGAAGCATTGCTAAAGGTTCCAGAACATATAGCACAGGTAAGAAACTGATGGCTCTACCCCAAGTGTTTCAGATATTTGGTCTCTTTAGATCTGTGACAACAATGGTCGACAATATACAAACAAGGATATAGCTACTATGAGCATTTGTGTGGCGCAACATCTTGAGGCTTTGGGCGTGCAGCAGGAAGACGTCATCGGGATATGTGCTTCAAATACAGACTTTCTGGCGCCTCTAGTATTTGGAACACTCCTCTGTGGAGCTACTTTAAGCAGCCTAGATCCCTCATTCGATAAGGGTGAGCTTACATAAATCTATAATTAATGTGCAAAATTGACATTTCATCTCAAAAGATGGAATTCTTCACATCTTTTCGATCACCAAGCCAAAATTGATGTTTTGTGATGGAAAAGTGTACAACACCTTGTAGAAGGAGTACGCCAAGTGGAGGATCTACTCACTTTAATGGATAAGGACACTTCCTTCCAAGTGAAACCTTTAAAGTTGGGCAGTAGACAAACAGCTGCGATTCTTTGCTCCTCTGGAACAACAGGTCCTCCAAAAGGCGTCTGCATATCGCACGAGTGCCTCCTGAATTTGAAAATATTGTAAGTTCAGATTAGTTGTCCCCATGTATCACCTAAGAACGTTATCCATTTTTAGCAACTTGTCACCCGACGATAAGCTGTTGTGCTTCAGCACGATATACTGGGCTTCAGGACTGCAGTCCCTGATCCAAGGAACCCTATGTGGCTGCACGAGAATCATCATTGACCAACCATATTCCACTAAACAATTCTTCCGCATAGTTGAAACGCACAAAGTAAACATTGCCTTCACTCCGCCATCACAGATGGCCATGGCAATCCGATCGCCAGATTTCAAGGAAAGAGACCTTTCATCTTTGGAAATGTACCTTTGTGGCGGAAGTGTTGTTCCCTTTGCAGTCATTCAAGCCTTCGTAGAACAAGTTCCAAATTGCAAAGTTGTTGTTGGTTATGGAATGACAGAAACCGCTGGAGGGATCTCCTATGGAGTGCCCACCAAACCAAGCTCCAATGGCCAGATAAGATCAAACTTCGAAGTTAAGATTATCGACGATTCCGGCAAGTTGCTGGGAATATTTGACAAAGGAGAGATTTGCGTCAAGTCACCATTCAAATGGTCTGGATACTACAACAATCCAGGGGCGTCCAAGGAGATCTATGAAAACGGCGAATGGATTCACACCGGTGATGTTGGCTACATCGATAAGGCAGGAGATTTGTTTATCGTTAACCGTAAGAAGGAGATCTTAAAGTATAACAACTTTCACTTTTTCCCAACGGAGATTGAGCAAGTGATCTCACAGATACCGGATGTAGTGGAGGTGTGTGTTTGTGGGATTCCTGATATTATTTCAAGTTTTCTACCAGCCGCAGCAGTTGTTAAGGTTCCAAACAGCACGTTGACAGAGTTTGACGTCATTAAACATGTCGCCGAGAATATGGCTCACTTCAAACACCTACGTGGAGGTGCTTACTTCGTGGATTCAATACCCAAAACCCCGTCAGGAAAAAATATTCGCGCGAAAGCTACACAAATTCTGCAGCAACTGCGGAAGCAACGAAGTTGAGATAAAGCAAGAGTCTACATTTAAAATAAGCAATTTTGTATTGTATTCTGTTGAACTTTCTTAATAAAATTTTACAGGGTCGATTTTTCAATAGTCTGATAGCTCTGAAAGTACACGGAGGTCCAGAGTAGGACTGGTATTAATGATTGCGTCTGAATGATAGGCAGTGAACATCCAACCAGATAGATCATAATGCGATTAGCCGCTGGTTTTGAAATTGGCTCCTAGAAGTCCGAAACACGCCATGGGCAAACGTGGAGCAGTAGAAATCCATTACTCGTCGAGTAGGAATCGAGGTCTTTAGAAATGAGAGATGACAAGCAAGCAGATTTGTTGCCCTATACCACTAAATAAGTAAACAACTACATATATCAGAAAAAGCATAAAGATTACTTTTATAATTTCTGACAAGTCCCAACGACATTCACAGGCACCATTACATCAATCCTGACATACATAGATATTGCTTACACAGTATCTCCGCGGGCAATATGACAATGACAATTAAAATGTCCTGTGGGCATTCTGTGGCCGGCAACTCCAAAAAAAAGCACTGATTTCACGCAACATATTGCCGAATCTTAGGCAGAAGAGTTGTATGCAGTAGGCACTTGTTTTTCTTTTACATCTACTGCCTATGGAGGTTTCAAAAAAACACGGCTAATTCTTAACAACCATTCTTTGTCTGTCTTATTTCTCTGCATTAAGAATATTTTACATAGGCTGCATTTTTTCAAGTTGCACATGGGCCTTTCACTTAACCCAACCTAAACCTAGTTATGAAGTGAATTTAAAGTAAATCAAGTCTCACACTCCGAGGATTATAATCGATTTAAGAAGTTGTAATGAATGCCTAATGCTCTGGATGCTATTGACATCGCACAACTAATAAGTCCTGACAGCTTTAAGGATCCTCGACATTTTTTTACTCTATACCATTTGTCTATTCCTTAGGACAAGAGTCATTAGCAAAGGCGAATGAGCAAAAGTTCCTAACGAGGGTAATAAATCAATATTTTGTATGCAATCCTGTCATTTGTCCTCTTTGCATTTGAATCCTTATTATTATTTATTACGCCGATTGGGCTATTACTTTATACTTAATCATAGTATTCGTATCTGTTGCGACAAACTTTAGGATTACTTGTCCTTAGCTGTTCAAACAACGGACAAGTATATGTACTCCTTTCAGGAAATAACTGTGTTCTTTTTAAACATGTAGCGAACGAAGTTGATCGAACTGAATCGTTCTTTTAATGAACGAATCACATACAACAAATAGCTTTAAGATCTACTTCAGACTATCAGTTCTCAATTCAAATTTTAGCTGTTTACATCCTGACTAATCTGTCATCTATATGCTCATCGCCAACACAAGGTGGCAGCGTTCTTAGTAGAAACCATAACCATTTACACTATGTTGATTCAGTATGAGAAGAATTTCATTTCTCAAGAAAGAATCTACCTTCTAGTTTGTATGTAAGTATTCACACCGAATTAACAGAAACTTATTTCCATACCTGTATCGAGTTTTCTTAGAAGAAACAAAGTTGTACGTTGTTAAAATATTTCCCAACAGAATACACACATTTCGAAATGACTTCCGGGAATTGCTCCCTTCCTCCTTAAGATCCTTCCCAACACATTCACTACATTAAGACGGAAACAAACAGTAGATTGCAAATCGTTTTTCTTTCCTCTGCCACATTAACTTAATAGAACTCGCAGACTAACGCCGCTACCAACAATGTTTGTATTTTCCAAGGATATAAGGAGAAAATGTTCTTTCCTCTCTCTGAATTTCTGTCCAAAAAGTTATCATGAATTCACCTCAAATTAAATTCACAACAGATACAAATTTAATCGATATGAATAAAAGATAAACGAATATATTTAGCTCTTAATCTCCTTACAAATGATGGAAGCTTAAGGCCATAGTCTAATGCAGTTTGACAAATGACCTGGTCTATTGCCACCCTCTATTCGTGCATCAGTTGAGGGAGCATGTCTCCCTTATCGAATCATTTAACTGCAATCACCCAGGATAAGTATCTATCCACACAAAGTGCACTGGCACCAAAGACTAATTAATTTGCTTGTTTATCTCCATTATAATCCGACAAGAGTGCCAATAGCAATCCTTCTTCGGCCAGTATCCTTTGTCAGAATATATGTAAATGCAATCTTCTCTCCCTTGGTTACCACGAATTAAAACTTTGACCTGGCCACTCAGCCAGGCATTGTGCTGAGTGGAGTGGACGTTCTTTTGTGAGAAAAAAAAAAACAGAACTTTTGCGACTTCATTTGCAAGTTTTAATTAAAAGGACGAGCACAGTTTTGAATGCGCTTTTCCATTTTGTCTGCCCCTCAATTTGCACTTACACTCGTCTTGTGTGGAGATGTGAACTCGTCTTTCTGTGTCGCATTATTACGTATAAATGTGGGCTGCCAAGGACCTTTAGGGGGCGATGAATACATACTCTCGTGCTATGTTGGTTTCAATGAAATTCCGCATTTCAACGTGTTCGAAATTATTGCCGCCATTAATGTCATGCCTGCAGGGGTACGTGAATATTTTTTCTTTGTTTTCAAGTATTCCCATTCCCGGTGGGATTTTTCAGAGATTCCACTCACTGCCGGAAGTCCCACCCCCGTCTACTATTTGCGTAATTCATGTCCTTTTTACGAGTTGTTGGTTGGTTTTGTAGACACATTTTCCTTTCGTTTACTTTCTTGTTTTTCTTTTCATGAAATTCTTTCTTTGAAGCTCTGGCGACTGATTCTGGGCGACATATGGTGTCAGGAGTACTTTATAATGGAATTTCCATTAAAGCTTTCAGTTCTCCTGTCTGTTGACTTAAATATGTGGAATATTAATCCAAAAGGGTTTAATTGGATTTGTCACGCATCCATGTAGAATCAATGGACTTAATGTTGTGGTAATTGAATGATAAGAGCTTTAAATCTTGCTGAATTTTCATGTCAGGTGCAATTTACGTAAATCGTGATAGGAGGGAGCGTAGTTTATCTTGAACACCCCAAGTCAAAGGAAAATACACATGATTATAAATTACACTATCGAAGATTGCGTAAATTTAAATGACTATGTTGCCTGTGTCGTTTTGGTAGAGATTTATGTTTCAAAGATCAAGGATTAAAGTGAATAAATCTCCAGTTTACATCCTATTCACACCACCAGCTAAGTCGAGTGGGTGTAAGCATGTCTAGATACAGTCTCACCTATACTAAGGCTAGCAGTAAGAACTGGTAGGCACTATGCTAAATCAGATAGACTTGGTATTTTTTCATTCTGTTTCTGTAAGAGTAAGAAGTCTCGGATATTGGCCATCGATCACAGAATATCGAGTATCGATACTCCGTTGTAAAGAGAGAATGAGACGCAGTAGATGGCTACCTATAGACAGTGACGTACATGTGAATTTGCTTGAATAAGTAGGACTCTAGCCCCAAATGACAGTAAACAACAACATCCTCCTTTCATAAATAACATCCACGATGTATAGGCATCTTAATCTAAAGAGATACATCCTGCCTAACATTTTCGCATAACACCCTTAAATGCCATTTAAATCCTCGGTCTTTTTTGAACAAGCAAAACATCAGATGGGCTTTCACCATAGCTTACACAATTGACCCTAATCTGTAAAAAATACACTTCGCTTCCTATCTGATTGTATACACTTTGCCGCGGCACGACTGGCCGAATCCTAGCATTCATTTACATCATTTCCATGGATTCACAGGATAAATCTCCACGGTACTTAAACGTTTACATCCGACATGAAACATTCGCCTTATATTATCATTAAGTTCTTCTTTTCATAGTGTCCAACCACCCACTGACTCTTTTGTAATCAGGATTAAGCGTATTCGCTCTCAAGTTTAATTTATTCATCTCTTCAGAGAGAGAAGCAAAAAGGACCTCCGTAAAACTTGCTCAGCTTTGGGGGTGGAGGTGTGCTACGTTAAATGCAATCATGCATGGGAAACGAGGTTAGCACAACAATTTGCCAGCTGGAGCCAAGGGGACAAATACGAAATGAGCTGGTCATAAAGTCCTGCGATGTTATTAATTGCGTGGCGAGTGGAAAGTTTTGTGGCCGAATGGACATTGGATATGGGATTGTGTGATATCGCTTTAAATAGCTGCATGTGGCCCAAAAAGGGATGTTGCATAATTTTGAACATGTATTGGATTTGTAACAAAATTCTTGAACATCATCGAGAAGGTTTTTATTTAAGAAGTTAAACTGTTAATTAGCGTTGCAACTAGGAGCAGTTTTGAACTTAAATTATTCTTCATGTCGGGATAAGCCTTCAAGGTAGTCCTCAAGCATAACTCAAGATTACAGTAAGGGCACTCATTGTATCAACAACCGCAGATAAAATTATCCGCCATATTTTCATTCTCTTTTGAAGTATTACAGGCTTACGTTTCGTTTGAGCTTGTGATGTTGAGATGCTTGTAAAGCCTGCTGGAGTATGGACAGAAAGAGAAGGGCCTCCAGTTTTTGTCCACGAGCTTGGCGCAAACTCGATTAAACGCCCTTTTCCCGATGACACCACTTTTAAACTTACCCTGGTATAGGATCCCCTGGCGACAGTCCTGACTACTTGTTCAAAAATGCTCTTACTCGTAAAGATCATTAAAATAGCAAGGATTGGTCTTCAGTCACTCAGATTTTATGCGCATGCATCACAATCGATAAAGAGTGTATCCAGTAAAAGGATACGTCGCAAGTGCGAACTTATTTGTATAGGAGCATGAGTTTTTGTTTCATTTGGCCTTTGACCTATTTAGACTTGTAAAAAGTGGTCAAAATCGAATTCAAGAAATCGGTCGTAGTACTCTCTGCCAACCAAACAGTCACTATCGAAAAGAGCACTGTAATCGACATTGACAATATCGTCGCAGGTACATACTTTCATTAAGCATGGAACACTAGAACCTGCCTGTTTCACCACGTCTGTTTCCCGAATCGTACCAATAAGGCACTTTTGTAGAATTCTTGCCTCGGACAAGGTTAGAGACTTTACGAATGCTTAGCTAATGGGGAACAAGGAGAAATGTGTGCATGATATACAGCTTAAGGATATCCACCAAGAATGTATAATTTTGCGCGATAAACCAAAACAAAAAAAAGATACCTTCAAGAAATATTTGGATCAACTTTCTGCGGTTTAAAACGAATTTGCAAGGACTATAGGGTCATGAACTTCGAGTGCCAAACAATCGACAAATAATAATAACAATAGTAATAATGACCGACTAGCAACAGCCGCCTTGAACTAAAATAGACTCACATTTACATCCATTATCATCAGACAGACAATAAACAAGATATTCATCCATAAAAGAGGGCAAAAACCGTCAGAGTACATAAAATGGAGAAAATATTTTACTGTCATGTCTGATATGTATGAAATGTCTTTGAACCAATAAAGATGGTTTTCAAATTGGAATTCGCATGATGGCTCTCTTCAGGATTTTATTTTGGGTGATAACAAATCTTTTTTTTTTTCATGAGAAAACGCGTAAAGGATATAAATCACGAGTGGGAGTAACCTTACCATAGCAACTATAGAACATAAGGCTTAAGCTTAAGGTCAATTGTGGTAAAGAAGGTCCTGGATATATTCAGCGACTGTTATAACTACTACTGCCCAAAACTAAGCATATGAAATTGAGGAATGAAATACATTTTTAGCCTTTCATCTCTCCATTTGACGTTTGCAAAGCACCTGCTTAGGTTAGGTTACGTAGGCTAGCTTAGGTTCATTGTGATATTACAGAATCTCTAAGAACTTTCTAAGCAACTACTCTCTGAACCAATAGGCGTTTAGTATGCAACCCTAGATGCGGCTGATGCTTTTGTTAGCCAGTTGTCAATGTAGGTTTGATAGACCTTGGTAGCTGGGTGGAGAGTGTTGTAGAATAGTCTTTTTCTCTTCTTCACGCATGTACAACCTGGACACCTTCTTCTCAATGCACTTGTCACGTGTCATATCCCAAAATGTTCTCTACCTTCAAACTATAATGAGCTCAAGGGACCTTCGGGATCTCCTCCTCACTCTTGGGCTTTCCCAAAAAGTTATACGGCGTTGAATAACTTGGGTTCTGACATCATCTTGAACAACCTACACAGAACTTATTTTAACAACAACGGCTTCTGCAATCCACTTTGAACACAATGAACTCGGAAAAAAAGCCTAATCTGTATATCAGTATAAAAGCATCCATACCCTCTTCCAGGTGATTATATTCTTTGTCTCAATATGTAATTCCGATGGTCCTAAGTGAAAAGCTCAACTTTCTAGTCACAAGAAAGGTCTCAAAAAACGACGAACTCTGCCTTCAAACTGCAATAAATCATTGGATTCAGAGGATTGAATGTGTATGCCGACATACATTTGATTGTGCTAGAGATAAACCAACGACTATCTCTTCTAAGACTGGAATAAATTATGACAATAGACAGAAACCCAGGCCAGTGTTCAATGAATTACTAGTCACCAAGAGCCCAAACTTTAAGTGCACGTTTTGGGGTACCAGATCTACCATCATAATGGGTGTTACTTATAATAAGTCCATTTAGAAGTAGAATTAAAGTAGAACAAAGGTCCAGCGAAGTCTGAGTGTTCGTCCACAGAATTTATCGTTTCTAAGATCCCTACGAATATACAAGCTAGAAAATACCATATATTGAATCTCTTTACTTTAAATCTAAAGCATAGAATACATAAACACCAGTACTTGATGGAGAGTGCGTTGAGATACTGTGTGTTCGAATCACAAAGTCATTTCAAGTCACCACATTTTGCAAGCGTCTAACAAACATCCAAGAGATGTCATATGAAAGCTATTTTATTTCTTCAAAAATATTTTCACTTACAAACTAGTCCTTGACCTATTATGGTTGGCTTTGGCTTGTGGCTAAGTATTTGTTTCCATTAACAGAACTGAGCACCATAGTAACTGTATCTTAACTGTGTTTTTATCAATACCACTAACTGTCCAGATTGTAGATTGCACAGTTGCACAATTTCTATCTCTATTTTGTTGCCAAAGAATAAATAGTTAATGCATGAGGTAAAATCCTTTTATCTGTTCCAATCCAATCCATTTTCGTTGCTCATTCAAAGTGACTCATTCCAATCAATTCCCTTTTTCTTAGAATGAAAATCGAAACCAAAATGTAATCTAAATCTGCTGAATAGCAAACTATCGACTTTCTCTAGATGGAACTTGAAAACTGTCATAAATTGAATGACAAACTACTGCTCAGGCGGGCTTATAGGTCAGCTTATAGTGTTTCCTTTCGCAAAGTTACCTCCCAGTCGAGAAAAGAGAAAAAACTTCTCCCCCTAAACTCTGTGCCATAAAAAAATGCTATTATTTTTAGCAAATTGTATTTTGGAAGGGAGTTTGCACGCCGAAAACTTTTTAATTCTTTCCTTGTCCTTCGGCTGTGCGTTTAACTTTTTCGAACGCGCTGCTCCTTAATAGGATTTCTGTTGGGACCGAAAAAAAAAAAAAAAAACTTTATCCATAAAAGATAAAACAAATTGCGTCTTTCAATCTCTTTTCCAAAAATATCCCCCCACCTTGGAGGCACATTTTGAAGAATCACAGGATTAATAGACAACATGTGCCTGACCTTTGTCAATAGAATGCATAAAGTCCTGCACTAACACTTTAAGGACACTTTAATCCAATTTAACGGATGGCATATAGATTTGCTGATAATTCATCATCATTTAGCAGACATTTCGTCACTATGGCAACAAAACAGAGCAAGACGTTGAGCTCTACATCTCCATCCATCGAATGGATGTGTTAAGCCACCGCAAAGGGCAACCATTTTACTTGATGGACTCGTGCGTACTATGTATCGTAGTCAAGGGATCAACATCCAATCGTTTTGTCAAAGATTCACATTTGCTGTTCTTTTGTGGTGGCATTTGGCAAAGAACAAAGTAATAAAGGAATCAATAATCGAAAATTACATGCGAACATCTCGGGACACACACAATTTCGCTGATCACACAGCATGTCGTCGATGTAGTCTTGACGTATAAGTGGGTGCTTCAATCTGTGTCCTTTGGAGTGTGTCATCTTGAAAAGTTTCCGTGAAAATCTTTTCTTTTTTCCATCCAACAGTCGAGTTGTTATTCCTTGAAAGAGCGAGATTAAAAGGATGGGCGAAGGGGAACCTGCGAAAGAGGAACCAAAAGGAACTTTGAAAATTTGATTGCCTGACGTAAGGTAGGGATACGACCAAAGGAAGGAGGTGTAATTTCTAGCGGCACCCCGCGCTTTGACTTATTCTTTACTTTGACGGAATCTCCTTGCTTTGAGATGTACTACTTTCGCTCATCGACACAATGATAGGAGGAAGATTGTAAAATCGTTGCGTCGGTAGATTTTGGACGATTCCGTTTTGATGGTAGGCACAAGAGGTTGTGTGGGTGGAGTGCACAAGTGTCACAAGAATCTCATTACAAATAATGATATTTCCCTCTCAAGGTTTGTTTGCGTATCTGAAATTAATTTAAGATTAAGATTTCTTCTTTCAATTTGTTTGCTTGTTTACGTAAACAGCTGAAAGGTGCCAAGGATGTATCGGGTGTCTGACTATTTTTGGAAAAACGTATTTGGCTGCGAGGATATGCGAATGTAATTTGTTATTCCAACTTTGACCATCAACTGCGATTCAGGAACAGACACAGAGAAGTGTGTGTGGTAAATAGCGAAGTTCCTTATATTGGCACTTTATCGTCAAACTTTTTAAGTAAATATATACATTACATTGGCCTATATGACCTAGATACATATGTAAATATAGGATTTAGAAGAATGTTTGCACCGCAGACTGTCTAAAATTGAAGGCCAAAAATTGTACTTATCAGTACTAATATACATTGCTGCAGGAGGAAAAAAGAGAGCCCAGAAAGATTCCAATAGTATTGGAATTCAATTGAAAAAAGTTGTATACAATTTGTTGAAGCAATGAAAGCAGCTTTAAAACCAGGCTAAGATTATTGCATCCCAACGGTGAGCAAACTAATCTATAGTTTCCCAACATATGACTCGCCATTCGCAAGAGAAGATCAGTGTCTAGGATATTCCTTAACAACTTTTGTTCCCTAGTAAGTGGTAGGGCCTCTACAATTTCTGCTCGGTTCTGGTAATATACCTCAGCTATCCCTTAGACTTTAGAGATTAGGATGGTGTTACTGGTGAATATTAAGAGAACATAAGTGCATGATAAAGCTTACAGTATAACTCAGAGATATATAAAAAGGTAAAAGATAAGAACTACAGTCCTTTTGTTAGAAGTTCCTCTTAGATCTTTCAAAAGGAATTGACATCACTGATTTCAATTGAATCACTGACTTTAACTGACTTCAAGCAACTGATTTCAATCAGTGACCGCTATGTATGGCTTCAAGTGACTTCAAAGAATGCAAAGCAATCAAAAGGACAGAAATACACCAACTTTTTGGGGAACAAAAGACGTACATATGTATGTAGGTCGCAACTATGCCACCTGCGGTGAACTGTTTCCATTTTGGAAATCACAACATGTCTACCACTCACATGAAAAGTGAAAAGTTCAAGCTACTCTTGCAAAAACACCGTTTCTTTGTCTTGTCGACATGACCCGTTTTGTATCTGTTTTCTCCTTCACTCTGACATTCTCAAGTTATTGAGTAAGGACGACATTTTTACCACAAAATAAAAAATCCAATGGTGAAAGCATGTCCTGACAGTGTCGATTGGGGACACGAGAAATCTGCACGTGGCGCTTGAAAAGTACATCACCACCTTAAGTGTCACTGGGACCAGTGTGTTGCTAGTCTCAGGAGTCAATCCTTTTTCTCTACATACCAACAGTACGTGTGGTCATCATGATAAGTAGTCATCTTTTTTTTTTGTGATGATTTATGAATTGTGGTTGGAATTTTACTATCCCAATGGACAATTCCTTCGTTTGATTTATCTATCCTTACAATCGACAAAGGCATGTATAACTACGACACTCGGTCCATTATCATTTGGCGAAATTTTATTTCACACATAAATATGCCATGCATAAGCATCCTGTCGCGAAATTCTTTCATGTTTATTGTCTATAAATAGAATGTGTCGCATATTTTCCAGCCGCAATGTACCTTTAACATTCACCATTCCGTTAGATACAGGTACGTACGTTCAATATTAAATTTTTTATTCCTTCATTTGCATGTGTGTAACATAAAACCAAATAACCCCACTTGATTGATGCTGTAAGCTCTGTAAGCCGACTTTTTATTACCCGAAAACCACCCCGCGCGCCGCACAGTCACAGGGGAAAATAGCTAAATTCCACATCATTTGAATAATTCCCAACGAAACAATGAATTTCACGCTTTAACGAATTTTCAGTTGCAATTTCCAACAATGAAATGAGCGCCTTCCATTCCCTTCCACCCCTAATGGCGCACAGAAAAAAAGGACTCACATTTCGAAAGCTTGTTTGAATGTGGTGGCTGTGGGAAGCCTAATCAAATTCGATTTCCGGTCGCAGGAAGTATCTGAAAGCTAAATGAAGTGTTTTGATAAATGAGTGGTTACCAGTGCAGTTCAATGGAATTCAATAAATTTGGCTCTCATCCCAAGAGTGATTCGAAAACGAATGAGGTTCTATTTTACTTTTTTTTCAAAACAATTTGTTTAGTATTTAACCTGGTGATATATTGCTGTTGGATTTGGGGGCAGCAGCAAAATTTAGCAAAGAGGATGGCTGACCAAAATTTGCATATCCTTTTTCCGGTTGACCGCCCTTCAACATTAAAATTTAATTGCATTATTCAACGAGATGAAGATTGTCTGTATCGAGCGTCGATTCCGTGGTAAGATGGTTGTACTTCCAGACCAATGCAAACCAACCGCCAGTTAGATGGTTGAGTTCTATCCTGAGTCGACATTTCCATCGGTTCCAAGCGAATGTGTTATATCATAACTAAAGTTATCTCTACCATGAAACGAGTTGTTTGCATAAATTCATACTTTGAGGAGATGTAAATAATAGGGATTAAGGATGATGGTGGATAAGGTTGCGTCATGGCCTTTTAATAGTTTATAAGATACAACTTGTGACTGAGTGCGGTGGATGGATGGCGATGCTGGAAAATACCACTTACAAATAACTTATACGCACGTGATGGAAGTTCGTTATCAAAACGACGTCGAGGAGTGCTTTGTACACTTCTGCAATGCATTAACTAACAGCAACTGGCTTAAGGAACCCGAAAAGCACCTACAATGCATGGATTGTGTTGCTTTAGAACCAAGAGAAACCAGCACCACAATAGGGCAGGTGTAAATAGCTTTCTAATAATAAGAAATATGTTTTCAACTAGAGTACGCTAGTAAAAGTCAAACAAGGCACTGAAAATGGCTATTAAAGGCTAATAGTCGGATCGTTTACCAGATCCATAAGAGAGGAGACATTCTAAACTGCGCCAACTATAGAGACATCAGTCTTCGTGCAAAATCTTTTCTGCGATACTGTGTGAACGGCTGAAACCTTTTATCAACAGCCTGTTATGCCTCTATCAGTGAGGTTTCAGGCCAGGTAAGTCCACCATCAAAATCTTCACACTACGACAGATCCTGGATAAAAGAAGTCAGTCAGCCAAGAGGTCAACATCATCTGTTTATCGATTTCAAAGCCGCCTATGACACCATCTATAGGAACGACCTGTATAAAGCCATATCTAGTTTTGACATCCTTGCCAAACGTCCGTCAGTGCAGGAGAATACTCGCTGATGATCATACAGACCCTTTCGAAGTCAAAAGGACAAGGTGATTCGCAGTCATGCGACTTCTTTAACGTCGTACCGTGACCGGTGCATTTGTAAACATTGAAAGAGAAGCGACCAAAATGGGTTTAGCAATAAACGAGGGCGAAACCGAGTACATGCTGTCAACAAGAAGGCACAATTGGACAGAACGTCACAGTGGGCTGCAACAACCTTGGCTCTGCTATTGGCTCTGACAATAATACCAGCACAGAAATCAAGGAAAAAATAACCTTTCCCAATTGTTTTTCAGTCTAATAAGTCAATTTAATAGAATATCTCTATCTCGAAGAGCTAAGGAGACTCTGATAAGACCCTGATCATTCCAGTCCTTCTTTACGGCGCTGAGACATTAACTTCTTTGAAAGCGAATGAATATATTCTTGGTCGCTTTGAGAGAACAATTGTTCCGAAAATATTCAGTTCCATTTGCGTTGATAGGTTTTGGAGGAGAAGATTCAGCGATGAACTATACGAGCTGTACAGCTACATCGACCTAGTCAAAAAACTGTGTATTGGATGTCTGAGATGGATAGGACATGTGGAGCGAATGGTCACCAACGTTCGGAGGGACGACGCAGTAGGCCTCCTCGCCGCAGGTTGTACGTACAAATTCAAGGGGATCTCGACAACTTGGAGTGCACGACTAGACGCAATTAGCTAGAGGATTGTTGGTTGATTGTTAACCACGAACGCCATCTACGTAAGTAAGTAAGTACGTACTAAATATCTTGACAACTGAATTTCATTGGTAACTTTGACAGCTTCTAAAAGATAACAATTAGAAAAAAGTTGTTTTTGCTATCTGGGGGATATACCACAAAACTAAAAATACAAGTGAAATTTGACAGCTGTTGAAATTGTGTGTTGCTAAGCCATAAAATGTACTGTGTTATTTTTAAAATTGTCAAATTTCACTTGTAGTTTTGTGGTACAGGCCCCTGGCCACTTTAATTTTTCCCCTTATTCAAGTAGGTCTCGGTATTGTTAACTTTAAACGGACCCTCAAGCTTCGCTGGACTTTTGATGATGCATGTGTCAGATAGGACTCTTTATACATCGAAAATGTGGGTGCCATGGCTCAGTGGTTAGTGCGTTGGACTACTGCGCAAGGGGTTCCAAGTTCGAATCCAGAAAAATACCATCAAACGTTTTTTTCACGGCCTCACCTCTTCCGAGTATCTGACAAATATTCAAGAGTATAATTGTCATGAGAAAGCTTCTCAAAACCACTCTGCCCTTCGGGTACGGCATAAAACTGTAGGTCCCT
Organism: Chalcosyrphus nemorum; assembly: GCA_949716465.1. Classification (NCBI taxonomy): domain Eukaryota; kingdom Metazoa; phylum Arthropoda; class Insecta; order Diptera; family Syrphidae; genus Chalcosyrphus; species Chalcosyrphus nemorum. Next base: position 2,118,558 of record OX454332.1, read on the forward strand.
TCTGTACATGCAGAAATGTATACCACGCACAACATGTACAGTTGTGAGAAGCTAGGTCTTGGCCCTCTATGGGCTGCTTACGGCCTAATATTTATTTATTTTTATACATCGAAAATGCAAAAATTACTTAAAGATCTTAACTACACATTCTAGACCTTTTAGCTCGTCCATTACTAGTATAAGCTTTTTGATTTTGTAGCCCGGAAGATAAAAAAATTGAACACCAATTCTCTACATCATACATATTATATAAAAGCATCAAACACATCAAAAGGATATTCCAAAGAAACCAAGCGCTCTAATTCCAGTGATTCTTTGAGTGGCTATGCTCATTGATTGAGATTTAAGGATTTTCACGTCCTCAATTGAAAGTGTTTTGACACGATTTCACCATTCTTGAACCAAATGCCCTTTTTCTAACCAAAATGTCATCCTCAGTCAATTATCTCAGATGAGAAAAGGGGAAAAAATCCGAAATTGGCAACGGTTTCCTTCCTTCACGCTAAAGGCGAAAGAAGTTCTTTTTTCCTTGTGGTAACTGAATTTCAGACTTTTTCGTGAAAAGTGGTTCGGTACCGATAACAGGCGCACATTAATTTGTATAAAAAAGGATCCAACAAAAAAATATATATATCTAATGCTGACACGTGTTGAGTCGCTTGCCCCTGGTTGGTTAGCAGTGAATTATCCTTTCTAACATACGTTTTGTATAAGGATGTGTATTATGTGTTTCCTTGTAATAAATAAAGTAAGTTTTAGTGGATAAACTCATGATGAATAGAAGATGTGTAATTGAATACATAAAAGGAAGAAGGGGACTCTTCACAAAACATTTGAAAGAAGCTGCTTACGGTGGTCCGTCATTATGGTTCATTTATAGGATACATTTGTTGTGAAACGCTTACTCTGTTGCCCTCAAGTATTTGCCTACAAAGCAAAAGCGGTAGTAGAAACAATCAAGATGTGGCTTAAGAAAGTCAAAGTAAAGTCCACAAAAGCGGAAAATTACTTCAGCTTTGATGAGAATTTCATGAAAAACTTATTGCGGCAAAGTAAATAACAAAAGTGCAGAAAATTGCAATGAAATTGGATGAACATTGAACATCTCTCGATGTCTTATTATCATTCTGCAGATGAGAGATGTATCTAAGGAAAAGCATTGTGCAAATTGACATTGTAACGGAAAATACTTGCGAAGGATAATTGCTTTACTTGATACAAAAGTATAGACGTTCTGCAATCGTTCTGCAAAGTGCAATAAAGTCCATACGTTTTGAACCTTTTTGCATTAGATTTTATTTATTTTTTTTTTTGATTGGGAATACCACTTAAGAGGCTATATAGTAGTTCCTTTCATCCTCAATTGCGACTTCAGTTACAGGATGTCCCAATCATTACCATCAATCTAGTCACAGCCTGGTTTCCACACCACACCATAGCGAAAGGCTATGATAGAGTATCCTCCGTTCTTCTAGGCACTTTGTCCATTTCAAAAGTAATGTTACCCTTACGGTTGTAACTCGTTGACCAGAAACCACCACACTTGTCCTATTTTGTGGCACAGGAAGCTCGTCATTAATAATTTTGAGTAATCAATTTTCGTAGAAATTCGCAGTTGATATCACGTTAGGGACTACCTCAGATACTCTTATCTTATATTAGGTCTAGCAAATCACGGCATCCTCATAGGTATTCTCACGGGACACTCACGGTTTGGACTTCATGTCAGACGTCTAGGCAGGCTTTAATGATTTCTGCAGAATTTGAAGGGATGAAGAAGAAAGAATGTTATTCCTCGCCTTTGTATCTGTCCCGCTCTTTCTAATAAGATAAGAATTAGTCTTGAGACCTCCTCCTTTCGAGATTTAGTCTATCTGTGTTGGCAAAATATCAAGCGTATCCTTATTTCTCTCTGTTCTGTTGTAGCAGTCAAATTGATCCACTGGTTTTACAATGGATCCTCCGGGGCAATGTGTGTCTTTAACCCTAACCTACCTATTGTGGGTGCCGTGGCTCAGTGGTTAGTGCGTCGGACTACTGCGCAAGGGGTTCTAAGTTCGAATCCAGAAAAATACCATCAAAATGATCAGTCAATAAGGATGAATGGTGGAATGAATCTTCGGGTCTCCCTCAATACTCTCCACAACAATGACACTTTCTGTGCACTGTATAACGTGTCTGCGGGTACTTATTACCAATTTAAGTATACACAAAGGTCCAATAATTACACTGCACCGTACGTTTTACAAACGGAATCAGAATTTTCGAAATGAATTTCGCACAACTTTCAAACGTTATTCTGCCATAAATCTATTCACATTAGAATTTCAAACAAAATGGAGTGTAACCCAGCTATCAGCTGTCAAATTTCTTTAGTAATTCATTGGAAAAAGTGGTGCCAAGTTAAAAAATTGGGCAAGTGCGAGGAGGGCCTCGTGCAATAGTGTTCCGGACATTTTATATTGTCATTAAATAGAAGGCAATTTATTCATATCCTGCATAGGTTCAGGTGTACCTGTACTGGTTTTGATATGAATAATGTAATGTCTTGTACGTAGGTATGTCCTAGTAATACTGAGCTGACATTCCAGTCCATTTTAATTTGCACTTTCGATATAAAACATGTATTGTATTCGTGCAAAAATTGGAACTAGAGATATTAAACAACTCTGAAATTACGTTGATAGAGAAGCTCGTTATAGTGTGTCTGCCGATTCTGTTTTTCTGTCTGTATGACGAGTGAATCAATTTACTTCAAATTTCATGTTAGGGAGCTATTGCATGGCCACTAAAGGGGACATTGAAATTTTTGTTCTAGCCCTACTCTTAAAACCCCCTTCACGTAGTGCCATTTTCACAAACACGGAGTTTTTTCCAAAATGGTTTCAACGATTTTGATAAAATTTCATATTTCAGTTAGTTTAGGCGTACCAACCTTTTGGATAAAAATGCATATAACGGTACTTTGCTTACTTAATGGTTTAAGTAAAGAAAAACATTGGCGATACTTGACATGCGAAGGAGTACAGCATTTAGAGTTTTAAAAATTTAAGAAAAAAATTAAAAAAAAAAACGCAAAGTTAAAAAAAAAATTATAGTTTTTTTAAACTTATTTAGCTTTCAACAGCAGCATAGAGCTAACGTATACGATCCATTCGTGCAAATGACTTAGTTTTTGAAAAATAGAAATCGAATGAGGTAGCAGCAAGAGAAGATTTAAGAATATAGGGAACGCCATCCGCTCTTCTAAAATCTGTAACTCGGGAACAACTTGGCGGATTTGGATGAAACTTGAAATTTGAGCCAATCCTAGTATCAGTAATGATCTACTGCAAAAATTATTTAGGAAACATGAAAACTGGGGGAGATACAGTGGGGTACCTAGATACCCCATTTTTTTAATTTTTCGCAGAAAATATATAAGATACAGAAATTTTCGTACTTATTTCACAATCTACACAAAATTCTACGTATCTCCAATTTTTTTCATATTTTTAGCATTTATGGTCTGGCCGCTAGGGGGGGGGGACAACATTTTTCAAATGTTTGGCAAGCTTTTTTGTTCAACAAATTTTGTCAGAAAAAAATATTTCTTACATATGTGGAGCCCTTGCAAAATTCTCTTTAATTTGATATGCCACATGATGGGGAACAAAATAATTTTTATTTGCCCTTCATACAAGGTGCCCGAAAAAGGGCTCCCAAAAAGAAATTCATTGCCGCCATCTTGTGCAGGCTTCCACATAATGTATACATAGCGAAAGTTTCGGCTCTCTATGTCTAACGGTTCAAAAGTTACAGGGCTGTGACAGACTGACGGACAGACGGACAGACGGACAGACAGACACCGTATCAAACCCATAAGTGTTCCGTCTTACCTTTTAAGGTCCGGAACACTAAAAACACTCTAAAATAGCCATATTACTATCAAGTTATTTCCCACTTTTTTTCAGGAAGAATTATGAGTAGGGATAACGAAGTTTTAGTAACCGATCGCTTTATTAACATCATAACCGTTTCTCGTTTGCAAAAGTTATTATTACCCTGAATGCTAATAGAGCCATCAAATATGAATAAAAACACTTTAAGAGCACTTGCCTAAAACCCTGAATGCGGTTATTCTTACTCCAAACAATCCAATCTTCAACAAACCACTCGTTAAAAAATGGGGAAAAAATTACGTATACGCCCTAGAATCCCCATCCACAGTGTGCACTTGAAACTCATTTAAGGTATTTCTGGAATCGTAATCGTAAAGAAATTTCCAAAAAGAAAATAAAATTGTTAACGAATTTTCGCACTTAAACTTTTGCAATAAAACCAAGTGGAGCAAGCAAATTTTTCTTGCTTCTTTTGTTGATAAATGTGGACGAAGCTAAAGTCCTCCGATCCCAAGCGCTGACTCAGTGTAGTGTATAATTATGAAAGCATTTATATTAAAGATTTCTTAACGAAAAACTTTTCACATATCTAGCGCTGAAGAGGACATAAAAATCTTTCAAACATCCCATAGAGAGGACGATAATTTAAGTCCTTAAAGAATTCTTTTTTTATGGAATCGCTTTAAAAGTGATGGAAAGCCATACACAGTGCTAGGGAGAGGTTTTCTCCCTGCTGATGATGACAACGTGACGAAAACCTTTCATCCCCGCTTATTCTTTCATTGGGAAATTACGTTGTATGTATAACGTTTACCTTACGCTCTGTTATGCACACATACTCAAGAGCTAATCCTTTGTAACGTAAAACAATGAGGACTGCAATGTTAGGGCTGCCATAAACAATAGAAAAGTTTACACAACGAGTTACGTTCGCAGTTGGAGGACTTTTTTTTTTGCTGTTGTTGTTGTTGTTTATTCGCATAATGTAGGTAATGTCCTGTAGGGTGTATTTTATTTATTTTTGTTGATTGGAAACAATAGGATAAGAGCTGGAGGCAAATGCTTTTGCATTTGTGTACCGGAACTGAGAGCCTACGGTGGTGCTTGTAATTGTTCCCGGTCACCATGTAGTGCAGGGTGGTGCTAATAAACATCACCACGGCACCAGTGAGTGTTTTATCTTGTTTGGTTGGAGTGTATTTTTTTTTTTTGTTCTTATTTATTTGTAATAATGTCTGTAGGATAGAAATTTTTTAAAGCCTGATAGAAAATTACAACGTTATTTGTATCGTATTATAGGCACTATAAAGAGCTATGAAGAAGCTATCAGGTTGAAAGAAGAAAGTTTTCGGTCCTACAAAGCCATAAAATCTGACGCAAGCCGAAAGAAGTTTAAACAAGCCAGGAAAACAGAAGTGCCTATACAATTCTGACAAAAGAGCAAGAGGCATGCTTCCCCAATGAGTATTGCAGTCTTATGTTGTCTTTCAAGCCTCTGATCCTTGGTTAGATTTGGAGCCATCTCTAACCATAGCCAGTGCCGAAAGTCGATCTGATACTTACGCCACAGCTTCGGAGTCATAACATCAGACGGCATATCCAATTTTAAGGGGAAGGTGTCGCTCCAGTACGGATCATACCAAAAGCCACCTCGTCTGAGCCAGAAAACTTAGAACGACTTGAATCTTTTTGAATTCACATATTTTGACAAGAGAAGATTGTTATCCAGAATTACTCCTAGATATTTGTCTTCGCCTGAGAGGAAGATGGTGACGTCTTTTAGTACTGGCTGAGTCAGACCGGTCATGATAATTTTCGTAAAGAGAACAACCTTTGCGTTTCCTTAATGTAAAGACAAGCTCAAATTTTGACATACCGCAGGCGTAATGCAATTATGGTTGGGCCTTTACACGTATGCATTATATTAAGTTTCATCGATTTTGAAAAGGCGTTTGATAGTGTCAATCGGGAATTTATTTGGCGTGCCTTGCGCAGGAGAGGCATTCCTAATCAATTAATACCAATCATTAAGGCTACATATGATGGGTCCATATGTCACGTCTTGCACAGAGGAAGGCTGTCTGAGGAATTTAAAGTGGGGTTCGACAAGGCTGCATACTTTCACCAATACTGTTTTTATTGGTGATTAGCGATGTGCTGAGTGCAACCTTGTCAACAGGAAATTGACTCTTACATCTGAACTCAAGCACCTCGACTACGCCGATGATGTATGCTTTCTGTCTCACAGAATAATGGACCTTGACCAAATGACAGCAAATGTGGAGAGGGAAGTAGGCGTCGTTGGGCTGAAAATCAGCCTAGGACCGAACTCATCAACTCATGTATGCATTGCTGGACAAATAATTGAGAGATTAGAGAGTTTCCAATACCTTGGGAGTATTGTCTCAACCGATATCGGGACCGAAATGGATATAGCCAGCCGAATAGGTAAAGCAAAATCTAGGTTTGGAATGCTATCCACAATTAATTAGCCTAAACACCAAGCCACGACTGTTCCGTTCCAACATTGAATCCGTGCTGCTATATGGATGTGGTACCTGGAGAGTGACCGTCACTATCACGAGGAAACAGCAAACGTTTGTCAATAGGTTTGGATATTCTGGCCAAACCTCTATCTCTAACGAACAGCTTTATCAGAGAACGGGCCATATAAGCACAACCATATGACGACGAAAGTGGCAGTGGATTGGTCACACTCTCCGAAAGGGTGACAGATCCATAGCTAACCAAGCGATGCAATGGAACCCGCTTACCCAGGATGGCAGGATACGTGGCGGTCCTAGGAGTACGTGGCGCATAACAGTGGAGAAGGAAGCAAGGCTGAGGCATATTTCCAGAAATCGCACACGATGGCGCGTAGGTATTGTAGAAGCCCTAGGACCCACAAGGGGATACAGAATTTAAGCATTATATTAAGTTGAATACACACTTAGCTTGTAACGTAGAGAAACAGATTGTGGCTTGAACCATGTCTACCCGTCTATTCTGTACAGAGAAGTCCATATCTTTGTCTGTAGGTCACTAGTTTTAAATTATGAGTGAATAGAGAAGGCAATAGGGATGCCGAAATGAAATGGATCCATTCTAGAAGTTCATATGAAGCTCTACGTTTGTGTAGGTACAATTAAAAAGCGCCATGGTATTCGCTACAGAGAAATAAAAGACTGCTATTTATTATACAAACTGCGACTTATACTTTTTGAAACACAAGAATGAGTTTAAGTTCAAACAATAGCAAAATATATTATAATAACCTAAACAAATTTTTATAACAAATATACATAGATACTTAAAATAGAAAGAAATCTTTCATTCCTTTTCACTAAAAAAGCATAGAAACATCTAACAAACATTTGTATGGGGTTAGTAAATTTTTCTATCTATGGAGCAATTAGGATGCATCTGAACACGACACACAATATGTGAATAATTGCACAGCAGTGTCACAAACAAAAGGACACAAGATATTCGAGCAAAGCAAATGTATGCCGCTGCCATCCCTCTGTTGCAGTTTTTATATTCTTTTTTAATTGCAACACAAACATAAATCCAACATGATTTACAGCATCAGACACAAATGGAAAAAAGATTAAATCCCTTTCGTTTGCTTGCCACTCCACATACATAATTTACTTGGATTTAAAAGTCCGGAAAACGGAAATGAATAAATTTTCCCCCGTGGCTATTTCGAAGGACATGGGAATCGCACTGCTGCTTACTACTGCTCATTTTAAATGCTCCACCTAAAGAGGACTTGATGCAATGTGCAAGGGACGAAATGCGTGAAACTTTCATCAAAATTCAATCGAAAATTTAAAAGGCATGAAAGCGTGAAAAAAAAGTCCTTCATAATGCTCCAACACGTCGGTCGGTTGGAAAACAAACAAATTTCTAACCGTATTCTGCGATCCATTGTGAATCGGAGTAGAAAGAGTTTTCAACAATAAATCGTTCTTGACCCAGCAGATGAAATTGTATTTACACTAAGGCGAGTACTCAAGGATGTTTTATTGAGTCGATTTTTCTTTGACTTTATAATGTGCTCTTTCTTTGAGGGTACCTACATACATATGTACTTTTATTGCTGTATTTAAACTCGTATTTGCGTTGAGAGTTACTTTTTTTTATATCCTTACGGCGTCGGCTATAAACCCAGAGCAAACTGAATCACTCATCTGTGGGTCCTGGTACATGAAATCAGTTAACTGCCTTTCTCAGTCGGCTGCACTCGCTTATGTGCACGAATTTTTCTATGATATTTAAGTGCTTTTTTATACTTACGACTACGTCCTGTAATAACGAGCTTGTAATCTTGAAAAAGAAAACATGAAAGCCATCAATTTGAAATTGGAAGGGATGGAAAGAAGTTGGCTTTAATGTTCCATACTGAAGGGCTTATTAAAGAAGCAAACTATAATTCGTTTTCGTGGTTTAAATTATATTTAAAAAAAATTTATTTCTGAAACCTTCAAAGTATATAGTCATAAAAAAAGAACAGCCATTCATGAAGTAGTATCAGTAAGTCTTAAGAGCACACAATTCAACGATGAGTTTTTGCTGGATTACTTCTACAAAAGTTGCATTCACTACTCGTAGGAGCAATTACTTTGAAACATCAGCATGATTATGTTTTTGAACTTTAAATGGTATACTATTGCCTTCAATCTGACTATATTCCAGAGGATCTTCAGTGGCAGTAAGTTACAAAATCCATTACTAATGGGGGCTAGTCAGGGTAAGGAACGCTTTCTTTCCTCAGCTCCATCATCTTCTTTATGACAATTTCCAATAGCAACATGTGCAAAACTGATTGGGCGAATTTCAAAAGCAAGTGAATTTTTCACATGATGAATGAAGAACTCTTCCTCGCTCGATCTTTTCTAAAAAATATAGGTTGATAGGTTGATTTATATTCTACCCACTGGAGGCTCTGAAAGATTAACTATGATTGTCCATAAGCCATGCTCTGACTTCATCCGGTCATGTCGAAGATTGTACATAAATTGGTTCAAACTCCAACTGCAGCTCTATAAGATTGGCTTCATGTTGCGTCACCAGTTCTGGACGTCCTGCTAATATTAACTGGTTTTCAAGTTACCTTCTGCATGCTTTTGTGACATCAAAAAGCTTTGCGTCTATTCCGATCCTTTGTGACTCAATATTGAAACCATTTTGAATACAACAGTGAATTCACGAACAATAGCCCAATTTCAGAGCAAGTGTGCCTAAACATCCGATCGAGAGCTCAGTATAACTTGAATATTTGCACATATGTAGGTGTATGAGACTAGGGTTTTCAAATTCAATTTGTGGACGCACGTACATTCTAATAAGATCCTCATGAACATATCCTTTCCACGTCAAATAAGCCCTGGACTCTGAGGAAAAGGTGCAAATACGATAGATAGGGCAGTAGCAGAATAGATAGTTAATCCAGAAGCTTTTAGTAGGCGATAATAAGATCCTATCCAACGTATTGTGTGAACGTCTAAAACCTTTCTGCAACACACTAATCGGCACGTACCAGTGTGGCTTCCGGCCAGGCAGATCGACAATAGACCAAATTTTCACACTCAGACAAATCCTGGAAAAGACCAACGAATTTCAAGTTGAAACCCACCACCTTTTCATCGACTTTTAAGCCGCCTATGACAGCATTCATCGTCTTAAGCTCTACCAGGCGATGGCCCAATTCGGGATACCGACAAAACTTATCCAGATGTGTCGCGTAACGCTGGAAAACACACGATGCTCTGTGCAATTTGGAAATAACTCTTCGGAGCTTTTCCGAACGTGCACCGGATTCAGGCAAGGAGATGCGCTGTCATGTGATTTCTTCAATATCGTGTTGGAGCAGATAGTGCGCAGGGCAGGTGTCAACACGGAAGGCACTATCTTTCACAAATCCGTCCAACTGCTGGGATACGCAGACGATATTGACATCATCCGAAGATCCCGGCAAGCCGTTGTAGAGGCATTTACGGCTATCGATGAGCAGATATTGGGCACGTTCGAGCGCAAAATACTCCGTCGGATATTAGGTCCCTTATGCAAGGAGGGCGAATGGAGGAGAAGATACAACCGCGAACTCTATAAGCTGTACCAGGATGTGGATGTAGTCCAAAAAGCCAAGATACGCAAACTACGTTGGCTCGGCCACATCGAGCGAATGGACAACAATGCTCCAGCCAAGAGGATCTTTGAATCCCAGCCCCCAGGGTCGAGGCGGCGAAGAAAACCGAACCTCCGGTAGAAAGACCAAGCTGTCGCGGATGCCAGAAAACTTGGTCTTCACAACTGGAAACACCGTGCTCGGGACCGCAGAGGATGGAAGGCAACGATGTCTCAGGCAGGGACTCTACAAGGGTCGGGAGCCCTTTAAGCAAGTAAGTTTTAGTAGGCGATAGCAACGTCGTCCACTTATAAGAAAGCATAACTGAATGGTATTTCCCCACTTTAATGCAATGGATTATAGACCGCATTGTGACAAGGCTCAGTATTATATACGATACTTGACTAAGATAAGGCTACATAATGGCAACAAATGAAGTGTTCCTTAAAAAACTGGGGAAAAAGGATTACACTATCCTGTCAGACCGATCAACATAAAATCAATTCTGCTAAAAACAGGTTTTAATGAATTGTGGTGGACCATATGGAGATGATGGTGCTGAATGTGTGTGCTTAGAACATCACTGCATTCAGAGAGGAACCTTAAGACTTAGAGTAAGAGCTAGCAGAAGTTTCCCACAGGGTGTAGTTTTAGCATCTACACTGTGAAATATAACTGTACGCTATGTCAATACCTTGCATCAGCTATCAGAAGAATAGAGGTCTTGTGTACTCAATGCATAGAAACCCAGAAGATGAACCCGATCTGTTAAAAAGTTACTAGCGTTGAGGACTCAAAATCAAAGAAGAACAGATTGTCTCTCGGGCTAAGATTCATAATGGAGGAAAGACAACGTGATCCATTCCAAAATAATATATAACCGGAGGAGATAGACTCTCCCCTCCAATACATTTTTTTTTCTTGTCCTAACTTGTACTATCAGTCCCTGAAGTCATTATGCCAGATCACCCTGTATGTCGTTGTTGGTCATGCATCAACTTACATGATCGAAATGTAAAAAGGACTTAGCTAAACTGGCCAATAACATAAAAAAGGTTCCAAACAACTGATGTAATCCTTTGACATAAAAGCAGCTACACCATACACAAACTGCTTTCTAATCAGAAATAAACAGTACGTGCTCTTAGCTTTTAGTACGTATCAATTAAATGTTCACGCAGGACGTGAAAACGGCGACTAAAGTCCCCTTCAACATCCATAAGACCCAAATAAATGTAACCGGCTTAGCATAGACCTATGTTACATCATACACATGTGTTTTATCATTTATTTTGCCATCACATTTATTTTGATGTCGCAATTAAAAAAAAACAAAAAAAATCTCTAAAATCCCAGCACTTTTTTTCAAAAGGACCTTCCATCTACGTGATCTCCATTAATTCTCCCTCATCCCAAAGCATTAAACGGTGACCACTTTTTCATTCTCAAAAAAAAAAATATAGCAAAGTAACTTGAAAACCCTCACCGAAATCCATCAGCGTTATTTATTTGAGAACATCCCCGATAAAAGCCACTCCAAAACAACACATCACACGTGATTGATGGGTTCGATTGGTGCCTGTGTGTGTACCCTCATTTGTTCTACGAATGACGACGAACATAACCTCCAGAGGAAGTCCTCTATTTTCAGCACCAAACCGACCCAATAATCCCAGATGAGATATTTTAAACGCGACAGTCAAGGCAAGAAATTCAATACCACTGCAACCGAGTCGACTAATTACACTTCAACTTGCCGAAGGAGAGACTAAAAAAGAAAATAATTATCGGCTCCTTCTGTCCTGGTCCTGAATGTAATGAAAAAGGAATGACTTTTTGGCTAATTAACTGAAGGCCGCCCGCCATTAGTCGACATAGAACTCGCGGGGTGTTTATTGACAACAAAAAAAATTCGATCGAAGGATGTGTACACGTCCCGTCCTTACATCATCACCAGAGGCTGTTGATTAATGTTTAAATTATGTTATCGTGTTTAATTAAACTTCGTCCTGGGATTCAGTTAAATTTATACCACCTTCAACGCGGTGGGACTCCAAAATTAACAGACACAAATTTTTGGATCTGGGCCATCCTTAATCCTGAGGGATTTCATTCACCCGGCCTGTTATTGGCCGACGCGGTACATCCTGTAAGAAGAATCGACACTTAAGGGGATCATTTAAACATTTCACAGAAAACAATAGCCATCGAGGGAACTTCGGTATTTGCTCTCAAAGGATGTTTAGTCCAGTAGGCCAGGATACCTTCGAATAATTTGATTAAGTGCGTGGTTTGGAGTTTTAACTTAACAACCCTCGGATCCATTCAGTTTACATTGCAATTAAAACAAATAGGTCGCTACAATGAGTTAAACATTTCTTAATAAAAAATTGTGTGTTATTTGAATACGTGATGTTGTATACACACAATGTGAGTTTTCCTAGAAGAGTATTTTTTCCCGACTCATGTTGAGTCCTTTGATGAAATTAACGCAATTTATGCTGTAGAGGGATGTACTTATGTACATGTAATTGGAAATAATTTACAATCTCTCTTTTGAAGTTTAATATCATACTGTTCAGTTATAATGAATTGAAGAGAAAATTCCTGTCGAAAATTTAAATGTTTTTATGCCTTATTCCACCGTAGCAGTAACAATCTGACAAAGTTATCAATGACATTCCGATGTCAAAATATTCAGTAAGATTTGCCATTTTATTATGCATTATTTCACGCTTGAACATGTGAATATTATTAAATAATATTGTCGAAATTCGGGCTGAGTTGTAAATATGCAACGTGAATTTTGACTTGAGATCAAATATCATCAGAATCCAGCAGCAAGTAGCTTGCTTTATGAGTCATTCGAAATATTCCATGCTCTTTAAGTATTCACACACATTCGTATTTAAGTATTCACAAAAAGTATTCGCTGAGCTCACAAAACTCACTCACTTACAAAACATATCATTCACATTCATTTCAAGAAATGATTATCTACCCTTCGTTGCCTGGCATTGCATTTAGAAAAAGGCTATGAATGTTTTGAGTGGCTTGTGCGATCTTCTACCTATGTATGTATGTATGTATGAATTTGTGCTCTTTGTTTTTGATTCTTTTCTGTCGCCTTATGTTCTTTGTTTACTCAGTGTTTTGCGTTTTCTACCTACTTTTTATGAAACCATTCGAAGGCTCGTGAAACATTTGTACATTTCACAGCTTTTGTGAATACTCTGATTGAATGAATACTTTGAATGTGAGCCAACTACACACTCAAGCATTCGTGAATACCAACACCATGATGATTCGTTTTTATTTTAGTTTTGCAAAGTGAACTTCGTTATCGTTTCGTACATGATTCATACTTGCTTGTTTTCTGTGTGCGTGAGAATGTGAAAGGCTCGCTTTTTAGTGAATGACAAACAGAAATTGGTTCGAAATGAAGAAAACATAGCTGCAGTAGAGGCTAGTATCGAAGAAGAGTCAGAAATGTCGATCAACTGAATTGAGCATGGTACATGATTCATCATTATCTGGGCCTACATCAGTATAAGATTGATAAATCCGTGAGTTGGCTAAAAAGGCTTGAGAAATGTTGACCGGATCCCGATTTTGGCCAAAAATTCAATTTTTTCGTATGAAACTTGTCAACTTGTCAACAAGTAACATTGCCAATAGTAGAGCGAACCCGATCAAAAAGTATTCGACCAAGAATCACTGCATCCACAAAAGTTGACTGTTTGGTGTGGTTTAGGACATGGCGACATCATCGGACCTTATTTCTTTTAAAATGGGGAAGGCGACATAGGCAACAATCATCAATAGTCTTAGGTATAAAGCGATGTTAACAGATTCTCTGTGGCCAGAGCTCGACATATTCGAGCTATGGTTCCAACATGGCGGCGGTGCTACATGCCATACAACCGACGCAACGTTCGAAGGTGTGAAGAAGGAATTTGGTGACTGAGTCATCTCACGGCGAGCGTTTCTCAATTGCCGACTTGACACCACACGATTATTTGATCTCCGGCTACATCATCTACGGTAACAAGCCAACAACTTAAGACAATCGTAGCCAACATTCGAGACGCTATTGCCGGAATAACGCCTAACAAGCAAAATAAAGTATCTACATATATACTGTCTACTAAGAAGGTCACCCACCCATCGGTGTCATTGACAGACCGCCACATTAGATACATATGATTCTGAGTTAGCAAATGACTTTGTCTATAGGATCTATAGTAATCTATGCAAATAACTCCAGTTGGGGAGATAAAACGACGAAATTATTTTGCCAAACGCTCCTATGGGCTAAGGAGTAAAAAAATAGAGGGCCAAGACCTAGCTTCTCACAACTGTACATGTTGTGCGTGGTATACATTTCTGCATGTACAGAAGGGACCTACAGTTTTATGCCGTATCCGAAGACACTCGGAAGAGGTGAGGCCGTGAAAAAACGTTTGATGGTATTTTTCTGGATTCGAACTTGGAACCCCTTGCGTAATAGTCCAACGCACTAACCACTGCGCCACGGCACCCACAGGGCTAAGGAGTAACAAGGCTCTTTCTCGACCTAAAAAGGCACTTCTATAAAAGACTTTGATCATCCTGGTCTCACTGAGTATTGTAGAGACATGCAACTTATCGGAATCAGATGAATAAAGATGCCCTTGGCGTTCCATGTGCATACGATGTGAATGTACGGCTTATATAATGACATAGACTTACCCATTAGAATTCCCATATAGCTGTTACGATGGCTTGGTCATGTACAGCGGAAGGAACCCAAAGTTCCTGCCAAGAAAGCCGTCAAATCCACCCCTTTTGGATAACGCAGTAGAGTTTGATCTCTCGATTTACACACAAATGAAGCGGGATCTCAACCGAAGTTGCGTGCGCAACTGGAGACAGCTAGCTCAGGTCCACACTGTACACGCAAGCGTAGTGTAAAAAGTACATAAAGCAATGGATATAAACACTTTCTCTTCCTCTAACATAAATGAAGCCACTCTTTTAAGAACTTTCATTCCAATTTCATAAGGAACCAGGTTGTTGAAATCTAATTGGACTTTTCAACCAATTATCACTGATAGACCATAATATAGGGTGCCAACAGTCTGGTGCCTTCAACCTATAAAACATTCAAAAAGGAAGACACATTTCACCTCATATATCAGGAAATCGTTTTAATGAATATAACCTTCTAGGAATCAAGGATGCTGGAACAAGAAAAGTCAACTACGTGCACACATGCAGAGATTAACTGAAACATGTATTGCTTCTCAATTGCGCTAAACATAATCCAATATCTACAATTGAATGGTCACCTGCAGTCAGCAAAATGCTGCAAACACTGCAATGGATGCTGACATCGAAATTTAGAAAATGCAGATGGTTTCTCAAGAATACCAAAAGGATGTAATAAGGTTTACCGGAAATTGTCACACACAACTTCCTTTCGTCGAAAACAATACTAAAGTCACGCACACTAAACAGACGTCGTCCTTCCAAGAAGCTCCATAAAAAATTCAAACTTTTCCGCAATTATTGTAATCCTCTTATGCTTTATCTGCAGAAGGTATTTTGCAACATCTAGTCACCGTTGTTTGTTGGCCTCTCCCTCATGATGATACATTCAATTCCAAGTTTCCCAGGCACGAGGACCATGACTCTTGGTCCCCACGTCCTTATAATCTAATAGAAAATTTCCAGCACGTATCATACGACAACCAAGGCACACACAAAGCAACACCTATAATAATGTCCCGCCTCCCTCGTCGAATCCACTTGAAGGATAGCAAAAAAAAAAAACTTAAAGCATGCTTCGTACTCACTTTAAGATGTCATAACGGTGCGTTGCTCTTCTCGAGTACCACAACCGAATCCAAAACTCTCTGCAACTAACTTCCGAAGTAATGAACTTAAAGTGAAAATCCTGAAAATCTTTCGAGGTTCAGAGTGCTTCGCAAGTAATTAGAGTCAACTTGTCTCCTCCGAAATCAGGCCCTGGGGAGTATCCTTCTTAATCCTTATGGCATAGCATATTCGCCTCGAAGATGATGTGTAGATGATCTATTATGTTTGCATATGCTTGGCGCTAGGCGTTACAAATTCACAACCACTCAATCACATACATAATTAAGGATAACAACAGAGAACAAAAAAAAAAATACAAAAAACAGAAAACAAAAACTGTCTATCGCACGCACTTAGCTGGGGGCATCCCTTTACTCCTGGTTAACCCCTCGCATGTGTAAGAGGACGTTTTGCAAAGGATTTATCACAGTCCCGACGCACGGGGAAACGAGAAAACAAAACAATATTACAATGTTTGTTACTTTGTTTGTAGCCAAGTGAGAGCAAGCACAATGTTACTTAGAAGCAACGGCGACAGCGGCGGTGGGATACGACGAGCTCCTCGGCATGGATTGCCTCCGGACCGAATTCCTAATTTAAACTGAGGCTGGGCTCCTGAACTGTAGCAAAAAAACTTACAACAGAGCCAAATACCAGATGCACTGGATCCGGCGAGGCGCATGACTAAGGATGTTTTTTCCTTATCAATTTTTGTTCCTCGAACTGGCAATTGTCCGATACACCAACCACTTTGAGGCAGAGCTTTCAAAACCGATTGAGTTTGCAGACATTTCCGATTCGAAAAAGGACGAATCCTGGTATTTCTTCCAGACTAATAGGGAGAGAGAGATATGTATACCCCGAGTCTCACCGCCATGAGAGGGAGTGTAAATCCTGAAACTTTACAGAGACGTAAATTACCAATTCAAATGAGCTTTATGCGAACTGTTGAGTGCAATTGCGATGCAATCCATGTCTACACCTTTGGATAATTAACGTATCCATATTCGGTTTTTCCTCACAATACCGCTGGAAGAAGATTGTGCCTTGGAGACGTCTGGGTAATTAGTATTCATGATTGGTGAAAGTGCCACACATTTCTCCTTTTCGCTTGCTCAAATTTTGGCATGTTGATGGTACAAGATAAATGTCCTCGTTTTCATGGAATTACGGCGAAACATTAGAAGACGATAACTCTCGGCCTTGTAGAGGCATAAATTCCCCTTGTTGAAGGTTACTGAGTGCAGTTGTAACGCCTCTAATGGGCATTATATCCTGTATCATAAATTGCAAAGATACATGGGTAAATTGCAGAATTATATTTGCAAAATATTTTAGGTTTCCATTGGATGTGGACTCGAAGCTAACTCCGTGAAGTTTTATCAGCGGTGCAAAACTCACGCTCATCCTGTTCTGTCCTTTACCGATTCGGACTAATGGAATGTATACTATGTTTGCTTCTACGTCTGTTCGTCTTCTTTGCAAAGTATCCTTGATGTGGTTTTTTGGACACTATGCTTGCCTTGTCTTCAAGCTATGTATATGTATGCTATCATTAAATGAAGGCACTTTTTCAGGATAATAATATCTTGCAAGCATATCCCATGGCTCAGTAGTTAATGCATTGAACAAGGTTCTTGCGAGCATCTGAGATCCAATGGTTATAGTTCTGTCTATTGGACGCGCCATAAAAGTCTAAGGCCCCTCTGTACGTCGGCTTTGTTAATCCACACAAACAAGGCAAATTATTTAAGTCTGAACTGAACATTCATCCGTTTTAGGCAAACTCGTGTTTAATAAGACCTTGGAGAGCCTCTAGAACAAGGTAGAAGTTTCTCATCGCTACATTCAAGCCTCATCAAGTCTAGGTATGGCGTAATGCAGTCAATAACCGGTACATAGCCAAAGTGTTTTCGTAGAATCGTTGTACGACACGTATTGTTTTCTCTGTAGTTTTCTAATTGGCTTACTCTTAGTACACCAATGACTGCCAGTAACTTAGTAATGATGTCAAGCGGAAGCAGATTAAGGATAGCCTCAAGACCAAAAAGTTGCCTGCTTGTCACTTGCCATATGTCTTACAATGTGTACATCTACAGTATCAAAGTCAGTATCTAATATCAAACCCCAAAGGTAGTAAAAATTTTTGGTCGTTCGTCAAAAACATTAAGAATTCTGCCTCATCTGCCATCCCAACGCTCATTTACAATGACATTCCAGCTGTCAGCTCCTTAGACAAAGCCAATCTGCTTGCTGCACAATTCGCAGCGAACTCCACCCTGCAAGATAGTGCTTTGTCTGTCCCTGTGCTTGAGAGCGTCGAATTTTCTATGGGACGAATCCACTTTCGCACTCGCACAGTCGCAGGAGTCCTCAAGGGTTAAAACATACACATATCCGCTGGTCCAGACGGTATTCCCCCTATAAGTCTGAAGGGAAAATCTCTGCGTAAGCTTTTCTGTCTGTCCTACTATTCTGGGCTTTTTCCGAGTAGATGGAAAACAGCATTTGTCCAGCCTGTTCCTAAAAAAGGCGAATCTTCCTCTCCGACCAATTACCGACCCATTGCACTTACGTCCCTTCTTTCTAAGGTCATGGAAACGCTAATAAATCGTCAGCTTATGAAATATCTTTATTCACGAAAACTTCTCAATGACCGACAGTATGGTTTTCGTAGCAACAGGTCCATTGGTGACTTGATGGCATATCTCACCGAGAAGTGGAACCAATCTCTTCATCACTTTGGCGAATCAAAGATAGTTGCGCTTGATATTTCAAAGGCATTTGACAGAGTTTGGCATCAGGCTCTTTTGTCGAAAATGCGTGCATATGGCATCGATGAATCTCTTCTTCATTGGATTAGAAATTACCTTTCGGGGCGTTCAATACAAGTTGTATTGGATGGCTTCAAGCCTGATATCCACCACATAAATGCTGGTGTTCCCCAGGGCTCAGTTCTGTCTCCGACTCTCTTTCTCATTTTTATTAATGACCTCTAATCCAATCCATTCCTTCGCTGATGATAGTACCCTCAGTTTTACATATTCGTTCCCCAACTCACGTCCCTGCTCTTCGGCCGTAGAAGAGGAACGGCAACGTATGTTAAACTCATTAAATTCCGATCTTGACAGCATAATCAAATGGGGTTTAACCAACAGAGTGGAATTTAGTGCATCCAAAACACAATGCTGTCTACTGTCACTCAAGCATAACCAAACCTCCCAACCATTATCCATAAATGGTACTTGCATCGCGGAAACCGAAAGACTTGCAATTCTCGGTATGTGTATCAATAACCATCTCCGATGGAACGATCACATATTCGAAGTCGCCAAAAATGCTGCAAAATGTCTAGGATTCCCTAAGCGATGCAAGAAATATTTCACCCCGTCTGATTTGGCCTCAATTTATAAGGCATTTATCCGCCCAAAGCTGGAGTACAACGCCCATATCTGGTCTGGTGCACCCAAGACCGTTTTGCACATTCTTGATAGGGTCCAGAATCGAGCGCTAAACTTAATAGGCGATAGAGACATCGTGCGCTCCATAGTCTCACTCGAACATCGCAGAAGTGTCTCCTGCCTTTCCCTTTTTATCGCTTTTTTTATAAAAAAAATGCTCCAGTGAAATAGCCAATTGCTTTCCGCCCCTTAAAAATTTCACCCGCAGTGCACGTCATGCTACGAATGCACATCGGTTTACCCTCAAGCCCAACTTCGGTCGAACTGTCAAATATAGGGATACTTTTATAAGCCGCACTACACGAATGTGGAACAATCTACCAGGCTCTGTATTTCCTCGTCACTTCAGCGTCCAATCATTTAAGGCCAACGTTCTTTTTTCCCCTTTTCCCCACCGCCCGTGCCCTGAAAAACAGTTTAAGGGTATTCATAACCCCTTTGGCACCCGTAAATTATGTATAAAGAATTTGCTTAAAGAACAAGGTCCTTTTATAGAATATTCATAAGTAAAACTCAGACAAAAATACCACCAACTTAGAAATCATTCTGCTGTCATATGCTCCCATCCATTGAAAGGGACATTTATCTAATTGCTGTCATAAAATCATTTACTTACTCAAGTCTCAAATGTTAAGCAAACTCCCAAAACTTTCGCTAAAAAGTGCATACTTTCAAGTTCAAGTCCCTTAGAATACTTAAATAAAACCGCACTCACATTCTATCCCTAAGAAAATATGGAAACTCATCCTTATTTCATATTCATAGACTAAATTTGAATTGTCCTACTTTCCTCGGTTGTTCTCAGCAATTACTTTAAATTATGCATTTTAGAGTGAAAACATTGTTGCCACTTCTCAGCGCATCCCCCTAAGGATCTAGGATGGAGAATGTCATTTAAAGTTTTCACCGCACTAGTATTCTGCGGTTGGAACTTCTTAAAGGAAATAATTCGGTTGCAATATTTACCAAATCCCCATGGTCTTGCAAGTCCTTTTCGAATTAAATCCATGGACCAATTAAAGGATTATAATGCTCTGTTTTTGCTTCTGCAGAGAATGCAGTGCAGTCCGTGACTTTCAGACGAAAATACTTTGCTTCGTCCTGCCACGGAGAGAGACTGCATAATGAGCTCTTTTTGAGCTTTAATTTCAAACATTTGATTGCGAACGTACAACGTGCGGAAATTAATTTCACTTCGCTTAAAGTTAGTGTGTTGTTTTGATGTATTGTATTGAATCCATGTGAATGTAAAAATATCCTTGAGCGATTCAAGGAAATCTTTTGACAATGTTCTGTGTTAGGATGAGTGTTGTATCCGGCCTTGTGAAATTGCTTTTATGACAACTCTCCTCGTCTAGTTGTGTGTACCCAACTCAAGACAACCTTGAAGGATCCTTAAGGAGAAAACATTTCTAAAAGGAAAATATTATGTCAACATACACAGGATTTATAACAAAGGCAATGTATCAATTGATAAGAGTGGACCATCCTCTTTAACTGCCTTTCGAGTGGGGAACGTGGGCGCGCCCCAGAGTGGGTTTAGTTTTGTTCCACTGAAAGGAAACTGCAAAAAAATGCATTATTAGAGTAAAGATACTTTGGTGCTGTTTGAGTGATTAAAGTTACACTCCACCGCGCTTGGTGCTCTTTTTTTTCCCAACTCATGCACATGTGTTGCTAAGGGATATGCTTTACCTTTGAGTTTCAAATCACAGACTCCTGTCACGTAGAATTTTAGCACACAAGCACACTGGATTCAAGTCAATAGTTTGTGTCTGAAGTGGAAGCGAATTCGTGCTGTCATCACTTGAGTGATTGACAACGCTTTTTAATCAACAATGATTTCTGTTCAGATGGAAGCACAGGGATACGATTTCAGAGCACAATTGAAAGGTAAAGTGCTCTCGTTGCGATGTGATGTACTGATACAGGTATTCTTTTGTAATTTCAGTTTTATTCAACACCATTTCGAAGTGTTACTTCAAAAGAGTGTTAAATAAATGATTGCGTTTGTCTGACGGATCTATGTAGCTTAGCATTTATATATTATATCAGGAATTGCAGGACAATTTATTTCAATTTGATTTGTACCGTATTATAAAGAGTGCACACACAAGTGCACTTGAATGAAATGGTGTTGGCCTTGCTTTCAGATTTTTATATGGCTTTAGTCTGCATATTTCATTTCACCTCTTTCGCAATCGCTGTGCTTTCTTGATGAGTGTTTTGACCCATGTACTTATTGAACTACCGAGTATTTTTCCATCCTTAATTTGAGGATATCACTGCATCACTTGGTTAACTGTTTACCTTTCGGAAAATGTAAGCACTTCTCCATGAATTGAATAATTCTTCTTTCCATTAAGAATTACTTACTTTCTTAAAGGGCTCCTGATACTTGTAGAAGCCCTACCAAAGTCTTGAAAGCGCTGTTTCCAGTTGTGAGGTACAACTTAATCTATTTCACGAAGATCAGGTCTTCTTTGTTGTCTTGAATCTGGGGGATGTGATTTGAAGATCCTCTTGTTTGGAGCATTGTTGTCTATTCGCCAAAAGTATCCGAGGTTAATGTAGACGCCGAATACATTTTTCATTTTGGCCTCCATTCACATCCTTGTAAACATTCGCCCTCCTCGAATAAAAGTGCCCATGCCCAATATTTGCTTAGATTTCTTACTTATCTTCCAGCACTCGGCACACGAAAGCAAGACTGGTAAGATGAATGTCCTAAGAGCATTAATCTGGTCCTTCGAGTTGGAAGTTTCAGTGATGTGCAGAGTTTGTACACTCCAGGTGTATACTCGTAGATCGTGGGCCGTAAACTTTCCGGGTTTTGCAAAATGAATAATTGATTGTTAAAACAACTTAAGTAATAGGCTTTTTAATATTACTTATTTTGTTATAAGAATCATCAATTATACAAATGAGAAGGATCGTTACTATTATCCGAGCCTGGTGCCTCTCTTATAGTACTTCAGATGGGTTTTACATGGTAAGGCAGTTGCCTCGACGACAGGGGCTTTAGCCCCATGAATAAGAGCCAAGACAAGTGCTTCGAAAATGTCAAAGTAGCTCATGTAAGGTGTCTGCATGGATTCCGCTGCCGAAACCGACTAAAGATCACATCCGCCTTGCGTCATCCATCTGAAGGCTCTTGTCCTGATCAGCAAGAGGTTCCTCATCCTGTCCCACATAAGTGCCGAAGTTGCTGTGCTTTCGCAGTTTTGAGTGTTCAGCTAAACATGAATAGTTCCGTTGCACTACCGATCGCAATCGAAACAATATTCTACTATCGCAACCGATAGTCCTGCAAATCATATATAAACAACTGAGTTTGATCCAAGATTCTTAATTATTGTTTTATTGTTGAGTTAATTTTGAGTTGGATGTCATGCGGGGTCGAAGTCAGATATGTTGTCATTTGGTGGTCGTCCAGAATTCGGACAGAAAGTATAACTATGCATTGTTCGGGTAGGTATGACGTTTGAGTTCACCGAATTCCTCCGTTTCTGTGACACTAATCACACATAACAACAATAATAGGGAAGAATGTAGCCTTGCTCAGCCCTACTTTGAACTTCGAACTGTTTACTTGTGAGCTACTTACAATCATGGTGATCAGGTCCCAATTTTCACAGGAACAACATTAAATTTTCGACACCAACTCGGGAAAAATACTGTGAATTACAAGCGTATGCAAAAATCTCCACCTATGGAAACAACAACTTCCCCAAGCTGTAATTTACCACTGATGTACTCTGACATCTCCGGCATACATACACTGTCGGACAAAATAAAGTGCACATCTAAGCTTAGAAGCGTTTCTTAGTTTTTTTAGCGTTAAAATGCTAGGTTTTTTAATTATTTCTTTTTTAAATACTTTCTTATATATTTACAACAGTTGAACCTTTTTTTTTTACAAAATTGAACTGCGCAACTAAAAGATACTTCAATTTTAAAGTAAGAAAAACATATAAAATCTTTTAAATTCGGCTTTAGAAATCAAAAGAACTTAATATCTAGTGGCTTCTCCTTTATTTTGAACTACTGTCGAAAGTCGCTCGAAACCAGGTTTTTTAACATGTCCCCTGGAATGTTCTCCCATTCACTTTGGAAGCTTTCCCAAAAAGATGGTAAGTTTCCACGCTTATCTAATGGAATACTTTCATTCTAAATGGACCAAAGGTGTTCAATTGGGGTAAGGTCTGGAAAAGGAGGTAACCACTCCAATATATCAACATTATTTTGGGTAAAAAACTCGCTGGCTACTGTGCTTGTATGCTTTGGGTCGTTGATTTATTGGAAAATATAACTTTCCAAAGCCATTCTTGGAGCAGAATGAGCTAAATTTTCCTTATTAATATTGATGTAAGTTGGGCCCGTCATTTTGCTGTCAATTTTGACGAGATTTACAACGCGGCTACAGGAGAAACAGACCAATATTGACCTTCCTTCGAATTTTACCGTTTTTTGTATGCACCTTTGACTGAGTCTTTCGGATGGTCTGCACCAAACTCGCTTTCTATTTTTAGAGTTTTAGAACTCGAATTGAAATTTACAAAGCGAATTTCAATATTAAAGTTTCCCAGAATGTTTCTGGACTTACAAGAAACTTTCTTGTGAAAGCGAGGCGTTTTTTAAAGTTTATTGGACGAAGCATAGGCTTTTTGTTCACAACAAAGCTTTTAAAGCCGCTTTTCTGGAGTCGCCTTTGTACTGTTCTGGGTACTATATTTTCGGGTCTTCTGTTGCTGTGGTCTTTCGCTTCCTTCTGCAAGAACTCTTAAATCTGGCAACTATTCCTCGTTTTTTGAAAGTTAAGACCGCTGTTCTTGCTCCAGAAATTGAAATTCCATTTTTTTGCTAGTTTTCGGCACTCCACTTTGACGATCCGAAACAAGCAATTCCTTCACTAAGGGTATAAGTGATTTCATACCAAATCCTACTGAATAAAACAAAACTTACCACTAAAAATGAGATGTCAAATTTTGATTAAATGCTTCTACCTTTGAATTTTTTGTCGACAGCGAAGATTTGTCTTGAAAAATCGTAAAAATTTTGAAAATATCCCAGCGCTGTGCACACAAAACAAAAAATGCACTTTATTTCGTCGCGTGCTTAATACAACTGCTACATAATTTGTACCACAGATAAAAAATTAACAAAAGCTATTAACCACTAGTTTCCACAAAACTGTGAAGGCATATGTAGGTGACGTCATAACATAACATTTGAGTCATAAATGCTCTTTCCTTCTCACTAACAGAATTTTGAAAATGAATAAACTGCTTTTGCACTTTATTTTGTCCGACAGTGTAGGTAAAAGTATTTACGGTCGCAGCCATTTTGTAGAGTCATTCTGTACATTTTGTTATTGTTAATTGAATGTCTAATGTGTTCAAAAGGATAGAAAAAAAACTGATTTATTCACTTATAGAACAACTTAGGCTGCTCCTGTTTTAAGAAATGTGCAGACAAGGGCATGCAAGGATGCCTGTCTATTATATGTAGTTCGCCTATGATCTCGGCAACACTAAAGTGAATTACATCATCCGCTCAAATCCACATCGGTATATTGACAGTAGCAAATAGATGGTATCACAAGGGAGTGCTTCACTTCAATCAATCAATCTGTGTCCTTTATCTAATCGCAGACCACCACGCCTATCTAATCGAATCTTTACTTAGCCAAGGTGTCGTTAATCCTGCTGCTAATTGTGAATGGATCTTAATCAGCTACTGGCAATATGTGAGCTTAGATATATTTGCCTACAATTGTCTTTTGAGACTCCTTCTGGAAAAAATCATCATACAACGTTGCATTGAAATCATCGTTTAAAAATAAAATAAGAGACTAAAAGATGAAACCAGCCTGACGCCTTAAGAACTTACATATATCCTAAATCACCGATAGAACTTTTTAATGTAGACATCACTCCCTTTACATTTTCATCGATTAAAATTGCTTACGCAAACAGAAAAATCTATCCTATTACATTTCAAACTCAAACTCAAACTAAAACAATCGATAACCAAACACTTTGTATGCTACCAGCAAAAAAAGGCGACCAAATGTAGCACACAGTTTCCAACACCACGCAGTTCCTCTACAGCACCCTCCTGTGATCCATTTAGTTCCACGTGGCGTAGCAGCTTCTTCTAATTCAGTGTAACAACCAGACATCCTCATTTGTGTGCGGCAAATACGATAAAATGAGAGAAAGATAATTTCTTAACGAACCACACAAATCAAAATGTCTTTCACAATTTCGCTCGAATGAGCAGAATCCTGTCTACCCGAAGGACTCAATCACTAAAAGCCTTAATGTGCTAAAGCAAAAGATTCTTACAAAACAATCGCATAAATTTCTACCATCCAAAGGAAATGGCAAAAAGAGAAGCGCACAAAAAAGAGTCATTTCCTGCACAAGGAAAACAACATCAATCCAATAAAACTACATGACCCAACTATCGATGCCAGCAACAAAGCCACCAAAAGGACATCATCTATACCCATTATCCGGATTCTGTGCTCCGACTCCCAAATCGAATGGTGAACAAGGCGAAAAAAGTATCACGGAAAATTTACTTTTTTGAACATCGGCCAATTTTCCCATTATCCTGGCATGCAAATTGTGCACTGAGGCGGCAAATCCACAGCACAAGAAGACGTCCTTGATTTTTGTTGGTTTTTTTTTTATCGTACATTTATTAAAACATTTATTCTAAGTTATTACATTACGTTAATAAATAGTGGCTCTTTGGAAGGAGACTCCTCTTAACAATTAGACACCAGGTCGACTAGACGTTTTTTTTTTTTCACTTCTTCTTCGAGTATGCATCGCATTTGAGGTTTTGTAGGAATACTGGTTGCATGTCGGCGTACCAGGAGATCTCCTCACGTTGTACTACCGGCCCATCCTTGCAAGTCAGCCAATAGGTGCTCATTAGTCCTTTGCCCTAGTTGGAATGCACAGTGATTTATTGTTGAAATTTTGGTTTGACTATCTCTATCTTACCTTAACATCAATCAATCCTCTGTGTTCGGTCTTGAAGCCACCAACTTTGACCAGGGCATCGTTCATCTCCTCGGTTATGTGTATTTTGTGAGCCTCCCCAGTCGATTCCATGCGGGATGCAGTATTGACAGTGTCACCAAACAAGCAATAGCGCGGCATTTTTGTCCCCACAATGCCTGCCACCACGGGGCCGGTGTGAACGCCACAACGGATCTGTAATGTCTCGGAACTCCTGCGGGGAATCTTAAAAAAGCTTGATGCATCCAAGAGATCCAATGCCATAGTTGAAATTTCAGTAATGTGTTTGTTACCTGAAAATAAAAATTCCCTCTGGTCATGAATACAACATTTTATTATGCCTCTTAGAGAGTCCTTTCCACAAAGACTACACGAAATGAGGAAAAATAGGCAAAAATTTGTGAAACTACAACTAGGAACTTGACCTGGATTCCATTCTGCTTTGCTCCGTTTGACTTTGTTTAATTATGAAAATGGAAATGAGATGACAATTACGTAGTATCTTTTGGGCAAGACCCAGTAGCATTTGAATTGCCTGATTTTGTGCTCATAAAATATTCGTAGTTGGAGGACAAGTTTGGAGTTTGGTTTGAGTCATCGAGGGCATGTTGACAAAAGTTTTGACAGTTTAATCTCATTGCAGTCCTTTAAGAGTGACATGGGTTAGTTCTTGCTTGTGAACGAATTTAAAAATCTAAGGGAGATGGATATATATTCTTTTCTTTAGGGCTTTTCATCAAAATATGAATCGGGAACAGAAGAAAAATGTATGGATGTGTGGAAGATTTTTTGTAAAAACTACTTAGAACACAAAGAACCATACATAAAATAAGGAGAGATGTTGGAATGAAATACTGAGAAGGACTTGTGGTGTAGGGGTTATTAAGCCACCTGGAGCTTTTAATGGAGCACAGACTGGGTATTTTTTTGCAAAAAGGAAAGATCGCTAAGGCATCAGATGTGAGGTGAATTATTCTCTTTGTCGGCGCCCAGGGCAGCGTTGAACCTGAGGAATATCTGTTTCCTCTTTTTCGTCTTTGCTACTCCTACAGAAGTCATTGAAGGAATCTCCAGACGATTCGAATGGTTACCAATTGGACAATGTCCTATGATTACATCGGTCTTCAAATTTCTGTAATATCAACTCCTCTGAGTGTATTTATTCTAGAGACTTAAATGATATTTGGTTGTCGGTGACGATGCTGATATAACTGTTGGCTATAACATTAAACTTCAGCCATATAGAGCTCTATTGCTTGGAATGAGCTACTGTGGTCGGGAAGACGGAATAAGATGCTTAGGTTAGAACCTGTGTCTACCTGCTCAGAGTTTTGCCATACTTTCAGAGCGTGGATGTTTCGCCAGAAAGTAAATTCAGACGAGGTGTAGTCAATACAATCCTAGACGAAGTTGAAACGATTCAAAACTGAACACTGGCCGTGTTAGAAATCCAGCCATTGTGATGGAGTTTTCCGACGACAAATGATTTCCAAGGCAGCAGAAGAAGTAGCTCTTACAACATTGGTAACAACAGATCACTCTGTGCACCTTTCCTTAGAGGTAAAGGTGGACAACTTTATCATGCTGGCCACACTATACACTGTTAGTTTTGCCTTATACAGCTGAACCGTTGAGTCAATGATCTTCCAGAATGTTAAAGAATAAGAGCGACTTCCAACAATAATACCTATGAGATCTTGCAGCTATTTGAAGATATTGGCAAAGGCTATTTGAGGATGGCACCTCTTAAAGACCGATCGATACCGAGTTAAAACAAGATAAAGAATAATAAGAATAAAAACCGCAAAACATGATCAGACACTGTTTGCATGAAGTAGAACTACTATTCCTTTTTACAAGCTACGAATCTCGATTGATTATAATGTTGCATCCTTTACTAATCCACATATACTTATACGTATTATTCAAAGCGACTTACGATGTTTCAAAATGTCACGTATTGAAGAGCGGAAAGTTCTCAAAAGAGTACAAAATACAAAGCGCAGCCAGACAAGATGCTTAGCTCTGTCATCGGTAACTTATAGTTTCGATGGACACTGTTATCTTAATTAAAACACGTGGACTGCGCTGACGAGGTATGTTTACTCTCCCAAAGGATTACAAGCCCAACAAATGACTAAAGGCATTGAATCAGCCAAAAGAGGAACCGCACTAGAAGTCGTAAATAAAAGTAAAATCTGTATTTAGAATGTTTTCTAAAATAAAAGCAGCCGCAAAGAAGCTCACGGTTTCAGGAGTTATTGGGTGACTAAATCATCTAACACATATACACTCACTTCACTCAACTGGTAGGCATTTAATCTCGTAATTCGAAGGAACTGGCTCAGATTGCTTTTGTGCATAATAACATACGGCCTTTATGGAAATAGTGAAAACTGTGTAAAAGTATATAACTAAGGACCCAACTTTGGCCATTTCCCATCGTCCGTAGCAACTTTTTTTGTATCGTATAAATCCGCACTAACATGCACACACAATCAACATGAAAACTCAAAACCACAGATCAGGCAGAACATTTGAATGGTTATGTCGTCGTCGAATGCTGAATTGTTCCTTTTTCAGAGATGAGGATGTTTTCATTTGCCACATTTGCAGCAGTGAGAATCCACAAGGGACGCAGGAGTACGGTTATTGAGTATTGGTATTATACAACGATTATTTACTTCTAAGACTCTTTCTCATGTATGCCACAAGGTTATCATAAAACTCCAGGCATAATAATTGGCAATACAGTGAGCCTAAACTACAAGAAGAAACTTAAAACACGCCACCCAAGCACCTGATTGCTTTACCGTAGTTGAATAGATCCCCCAATTAGTTGTGTAAATCTTCTTTTCGAAAATTATTAGAGAAGGTACCCAAGTATGCGGAATAATCTCACTCAGATCGACGTGCATAATAACTAGCTCAGATTTCATCCAAAAGACTCTGACGCCATAGTCCGCATATGTCCGGGAGTCAAGTGACGTTTCTAGGTACAGCTCTTTAAAAAAAAGTGCATATATCATCCGATTTCCCTTCAGTCCAAGGAAAGGTGTTCCAAAAAATGGAGCTAAGCCCTATGCAGTTACCCTATATTTGTGAGCCAATGTGCACATCTCCCCGGCCATAGTTGTATTTGTTAATCGGGTGGCAGTAGATCCAAAACAACTCAACATATTAAGCCCTCAATATCCGATAAAATTCCTAATCCTACCATCTCACTATTATAAGTCTTGATTATGTTACTCTTTCTTGCACGTACTGAAGGGACCTACAGATCTATGCAGTATCCGAAAAGAAGACAGATTTTGAAAACCTTTTTCATGCAATAATACCCTTCCATTCTTTTCAACTATTCGCATGAGCGAGAGTTCTAAAATTTGAATCTTCGTCATCGCATCCGAGTAAGTGGATCATGTACAATCTCAAAGTGTAAGCAACAAACTCTCATAGAACAACTTTTCAAGTGTCTCTACAACGTCCCACCTGACCTCAAGCAACAAAGAGCAAGTTACAATCAACATTCCCTGCTGAAACTTTCACTCCGCATAGTTAAACCAGTAAACTACTTGAGGCACACAAAAAAAAAAAAAAACAGGACAGACAAAATTTCCATGCATGAACTTGAATTCCAATAGGCAACCCACATAACAGCAAAGGACTACCTCCCACTTCCACGTCCATGTCACTTACAGCGACCATAACTAAATTATACCACTTTCCGGCGAATTTCTCTTTTTTTTTTGGACAACTATTCGCCTCAACAACATCCTATACCAAAAAACCCACCTGCCGAAACGAAAAGTTTACCATTTTTAACAGGTAATCCTGAGGCGACCATATACGAGTCCCCAATCGTCTCCACTTTGTAAACATCATAGCATTCGATTCGTTCATCGAAAACCTTGTAAATCGAATTCAAAAACGTTACCACCTGCAAAAAACGAAAAAAAAATTGCTCACGTATAGATACATATATAGACATCGTCGGATTAACAACCTCAAGAGGCGTGCATTCGGCTGCGATCTCTGTGAATCCAACAATGTCACTAAAGTAAATAGTGACTGCTTCATACGACTCAGCAGGAACCTGTGAAATGAACATTGTCAAAGCGAATCCAACAAAGATCTTCCTTCAAAGACGAACCTGCTTGGTGTGCTTCAATTGCATGGCAACACTTGGTGGCAGCATTTGAAAGAGCAAAGTGTCGCTTTTACGTTTCTCCCGCTTCAGCTCCTTTGCCTTCTGTGCCAAGTGAATGGCATACATCTGAAAGTGCAAAAAAAAATAGAAATCCTTAAATTGCCTTTCATCTCAAATAAAATCTGTTATTACTTGAATTGTGGCGGCGGCATTTCTCACAAGGATTATGATTATCGGTGATACACACAGCACCACCACAAGGATAACGATCCCCACGGCCTCTTTATTACTAGCCTGAACCAAGGTATTCTCCACGTAGTCCCTATCAAATCAAATTTATAAGCGAATTACAGGATTTTGTAATTTCAAATTACAGGACTGAAACCACATCGAGACTTACTTGATTTTCCTTCGCAGCTCCTTTTGCAGGACTCGCAATTCATCCGTATAGGTCAGCATCAGATCATAGTAATCAATGGCATCATCCACTCTCGGCTCTATCCTTGTATTCCTCAGAATTATTGAACTCCTTTCAAACAAAACAAAATATATAACGATGTTCAGATACACGAATAACTCTCGACAATTATGGATGAATGTATCTACTCGTACCAATTCTTCAACTGCGGGAAATCGACCATGTTCTTCGACAAATTCACGTACATAGCCCTCAATGATGGTACGTAGTTCATGGTGGAGTTTATCAATTCCTTGGCCAAGAAATCATAACGAATGTAGGACACGTACGCCTCGGTACCCAACACGCCGCGTCCAAAGTATTTGATGCCGAACGATGATGCTATTCCCTGGCACTCAATGCTTTTGAGCAGATTCTTGAAACCCACCAGATATCTGCCGGATGGAAGAGAAAGAAATATGAAATTTTATTTTTCAATTAGAATCCATTATTTGGTTCGTGATCCTTTCTACCTCCATACTCCGCTATTGTCGGTCTCCTTGATTTGCTCGGACAGATGATGGAGCATCCCCTTATTGATGGCCGCATACCAGTTCATCACCTCGGATATGGAACTTTCCTCGGAACTGATTTTCTTTCTGCAACATAAAATCGTTACAAAGTGTGGCAAACAAAAACAGCACAAAAAAAACGTGATTGGAAAAATATAATTACAAGAGCGGCTGTTCGATTAATTAAAAAATGTATCTCGTCTCTGTTGCGCTTCGAAGGGAAGTGACTTAATTAGAAGCCGCTTCTATTGGTGTGGGATTGCGGGCGGACAGAATCGACCGATTTTCTTGTAATCGAATCGTAATCGAAGCGTGGGAAATTTGTTGTTCAAATCTGTCCTTTGTGTCCTTTCTTGTTTCAGTTTTTTTTCTATATCTGTGAGTTCATGGCTGGACATGGATGTCAACATCTGCGGTTGGCAGTTATTGTGGATACGCTTAGAGATGAGGTGTCACATTTAATTAAATGATTTTGTGTGATTCTTGCTACAGACAAGAGGTCTTTTACAAAGACATCAAGATCTTCTCACAGCTGCTGACAAAGTCGAAAATAATTCTGTTGGATGATCCGGTGAACTATGTTAATATTTTGACTGCGAAAACGGCAAAAGAGGTTTGGAGTTCGTTCCAAGAAGTTTTCGATTACAAAGAACAGTTGGTCTCTTGATCGCTAGAAACATGTGAATCCGTTGACGATTATGTCCTTAAAAAAATCTCAAGAGCACGTACATAAGATCCGTGAAGTCAAAATTAAGATTTTGGAAGTGCTGCTTTCTACTTGACTGGCCTACCGGGAAAAAGGTCAATAGAGATGATTGATACATAGCTTCTGGTGCATCAAACGCATATTAATTGCAGACATTTCATACTAAAAGAGAGATATGCTTCTAGAACATCGAACATTGTACGTTCGAGGCAGTAAACGCCCTATCCACAACATCTACATATTTAACAGTTTTCCATGAACCCCATCTGTACTCAACTAAATATTGAAAAATTCCATGAATTTCGACTGATGCACGAAATTCTTCCCATCGCATGTAAATACCGTACTACACACTGTAATTAAGTTGATTACAAAATCAAGGACGATATTGATTCACAATACCATGGTATCTGCAGGCAATTACCCCAAAAAAGGACCAAAAAACCCTCCTCCGAATTACGTACGAAAAGTCAAAAGTTTCAATGCCATCATAGTCCTCAGGTGAGAAAGCATTTCTCGATTCCTCGTAGTATTTCGGGCTCACAATTCAATTTACATGCTAATGACATGAAATAGTTTCCACTGGAAAAAAAAGGATGAAAATTCATGATACATACCGAAAGTCATTAAGCCGATTTTGGAATTCACTTCGATTCAGCATCACGCCATAGTCCTCGTCGTCCGGGGATGTCGGCACGCTGACCTCACTCCACGTGCTCATGTTATTTAACGCTTGATCGGTGACAGCGAAGCGTTGAGTTAAATTTGATCTGAAAAGGATATTTTTTTTTTGTATTTTTTCGAGATAAAAATGAAAAGTGGAAAAGGTCAGCATCCAATTAATAATTGTAGCGAACCCTTTTTGTTTTTGTTGTACCTTAGGGTGCTGCCGTTGGTGAATATAAAAAATGCTACCTCGGAACGTTCCAATTGTAAACGGGTCACCACCTTACCAAGGTCCGTAGCGATAGTTACCTGGAAAAAAATAAACGATTCCAGATTTTTTTGTACAAAAAAAGAAATGGGGAGATTATTCACTTAATATGGAGATTTCCCGTATCCCTTTTTACTATTTTGGTAGTGATTTGCACATTGGGTGGTACTTTCATTTATTTAAATTGGTTTACCAAGTTCTCTAGTTTACTTCCATTCTCACAAATAACGACAATAACATAAGAGAATGCAATTTTAAATAGCATCTCGAGTTTTAGGTATCGTTGAACAGCACTTTATCTAATTGTGTTTGGAACCATAAAAGATGGATGCAAGTAGGACGCCAATGGAGCATGAGTACAGAAGGTAAACTTATTCCCAATTCAGCTAAAGCAAATTTTAATAACTTAAGTGAGGTATCTAATGCTCCTGTCATATCTCTACGAAATATTTACTATTTATATTGTTCAACAGCAAACCAGGCGCCGCCGACTTGAAGATGCATCGCTCTGCGAGGTGGAATCTATTCTTACCCGAAAGTACTTACCTACATATGTATGTACGAGTATATTCTGATATTTTATTTTCTCTTGTGCTCTAAACATTTGCAACATCTAAAGTTCCATTTAATATGGAAAAAGTAAAAGTATTCCTTTCGAAGTTTTAAAGTTTTTTTCTCAGACAGTGTTGCCTCTCCTCTCACGCACTTTGTAACTAAAAAAAAATTTAGGTCTGTTTGTTTATTGATTTTCTATTACATCGTGAAGATAATAGATTGGAGATTAGGATTAAAATTCTCTCAGAGGGAGCTAAAACTACGAAAGAGTTGAAAATACACTAATTTGACAGTTTTCACAAACCAGCCCACAGAAATTTCTTGCACTAAAATTCGTAGCATGTGGAAATTTTTTACGCTCTCTTCTGTGAAAAACTACGAAAATTCTGCATAAGCGAACAGTTTTTCATAATATTTCGAAAATTTTCGTAAAAATTCGCTGTTTTAGGAGGGTACGCGAACGGACCTACACTGTCGGACAAAATAAAGTGCAAAAGCAGTTTATTCATTTTTAAAATTCTGTTAGTGAGAAGGAAAGAACATTTATGACTCAAATGTTATGTTCTGACGTCACCTACATATGCCTTCACAGTTTTGTGGAAACTAGTGGTTAATAGCTTTTGTTAATTTTTTATCTGTGGTAGACATTATGTATTATGTTTTGCTCTGTGTGCACAGCGCTGGGATATTTTCAAAATTTTTACGATTTTTCAAGACAAATCTTCGCTGTCGACAAAAAATTAAAAGGCAGTAGCATTTAATCAAAATTTGACATCTCATTTTTAATGGTAAGTTTTGTTTTATTCGGTAGGATTTGGTATGAAATCGCTTATCGTCAAAGTGGAGTGACATTCCGAAAACTAGCAAAAAAAAATGGAATTTCAATTTCTGGAGCAAGAGCAGTGGTCTTAACTTTCTAAAAATGAGGAATAGTTGCCAGATTTAAGAGTTCTTGCAGAAGGAAGCGAAAGACCACAGCAACAGAAGACCCGAAAATTAATATTGAAGCTAAACAAAACTCTTTATCTTCGGCCGGACATATTCAAGACACTCTGCAATCAAATATAGTACCCAGAACAGTACAAAGGCGACTCCAGAAAAGCGGCTTTAAAAGCTTTGTTGTGAAGAAAAGGCCTATACTTCGTCCAATAAACTTTAAAAAAACGCCTCGCTTTCACAAGAAAGTTTCTTTTAAGTCCAGAAACATTCTGGCAAACTTTAATATTGAAATTCGTTTTGTAAATTTCAATTCGAGTTCAAAAACTCTAAAAATTTAAAGCGAGTTTGATGCAGACCATCCGAAAGACTCAGTCAAAGGTGCATACAAAAAACGGTGAAATTCGAAGGAAGGTCAATATTGGTCTGAAGATGTTTCTCCTGTAGCCGCGTTGTAAATCTCGTCAAAATTGACAGCAAAATGACGGGCCCAACTTACATCAATATTAATAAGGAAAATTTAGCTCATTCCGCTCCAAGAATGGCTTTGGAAAGTTATATTTCCCAATAAAACAACGACTCAAAGCATAAGAGCACAGTAGCCAGCGAGTTTTTTACCCAAAATAATGTTGATATATTGGATTGGGCACCTCTTTTTCCAGACCTTATCCTAATTGAGCACCTTTGGTCCATTTAAAATGAAAGTATTACCATCTTTTTGGGAAAGCTTCCAAAGTGAATGGGGGAACAACCTGGTTTCCAGCATGCCCAAGCCCTTTTTTTTTAAATTGCAGTATCTTTTAGTTGTGCTGTTCAATTTTGTAAAAAAAAGGGTCCAATCATTATAAATATATAAGAAAGTATTTAAAAAAAAGAAATAATTAGAAAACCTAGCGTATTAAAGCTATAAAAACTAAGAAATGCTTCTAAGCTTAGATTTGCTCTTTATTTTGTCCGACAGTGTAGTATTTTTATTCCGTATTTTTTGACATTTCTTAATGCACCATTCAGAAATTAGATAGAATTGAACTTTTCTGTTTACTTTTGCTTTTGATAATGCTTTTGATTACTATCCGCTACCGACGGGGAAATTTATGCTTTTCTGAAATGAGTGTGTTAAATTTGTGCCACCACTGTAAAAATCAAACTTAAAATAAGATCCAAGATAGAATATCGCCTATCAGATAATGACATTTACTGACATAAATGCTGACAGATGACAGATACCATTAGCTCTAGCTCCAAGCAACTATCTTCACTCTCAGAAAAAGCAATTGCTTGGAATAAACTGGATCTTGCATCATTAAGTACTACTTTTCAAACCAATGTAATCTTACACACGTAAGTGCGATTATTTAAACCCGAGTGACGATTATCCAAAAGTGTAAAGAGTAAATTAATACCAGTTGAAATGAGTGCTTCAGAACTAAGCACCACCGCACATGTCAAATATAATTCCAACAAACATTAGCAAATGGTTCTTAATATGATTGTCTCTCATTTCCCGAAAACTGTCAGGATCCAACAACAAATAGCCGCAGCAGACATTGAAATTCAATTTGCATGCAGTTTCTATCAATTCTGCCGATACACTGTGTCGTATGCGTGACATACTTTACCAAGAGTAATGTATGCCATTTCAGCAATCTATCAGACGTCGACTCTCCGCCGATGCCATTTATATTCATTTGCCCTTCGGCGGAAAGAAAACAAAGAAACCACGTCCTTGGGCATAAGTCCAGATTTTCCAGATTTTACGTATTATTCAGTTGCACGAAAAAGGACGCCACGGAAACCCCATTGTGTATGCATATGCAGAGCAGTGTCCTTTCAACAAAGGAGGTCAACTTGCAAGCAAGTGGCTGCGTTCATTCATCATTTGCAACACACAATTCTCTACTGGTCCTGACTAAGAACGATGAGTTATATATGACTTCCTGCTGCGAACCAACATCACGAAATCCAAGTACGGATGCAGAGAGAAAATATAAGCAGCAACTCAGTTATCAAGCGACATTCCAACCAAGGTATTATGAATCACTTTGACCTTTGCTGCAGAGCAATTTAAGTGTGGCTGCATCGTTTTCTATCTTGGATACTATCTATCAGTGTGACACGTACAAGACTTCTATCATCGTCATCTTTCGTCGAATATCCTTCACGGGGAAAAAAAACATTGCACTCAGCCCACTGTTGCGGGTGGTGTATCAATATTTTTCACCCGTTTCAATTTGTGATTCAATCTCTTTGATGGAATCACCCAACACGGAGCGAGCGACTCAGGGAATCCTTTCACTTTACCAAAGCTGTGTTTACTGAGTCACGTCGTTGGCCGCACATCGATAAATTTTAATTACTTCGTTGAAATTCTCTAGAAAAAATAAAAATAAAAAAAAAAACATTTGGAACTTACCTGTGTTTCAATGTCGGACACCTCACCGCGATAGATGAGAATGTCCTGGAGTATAAGAGATGTTTGGACAATCAACGCCAAAATGGGGATGAATGGCAGGACGATCATCTGAAAATAGAGATGAATGAGTCATTAAGTGGTTGCTTGTAGCGCGAAAAGTAATTACAAGTAATTGGTGAGATATTGTGACACGGTATTGTTTGCCAAAAGGATATGATCCGTCTAATTTTGGCCCGCACATTAACGTTTGTCCTTAATTAAAAGATGTGCCTGTTAAGCACGTGCTATTGGGGTAAATGGTCGACACGTACCTACCTCAAGCTGGGGAGAAGATTAGGGAGAGCAATCAAAGCGGATCGTAATCGTTTCAGTTAATTGGAATTAAGTGCTTGCAGCGAATTTCAATGCGAATGTTATTAGTCATTAGATTGGGCAGGTTTTTGCCAGAGTGAATGGATTATCTCCATGGGGGTGGATTTATTTTGTGTGTCCTTAGAGGTCACCGACAGATCACCAATGTTGGAATTATAGCTGAGAAGGGATATTTGTATGCAAAGGATTTAATAAAAATAAAATAGTGACAGTTTTACGGTAACAAGGGTTAGGCAGGCAAAAAAAAAAGAAGCTGGCACAAGGACAGAAATTAAATTCTGTAGGCGAATGAATTTGAGCTTTAACGAAAGGACACAAAGTCGATTTAGCATAATTTAAGTGGCGAATACCTCGAATGTTTAAGAATCTTCTACGTACTACATTCTCAGGATCACTGTTAATGTAAAACTCTCGCACCCATAAAGCGCGATTCGATCCAGAGAAATGCTCCATAGCGACCGAAACTAAATTCCCCAGAGCCAAGCTGACATACCAACACGCCCTTCGGCGATGGAGCGATGATACAGTGACATCGACCCTGTCAAGGACTGCGTATTGGACTTTTAAGATGGCTGATAGGTACAAGTTAAGCGAACTCCAATGCCAATCCAGGGGGACGACAATCTCACTTTAGATAGCACGCACTCGTTCGAAGGAATTAGCTAAGTTTTAAAGTCACTTTTTTTTCCACTCTCTCTTTTACAAACTGCCATCTATAGGATTATAGACTAGCTCCAAAATTTATAAAAACTACTAACGGAAATCTTGGATGGAGCGAGTATTCTGAAACCAACATGTGTAGGCAATAAGGATGGTTTCTCAGCCATCTTTCTATTCCTCTAAGAAGCTCTGTAAGCTCTAGAAAATCTGCAGTATTATGTTCTGAGAAGGAGCAAAAGGCCGCAGACTTCTGTGCCTTTAGTTACCCTGCATCAAGAAGGTATACATGATTATGGGTACCGGAGTCAGGGAAACAATGAATAAGAACAAGAACGACGGCGACAATAAAAACCATGCTTAGTTTCATTCCGCTCGACATCCACTACTGCAGTAGTCTGGCAGCAAAACTACTACTATCGAACCTTTACGGCCACGTCTGCGTTTTATCCCGAATGGAGGGTTCCAGTGGGTCGAAGAAAATTGATCATATGAGTCCGACGCTATTATACGAAAGGAGATCCGATACCTACAAGAATTCCTGACAAGAAAAAGGAGTTTTAAGATGGACATTGGTGAAGTTTAATGTGGAGCTCTAAGAATAAACCAACTCTTTAGAATAAATGACGACGGTAGCGTCTTTCCAGCCAAAGTCACAGCCATTATACAATCTGCTTCGTTGGTAAGTCGATCATTCTCTGGCTCAGGACTCTGCTGTAATTAAGTCGCGGCTTGTGAAAACCTGCAAATCACTCTTAAACGAGGTATCAAATGCAATGGGCCTCAGTTGGGTACCAGGGCATATGGATATCGAAGGAAATGTAGAGGCTAACGAGCTCGCTGGAGAAAGATAGACGCTATACCTATTGCGGGCCCTTACTTTTGTAATAGCCCCAATCAGTTCCTTACGCGGGGTTCATCTGGAGATTTCTTTTTTTTTTATAATTTGCACATGCCAAAGGGGATATGAATACTCTTTAACTGATTAACAGGGCACGGGCGTTAGTTAATTTGGAAGAGAGAAGAAGGGATAGGAAAGAGTTGGTGTAGTGGTATTTGAAACTCAGGTGAACGCAATGGCCGGCCTTTAGCAAAAAGAGATCATCAACTCTGGATAAACTCAGTCGTTCTGACGTAATTAGCAGTTAGTGTGCCATTGGCCTTCATGCGGAGTGACAGCGTATGCTGAATAATGACTATTAAAGGAATTGCAGGGACGAAGAAGAAGTCGTATCTATTCGTCATCTGTTTTATGATTGTCCGGCCCTACCCGTTAGTAGAATTAGAACTCTTGGTATTCATTTCTTCTCGCAGCTGGAGGCAACGTTGAACTAATGGACCTCCTGAGATTCATATCACTATCTGGTTGGTTGACTTTCTCTTACAGCGTTTTTAGCGAAGAAATAATGGGACCGATTCGTTGGTCTACGCGAGCAGTGACTTTCTTGCCACAAGGTACCCATCTTCGTAACCATACATAATACATAATTATGTATGTATAATAGCCAATGGAAGTCCAAAGATGCAGAGAGCCATATATGATGTTGTATCAAAGGAAGACAAATTCCTTAAGGAATTGATTACAAAATTTTGGATACGGCAAGCATTTTATTTTCGCCTCCTAGAAATTTGATGTAAAGGTGCTCTTTTTAATTAAAATGTCTCTCAGTGCATCATCCTATTTAACTTCATTTATATAATACTTTAAGCAGTTGTTCTACAGAATTTTATTTCATAAAAAGCGCCCTTTAATCAACCTGAATAGAATGAAATGAATAGAAGCCATCATGTGCGTATATTATGGCTACCACGCCATTCAACATAATGTCTATTCAATATTGACGAGCCTCCTTTTGTTTGAAAAACTTATTGCGCTGAGAGATTCACATAGTCCCACAGCTGTATTATAACAATAGAAACAAAACCCTCATAGACAAATTGCTGATGCGTCAATCTCGCACCCTTAACTTTAGTTGTTTTGAATCCATCCCCGAAAGCATCGTAAAAATGTTATTACATAAAACAAATCTCACTGATTGATTTAGAAAATCAAACATGACGCACGAATAAAGAAAATCAAATTGCGTTGCATTGAGTAAATACATACAAAACAGCCGCACGTGTTTTTGTTTTGTGGGATATCCTTGAGAGTTGTTGGTCTAAAAATAATTCCTGCCAATGACTTTCGCTGCGAAGTTTCTTTTTTGTTCTTTTATATCCTTAAGGGCGAACAAACTTAATTTCTTTCATCACATTATTATCCTTACTGCGTACATAACATAAACAGTATTATAATGTAATCATCGTCATCGAAAGTCCTTAGATGAAGCCTAGTAGCAAATTATTTCCAAGATTAATTTCTCCTGCGGCTGGTTCAATTCATCATTTAGGCTTTGTGCTCTGACTATAAAAGGTTATTGCATCTCTTGGTTGTAGTTTTTTTAGTTACATATGTACGCGTGTGCGATTTAATAGAAGTAAAGACAAATAGATATGCTCCCAAGGGTAGTCCTCTTGTAAGCAGATTAATGTATGGACATCATTCCTTAATAGGATTCAAGGTCTTTTCGTTGGGCCAAATGAGGATCTACAATAAGGTGGCAGGTTTCATTTGAATTTTTATTAAGGACCTAGTACAGCCTGTGAATAACCGAACCTCATAAGCATCAATTTTATATCCACTGTTAACAATTAAAGGATGCCGTCAACTACTTATAACGCCATCCAGCTCAAGTTCAGAGTTTATAGGTATCATTTGGCTGCCAGGACACAGCAGTTATGATGGAAATTAAATAGTCGCCATCAAGCTTCATTATGTCAAGACTATTCTATGGATTACTGGCTAAAAGAAGAAGCACTACATTAGAAAATGGAAACTGAAGGTAACAGACAAAACCAACTCTTCATGGTAAACCTGTCCAACAAAATAACGAAACATTTCCTACAACTTAATAGCAGTCAGATTCTAAATGTTGCCAGGAAACATCTCATGATAATGGGACTTCCTAGAGAGAACACGCCATCTTTACTTAGGTAAATCCTACCGTTAAACGAAAGAAATAGCTACTAGCCCAATTAAAGATATAGTCGGAGTCATCAACAACACCGGTATCTCAACTGAGCCTTAAAAAAAGAGAAAATCACAGTAGACCATGGCTGCAGTGATACGGTGACAAAATCTAAATCCCACCTCGTTCAATTACCTGCAATCTAGCTTATGACAAATATAAAACCATTTACACCAAACTGTCCTTTACTGACATAGGTTCTGACAAATATGTCACTCGTGTAGTTCAAGCGTTACCAACCAGAGGTTCCAAATATATAGCAGATTTGCTGCATCTGCTAATACGGAGAGCTTGACGTGGAAAGGATGGATGGTCATCAAGCTTCCGAAAAAGGGAAATCTAGTAAAATTTGGAAACTGCCGAGGTATATGTATTCTGCCAGCCGTAGCTAATATAATGGCAATAATAATTCTGGACGAAACAAGAAGATTTCTCGACGTAGAACAGGTAGGCCTTTTTTCTAAATCCTCCTGCATTGGCCTAGTAAAAACCTTAAGGATCATTATCGCGCAATGCGTTGAGTACAGGTCTCGGCTACATCTGCTATTTATTGACTTCAATAAGGCTTGCAACAGCTTGAATAGAGATACTATCTGGATGACTTTGCGCAGGAGAGGCATTCCAGAAAAGTTCATAGCTGTTATCAAGGTAACATACATACGAGGGCTGTAACTGTCACGTCTTTTACAATGGTAATGTGAGAGAAGAATTTTAAGTCGAAAGTACTTCAAAGCTGCATATTGTCACCGCTTTTGTTTGAACAGCTTGAGAATGGGCCAGGAACCTATAAAAATTACTATATGAAGAAGGCATTGCGAAATACGCCCGTTCACCCAAGGCAGGATTGCAGGATGCCCTAGGAAAACGTGGCGCAGAACAGTCGAAAAAGAATCGAGCGCTTTAAAAATAAGTTGGAGGCAGCTCAAACACGTTACAAAAGTTCAAACAATATGGCGCACAGGCGTTGTTGACACCCTTTGTCCTCCGCGGGGTTAAATGATTTATTTAATTTAACATTGTACAAACTCCCTTTTTTAACTTTAAATTTGTACAACTGCCAACATTGTTTGTTCACAACTTAAAAAATGCTAT
This sequence comes from Chalcosyrphus nemorum, assembly GCA_949716465.1. Taxonomy (NCBI): domain Eukaryota; kingdom Metazoa; phylum Arthropoda; class Insecta; order Diptera; family Syrphidae; genus Chalcosyrphus; species Chalcosyrphus nemorum. The sequence continues at coordinate 2,160,778 of OX454332.1, forward strand.
TATTGCACATCTGAATAACTATTTACCATGACAATTTGTTTTCATTTTACATTTTAATACCAAGAAATATTTAATATTGTCTTATTTAAATTTTATATTAAATTTTAAAATGCAGAAAAAATATATTGAAAATATATTATACATTTCTCTTTAAATGTCCATGATAGAGGGTGACGTTTAATGATTAATTTGCCTGTCTCTCGTTTTTAAAATCACTCACCTGAAAGAGTTGTATTCGGCGACCGGTTTTTATCGCTGGATTCCTTGCAGCTGCACTACAGCATCTGCCTCCGGGTGCACCCGATATATCCTCGGAACTAATCGACCGTATTGAAATTTTATCCTCATGATTGTGACTTGCAACAACACCGATGTGACTATTGTTTATCGCCACGCCTGTCGCTGGTGGGGATTTCTGCTTAAGGCCGCATTTTCCATTCAACATGACGGTTGAGTTTTAATCTCGTTCAATGGTTATTATTGGCGACAACAGGTAGACTCCTTGTGTACCCCCAGTACAGTGTCACTTATGTTAATCGTCTGTGAACACAGAAAACATGAAACGCGTTACTTTTTATTGTTACAGCCATGGGTATTATGGGGATGACAATGATGATAATAATTGTTATGCTCTCTGTGTTCTGAAGAAAAGGATAATTTCATTAATTACTGCAATAAAATAAAAAAAAGAAGAGGGAAACGGTCAATGGCATTGAATTGAGTCACTGAAAGGAGTACCCTAATCAGGGATTATCCTGAGTAGGTACAGCTTTTACTAGGCCTATTATTGACCACATTAGGTGTGAAAAAAAACTACACATATGTCTTTAACAAAGGACCCAGGGGTATGTGGTGAAAAACATTAACCCAGAGTCCGTACATATGTTTCCCTCCTTTTACACTCGTCCCTAGCCGCTCACAAGAAGGACATGGACCTACATCGCTTACCCAGTCGCCTTTTATATTTTCATTGCGCCTGAAACCACCTTTCGTCCTTACACACTAATTGCATATTGTGACTTTTATGTTTTTATTAATTTCATTTGGATCAGAGAGGGTTGGCAGCGAAGGCGGTAAGCAAACACGTGACGTTCATGCACACATCGTCGAATCATTGGCGACATAGACTCTCTCTCACAGACTAAATATGGTAGTATCCCTTCACTCGAATGGCGACGACAACAGAGCAGCGATGAGGTATGGGCTATGCCACCTATTCGCAGTGAGGCGACAGGCAGAAGATGTACAAATTAAATTTCCCTTTCAAAATACTGTGGGGAACATTTTAAAATGCATCTAGGTAACACTTTGTGACCGTCATAGTCACAGACTAGGTATGTGTACGACGACGACAACGACGCCGGCTTTGTTTGTTTACACTTTTATCGGACAGAATTTGTTAAGCTCCTTTTGTTTATGATGCAGTAGCTCTATGACTATGCTGAAAAGGATTCATTTGCATTACGGAGGTGTAGTCTTGTTTTGGAGGGGAGGAAACTCCAAAACAAGTTCTAAGCAGTAAATAAATATAACAGAAAATACAATAAGGATATTTATGTAGTAACACGTATCTAAATTAACTGCGAAAGATTTTAGGCATATGTTATGTGTCATGTCCATCTATTTTTGTGACATGAAAGGAGTTCAGTGTAGTGAAACCTTATACTTTCTGCGATGTCAGCAACTTTCGTCACTTTGACCCATCAACTGAATTATTGTAATTGAATTTTTGTTTGTCGAACACAAATAATAAAAACGTGGTAACATTCAATTGGTAACATGCCCTTAATAGAGAAAAGTCACAATTCTTTTGACATGACATTGCGTAGTATTTTGTTCTTAATTTCGTCGCGTACAGCCATACTACATGTCCTGTATTATTATATAAAAGACTTATTTGGCGATTAGTTATGAGCACATTCAATTATTTAGGAAAAAGAAGCTAAAATTCCAAAACGTCAAAACAAATGCACATCGTGCACTCTGCTTTTGTAATACAGGTTATGATGCACTGTTTGCATTTGGCTGCGCAGTTGATGCATTCACAATGAGTTTTAAAAGACTACGTATGCAATGCATGATAGTAATCCATTTAGGTTTTGGAACAGTTGATAATGTATATAACGGCTAAAAGTGTCGACGTACACAATATGAAAAACATCGTTCTAAACAGAATCACACGTAAAACAATGACAAAGAAATCTATTAAATAAGTGATGAACAAAAGTGAAGTAGAAGTTCGGAAAAGTTGACTCTCAGAAAAGTTTACTTCACAGATAAGTTGACCAAATTTGAGCTCCATACGTTGCCTTAAAAAATTGACTTTTGGTCAACTGACCAAATTGAATTTTATTTCTGGTTCTTAAATTTGTTATAAACCCAATAAAGTACGACTATTTATGAACGAAATATTAATGTTCTACAGATTATGAAAACTGTCCAAAAAAGTCGAATTTTCGGAAAAGTTGACAAGCTCTAAGACATTTCGATCAACTTTTCCGAGCTTCTACTGTATTAGAATTTCCCATGCATGTTTCCGGATTACAGTCACATAATCTAAATTTCAAAACTGGAGTGCATACGAAAAATAGGTAAGAAATTGATAAGCAATCTAATTGAAGCAACTATTTTGATTGGACTAAAGGTGTAAAGGGTGATTTATTTAGAGGTACTCTTTTGTCTATGGATTTTTTGACAGAAGACGCATGAGTCGTCTTAATCTCTCTAATTAGCATTGTTTATTATTGTTTGACATTTCATTATGAAAAGACATAGCCCATCATAGGATCTACAAACTACTCAGGGTTCTACGAGGAATTTGTTTCGTACACTTAGAGCACATTATGGTCTACATAACTGCCCTATCGGCTTGTCATATTCATCAACTTAGTGTAGGTAAATGACTTACGTATTTTAGTTAAAGTCTTGCTCAAACTCTTAAAAAGCTTGAATAAAATACACTGTTTTCGACAAAAACTTTGTTTAGGAATGAGGCACATTTCTGGCTGAATAGGTGAACCAATAAGCTAAATTGTAAAAAGCAACCCAAGGAGATTGAAGAGAACGAGGCATAATACCGGAGTGTTTGCTACCTCAAATAAAAGCCCGAGATCCTTATGACATTTTGTACCAACAAGACGACGATACTTGCCACAGAGCATGTTGTGTTTGATGGACAATCAATTGTCGCTTTTCGGACGCGTCATCGAAAACGGAGATATATCGCCCAATTTAAATAGATATTAGTCAGATGAGTCTACATAGTAGTCTACAAGTGAATATTGTCGTCGTGAATGTTTAATACTTTTTAATTAACAAACTACGTACATAGTTACCACAAAGAAACTAATCGTTTTTCCACTAAAAGCCATACACCAGTGGATCTCGTCGTTATCTCCGCAAATGATTGATAGTTTCATTTCATAATAAACTCCCGTCTGAATGCACCAACAATGTTAGCAGCAGCTTTCCCGAATTTCACAACTCGCGGAGCTAAAATTCTCTTTATTTTTTATTTAAATTTATTCAACGCTATAATTTGCAATGCGAAATTTTAATTCAACCAACAGATTAGGTTGAAGAAACAATCACAAACTGACTTTAGGTTTACAATTTATCCACAAAATGCATTCACTCGCTAAAATAATACCGTTTACCACATTGAATCTTAAACTATTAATAACAAATCAGAATAAATCGACACTAGAAGCATTTCCAGTCAATTATTTTAAAAGGCAATAATATTTTAATTTCATACGGAAACAGAGCAATTGATTGATTTTTTAAATTTTTTTGTTGGTTTAGAATCAGAGCTCTGAACCTTACTCACATATCAATTAAACTAAATTGAAACCGAAAGTCAAAAATACTTACAAGGAGGAAACAACAATAATAAATCCCACGAGATTTGACAACGTTATGTTATCGTTCAATTTGATAATACGTGCTTTGAAATTCTAATAAAAACAGTGTTTTAGCCAGAATTTAATTGGATGGTTTTGAAAATGGTATTCACCTCAGGTAGCTCTAGCAATTAGTTTGAGTTTATACTAGCCGACCCGGCAGAACTTCGCTATTGCTTAATTTCAGTATAAATGAAAGGTAAGTTATATGATCGATAAGTTTCGCGTTTTTTATTACAATCACCGAGTGATAAATTATGTCTCATACTTATACTGTTTATGTTAGAGCTGCGACATGAAATGAGAGCCCCGACCTAGCGAAGAGGAGAAAAACAGAATTTTCATTCAGTTATGAGTTCAGTGCTGCTTCCTTTTTTTCCTTTTGACCAAAATATTTCCTGCAGGTTATACTTATGTCCTATAAACTAGGCATGGAGACACAAGTTTTTTCACATGATTTTACTCTTGTCCCTATCTCTTACACTTTAATAAAATTTCGACAGTAAGACTTTTAAAAATTGTATTACCAAGACGTCAACTTTTATGCTGCTGGTAACTTTAGAGCCTGTAATTCTCTAATTTCGTAAACAAGTTTAAGTATCTCTGGAAATAATTACCTTTCACTTAATATCTTCAATAAAATCTTAAAAATTATCTTGCAATAGGTGCCAATAAAAACAGTAGCTACCAACCAACATGTCCATCCCTTCTAATTGCATTCCTGAAGTAGAAATTTTATTTTTTTCAATTTTAAGAGGGTGCGTGGATATAATTGCATCTAATAATTCCAGAATAATCAAGGACTTTTTTTGTAACACTGCTCTGTGCCGTGCTTCTATTAAATAGATCAAGATCTATTTTCTGTTGCTGACATAAGTGTTTATGTGTGGTCACGCAGTTGTGGATATTTTACACAGTCTTACGTTGAGCAACATAAAGAAATAAACACCCTTTTGCTGCTATAATCATCAGTTATGTGTCCTTTTCTTCTCCTGCTATGTTTTAAATCATATTAATGCTTTTAGCTAACTATTACGTTTATTTTGGGGGGAGAAACACAGCACAATCCATTTCGTCACATGGGGGTGCAGAACTCATTAATTTGATGTATTTAACTCACGTATGGGAGAATGTTGCCATTTGTAACTTTGTCCAGAAGTTTCCATCAAATTAAATTCACGTTGCTTTAAGCTTTATACGAAATAATTAAAAAGTCCTTTAAGTCCTAACCGACAAAATAAAAATCAACTAAATATTAGGCGTCAAGCAGCCTATAGACGACCAGGGCCTAGCTTCTTACAGCTAGATATATGAGTTGCATGCGCTATACATTTCTGAACTGTTTCTGAACATATAGTCTATCGAAAATTGGCAGTAAGTAGTAAAAGGTGCTTAAGCAGTGTTTTTTTCAAAAGTGTATACCCACTTTTCCACACAAAGCAAAAACAAAACGAAAAGTGAACATAAAGTGTGGAGCAAGTCGAATTATAGATGGCGTGGACTAAACAAACTAAAATTGTAGACAACAACCCTTAATTGTTTTACGCTGACAGTACAACTTATTCATTAATAGTTGTTGTCTACAATATACTCTATGCCATCTATTATTCGAATGTCATTTTGAAGATAAATATGAGAAGTGAGTATAAAAGTGAGTATGGACGTTTTATTCAGAGGTGGCTATACACTTTCGAAAAAAACACGGCTTAGATACGAAAGCCAGGAAAAAAATTTAAAAAAAAAAACAACATTCTGATTTCAATTCAATTTTTAATGACTCGGTTCACTATATAGGCAGTTAATCCGGTAATAGCGTCTCGAATGTTGGCCTCGAGCTCGTCCCAAGTGGTTAGGTTGTTAGCGTAGACTAACTCATTGTGAGATGGTCACCAAATTTCTTCTTTACAGCTTCAAGCGTTGCGTCGCTGTTATAAGAAATACCGGTGCCGTTTTGGAACCACGAATCGAACATATTGATGCTGTCGACCTCTGGTCAGAGAACGTCGGTTAAGATTGCTCTACACTGGATACCATTGACGTTAGCAGTAGGTCCAATGGCATATTTTTTGAGCGAATTATGGGCGTCGTTTGAGAAGATGTTTTTTGACCAATATCGGGATCTTCGGTCAACATATCCAGCACCTAATATTTAATCTTTAATTAGTGAACTCGCGACATTATCTATGGTCGATAAGCATAGATAAGCGCAGATCTAACCGAAAAATAAGCTAGCTTGACTCTCTGGCAATGCTCAATTCAGATGATCAGTGCCAAATCGACATTTCTGGTTTTCTTCGATACTGGCCGTTATGGCAGCTATGTTTTCTTCTTTTACCACCAATCTCTGCCTGGTTGGTGGGTTAGGGTCCAAAAGAGTGTAGTTCTTGTCAAACTTTTCTACGGCAATCGAGACCAACGTCACGATAAAATTCGAGTTGCGTATTTACAACTGAGCCGAAATATTTTTTTAATGATTCGTATGGAAATCATAAAGTATAAAATGATGTATGACAAAATGGCAACCATTTTGAAATATTTGGACAGATAAACGGTATTGGTAACTTTAACAGCTGCTAAAACATAACAATTGGAAAAAGTAACATTACTACCTGGTCACCCTTTACCATGACTACGCTGATGATTCTGTCTAATTTCACATCGGATAATGGCCTTTTGATTAATGTTTCATCTAGTAGCTAAGACAAGTAAATTGGAGTTGAAAATAAAAGAAAAATATAAACCCTCAGAACAAAGCAAAGCAGTGATGTATAAAGCCTGAACAAAGTATACTAATGAGCTACAACCTACGAAGCTCAGCGGAATTCCACATTCAGAGAACAGTTCAGAGAAGCATCCAAATCCAACGGATTACAAAATTCTCAACTTCTTCTCAGCTTCCTTCAAATATTGGACAAATTAATAACCTCAACTTATTCAAAAGAACTATATATGAGTACTCTAAAAACAATGTAAATCAACTAATCCTCAAAAGTTTAAATGTAAATATAATATAAGAAACAAAAAAAAACCTTTCCCTTTTATAAGCTATTCGTCAATACATGTACCTCTTACTGCAAACAATAAAATTTTACAATCGTCATTAAGTTTTTTCTTAACTAAACTTAGACAACTGATAAGACTGAAAAGACACGAGCGAGCCCCTGAAAGTCGTAAAAAGCCTGCAAGTAAAAGGCTAATTGCAGACTGTTTAAAGTCCGATTCGCTTAAGATAATCCTTTATAAACTGCACTACCCAACTACAAGCACTGCCAGCTCTTATCACTAATTAAATATGCATTGTTATGCCGGCATATTAATTTCAAATGGAACAAGTAAATATGAATGCAAAAATGCTCACAATGATTCAGCAAATGATCTCCTCCTATGCACACTGCTATAGTTTTGATAACGCAAACTCATCACTTCGTATCTTATATAAGACAAAAGCATACAAAGAGTTGCTTGTACTCGGCATGTGGCCATGTAAATAATCAATATCGCACGTCACTTTCAATTAGCCACAATCATTCACATGCACTGCAAGATAGTGCAACTGCAACTGCACAAGTTCCGTGCAATAAAAGGCCTTGCTATAGATAAATTTCCGATCACTCAAGTGCAGAAGACGTTTCAGTCCAGAACTTAGACTATCAACTACATACTTAGAGGAGCGATGTCCAGCAAAGTACTGCTAACGAACACAGTATTCGATTCTGTTGAAAGGATATGGAGAGGAGATACTAAAGAGGATATCAAAATTGGACCGGATGTTTCCTTGGGTCGATCTGTGTTGGAAGCACTTCTCAAGGACCCAAAACATGTATCTCAGGTGAGTAGTCTGCCTGATAAATTAGTGAACGGGTAATTGATCTCAATTGTGTTTATGTCAAGTGGCAATTGGGGAGTTATACCACGGAAATTCCATTTCGTAGGTCTGTGACAACAATGGCCAGCAATACAGCAATGAAGAGATTGCGGCAATGAGTATACGTGTGGCGCAATATCTTGAAGAACTGGGCATGCAGCAGGAGGATGTCATTGGAATTTGTGCATCTAATTCTGATTTTTTGGCTCCTTTAGTGTTTGGAGCTCTCCTTGCAGGAACTATATTGAGCACCTTGGATCCAACTTTCGATAAAGGTGACAAGTTACTAATTTTCACGAGTTAACTTAATGTATAAATCAACAGATGGTATTCAACATATCTTCTCAATAACCAAGCCAAAGTTGATGTTTTGCGATGGAAACGTGTACGACATAGTGAAAGGCGCTTTGGCAGAGTTTAATGAAAGCATTCCCATCTACACAATGAAGGACCATTTGAAAGGAGTAAAGCAAATTCAAGAAGTTATCGCTGCAACTGGAAAGGAGAAGTCCTTCAAAGTGAAACCACTTAAGCTGGGCAGCAGTCAAACAGCTGCCATTGTATGCTCCTCAGGGACAACAGGTCAGCCCAAGGGGGTTTGCATGTCCCACGAAAGTTTGCTTAATATCACGTTATTGTAGGTTAAACTCCAAAGTACTATTTCTATCAAATCTTTTCACTTAAACTCTTACAGCTACTTAACGACCGATGACAAGTTTCTATGCTTCAGCACCTTGTACTGGATCTCTGGTATAATATCGCTTCTTCACGGAACTCTAAACAATTGTACAAGAGTCATCACTGATCAGCCGTACAGTCCTGAGCAATTTCTGCGAATAGTGGAGCAGCACAAAATTACTGTTGCCTTTACTCCCCCCTCACAAATGGCGCTGACCATTCAATCACCAAATTTTAAATCAACTGATTTCTCGTCCTTAGAACTATACCTCTGCGGTGGGAGCGCTGTTCCATATTCAGTTGTTCAGACCTTCTCAGAACAGGCTAAAAGTTGCAAAGTAATTGTTGGTTATGGCATGAGTGAAATAACAGGAGCTTGCAGCTTTGGCACACAAACGAAACCAGGCGCCGTTGGTCGTGTAGTACCAAATTTCGAGATAAAAATTATTGATGATTTTGGCAAGCGCCTAGGAATTAACGAAAGTGGTGAAATCTGCATCAAATCTCCATTTAAATGGGCTGGTTACCACAAGAACAAAGCAACAACAGATGAGATCTATAAAGAGGGATGGATACACTCCGGTGATATTGGGTATTTTGACGATGACGGATACTTGTTTGTAGTCGATCGCAAAAAGGATATATTAAAGTACAATAACTTTCATTTTTTTCCAACGGAGATCGAGGAAATCATTATACAGATTCCAGATGTGGTGGAAGTTTGTGTTTGTGGAATCCCGGATATTGTATCGACTTTCTTGCCAGCGGCTGCAGTTGTCAAGGTGCATGACAGCAAATTGACGGAAGAGGATATTAGGAACTATGTGGCTGAGAGAATGGCTCACTTCAAGCACTTACGAGGTGGAGTTTATTTCCTGGATGCACTTCCGAAAACGGCGTCTGGAAAAAATGTTCGCAATAAAGTGGCTAAAATTCTCGAAGCTCTTCGAGAGGAAAGGAAAGGTTACAATGGAGCAATAGGGTAACCTTCAGATATAACAATTACTTTGTAATTTAATAAAGTAGATATTGTAATAATTAAATTGTTTAAGATAATTGTTTAAGACTTCAATTTCGACTTGTGTTTAACTAAGCGTAATAGCTAGATTTAACTTATGTTGACTAATAGACATTCCTTAATCTAACGCTTAACTTACACAACATTTCTGTCAAACAACCTATAAGTGAAAGGTCCTTAATGTTCAAAATAGCTGGGTAGAGCGACAAGCTGTCCATGGATTCTACTGTTGATTGCTTTGAAAGGATTCATTTGCCTTTAAACCTCCTTCCTTCCGAGAGCTCTTGCTAAACAAGACGCACTAAGATGTTCACGAGTGCACCCAGCACACCACAGCTCCAAATATTCAGGTGAACATAAATAGACAAATTTGGCACGCACTCATTGTTTATTAACTACTCCATATATACGTAGCTATCCTGGGGGCATCCACTGAAGCAACATTTTGCCCGCTATCCTACTTTTGCTTGAATCAAAGGGTCGGAAGTTAGAAAATCAATTTCTATTGAGGTCTCTTCTTATTGCAACGTGGGCTCCATTTACGCAACTAAATGTGCTCAGAAATCTTCTGAATCGCATAAAAATATGGCTAAAATTATTCCTTCTATGTAGAGGTTATTTCACAACACACCTACTTAGGATATATGACACTTGCTAGAGTGTGAATTTGTTCTCGAAATTCTACGCCATGTCTTTGTTAAAATATTTTATATCAAAATTTACATTTTTGAACAACTAAATTAATCATTGATTTAACTTGATATATCCAAAAGTATTGTTTTATTTATTTTTGTAACATAATGTAATTATAAAAAGAGCTTTCCCCTTGGAAGCTGAAATGCTCCACAGTTGATTTTGAGAATATAATTCTCTGAATCTGTTTATTCGAAAGGTTCTTTCGAGTGGAATTTATTACTCGAGTGCAATCTCGTATATACATATGTATCTCGATGATATGTATTATTTATTCCTGTAAAAACACTTAACAATAATGAAAGTTTCAATTTTCAGAAATTGATTTGTCGATATTGTCACGCCACAAACTCTGCAGAACTTCAATAGTACCAATGCATTGCTCGTACTTTTATTCCTTTAGTACATTTAACATGAATCCAAAAATACCAGGATTAGATGGAGTTCCAATGAAAAAGTTTTCACATTACATTCATAGAATACGATTATTTATTGGAATTTTTTTGAAGGGCCATTTGAAATACAATTCAATTGTAAATATTTTTAGATATTCAGATCTGTACCTATTAGTTCGTCGACAAGATGTCTACAGTAAACTGTTGCAGTAGTATTATTAAGTCTAGTAACGTAGACTCCAAAAAAGGCATTTTTTTACGAAATTCGAGAATTTTCGTAAAGACTGCTCACGAGGGAGTTAGAAATTTCCCATGCTAAGTATTTCTTTGGGCTGTTTCATGAAGCCAGTCTAACTAGTGTACTTGCAACTTGTTGCTGTTCAACGTGTTGCTTCACTTGTTCGTAATTTTATTTTTCTCTAAGAACATCGGCGCAAAATGTATACTATAAGTCCCTTACCTTACGTTCATTAGAATGAAAATCATGTGAATGAAAATCATGGGCAGATAATCGTTTCGCAAAGAAATTTTTATATGAATGGAAGTCTATCGGGTAAGATGGGTACATTTAAGGGAGTAAAAAGAATTGCTTTATTCGAATGAATCTTTCTTATGATTTCGTTTCCATGAACGAACTTATGTATGTCTTAAAAGTATGAAAAAAAAAATCTTCTTTCTCTTTGGTACAAAAGGGAAAAAATAATAAAAAATTCATAAATGTGGTTTGTAATTGTATCTTAAACTTTCACACTTTCGCTTTCAAATAAACGTAAACTTTGAAAGGTTCATAATGATGAATTTGCAGCAAATGCAGGACAATGGCAAAAGAAGTGTTCCACAGTATGTAGTGAAATTAATTATAGAAGCTATGTATATTTAAATGCATCATGCAGCGCTGCTCTGCAAGACATCTCTGTTACCAAATTCTCTGTTATCGACCCATTGACACAAGGCACTGGTAAGAAGCAATCAAACATACCATAAATTTAGTTCTTTTGAACATGGAAATAATAAACATTGATAGAATGTTTAGATCAGTACATTTTCCAGGCTACCTTCGACTACATGAAAGTTGATTGCTGTGAAAAATAATTTAATTTGTATAACAACAAATGTGTGCATTAGTTTGTCTGGTTATTGCCTATATGATGTAGTAGGAAGAAGTCGATTTTCTCGCAAAAACTCAAGGTGCGTCCAGACCGAGCGAAACATTTCTGAAACATTTATTAAATATTTCATAAACATTTCATAAATATTTCTGAAACATTTATTTGTTTCTGAAATGTTTCATAAATGTTTCACTCGGTCTGGACGCATTGTGAAACATTTATTAAATATATTAAAGGCCACAGGAGGTGGTGGATGATGATAGGCTCTCTTTTTTTGTATTCAGGACTTGCTTCTTCCAGTGTCTAAGCCAGGAATGGAGTGTAGGTTTTTTTTTACATATGGTTCCAAAACCGATCAAGGATCAGGGGCTGATGTATTTGTGGAGGACGATAACACAAGACTGCATTTAAAGCTTGAGAAATAAAAATACTTTCCCATTTAAAATGGAAAACGTGAAACATTTCCTAAACATTTCAAAAATGTTTCACAAAGCGTCCAGACCGAGTGAAACATTTATGAAACATTTATTAAATGTTTATGAAATGTTTCACGAAACAGTGTTTCAGAAATGTTTCACTTGGTCTGGACGCACCTTAGGGATTTTTATATTTGAGTATGTTTGTTGTTTGTTCAGATTTGCACCCTTTCAATTTGGCGAAACTTTGCTCTTAACATAAATTAAAAATTTTATATAGTAAAAAAATACATCTAAATAAAACTAAAATTCAATATATCGATCATCAACTCCAGATACGCATTTTGGATAAAGACTCAATAAAATTAGTTCAGTTTCAGTAGGTATATTAGATGTTTTGGTACGCTAAATGTAGCCTTGGCCACATTCCAGTACGAAATCCTAAACATTATTGATATTGAGTTTATATCAACTTAAACTTTATGTCCGTTTATGTGCATTTCATACATAGCAATGATCTTTATATAAATTTTAAGCACGAATTAGGTATGAGCGTCAAAAGATCTAAATATTCGCTGAAAGTTCTAAGTAACTTGTAAAATTTGTTTTCATAAGATACAAAATGCATGTCCGAAGTCATCGAAGTCACATCTCAAATGGATTGAATTTTCTGTCTATTCGAATACATAAATCCTCTCAAGCAAAATAGATTAATCCCTTAAGATTTATGTCAGTTGGAAGATTACTTCAGGAATATATTTTATTTATTGCATAGTTGGAACAAACCAATAATTCATCCTAACGTTGTTCATTAATTATTATGTTTGTAACATAGAATAAATAATATAAATATAATAATAGCTCGTTAGTACTATGTACTCAATGGATAAAATTAAAGAACACTATGGTGTCGTAAGAAATTGCACTTGAAATGTAATTCATTTAGAGGTACTTTTTGTCGTTGAATTTTTTGATAGTCGTGTTAATCTGTCAAGATACTTTTGTTCAGTATTGTTTGACATTTTATAATAGAAGGACATAACCCGCCCCAGTATCTAAAAATTACTCAGTTCTAAAACAAAAATCAGCGTTCTACAAGGAGAAGGAATGTCTCGAAAAGTTTGTCATTCTTAGACAATGCCCAACCAAATAGACCACGTCTACATCAGTGAGTTTCCACAACATCAACAAGGCTTCGACAGTCTGACGAAAAGACACAGTGTGCCACATATGTAGTAGTTCACTCAAACAAAGAATAGATTTTAACTGTAAATTTTTTATATATTTTTTTTTTTAGAATATGCGTGAAGCTGTTTTTGATAAAATGTTTTTTTTATTCTTAAGTACCGTTATATTAAAGGTTTGCATCACTTGAAATGATCAAAACATGGAAGTATACAATTTCATCCCAGTTCCATAACCTTATAAACGAAATAAAAATTCGTATGTTTTTGCATAAGAAGGCAGACATTTTCAAGGTACTGAGACTTGACTTTTCAACAGTAATATCGAGTTTCTTTAAAAGTTGTTGCTTATTAAAAAATAGCATTACCTACATGAATAAGCTTAGAAAAAAATCTGATAAATGTATACTCTGGTTAGGAGACATTTGCAATTGAAACCAACTCCAGTCTATTACAGATTGATCTTTAAGACCCAATTCAGTCAGGCGGGCATTTTCAAACAAAGTATTTTTTATCAAAAGCCGGCGGGTCATGCATGTACAAAAAATTGAAGAAAGATTCCAAAAGAACTTTTCCAAGCAGACATCATATTATGGACAACTATGCGACAAACTTTATGCATTTCCAGAAACACAACAGGTGTTTTTCTTAGAAAATATATTTTGCAGTTCTTAAAGTATTTTAATTTCAAAAATAACCAAAGACTTAGTAATTATTTTTCGAAAATTAAATTTAAATAAAGTGCACTTCAAGCTTCATCTGATATTTTCTCTTGAAAATATCAATCTCCAATCTAACAATTTATATTACCTTACTTACAGTTTGACTTCCAAAATGTTGAACTTAATCTCCAAACACATGCGACAATAATCCAATGATCATTCCAGCTACCAATCCAAGGATTATTTCACGGAACTGATTAGGTCATGGATGCCCGTCAATTTGTTCGGCAAATCCTTTTATAATCCACAACACGGCGCAAGAATTACCACTGAATCCTTCTTAATCTGTTTGCAAATTCAATTCAATTTGCATCACCAAACAAGGGTTAACAACAGTCCAACAAAAACGAAAATGTCCCAGGATCTAGGACGGTCTTCTTTTTCTTTTTCGAAACCGAAAATTCAAGTCAAATCACATCTGCACCCAATTGAAATTCACACACTCTCGCACTATCTAATGGCATGAACATCTCTACCAAGACACTAGCTTCCTCAAAAGGACTTTTTTATTTACTTTTTTTTTTCTTTATTATTTGTGTGACTAAATATGCCGAGCCACCCAAAAAACTTTAGTCAGCTGAAACCACCACTCAGGGAGAAGGCACGATGTCGACTGACTTGAACCTGTTGAGTTGCTTCTTGTTTATAGATTATTTTCGCTTTCGTAGGACTCTTCGTCCTGTAGTGAACTGAGCACTTGGTGAAAGGAGAATTGACATTGCCTCCAGATTTCTCAACCCCCAATGCTGCTGCTAGGTGACAGTGAATATCCTGAAGGGTGGTCTTTGGTGTGCGTTGTATGCAGCAACAATATTCGTGTTGATGATGGGACGACATGTGGGTTTCCATGTGGGTGGATAAACCTGCGCATCAAGAGCCAACAGACAAAAGTGTGCAACCGATGATGTTGGCTCTTGGGTGTCCTGGCCAGCCACTACGATGGCACACAAACACAGGTCAGGTGGAAATCATTCATCATCATTGCGCGCTAAACGTCTTCTACTGGTGAAGGTAATCGATGCGGTTTGCCTCGATTTTTAAGGATATTAGCAATTAATTACAGAAAATTACAGTACTGGTCGGTTCGTTCGTCGCCTTTAATTGTAGCCAGGCGTTTGGGTGGTGGGTGGACACACCCACTTGTTGGTATGCAATGGCACTTCATATTGGTTCTAAAATGCATCAGTTTATCCAGGTCCAAGTGTTGAGTGGGTTTTATGTGCTACGTGGTGTTTGATTGTTTGGACACGAGCACACGGGGCGTATGAGTATCATTCAATGACATAAGTAATTACATACGTGTGTCGGTCTTAAAGGTTATTCTTAACAGAATAATACAGTCCTGACCACAATTGGAGGAAAAATAGAATAAACAAAAAAATACTCCAGATATCTTCTCCGGCGGAGGTCGAATTCAAATAGGATGAGACACGGGATGTGATTTCGAAGATCTTCTCTTTTCATACAATTAAATCCAGGAAACTGTAGTTTTTTTAATTGGCTGGCAGATGTTCGTACAACAGACATTTGGAAATTAATTAATTGCATTAAAAAGGCAATTATTTTTATGCTAAGGGAGAAATTAAATTGTCTACTTTGGTATTTATCGACCCGTTGAATGTTTTAATTGAAGAAATTTTATGTATTTTTGATGAATGATTTTGCGCACCTAAAAGGTTTTTTGGGCTCCTAAGCGGACATGGAACTTAAGCAGAATGTAATTATAGAGATTATATGAACAAGAAGCGTTCACCTGGACCTTTAATTCTTCTTGTGAGATTCATAAAGGAACATTTTTATAGCAAGTAAGTATGCCTTCTGGGTGGGTGCCGTGGCTTAGTGGTTAGTGCGTTGCGCAAGGGGTTCCAAATTCGAATCCAGAAAAATACCATCAAAAGTTTTTTTACGGTCCCACATCTTCCGAGTGTCTGACAAACGTTCAAGAGTATAACTGTCATGAGAAAGTTTCTCAAAACCCCTCTGCCCTTCGGATACGGCATAAAACTGTAGGTCCCTTCTGTACATGCAGAAATGTATACCACGCACAACATATACAGTTGTGAGAAGCTAGGCCTTGGCCCTCTATGGGCTGCTTACGGCCTAATATTTATGTATTTATTTTCTTAAGTATGCCTTTTTAAGGTAACCATAATGTACTTAGATGAGCTTACGCCAGCTTAATGAAATATTCGTTTACACAGAAATAATAGTGCATAGCTATAATGGGAATATACTCATTTTTGTCCCAACCATAATTGTATTAAGCGTGCGCTAGCTGTCATATTCAAAGGAAAATTCTACACCAGCGCTGACGCAAATCTAAATGCAAAATATGCCATAATGTGCAGTAAGACAAGCACAAATGGCAAGCTCGCTTTGATATCGATCGATTTGGATTTTCTTTAACGGCATCCCTATTTTTTGTGGAACACAGCCAATCTCTTCGAACTTGAAGAACTAAATGTATAATACAGTATCGGATGACAGTTCCCTTAGACGTATGCGATTAAAATAGAGAAGTCAGATGCGGACCACGAATTGGGTGACCCTAATTAGAAACGACTAAAAATATACAAATATAGCCTTTAACAAATTTAGTTAATAATAATAATGAAATGAAAGAGTTTAATTTTTATTCAATTATGACACTAGCGACCGTATACTTTATGCAATTATTACTGAGTAATCAGAGTTACCATTATTCATGCTTATTTTGAGATTCGAATGAGTAGTCAATTCTTTTGAATGTCTCTATTAATTCGAATGATTTTTGTGTATTTTGAGATTCGAATGAAAAAGGTTCACTTTCGAATGATACCGCAAAATGAACTTAAATAAATTTAACCCTCAAAGTCAGCTGTTTGACATTTTTGTTATACAGGTTGACCGTACCTTGTTTTCTTTGCGTGTGAATTCTTGCCTTTCTTATTGAAATTTTCTTATTGGTTATACTTTGACGCGTTTTAGGAAGAAATGTAATTAATAACTTTTATGTTGTGTAGGTATACCTTTAATATTAAAACAAAGCAACATAAAATAATATACATGCATATTTAATTAAAAGTCTTTCTCAGCACGAACCTGGTAACTCTACTTTTATTTTGAGTGTAAAATAAACATAAGCTTGGTGATTTTTTAATAATTACTTGCTTTCAGATAAAATAAAATGATGCTTTATTTTGTGGACAGTGCGAATAAATAAGACATCATAGAAAATTTAAAATAAAAGTAAAAAAATAAAGTTGAAAAATAGTTTTGTGCATTCACTCGTCTTTTCTGTGGAGTTTTGTTTACATAGAACTTGATTGGGACTATTTTATTTATACGAATTGCCGGCCACCAGTTTTTCTGACTAGAACGTGACCTATACCGACAGGATCAGAAATTGTCAATTTAATTTTCTACAGAATACAGAATCTATGCGCCAGGAAAATGTGTTCGAATG
This sequence comes from Chalcosyrphus nemorum, assembly GCA_949716465.1. Classification (NCBI taxonomy): domain Eukaryota; kingdom Metazoa; phylum Arthropoda; class Insecta; order Diptera; family Syrphidae; genus Chalcosyrphus; species Chalcosyrphus nemorum. Next base: position 2,178,205 of record OX454332.1, read on the forward strand.
AAAAATAGCATTTGTTTCGAATGAATAGAATCTCGAAATACGCACAACCAATGAACTTTCGAAAGTTTGGAGAAATTGTCTATTCTATTCATTCGAAAGTCAAAATACAGTCTATGTGAATTCGACTCACTTTCGAATGAATTAGAATGTCAAAATAAGGCTGATTACTTACCTTCACAAAATATTTGAGTCAAAATTTAACTTGCAATTTAAAATTTCAAAACTCAAATGGCGAAGTATGGTGACTTTATGGAAGTATCACGAATATTCAAAACTAAGTACTCCCACAATTAAATCAGCTTTTTGTTTCTTCCATTTCAACCGTTAACTTCAACTTCATGACAAGGACTGATTCTTAACTATGTACACTTTTCATTTTTCGGTTGTCATTCTTCTTTTCGACTGTCTTGCACTTGAATTATAAATAAACTGATCTTATTCACAAAAATGTAAATCTAAATTATTTATTTCCGAAACTCTTCCGTACGCGGCACACAAATCTCTGCATTTTAAGAAGCCATGAGTAATCCAAACACTAACTTGTAGCTGGTGTGTCTGAAGAAGTGTATCACTTGGGAGTGTTTTGAAATTTGATTTCGCATTGCGCTAATGAAGGGCGCACGATCTAATCTCCCACGTTAATTTTGACTGCTATAGGATGCTTATACGCGTGTTCATTCATTTATAACACATCGATTTCGTTTACAATACATTTTGAATTATAGTTTTTCTTAAGCTGTAGTAAACATGCAACCAATTTTAAGCTACCATTTTTTACATACAATCCATAATCAACCGTATATGTGGTCTAACAAAGAATTATAATTTTACCACAACTCCTTTTAGTTTTCGAGAATACATATACATGTGTATATAGCTCAATGGTTACATCTAAAAATGTTTAATGGTCTCACCTCTTACTAATATTTGAAAACATCCAACTCCAAGCACATTACTGCCTTGCGAAAGCAAAAAAGCATCCACACAAAACACGTATAGTTGTGAGAAGCCTTGGCCTTCTGTGGACTGCTTGCCCCTATGGCCTAAAATTTATGTACATATTTTCAAACGCAAGAAAGGCTTACAGTTTGCCTGTACGTCTTCGTAATACTTCCCAAAATCGTATGTATGTATTCATAATCTTATTAGAAACGTAATAAACTGTATATCTACTATTTACTTAGTCAATTTTCACTTTAACTACTTTTATAGATTTGCATATCTTAACATTTGGTAGTTCCAGACGTACAAATAACGATAATTAAATGTTATTCAAAATGTTGCAGGTTATTAGACTTCCCCGTTGTATGTTTAAATAGAATTATGGGTCATTTAAACGAATCCGTAACTTGACGCAAAAAGTACACGAACGGACCTATTATATATTAAATGTTTATGGACGATATGAATACCCTTTTACTGATTAACAGGGCACGGGCTTTGACTGGGGGAGAGTAGTCTGTGATTTTGCATTCCTTTTTAATTCATAGTTTCTTTTTATTTTTAACAATAAACAGGAGTATTTAGGTTAATTGCATATACTAATTTATTCTTTTCGGTTTAGTCACTCGCACTGAAACACTAAGAGCAGTTATCATTGCTGTACGAATTATGTCAAATTAGGTCCTAAAATGCACTGGAAAATACGTCAAAAGGTAGCGAATATAATACATAATACAGTTTTCTGAATTCATTCGCGAAATCACTGGCGTTTGCTCCAAATTAAAATCTGAATCGTTTACAACAAACAAACATTATCCACATGGATACAATTTTGCTTTTATTCTTATCTTTTAAATAAACTACAAGACAACGGCGCATCATTTGGCATGAGAACATACGAAAACGAAATCGAGTGGGAGGTCGATTGCATTTATGCCCAAAATTTATAGCGTTTACAAATGCAAAATATAAATAGTTTTATGGACACAGTCTCTATTTTTTGGACAAAATACTTATTTCCGCTTATATTACAGTCAAACTTGAAGGATTGTTTATTTGTAAGTAGGTATACCCTTCTGTGAAATTTAGTTTAAATTATTCCACTTGAGGCGATCCATAAGTACCTACCTAATATTAATAATTTTCATTTGCATTCCACTACAGCCAATAACTTACCATTATGTTAAGGAATAAAACAATCAACTTTTAATAGTTTTAACAAAATTCTAATTGAGGTTAACAATATACATACATATGTGTTAGGCAACAAGTAGTAAAACAACAATAAAATTGGGCATACCCTACAAAAACAGAGAAGTCGCATGCTTTATGTATCTGAGTTGCACTTACATTTCGATTGTAAATGCATAGTTCTCGGCCAGCAAGTTTATATAAACAGTTTATTCGAAACTTTAGACGTATTTTAGAGAAAAAAAATTGATTATAAAGCCAGAAAAAAAAAATCACTACAAAGTTAATTTCTCAGGATCGAGTCCGCACTTCCTCATCTCGACTGCAACCGAAAACAAATAGTCATAGCATTCGGCCCTGAAAAGAAAAACGGAACCAAAACAAACATAAAACGCCATGAGACACAACGAAAAGAGAGAGCGAACACACATGGTTTTGGCCTTTTGCCAGCTGTTGCCCCACACATAGACTCCGTGACGTCGCACCAAGATTGCACTGCAGCCGGGATACTTCATCATGGCAGCATACATTGAATCGGCCAGATCCTTCTCGAAAGGAGTATTTTCAATAATCGGAACAACCAGTTGTTCATCGTAGCGAAGATGGCGCTTCTTTTCATCGTCGTAGATGCCCTAAGGGAAGGGTAATTGAAATCCAAATTGTAGAACAATCGACCAACAACTTACTTTGATCATCTCCAGATGAGTGCAGCGGAATTCGTCACCCGGCCAGAGTAGCGTCGCCATCACTGCGTGCTGTGAATGGGTGTGAATCACCGCCTCAGCCGCTCGATGCCGGTACGATAGCATAAACAAAGGAGTGCACTGGCTCTTCGTCAACCTAAAAGGAGATATGACAGCTCTAACGAGTTGTTAATTGTGTTCTTACATTTTATATTCGGGTGGTAGTTGAATGTCCTTCCCTTCGATGTTCTGGACAAAGAGATCCTCTGGTTGAATACGCTCCTTTTGGACACCAGACGGTGCGATGTAGATCTCATGGCTAGATAAAACAAGAATAAGAGAGAGAGAGAGAATAGAAATGGCCAAGTAGCACTTACTCGAGTTTCATGCTGATACCACCACCTGTCCCAGTAACCCATCCCAAATTATAAAACTGACGACATAGCTCTGGAATTAGCTTCCTGGGATGTTCCTATAAGAATCCCAGGTAGTAAATTAGAGAAAACATGCTTCAGACGTCGATAACTTACATCAGGCAAATCCTTGTAGATTGACATTTTTCGTGCCGCGACAATTACGTGATGACTTCACACAGAGAAATGGAAGTAATTAAGAATTTTGGATAAATTTATTGTAATCACTTTTCTTCTTATTTGTTTTTTTAATTGTTTATCACAATTTGAGGGCAGTACAGAGCTGCTTAAACCACAGAAAGATAAGACAAATGTCACATTTGGTACAGATATCAGTTTGAGGTCGACGGGCCGTATTTAGGCGGTGAATTAAAAAATGTACGTGTCCACTTTTTGTAAAAATTAGTGCTTAAAAAAAAATTAAAGCCAAATAAAATATCTATGGAACCATAAATCATGAATCCCGTCTAATAATATAATTCTAAGAACTGTAGTGGTAACGGACACTATATCGTTTCAACAGGGTTCGACTTCACGATTTCAGACACTGTACCAGGCTAGCCGGAGAATAAAATCACAAACAAAAAGAGCAGCCGTAGTAAAGACTCAACCAATAATACCCGTGAATTCTTCCTATGAGAATCTCTCTTGGTGAATTCTACAAAATAAGGCAAGAAGCTAAACATTAATTGATAAAAAAGTGATCCTGGTGTCTGTGGACGACAGCACGGAGGTTTTAATAGGGATGCGATGACGGTTGAGACTTTGAGGATCAAATTGATCTCCGAAGAAAAGGACAATAAGTACACAGATACTCGTACCAATTTAATTAGTGTTGTAGACAAGAATTTTAAAACAACTGTGATCAATCCCAGCTGTGAAACATCAAATCGAACATGTTCGCATGTTATTTATTACTACGTTTATATTCACAGTTGACGGATCGTGTTGGTATAGAGTAAAAATTTTGATACGGGTATTTCCGCTTACCGAGTCGAAAGATCGATAGCTTCAAACGTGGTTGGACTGACAGATGAACACAGCGGCCACAAACACTACCCCATACATATTCATGATCAAGCAGAGAAAAAACACAGACACAAGCCGGGTATACGTGGATTTTCCTAACTCGACCCAGCTTGTTAAGCTGGAATCAATCCCATTTGAACTCGATTTGCATTCATATGAATTTCAAGCCGTGCAGAACCAGTTTTCAACTATGTGTTTAAACGTAGTATGTATCGATTGTTCGTTTGTACAGCGGTTGGTTGAAAACACCCGCCTGACGAAATCTGCTTACGCGACGCATAGCCTATTAGTAGAAACCCATTGACACAGCAACAGCAACAACAACTTTAACAGCCGTGGGAACATTTTTAGAGCCAATCCTCTTCAATGGAACAGGACACATTGACCACAGCAACAGCAACTTCAACGTTAGACCTAAGTTCTAAATCTGCTGTTGAAGTTAAAGTTGTTGCAGTCTTTTGTGTTGCATTGAAAAACACGCTGTTTTCTGTTGTCGTTGCTGTGTGTAATGTGTTCCACACCGCAGCACCGGGCTTTTTGTATATGCTGTTGAAATTGCTGCTGGCTGTTGCTGTGTCAATGAGTTTCTACCATAACAGCTGACTTCTTCTGTCACCCACCGTCATGTCAAACTCAAAACATCAAAACATCGGCAACATGCGAAATTGAATTTGAGGTTTATTTTTTGGAAAAAAAAAAATAAAAAAATTAGTTGTCTTGCATTTTGAAAATGTTTCTATTTAGAAATGGCATAAATCGTAGTCTTAATAAATCCAGGTTAACAATCTGTAAGTAGCATTCTTTGTTACCCTACAATTTTCGCTAAATTGTATTAACTCTTTTAGTTCAACAGTCCTCGAATGTCAGCGTCGTACCCGTCAAGGAAAAGCTCAGCCAAAATGGAAACGAAAACCTAGGTCAACCAACGCCATGGACACATCCGCATCTGCTGAAGGAAGGTGAGGTAGTGCCTAGCATTAGGGTTGACGAATTTAAGGAGCGGCGTACTCGTCTCATGCACGGCATCCAAAAGGAATCGTTCAGTAAAGAACCCAGCGCCAGAAATCACACGGTGAGTAGATAACGCTTCCTGGCGAATACTAAACTGTGATTCTGTGGATAGGTCATCATCCCTTCGGCCACCAAGAAGTACATGAGCGACAAAATTCCATATGTCTTCCGCCAGAATTCAGAGTTCTTCTACTTGACCGGTTGCTTAGAACCGGATTCTGTTCTCGTGATGACAATCGATGAGGCCAGTGTCACAACTTCTACTCTATTCATGAGACCAAAGGATAAACACGCTGAATTGTGGGACGGACCACGAACTGGAGTGGACAACTCTCTGGAGCTGTTCGGCGTAGATGAGGCATATCCCGTTGCACTATTCAGATCTCAAGTCGAAAGGTATGTTGAAATAAGGTGCTGGGGTGTCTAAAAGTATATAACAACAAATTCGTGCCAAGATCGAAATTCGAGATGAGTATTTTTTAATGGTTAACTTCGGTCTTTTCAGAAAATTACAACTTGACGGTGAAACTGCTGTCTGGTACGATGCCCAAGGAACAGAGCAACCGCATCTCACCACTCAACTCCAGACCCTTCATACGACCGGGCCTCTTAAGTCTCCTGCCACTTTCCTACAGAGTATGCGACTGTTTAAATCCCCTGCGGAGATCGAGCTGATGCGAAAGACATGCAAAATTGCATCAGAAGCCATAAACGAGACAATGGCAGAAACTAGACCGGGCCATTCAGAGCACCACGTCTTCGCAATGGTAGACTATAAATGCCGTATGAAAAACGCCAGTCACCTAGCCTATCCACCGGTTGTAGCAGCCGGCCCCAATGGCACCACAATCCACTACATCAACAACACACAATTGACAAAGCCTGGGGATCTACTACTCATGGATGCTGGCTGTGAGTATGGTGGATATACAAGTGATATCACACGCACCTGGCCAGTCAGTGGAGAGTTTACGAAAGGGCAGCAAATCCTATATGATGTTGTGCTAACTCTGCAAAAGGAACTCATCAGTAAGTAAATAATATCAGGATTCCGTTTTCTCTATCTTGTTGTTTTATAGACCTATTGCTGCGAGAAGGTGGTGAAAACTTAGACAAGCTGTTCGAGACAATGTGCGTGAAAATTGGATTTTACTTACAAGAGGTTGGCCTTGTTCCAAAGAACATCAGTCAGACTCAAGCGTTGGCCAAGGTAATATTGTGTTCCCTTTGTATTTCCGTTTCTATTCCACCCATCTCTTGTTGCAGGCCGGTTATGCATTCTGCCCACATCACGTGTCCCACTATTTGGGTATGGACGTACATGACACTCCGCTTATGTCAAGGAGTATGAGACTGTTGCCAGGAATGGTTTGTACAGTGGAACCAGGAATTTATATCCCCAAAGATCGTTTCGATGTTCCAAAGGAATTTCGAGGAATAGGAATACGAATTGAAGATGATGTTTATATATCCTCGACCAGTACTGTGGAAGTGTTAACATCAGATTGTATAAAAGAACGTTCTAGCTTAGAGAATCTCTTCAAGAAGAAATAACATTGATATGCGATTTCTACTCGAACTTTATTATAAGACTACACTCATATGAGGACCACAGACTCTGTCGCCTGCAATGTTACTTTAAGCTGAATGTATCTTTCAGATAAAATCAATAGAAACCCTAAAACATTTATTTTAAAATGTAGTCTACGTGGCATTTTTTTTCTAAAGGCTTCGCGATGCAGAGGCTCGGGCGATTGCTCGCTGCGATCGGTGATGTCATACATAAAGCTGTCAGTTTTCACATACAGGACATAAATATAATGCAGCCACCAATAGCGAGAATTAAACGTTCCTGCAACGAGCACTTGATATTTGGGAGGAGAATCGATATAGTTTTAGTCCTAAAATTATCGGAAATTATCCCCTAAATAAGCTGAAAGGAAGGTTTCACATCGCAGTTATTCATAAATGTGACGAAAGCTGAGATGGAGATAAGAAGCCTTTGCGTCAATGAACCGATTTTGAAAAATTGAGAAAACCACCGGCATAATCTTTCGAACCCTATCAAAAAGCCAATGCCAATCAACATTCCTATACAAGCTTTTCTAACACAACAAGCCTCTACCCATTTCAAATATGTAAAAACTTTTACAATTAAATTTAAGTCCCAATGTGTGTATTTAATTACAACTCTTCACTTCAACTCCTTTGGAGTGCTCGAACCCATATAATGACGTAAATCACTAAGTGTAGACTCCACTAGTTTTGCTTTTATAGTTGGTCTTTTTAATCGCTTGTAAGCTTCAAATCTATGGCATCCTCCAAAGCTGTAATAGTAATCGCCACCGCTAGTTCCCTTAATCCAGAGGACATCTATTGGTGGTACATCCTGTTCTGTTTCTTCAAGCTAAAATTAAGATTAATTAATAAATCGGTTATGGTTATACGTACGATATAAATCATACTAACAGCAATGGTCTTCATTAAAGAATCCACTTTGCTCTCATCTAATACTGGCGGGATCGGTCGGTGAATTACACTCATTGGGATGTCATGCACCTCGGCTATAGCCGCACTATGAACTGAATCGCTCTTGGAACACATTTTCGCTGATGTTGCTGAAAGTAGAAAGAATTGATAAGTAATTGATTGAATCAATTGATGAGCTTTTTATTTGGGTGAGACCAGGGTAAGCAATCCAATACGTCGTATACCTGCCGAAATGTATTCACTTCCAAGGCATATACGGGAATGTAAATAGAGTTGTTTTAGCTGTTTTTGGGATGTAACTTGGAATTAAAATTTAGTAGTTACGTGAGTAGTAGCTTACATTGAAAATATGTGTTATTGTGTGATTTTTAACGCAATCCTTGAGACATTTCAAGTAGATTGGTATAAGGTTGTCAAGAATAGTCTATTTACGTTTTTGGTTAGCCTCTAAGGCAAAAGACGATAAGTGGAAAAGAAGATAAAATACCAAACTATACTGCCTATAGAAAGTCATTGACTTAGTCAGAAGAGTTCATATACAACGACTAAGATCGCTGGATCGTGTAGAACAGATGAAGCCCAACGCTCCAGCTAAGAACTTTTTCGAATCCACCTTGAATGGACGGCGTAGCAGAGGTCGACCTCGCGGTAGGTGGCCTAAAAAGTGGACGATGACCTCAATTAACTTGGCAACTAGAGGCCGGCTGGAGATGGAGATGTTTGTTGGTTCAAGCCCAGGTTGACCCCGAACTGTAGCGTCACCTGCGTAAGAAGACAATAGGAAAAAAACGAAAAACTAAAATTAAATGCACTCTTCGCCTCTCTTATTATTAAGTGTACATACAACCGAGGAAACCCATTTTTCTAAAGCAATCTTAATCCGAAATCATGGTGCCAAGGTCCACAAATCACTCAACAAAACTACCTCGACGTTGAAGTTATTGCCTACAAAAAATAAGAACATTTTCCTTCAATTACTGCAACATAATCCCATGATACTGGAGTTAACATCAGTACAACCCCCGACCAATTCTAATGTTTGGTGGCTGGTCTTAGCGAAGAAGTCCAACTTAAGTCAATATATATATTCTTTAAAGACCTGCACATCCATCTCTGATTTGACTTTCAAATCAATTACCGCGTTTTTTAGACCGAATTCATTGCTATTTCAATAACTGGCGACTGGCTTGGAGCTAATCCATCAGGCATCTATCAAATCCCTTGCACCCAGCGCTATGAAATCCAGGGCAGTAGAAGCGTTGGACAGCATAAAAATACCCTCAGTACGATATACATATGCTTAGTACATACAGTAAAACGAAAGACTACTATCAACATCTTCACTGATAGTCAAGCCGCAATCAAATCCCTGAAGTCGGTGACTTTGAACTGAAATGGTTACTCTGACATCCAGGACAACTGTATGAATGAAGAACTCGCCAGGCATGACACAACTCTTTCGATTCTATCCGCAAAGGAGAATCTCAACACGCCTCTTGCTTCATTTGAAATTTTAATCAAACAAAATGCGATCAAATCCACTAATCGCATATGGTTAAACTGCAACACTTGCTCCATTACCAATAAGATCTGGCCTAAGCTGGATCTCAAGCGCTCCTACAACCGAATAAAGCTAAAGAGGTCTAAGATTAGCACCATAGTTTGGGCCTTCCTTTAAACGATCTCTACAGGAGCTTCATGGACGAGGAGACTATTCCTCATCTTCTGTGCAGCTGCTATGCGCTTAGATGTCAATTGCATCCACCGCTTCATAGTGCCCTCCCGCTTGTTTTAATGGGTAGATTAAGGATATTTGATCAGCCAATCTCTGGTCTAAATACATCCTCACAAAAGACATTTTTAAACCCAACTCAATGGATTGTCGTCAATCCATTAGAATCCAAGTAAAATATCAAAAAGAATACATTATCTACTCTGTTATAAAATATTTGCCAGATTATTCGAAAGCGATCAACGACATTTGATTATTTTCCATTTGACGCTATTATAAACGTATTCAAGGTCATGTCTCGTAAATAGACAAACTCGTAGATACGTACTGCAATATTTGTTGCAAGCCGTATACAAATTTTATTTTGGCTAATGCCTGCCACTATGTATAACACTGGTAGTTGTAAGTATTGAGATCTATAGTATTTTTACGAACTCTTTCACCGGTTACTTACTAAATTTCTTTAAAATTGCTTGCAAAAAGAACGCGCTTACTGTTTACATTGCAACGACCTTCCTACTTCATGAACACGTTGATCATAATCACAATCTTTAGCAGTCTGTTGCTAGATCAACAACCGGTTGCGAAATACCTACTTAAAGATATTTTCCACTACAAAGCTGATTAAATGCTTTAATAAACATTTTACTCACTGAATTGACCCGAAGATAACTTGATAATTCGATTTAATCTTTGAAATACAATTGACATTACTCGAAACTAAAAAACAAAAAAAACCTCAAAACTCACAGCCCGTTCTCACCTAGGTTAATGAAACTACTGAATGTGGTCATGCTACCGCCGCTAGTAAAACACTACGTTCATGAGTCATGACTCAGATAAACGGAGCTTAAATTGTGCTTTTTAGTTACCAAAAGCTTTAGTCAAATTAAATACCATATCTCTCATTATAAAACAAATGCATTTATTTGAAAGTAACTGTGTATGGGTTAGGGTATAACAAAATTATGTAGGTTAGGGTTTGGAAGCGCGTACACCTCGCAAGCTCTTGTCTGCCTTCTTCAGAGCAAGCAAATTGTCTATTTGCCTAGCTCTCAATTTTCCCCATATAATAAAGTTGCTCAGGCCCAATATTTGTGCGGCATGAAGAGCAGCAGCTTCTGGATACAGAACCGTACAACATCCCAGACCTGATGGCAAATTCAAGCTTGACCATACATCCAACTGAACATTGTCTGCATTAACTGGTGGACAATTGATCACCGGATATGTAGTGTTTCCAGACAGTACTGGTCCAAGACCATTCGAACGACCAGCAACTGTTATGAAAATTAATTTTTCCAACACACTCTCATATTCCCGCATAATTCTCAGAGTATCCTCGGGTCCTTTGTGTGCCGATGTGACTCTCAACTCAGTATTAAGACCCAATGTCTGGCATGCTTTGGCTATTTTTTCACAATGGCCTGTATCTGATGCACTGCCCATAAGGATAACTACTAGATGATCATTCTTTGGAATAATTCGCTCTAGCTGCTCCGATGCCCAGGCAAAGTTCTTTTTTATTGTGTCCAAGTCACCAGCTGAAACCGAGGCCAGTTGTCGATAAACATCTTTATCAACTCGAAGCCTTTTGTCACCCGACGGCCATAGACGCCATGAATCAGAATCAATAATATCCGCTAGAACGATGTTTCCTGTAAAAACAAAAAATAGAAAAAGAACAAGTGTTACTTTGAGTAATTGAATTTATCTTAATTGAATTAAGTAAATTGAAAATGAATTGAACCGAAAACAATAAGATAAAAATCACGGATCGATTGACTCACTTTAGAGAAGTGAATTAGCTGATTGAGGCACTCAAATCAATCTAATAGACCAAATGGTGTGGTTAATTGAGTTATAAATAAATTTAGATCACAGTTTTGAAATGGTAAACAGACAGAATAGAAAAAAAGGCATGTGTAAAAGAAATTTAATAGGGATAAGACCTACCATTTTACATGCCACTTTGTACTAATTTAAATTTAATTATTAAGTCTACGAGTACCTTTAATACTTCTCTATACTCCTCTATCACCCTTGTGATGCATTTTGATCGAAAGGAAAAAGGTTTTGAAACCGACCGAGATTGAAATAGATGTGATGAGTTTCGTTCGAATCACTGATTTCCACCAAAGTCGAAAAACCAACAAATATACATTACATATATTCGAAAACAGGTGTTGTCTCTACTAAGTGCTATCAAATGGACATTACTTATGAAAACAATTTAGAAATGTATTTGTCGACTACGATTGGGCAAGAAGAAGGCTTGCAACAAATGCAGTTTCTTCTTCAATTCAAAGGTCCAGGAGAACTTTGAAACATAAGTCTTATTCACATTTTGAAGAGAAATTTCAAGCAAACTCCGTCAACAATTTGACAAATTTGGGCAAAAAGAATTTTTCACAATATTTCCGATAAAATAATATAGACGGTCGTTTTCGGTAGATTTGACTCGCTCGTTGGCTCCCCCAAGTCCAAAATTACCACCGGGTAATTGTCTATGCCACCAACAAACAAGCTACTGAAATGAAAACCTCAAACTGCTTGCTTGCGAATTTGTTTTCCAATACAATTCATCACAACATCAAAAGTATATAACGAATGCTTACCTTCTTCATCAATACCAAATTCAACTTTCATGTCGATAAATGCACAATTTACTGTGGCCCATACTTTCTCCAACACCTCAAACACCACAGCGCTCATCTTTCGCATAATATCAATTTCATCTTGACCTGAAAAGATCACAAAATGTAAATTAAAAAATAATAAAATAAACAATAAAAGGATAATGCACTACGCCTATTTGCGTAAGCACTCAAGTGTTGTTCATGTAAACGAACAGACAATCAAAGTTCAAGACCGTTTGTGCAAAAAAGGTCATGATCTACATTTGCTATTCTAGATTAGCTTATCTGTTACGATGCAAGTCCCCAGCAAAGTTGCTGATAATGCAGACCCCATGCAACATCTGAACTAATTAAATCATTTCAACAAAAACAATAATATAAATTCGTTACCAATGAGCACTCCATTATGTTGCAGTCTGGCAGAAATAAGTTGTTCATCTGACCACTGAGGATCATGATTGGCGTCATCTTTGAAAAATGTTTCCTGCCTTACCGGGGCAAACCTGAAAGTGAAAATATTTATTATAATGCATTTCATTTATACAGGGTGGCAAAGTGCGTCACGAAAAACATTGTTTATTTACTGCTCTAAATACCAAATAAACAAAAATATTTATTTCGAGTTAAAAAAAGAAACAAGTCATTTGCATTTTCTTATCAAATTATTAATTGCATTGCTTTATCGATATTTATTATTTATAATATGTTATTCTAATTTGTGGGTAAGTGATATTTTATTTATTTTTGTTATTTACAATAAAAGAAATAGAGAGAGAGAGAGCGCACAAAGTTTTATACAAAATTGCAAATAAAAAAATTCAAGAATTTCTTCATGATATTGTCCCTATATCCACTTAATACTTAAGATTCTTTATTACACTCTTACTGAAATTTAAGAAGGTTTCTTTTTATGGTTTACAGCACTCTTTTACAAAACATTTACTCTGATTGTATAATATAAAAACATATTTCATGCTATAACATATAAATGAGAACATTAATTGACATAAGCTCGGATATGCATGCATATGTAAACCTACCAATACTTAGAATGTTACTATCCAACCCGTAACAAGTCCAGCGTGGGACAAATGTTCGTCCACTTTTTCAAACATGAGCGAGAATAAAGGCCAACCCTATGTTCATTATGGTTGAGCCTTAACGCGTTAAGTCATGTACGGTCTCTATTTAGGGTGCTTATAAATACAGTGCCTAGGAGCTGTGCAAATGAATTTTCAAAAAAAAAGTTCAATGTCGAATAGGAGGACTTCGGATAGATTGAAGGGCCAACCATAATTGAATTAAGCCTCTGGACGCACCCGTACGTAGTCGTGCGAACACACATAATTTGTACCTATACTGCACCCATTATGACACTTCGCTCAGTTTGGTCGATTTTCGTTCACTTTTGCCTTCATGCGTAGAGAGCAGTTTCATTCGCACATTCCTTATGGAGCGCGAGGTATGGCTACATCGTGTGAAAAAAATATGACATACGGTGAGGTTTCCTTAATGCAATTATGGATGCGCTCAGATATTGACAGCGCGCGATCAGAATTTTCGTTGGATTATGACATTACCTATCGCACGCTTAATGCAATTATGGTTGGGGTCTTAGATGCTACCTAAATAGATATACTCCACCTTACGAGTTTAAAAAATACCTTAATCCGATTTACTACATTCAATTACTAAATTAGATGGACGGTATGTGGTGCATAAAGCAGAAATAAAAAGAAAATGTGCAGGCAATGAAAATGATAAAATGGTATTTACACTGACAGATTAAGCATTTGTTTAAATTACAACCCGTAAGCCTTCTTAGTGACTAATTAAAAGAAAAGAAAATTAATTAATTTAAAATTATTAAAATTATTACTCCTACCTACGTCTTATTCTGTAGACGCTACGTTTCCCATCTCTGAACGTGTTTAGATACATATAGTATTTGAAGGCAAAAGTTTGTACAATTGGTCCCTTCTTTCCTTTCCAAAGCTGAATTACAAAATTTCACCATTAGAAAAGTAAACTTATTAGAGTAAGTACTTGCACCTTCATATGTATGTATGATTACTCGCATATGTAAATTGTGATGGTCCAATATAACGAATAACGTCCAGATTCATTCGTTATATCGAACATATTTTTCTTGTACGAAACGTTATATAAATGAACGATATAATAACGAAACTTTGTCAATCGAAAACATTGCAATGTAAGTGCAAATCCATACACACATAACAGAACTAATGCACATTAGTACAAAGTTAAAGTATCTATTCTGCGACATGCATATACATATACATATGTACATCCACAGTCAAGGGATAGCCGAATGATTTCATACGACCTACTAAAACAATGCGAACACAAAGGATTTGTCAACACATAAAAGCTTTTAGCTTAGTTTCGTTAAATTTCCGGTCCCTTTTGCTCACTTTCGAAAGTGCGAATCCATTTGTTCTTTGGTACGAAAATTTTACAGTCAGCTGTGGGAAAATCTAAATTTATTTCATAATTTAAAAAATACTTTAATTTAAATTCATTTCTTGAACGAGTTTTGCTATTAATTTTCTAAAAACAATTGATTTTTTTTTTTTTTGAAAATCACTGAATTAACCGCCGAAACAACTTGACAGATGCTTCCGAACAGATACTCCTATTATGGGCGACTTATAGAAATGACTCCAACGAAGAAAATTTAACGAAGAATTTCGATATTACTTTCGAAACATTCGTGTTTCGTTATATTGGACCACCACTATACTTAAAAATTTATGAGTGTGAATCCATTACAAAATCGTTCAATTGTATTTGATATCCAACGATATACCGTCAACCTGTTTTGTTTATTGTATTTTGTTCGTAAACCTGAATTTATCTTTATTGAGTAAGAAAGACGATGAAAACTTTGCAAATTCCGTGCGGAAATTTATGAAGTCACGGAAAAAAATATAAAGACATTCCGATTAGGTAGTGAAGTTTATTCTTTTACACAGACGAGCAGAATATACCAGCGCTTGTTATGTGCGAAAGTAAGTATATGTTTTTGTTTATGACGAAGTGTATTTATCAATTTTCAAGCATAGTTAAACATAAGTCTCACATCTTTGTCTTCATGTATAACTGCCTTATTTTCTCTTTCAATCGATTATCGGACGTCCGATATTGAACTTTTCTTTCTTTCGTTATCAGAAAGCTGCTCAGTGGTAGTTATTCTTGTTTTAAGCCTTTCAATACGATTGTATTTTATAGACATCTTGTGCGATATTTATTGGTTCACAATTGCCTAAACAATGTGTCTTCTTGCGTATTTCGAAAAAGAATGTGTAGGTCTAGGCACAAGGACTGTAAGTTCCTATTTATTAAATATTACTTATATGTACACATGTTTCTCAGTAGTGATTAACGTAAATTAAAGGAACAAATTGTCGGATCAAAGAATATACAGAATGAATGGAGAATACTCAATGGAAATATGTATGTATGTGTCCCATCAATATTGAAAGGGGCAAAACGGGAAGTCGTCTATGAACGATTTTGTAAAATTCTCCTTCAATAGAATATCAGGTGCCTGACATCGAACTTACCTTTTTTTCGTTATCATCATCATTCTCGATGATCTTTCCCGCAGCAACTGATTCATCATTCTCATCCGATAATACTTTACTGGCTTCAATATCCTGTTTTGCGGAATCGAATTGTTGTGAGCTAGGACCACCAACCTCAGCGTTTTGATGTTTTTTTAAATTCAGCCTTTCGCAAATCTCAGACAATTTACAATAAATCAGCCTGGTATAATCCCAATAGGACTTTGCTAACTCATAGCATTCATTTTCGGCTTCTTCTACATAGTGCACGATATCGTGAAAGCGTTTGTCGTGCTCAAAGTCTAAAATAGCTGCAGGATATAGTTTCTCGACCAATATACGGATTATGCTTCGATCGACTCGCCTGATCGACTCTCGCCAATCTCTTACACTGTTAACTTCTCCTGTAGATAATAAAGAATCCCGTGAAGAGAGATCAACGGGTGTGTTATTCGCTGTGGGATTCTGTTCTTGGGTTCCAATTAAAGCGTTATAATTCGTTTTAATTTGTCGATGTTCATGCAACATATTTTGTGGACTAGAAACATCAGAAGAAACCTGTTGGGACTTCTCTATCTCTATGTAACGTTTCTTTGCCGGGAGATGTTCCGCTTCTGATGATATAGCTTCATTCCGAACTTGAGGTGACTCTCTGTTTGGTTCATTTCTCTTTGTGCTGAAACAACGATCCAATAATTTATTACTCGCCTTTATGTTTCTTGTGACATTTTTGATAAATAGATCATCACTTTGATTTACCCACGCAGAGCCACTCCCATTAATCGACATGTAATGGTGAAAAGCCTTTGTCAACTCGTACGTTTCATTTTCGGATTTTTCTGCACATCGGATAGCATTGTATAACTTGTCTTGGTCAGTTAAAATATATAGTACATCCAACAAATTTTCGATCATGGGTGAGGTTGTGATTGGCTCTCGCCAATCTCTTACATTGTCAAGTAAAAATGTATATAATAAAGAATCCCGTGAAGAGATATCAAAGATTGTGTTATTCGCTGTGGCATTGTTTTCTTGGGTTCCATTTAAAGCGTTAGAATTTGGTTGAATTTGCCGATGTTCATGCAACATATTTTGTGAACTAGAAGCATCAGAACAAGCCTCTTGGAACTTCTCTATCTTTTTGTACCGTTTCTTTACCGGGAGATGTTCCGCTTCTGATGAAAGAGCTTCATTTTGAATTTGAGACATGCGGGTGGGTGATCTTCTATCTGGTTCACTTCTCTTTGTGCTCAAATCAGTTTGATAACTGGAATTGTCTACGGCCATAGGTTCAGATGAACATGGAAATCGTAGAGACTCTGGTATTAAAGCTGTTTGTGGATGGTTTTGTAAAACCAAGTTTTCAGGTTCCACCAGCCTACTTTCTCCTTCAGTCGAATATCGGGCGCCTGACATGGAACTTACCTTTCTTTCATTATCATTCGTGTCAATAGTGCCATCATCGCCAATGTTCTTGCCAGCACCAACTGACTTCTCATCCGATAATACCTCACTGGTCTTTAAGTTTCTTTCGTTATTTTTATTAAATAGATCTTCGTTTTGATTTAGCCACGCAGAGCATCTCCTATCAATCGACATGTAGTACTCGTGAAAAGACTTTGTCAAATTGTACGTTTCATTTTCGCATTCTTCTGCATATCGGAAAGCATCATGTCTGAGGTGTAATTCGTCTGGGTCATTTGAAATAGTTATTGCCTTGAACAACTTTTGGATCATAGGTCTGCGCGATTCGGTTGCGATCGGCTCTCCCCAATCTCTTACTGTGTCAACTGCGCCTGTAGAAAGTACATTTTCCTTTTTATAATATATGGGATTCTTAAGGTCCATAGGTGGTGAATACTCAAATGGTACAGACTCTGGAAATAATAAACATTCCCTGAGTGCGTATAAAACCAACTCATTTTCTCCTTCGCTGTGATCCTTGCCAACATTAACTGATTCAGTTGATAAACCATCCATTTGCTTATTTTCACTATTTTCATTCGATAATACTTTACTGGCCTCTGCCTTTCTTTCGATGCGTCTCTTTTCAATGTCCTTTTGTATCTCATAGATTTTCTTAGCAATCAAGTTGTAATACTCGCCACGAGACGTTGCCTGTTTATATGCTTCACATTCGGCGATTTTTGCATAGGGTGCAATTTTTTTCAAGCGCTCATCGTGCATTAAGTCTGGATAAACTGTAGGATATATTGTCTTGACCACTTTAATGAACATGTGTTTGCGCAAATCGATTGTGATCGACTCTCGGCAATCTCTTTCATTGTTAACCCCTGTAGTTAGTAAAGAATCCCGTGAAGGGATATCAGGGGTTGTGTTGTTCGCTGTGGCATTGTTTTCTTGGGTTCCATTTAAAGGTTGAATTTGCCTATGTTCATGCAACAATCTGCGTGAACTAGAAACATCAGAACAAGCCTGTTGGGACTTCTCTGTGTACCGCGTCTTTGTCGGCAGGTGTTTCGCTTCTGATGAAACAGCTTCATTCCGCATTTGAGACATACTGGGTGACTTTCTGTGTGGTTCATTGAAACTGCTAACGCCAGCTGTATTAGAATTGCTACTAGTGAAATTGACAAAAATGAATTCGTTATTGAGGAATACGTAAAACGGCTGAATATATTGTGAATGTGACCACTCCGTTCCGATTCCAATATGTACGCTGTAAACGAATCGGAGAGGATTGGCTGCGACTGCGGTAGAGGTAGAATATGCACCATCATTTCGAAAGGTCGGAAACTTTATTCACAATTTCCAAAAAAAATGTATGCATATATATATTTTTCAAAGAAAAACGTTACAATCCCTCGTGTTTTGATTTCAGCAAAATTTATTTAGGAATCCCCAAAAAGTGGCCACATTTATTGTACAAGCGATTTATTGGGAGTGTTGATTTAAGAACATACTTTATGTTTATGGACAATTTATGGACTGCTAATTCCATAAAGTCTTCATAGAGAGGGAGAGGATAAACATATATATTGGGAACGTGGCAAGTATTAGATGCACTATGCCGTATAGTGATGGGGAAGAGGCGAGAAAAACCTGGCGAATTGCTGGGGCAATACCAGACTTTTTTTGCCTTAACCTCACTGTAGGTGGACAGTGGCAGAGAAAGTTATCTAGATCTAGAGTTTCTTCAGCCTCCTTACAGTTAGCTCAGGCTGCTGTTTCAAATAGTCCGAGTCCCACCATCAGTCTCAATAATTGAGACACACATTTGAACACTATTATTGTGTTCTTGGGTTTGTTGTTACACGGTTCTTTTATTAAAATTATTATTGAATTCCTACCGTATCTGCGAATTAATCATAGTTTTTTTATTCAATTTTTATTCCGGACACACACAATCGTTCACACACAATGACTATACATCTCTTTTCAAAAATACATCTAACGAAAGTATCCATACATTTATACGCAAAAAGCTCGAGAAAAATTATCAAACATTTAAAAAATGTATGTAAATTTAAACCTCTAATTATTGTGAGTTAATAATAGAAAATAAATGCTTTTCCAAATTTATGTGTAACTAGAAAATAAGTAAATAATGTAGTTTTGTTTTAATAAGCAATATCACTCATTGTATGTATACATACTTTTGTTACATGGTTACATTATGAATGACTCTGGTCATACCCATTGGTATCGGACGTCTTTTCTGACTCATGGCATTTTGTTTCAACTCATTACCCCATAAAGCGGCCCATACACAACACATTTGTCCGCACATTGGTGTCACGGTGCATTAAAAAAGCGAAAGCAAAATCTCGAACAACAAAAGTAATAAAATGCGCGATTGGGAAGTGCGTACGTTGGAAATGCATAATTTTTTAATAAAAATATGAAATTTTTGAAGTTTTTTTTAAAGTTTTCATAAGTTTGAATGCCAAATTTTATTAAACATTAAATCTAGTCCACATTTCGATTTTGATGGTAATTCATTGAGTTTTATCCGAGAAAAACTCATATTTCTAAAACCAGTTAATAAGAAAAGTACCGTTATACGTCTTTTTAGCCAAAAACTCAAATATGAAATTAAATCAAAATCGTTAGAGCCGTTTTCAAGAAAATCGTCTTTTAGCGAAATTGGCCTTAAGTACCGTTAATAGACCTGAAGGGTTAGAACAAAAATTACGATTTCGCCTCGAATTGTGACCCTACAGAGCTCAGATATGAGGTATGAGGCAAATCAGCACAACTGTTTAGGCTGCAGTCACAGACAGACGGACAGACAAAATCGGCAGCCTCACTTTTTCGAGTTTCTCTATCATCGTAATGTCAGAATTCATTGTTATTTCGAGTTCGAATTTTTTTAACGAATCCAATACTTTCCCTATAAGATTCAAATAAAAAATCTGGAATGGCAATGGCACATTGCATGAACAATCGAACGTGTTCATATGGGTGGCTAGCAATCTCCTGCTTGGGGTTACTTTTGAATTTGATTTAGATGCGAGGTTGGGTGTATGCAAATTTTATTTATATTCATGAAAATTCACATTGCGGGTCCATTTAGATTATTTTCGCATACCTATTACCTTTTGAGAATTTCGTAGATACTTTATGGATTTTATCCGTTCGATAAAAACTCTTGTCACTAAAACCCGTCTCCCAGTATTTCATTCTCTAATTTCTATTGGTTTTTCTTCGATGTTCAACGCTGAATGAACATTTTTATTTACTATTTTCTTACTTAACACTTTATCTCCCCATCCATCAAACCACTATTGCCGGGCGATATGATCCAGTGTGTCCTAGCCCAATGCAAATATTATGAATTTCAAGTCCAGCAAAGTAGTAGTTTACACCACTGATGAAAAGAAAATATAGACAAGTTCAACTTTCATTACCCGCATGCATTCAACACAGAGTTTACATAGGTATGTATGTATGTTTGTACTTAAAAAACACAACGCGATTTATGACGCAAATAAGTATCAATCAAAATACTTAAAAATTAATGCACTACATCACAAAAGAGTTTAGAACATACCTGTAACCCTCAGGAACTCCAGGATTTCTCTTTAAAAACGATCCTGTTGCTAGGCGTCTAGTAACCCATTCAATCGGTATCATCGAGCATTTCTTCGCAATAAAGGAAGTGGGCGAACATGCCTTCACATAGGCGGTTTTGATTCCTACATTCAAATAGATTAAAATCAGATTAAATACCATGTGCTTGCAAGAGTCCAGTTATTTTGACACTTACCCACTTCGTTTAGGATTTTGAAAACCAGTCCATTTGTTTTATTAGAAATTTCCGCTTTGCCTACCAAATCGTGCGCCCTAGCCCCATCCCCAGCAGTAATTCGATCTTTACTCAGCAATAAGCAGAGACCGGGGTGCTCCGGGAGATCATAAACTTGTTTTGTTTTACCCTCCTGAATTAACTTGCCTAAAGTATAGCCTTCAACTAAAGTTTGGATATACAAATGTAAAAAGGGTATGTTCTTATCTAGATACCTTCTAAGTACTCACTTTTGGTAGCCATTTTATCAACAATGAATTTGAAATTAGAATCTTAATAAAAAATAACCAACGACAACCAACAATCACTCGAAGCTACAACTTACTAAATCCAAATACAACTCTGAGTAGCTTCATAGCTTCAAATCGAATCGAGCCGCGCACTCGCACACATACTAGCATAAAAATCAGCATTTTTATTCAATTGATTACTTATCTGAGAGGTCTTCCCTTTCGTTCACTTCTCAAACGAGATCTTGTTTTTGTTTGTGCTTCCTGCTACGAAATTCGAGGTGCAAGGTCAATTTCCCCTGGAAAATTTGAGATAATGCAACCAATTGATTGTTGCATGGTTGTTGCTAATGGAAAATCACCGTCAAAAAATGTTTCTCTTGTTTGTGTATTATGGGCAAAAAAAAAAAAACAAAACAAATGTTTGAATTCCCCCGCTAAGCGGTACTGGTTTAATAAAACAAGGTGCGTAAGTTTTCTATCTTGGTCTAACTTTTGGACTCCGAATAAGAGCGCATAGAATTCTGTTTCTGTTGTGAGCACTGAAAAAAACACGTGTTTGCTGGGGCTATCCCTCCTTACTTAGTATAGTGTCAAGGCAATGGTAGACGATCGAGTTAAAAATGTTTATTCACTTCCCAAGTCTACTGTGAAGATTAGAGGAATTATGTGCAAGATAACGTACTTCTTGGAAAAAACATAGTTACAAACTACAATAGTCAAAGCAATGGAAAGTAAATTATAATTCATTTGTATTGGTAACAAAAAACAATCACTCCATTCGGGTAGGATGACATATGTATGAGATCCGTTTACGTACTTCCCAAAACAGCGAATTTTCACAAAAAGCTGTTCGAGTACGGAGAATTTTCGTAGGCATTTCCCCATGCCACATTTTAGTACAAGAAGTTCTGGTTTGTAAAACTGTCAAATCTGTATTCTCGCTCAACCCGTGCGATTAGTTTTTCGTAATTTTAACTATCTCTCTGAAAGAATTTTACAAACCTAATGTCCTGACAAAAAAACTATTTCAAGGGAATCCCCTCAATAAGTAAATCATCTCTCTACTCTAGTTAAAAACATATCGAATACTAGGAGTCAACATGTTTACATTTTAGCCCAAAAACGTTGAAAGCCGTTTTTGTAAAATTGGCCCGAAGTGACAGTTCATAGTAGGGATAGATGCCAGTTTGCCCTACAGGTGCCATGTAACGAGCCGTGAAAAATGTCGATTTCGAAATATTGATCAATTTTGACAATGTCTTTGTAGATACAAAAGTCGAAAAAGTGAGTCTTACAACTCTGTTTGTCTGTCACCAAGGCTACAGCCTTAAAGAGTTAACAGTTTTTGATCACACCTTAAATATACGAAATTGAAATTTTTGGTATAGACGTAATACTAAAGTTACTTTACTTATAGCCAGTTTGATGAAAATCGGTCTAGTTTGGAAAGTGTTATAAGATGGTATACCAAATGTTTAGTCAAAAGTTTTCTTCACTAGAAGCCAAATTGCTAAAAACCGATTTAATTAGAAACGACTGCGACGATTTCGTTTACACTTCGTACTGAAGCCAGTTTAGAGACATGCTATAAGATTGTTTCGAACATTTCGGCTTGAACGTCGGTTTCATTCAAATTTCTAATATATAAAGTTAACGCTGTAAGATTGTGTTCTAAATTTTTGGCTAAATGTGAGAATAACGGTACTTTTCTTAACACCAAGAGATTATAGACAATTTGTTCGAAAAAGGTTTTAACGATATCTTTTTTTAAGTTTTATATGTTTATTTTGTAAAATTTTATAAAATAGTGCACCACGTTTTTATCCAAAAGTGATCTAAATGGTACTTTGTAGACTGTAGCTTGAGGTGAGAACAGATTCAATTACTGCGGCCACTGTGGACCTATTCTGACTTCAAAAAAAATGTACTTTACTTACAGCAAACTTAACAAAAAGTCGGTTTTTACGAAAACGGTCCTAACGATTTTGATTGAATATCATATTTGAGTTAGCCAAACAAATGCTTTGAGATGGCGTACAACAGTTTTGACCTAAAATAGGCTAATGGTATAATAAAATTATTTTCTTAATACACCTCGCCCTATTAAATCTTTCTGTCTTCTGAATTAGTCTTTATTTTGCCTCAGAACTTACTTTATCGGCACATGTTCGTATGATCGCCTTGCTTTTAACTTTGAAATTAATATTACGAACCAACTCATAATCACCTCAAATGCCAAAGAAAAAAACGATTTAAAACTAGTATTAAGCTCAGCTAAGGCATTCAGCTTCCACATGCTGGTATTAGTACTCGTACTTCTTGTAGCACAAGTAAAATCAACTTGCCGGATATATGTACCTACCATATTTGTGATTAATTTAAAAAAGGCAGTAGACAACCAAAAAGAGACGAATGTATTCAGTAGCCACTACGCCTTGCTTTTTCATGTGTTGCAGATTATTAATTCGTGCAAGTAATATCGTCTCGTAAAGTCTCTTCACCGCTCGATAAGTTTACACGTATCAGACAACTTGGTAACGCAGACTCCGCTGCTAGTGAGGGAGTCGGCATAGTTTGTATATTTGATTAGTGGCGTGTTTTTCTAAACATTATAAGATATCGATTGTATCTTCTTTTTTTCTTTTATTTTGGCGGTCAAAACATTTAGAAGTGAACATTTGTTTTATTTAGAAGTTCCTTCGCGGAACCAGTTTTTCGACCCCGTGTTTTTTTTTTCTGTTTTGTGCCTACGCAAGGGCATATTGCAGATACTTACGCACTGGATTTATCGTAAGTAAAGTGTTCTGCTTTAGATAAATAGAGTACAACTTTGTCTATCCATTCATTCATTCATTAAAAATTATACTTGTGATCTTTAATTCTTAACAAACCAGTACCAACTTTGAATGAGCAGTGATCTAATAGTTTACATAAGTAACTTTTGAGACGCACGTGGTTTCCGTTTAGCAATGAGTTTAAATTTAAAAGAGTTCTGTACAAGTACATGCATGGTCTATTTGAAGAATAATGGAGCTCTTTGTGTTTTAGAGCTATAATTGTCTTCGAGTGCGTGCGTCAAGGCTAGCAGATATTCAATTGTTGTGCGTTTGTGTTTGGATTGCAGAATTTTGGCATGGTTTGCATAAATTAGTGAGCCTCGGGTTAAAAAGAAATACATTGGCCCCCGGGTGTCAGCCAATCATGCCATTAAACCAGTTTTACCCCATTCGACTTTGTTTTATACTATGTTTGATATACTATAGCGATTATTTTGACTGTACCTATTTTATAAGTTTATAGTTCGCAAGTCGAAAAGAAATTTAATTTATCTACTCGAAATAAAAAAAAAATGTTTGTGTTATCAAAATACATTTCACTTAGACGACAGTTTATTTCTGTTTAAGATAGTCAAATGCTTGTATAGTGGCATACTAAAGGGTATTTAAAATGTATTAATAATTTTCCCTTTATCATCATATCACAGTAACGTAAATGAAATCTAAAATACTTAAGACCATATCTGCTATAATCCGTCAAAATAAATCGTGGTAGACACCTGACGTGGAAACGAAATGACCAAAATTTTATGCAAAATCTCTAATTATTTGATTGAGCATGGTAAGCTGTTTTATCTGTTCTGATCTAGTTGCATATGTCTGTTACACTATTAGTGGTTAGGAGTTAGAACTTGATTGTTCTTTTACACAGTCAGAAGCTCTTTCTAGACTCGAACTTGGAACCCCTTGCGCAGCAGTCCAATGCACTTACCACTGAGCCACGGTGAAAATTGCAATCAATCTCCTCAGATTGGGGCGGCAGTATTTTGAGCAGAACTTTTTGGATTAGTTCAAAGTTCTGTGAAGCGATTCGGAAAAAGCCTGCGATAACTTACGTTTCCATCATGCAATTGGTGGTTAGATTATATCCTTCTAAAGGAAATTCTTTATTAAAAAAATATCTTTTGACGTTTAAATTAATTTGTTCCCATTTTAAATCTTTTCATCATCATCATGCATACGTTAGCTGAAGTCTACATCAGTAATTTAACGTCACCTAGTGTGCAAGTACAGAAAATGAGTATAGGCTAGACGGTCACTTAGGCTTAAAGGAATGTGAAGATCACTGCAATTGTTTAATTACTACGTGTGTTCGCGTATCTTCCCAAAACAGCGAATATTTACAAAATTTTTCGAATTTCTACGAAAAACTATTCGTCTACGGAGTCTTTTCGTCTTTTTTTACAAAAGAGAGCGCTCATGAGAGATACAAAATTTTCCTTTGTCAGAAATTTAAATCCAAGAAATTTCCTTGAGATAGTTTGTAAAAAACTGATCTATTAAATGAGTGTATTTTGAATTTTTTTTTTCTTGTTTAAGTACTTTTTCGTAATTTTAGCTCCGTCTGAAAGATTTTTACCTTCACTATTCCAAATTTTACAATCTACGAATTTTAATGCAAAAAGTACGCGATCCGACCGGTTTCTTTATAAAAACTTTCAATCTTTTGTCTTTTCCTTTTGTTCTTTACTACAGTGACAATATTTTCTTTCTCTGTTGCAATTTAGCTTCCAAGGACGAATATGGAAAACACATTTCCAGAATGACAATTCTCAGGAAGAAATAGTTACATAGTAAAAATGTGGAAAAAAGAGCCATAAAAAATTATAACAAATGCTTATTATCCCTAACATCCAAAAGTAATAGATATGCCAAGGTAAAGAATCTCATCCTTTAATGGTAATTTAACAACAGAAAAATTTACCTGTTATAGGTATTGTCTAACCTTGCTACCTGAATTCACAAATAAGGTATACCTTGTCATCATTTCAAAATGTTTTTCGTCGTTTTTCATTTGTCAAGAGTAGTCCTTTTCACATCGTTAAAGGAAGTACACTCCAGCACTCAGAAATAAAAAATTTAGCGAGTGCGAGGAGGGCCTCGTGCAATAGTGCTCCGGACATTTTTTAACTACCTACTACTTAATTATTTAAAAGAATTAAAATATTTCTCAGTTCAGTGGTTTTTATAAAAACAAGAGCGACAAAGTTTCGAGCCAAAAATAATTATCATATAAAAGGTGTGTAGTGTAACTAGACAGTATCAATGTTCATTCTCTTAGCTAAAAAAGTAAAACATCTGACAAAATCTCCCGTCAAAATTGCATCACTTTTTTGTAAGGAAACTGCTGAAACGAACCATTTAAAAATAAACAAAATAGACAAACAAAAAAATAACTGAAATGGAAAAGATGCCCGCAAAGTTTAAGTGACCTATACTAACGAACTTATGTTTTGTAAATTTTCCATGATAACTGTTGTTGTTGTTGTTTATTGTAGGTATGTTTGAAACAATGTTTAAATTGCATCCGTACTATCAACAACAACAGATAACAATTCGACCTGTTTACAGTGCTTTAGTCGTCATCAGTGTAACAGCTCTCATCCCGGGAACCAACAATAAAATGAATTCGCATATATTGGCAATAATATTTAAAATTAAACAATAATGCTTACGTAAATAATCTACCATTGTGGTCTGTTCTAAATGGTCAATCGTCTTATGTCTCCCTGATAAGGTGGACCTAATTATATTATTTGTTAGGGTTGAGATTTGAAAAATCTAGATTTTTGTGGTATAGGTAGTACCCCCTGTCATGCATTAAGGATTGCGCATGAAGTTCTTATCTCATTACAGCTGATTAGACCGAGATTTTCAATCAACGGAACTAAAATTGATTTCAATTCGAATTTCAGATCAATCAGTAACAGAATAAACATGGACACAGATAGATGTGTGGATTGTGGCTCATCGGCTGCGAATCGCAGTAGTAATTGCCTAGGCAGAGGTATGTAACCCTTTTTAGTTCAACTGATCAAATCTTGTACAAAGTCAATTTCCTTACAGTTTCTGAAGATCAGCAACAGCCAAACCTGAGAGTATTAAGGAAGAATAAACCTGTGGGACACCCCAAAGAAGTGACTGGCTTAACACACGAATGTGGAGTATTTGGGGCGATAGCATGTGGCGACTGGCCCACGCAGGTGAGTTATTTTTTTTTTTGCATGTCTAGTCTACTATGATTGTGGGTTTTGCTGGGTTGCGTACTTAACTTTTAAATTTGTTCCTAAGTGACTTGAAATGTGAAACTACGAGTGATACGAATCAATGATGAATAACTTGTCATTTCTTGTGGTTGTCAAGCAACTTATTGGATACCCACGCATAAGAGATTATGTTTATGAATGAAATTAATAGCACCAGCTAGGATTGTATAAAGATTTCTTTGAATTGCGTTGGATCAGCACTTAAAAACGAGAACGCGTGTTTCTAGGGAAAATTAAGTGACTCAGTTAATATTTTTTTCAGAGTCGAATTAGTGATATTTGTATGATTTTTCGTTATCGCATATAGATTGGTGTGTATTAACACAAAATTATTAATTTCTTAACTCAAAATTGAATTTGTTAACTGGATTTGAATAAATGCCTACTCCGAACAGAGTGCCTCAAATTTGAAAATAGAGACGCGCAAGATAAAGAAGTTGATTTTAAGCTGACTAAGTATCTTAATATTTAATTTGTGAAAAACTGAAGATTTGATTATAACTATAACCATTGTTATATACAATGCTATAATTTATATATTATCCCGTATGTTTGTCAATTAATCTTCCCAAATGTCATACACCAGTATTTTATCGCGCTTCTAAGCTCATTACATGCCCACAGCGATAATCTATAACGCATGCGTCGAAGCACCATTTCACAAACAATGTTTTCATTGCTTTCAGACAACTGCGTACGCAGCTACTCAATAAATTTGTGCACATACTTTTTGCACTAAAAATTCTATCAGAGAGCTAAAATTGCGACAAAGTACTCAAACGGGTTGAACAAGAAAAAATTGAGTACTCTCTTATGTTAAGAACTACGAAAATTCTCCATACGTGAACCGCTTTCCGTAAGAGTTTGTAAGAATTCTCTGTTTAAAAAGTACGCGAACGGACCTAATCTATAGGATCAGGCACTATCAGTCATAATTATGCAATAACTATCCAGGTTATGGGTCACGTTCTCAGTCGCAGAGTGCAATGTTCAGTGATCATATCCCAACCATATCCATTCAACATTCACGGTAATAAAATTAAATAATTCGATGGGACAGTACTCTAATATGAACGAAGAGAACTTATGCCTCATTCACAACTCAATGACCAACGAATGGACGAACTGCGAACAAATCAATTTTAGCACATTTAGATAAAAAGTGAACAGCCTTGAATGAAACGTAAGATTTTATATTTCTTATATAAAAAAGAATTAGACCAGTTTAAGATCCAACAACGCTTCGATCTAATCTCAGAATTGAATATACTTAGATATTAGGTAACTCCTTGAATTCCGAAATTGCCTCAAACTGCCGGATGGTTATTGCGTCTTCGAATTAAATACTGAAAGATCGTTACCTATAAGAACCTCTGGATAGGTACACTTAAGCCTAGACTTAGGACGTGTTTTACTTCTGAAAATCTATAATGTATTCCGTTTTCTAATTTCGATTTTCATTCACAGATAGATATCGCGCAGCTGATTTGTCTTGGGCTGGTAGCCCTTCAACACCGTGGCCAGGAATCAGCTGGTATAGTGACCAGTATGGGAAAATGTTCGAAAAACTTCAACGTACACAAAGGAATGGGCATGATTAATAACCTATTCAATGATGATTCGATTAAAAAACTCAAGGGAAACCTTGGAATTGGACACACAAGGTATTCAACATCAGCAGCATCTGAAGTAGTCAACTGCCAACCCTTTGTTGTTCACACAGCACATGGTGCTCTAGCTATTGCACACAATGGCGAATTGGTTAACTGTGAGCAGTTGCGCAGAGAAGTAAGTATATTTTACCTAAAAACCTTAAGAATATAACCAACTTTGAATATTAAAGGTTCTCGGAAGGGGTGTCGGTCTTTCGACACACAGTGACAGTGAGCTTATTGCTCAGTCTCTATGCTGCAGTCCGAAAGTTTCAGAGGTAAGGCTATACATATTTTAAAGCTCCATCGAATAGAGAATTATATGAAATTTAAACTCTCAGAGAGATGGACCCGATTGGCCAGCACGAATTCGTCACTTTATGACTCTTGCTCCTCTATCGTACTCTCTAGTAGTAATGCTTAAAGACAAGATTTATGCTGTACGGGATTCCTATGGAAATCGCCCTCTATGCATTGGCAAGATTGTACCAATCAATCTTGGAGGAGGTAAGAAGTTCATCAAAAAATTCTCCATATTTTATACTCATTTCATTCGTTGTGTACAGTTACAATAGAAGACGCACCCGCAGAAGGATGGGTCGTTTCAAGTGAAAGCTGTGGCTTTCTTTCGATCGGAGCAAGATATGTACGAGAAGTGGAAGCCGGCGAAATTGTAGAAATGACAAGAAATGGTATTCGTACCATTGATATAGTGGAGCGTCCCGATTCTAAAATGCAAGCATTCTGCATTTTTGAATACGTTTACTTTGCCAGAAGTGACTCTATCTTTGAAGGTCAGATGGTATACTCCGTGCGACTACAGTGCGGTCGTCAATTAGCCCGAGAAGCTCCAATCAAAGCCGATATCGTAAGTTCCGTACCAGAATCAGGAACAGCAGCAGCTCATGGCTATGCCAGAGAGTCTGGACTTCATTTTGCTGAAGTTCTTTGCAAGAACAGATACGTTGGACGTACGTTTATTCAGCCATCGACGCGGCTTCGTCAACTAGGCGTAGCAAAGAAATTTGGTGCCCTATCAGAGAATGTGGAGGGCAAACGCTTGGTACTTATCGATGACTCCATTGTAAGAGGCAATACAATTGGACCCATAATCAAGCTTCTGCGCGATGCGGGTGCTGCCGAAGTTCATATACGAATCGCAAGTCCTCCCCTGAAGCACCCTTGCTATATGGGTATTAATATTCCAACAATGGAAGAACTCATTGCAAATAAGCTGGATGCCACGCAATTGGCCAGGCATGTTGGTGAGTTAAATTTTTTAACAAATTATTAGATCATATATTTATGGATTTGGGATTTTTATTTTTAGGTGCCGACAGTTTGGCCTACTTAAGTGTGGATGGATTAAAGAAAGCCGTACAGATGAACAAGTTAAGTTCTAATCCAAAACAGGCCGGGTATTGTACAGCTTGTCTAACTGGAGAATACCCAGGAGGTATTCCAGAGGAACTTACCTGGTAGCAGCGCATGACACCATGAAATCTCTTTTTAAATCATTGATGATAGTTTCTTCTTTTTTTTTTTCTTTATACATATTCATAAAATTTACAATATGTACATATATATATTTACAATACATTTAGGAATAGAATGCATTTATAATTTTTTTTTGTTTTTAAATTGACAGGATCTGCATTTAATATAAATTTTATTTTACTATTCATTTGTTTTATAAATCATTAAATTAAACTTAAGGAATGGTGATTGTTTTTTCTTTCAAATTTAAGTTGTTAAAACTAAGACACAAGGATCAAGTTTACGAAGGAGTTACTAAAGGCTACCTTTAAAGAAGGTTATGAAGAGAGAGGGTATCGTAAATTATAAAACAAGAATTGTGAAGAAACGCGAAATCATCAAAGTATGGGGGAAGAATGCCTTCAACGTCCTTTGTCAAGGGTATTCAAGCTAATGAGATTGAGGCAGTCTTGATAAAGAAACAAAATAAAAAATAACTGTCTTGGTCTTATTGTAGAAGACATCAGTATTGTGGGAAAAAAAGACTTCGAATACATGTATTGGTATCGTCAGCTTTTTTTGTTTTAATGTAGCAGCTCTTAAAGGGTCAAGGCCTAGCTTCTCACAACTGTACGTGTTGTGGATTTCTGCAAGTACAGAATGGACCTACAATGTTATGACGGATCCGGATGTAGGTACTCTTAAATGTACTACTCATGAACTACTGTTTATAAGTTCCTTAGTATTTGTGCGTTTCTTTTTACCTGCTTATCACGTAAGTCTTTTCGAAAGCAAGAGTAAATAAATTTGTGAAACATGTGATAAATTTTGTTCAAAAGTCATTTCGCACCGTTTACGAACTTTCGATGAATGTAATGAATTCCGTGCGAGTTGAGAATCGATCGGAACATTTTGACGTTCTCATTTCGGTGGCTTTTTGCTGATATTTTTTTAAATTACCGTTTTACAACAAATAATAGAATAGAAACTGATAATTTTACGAATAAAATTTAGAAAAAACAATTAATTTTTGTTCTTTTTCTTTAACAACTGTCATTTCAAAAACTTATCGTCGTAATTCGAAATATCTTCGTCACTGTGATTCTCTCTAATCAACCACCGTGAACTGACATTGATTTTTTTTTTCTTCATATAACAAATTGCTCAGTTTCGAACAGTTTTGCAATTGTCAAAACCAAAATATTTGTGTATGCCAAAAATTGGTCTCCGTCTTCGTAAATTTTGACAAAAGTGCTGCAAGGGGAAAAATCTATTCGTGAGAAGATAAAAAAATTAAAATAAACAATTTCCGTGCAAAACAAAGCTTCATTCAGTCACTGTAATCTCTAAGCGATGTCTGATGAAGCTACAGGCCTCCTAATCGCTTGAATCCGTGAATCGCCTGCAAAGCAACACAAGATAGAAGCGCTTTTGCTATAATATGCATCTGAATGTTTTCATGGCCTATCTGGCGGTGTGCGCTCTATGCCTCCAGATACCTATTACAAACTCTCGCACTTCAACGCTCTGGAAATTAAATACTGACGAGGGAAAGATAACTGGACGCATCGACGACGATAAGGTAAGCAGACGGAAATCTGTGTGCTTACCCCTAACGAGATTCGTTCTCCCGCAGGACGCTATTCTCCTCAGTCCGGCAGCCGCTGCGGCCGCTGCCGGTGTAAATGGAAAGTTCAAGAGCGACGATGTCTTCAACATAATAACTTCCACAGTAGCGTACGGCTCCGCATGGAGCAAACAATCTATCGAGCGGCCGATGTGTGATAGTCCGTGTGAGAGGTTAGTTGATGCTATTTATGATTAAGTTGCGATGGAATTTCAATTTTTCTGTTCTTTTAGCGGAGATAAGAGAAGTGTGACGAACTTTAAACACGTACCCCCCAGATCGTCGGCTGTGACGGTTGGGGGGAAGACCGCTTTAAAAAAGGCGAACCGTGAAACGGACGAAACGTTGGACTGCGGGAAACCTGTAAATTATACTTATTACGATTATCTAATCGGAGTGGCGCAGAGATTTAATCATCCTGTGGTACCAGAGCCTGACGTAAGTATTTCCTTGTTCAAGGTGTTGAATGTGATGTGATTCGTGGGTCAACAGAAAAGAACCTAGTGCTAAGTTCCGTGTCGGAAGGAGATATTTTCTCCAGCTCTCAATAAAAGCCCTTCGTATACTCTTGAATTTAGTCACACTAATTCTTTGCTAACGTCTCTATTTTATTTAAACGTAGGCTTTCTCTTTGAGTAGTAAAACACCTCGACCATATTTTAAAATTCTTAAGTTTAGCATCTCCAGTAAGCCTCGAATGCTTATTGTTTAACTTTTATAATAAAATCCAAGCAATTGAGCAACAATTTCGCAATAAAGTTCATTCTAATGTAATAATGTTGTCTTTAAATTAAAATGACCTACACGTGTTCATTTTCAATAATCTCTTCATCTTTTTTTTCGCAAAAAGTTTCGTGATTTTATATGATTAAATATTTTTTCATATCGAACATTAGGGACAATAGAAACTACATAGGTGTAGTGCTGCCGTGACTCAACCTCAATGAATACCATTTGTCATGCAAATTTATTGAGTTTGTTCTAGATCGTTTCATAGCACAAACTTAGTACATATCTATAAATCATATATGCATACAAAAAAAGCAAGCATTGGTCACTGTACTAGCAGAAGCAGTTGATTAAATTATTGTTCAAGCCAGAACTATTCTCGCTGTTGAACCTAATTTCCTGAGGCGATTTATAGGTTATAGCGAAGGCGGCCTAGTGTTCTTGTTATAAAGTATTATAAAAAAAAGATTGCATGGCCTTAAAAACATTTTTAAAGTCGAATCGCTCGTATGTGCTCAAATTTCCTTTACTTACTTTCAGGTTGCCTATTTGTTCCTTAAAAACAAAGATGAGAAATCTCTCAAGAGTTTCGACATTAATTTACTTGAGAAACGCCTAAAGCGCGCCAAAAAAGAGAAGCCAAAATCTGTACATGTGTTCAATCAAATTGGCAATTATTGGCGAATCAGGGGAGACGCAAGACAATCAATAGAGTGCTTCAGAAGTGCTCTATCTCTTGTACCAACGAATGCCGAGGTTCTACTCAATTTAGCGAGGGTACTGTATAATTTACAATATCTTGACGATGCCATACACTTAACAAGAAGGTAATTGTAATCTTTATCTTACTATTCAAATCTAAAAACCAATTTTCTTTCTCTATTAGATCACTGGAAGTTCAACCCCCAGATCGTTCGGCATGGCGTCAATATTTCACTCTTGGAGAGATTTTTAAGGCGTACGGACATTTTCAAGAGTCTATTCTGCATCTGCGCCACGCTCTGGAGCTGTATCCTCAGCATGAGCCAATACTCAAGGCATTGCGTGATGTTGAAAATAATCCAACGTCACCATTGCACGTTTATACAATTTTAATTATTGCGGCCTTGGTATTGTCCTTTGAATAATTTAAATTTTAAAATTCCAATTAATTGTGTTTCCCTTGCAGGTTATTGCTGTTTTTATTGTAATCATTACGTCGTCGGACAATTCAGATGCTTGTGGTCAACAATCAGAGTTTGAGCCGAAAATGCAACGCCACTTTAACAGAGCTATGGCAATGCGCTCCCTCAAAGGATTTTCTTCGCGAAATTTCAAGCACAGAAAATACTAAGACTAGAGCACCAAACAAAAAAAAAAAAATAATCGTGACTACTCCTTACACAAAAAACAAACACAGACAGACGTTCTATTATTAATTAATATGCGCATAAGTTAGTTATTTTGGAGTTGTTTTTTTTTTTTTTCTTTTCATTAAAGCAACGGAAATTGTGAAGAGTTGCCTTTGGCTGAGTATCCTACGGAGATCTCTTTGATATTTTTTTTCATATTTTCTAATGAATCTTTGTTTCATTTAAGTTGTTTTTTTTTCTTTGAGAACTAGTCTTACTTTTACAATTTATTGATTCTCAAGTCCAAAAGAATTTGTGATAAAAAAAAAATAATATTTCTCGTTTCCCAAGAATATCATTGTTTTAGGTATTCATTCTGACAAAAAGTATGTCATTCGGTTTTAAATCCTAGCACAGAATTGGTGATCTAAATGTACTTACTTTGCTTTTGATTGATTAGTTTTAGTAACTGCTGCTGTATCGAACAAATTTACAGAGAGAAAATTGTACG
The DNA here is from genome assembly GCA_949716465.1 of Chalcosyrphus nemorum. Taxonomy (NCBI): domain Eukaryota; kingdom Metazoa; phylum Arthropoda; class Insecta; order Diptera; family Syrphidae; genus Chalcosyrphus; species Chalcosyrphus nemorum. The sequence goes on from OX454332.1 coordinate 2,212,856, forward strand.
TATTCTAAATGCTATAAAAACTCGCCATAATTATTTTTAGTTTCGCATCACAAATGATGCGATTGAAGTACACCAAAGAATTGTAACACAGCTATCGTTTGTTTTTGTTAGTTTTTACAAAAAAAAAAAAAAAAATTGTATTTTAGGCTGGACTATAAAATTTACTTAACATAAGGAATGCTAAATGAAATGCTAAATACTAAATGAAACCTCGCCTTAGTTTTTAAACTTGGGAAATGTATTTTTTTTTATTTTTTTCCAATTTATTTTTTACTAATAAAGATTTTTTTTTTCTTATAAGTTTTTGTTGAAGGTTGTTAACAATATGAAAATAGTTTTAGTTTTGAGTTTACAAAAAAAAAATCAGTTTATTCCTAAATTTTTGGAGAGAATTTAATTTTGCTTTTTACGGATGCGTGAGGCATAAAGTTTGAAATAAAAAGGAAAAGGAATGCAAATATTTATGATTATTAATTCTTTATAAATTCGTAATTATAGCATTTTATGTAATTTATTGAAGGAAATCTTAAAAAGAAGCAAAACAAACGTAATAAAACAAAACAATGAGCATTAAAATTTTTTTGTTTCTTTGGTCGTTGTCTTGTGCCACTTTGTCGATATATTCGGGTTATCGGCAATTGCGAAGCCATTTTTCCCCCGGAGTTTCGCATCAGAGTTGAGCAAAATTTATCTGATTGACAATTGATGGATAAAAACTTAGGGCCTTATTGCGAGAGTCTATTTGCGATAGAATTAAAGTCTATTGTCGGTATTCCGAATTTCTATTGGTATGGATTTCTATTTGATAGAAATGTCAAAAGCTCAGTTAAAATATATATTTTTTTTTTTATAAAAATAAAGAAAAATTTTACAAATAAACGGCAGATGCCGAAATTGATCTGCCTAATGGAAAAAAATCGGCTTTTTGCAGAACGGATTTGCAAAAAGCCAGAGGCAAACGAGCAATGGAGAACAGAAATGAGCACAGAATCTTAATAGAATAGACAAGTCAGTTTAATAACAATGAGAATCGAAGAACACCGACACACCTTCTAAGGAAGGATCTACACAAACCTGCCTTATTTGTCTAAAATTATTTTTAAACCTAAAAAAACAATAATTATTAAAATGCAACGGAACGAAAAATACATACTTTATCCGTATCTGTGTGGTATACATTTCTGTACGTACAGAAGGGACCTACAGTTTTATGCTATATCCGAAGGGCAGAGGGGTTTTGAGAAGCTTTCTCATGACAGTGAATACTCTTGAATGTTTGTCAGACACTCGAAAGAGGTGGGGTCGTGAAAAAAAAACGTTTGATGGTATTTTTCTGGATTCGAACTTGAAACCCCTTGCGCAGTAGTCCAACGCACTAACCACTGAGCCACGGTTTTTGGAAATACAAACAAAACAAACGGAGATTTGACATTTCAGTTGAAAGCGCCATGTAAGAGCTTTTTCTTTTCTATTTCAAAAAGTCGATTCTATTGCACCTCGCAATACCAATTTTAAGTATAACAGAATCAACAAAACTCGAATAGACTCCCGCAATAGCGCCTTAAGTCACAGGATTTTCTATAATATGATGAAGAATTCTACATATCTCCATTTGTTAAAACCATGATTTTTCATTTTTTAAGTTCAAAAACTAATGTCGGAAAACGACAGTTAAGAGTTCTCTTTTTTTGGATTCCAATAGAATGTACAACTTGTCCTCTGCTCAAATGTTTATGTGTTGAACCATCATATTTCGTATTTTTATTGTATCAATAAAAAATTGCTAGCCATTTGGCTTGACTCGCACAATAAATACACCATAAAAGGTATTACATTTATGATACCGCTGCCGTGGAAAAAACATAACAATAACTGGAAATAACTAGATTACTTATTTAAATCCTGTGTCCCCTTGTGGGTCCTAGGGCCTCTACAACGCCTACGCGCCATCGTGTGCGGTTTCTGGATATATGCCTCAGCTCTCCCCAACTCTTTCTCAGTTGCCGTGCTTCCTTCTCCACTGTTCTACGCCACGTACTCCTAGGACCGCCGCGTATCCTACCATCCTGGGTAAGTGGGGTCCATTGCATCGCTTGGCTAGCTATGGATCTGTCACTCTTTCGAAGAGTGTGACCAATCCACTGCCACTTTCGTCGTCGTATGGTTGTGCCTATAGGTTCATGGCCCGTTCTCTGATAAAGCTGTTCGTTAGAGATACGGTTTGGCCAGAATATCCTTAAGATGTAGCGTAGGCACCTATTGACAAACGTTTGCAGCTTCCTAGTGATAGTGACGGTCACTCTCCAGGTACCACATCCATAAAGCAGTACGGATTCAACGTTGGAACGGAACAGTCGTAGCTTGGTGTTTAGGCTAATTGCATTACTTCGCCAAACTGTGGATAGCATTCCAAACGCAAATTTTGCTTTACCTATTCGGCTGGCTATATCCATTTCGGTCCCGATATCGGTTGAGACAATACTCCCAAGGTATTGGAAACTCTCTACTTTCTCTCCTATTTGTCCAGCAATGCATACATGAGTTGATGAGTTCGGTCCTAGGCTGATCATTTTTGTTTTTGCCGAGTTGATTTTCAGCCCAACGACGCCTGCTTCCCTCTCCACATTGGTTGTCATTTGGTGAAGGCCAGAAGGCATACATCATCGGCGTAGTCGAGGTGCTTTACTAGATTAAGTACGTCCTGTCTTCCTGCTATAAAGAGATAATACTTTGCATTCCAAATGTACCAATTGTCTGAAAACTGATGACTATTGCAACATCATGCGATAGCCGGTTCGTTAGTTGTTGTCGGCACTAATAGATCCTGGAGACTGCCGATGTTGCACCTGAGTACAAGCATATGGCACTACACTTTGCAAAAAACAAAACTTCGTCAATTTCATCGAATTGGCACTCAATTACATACACAAATTCAATTTCTCTAAAAAATATTATAACTTTATTAAATTTATTTTACTTCTCTTTACAATTACAGAATTTTATGTGTTTTGAGAAAACAAGCATTCCATGTTTAATTAAACAGCGGATATATGTATGTGAGGATTTTTTTTTTCAAATGAAAACAATTTCATTCCAGGGACTTGCAAGTTTATTTATTTTTTTTTTGTTTTATTTTTATTTATCTTCCTACAAAATAGTTTACTTTTTTTAAACTGAGCGCACTTAACAGTTATATAGGACATACAAAATGAGAAAAAAAATAAACGTTAGTATAATAGATGCTGCTCGGTTTTTTATTTAAATTCTTGTCATTCAACACTTAATTTGAAAATTAAAAGGCAAATATGTGTGTTATGTTCATATAACTTTTAAGAACGCATTATGAGTGTTTTTTTTTTCTGTTGTTTTCTTTCATCATATTATAGTTTAGGTTTAAATTAAGCTGTATCGTGAATATTCAAACGGAAGATGTCGTGCGCACAGAAGAAAGTTCCTGCTAGTGGTTTCAAAACAAATATTTGTGAGTACGCATGTGGTGGATCATCATCACACTGAAATGAGAATAAATATTTTTTAGTGAATACATTTTATTAGCTGATATTGGTAGGAGAAGCATATATTAACTTTCATGCAGAAATTAGAACTGAAAATAGGATAAAATTAATAAACTGATTATTTTTTAAACAAATGTGTGTTAATTTGTTTCCATTTTTATTGCACACTTATGAGGGGTTGATTGCAAATATCTGTTATAACAAAACAAACTTGTAGGTCCATAAATATGTATAAGGATCAAATTGCAAACTAATAAAATCAATGTATTTCTATTGGGACACTGTGGCGATAGATAGTCACCCCAATTATGTTTATGGACCCGATTTGAGCCGATTTTGACTACCGACAAACTTAATCGGGGTGAATAGTACTCTATATGGTACAGTCAAGGTATCGAACAATATATTATCGACAAGTCAGACGAAATGCGAATGTAGTCATTTGAAAAAATATTGACACAGATTTCTTAAAGAAAAATAAAAGATATATCTCTTTTTTAGCTAGGTGTATCATCCCTGTTTAGAAAGTGATTAAATGAAAGGATTTTTTTTAAAGAAATTCGCAGTCGCCATTGGAAAATGAGTGATAATGTCAAACAACTTTGCAACATAATCAAGAAAAAACTGACGAAAAACCAACTAGATCACACAAATTGGTCTCAGTAACGAAGTGATCCAAAACCGAGAAGCCAGTTGGTACTTCCTGAGGTCAGCGAACCAATATTATTACAGCAAATTGAAAGGATTGTGATCCTCCTAACAATTACATTTAAATTTCATATAGAGCTTATGTTTCAAAAAGTCAATAATATATTAAAAGGAAACATTATTATTAAAAAAAAGGATGTTCTTCCAAAATTAAGGAAGCAAGATCGACTTCCAGTCAAAAAGAATAATGTGTCATACTGCAATTAATAAAATATTCAAATTAGCTCTCCTATTTGTATTGTCTTTCTTTGTAATGCATAAATAAATATATAATATCCCCATGGGAGGTCATACTTGATAACGGAGGTGATCTCAGTTATAGGAGCAATGGGTTTCGTGAATAAGCTCTGGAAAAAATGAAAAGATGATTTTGATTTGTGTTAATTTATCTCTCCGAGGGATTAACAACCCTAATATTTTCTCAAACTTCAAATACACGAATTTATCACACAAGAAAGACTACATTTACTTTCTTTTATTTTTATCGGTTGGACACTAAAGTAGAACTAATCTTGCAGACTGAAAGAATGTTAATAAATAAATAATCGTTTATTGGCAGCCCAAGGAGGACCAAAGCCTAGCTTCTCATAACGCGTGGTATAGATTTCTACACATAAAGAAGGGACCTACAGTGTTATCCATATATAGACGCTGGCAAGAGGTGTGGCCATGAAAAAAATTTGTCTGGATTCGGACTTGGAATTCATTGCGCTGTAGTCTAATCACGTAAATTTAAAAAACATAAGTTATGTGGAAAATAACAATTAGATTCCATTGATAAGGAGTAAATACACAATCAATCACAATTACATTGTTGCTTGAAATTGAACAGGTCCAGTGTAAGGAAAAAGAGAGACATTATCTGTCAAACAAGACACTAGCTAGAGAGTAAGTCTCTATTGTCAGCAAATGGATAATGACTGGCCGTAAGAGGAAAAGCACATTTTTTGTTATGAACAAGAAATATAATGTATATCTGATTTATAAAACTATATATTAATGTTTATTCCTTGATTAAGTGGCACAGTTACTAGTATAGTAAATTTAAGGTAGAATATAAGATGATGATATTTACAGTGTATTCGGGGTAAAATTAAAAGTGCATGGCTAAAGCTGATATCCCTAAATTAGCTGAATTAATATGGTCTCATTCGAATGCATGTCTTTAGTGTGTTACTATGTTTAAACAAAAGCTCAACCAAAATAAAAGGTTATTGTTAAAAAAAAAAAACACCAAACAGAAAAAAAAAAAAAACAATAGTTCACCAAAACCTATTTATGTACGTACGAATGAAATTCTTGTTCTCGGTCACTGCTAAATTATAATTAAAAAATTGCATTTTATCAATATTTAGGTAGTTTTAACTAAGTCTTTTGGACAAATTGCTTTGATGCGGCTACAGATCGTGTAGAGCCAACCGGAAGACATCGTGTTGCACGAAGAAACTAGTCGCAATCGGCTTCAGTACAAATGTCTGTATATACGCATGAGGCTGATCGTCATCTGTCTGTTACCGTGCCAAAGACAATGAATACCAGCAGAGCACAGAATAGCCGCAATAGTTAAATAAACAAACAAACAAAGAAAAAGAATCAAAAATTAAGTACATACAACAATGCTTTAAATTAAATTTCTCCCATTCATTTGTTTTTATTGTTCAAATTATAAGTTTTATAAAAAAAAAACTAAAACTTACTTGCAATCTTCCTAAGACATTAATTAATACACCACCATCGAACATGGGCTGTGAGTCCACTGCAGTCACCACTCTTTTGATCTTTTGAAATGTTAAACTCTGCAAAAGAAACGAGGAAAACATTGCATTTACGTGATATACTCAAGGGATAATTGGGATTGTACTGCTTACTGATAATTTTTCCATAATTTTTGGCGCTCCTTGTATTTGCTGACCCTCAAAAGTCATAAAGGAATCAGTAGCCTGAAAGGAAATATGATAATTAAAATGTAATTTGATTATTTTTTTCTTTATGATAGAGTAATTTGTGATGATTGTTGGTTTTTCAATTTAAGAGAGGGGATAGAGATAAACCATTTTTTGAAGTTCTACTATCATTTATTAAACAAGAGAATCTTAATTCCCTTTGACTAAATCACAACATTCATAACACGCAGAGATTAAAATGGTCCCATGAGATTAAGCACCACATTACCAGGTGAAGTGTATTAAAAGTATTTTGCAAATTTTGCTGCTACTGTATAACTACCTATTTTTTCGTATTTCGTAGATAAAAAGCGTGGCCTTTTAGAAACGGCGGTTAGAGATAAAGGCAAAGATGCCTTTGGGAGAGTATTTGCATGAACTTTCACGGCTTCTGCAAGTAAATAAGCGGGATCCCGAAGTGCATTTCTGAGCGAATGCGCATTTTGGTACTATGCAATTGGTGTGATAAAACTATTGCGCATTACTGAACTAAGTAGATGCGATCGTTATTCGATCGCTTCATGTACGTTATTTCAATATTTTTATGGCGAAAGTCGTTCGTAGTGTATTTAATTGAAAGTATTATAATTTTTATTATTAACTTTAAATTTAAATTATTTTTACATTACCAAGAGAATGAAGCGACTCATAACTATTCTGTAAGTCCCTGAGAGATTTTCCTCTCTGTAATTCCTAAAGTATAAACCTCTGTGACTAAATATCTAGGAACCATCTTCACGATTACCTGGCCTAATTGCATCTAAATCAACAGCTTTTTGTGAGCAGGAAGCAGGAAGGTATAGACATCACAGTACCACGAAGGAAATTACCTCGCACTTTGTGGCGCAAAGGTAATTGATTTTGTCAAACATGCCAGGCAACAGATTTCGTTTTCTTATTAGAAAACAAAGCGTCAGTCAAAGGTGTAGAAGATTCGAGAGTTTGGAGAATTGGGATACGTTACAGTATCTTGACAGTACATATCTAAATTGTCTAAAAGTTTTTTTATTGAGTACAATATCAGGGAACATGTATTATAACAAATAAATTTGTACGTTTTTTTTTTTTGAATAAACAGTAGGGAAAGAAAAAGCAAGAACATAGCAACAGCTACATCCAGCTATCACCAACAAAGCAACATTTAGGTGTTTTTCTCTAGAACAATCTATGTTTTTATTAGATAAACGCAGTCATCCCCATAAAAAAAAAAAAGTTCAAGTCCAACAGGAACAATGCAAAGTGAAGTTCTACGGAAGTACTATACAGAGTTTTACCTATTTTAGGTTATGATATAGCTAAAAATAGTTTCCATGGATTGTTGTGTTCCACCCAGTTATTCATTAGTTTAGACATTACAGCGACCTTCTTAGTTTAAAAATTCATAAAATAGAAAACTTACGCTGTAAAAGTTGACAACATTTGGCCGTTGCAAGGAATCGTCGAACATTGCGTAGTACTGTTGGACAAATCCTTTTCCAATATCCTCGTACTGTGGATTGAGAGCCATTGCTGTGTGAGTAGTTTTTCAGGTATGCAAAGTGAAGTATAAAAGGATTGCAATTTAAATTAAAATGGAAAAGACGATAATTTGCGGCGATTTCAATATGAAATTGCTTAGCAAAAAATCTCCCTCTTGGCTGATGATAGAATTTACAAAAAAAAATCGCGACACACCGACAGATGTCTTGAACACCGATGCTGATTCACATTTCGCTTTTTTTTTTTCAGCGGAATGTCAATTTTGTCAGTCGCAATTTTGTTTGCGTTGGTTGGCTGCACTGCCGAAAATTGTGTGTCCGAGGTGTAGGCAAAGGGAGTATTCAGCGAACATTTTAAGCACTAAACCGATGAATAATTCTATTACGACTATTTTCTGCGTGACACACAAGCCTTTTGTTGTATGTGCGCAAATTTGAAAGAATGAAAGTTGCAAACTTTGCTAACTGTATATGTACACATAAACGATGATCGCACGATTTTATGTGTTGGGTTCAACATCCAAATTGTTTCAAGGTAGCGTGGCTCAATTTTTTTACTTAAACGAACTCTAATCCTTAAGTGTGAAAAATGTATGTCATTTCAGAACGCATTTATTCAAGTCATTCTACTAATTTACGTAAATTTATTGCAATTCAATGACTTTCATAAAGTTTGGTAAAATAATCACCATTCATTTTGCAAGTGACTTCAAAGAATGAATCCCATTCGGAATGCTTAAAAATGATGTCTGAATCATGACTTCAAAATACATGGTGATTTATATTTTTTTAAATCTGAAGTCATTGTTGAGTTCAATGAAACAAAACATATACGTATGTATTCCAAAATTGGAAACCCTACGTCTATAACTCGCAAACGCACGACAAAAAGTTATATTCAATTTTTATATTACAAGCATATTAAGATTGCGAATAAACATGTTTTTTTTTCCTTTTAAAAAACATTTTTAGTATAAGTTGTTTTAGGCAAAACAGAATGCCAGGCGGTCTATCGAAAGCATAAAACCGTTTGACTTTGATAGCCTTACTATGTTTCTAAATGACGATGGCGAAATATCCTCAAATAAATGTAGGTACTTCTCAAGCAAAGGCCTAATTCAAAAACTGTTGTGTGACATCGGACAACAGAGCGGTGCATATTTTGCAGTGCTGTGCAATTCACGTGCATTTTTTAAAGTTTTGGAGTTTACACATAATTTAGAAGATCCACAGATAACGTTATCAAGCTATCACATACAAAACAAGCAAATTGCGCAAACAGATTTATTCATAAGAGGTGAAGCTATATGAGCTATTTGCAAGCTTTAGAAAGATTTTTTACCTTCTAATGTCAAGAGTCTATTTGCGTACTCTAGAAAGAAAAAGTTCTTATGAAATTTCACGAAACCCTGTTTGAGTACGCAGAAGGTTCGTATGTACATATATTTAAAGAAGAGCTTTCACGATATTCCAACACCTACTCGTTATTGATTGCAGCAATTTAGTCCCAGTATACAACACGAAAATTACTCAACCTTTTTTTATTTAATCCCGAAAGGGCCTTCAAACAAATCAGTTATAAAAAACACAAAATTTACTTTCCTCTACGTATTTTTTTTTTTTTATTGAAATCACGGGTGTACAATAGAATACCTAGTTAGGCATAAACGAAACCCTACTACATCGATGTTTATCCTATAGTTTATAATCAAGCTCATATCGCTCATATTGATTCTTAGGATCGTTCGATATTCGTGGATATCCGGCAATGAGAGCATCTTGTCCTCCAATGTAAAGTGAATTGTAAATTTTCCAATAAACATCGCGTACTTTCCGCGCCGGATGGAATAAGCCTTGTAGTGTATATTGCAAGATTTTAATCGGTCCCAATGAGACTCTTAATCCTTCGACGGCATCCATAAATGCCTGAACTAAATGCGGCGAGGTTTCAAAGATGTTAGGCCAGACGTAGTTAAGCAAATGGATCAAGGCGTCTTCGCATCCAAAACCGTATACTCCAAGAGCCATGTGTTTTATAGCAGCACATGCTGTTTGCCGGTGCACCAAATCCCTGTCCATTAAAGCGTCCTCAAGCAATGGACACACGGCGTATATATAGTCCTTACCCATCTCCCCAATATACTCGAACAAAAAGGAGAGTGACTTTAATACACCATTTTGTACGTTTAGCTCCGGAACACGGTATTCATTCATAAGTGCAGGCAGCACTGTGAACGGGCGACAGGTTTCTGCGACAATAGCAATCGCAACCGTTGTGCACACACGATTCTGACGCTCTTGAACTTTTAAATTATTAAGAAGTGTCGCAAGAACATCATGAGGTCCGATAGCTTTGGCAATGTAACCGAATGTATTGACGGTGGCTCGACGAATTGCTTTCTTATGAGCCTTAAGCAATTCAAGCAACTCAAAGCAAATGCGCATCCACTCACGAGCTGACACGTATTCGGGACCACGATCTGCAATACGACCAACCAAATCGATACAGTTCTCCTGGACTTTTTCGTGTCGGTTCTTCAAAATAGGCGTAAGCCGAGGCAGCAAGTCTTTGATGGGGGGTGTCATTTTTGTCATTCCAATGACGTTCACAATGGCCTTCAAGGCGCCAAGAATAGAACCCAACACTTCTGGATACTCCTCGCCAAGATACTCGTAGAGTACAACTCCTAAATGACCCATAAGTTTCTCCTCCTGGCATGTCTTCATCACTACGGCAATTCTTGAAATCAAGTCGGCGGCTTGTTGGCGCACCTTCGCCGATTTATTGTTCAAACGCCATAGAATGGTACCACAGATTTGTGGCAAATAAGGCTTCACTCTTTTGCCCAACTGATTGACAATTGTACCGAAACCATTCAACATCACCACGTCCTCCGTTGTTTGTTCTTGGAAAGCATACAAGATGCCATCGATAAGTTGCTCCTCCAATCGCGAATCAATATCTGCTGCTCCCAAATTTCCCATAATCTTTTCGATTGTCTCCATCACCATCTTTCTATACTGTTCGTTCTCATCCTTCAAGTCGTCGACTACTCGATTAATGATCTCTGAAGCTCCCACCTTGTTTGCAATTTCAACCGTGGTGTCGACTAATTGACGATAGTTACGGCGATCAAGCGCCATCCTGTGATTCCAAAAGAACTTAAAGAAATGCGGTAATATCTCTTCCTTGATGTACTGAGCTTCCACACCGTCAGTGGCGCAACATTGCTTCACTACTTTCAATACTATCTTCTTCATTTCCTCGTCGGGCGACTGGAACTCACGTATCAAAATCAACATTACTTCTCGGGTATAGTAGTTGGCGTATTCGGCGTCCATCAGTGGAATCAAATAACCGATAGCTTTAAGGAATGCAGCCAAACCTTTTCCTCTGTGTGTGCGGATACCCTTCCACAGCGGTTTAAGAACCGAATCAAAGGATTCGATACCGTACGGGGTGGCGGCTTCAGCTAATGCAGCAATCGCCAACGCAGTAATGGTACGTACCTTCTGCTGCTCATCAACTAAACCGTGTTCAATAATTTCAACCAGCGCCTTTAAATGTGGCAAAATTGCACAACCCATAAGAATAGCGATCTGCTGAACAATCTTTATGCCTGTGTGACGAGCCTGCCACGATTTCTTACTCTTGCATACAGCTTTCAAGAAAGGCAACAACGATGGAATGCCAAGAGCAGATGCTACCACGGCAAACGCACGAGCGGTTGTGTTACGCACGTATTCATCAATGTTATCGATATCGGGACGCATGGTAGAAATCATAGTAGCTAAACCTGCTGCCTTGGCCAAATTAGATATAATCTCCCGACCCTCTACACGTGCATAGTAATCTTCATCAATGAGCAGAGGTTCTATGACGACAAGAATCTTGTGCACATATGGCCGCACCAAATCGTCCAACTTGTAGAGAACTCTGTCAATGACTTTCACCAACAAATGACGCTCCTGATCTTCCAGCGTGGGACTCATAAGCAGGGGTAGAATCTGATTGAAAAGTGGTCCTGCTCCAAACTCCCTTGCCTTGTCTGTTATCTGACGCAGTGCTGATTTACGCATTGGTGGCGTTCCATTCTTTATTGTCAATAAGAGTTTCATAATTTTTCGCTCCTTCAGTTCCTCTGGACTGAGAGCGTCCTCGTCAACGTCTACCAACAACTTGTCAAAATATTGCGCATCTTCTGGTTTCATAAACGGTAGATTCTGACCCTTTGGTTGATTATCCATAAATTTTGCATTTTTATCCTCGACTTGAATGAAAAAACCTGCCGGAGTTCCAGCAATTGGTGTCGGTGTTGCCATTAGTTTTCTACCCGGGGTTCTCAGTGGAATATAACCGGCTGGTGGAGGCAGAATTTTATATCCTGGAGGAAACATCGAATCAAGTTCTTCATCGGTGAATGGACGATTCCTCTCGTCGATTTCTTTTTCCCAACGATATGCTTGCAGTTGTTCAGGCGTCATTGCAGCAAGTGCACCGGGTGTTGGAGTGGCCATTGCCATGGCCTTCACTCCTATTGGTGTTGACCCACCTGGTGTTAGCATTGGAGTTGCATGACCAGGTGTGGCGTGTGGAGTCATAGTTGGAGTCATGTTCGGTGTCATTGCAGACGGCGTCATTGAAGGGGTGGCATTCGAAGGAGTTTCATCCCAACGGCTGCGACGCTTTGATGCTCCCGGGGTCGATTCGATGACAACATTGTCACTAGGACCCCTATCGGGCTTTGGTGTCTCGGCCCATCCACTGTGACCTGGAGTTTCGCGCTCCGTCTTTGGTGTTTCATCCCAACGATTGCGCCTTGCAGATTTCTCATGACCTGGTGTCTCATGGCCTGGTGTCATTGGATGCGCAGGTGTCGCATCCCACATTCGTGTGCCCAGACCTGGTGTTGCACCTGGAGTTTCGCTTCCTACAAAACATGAGAAATTATAAACAAAATATTCAAAACAAAAAGTACTGCTTCCTATACCTTTATGGCCCGGGGTTTCATCCCATCGATGGTCCGCTGGAGTTTTCTGTTAACGAAAAAAACATGTTGCATAAATTATAGCAGCCCAAATTGACTGATCAATTACTTACATCTTCCCAATTGGGAGTTGCTGCACTGCTGGGAGTGGCAGCGACTTTAGCTGGCACAAAGCTTTCGCTCACTGTTTGATCCCAACGTCCGCGTTTTCTCTGCTCTGGTTGCTTCGTTCCATCGCCGTTGACTGCCTTCAAGGTGCCGTCTTTGGATTTTTCAATTATCTTCTTCCGGAGCTACAAATCAACCAACAGTTAGCAACTTGCAAATTGTTTTTCCAAACTAAAACTCACCTCATTCTCTTCGCCTTTGAGCAGCTGCTCGCGCATAATATCAGTGTATGTCCTTGAGCCAACATCTGGGGTTTTGCCACCTGAAACACAAGAAAACCCGAACAGAGGGCATTGCTGCGTTTATTCAAATTACAAAACAATTCCAATGCAAGTCGATCTGTGCTTTTTTATCGAATCAAAAAAATATATTATTTTAGATAAAGGCAGAGCTAATTTCCAATGGCTTACATACATAGTTTGCTTCTTTTTGTTTTTTTTGTTTTTTTTTTTTTTTTGTAGCTCTGCTGATATACTAAAATAATATGTTAATAAAAATATGAAATTTGGTTCCGCATTTGCAGCAGACACGGTATACAAGTCATTGTTTAGGTACAAAAAAAAATTTCATATTTTTATTGTTTTATACGTACGTGTTCAGAGGAGACTCCCATTACTTTTAGATATACTTTTCTTTTAACTTCGTTAACAAAGCCTGAAATAATGCTGTTGCGATTAATATTTTGTTCAACATTAGCAATCATTCTTAACATTCATACTAAGAAAGGGGGAAAACGCCCAAAGGGATGGGATTGTGGTTTATTTCGAATTGTGTGAGGAATTGTGGCAAAAGAATTTCGTAACGTTTTCCCCCTCTTTGGTGTGCCCAGAGAGCGGCTCTCCACAGCATTCGGTTTCTGAATACTCTGAATCGTGCAGGTATATTGCAACGTTTCTTTTTTTTATTATTATTTTAATCCACAATCGCTGTGGATGGGCATCCGTGATATTTAATATCGTTGACCTGTTTGCAAAACGTTTGTGAATATTAATAAACTTCGTCTTTGGCTTCGGAAGCATTCATACGTTTCTCATTCACTCAAATCACCTCGCATACAGTTAAGAAGTTTTTTTTTTTTTTCTTGTCATTCAAATACTTGGAAATCGGTAAGGGATAGTTTTTGTTAAAAAATAATTGAGCATTAAGCCAATTAGGAATTAGCTGATTGATTATTAGTTGATGTTCATAATTAAAGTTTTAAAAGTAAATTATATTTTGTGATGTCTGTATAACTGCATTCGAATTTCAAATTTTCAAAACGCTTCAACAATTTGCTGATAGTGGAGCGAGAAAGGTTTACATTTTCTCCGGCACACGCAAGTACGCTAATTTACTGAAGCAATCAATAAATAAATGAATATAAGGCCATAAGTTCTGCGTGGTACACATTTTTGCATGTGCAGAAGGCACCTACAGTTTTTATGCTTGACAGTAATGCCCTTGGATGTTTGTCAGATGTTCGCAAGGGGTGCGCTCATGAAAAAAAACGGTGATGGTACCGATTAGATTGATCAAATGCTACATTTGGTCCACGCTGTTATTTGGAGCGGAAACGTGGTCCATTCGCATAGCGATGCAAAGACTAGAAGCTTTTGAGGTATGGATATCCCAAAGAGAGCAAAAAAAAAATAATGGATCATACCCAAAGTTGGACATTGATTTTCAATCAGGCAATTTTAACATTTTTCCTTCTAAAGCGTTCGAGTTAGGAAACACACTCTGGGAAAAAAAAAGTCCATAGTCTAGTGTTCTAAGTCCTAGCGCATATACGAGTTCAACTAATCACTCGTTCCTAACCTTGCTAACCTTTTTCATATCCAAGAACATTTTGCGCCCCCACACAAGTAGCTATCAAGTAAGTAGGTATGCCGTACATTAAAAACAAAATGTAGGAACTACTTGTGCTAAAAGGAAGCCTAAAAGGTTTGTCTAAGGCTGGTACTAAGCATCACAGCCAAAGAATCACACAAAGAAAAAAAAAACACCATTAACGGTCCTTGGAAAATGTTCTTCCAACTAACTGCCACCTATGTAAAACCAGGAGCGCCTAATCTGGTGCAATTTATCGACTTAATCTGTTTACTCATTGCTTATATTCATTTACAGGCATCCCACACCTAAACCAACTATGTAATGTACTTTTTAAACCATACTCCCTTACCTCATTCCAAGTATTGAAAGTTATTAAAATGTACACATTATAGTAATTGTTTATAAACACAGAACCTTACAGATCTAATATAGGAAATAGTAAAAAATGTTAAAACAAAAAATACACACCATCAGCGAAGGGATCTGCTCGCTCCGGGGAGATCAATATTCGCCGTCGCTTCTGACGGTATTCATCCTCTCTATCAGCGATTGTGGGACGACGCCTTTCGGCCATTGGATCGAAGTCTTCTTTCCCCTATTGAAAACATTAAATTTAGTAATTCTTCACAAGTACATTATCCTATCACTACAAACCTGAACAACATCCTTCAAGACTGATTTTGGCGCCGTGTATGTAGTTCTTTTTTGCGGCACTGGGAACCCATCATCTTCATCTTCTTCCGCTTCGTCATTTGCTGCAATTGACGTGTTGTAGCCCTCGTAGCGGCCTTTGCCAGCCTTTCCACTGTCATCGTAAAGATCCGTATCAAAGAAACCACCACTATCTAATAGCGCTACTCCTTCGGCATTTGATATCTGAAGATCTTTCTTTTTGGTTTGCAAATCCTTTATTTGCGCTTCGATATCTAAAGAAGAACAAGAAAACAAAAATGTTTTTATAAAAAATAAAATTGTTTGCGCGACTGATTTCATAATTTCAATATGGCCGTCAATCGTTTTCCTTCTCTGCAAAAATTGTAATCGTATTTTTCGAATGCAATTTTTTGCACTCGCACATATTTTATGCATCAAACGAAGGGGAATTTTTTAAAGTTTAATTAAGAAGTATATAAATTGGAAAAACGTTTGATTTACCTTCGTGAGTTCGAGGAATATTATCCATTGTTATTTAATTCGTCAATTTTCTCACAAACTTCGAGCCGCATTTATATTTTTTGACAGTAGTTTCGAGTTGCCAATGTTGCGTTGGCGCAAGTGGTACGGAAGTCCATCAACGAGTTTTTGGGAACACGTTTTTTATAAGTGCTGTATGGTTTTGATATAAATAAATATCATATTTTATGCGTGGTGGTGCGATTGCAAACGGAATTTGTTACAATCAGACCGAAAGTGCAAAATTGAGATTTTTCTGACTTTTTGAAATTGAAAAAGTTCTTGTAATTCGGGATCTACTTGGTGTATCTTGATGAAACTACAAATGTAAATTACATCAGAAGTGCAATTGTTTCCTTTGAAAGTCTTTTTGATCTGACAAGAAATTATTTGTTTCCTTTTATATAATATTTCCCAAAAAGGAAGCTCGTTTACATTTCGATATGTGTACCGAACGCTTCAGCTTCCTTTATTATACGGTTCAAAACATAAAATGGTATGACAACTTTAAGTTCAGAATTGAAATGAATGATGAATGAACATTTTCAAATATTTCTTTAATGTTATGATTAGCGGATGCAAATTAATTTATATCGTCCGATTTGTCTGGAGTTGCACTGTAAACAACCGAGCGAAACACGTAAGTTTTTGGAGTTCTTCTTCCATCTCCAGCCGCGGATGCGCATTTTTATTCTTTGTCGAAAACTTGTTGTTCAAATTGTTTGATGAGAACTATCGTTCGACTAACATTCAGACTATTAAGTGCAGTACATAATCTACCGTGGTTATTAAAAGAGAATGAACTTATCAGTTAGGATTTCCAAAGATTCCAACATTAAAATGTGTATTCATCATCTTGGCCAAAAAGCTGAATAAATAAATCAAAGCATGTATACACTTTTGGAAGAATCGTAGATCGGAAGCCTTTTCTTGTCGAGAAAATTATCTACCTTTCAAAAAGTCGTTTTAAAAAATTTGACAAAAGTCAACTTATATATATTTTAATATATATTTTTTTGTGACATTCCCGCGCCAACTGCCTATATTAATTCATAGTTGTTATTGTTCTTAGTTCTATGGACAATATTGTCCAAAGGTTTTTTTTTTGTATGTTTTTGTACACTAGTTTGTGTATTTATGCATTAAAGTGAAATGGAACACAATCATTTTGTTCACTTGCTATTTCTACACTCGCCATCGGTTTAAATCTCCACTAAAGACATCTCCCATCAGTCACACCAACTGCAGCCAAACAAACGACCCCTACCCTCGAGTGTACGCCATCTCTTTCTACTCCACTGTATTAAAACTGACGTTTGAGTCATTGTTACAAATTTACAAGAAAAATTCCGTATCAGACTTTTTCTCGGGAAAAAATAAAACAATTTTATATTCCGTAAAACCAGCCACAAAGAAAAACACCTTCTCGTAACAAAAGATGGCAAAGAAAACCTACGATTTACTGTTCAAGCTGCTCCTCATCGGCGACTCGGGGGTTGGAAAGACCTGCATTCTGTTTCGCTTCTCCGATGATGCATTTACATCGACATTCATCTCAACAATAGGTAAGACCAAAGGATTAAAGGACTCTCCCAGTGGGGTGTGGATCACCCACAACTGGGCGTGCATTACCCACACCAAGTGCTTCATTCTGTTGTCATCGCGAGGCGGTATGGAGTTGCCGTGGCGCAGTTAAAAATAGTCTCGCCATACGACGGGCGCAAGGATGGGGGCTGTTACCCTTCAGCCTTAAACTGGTTTAAAAATGTTTTCCCTATTTAGTTTCCGTCGGTCGCGGTTTTATAGCTAGGTGTCTTGTCTGGTATTGTTGTTGTTGGCCCTCTTACTGCGTCGCGGAGACAATTGCAATTTCAATTCATTTACCATTCAATGGGCATCTGTCCCGTCTCGTTTGCAATTTATTGTTCTAATTAATCTCGACTTTGCACTGTGTCTTCTCGCAATGATTGATGTCACTGAGGTCGAACACTCAGCTCGGGGTGAACTGTTGAATGCGTTGAAACCAGTTGTTGCTGTAATTTTTTTTCTAATATATTGCTGGCATACACTTGAATTATGCAAGCTATAATTGTGCCTGCGTTGAGTTATCAATTAATAAGTCTAGATTTATCTATTGCTTGGTGATATCATTCACAAAATTTCTTTATCTTTTGGCCACGACGACTGAAGGTTCCACCTTTTTAGTTAGGGGCGAGTCACACTCGAGCGTTAGAAGTCATAAAGAAATTAGCTCATCAAAATATTTTTCTTTTAGCTGAGAGGAAAATAAAAGTTTCTTCGGATTGGACTACACCCTTAATGTTTACAACAAACTTTTGTGCGACAAGGCCAAATAAAAGATAAGCCAAGAGTTGAATATAACAAATATTTATAAGATATGTTGTTTTGCGCATGATGTATCTGTTCAACGGTGCGGGGAATTCCTACTGCAGAGCTAATCTGCTAGAATGTTGCGGTTTCTTTTGAGCTTATAGATAGTTTTCTGTTACTCATCGCATATTCGCTCAACGGCGAGGGAACTAATCTCTGCTCGTATCTTACTTTTGAGCTTGTATATATTTTGCGACAGATTCGTTCTATTTTTATTCACCAAGGTTAAGTTGACGGCCGTTGGAGCTGATAACCATGCTTCTGTGTTACATTTTCATTTACAGGACTATATGTATCGCCTACCGAGCGGCTTATATTATTATTATTTCACGGTTTATTGAAAGTATGAAATGAAATATTTCCTATATTTCCTATACCGATCTGAAGACTTCTTTTATCGTCCCATTTACTTTGCATTACCCAATGATTTCGAAAATTCAAAGTAACATTTATTGTAAAAATTCTTCACTTCCATTGCTGCGTGCTAATTATGTCATTTAGTTGGGGGAGATGGTCTGTTTACACTTTGTGGGTTATTATTTAGGTTGGTCTCTTTTTAGACAGCGATTTCTGCTAATTTGTTGCCTTTAATAACGACGCGAGATGATTACTCTTAACTCTTCTATCGCGATAGAATGTAGGTAAGGGGTACCCCTCCCTCATATCACCAACATACTACCGACATAGCAGAGTTATGAGTAATCATAACATTGTTGCAATGCGGTGTTCAGTGGAGTAGTTTATGACTGTATACGATACCTGTATCGAAAGGGGGGAAAAGCTGTTGATTTCTCATGTGAGTCTGATTTTATTCAGGGACTGTTACTTGCTGGTTTTTATGAAAAGTGGTAAAAACCTCACTTTACTCAATACTGGTAACTGGCTCATTAGAACCCATGCGGCTAGAAACTGTATTAGATTTAAACCTTACTGCCGCAGTTGCAATATTGCCAACCATAAAGAAACTACACTGTTCATAAATGTCCACAGGGCTAGACAGCACACTCTAGGTAAACTCTTTTTTGATACTCTAATAGAGTTAGCGGAAATTATCAATTTTCTCCTATTAGGCTTCGCGCCCGACTACATCCGATAGGTTACATGAGTAGTGGTAACAAAATTGAGCCATAGTGCTAATTACTCATAAGCAAAGGTTGTTGGTTCATTATGATCATTTATGTGCAATGTTCCATACATGCGAATGTTCGCCCAAAAGAAAAGGAAAAGAACGTAGTTCATACATGTGCGAACATTTTCGTTCACAAAAAAATATCTGGCTTAAGAGAGGGGTCCGCAATGGGAAATTTTTCTGTATATCTACTTTTTAGTCAGATCAGCCTTAATAAACAAATTTACAATCCTGCCTGCCTCTCGTTGTAGACAGCATGTACTTATGCAATTGTCATAAACATGTTTTTATGAAAGGCACGGTTCTATTGCTCAATCGCTATAAACGATTTGTCTTTGGCTTTCCAGATGGCGTTTTCCAATTTATTTTTAAGTCATAAATCTTTCTAAGGGTCACCGTATCGAATGTGTGCCTCCCAAAGAAAATCCCTTCTTATTGCTAAACGACACTTATTTAGAGAAAGGAAAGAAAAAGTTGTAAACACTGAAAATTGTCTGCTTCAGTTCAGTACTCTTAATTAGGCTTTTTGATTAGGAGATGACTAGAAATTCAATTATAAGAAGTGCTTTCTTAATATGTATAGCGAATCAGAACTATTACAAATTTACAAATAATGTAAAATGTTAATCCTAATGGTGACTAACAAAGGAAATATTTTGCGTTTTGCCTTCTCTGTTCTTGTAAGTTAATTGTATGCAAGATACGTACAGTGTGCATCGTATAAAGTTTAATATTGATAAGGCGCAAAACCTCATTGAATACGTCATGTAAGATTTAAAATTCTAAAATTATTCACGGAAAATATTTTGTCAAAGAGTCGATTCACAAATTTGCAGACTGCTTTTTCCTTGTTTTAATATGTTTTCGTTCTTGCCGGCTTAACGACTTATTAATTAGATTCATTTGCTTGGTCGCTACAAGTATTTCCCAGACAAAACTAATTGAAAATTCATAAAGCAATTTGCTGGCGCGGTCTGCTAATATAGTATGATTTTCTAATATCCTATCTTAGAATATTATCGCTAATTGCTCTTTAAATTCTCTTTTTAGGAATTGACTTTAAAATAAAAACAGTCGAACTCAGGGGTAAGAAGATTAAATTGCAAATCTGGGACACTGCCGGTCAGGAACGTTTCCACACAATTACCACTTCGTACTACCGAGGTGCGATGGGGATAATGCTCGTCTACGATATAACAAATGAAAAAAGTTTTGAAAACATAGTTAAGTGGTTACGGAATATAGACGAGGTGAGTGCGTTGTGGAATGTGTGAATGAATTTGCTTATAACTTTTCTTTTTAGCATGCAAACGAGGATGTAGAGAAGATGATTCTGGGTAACAAGTGTGACATGACAGAGAAACGAGTGGTTGGCAAGGATCGTGGCGAAGCTGTAAGTAATATCTTCTTAATAAAATAAAGAAACATAATACCCTATTCGTTGAAAAGATATTCCAAGTGTTCAAATTATTTTTACAAAACTGGTAAATGTAGTATGTTCTATAGAATTTGTCTGTCTGTTTAAAATGCATCAAATACGGCTTTTAAAATCTGCTCTACGATGCCATTCAATTCGCTGCTTTTGAACACTGTATGCTCTACCGAATCGTAGAGAAAATGCGATTCCGTGCTGATGAGATGGGCTTTACTTACGCACTAGAGCTCAATAAAAATCTTCTCCAAAAATGCTACAAAGAGAAATTATTACGTTGAAGGAATGTGCAGAGTTCAATGCATATTTGAGCTAAAGCGTTCCTTCCTAGGTTTAATTCTTAGATGTTCTCTGCAAATTGCCCTTTCATGATTTATTTTCTCTCTTCTTTACTTTAAAATAAATAAAAATTAACTTAACTTTCAGATTGCACGTGAACACAGCATACGTTTTATGGAGACCTCCGCCAAATCAAATATCAATATCGAGAGAGCTTTCTGTGAATTGGCTGAGGCTATTCTAGATAAGACAGCTGGTCGTGAAGCAGCTGAAAATCCTGAACGTGTTGTCGTCGATCGTCGACAAGCGAGTCAACCAGCCTACAAAGGGTGTTGTTCTTAAACAGTACGGCAAATGTGCGTCTGTATGTGGGGTACATCAGCAGAGAAAAACAGCAAACAAATCATCTATTCTATTTTTTGTAATTCATCATCGGGAGAAGCCCCCACATTTAGTCTCTTTTATACAAGAACAACCAACCAACAACGGTAATTTAAGAAAAATATATAAATTTGTAATACTTTACACCAAAAAAAAAAAAAAAAAAAAAACAAACAAAAATCGAAACAAAAAACATGAAAGAACTTAAAAAAATTAAACAAGGAAAGCCACAACAACATAAACAAAAAACAAAAAAAAAAAAAAAAAAATGAACAATGTTCCTTGTTTCTTTTTTACACGTATACATTATCGTCATGATAGATAGTTAAGGTTGCGACTGTTAATGTCAAGATATAAGAAGTGGTTCCTCTTGTACTGTCAAGGTTAGGTATGCCAAGTATTAGCTAGGGTGATGCCTTGGCTTTCTTTCATAGGAGCCACACGTGAGCTGGGATCACACTAGCTATTACGAATTGAAATTATAATACGACGTATTAACTGCAGTAGGAACGATTATACTGAATGCCTTGACACTACAGCACAACCATTTGATAAAGATTCATCCTTCACAGTGTCCAGTTGTTGAAACAAAAAGAAATAAATAATATCTTCCTACGCAAAGTGTTTTATGTATGTTGTGTCAATGTCGCTTAACGGTAGTAAATAGCCTACATACAATTTTGTGTATTTGTATACAATACACTTGCTCTAGGCGAGGACAAGTGTAATCCTTCTTTTTGTAATTTGTGTTTTCATAGGAAGTTTCATTCTAATTAATTTTTTTTTTTTCTACAATAAATGCGTAGCCACACAAATTAATCCAATTAGTTGGCCCTCATCATACCCATTAATCCACACCCAATGGTAGGAAACAATAATTAAATAATTTTGTGGTAAAACGCGAACTAGTCGAACAATTTTTCCTTTTTTTTTTTTAAATAATCTTCCATAATCACTTATGAAACCAACTGAGACGAAAATAGTATATATATATATATGTATATCATGTTTAGTATGTAAAATGTAATAATGTTCTTTTAGGAAAACACCACCAAGTTTTCCCCACATTCATATCCCCATTTTATAAGATTTTTGATATTAAGCGCACCTATTTCAGCCAATAGCAGCTTTTGTTCATTATTCTTGTGTGAAGGCACGCTGCCTACCTTCATCTGCCCCTTATGACCGAAAAGCAAATACATATGTAATCGGCTACTCTACTCATTTGTATTTTTCGCATCACCAACCAAAATTATGGCAAATTGTAATTTTTCTTTTTTTTTTCGTTTTTCTTTAAATGAAGTGTTCCTTGTTTCTTTCTGCTTCATCTGAAACGTGATCTAATCTAATATTATATTAAAATAATATACACAACAATGATAAGTAATAAATGTTTTTTAATCATTATTTTATTGCTTTAGTTTAGAAATATACTTATGATACTTTGTACTTAGATTTTTTTAAATTATAAAGATAAAAACAAAACCTAAACAAATGAAGATGTAATAAAGTTTAATTTCATATGGAATGGTAGTTTTTTTCTGCGTTTATAAGTATTATTTCTGTATTACTCGTATAGAGGTGTCACTTATAAATCATGGGTCTCAAGAGAACATTTATATTTAGCGGATCGCTTGAAGCAAAGTAAAGGGAATTTATTTCTTAAAAACAATATCGTCAAAATGTAAACCCTTGCGTTTAGTCGAAGAGTAGAATTTCTTATGACGGCTCGGGAGGTAGACTCCGTGATGGTTGCCATTTTGTGATAAATATTTTCTTTCGAATGCGCCAGGGAAGTCAGTTTGTTGGCGTAAAGCGGCATTTCTACTTATTAACGTCCCCAATAAGATAAAAATGAGCTTCTTCCGAAAATAAGATGTTGGCGAACGTTGAAAAGCGACCAGAAAACTCTAGCCTATTCTGAACCAGAAGCGTCCTAACTCATTGGATCTGAGCATCATCATCGATGTCATTGCGGGACACTCTTTGATAAGTCTACGCGGTAGACGTCTGTGCCTCAAGTTCTTTTAGGGATGAGTAAGAAGAGGAAACTTTTGATCTGCCCTATCATTAAAAAGGAGCACATCCATCTACTTCTTTGATGAACTTGCTTATCTGACGGGTTTACCTATCAGGCACCGGCTACGCTTTGTCTGTAGCTTGTCAGCTTAAGCCCTATTCTCTATGCCTCCCTGCCTGTCTGTTTTTTACACATATAGCTTAGTATACTTTAGTCTCCAGTAAACCTCGTAGCTTTGAACTGCCTAAGTGTTTTTATCCTTCGTCTTTTCTGTAGTGCTGGTTCCAGTAGAAGTTTAGATCTGGTGGCACGTTAATGGGCCTTTTAGTGCTACCTCTCAACTGTATCAAAACGCAGGCAACCAGTCTTCCTAACATTGTCCAAAAAAATGTTTCTTTTTAGTGCGCAGGTACGTGTAAAATAATTTTCTGCATATGGTCGCAGGAGTTGACTTCACTGGGATGACGGGAAATGTCAAAATAGCGAGCCAAAGCCGAGGATAGGAATTTTTAAGACAGGAGTTGGGTTTTCATACAACTTTAGTCGGAACTTTCATTGAAGATTACCGATTACTGTCGCCTCTCACGCCAAGTTTAAACTTTTAGTTATACCATTTGAAACAAAAGTTACTATACACTAGGTTTTGTGGCATTTCTTTTCAGGCATCTGCGCTGAAACCTAACGTGCCCCTTAGGTTGTAGTTCATTAAAACACGCTCGATCTAATGTGTTCACACTCTATCTTATTTTTATTAAAAAAAAAAAAAAAAACAATTGAAAACTCATTACATCTGCTAATTTATTATTGACTCTTCTTGTCGTCTCCTTTGGTCTTACTGACAACAACAGCGTCCTCCTTGAAGTGTAGGAATACAAATGAGAAAATGAAAACGCCAATCATCATAGAGAATGCGCCTGTGTAGTATGGGAACGCACTAGGAATGAAACGTTCGTACTGTGTGTGCTCTAGTGGTCGGACTGACACCTGAAAAAATAAATTAATATCTCCAAGGTAGTTAATTGCAAAGCCTAACTAACCTGCGTTGTGCTATACAAATGCGTGTATCCGACGCGATCATAGTCGACTTTAAATTGGTAGACACCATAGACATCGGGAATTTTGAATCGCGCCTCGTATACTCCACTCTTTTTCACTTTGAGGGTGGTGCGGACAAATGGATCAATGCGAACGAATTCCAGTTGGACGTCGTTGCTCTGGAATGGTTTCCATTTACCCTCCTCTAGCTGTTCGATGGCGATTGTGTAGACAACAGGATCGGTGATTGTGTACGATTGTGGTGGTTTGGTTTCACCTTCTTTGTTATGGGAAACGGATGCTACCCGCAAGCGACCAGTTTCTCCGAAGACCCACTTGCTGATGGCTGCGGCAACCTGTTGATTCCCTGAGTTCTTGTAAGTCTTGGTAGACTGTGCATTTTGTACACTCGAGGTGAATGCCTCATCAGAGAAAAAGAATAGAGATCCAGAAAAGACGACACGAGCATTGTTGCGGGCTTGTAGAGCAGCGATAAGGAGTGCACTCTTTCCAACAGCATGTGGATACTCCCTAACGGTATTCTCAGGCACATAACTGTACGCCGAACTGTCTGCGGTTAGCAACTGCAAAACTAATGGGTTCTCCTTGTCAGCTAACAAACCAGTTCCCTTGTACAGCATTGGATTTACATCCCGATTGCCTACAATCACCGAAGACTTGATGAGGTTCTTGCTATCGGCGAGTATTGTTGTATGATCTCCAGAATCAGACACATCGTAGTTCAGATGATCAATAACCGAAGCCCCCTCTTCGTCTACCTCGAAGCCACATTCGGAGGCAAACTCCCTGAGTGCCTCGCCGCAGTTATCGTTTCCAGCAACCAAGACATTGCCTCCGTTGTCGACAAATTCTGTAAGTTTCTCCACACTAAGATCACCACCAAACTCTTCCACCGAAGGAGCGAAGACTATCACATTCTTGTATAGATACTCGCCGTACTTGGAGATTACCAGGCCAGCATCATCGCCAAGTTTGAATGTAAGTTTGAAGCCACGCTCTATGTGAGGGAGGAAAGAAAGGAAAGAAATCAATAGTCAGCCGATAGATGTAGAGTGACGTGTCTCTTTTGCCGGTTGTATTTGTGGGTGTGCGTGTGCTTACCTTGCAAAGATTTGAAGAAAATCGAATGCGTCTCTCGAATTGCGAGGTTATCGAGCAGCACAAGTGTGTCTGCTTCATTTTCAAGCACGGCAAATGCACCGGTGGTGATAAGAAATAGGAAAATTGTGAGTTTTTTCAACATTTTGCACCGGTCAGTGGGCTGGGTAGTTTTTTGGGGCGATAAAAATGCTTGTCTACTGATTGACAAGACAGGATAGCCAACTATGAGGAAACAAAATTTATGCACCTGGTAACATAAAAGTTATATGAGCATTACTCAGGGTTGTAGTTATTTAACTCGCAATTGATAATCGAATTTCGTAGACAAGGCAAAAACTCAACTCGGATAAATAAAATAGGTTTCGCTGATATGTTGTTGTGCAATTTGATTGAAATATTACTTAAAATATAATTTTTCCTACGATACACCAGTGAATAATTAAACTGTATTTATTTAACGTATTTAAAATTACAACGATCCCTTTTTATTGGCCGATTAGATTAACAAAATAAAAGTTAATATTAGCCTTGATCAAAATGCTCTACAGGATAGTAGCCAATACGTTCATTTGCCAAATCTGTAGTGTATTGAAGTCTAAACAGACTCTGTTTGACATATAAAAACTTGTTATTACAGCAGGGTCTGCTTTAAAATGTAAAAGATTATTTTTTCGAAAGGTGAATTAATAATAAATAATTAATTATAGTAGTCGGTCGTTTCCGGTCGTACGATTAATTGGAATTCATTGACTAGCCCCTTATTACTTGTTGGAAATTATTCAACTCCACGTATAACACTTTCACATTGCCATACTCCCGTGTAAGCCCATTAAAATAGATTTCGATATGGTACGGTTGGTTGCACTGAGCACCTCGCACAATTTCATGATGGCGACTGTTTTCTGCCATAAAAATATTCGTGACAGTTTTTGAAACCGCAGAAAATTATAACTTTTCACGAATTAATAATAGTTGAAAATCTGCAAGCGCCCCTCGACTAGATAAACAGTATCTTTTGACGTGATTCGCGTCCATTAGAAAGTGCTAAGCCGCCCTCAAAACTCGAAATTCCATTCAAATACATACGGTCTTCGTTCCCCAACTAGCTGGGGTGTCAAAAGAAGAACAAAAAAAAAAAAGAACCCCTCATTCGTCTCATTGGACTTTTTTTTTTCTGTCGAGTTTTCGTTCATAAAAGGATCCGAAATTTTCCTTTGCCAACTGCACTAACACAAATTTGGCAATAGAAAGGATCGGCAAGTGCATTTACAGTGAACGGACATTCGGAGTGATCGGCGCCAGAGGCAGAGGACAATGCTCTTTATCGCGAATTACATAAAAAAGTGAATTTTGTGGATTCTGTTCTCGTCTTTTTTTGGGGCGAAAAGGTGCCGCCTTCGCATTTTTTCCTCGTTCGCTTCGTTTTGTGTGTCATTTTTTTTTTGGATTTTAGGGTGCCAGTGTCACACCTTCTGTTCGGGTTCGGGTTTTGTCGGTCGTTTGATTGTCGGTTTATTTGTTGCCGACCGAGATTTTCGTTTGCTGTGTTAACTAGCCCCTATACGGTCCATCACGAGTAGCAGCTGGGCTGGGATTTCCTTTTTTGAAAACCGAGACATTGGAGTCGTCAATCGTCGCTCCTCATACGGGCATCTATCAGTTGTTTCTACGTTTTTTTTGCAAAAGTGGTGAGTATGACTTTTTTCAGAGAAAAATTGTTGATGGGAAATCCATTTGCAGCGGAAAACACTTAGCAATTCTACTTCTAACTGTGTGTGCTCCCTTTTATTGGCTACGGTTAGAGAATCATCAGCCGTCTTTCTCCACCTTCCCTCCGCCTACAACTTTCTATTACAACCAGAATACCTGTTTTATTCCTCCTCTCGGTGAAGTAATGTATTCCACTACCACATTGTTTTATTTTCTATGTGGCACAGTGGTTCCGGTTAGAGGTAGTTGAAGAAAAATAAATTACTTAAGTGATTACGTGTTTTCAAGAATAAAAGAGCTCAGTTCTTATTGGAAGACATGTTTGACTGTAATGCTTACATTTGAGTCACTGAATATTGGGATACCAAACTTGTCGGTTTGATATACTTACAATTCATAGTTGTATTTTGGATGCAGGCAGCTGTAATAAATAAAAAATAAATCCGTGACGAACTTACATAATCCCTATCTTACTTGTACATGTAGGTGTGTAGCTGTTGTGGGTCCTTCAACGCTGAAGGGCATCGTCCAGTGCTTTAAACAATGCACTTCAGCTGTCTCTAATTAATCACTCATTGTGCTTCAATTTCAGTTAGTTATCGCTTGCAACGCTTCGTATTCTGCTGTCAGCGAGTTCTCTCAGTTAACTATAAATCTGATCCTTGGTATATTATTGTGCCTATTTGTTTCATATCGTCTTCATGAGGAAGATTGTTGAGATACGATTTGAACTGAAAATACTGAAGATGTTATAAATCCTTCACTAAGTAAGGTTTGTGTCTGTCTTCTGTTAGTAACAGAACAGTGACTCTCCAAATTCTATATGTATCTCTATAACAATAAGAAACAAACGTTGGACCGGCGTAATTATAGATTATTGTATGAGCTTATTGCATTAGAACTCTAGTTCGGTGTCAACTACGGTTTATTCCTGAAACTCTTTCTACCAATTGTGCAGCACTCCAATCTTAATATCAGTGTTCCAAATCCATTTGAAAAAGCTTGTCAGTGAGTGGGCGAACTTGTTTGTCAAATTGTCAAAGTTGTTGACATATTTAATCTCGGATGTAAGATGTAACAAATATAATAAAATCAAAACCCTACCTACTTTGAACTGACCAAATCCTATGCGGGATATGTTCATCCGTGTTTTTCTACTAAAGACCCTCTATAATAGCTTCTATTTTATGCGAAATATAACTCCTCCTAGAATGCCTTTTTAAAATCGATGAACATGTCCTTCAACCCAGTTTTTCGTAAGGCAAAATGTGAAGTACACGTCAAAAAATTATGTTTTCATCGACTTGGACAGAAAGTCACTGTTGACAACTACACCCTCGAGCTAGTTAGGGACATAACCGCGGAGCAAATGACACTGAAAAAGAAAATCTGGCGGAGAATAACCCAAGCCAACTATGATTAACTCTCCTTCTTTAAAAAATTGGGTATAAAACTCCTAACATATTTAAGGTCTATAAAACGTATATCCTGCTTTTAGGCGATAAGTTCTGGAAAACATTATTTTGTCTGTAACCTTCTCCGTGGGATATTAGGTTCCACATCCGGCCACATTGCTCCAATAGACCACAACTGCTGCCAGGAGGGCCAATGAATCATAGTCCTCCGATACGAGACAGGAATAAAAAGTCCGAACCACAACTTATTGTGGAAAACTTAGCCTTCACAAATAGAAGCAGGGTACTCAGGAAGCAACTTGAAAAAGTTGCTCTCCCTGTATTGAGACAGCTCGTTTTTATGGGTTCGAGTGTTAAAGACATAGTTACATCTAGCTCAAAGGAGACTGCTTTGAAAAGTAACAAGTATTTAAACTCATCGTTAGCGGTCACCATGCCCATTAAACAAATAGGCTGAGCTTCACATTCGATAGCGAGCTTGATGTTGGTGCTGTAGCCGAACTTGCCATATTCTTTATTCATCTTTGCCTCATTAAAAACAAAGCTAAAATGCAGAAAAATTATAAAAAAGTGCAAAAAATAATCCACCACTATTGTACATAACCCCTGAATATTCCTGTTGGCCACACTGTGCGATGTCTTTATTCGGGCAACTTCTCTTAACTGATGTGTGTATCTTTTGTTGTTGCTTCTTCGGGTTCTGTGTGTCCGTTTTTATAGCTTTTTTTTCTGTCAGTATGTATTATGTTGGTGTTTAATTATATATTCAAATTGCGCAAGTTCTTTGGCCTTATTTCGTGTGCTGTGCTCTGCTCTGCTCAGGAGAAATGGCCTTCTTTATCGTCGTCATCACCATCGCGCTGTGTGATGGGCGAACGTCTTCATTTGCAACGCGACGGACGCATCATTATCACTTTGCACAGGGGCTTATAGATATGTGTTTCGAAAAATCTATAAATACTCGTACATTTGCAGAATAATCTCAGCTATGAGCGCAACTATTGCCGGCTATTGACTGACTATCAAATGACATTGGAAAGGAGGCAACATAGGGAATAAAATAAAAGTAGAATATAAAACGAAAAGAAACTTCATCCGAAGAAGCAATGCCAATGATACACTTTTATTGACGGTGAATTCGTTTTCTCTTGAATTGAGCATAGATTTGAGATACTCGTAGACGACGAACAATTCGCCTTGGCATCGCACGAGCGCATTTTTTTTCGGTTGAAATTATTGATTGATGCATGCATTCTCAAAACACTAGGCAAAAGGGGAGGAAGAATCATGAACTAATTCAAGGCGACAAACGACTGCAGTATTTTATTTTTATAATAGAAATAAAAGCTTGTGACGAACGAAGGAGTTTCCTGTATTGCATAAATCTTATGTAGTTTATAATGCGGTACTCGCATGTACGTATTTCTAGGAGGATACCTGTGCTTTGATTGAAATAGAATTGGATGGCTAAGGAATTGCAGCTACAGTAAAGCTACTTGTTCAATACTCGGCCTATGTACACTTTAACTTAAAGTTGTTTCCAAAAAAAGCTTCCTTGACTGATTTCCGCTGGTTAATGGCACTGTGCCATTGCAGACAAACTTGGAGTTGATAACATCCAACCAAAGGTTTGTAAAGTTTGGAAAATATAAATAAAATCGGAATTCCTTCCATTTCTCACCCTGGCTAACTTGCCCCAATTCTAGTCTAAGTGAAAGCTAATATCTACTTTGAAAATAATTGATCTATCCAAAAGGTGAAGCTTAGTTTATGCTTGCCCGATTGTTTTGTCATATATAGAAATAGTGTGAAAACTAATTGGGTTAACTTTTGACGAATGCGAGCCTTCATTTCAGTCTATTGATCTAAAAGGCTTTATATCAGCGTTCTTTAATCTTTTTGTTTGAGTTAGAAGACGAGTTGTTTGAGTCACTCACAATGCTTAACTAAACTTTAACAAAGTCCCATAATCAACAATCTCCAGGTTTAGCTTTATGTTTGCTATTGAATTAAATCAATAATATATATATATTCTCTATTTCATAGAACCCTTAGCTAACCCTTAACTAACACTGCAATCTTAAATATCTTTTATCCGAAAGGAAAAAACCAACTGACGTGAATGTAAGTAATGGGTGATTTGTTAAGAGGTACTTTTTTTAAAAGTAAAAAAACTAAAGAAAATCAATTTTACCCGGTTATCTTTATTATCAGGAAAAATAACTATTCTTGACATTTAGATTTAATTGGGTTTCAAATTTTTGGATGGTATAGCGAATCGTGTGTTCGGTAGGCCGATTATGTAGATTATAAGTTGCTCTACGTACACGAAACACATTCCTCGTAAAAGGCTGATTTTGGTAATAGATCTGAATAATTTGTAGTCGCTGTCTCGGGCTAAAGCCTAAACCAAAATTGGATTAAGCGTGCGACAGCTAATGTCACAATGGAACGAAACATTGGTAGCGCGCTGTCAAACTCCGAGCGCACTTTCATTACGGGTGCAGTAAAAAATTGCCCCTAACCTGAATGGAAGACTCTACACCGCACAGACCTTTGTGGGAGCTCGTTTGTGGTTGTTGGTTTATTTTAAAACCCCCAACCTTCCATCCTTGGGCACGGTTTTAGAGTCGCTCGCTTCTCCACTGGACCTTGGAGATCAGCCGAGCAGTTGCACTTTGACGTCCTAGCCTGCAAAATCCCCGCGGCTCTACTTAAGTCCCTGCCGAGCCAAGGTGGATAGTTAGCGCTTGGTACTTTAGTTGTTTTTTCTTTGCTAAAGATGATAACATCATCGTCTCCACATCGGTTTCTCCGCTCTAAAGACCGGTCCTTGCGGTTGTTGTTGGTGCTGGAGCGATACTTCGATTGTCGTTACCACTTGATGCAGAGCTCTTCCGATCCATCGGTCCTTTAAAAGCATCTTTTCCTGGGGGTGGGGACATATATTATATAGAACTCAGTTTGTGAATGTTGGTATTAGGCCCTCATGCCTCCATCTCCAGCAACGACGACGAATGGGTTAATTACTTAAAGAAATCACTTTTAGTTTATTCAAAAATACATCCATTGCCATATCGCTATATCATATGTGTCCTAAAGTATGTCTTACCTCAATACTTAAGTTTTTTGTAACATGTTCTCCATATCTTACCGTCATACGCTACATCATATTCATGTCATGTTCTTTTCTCTTTTTCATTTAGTGTATCGCAAAGCAGTGTATTACGTGTCTTAATTCTCAGTTGTGTGTCTAGTCCGAAATTCCAAACGTCTTCCAAAATGGATAGCCCCAGTGCTGTTGGAAGGCGTCGAGGCAATTCTCGAGTCAATGCCGAAGATCAAGCGCTCGATCAGATTGCAAAAGAGGTAAGTGTGTGTGTGTGTAAGCATATCTATTCCATTAAAACCATCTATATTCAAATAAAAGTGCCACTTAAGTTAATCCAATAAAAGCAAGACTCTCTCTATTACTTTATGCATCCATAAAATTCTTTTGTGTTTGCTTTGGGGGTGGTGCAGCTACCGCTGTTGCGGTGTCGCTTCTTTTGTTGTCCTTTACAATAGATGCAGGTCCGTAGGATTTTTAATAGATTTTATTTGCATTCCATCGATGGTAAGAGGCAAAAATCAATTAGCATTACTTCGTGTGCAATAAAGTGAACTATTTTCCCTTCGGGTTCATCGTAAAAGATGGAAGAAAATTCTAAAATTGGTTTTGTTGCCGATGACAGAGGGAGGGTATCGATTGGCGAGTACTTTATGGTGGTAAAATTTTCAGATGATGTGTCCCCTCGTGTGGGGATACAGATTAGGCGTCTTTTGTATGCATGACATGTATGTTGTGTGTCGCGGCGCGCGCCGGAAATGCTGCTGAGCACACGTAAGCAAATTACTCTTAACAGACGCCGATGACGACAATGTAGCAGAAGGGAGCTTGTAAGCCAACGATGTAAATTTAAAATTCGGGATTCCTTTGGGGGAAAGAATCATGTAGATTCAGAATAACGATTTAACCACCTATACTAGTTGTAGTTTGTCTCCCCTCGGTCTTGGATTTAAGATCTTTGCAGTTAGAACGAAAAAATCAAATTTAATTTTCGTTAAGTGGGTCGATCAAACGAAGAGACTGAAAAGTCTCTGGAGACAACACATGTAATTAAATATAAAACAATTTTTATATTTAAGATATCATTTTTAACTCACCAAAGACTTTGAGTTATGGCTACACTGTCTTTATGTTGGGGGACCTGAAGGAGAATCAATCAAAAGGCGCACAGGTTGTGTAGGGGAACTTCTTCGGTTTGGATTATACACGAAAATAGAGATCAATTTAAATAGGAACTGTAGGTATGATCTTACAGGATACGCTGGCAGAGGATCAATGTAAAAAATTGATTTTGGAGGGTCCCACACACTGCATACATTTGTCAATCATAAGTGGAGTGATGATAGATGGTGTCGAATACATTTATTTATTGTCGAAGCTATATAGCCTTTAGTGGTTAAATCGATGCCAAGGGAAAATGTTGCATCCTTGACTGACGTAAAATTCTTCCCTTTCAATTTGAGAAAACTTTTCGGTTAACTTACCAACCCAAGAATAATGTCATTAAATATTGGGGTACAACAAAGAAAGGCTGAAAGATTGACTCTGGATTGATGCAGGCTCAATGTGTTGTGTGCCTTTTGATAGTCCGGACTCTGCTATTGGCTTTCAGGAGAAACTTCTCGCTATTCATAAAGCTAAATGGATATTTTACTTATACCTAACCTTAATATTATTATCTTGTAAATATTATCAACATTCACATTCAACAAAAACACAGAGTGATTAAGAGAAATTAACGAGTTGGAATCCTGTCCAAGCGGCTCAGTAAGAGTAATTTAATAAATTACATAACTTCAAAACCTAGAATCTAATTGAAACAATTTTGTTTGGATGTGATTTTTCGAAAAAGGGTTTTTTGAAATTAATATCGTGGCTTAAATGTTTAATAATGGATATATTTTTGTCGATATAGACATTTCTTAGTAGCTAGATTATAACAATGTTCTCTTTCACATTTTCCCATAGGTTACAGAACATATCCTCTATGTATATGTATTACGATACCGTGAAACTGTTCCAAGGTAAATTGTGTGCGACATGACGAAATTTATTAATATGTCTTCGGTCGATCTGAAATCGAAATGAAAAAAAAATAGCAATAGCGTTACGTCAATATCTTAGATTCAGATTGTTTTTATAAAAAATAAAAAGTTATGTATGTATAAGTAAATTATTTGACCTTTTTTTCATGAATCAAAAATAATAAAATATCTTTGAACCAAATAAGGAAGTAACTTTAAATAAATTTTCCCTTAGTCTCAAATTAACTATATGTACTTTTTTGAAATAAACCTCTAAAGAAACTAATGAAATAAATGTATTTAAATCAAAAGATAAAAAAAAAACAAATATTATATAAACTTAATAATAAAAGAAATCAATTTTATTAAACAAAAAACTTTGAAAAGAATAAATATTTTGAACTTAAAAACCTTTAACTGATTGTAAGCAAAACCAACATTAAGAATGTACTAAAAAAAAGAATAAAAAGCGAAAAAAAAAATAAAAGAAGATATTTAGTATTTTTTATCTGTTTAATTTTTACTAAAAACAATCTTCAAGCAATAAATAAAAAAAAAAAGGAATTTTTTTTTTTAAATTATAAATTAGATATAAATATGTAAAATATATTTAATCAGAATCAATTAGTCTCAATTTAGACCTAAATATGTTTTAAATATTTCAGAACTTCAAAGTTCTTTTTTTTTTTTTTGTACTTCAAACATTAATTATAAACTTACTTACTTTAATTTGCTTAATTCATTCAGATTCAGTATTATATTTCCCTTAACCAATGCAATAAAAATTGTAGAACGCGTATAACTCGTATTAAGATTACAATTTTTGAATTGAGAAATAGGGACCGGGATTTTTCTTTAAATTCGTTAGGGGAAGCACACAAATTGTTTGTATTACTAAAATTAAAAATAATTAGGTTTTAGATATTTATTTAATGAATAAAAAAAACAAAATGTTTTAAGATAAGGTTTAATAATATTTTTAACAGTTGTAATCAGGCTTAATGTTCATATTTAAACTTATAAAGTTATTTTTAAATTCATAATATAAATAATAAATTGCCTCAGATTGTTCAAAGATTTTAAAGGTTTTTGCTAATAAAAAATCGTAAAAAATATGTCCATTAGTTTTTTCAAATTTCTATTATTTTTTTTTTGTTTATTTCATTTTTAGAATATTTTAATTTAAATATATTAATTTTTTTAAACAAGGCTGTTTTCGTTATAGTTTTCTTTTCCAAGATTAATAGGTTTTTGTTTGTATAGTTTCTATTTTTATTTAATTTAAAAGTTTAGTTCAACAGACAATTCTCTTTATAGTTTGGTACAATATCACTAATCGCCTTACATCTTTCGAATAGTTCCATTAATTTTTATTAGTATTTTGAACATTAGATTGCAAATCATTTTTATCGTTTTCATTACCTACAACAATCATTGTAACTATGAGTCTATAGATTTTCAAAAATATAAGATTTTATTTTTAGATCATTAAATTCGAAAAGCTTATTAAAAAAAATTAAATCAAAAATATCAGATAATGTATGTAAATTCATTTTTTCTATTCGGTGCAAAGAGTAACGATTGTTTTTGATTCATGAAAAAGAAATAAAATAATCTGTTTAGGTCATGTTTTCCATTTATTTTTATAAAAACAATCTAAATGTAAGAGACTGACGAAACGCCATAAGTTAATTGTTTCATTTCGATTTCAGATTGACGGACACATAATGTTTTGTCATCTAGCGCACAAGTTACCCTGGAATTGTTTGGCAGAATCGTTAACGGAATTTAAAGGATGTGTTCAGTTTCCTATTGGGAAATGCGGGAGAATACATTGTAATAATTCAGGTACTAGAAGAAAGCTTCAACATCGACATAAATATATCCATGATAATAGTGTATGTTATGACGATGATTGCGAAACAATAGGATTTGAAACATTTTCGAAAAATGAAAAACAATCCAAGACAATTGATACAAAGAAGCATCCTTTGAAGCAGTTTCAAAGAAAGAAAGTTGAATATTTTTGCCGAAGATTTGCAGCAGTTATTGATGAGTTTGCAAATACTGCAACGCAGAACAAAGAAGATATTTCCAATGCCTATTTGGAGACTTGCGATTTAAGGGAATTCGTTGATACAACTATACCGTGCACAGAGTGTTATGGAAGTTGTCGTAGAGAACAAATTTGTAAGAATTATGTGGTATTCTGTTTGTTTGTATCCGGACGAATGGATATTCTAGAGAGACTTCATGAACTTGGTCGTATTGACATCAAAGAGGCCTTATGGCAAAACTACGGCGGACAAGCTGTTGGAAATGGATACATATTTTTGATTGAAGGCCATATTTTACCATTTTATCTTTTGTCGAATATTATTATACAATGTGGCTTTGAAAACGAACCGTCAAAATGGGCAGGTTTGAATCCGGAGAAACCCTATTCATTGTATAGAAATTTAGAATATGATTGTGATTTCAAGACATTCCTTCCAAACCTTCGGCATCTGCTCAGTGTAGATATTTTCATGAAGGACGCTAAAGCAACACAAGAATTACTAAAAGGAGCATTTCGATCTATATATCAGTATGTTTATTTGAAGAGGAAATATCAATTACAGGAAGATCCTATCCCAACGGAATACATATATGGTTATGTTGTACGCTATTTGGGATTGGCAAACAAAGAACGAATGATCTGACATGTATCTACTTCTATGTGGCAACAAGATAGAAATGTTTGAATGTACCACTGATAGAAAAGATTCAAATTTATAATATAAAGCTAATTTAGTTTTGTTAAAAGCAAATTTATACAACACGTATATTATATTTTTTAAAGGAAAAGGGTTATTATGTAAAAAAATATTCGTAAATATATTTTTATAAAATTGATTTTTTTAATTCGATATTTATAAATTTTTTATATATCCTATTTAACTGTTTTGTGTAAAATATTAATCAATTTTTTATTTTTCTTATTCATATCTGGGGATTTGGTTTAAATTTATTTTATAATTACTAAAGTATGTACTTCACAGAAACGTGGCAATTTTAAAATGTTAGATCGTTTATTTTAATCTTTATAAAAGCTACAAATTGTAAATTTTTGAATATGTTTTTATGTAACTATTCACTATATAGAGAAATTTCTGACTATTTTCAAATAATATGAGAATTAATAGATTTTGTTTTCATTTCATATATCTTTTTAAATGACTAAATACAATTTAATATTTTTTATTGTGAATAAAACTTCAAGTCCAAGAAATAATGTCAATATGTTCTAATAAATCAAAGTCCAAATTTTGTATGTTTTTATTAAGTCACGTGTAAAATTTATATATTTTAATATTCATTGTATTATTGTCAAAAAATAGCAGCATATGTACCTGCAATAAATATATTCACTGTAACATGGTTTATTTCAAATAAAATATCGTTAATCAAATCAAATGTGACCTTTACAAGTGAAAACAAATCAGTTCAAACTAAAATCACACAATCTTGGCTTGTCTAATTTTTCGACTTTTACGGATAAGTACTTTTTAATTCCAGTGAACCGTTTCATTCTATAATGTGTTTTAACGGTCTAGCGACTAGCGAATTCAGCCTAAATAGTCTAAAGGGCAAACCATAATTGAGGCGAATTGAGGCTCTGGACGCTGCCGTTCGTAGTCATGCAAATACATATAATTTGTGTACGAGTAATTGAACGAGTTTCATTTAATTTTTCTTCCATACGTAGATAGCAGTTTCATTCGGACATTCCGTAAGAAGAGTTGAGGATGGCTACATTGTGTGAGGAGATATAACATATGCTTACATTTCCTTAATGTAATTAGGGGTGCGCTCGGATTTTGACAGCATGCGAGCAGAATTTTCTTTTGATTATGACATTAGCTATCGCACGTTTAATGCAATTGTGGTTGGGGCTTTAAGCATATACCGCAAGTAATCAGAAAAGCTCGTTATACTGTTTGAGCCTGTTTAGATGCCGTCTCAAAACTCGGCTATGTCGGTAGTTTGTGGGTAAGAAGAGTGAGGGGTAAAGAGATGGGGAGAGTCATGAAGAAAATAGAAATATCGAGGAGAGTCGCGTTCTACATCCGAAATGTTCCGTCCCTATGCCATTTTATCATTTCTAGTTCGATCATTGAGGAGGGTAGTTCGCGCATAAAATGAGTTATTGGACGAGAGAACACACAAAAAATACAGAAGTGTTTCTATTTATTCTTTCCCTCCCCTAAACTTTATTAAAGTAGTGCATGAAGCGAGCACTATTGCATGTAGACACGACATTACTCTTTACAACGTAGTCGAGAGTCATTATCTAAACAGGCTGTTTGTCGATGACGCAAAACTGCAAAGCTGTAGTAGATTCAGCTGATCGGGCAATACTGAGAATAAGTTGACGGCATGGCAAGAAGAAATAATTTGCGGTAGCACTATTCGGTGTCAAAACTGCCTCATGTTTTTAGCCAGAAGGAGCCAGAAAGGGATTGGAAGCACCTTAATCATCTACTGAAATAAATAATCCACCCACCCTTTCTCCAACTTATAAGAAACACGAAACCTCTTAAAAAAGCCATAGGTCAATTCTACAACCCAGCATAAATCGCTGACAATTTATGTGCATGAAAAAATAAATAAATAAACGAAAACTTTCATGTGATAAAAATTTCCAAACACAGGCGAAAAAATTCACTCCAAATCGTCCAAATCCGAAGCGTAATACCTCTGTCTTTGGGGCTTTTAAAAATAGCTAAGCTTCCTTACACCCCGGCTACAATCTAATCACAATTAATCAAAATAATATAAATGATGCATTTGAAGTTCTCATAAATTGTATAGTAGCATGAATAATCACAGTTGTTGTCTAGATATGAGTCCCCTGTTCCCACGTGTTCCTCCTCGTGCTGACTTTAAATAATAATCCGTAGAGCTGCTGCTGCATTCAGAAGACACCCCAACCCTTTTCATAGAATGTTTTTCCCCGCTTTCGATAGAAAACGAGTCTATGCGTCCCCCCAGGTTTTACTTTGTGGGGTCTTCACGCAGGAAACTCTAAGGTACTTAACATTCCATTTTTGTTAGAGCAGAACATATCTAACAGTTGTTGCAATCCATAGCAAAACCACGAAATAGGGGTTCCGTGATTTTTGTATTATGCTGGTGTTGCCCTGCTGCCTGATGATCGTGCTGATGACGAAGATGATGATGATGATGTGGATGACGAGGAGCAACACAAGTTATTGCAATCGTAATAATTATGTGTGCTGTCTGTCAGACAAGACCAGGAGATTCACCTTTCTAATTTTAGAACAAATTTCGGGGAGTAAGTGAAATGTGTCCGCATGTACATACATACGTACGGATACGAAATCTAACACTGTGTCGAAGATCCCCCGGTGACTGTTAAATTAGGGATTTCTCTATTTTCTTTTTTACTCGGGAAAGTGGTCCGTGATGACATCGAGTCCAAGTAAAAAAGGTTGCCAGACATAAGTGGGAAATGAAAGACATGTACGCGTGGTAGGTTGAATTTAACTCCAGATGACTGAGGTATCTTTTAACAGCTGAAAAGGGATAAGATGTTCAACACCTGTCAGCAGAGAAGGGTGTTAGTCTTCTTCGGTTAAACATCGCAGGAAGAGTGCACAATGGATTGATGATCTACTGTCGATAGCAGTCTGTATATGATGCTTTTTAGTGTTTTTCCGAGTGTATGTAGCAGACATATTGGTCGATACGGTTAAGGTTCTCCGGGTAGCTTATTTCCTTTAGGTTACAACACCAGATGATGGACTTTTCATAGTTTCGGGAAAATCTCCTCCTCAAGGCACCTTTGCATCCTCGTCTTGGCAGGCATACTTGGAGTAGCTCATCCGATGTGATTCCGGTATATGTATGTGCCGGGACTGTTGCCTACATGGGGATGCATTGCGCAGTTGGTCTATGATGCACCGGGCTCGGACAGGATATTTCTCAGGACCTACTGCTCTTTAACTTCTTACACGCCCCTCACCAGTGATTGAGATCTGCTTTGTCACACAGTTGTTTGAAGCATCTTGCTTTGCCCTCCTTGATGGCCTTTTCGAGATCGCGGCTCGCCAGTCTAAACGTAGATAAACGTTTCTGGAACTCCAGTCTTCCCTTTAAAAGTTGCGATCTGCGCTGGGCCTGGACGCAGTTTGCTCTAACTGCTCTGATTTCGTCAGTCCACCAGTAGTCTCCCTTCTATTCCCCGTCCTTTTGGGCATAGCTGCGTCACACGCTGTGGTGATTGCTTGGGTCAGTTGATTCGGTGCTGATTCGTAACTACCGTCTAGCTTAAGTGGCATTCATTATGTTCTCTCTCGAAGAGAAATAGAAATATGTAAGTCTAAATTTTGAAGTCTTTTCCACGATCGCTCAGTACTTGCCTTAAATAAATATTCACAAATCTGGTTGTGACAAAAAAATATTGCATCTAATTATGGTTGAGACATATTTAGTGGGTCGTATACTAAGAGCTGACAATTAAGTTTATCCAGAGTACTTACAACGGACAACCGATGTCAAATAAAAACGTTCTTATGCTCTTAAAAGCACATATCTTTGAGAATGACAGGAAAATGGCATTTCGCTCCGTTCAACTGTGCTGGATTCATTGATTGATTTATTTATTCCCATCGACAAAGAATCTTTGTTTCTTTTCCTGTTTTTGTTTTTGGTTTAATTTTTTTTCTTATAGATACATTCAACTTGCACGCGGATAAGCGAGTGGGTCGTTCCTTCTCTGGTCCACAAGATGCATAGCAAATTCCGCGCAGATTTCTATCCACACATGAAGAGTGTGATTCCATTTTCGGCCGATGTGTCATGTCATGTCTAGACGGAAGTTACAAAAATACAAGATGCATACGAGTATCTACACATCTCTAGAGATAGTTTTGCCTGCCATCTTGTCTCCGCTACCTTCTAGCCAGTACTGCAGCGCTTTGGAATGTTTTTTTTTTCCACAAAAACTATATGTAAGTGCTACTGGCGAATGGATAAATACTAATTGCGTACAATTGAGTGTCTGGTAGTGTTGATGGTCCCCAAAAAAAAAAAAAAAAGTCCACCAGCAAAGACCATTTATCCCGTATAATGATCGCAGCAAGAACACACAGTATGCTCTGTGTGAATTAAATAAATTGCAGTTGGATGGGATGAAAAGAAAGTCATTCTTTTTTTCTGATTTTTTTCTTAGAGAATTTCTAGAAATTCCGTTAATCAAAAAATTAAGTCCACCAGAGAGGAGGATATCTATTTTGAGCTACGTCTTTATTTGGCCAGCGGAAAAGTGTGTGGCTGGAGTACAGTGTCACTTAAATATCACCGATGTGTGACTGGCTAGAAATTGTTTTAGTCGCCTTAAGCGTATAGGGGACATTCTTGTTATTCGAGTTAAGGTCCGTAGCGGACTGTCGGACTGTGCGGTAATTAGGTTTTTCTTAATGTTTTCTCTAAGACCATTAGGCAATTAAAAAGTTGGCATTTGAAATGATTTTCGAGGAATGGACTCTAGGAAATCGCATTATTATTTTCGAACTTTAGTCGTTCTCAAAGCATTCATAAGATCTTATGTCTTAGGATAAGACGACAATCGGTTTGGCCTAATGGCTAGCATATGCAGAAGTTAACATATACACAGGCAATTTTCTTAGAAAAATAAGTTTTAATTGCTGCCGAATGGTCGGATGAAAGATTTGACAAAGTTCATCCTGAAAACATCCCATTTCGTATCTAGAAGTAAATTGTTCCTAACAACTCAATATTTCTTTCAGCAATGACAGCTTCAAAACCGCTAGCTCTCTAAATCCGAACCACAAAAGGGATCTCTTCTTTACACCTAAACATGTCTAGAGAGAGGTTCGTTCACACCATCACGAATGAACTAACCAACCGAGTCATTTCTAATCCTCTCTGTGCAGAGGGATGCCCTAACCGGATTTAGATTTCATTCGAAATCCAGCTTAATTCATGCAATACCACTCTTTCTCGGGAATCCCTTATTTGCCTTCACTGGTGGCCGGATAAACTCACGTACAAATCGAAGAATATTTGAAATTTCCTGTTCTAAGTGTTCTAACATGACAGCTTTCCCGTGAACTACATTTCAAAAAAAAAAAAAAAAGTCTCGACTGGCGACGCTCGGCGTCTTCCTTCCGTTTATTTATTTATTTTTTTCCCCATCTCACTACCTCATAAAAGTCAAACGTGTGAATGGACGAATTTGAATTGAAGAGAAGTCTACACTCCCAGACTCCCACCCGGTGTGCATGGAGATAGACAAAAGAGTAGGTACTAGGTTCCCTTGTGACAAAAATCACGTGTATCGCACGTATCTATGGGAAATATTTGGAGGAAGCTCTCGAAAATTTGTGTCAAAATGGGAAATTGACAGTTAAGCATCATCCCAAAAAAATAGAGAGGAAGAGAGCGCAGGGCATAGAGGGTGGAAACATTTCTAATAAAACAACAGAAGGGCGTTCGATCCAATCCGATCACCGGTGTCTCGATGTCCCCATATTGGATGAAACCCAATTTAAATGAGCCTCTACTCTGTGTCGGACGAATATTTTTAGAATTTTTATGATCTTCGGCTGTGGGACGCGACTGGGCGCGTCTAAAAAACGAGTACAATTTAAATTCAAATGTGTACATTACGGTTTTTTTTTTTTGTTAAGTTTATGGTTGTTTTTTCCACATGCGTGTCCTGAAATTAAAGTGCAGTAATTTTTCTGCGCCCTCCTTCCTATGCTTGCAGCCACACGATTCGTAATCAGGAGGGGATCTTGTGACATCCTCCAGGTTACGAATAGTTGTTCCCACCGCACCGAATAAACCGAGGGGAAATCGATTCGAAATAGATTGGATATCATTCAAAGAGATTTATTAGCGTTTTCGGATATTTATCCAAAACAAATTCATGGATGCTCATTAATTTGATTTTGGACGAGAGGACTATTTTCGGCTTTATCTAGATCGCATCGAATTGCAATTTGATCTAAATTGGTGGGGAGGAGAATGATGTCGTTTTGTTTTCTTCCAGAAATGATTTAAATTTGAATTCGATTTAGAATTTTGCTTCGAATGAGAGGGTCGCACGAACTTGCAGTTATAAGTTGTTCGTTAGGAATGATAACGTTTAGAAATTTTACTGTTTACTGTGTGGAAGAATGAAAGGTCCCATCAAGATATTAACTGCTTCATCCATACACAGTACTTGCATTAGATCCAAAGTATCTTTTACGGAACTCACTTAAGATAAGACATTCCCCAAGTAACTTCCAAGAACTTCCTTTTCTACTCTCAGATTACAGAGACTGCAAAAAATTGGAGGCCAACAACATTGTGGTTAAGGAAATAAGGCCGAAACTGCAGGCTGTAATTCAGTTGTCTGTAGTACAATCGGTATTATCAGAATGAAATAACTACTTCTTTCTAATAAAGTGGCAATTAATCTTCTAACTACTGGCTGCTCAGCATCAGCGGAGGTAATGGAAAGGCTCTGACCGTTTCGTTGAGTTTTCGTTGACTTTTGACTGCTTTTGTAGAGAGTGGTTTCATTTGCACTCTCAGTGTGAGAACCAGACGAAAACTAGAAACTTTTCTATCTTTCGGCATGAATCAAACTGAATCTGACGTAAGCGTATGATTTAGTCTTGCAGCTCTGGGATCAACCGAGCTTTTTGACCTAGACGTTACTTTTCTTCTTTCATTACTTCGTGAGATAAAGAGTCTTGCGAATTTCGTTCGCAATACGCCCATTGTTTGATGAGCTGTGTGCAAGTGGCTCCATCTTGTTGAAACCACATATGAGTATCATGCAAATTCATAAAGTCTAATTCAGGCCATAAAAAGTTTATCATTAACTGTAAACGTTGCTAGCATCATTTGCGTTGAAAAAAATTATTTGAAGTCGTCTTTTAAAGTTTTGTAGTGAACTGTTGAAATAAAAATGTGCTGCCCATCAAATATGATTTCTGCAAAATCATCATCTGCATCCTCTTCCTGGTTGTCCAATTTCCAATCGGCGAACTTATGACGAAACCAATTAGTGAAAATTGCTTGTAAGTTTTAGTCCCTTCTGTGATATTTTTGTAATAACTTGAAAGTTTTACCGCTTCCTTAATAAAATGACGAGGCTATGCTAT
This sequence comes from Chalcosyrphus nemorum, assembly GCA_949716465.1. Classification (NCBI taxonomy): domain Eukaryota; kingdom Metazoa; phylum Arthropoda; class Insecta; order Diptera; family Syrphidae; genus Chalcosyrphus; species Chalcosyrphus nemorum. The sequence continues at coordinate 2,256,875 of OX454332.1, forward strand.
ATGACATCTGTCATATTTTGTCTGTCATATTTACGATTGACAGTTTGAAGAAGCAATGAAATCGGCAATAGCCGTTGGGAGACACTTTTAAAAAGATCAGTCTCAATACTCGAGTCAATTACTGTATCCGTTTATCACTCCGTCCGTCTGTTAACAGTTTTGGGACGTCAAAGTTTGAGTTTAGGTTTCTATGGTTTGGAGCTCTATTTCGGAAATTACTTCTGAAATGCCTGAATCCCTTCTAGGTTGTGAGCATAACATTCGGTATTTAATTTATGGGCCACTTACCTAAGTCCTAATATTTATTTATTTTATTTTACAAATTCCATACTCAATCTAAAAATTAAAACTAAATATTTAAAAAAAGCAAATAAAAGTCAAAAAGACCTACCACCTCCTTTAAAGCTGTTTTGTTTTTCCTTTTAAGAAATATTTTAACTCTATGTTTAAGCATTTCCAAAAAAAATAAATACATCATGTTTGTTTGAATGTCAATCAAAAAAGTCCATTCATACGCAACAAAAATAGAGCGTCCGCAAAACGGAAGTAATATCCGCTCTATCGGAACCTTAAACATATCAACACCGTTCCCTCCTTAATTCCATTCTACCGCAAAACTTGTAAACATTGTTGCGAGAACAAAGAAACATCGACTCTCATACAGGAAATACGTAACCACATCAGACGCCACAGAGATAGAGAGAGAGTGCTAGAGAAGCAGCAGCAAAACGCTGCTATCCGCATCTTCATCCGTTAATATCGTTGCGTGGGGTAGTTTAAAAAAATGCAAAAAAACACTTACGCCCCCGATTCGCGTCTGCAGAGTTGCAGTGATTAGTGGCTAAACATGCAACTGCAATTTCTGTTTGACATGTTGCAAACAACATCCCCAACGAACGACTGCAATGCAGAATGAAAGAGTAAAGAGAAAAAAGTATCTTTTCAGTGAAATTGCTAGGGGAACACAGATCTCCCCCAATTTTTGAATATCATCACACAGCTCGTGTCTGCTGTGAACTATACGTGCTGTGTGCGACGGTTTCCCTGCTTTTATTTTTTGTTTATTTTTATCCTCCGTGGTTTTTTGGAGGAGCGCATGATGAGATCTCCGGAGGAGCATCGCCCTTAACACTCAGCACAGTCGAAAAGTGTCCATCGAGGTGTTCAGTTCAGTTTTGGAAAGCTTTGAGTTTTTTTTTTTTTTCTTTTCCTAACAATACAACGCCGGTTGGGTTCACAAAACTTGTTCTTTTTAAAAATAAGCTTTCTTTTGAAATGTGCTAAATAACGGTGATGTGCTAATGTATCCCTGACGGGTAGTGATAATTAAAGGCTTAAAGTTGTTTGTGATTTTTTGTTTGTAACTGATTGCCATAAGTGTGTTGTATAAGATACAAATCTAATCTGATTTTGTGTAACGAAACAAATCGACATTATGGTGCAAATAAAATTGGACAGTGGACTTATAGGGAAATTTGCCAGACAATGGGGTCCCTCATTAAGTGATTGTCTGGAGATTCATGCTTCCCTGAAGACGGGCGTAGCCAACAAGGGAACCTGGAAATCCGTAAGTATCCTAAGATATAGCTTACGCCTTGTCTGGCACTATTGATTTTTCCACGTCCTGAACTTTCCGGGTTGAGGAAGGCTAACTGCTGATTCAGTGTGTGGGGTTTGGGAAAATCGATGGTCGTCTACGAGAACATGTTTCCCCTCGTTACGTTTTATTTGCATTTTTGGTATTTGGCCGGCGCAAAGATGCCGGTTCAATGGCCCGCAATGTTTTTATAAGTCCGCCTAGTGGTGCCGGTGATGTATGCATAGACAGATGGTTTTGATTTTACCCCAATCGGGGGGAAACAAAAGTACGAAAGGAATTGTTTTTCTTGCTATGGCAGATAAATGGTTTGATGAATTATTGTTGGGGACTGCTGCTAGGCAGCTTAATACATATGTGTACAAAAAGTTTGTTGTGTTAGTAGACTTTTTGGTTAAATTAAATTAAACATATTCTATAAGCTTATAAGTATCATATGTTGCTCAAATGAAATATCATAATAAACAAAATAAAACTTCAAGTCAAACCACAATGTTTTCTAAAATTTAAATTCTAAGTATGAAAATAATTTATTATTCCATAATATGAACAAATTTCAGTGACAACTTTTAAACTTACCAGGGTAAAAATATGTGAAAATTTGACCTGAATAGACACTTGGAACCTAAAGAAAGGGGTGATTCATGTAGAGGTACTTTTTTGAAGAGTAAAAAAAAAAACAATTCAATTTTATGGGGAACAAACAAACGTTTGTTGTGTTTTTAGAGATTAATTCTTCCAAATGTTGGTCGTAACTGCGGTTAACATGGTCTATTCTGAAGTTCCAATTTTCGATGATGCGAGTAATGTTGACTTCTAAATCCTTAATTGTACCCGGCTTATGTTGATTTTAGACATTGCATAGCCTCAAAGGAAATAGGTCAAGATTTCTATTTAGTCGCGTATTGTCTAATAATGAAATTTGGGTTTCCAAATTTTTGAAGATATAGCGAATCGTTCCTTTGGTAGGGCGAATATGCAGACCATAAGTTGTTTTATGACCACGAAACACATTGCTACATAATTTATAGACGCTATACTGGGCTAAGCTTATTTATGATGAAATATCAAAAAGGTAATGCTGAACAAATATACCGTGATCCATAGGTAAAAAAGTATCTCTTAAAGAATCACTCTTTCCATAATCGTTCTCCTCCTCCCCAAGCATTCAGAGGCGTGTTCTTGTTTCTTCATGAGGACACTTTAAAATTTTAAGTTCCAGTTCTTCTAGATTTTTAAAACAGAAATGAGGCGAATGCATTTATGGTCTCAAAGTACAAATCCTTTATATTCGCACTGTTTCGGAAGTGGTCGCACGAAACCATTCTTCTATTATAGTTCAGCCTTATGTCGTGATAAGTCCATTTGTATTGTACAACTCCAAAGGCAACTGGCTAATTTAGAACCGACAAAATTTTTAAACTCTGGAATTTTCGCAATCGCACTTGAAAGCGGATTAAACAAAACTTTCGCATTCAGAAAGTAACTGCATTCTAATACACCAAATCACAAAAATTTTTCTCACAGTTTCTCTGCCCCAATCAAGAACCTTTTTACTAAATTTATTCAAATAAGAAATACTTTTTAACATATCAACACTGTAAGTATGTAAAATTTGCCTAAGCATAGATTTAACCTACTTCAAATGAATACGTATACATTTTATGCGCGATCACTTGAAAATTATTCAAAACATCGCCAAGAAGCTAAGAATTTTTTTTAAAAAAAATCTACAAATGTACGAACGTACGTACGTGTGTTCTCTTTCTTTATCTATTAACACATTCCGTTCGACGCATAGTATATTTTCTGATATTTTATCATAATTTGACTTGAGCACGACTTAAGTAAATATAGTGCAAGGTCAAAACCACTCAATCACAACTGATAAAACATGTTTTTTTTTTTTTAACAACCACTATAGCAACCGGTGACTTTCTCAGTAGTTTATTATCAACAGTAACAAAATAAAAAAAAATAAACCTCTGCAGAAGCCTAAGTTAAGAAACCACTCACAATGAACAGTCGCTCGTTCCCAAAACAACATAAACTCTTCTGTGTTTGAGCCAAGAGAAGTAAAAAGAAAGAAGAAAAAATGAACCCACAAAATTAAGCAAATAAAAAAAAGAGAATCAAAAACAAAACAGCCGTTGCTGTCGGGTGAGGTTTTTGAATATATACTTGTCTGGAAGTTGCTTGTCTAACAACCAACTGCCACAACAACCTCCACATCGCGCCGGAGGTACAATACACTCTCCCAACGGCTAAACACCAAAAACCCCGGTTCAGTTTCCGTTTGTGATTCATAGAAGTGAGCCGATTTTTTTTTTTTAATTTTTATAACCTAAAACGCGCGTTTTAAGGAGTGTTTCGGTCAATAGAGTCGTTTAGTCGGTGGATTATTTTGAAGATGGCTTGGAGTTTTAAATAATAAAAAAAGTCCCATCGGTTATGGTTGCCATTCATTAATTTTGCGGGATTAGTGCGCGTAAATTAGGTACCAGTCTTATTTAAAAACGTGGCCCTAATTTTGTTTTTTGTCTTAGACCTAACAGCGTTTGTCAAGCTCTTTTAACCATCATCCTCGGGCCAGTTGTTGTTGTTTTTAGTTTGTATCAATTGTGTGGAAATTCTAGTCATGTTAGTTTCTGTGAAATGCCATTCCCCAAGAAATGCATTTTGAAAAGAAATCTTTGAGAATTCCACTCGTCGTGGAATGACGAAGATTTATTTTTGTAAACTATTTGCAGCCGATGACGCAATCGATGAAAGGAGCAAAAAATATAAATGAAAACAAGAATCTCTGGTCCAAGCGTCACTAAAAAATTCAAATTTAAAAGAAGTAAAATTAAATGAAATGAATTATTGGCTGAAATGGTGGAACGAAAAAGTATACTGTGTGTGACATCATTGGCATTGACGAGTGAATGTTTAGATACATTCAGTGTGCAGTGAATCAAATGTGTGCGCATAGAGGTGCCTAATTGTTCCATCGTGACGTGGATTCTGCTACTTTGATTACCTATTTAAAGAGATGTAGGATATAAACGTACATATGTGTTTCTAATTAGATCTTCAGCATTCTAACACATGTTCAATTTTGTGACAATATAGTGCCTTTCTTCTGGGGAGTGTGTGTTCACGATCTAATCTAAGAAACGTAAAAGTTGCAAGTTGTGTGTCTCTTGACTGAATGATCTACCACTAATCAGAACTTTACGTGTTGTGTGTGATATACATTTCTATACGTACAGAAGTAGTCAACAGTTTTATGCCGTATTCGAAGGGCAGAGGGTTTTTTGAGAAGATTTTTCTTGGATGTTTGTCAGACCAAGATTTCTTTTCCGAATTCTCATTGTTTCAGAAACATTGTACTTATTTCGTGTCGCGAAATTACTTGTTTTGTCAATTTGTTGAGCGCGAAAGATCTGTCAATGTCCTGTCAAGCACCTTATCGATTTTGATGATTTTTTGCATGTTTGCATGAACACGGACGCGAAAAAATACTGTGAATTACAAACAAATACAAAATTACATACAATTCTTTCTAGTCAATTTGGACACCACCATGGAGATTAGATATTGAAACCTAATACCTAATTCTTTTAAGAAGAGAGAAGCTTTTGAACAAAAACTTCACTTGCATAAAAATATGAATGAGCTACTTTTCACTTGGAATTGAGAACGTTTTTTAAGATATTTAATTGCGTTGCCTTTGGTAAAATACAATTACATTACGAGTATTTCTATGAATACCAACTGAAATGTTATAACATAAAAGACATCATAGGTGCACAGGTGGTTACGCCGACTTAAGGCTAAAAAAATCACGTTTCCACAAGGCGTCTTTCTGCTCTTGCAATAGATTGAAGTAGATTCGTTTTTAACGGTCTATTTATCTTTTTATTCCATTCTGTAGATTGTGTTTCCGTAGAGAGATCCCATGAAAACAATAAAAGACTAAATTTCAAGGTTATCTCAATCGCAAAGTGTTAATTAATAAAATTATACCTGGTCGTATAGAGTTATGTTGGTTTTTATATCTTCTTGGATATAGTAACCGGTATACCTAATATAAAATCATTGTTTACGTCCTCATAAAAACGTTTGTTTGTGTTTGTATGTGTTTCGTTTTTTGTAATGAGAATCGAAAAAATAACCATTTACTTATTTTAGATAACTTGTGACTCATTGTACACCGGTTGTTTAGATATTTCGTGCAACTTTTTGCTCTGGGTTACACTGCAAGAAGAAATAATCTAAATATTTTGAAAGAATGTTATCATGTCTCCCATGAACGCGAAGCGGCGGCCGCTAATGTACCTATTCAAATACAATTTCCTGCGTCGGCGGTTTCTGAGCTGTCTAACAAGACATTCAGCTGTCAGCTGTTGCCGACTGTAAAAGTAGAAATGCTACTTAAGTGTTTGACCTTGTTGGGTCAAAGACATTGTGAACGTATTTTTAGTTATCTAACACGATGTTTTACCTGTTTCTCTGGTTGTTTGATTGTTTGATCAAAATATTTTGAAATGCTTAAGAAAAATAGGACAGAGGTATAGCATAGCTAGAAAGTGATTGTCTGTCATTAGAAAATTATTTATAATTGAGAAAGTTATTTAGTGAAACATTTTTGAACTATCTTTTTCGAAGTACATACTAGAATGACGAAACTTTGGAAATTGTATTGCATCTAAAGTCAAAAGATTCGGTTTAAAATGCTTAGGCGTGTATTTTGCGAAAGGTATTTTCGTGAGAAATCTGTTTTATTCAGAAGTAAAACACAGTCGCGAGTTATCAAACTTATAGGAGGAAAACTGTTTGTTTTATAAAACCTAAAATTTCTGCGTCAAATAGCATTCATATAGCAGATATCTACTACGTGCCATACTTCAAAAGAAAAGTAAAATTTAGTTGCACCAAATGGTTATATCAGCATTTGATAACTGGCATTCCACATTCATATCAAACAGGGGATATACCGCACTTCAAATACATACATTGGAGTACCCTATCGCTGGATATTTGCAAAATAAACACAACGATCGTACTTCGCATTAAAATGCCAAAACACACCAATAAATGAAGCTCTACCTCTCTGAGTCACCTTTTCGTTGGAGAGCAAAAAAGAAGAAAAAAAAAATTAAAGAAAATATCTCTACATATTGACGCTCTCATTTGGATTTTTTGTTTTAATTTTCTCAATTCAAATGCGACGTAGCTAAAGGTCGTCTTGTCGTTGTTAAAAGCTTTAGTTAAGGCAGCGGCACCAGCACACCTTGCTAATGGCTTGCGTAAACAATATATCAATTGGCCTGGCCTTAAAAGCAAAGCAAAACACCGCTATATACATACAATTCAAATTTGCGCGAATTGTCATAATTAAACGTCTCCTTCTCCTTCACCGGAGATAAACTGGCGTCAATGATCTTTATTTTAGCCAACGCAATTGAGTCTTCAATAACAGATAACCTATAATATCTTTGTTTGCCAGTTAAGCCAATAATTACACAAAGAAGAAGGGTATCTTCAGTCTGATTACTCTGGCATTTTATCTTATCACCTGTGCTGAGGCTTTGGACAACATTTAAACGTGTCTAAATTTGAAACGCTTGGTGAAAGTAAGGGAGGGCTGTCATTATTTTCACACTTGAGTGGGTATTGGGCTTTTGAAATGTAATTCACTTTATTTCGGCGAAAATAAATCTAATCAAAACGTGGCTGGATATGTGTGAAAGCAGGACCGATAAACAACTGCACCTTTATATAAATATAAAAAAAAATGTATGTATGTAAGCAAAACAGGTGTATAGGCCATACATGGGTGAATAATTAAAAAGTGCGCAGTCATCTGTGAGCGAATCATTTACAATTGACTTGAAACGTATCTACGAGTGACGCATGCTTCTCTCGGAAGTATTGTGTAATCCGATGTTTCTGAGATGATTTTATGTAAATATGTACAGTACATATGTATGTATGTGCCTTCAGGCTAGAAGATTCGTCACGTTGCTACTACCCCGCAGGTAGAATCCATTTGGGTATAATTTTAGCAGAAACCAAGTATGTCACCGAAGAAATATGGTGGCTTGGGTTCTGTTCTTGAATAGTGTGTGGGTTTCCATAAAGTTCAAATTTAACAAACGAGGACAGTGCTAAGAAAAGAAATGATTGCCATGATGTCAATTTTGGTGTACGAATATGCAGTTATCCTGTAGTATGAAACGATTTAACATGCTACTTGCTGCATTCAACTGCTTGAAATTAGACGCTCGCCTTAAGTTGAATTTACAGCTTAGAGACCTGCGAGTACAAACGAGCGAATATTCGCAAATTTTGACGTTTCATTGAGAGCTACTTTTTTATCAAGTCACTGCAAACTGCGAATTTTATTTGTCATTTGCCAAAGGAAAATAAATTTGTGAAGTTCAACTCTCGCGAATGTTTTGGTCGAACCAATGTGGATTCCGTTCCACATCTGTGGAACCTAACCTTACCTAAGCTGATTGAATGAATTGGATCTGAGTTGTTTACCGTACTCAAGCACTTCGTTGGGTGCTACTTAGTGTACTGCGTACAAGTAAGTAGAAGACTGCATGCGTGCATATGATATCATGTTGACGTCTGAATACCCTGTAAACCTATCAAACTTTAAGATGATGTCAGAGCACATGCAGATGTATCCTTCTGAATATCGTATGCAACAGCCTTAAGGAGGGAAGTGAGTCGCATATGACGTAGTATATAAGCATGTGTGAAAGGGTGGAAACGCAGTACCACTGAACCGTTCGTTGTCATAAGATTGGTTTTTCCGATTGTAGATTCATTATAAATATTTCTTTTCCTTCTTATGCAAGGATGATATCATGAACTGCTAGACAAAACTATGCTTGTCGGTGGGATTGTCGCTTTACCATCCTTCCTCGACTATTCCCTGATTAGTTTTATCAGATTCGCGAAAATGAACATGGATCACAGCGGAACTGACTGATCACCAAATGCAATTTCTTTAATTTTTGTGTTTCAGTTAATCTCTACACAGAACCGAAGCGTTTCTTCATTCCGATTCGTGAACCATTTGATCACCTCTATTTGGAATGTCAAATACCTGAGAGCGTTAAAAGGAATGTCTAAAAAGTAGTGGTATCTCTAATCCCATAGTTCTTAATAAGGATCATCGCTACACTAGTCGCTTTATGTCAACTCATTCGTATTCTAGGTGGGAACATTTGTAATTCATTAATAAATTTCTAGGCATTTTTAGCAATTCAATAGCAAAATTCGGTTTATATTCTCATCATCTCTCAGAATCATTTCAATCAATCAAAGCTTATTTTGAAATGATTTCTGTTAAGCGAGAGTCACTCTGCATTTGAGTCTAGATTAAGAGAGAGTAACGCAAGAAACGTATAGATATTCCCGACAGAGGCTTCGTGTAATGATTTTTGTATTGAATTTGGTTTGTTGGTTGGTTGATTGGCAGAGATTGTCACCTGCTCACTTATTCGCTAAACAATCTCCTGATATACCTATATGTACATATGCACATATTTGGGTGGTGATGGAAAATTAGAAGCTTAGGCTCCCAGGGTTTTAAATTTTTGAGCATGCTTTGTGACACCAAGAGCTATTCCTTAGTCGCTATTTGTTAGACTCAATGTCTATTTCAGAAAAAACGGAAACCGTGTGTGCAGGCGAAAAAACCATTCACGGACAAAGAGAGTTTATGAAACCTTTTGTGTGGTTGAAGTTAAAAGTATAGGTCTTAGTTGGGAATGGTCCGGCACCCCAGTTTCGTCGATCATTGTGCTGTCATCATCATTGTGTGATCATCTCTATATACATTTCATATTGTGTTTAAAATGTTAAGCTTTTATTTCGTCTTAAACGGCAATAAACTGAAGCTTGCAAAAAGATGATATCATCACATGTTATTGCTTTTAAGGTTGATTGAAAAATTACGCTGTCTAATCGAGACTTCAATTGATTTGCATGTCGAAATACATCATGCAATTGGACATGTGTACTGGTGTACTGGTTTTTATGAGAGCACCACCAGAGCTGAAAGATTTGCAAGAAGCCTTCAAACAGACGGATCATAATGACCGGAGCAAATAGAGTAGCACACTGCAAAACACACATATGTACCTAGACATGGACGTCTGTATAATGTTACATCTGCATCCATGACTGATAATCTAAACAGTCACTTCCCAAGGGTGTCCCAGAAGTGCAACAACCTTATCCACCTATCTTGAGAAATCTTTCATCTCCCACTATTGGTTTTCTCAGTCAAAAGAAACCTCACACTTAATTTTTATTGCCCTCACAAAGTGCAAGGCAAACAACAGCTATCTAGCTGATGTTTCTCTATATCTATACGTCCATCTCAGAGTTTATCTCAAGGCATAGCATTTTTTTTGTTCGCAGACTTCAAACAGATTGAATTTGCAACTAAGCTACCATCTACCATCAAGGTAACATGACCTGCGGCATTCTAATTCATATTTTCCCGGTTAAAAAAAAACTACAATTTCATGTTCCAATTGACCCAGTGACAGGGGCAGGGACAGAGACAAGCTTGTCAGGCTTTCTGAATTGATTGTATTTTTAACCCGTGACAAAATCAACTTTGATATATGAAAGTAGTATCAGCTGGTACCTTATCAGAGAGTACCACGCGATAATGATATACCTCAAACCATATCACCCGATAAGATAGTCCATTTCGCCTGCTAAAACTCCCTCAGCGAATTAATCTCTCAGATATTTGTGTCTCTGTTTACTTTTTTTTTATTTTTGTGTATTTTCGCAAGAGGGGGCACAACAACTTGGTCGTGGTCGTCGACGACAAGCTCAAGCTGAGACTTACGGCGACATCGTTAGTCAGTCGTTGGCAGCGAAAGAGATCGCGCAAAATAATGAATGGCAACGCGTAAGATACAAATTCCAGTTCAATCTCTAGATACAACACCACACGTCGTGTCGTCATCGTCAGCATTGTCGTGTTCGAATGGGTTTTAATAAAAGATAAAATATTCTGTGAGCTACTCCTAAAGTGCGTGACAATGTCGGAAGTGTTGAAACAATCCAACGGATTGATCTATGATCAACGCAATACCGCGGAGGAGGAGAATAATAATTTGAAAAACACACCGGATTATGATGAAATCGGTGAGGAATTCGATTTCAGTGATAGTGATTTGAGTGAACTAAACGGTGACAATAGTGTCACCAAAAATGATATAAATTCAAGTGATGTTTGTGATACTGTCAATAAAGAGGTTTTGATAACAAAGCCCGCTAATCTAAGCCTGGAACAGGCGAAAGAAGTCCCAACCGATTCATTTTGTCCAATAACACCGCGAAAAATTGTCGACTGCAAGGAGAGCGATGGCATGGAGAACTCTTCCAATGGATATACCAGTGATGGAATGGAAGACGATGTGCAAGATGAGGATGACGAGCTGATTGTACAATTTTTAGGACAAGCTAATCAAATGGTACGTAATTTGCATAAAGAATTTAGTAAGCAAACGAGTTTAGCTACATTCGGTTGTTGCCATTGTTTGCTTATTATGTCATCGCTGTAGAGAGAGGGAAGACACACGATAATTGAAAGGAACATTTTTATCTAATGAAAGGTGCACGTTTGTATACCACTAGATGTGGGTAGATAACAAAAAATTGTATCTACATCGCTCCTTGGTCGTTTGTTTGTTTTTCCTTCTGTTTCCTCTTTGGCATGCCTATGGCAAATTATTTCTTACACTAGTGCTAATTATGGTGGTATTTCCTGCCCCTTGGTAGAAAAAAAAGAAAGAATTGCTATATCATTAAGACACCTTGAGGGGACGGTCTCTTTTTCTAAACCAGTTAATCGCCACAGGGATACTACTTCATGTATGGTGCTTTGTTGCAATTAATCATTAGTTTTGACATGAATTGAGTTGTGATAATGCATGTGAGTGAGGTCGATTAAGCTTTTACCTGTATTGGCAAACAATTTGTCAATTTCTGTCGCAGCAATCACGTAAAATGTTTTGTTTTTTTTCTATTTTCTTTGTGTACTGACCTTAATGGCGTGTAGATTTAGGCATTAAGCAAGTTAGAGTTAGATAGCTTTCTCTAATTGCTTCGTAAATCTGAAGTCGATGTCCTTTTCGGTTCATGGCCATTGAGGCTAGAAATAGATTTGATCATTAGCGAAATGATAATGGTATGTCGAGTAAATATTTCTAAACAGATTAAGTAGAACTAGCACTTAGTTTTATGCTTAGGAGAAGTGTTCATGTCTGAGAAGAGTTAGTCGTTAATGCTTTTATGAGGTACTGTACTACGGAAACTAACGTGTCATTATCCCATAGAACTGTAAGTGGTTCTCAGCTTAATTTAAAGATGCTCTTCATCTCGACTTGTTTCGTAAAATGTGGTAACTAAACCGTACAGGGACTTAAAAAAATAGATTGTATCTCTTACTCGTAATGATGAGAATATCTGAGTGAAAGTGAATGAAGAAGGCATGAGTTTCAAAATTTCCTTGCACTAATTTCAATAGTGCCAGCCACAAAATTACCCTGCAAATATTCGCACAGAACTTTCTTCCGTTCTGAGTTACATCTGAACTTAAAGATTTTGACTACGTTGACGATGTATTCCTACTATCCATCAAAATAATGGACCTTCGCCAAGTGACAGCAAATGTGGAAAAAGGAAACTGACGTCGTTGGGCTGACAATTAACTCAGGGTGACAGGTCCATAGCTAACCAAGCGATGCAATGGAACCTGGTTATTCGGGATGGCAGAATACGCCGCGGTCTTAGGAGTACATGGCACAGAACATTCGAGAAGGACTTCGAACTGACATTATCCTTTGTAGTTAGGCTTGATTGGAGTTATTGTCTTAGACTACTGGTAGATGTGGGGAATTACTGGGTTTTGCCATGAAAGGCTTGGTGCTCAAGTCCCAGCTTACTGCCCAAGAGAAAAACGTGAAAAAATATTATGAATTTTGATATAACCGAATGCATTATCCATGGAGAGTGTGTACCAAAACCTATTCATTGCTCAGCGATCGGCAAAATGTGAACAAAACATTTTTAGCATATTTAAAAGCACACATTTTACATTTTTTACCATTCACAAGAAATAAGCTTACTTTATCTTATTATACCTTTATCTTTATTAGTTTTTGCGAAGAAACAAACAATTCGCTGATTTTTATGCGAATAGCGAATACTTCTTGTGAATTGTCAAATTTTATTCACACGAGAGTTTAACCTCACAATTATTTTTTCTTTGCTAAATGACATAAAAATGAAATAAAATGTCAAAATTTGCGAATATGCTTTCGTTCGTATTGGCATTTTCTGAGTTGTGAATGGTCACGCGGATTATAAATAAGGACTGGTAATTCCGCTGAATGATTTTACTGAAAATGGAGAAGGAACTGTTCACTAAATTGTTGTTAGAAGCAATGCAATGCGAGAGATTTTCTAGAAATTCGTTCTAGAGTGTAGCTGATTTTTATTTTTGTCCCTTTTGTCAAATAATCTCTAGCACATTGCCACTTATGTGATTTCCTTTTGCCTTTATCCCAATCCATCAATTGACCCAGATCTCCATTTAACCTCTTGATTTAATTGTATTACGTTGCTGTGACTTGTAAATTAAAATGTGCGACTTTCTTATCAAAACTGCCATGCTTCGCGCACTAATTGATAATTGATTTTCATGCGCGACTAAAAAAAAAAGAAGAAACATTGAGTCACAGGCTTATAAATAGTTCTATTACCGCTACGAGCGCCACGATGGAAATCTACAAAAGTCCCATAAAACTTACAATTTATTCCGAATTCTATTAACGTATTGCGACGCAGCTGACAGTATGAAACAGCCTAGCAACTGATTGTTGCATTCAAAATCTATATCTGATATTTACACAGTTTGTTGACTTTTTTTTTTTCGTTCTCTGAAACGGGAGAGTCCAGTGGCCTCAACACAGCCAGCACTTCTCTCTCACTTGATGGACTAAAACAGAAACTAGTTCTCTCCAAATATGTCGAGCCGTATTGAGCTTTTCGTATAAGGTTCGAATCGATTATTATTCCTCAAGCATTGTGAACTGAACACATAGAGATGCCACAAAATGTTGCACATTCGTTTCAATATGTAAGCACGTCAGGGTTCGGACTTCAATAATAAAATTTAGCAGTAGATTCTAACAAAATGTGCAGCAGATCCATATTTTTCGCAGCAGATTTTTATTTGTTGAACAAAATACAACAACAATAATACATATTTATTTTTTACGATAAAATAAGGTTAAAACAAACATAAATTGCACATTTTAAAGTAAATTAAATAACAAATCTTTGTACGAAATTAATTTTTTTTATAAAATGTTTAATAACTGATTAAGTAAAATTCAGTTCTCAAAAGAAATTTTCAATAAATTTATGTTTTTCTAAATTGTGTTATGTTTTTCATTTGGAAAACATCAAATTTTCAACGATTTTACATTTCAAAAATCGCAGTAGATTGCAAGTCAAGCGCAGTGGCGCAGCAGATTTTAAATATTTCTTAAAATCGCAGTAGATCTACTGCAATTGCAGTAAAGTCCGAACACTGAAGCACGTTGATGGTGATGGGATAATTATGGCCAGATCAACATCATGCTGATTTTAATTGCGCTCTCTCTCTCTCTGGATCGATATAAAAGTTGCTCAACTTGAACTTGACAAAGTCGCTTGGCGTTAATTAAATGCGACAAAGATGCTTACGAAACGAAAACAATTAAATTTGGATAACAACATGTTTTTGTGTGTTTTTCTTTTGAGTGGAAACCAAAAAAAAAACAAATAAAAACAACCAAACCATGTGGTTAAGTCAAACAATGCTTAGGCATACATATGTATACTCGTACTCCAGAACAGAAAAGGAGAAAAAGAACTTAGTCGTCAAGGCGGCATGCGGCGCTCTACTGTGTCAGTTTTGTCGTGCGTTATATGTGCCATGTCCGCGTTCGTAACTCGATACACATACTGTGCTATTAATATTGTTGTTGTTGGCGTTGGCTAGTAAGCATTAAATTGGTGGCGTCCGACGGCATTGACAGTTGTTTAAGCCATTTTCCGCTTTGTTTAGTTCTAATTATCTAATTAGTGCACCGGTTAAACAAGATGCGGGTGTACTGTTTTATTTATGGCTAGGTGCTCCTTTACTTAAAGTTGGTTTTGTTCTCACACTGTAAAAGATTATGCAGGTAATCGGACTGGTTATAGCCTGACTTAGATCTTTAGTATCTCTGTGTAGCATCAAGACGATCGTTGTAGTGACCAAACTTCTTAAAGAGTTAGATCATGACTGCAATGAAGCCACTAAGTTGATACAGGACTGGCTAGTAAGCATGGACCGACGACTTGCTGAAGAAAAAACGGAGGTAGTACTTATTACTAGTAGATGGGTGATGAAGACTGTATTTTCTAAACCAGAGAAAAAGATCAACAGCTGCCTTGACAGATCTTGCAAAATATTGGAAGACCTAAACAGACTGGGTGAGGACTTAACCCCAGAGAACATCCTTAAACAGATGAAGAGTTACATTTTAGTTCCTTACAGTGTGCAATAATAAATGGATATTTTACAAATAATTGCATAGTTTCAGGCCCAATGAATAAACAGAGTTTTAGTTTCTTAAGCATTAGATCCTTTAAGTATTAATTGTTTAGCGACTGTCACCAAGTTTAAACTTAAATTTCAAAACCCAACTGTGCTCTGTTACTTACTTCCCGCCTTTTTATCTTTACAGGCTGAAGCGAGGCTGGCAGCTAGACGACAGGCACGTGCAGAAGCGCGGGAAATTCGCATGCGCGAATTGGAACGCCAACAAAAAGAGCAAGAACAAAATGCCGATCGGGTATTCGACATGCAAACCGCAGCTGGTATTGACCCTTTGGCTAGGTCGCGTCTCACCGCGGCCAGTATTACCGGTGTGGTCAATTCTGTCCGCGCTAGTTCGATGTCTTCCCGCCGAAGCAGTGAAGATTCCCTGGAGGAGGAAGGGCGCAGCTTACGTGATATTAGGCATGAACTCAAGGTTTGTTTCATCTTTTTTTGTTTCGTTTGAATCTCTATTCTAATATTGCGTTTTTTTTTTCTTAAGGATGTCGAGGAACGCTTTAGAAAAGCAATGATAGCCAATGCGCAGTTGGATAATGAAAGAGCCTCACAATCCTATCAAATTCAACTGCTTAAGGATAAACTCGAGGAAATGGAAGAATCATTTGCCCAGCTACAGCGTGAATTCAAAGAAAAGACACGCGAATGCAATGCTCTCAAGCGTAACCTTGACAAATTGACGGAAGAATTAAAGCTCGTTCATGGTCAGCTAACTGAACGAGATGCACTTATAGCTGAACAGGGTTTGGTTATTGTAGCTGTAGAAAATGAGGATGGCTCAGATGCCAAACGTGCTCTAGTCACTATAGAGAATGCACAATTGTTGGGTTCTGTACAAGGTTCTCTGGGTAAGCTCATATTAACATATATCCCACCTGCATTTATTCATAAGGATTATTCTTTTCAAACAGATGTTCGACTTAAGAAATTTAGTGAAGAAAAACAGCAACTTCAAGCTGAAGTGCAAAATTTACAGGAACAATTAGAAAATGTTAAGACACAGGGACGAGGTCGGGGAAATTCAATGAACGGCCCATTGGGATCCGACGACGATTATGAAGCTCAAAGTAAGTTCTTGCACATGATTTAATTTTGTATGGCATGAATTATGCACTAAGTAGCTAATCTTGTTACAGGGGAAGCAAATAAGATCATCTCCGACTATAAATATAAACTGCAGAAGGCCGAACAAGAAATCGCTAGTCTACAAGCCAGCTTAGCTAGATCAGAAACACAAGTTATACGATATAAGAGTACAGCGGAAGCCGCTGAAAAAGCCGAGGCTGAGTTGAAAATCGAAAGGAGAAAGCTTCAACGCGAGGTAGGTTGGAATGCAATCAAAATCTTGTGTACATTATATATACTAAATCCTTTTAATGCAAACGCTTATTTTTTTTTCTACTTAATTACAATTTCCAGGAATTGGTGATCCATTTCTGGGATGAGTGCCATTGCCAATGAGTGCCTCTCTCTGGTGTTGGTATTCGAGTTTTGCTTTTCTTTTACAATTTTGTGTTTTTGTTGGTTTTGGCTAAAGATTTTAGGAATGAAAAACCCCCTGTCCTATTTATTGTTCTAACTGTCTGTGTTGTTAAAACTTTGTTTGAAACATATATCTGGATTTAGATGTGTTTTCGCCTATAGATCGAGCTACAATACGATGTTGATATGCCTGGTCTAATATTGTACTAGAATTTGACATGTTTGTCATCATATATGGTATAAGTTCCTGTACAAGCTTTGTCACAGCTTCCGTTGGAGGTTATTCTGAAATAAATTGATTTCTTTGATTCTCAATGTGCAAAAATTGCTGCCCCTTTGTGCCATAAAGTTTGGTCATATTTAGGACAGTAGCCCGATCGTGAACTTTGCTTTTCTTTATTTGACTTACTATATACAGCTCGGTCCCATTATTTGATTTTGGCTATTTGTTTTGAGACTGTTTTGAGTCCGTCGTGACATTCGAATTTATCAGCCTTCGTCTGTACAAAACGTAATATGAGAATTTGTTGTACGTACCCTTTGTAATAGACAATAATTAATCATCTCATGCGTAAGATGATTATGTAGTCGACATAGAAGGATTCATGGAAAAAATCCGATTACTAGGCTTGCAATGTTTTCTTGGGCTTGCTCAGAATTATGCCATTATTATCTTAGGGAAAACCCTCCAGTTTTACGTGTATAAGTCAGTCCGTGCTTCTATTCTATTCACTTGAGGGTTGTGGTACAGATTCACGCATTTCTTTCGCGCAGTCTAGTTATTCAACAAACCAAGTATTGCAATTGAACAGTCTTTTCGCACGATAGGCAGAAGAAAGTTTGCTTCATTTGTTTTTATTCTTCAACCTTCTGTGCTATACATTTAGAGCTAATACTCCGAAATTTGCGGAGACCGCATTGTTTTCAGGTTGTAGGAGAGTACTTAAACTCTTCCACTTATTGGACAATATCGCCTTTATTTGAGATTCGCCTTTTCTTGATATCCCAGAACTAACACGAATACCTTCCTGAACTTTGTTTGAAGAGTGTACCCCCAAGTGAAACACTTCACACGACATAACTTAATTTGCTTGCTATCTCGCGCATATTCCATTCATTTCCCTGATTTTTTTTCCATCAACAACGAATAGCCTACAATTCTTATCTGTTTCATTTTTTTTTTTTTTTTTTTATAGAATCGTGAAGCAATGGAGCGGCTAGAGGAACTAGAAACATCTAACAATCATCTATTAAAACGACTGGATAAATTAAAGAATGCCAAGAGTGCGCTTCTCAAAGAACTTTGACCGACCACGAATTTTAGTCCGATTAAATCCGAGCGAACAGCATTACAGCAAAGGCCGAACCTAAACAAGAATCCATAAATGAAAATCATTAAGCAACCCCATGCAGCACTGCGTTCGACTGTGATGAGAATACTGATGGTGAATGGACGAATAGATATATAGTGTACTTTCACAATTTATCCCCGAATCCATGCGCGATCCCTTGCACTGTACCACTTACTCCTTATGTTCTAAAAGTGTAAATAATACAAAACTTCCTCCCAATGCTAGTGCTTTGCATACATTTAAAAATAGAAAAACAAACGAGGTGTACTAATTTTTTAGTGCAATTCTGTGCTAAAATCGATGTTGTCTTGCCAGATTGAAAAAAAAAAAAAAAACAAATTATTACAACCAGCTGAATGTAAAGCGTATTTAGGCCATAAGCAAAGTAGAAACAAAAACACTTTTTATAACACATTTCGTATATTTTTATATAAAAAAGAAATATTATACAAAATTTTACATTGTAAATGCCAGACTTTTAGCCTTAAGATCATAGTGTACTAAAATTTAGTATTTCGAAAATAAAAACAATTGTTTTCGTATTATAATCTGTTTGATTCTTTATTCGCATCATGTCTAGTGCATAGTGTAGTTAAGTTTATTTATTTTCGGTAAGATGTTGGACAAATTAAAAAGATTGTACTAACAATTTAGTACACCTCAGGTGAAAATGATTTACGTACAATTTTGTTTATTCTTTGCTGCTTTTGGGATTAATAGAAAAAAAAAAACAAACAACCTTACTTTGTACAGTACACACATGAAGTAAAATGGAAATTAAAATTCCAGCTAGACAACAACCCCATTGCACCCTTTTAATATAAACGAGCGACGGAAAAGTAGTTACATTTGATTAGTTAAAATATAAAACAAAACACACAGATTACTCGCATTTCGTTTAACATTTCTAAAGTGTGCACCAATATTGCTGCTTAAACTTAAGCTTAAATAAATAAATAAATAAATTAAACAAAAAAGAAGTATATCAATTTTACAAACAAAAAAATATATAATTTACTAATAACAATTATTATTATAGAACAAATTCAAATTTTATTAGCAAAGCAAATAACTAAAAAGAAAAAGAAACTTAATAAAGATGCAAATATTTTATTTAATAGAGAAATGCAAAGAAAAAATAAAATACGTAGGACAACAAAAGTTAATTTTAATCAAATGAGACAAACTGACAACACTAATATATACACACACAACAAATATGACATAAATATAAATAAAATAGTTTTATAAATGGAAAAAGAATAAAATAAATAAAAAAAAAACTGATTTTGATAATTTACTACTAGCCCATTATTTTATAATGTTTTTTTTTTTTAATATATTATATAATATTTACTATTATTATTTATTTATACAAATATATATTATATAATATTAATTGTATTGTATAATGACATGCGAACGGCAAACAGCAAGTTAACGTTGAGAGGAGAGGAAAAATATATAATGCATTTTTTAAATTAAAATGAATTGTGTTTTAATAGATATTTATTAAATTGTAAATGTGAAACAACGATGGTTTTTTCCGCACTCGTCCTTGAATAAAAAAAAGAGGGAAGCAATATAGCTGAATATATATTTATTTATTTTTTAACAATTGTAATATGTCGATAAATATTTTCAGTTGTAAAAGTAAGATATAAATGAGCATTTTGTTGCCGTTTCAATTCACCCCGTCTACATTTTTAATATAATTTTCGCATTTCCTTTACAAGCGGTAGAACCTTCTGCCTTTGAATTTTACCAGATGGTGTTTTTGGTAATTCATCAACAAAAAATACTCCTCCACGTAAATGTTTAACTTCAGACAAACAATTGACTACAGTTCTACAGACATCCTCCTTGGTTAAATTGCATCCTGGTGATTTGACAATTGCTGCAGCTGGCAAATCACATGCCTCCTCATCTGGCATTCCAAAGACACAAACTTCAATAACACCGGGAATTTTCTGGATAGGTTCCTCGATTTCAATTGGAGAAATTTGAAAGTTCCTGTATTTCAGAATGTCTTTTTGTCGCCCAGCGACAAATAAATACCCATCCTCATCAAAGTATCCCAAGTCGCCAGTTCTTATCCAACCATTCGCATCAACCGTGTGTTTGGTCATCTCTGGATTTCCATAATAGCCATTCCATTTGAACGGACTCCACATGTATATCTCTCCTATCTCTCGTACGCCAAGTGCCTCTCCATGATCCCCAATAATTTTTGCTCTTGTATTTGGATTTAATCTTCCCACAGATCCTTCCTTTTGGTGAGGCCATTTATTGACAGTGATTATTCCCCCGCACTCGGTTAGGCCGTAAGATTCGCTTAAACTGTTATTTCCCATATATTCCTTTATTTTGTTTGATATTGAAGGAGACAAAGCTGATCCTCCGCAAATATAAGTCTTAATGCTGGAGAAATCATAATTGGTAATGTCAGAACACTTAACTGCTAAACAGACATGAAAGGGTGGTCCGAGGAGTTGAGTTATTTTATATTTATTAATAATTCCAAATAAGTGTTCCGGTGAAAATAATTCATCAGTTATTATCCGTAGCGCCCCTTTGATTATGGACTGCACAAGATTCCATAACCCAAAAAAACAGTAAAGGGTACTGTAGCTGAATAATATGTCCTCAGATCCAATATATGGACTGGATAAATAGGAATAAGAATTGATTAAATTTTCCAGTTATAAATCAGTAAGTCACTTACAAATCGCAAACTAATCGCCCCAGTAAATTTCGATGGGATAAACATACTCCTTTCGGAAGTCCTGTGCTTCCAGATGAACAAAGAATAACTGCAGTTTGGTTTCCTCCGTTTTGAAGAACTGTTGGACTTTTGAAATTTATATTAGATTTGCACGGCATTTGATTGAATGATACTTACAAAAGTGAATCCTCTCCTTCGACTACCTGTAAAAGATCCTTGACATTAGGAACTCCTTCGACCTGGCCTTTTAAAGTATAAATTTGACAACTTAAACTCATTTCATTCAATGCCAGAACCAAAGTATTATGAGCTATTTCATCACAAAAAATAACTTTTGGTTTTGTTAATCCAAATATGTGTTTAACTGTATTTTTGTCAAATGTGGAATGGATTGCGTTTATTGGCGCTCCGATAAAAAATGCTCCCAACACTAGTGGCGCCAGATAAGTTGAATTGTATCCCATAATCCCGATGACATCCTCTTGTTGAAGACCAAGTTTAAGTCTGAGATTATGCGCTATTCTGTTACTGAACTGAAGCAGATCCTTGCATGTTAAACGTTCGCCAGTTGTGTCACATATCTAGGAGAAAGTATCATAAATAATCCTTCAAATTCAAGACTAAGTGCTAAGATATCATACCTGAATAACTTTCTGAGGATTGATTCCCAAAACAAGCTCAGCAACTTGTCCAATGGATGCATCCTTATCAAATAATGAATTTACTTTCTTTCCGTTCCATACTCTCTCTTTGGGCTCGAAAAAATTGTCAAGCTCAGTAGAGTAAGGCATTTCGGACCTTGAAAAGGTACCTATCACAAGAAAAGAAAAATAAAAAAAATCCTGCGGCCTTAGTTTTTGGAGGCAATTCAGTCCTTAGTCTAACTAAGGTTATTACGCACCTGTGGTATGATTTACTTGTTTGGATTGAATCTAGTGAATATCTCTAGTTTGCAAGATATACGGTATTTTGATAGTCGTTAAATGTATAAATTTCTCCTTATCTGCCCTCATTAACTTGTTTTTTATGCTAAGTATATCCCTATATGTATATGCTTATTGAGTTCTTAGAATTTAACTTATCGTATCTTGTTTATAACTTCTGATTGCTAAAAATTTCAATTGATTCATACATTTTCTTAATGAGTGTTGCCGTGTATATATATTTAGTAGCGTTTGGCCAAAATGTAAAACGTTTGATACATACATTTACCACTTGGATTAATCGTTTGACGTTTTTCAAGATATCCAAGATATCTGCATTGTTAGAACATAAAGCTAAGAAAAATCGGTTGCATTGCTTGGTATTCATTATAAATCCGAAGAAATATACCTACTACATGTACATCAGAGTTGTAAAAGAATGCAATCAGTTTTGAATATAAAGGGTGGTTAAATTTTAAGGGCCGATGTTGACTGTGAACCACACCTAAACGTCAAGTTTTTTTCTGCATTTCATTTGACATTTCTCAATTTCAGACTATTTCAATTTGAACCATGGAAAGATACATAATCGAGCAAAGCGATAAAGTTATTCAGGCTTATTATGAAAATGGGCGTTCAAATCAAAATGCATATCGTGCACTTCGTGATTTTTTCGGTCAATTTAATCGTCCAAATGTACAATCGGAAAAATCGTGCAAAAATTTGAGCAAACTGGGTCTGTAGGAAATGTGAAAACACTAGTGCATGCTCGTACAGCTCGTACTGCAGAAAATATTGCTTCTGTTCGCAATAGGGTGGCTGAAGAGGCGTCCACCTCAACTCGTCGTCGTGCCCAACAATTGCACCTTTTACTCTCGTCTTTGATGAACATTATGCATAAAGACTTGCATTTACGCGCTTACAAGATGCAATTGACTCAAGAACTAAAGCTTCTTGACCATTTCAAGCGTCGTCAATGGACAGAATGGTGGCAAGAAATGGCAACAGTGGATGATCAATTTTCGAAGAAAATCATCTTCAGTGATGGGCACATTTTCAGCTCAGTGGATTCGTCAATAAGCAGAATTACCGCATTTGGGCGAATGATAATCCAAGAGTGATTGTCGAAAAACCAATGCACCCACAAAGAGTGACTGTTTGGTGCGGTTTATGGGCTGGCGGCATCATCGGGCCGTATTTTTTCCAAAGGCAGTTACTGTGAATGGTGTTCACTATCGTGAGATGATAACGAACTTTTTATGGCCCGAATTGAAAGATATAGATGTGGACGATATGTGGTTTCAACAGGACACTTGCCACACAGCTAATGAAAATATGGCTCTTTTGCGCGATAAATGCAATGACCGTGTAATCTCACGTGGTGGCGATGTCAATTGGCCGCCAAGATCATGTGATTTGACACCGTTGGACTTTTTTCTTTGGGGTTATTTGAAAGGAAAGGTGTACGTCGATAAGCCAGCAACAATTCAAGAGCTAAAGGACATTAACGGCATAGAACCTCAATTATGCCTCAGCGTCATCGAAAATTTGGACCATCGGATGGAGGTGTGCCGCCGAGGTCGCGGCGGCCATTTGGCCGATATTTTGTTCCATACTTAATTAAATCATATCAATATTATCATAATAAAAAGAAATAACAATAATTTCCTAAATAATTTGTGTTTTATTCAAAATCAACATCGGCCCTTAAAACTTAGCCAACCTTTACATAAATCCTTGGAATACTACGGAATTTATTGACTTCAATAAAGATTTCAGATTGAAAAAAGTAAATCACCATTCATTTTGAAGTCATGACTGCAGCAATCATTTCTAGCATTCAGAATGGTGAAGTGAGAAAGAATGAATGATTGGATTCAGTTTCTTGAAGTCAGTTGCAGTCAGTAACTGCATTCACTTAGCTGAAGTCTTTTGAAGTCACTTGAAGTCTTTGAAGGCAGGGTAGACAATGCAATCACTGACTTCAAAGATTTGAAAAGATGACGTTAATCATGCATATGTAAATAGATACATATACATATACATTTGTATAGAGACTATCTTCAATATTTATCTATATCACAAGCTACATGTCAAACATATGTAGTAAGGTGTATTGGGGTAGCGTGTAAACTCTTTCAAGCATTATGGTTGAATTGGTCTTTCTTTTTTTGTGAACTATTGACAATTAGAATAAGTCGTTGTAGAAATGAGAACCCAAAAGGCAAATAGATTGACCATTTTATTACCGTCTTCCATATATGAGTCTATAATATTACAATTTAGCGCATGGTCTATCTATTTATTATATTTGCCGCATCTCGTTTACAAATGGCAGAACCTTCTGCCTTTGAATTTTACCAGATGGTGTTTTTGGTAATTCATCAACAAAAAATACTCCTCCACGTAAATGTTTAACTTCAGACAAACAATTGACTACAGTTCTACAGACATCCTCCTTGGTTAAATTGCATTCTGGTGATTTGACAATTGCTGCAGCTGGCAAATCACATGCCTCCTCATCTGGCATTCCAAAAACACACACTTCAATAACACCGGGAATTTTCTGGATAGGTACCTCAATTTCAATTGGAGAAATTTGAAAGTTCCTGTATTTCAGAATGTCCTTTTGTCGCCCAGAGACAAATAAATACCCATCCTCATCAAAGTAGCCCAAGTCACCAGTTCTTATCCAACCATTCGCATCAACCGTGTGTTGGGTCACCTCTGGATTTCCATAATAGCCATTCCATTTGAACGGACTCCACATGTATATCTCTCCTATCTCTCGTCCGCCAAGTGCCTCTCCATTATCTCCAATAATTTTTGCTCTTGTATTTGGATTTAATCTTCCCACAGATCCCTCCTTTTGGTGAGGCCATTTATTGATATTTGTTATTCCTCCTAACTCAGTTAAGCCATAAGCTTCGCTTATACTGTTGTTTCCCATGTATTCCTTGAGTTTGTTTGATAATGAAGGAGACAAAGCTGCCCCTCCGCAAATATAAGTCTTAATACTGGAGAAATCACAATTGACTATGTCAGGACATTGGACTGCTAAATAAGCATGAGAAGGTGGTCCGATAAGTTGAGTTATTTTATATTTTTTTATGATTCCAAAAAAGTGTTCCGGTGAGAATGGTTCATCAGTTATTATCCGTAGTGCCCCTTGGATTATGGATTGCACAAGGATCCATAACCCAGAAATCCAGTAAAGGGTACTGTACGTGAATAAAATATCCTCTGATCCAAGATATGGGCTAAAAAAGATGACGACAAGAATTGATTAACTTGCTCAGAGAACACGTTTAAAGTGACTTACTAATCGCATACTAACCGCCCCAGTAAATTTCGATGGGATAAGCATACTCCTTTCGGAAGTCCTGTAGTTCCGGATGAACAGAGAATGGCTGCAGTTTGGTTTCCTCCCTTTTGAAGAGCTGTTGGACTTTTGAAATTTATATTAGATTTGCACGGCATTTGATTGAATGATACTTACAGAAACGTATCCTCTCCTTCAACTATCTGCAAAAGATCCTTGACATTAGGAACTCCTTCGACCTGGCCTTTTAAAGTATAAATATCACAACTTAAGCCGATTTCATTCAATGCCAGAACCAAAGTATTATGAGCTATTTCATCACAAAAAATAACTTTGGGTTTTGTTAATCCAAATATGTGTTTAACTGTATTTTTGTCAAATGTCGAATGGATTGCGTTTATTGGCGCTCCGATAAAAAATGCTCCCAACACTACTGGCGCCAGATAAGTTGAATTGTTTCCCATAATCCCGATGACATCCTCTTGCTGTAGACCAAGTTTAAATTTAAGGTTGTGCGCTATTTTGTTACTGAACTGAAGCAGATCCTTGCATGTTAAACGTTCGCCAGTTGTGTCCCATATCTAGGAGAAAGTATCATAAATAATCCTTCAAATTCAAGACTAAGTGCTAAGATACCATACCTGAATAACTTTCTGAGGATTGATTCCCAAAACAAGCTCAGCAACTTGTCCAATGGATGCATCCTTATCAAATAATGAATTTACTTTCTTTCCGTTCCATACTCTCTCTTTGGGATCGAAAAAAATGTCAAGCTCAGTAGAGTAAGGCATTTCGGAACTGTGCGTCTTAACTTAGTCGACGCAAAAAGATAACTATCAAGTGCAATCGACTGCATATTTTAGAACGATTATAGTTGCATGTGGAGTAGAGTGTTCTATTTGTATTCAAGTATTATTACAAACTGGAATTATTAGTTATTACAGTTGGAAGACTTCAAACGTTGCATCAGTCGCGTGCTCAATTGCATGAATAATTTACTTTTGACGGTCAAAAGTGCGCTGTGTAAATGTATACATTATTATTATATTTTAAGTTTGAATGGTAACAAGCAATCTAGAGTTACATTTTATGGGTATCTACTATAGGAAGCTCATTGCAATTACTCACTTAATATGGATTATTGTCAATATGTTTTAAAAGTGCATTTCTTAGCAATGGAATTACAGTGTACGAGTTTGAGCGTGCCGTACATAGCTACGTCTATAAATTACACTCATAACATTATCTCTGTAATATAAAATTATAGATTTTTGAATTGGGATAACTTTCAAACCATTTCCACGTATTTTGAGTGATCGATAAACACAACTGCTGGGATACGCAGACGATATTGACATCATCGGAAGATCCCGGCAAGCCGTCGTAGAGGCATTTACGGCTATTGATGAGCAGGCGAAACGAGTTGGTCTTGAAGTGAATGAGGACAAGACAAAGTACATGTTATCAACAAACAAAAATTTATCTGTCCAAAACATTGGGCAGAACGTCACTGTTGATAACTATAACTTCGAGGTAGTTAAGGAGTTCACCTACCTCGGAACAAATATAAATCCTACAAATGACACCTTTGTAGAGATCCGACGAAGAATAACCCTAGCAAACCGCTGCTACTTCGGTTTGGCGAAACAACTGGGTTCAAAACTCCTAACTCGACGGACCAAATTAATGCTCTACAGAACGCTCATCTTACCAGTCCTGCTATATGGAGCCGAGTGCTGGACGATAAGTAAGAAAGCTGAGCAAATATTGGGCACCTTCGAGCGAAAAATACTTCGTCGGATATTAGGTCCCCTATGCGAGGAGGGCGAATGGAGGAGAAGGTACAACCGCGAACTCTATGAGCTGTACCAGGATGTGGATGTAGTCCAAAAAGAT
The DNA here is from genome assembly GCA_949716465.1 of Chalcosyrphus nemorum. NCBI lineage: Eukaryota > Metazoa > Arthropoda > Insecta > Diptera > Syrphidae > Chalcosyrphus > Chalcosyrphus nemorum. The sequence continues at coordinate 2,283,853 of OX454332.1, forward strand.
ACGCAGACTACATTGGCTCGGCCAAATCGAGCGAATGGACAACAATGCTCCAGCCAAGAGGATCTTCGAATCCCAGCCCCCAGGTTCGAGACGGCGAAGAAGACCGAACCTCCGGTACAAAGACCAAGCTGTCGCGGATGCCAGAAAACTTCGTCTTCACAACTGGAAGCAGCGTGCTCGGGACCGCAGAGGATGGAAGGCTACGATGTCTCAGGCAGGGACTCTACAAGGGTCGGGAGCCCTTTAAGTAAGTAAGTAAGTTAAACACATTGAAGAATAAATGAGATTTACATAAAATCCACGCAGATTTAGACGGCAATGCCTTGTCGAAATAAGAAATATCGCCGACTTTTTAACGGTCATTTTCAATAGTTCCAATTGTTTTGTTATTCGTTTGATATCACCAAATTTTTCTTAAAGCCGACTGTAATGCCAGCTCTATAACTAAAGTCTACATTAGGCTCTTTGGATTCACTATGAAGAACGTGATGATGGATATGGTTGAGACGTGATATGTCTTTCCACTCCATTGGTTTTGGGTTACTGTTTCGAAATTCATTACAAGGAATTGATAGTAAAACTTTCTGTTTATTTAACTAATATTTTATTTGATTTAAACTTGAAATTTAACATTTATACCTAACTTCTCGGCAATCGTTAAAAGCTTGCGTCTTTGAACCTTTCCCGACAGAGTCCTCGGAAGCTCTTGTATAAAAAAGATACCACCGTGTAAGTGCTTGGCTTCAGGCAAACAATTTGCTACAGTTTTACAAATATCCTCCCCACTTAACTTGCATTTAGGCGACTTAACAACAGCTGCTGTAGGTAGATCTTCTTCCATCTGATGCGGCACTCCAAACACACAAACTTCAATTACTCCAGGAATTTTCTGAATAACTTCCTCAATTTCCATTGGAGAGATTAAAAAGTGTCGATGTTTTAAAATTTCCTTCCATCGACCGCAAATAAATAAAAATCCATCCTCGTCAAAGTATCCCAAATCTCCAGTGTTTATCCAACCATCAGAGTCTACAGTAAGTCGAGTCAACTCTGGGTTATCGTAATAGCCACTCCACTTGTAGGGAGACCAAATGTGTATCACTCCAACCTCACCAATTCCGAGTGGATATCCATCATCTCCAAGAATTTTTGCTTTTGTATTATCAAACAATGGCCCGACAGAACCTTCCTTCTCATCAAGGTACTTATTGAAGCAAGCTATGCCTCCGAGTTCAGTTAAACCATAGCCTTGACGTAAAGTGTGCTTATTTAAGTATTTATTGAGTTTTTTGGCTACCGACATTGATACTGGTGCACCTCCACAAATGTATGACTTAATACTGGATAAATCTCGTCGAGCTATGTCAGGACACTGAACTAATAAGGAAGCTTGAGCCGGAGGTCCAACGATTTGTGAGATTTTGTACTTTTCAATTAGACCGAGGAAAAAGTCTGGCTGGAAGGGTTTGTCTGTAAATATGCGAAGTGCGCCAGTGACTAAACTTCGTACAAGTAACCATAACCCCGTAATCCAGTATAGTGTACTGAATGTGAAGAGGACATCGTCAGCGGACATAAATGAGCTTTAAAGACAAACAAATATCAATTAAATAATATTGTTTTATATACTATATATTGCGACTTACAATTCAGTTCTATTTAACAAAGATTGATGAGAGACACGTACTCCCTTTGGAACGCCCGTAGTTCCTGATGTACAAAGAATAGCAGCCGTTTGATCTCCGCCTTTTTTGAGCACAGGTGGACTATAAAACAAAAGGTTAGGCTGCTGCTAGTTGGAACCAAAAGGCAGAAAAACCTACATAAAGTCATCATTTGCATCAATTTCTTCGAATAGTTCATGGACACTTGCCACACCATTTATACGGCCGTTCATAGTGAAAACTTTACATTTCAAGCCGACTTCATTCAAACCATGCATCAACTCACTATAAGATTCCACATCACAGAATATTACTTTTGGCTTGGTCAATCCAAACATATGCTTGACGGTTTTCCTGTTCACGGTGTGGTGTAGTGGGCTTAGAGGTGTGCCAGCTAAAAAGGCTCCTAGCACCACAGGGGCTATATAAGTTGAATTGTTGGCCATCAGTCCGACGACATCCTCTTGTTGTAGTCCTAGCTTAAGCTTGAAGTGCTGAGCCACTCTCATACCCATTTTAGCTAGGTTTTGGCACGTCAAGCGGTATCCAGTTGTGTCACAAATCTTGGAAATAACCCTATACATTGAGTGGTTGCAATGAAAGGTAAAATCTTACCTGTACAACTTTTTGAGGATTCAATCCTAGGGCGTACAGTGAAACTTGCCCAATGGAAACATCCTTGTAGGAGAGTGGACTAACTATCCGTCCACTCCATATTTTCAGCTTGTCATCGTAGAATGACGTCGCGTCTTGGAAATGCTGCTTTGCCAGAATTTTCATCTCAGACTGCACGGAACACTAATATTTAGATTTCAATAAAGTTGTACTTGCTATATGTTCTTATATACTTGTCTCTTATCTTTTACCGTTGAAAAGCTAAGAAGCGGTCCAAGGTCTGACGTTATCATGACTATAAGGTTTTCCCATGCACTTGTAAAATTTTGTCATCAAATGTCAATGCCTTGCAGTACGCTCATACTGTATCTTTTTATACCATCGTTATCTACATAAACAGTTACTCAATTTTACCAGTGCCATAACTAGATATTTTTTTTAAATTGTCACTTTTGGCTTAAGGAGGCGCCTTATTCAAATATTCTCTTTATTCAGGAATTTATTGCGTTTAAAGTAGTCACATCAAGTATATGTAAACTGTATGTAATCACATAAATCTCATAACAACATAAGTGTATCTATGTAGGCTAAATAAAGTTTAGGACTTCTAATTGATGGTACTAAATACGGTAATCAGGTCAGTAACAGTATTGGACTGTCTACAATTAGATTATGCAACAATAACGAAGTTACTCTCATACAAAGCAATATGGAGATGATCGAAGTATTTATAATAAAAGACGATATGAAAGGGTAATCATTGAACGAAGAATCCAATGCTTCCGTAGCCCGAAAGGTGTTCTAAAAACAAATATGTATACACTGCTCCTATCAAATTATTCAAATGATATTCGTTCTTGTAGATCACATACTGATGAGAGACTTGATGAGGCATCTCTTGCTGACCTAATGTCTTAATGCTTTTTTTGGTGTCTAACAAGAGTCCGAAGCAACAAATTCCCGAATCCGCACCGCACCTCCCAGTAAGAACGAAATCATAACAGCGATCAGGTCCCTCAAGAAAAACCAAAGCGGTTGGTATTGATGGCATCCCTGCCGAACTATTTCATGCGGCGCCAAATATTCCACTGTGTTTCCACTGTGTTCATTTGTGTTCTGCCATCCGTAGCCAAAATAACTGCAAGAATAATTCTGGAAAGGATCAGGGAGCATTTAGATTCTACTCTCGACGTCGAACAAGCAGGCTTTCGTGCTGGATCCTCCTGCATCGACCATATTAACATCTTAAGGATCATAATCGGGCAATGCGTTGAGTACAGGTCTCTGCTACATCTGCTGTTAATCGACTTCGAGAAGGCCTTTGACAGTTTGAATAGAGATGTTATCTGGTTGGCCTTGCGCAGGAGGGGTATTCCAGAAAAACTCATTGCTATTATTAAGGCTACATATGAGGGCAGTAAGTGTCACATCTTGCACAATGGCAAGGTGTCAGAAGAATTTGAAGTCCAAAGCGGAGTACGCTGTTATTTTTAGTGGTTATCAGTGATGTTCTCCGTGCAGCATTGACGGAAGGAAACCATGGAATTCGCTGGACTATGACATCTTACCTTAAACACCTAGACTACGCTGACGATGTTTGTCTACTTTCACATCGGATAATGGACCTCCTTCTTATGGTCCAGAATCTAGAAGCTGAGTCAAACAAAGTAGGGCTCAAAATTAACACAGCCAAAACAAAAGCCCTGGGCACTTCTAACACCAGCGCCCAACTTAACAGGAAGTCGAGAAAGTTGACAACTTTCTATACCTAGGAAATGTGGTCTCTGCAAACCGTGGTGGCACCGAACTGGCTGTGTGCAGCAAAATCAGGAAGGCCAAAGCTGCGTTCGGCATGCTGTCCACCATCTGGAAAAGCAATGTTATCAGCTGAAGAACCAAGCTACGACTGTTTCGCTCCAACGTAGAATCGGTACTGCTTTACGGGTGAAGTACTTGGAAAGTAGACACCATTAACACTCGCCGACTGCAAGCCTTTGTAAACAAATGTTTAATAATCATCTTGAGGATCTTTTGGCCGAACCGAATCTAAACATTACAATACGAAGGAGAAAGTGGCAGTGGATTTGACACACCCTACGGCGCGAAGACAATGCCATTGCGAAATATGCTATGCAGTGGAATCCGCTTACCCAAGCAGGCAGAACGGCGGGACGCCCTAGGCAAACGTGGCGCAGAACAGTCGAGGAGGAATCGAGCTAATCAAAAGCGTTGCAGAACTACGAACAAGATGGCGCGCAGGCGTTGTTGGCGCCCTATGCCCCCCCGAGGGGTAAAAGGATTAAAACGAACAAGAGTCCTCAGAAGGAGGATGGAAGGCAGATGAATTGTCTGTAAGGATTTCCATAACTACATCAGTCGGTGCTTGAACTGTCGCTTCATTCAAAAGGCTAAGACCCAAAAAACTGGTCCCTTCAGGTTGGGGGTTGTCCTGTCAGGTTAGCCTTACCATGTAAAAATAACAACAAATTGTAGGTATATACACAGAATCTACAAAGTGGCTGTCTAGTTTCGTTCGTCTGTGTGAGAGGAGTACTGCACCAGAAAAAGGGAAGAGAAGAGAATTCTGTGTAAAAAGAAAAGACTTCATGCAACAAAGAAGGTCATGGGACATGAAGAGAACCCACCTCTAGTGAAGATCCAACTCCCTAGTAGACGGTGACTCAGTACTAAAGAAGTCTACTGAACTGAAAACCACAAAACCTTTCTGAGAATGCCGTCCCGCCAAACTCTTTACGAATAACGCCAGCAAATGTTGTATTTTGGTTGCTACGTTGACAAAACAACTGTGTTCAAAATTCGCAACTCGAAGGACCAAATTAGATAATGTTCTATAGAACGTTCATCTTACCAGTTCTACTTTATGGTGCCGAGAAAGAAAGGCAGCTCACAGGTTCGGTCTCACACATACCAGTCCCAGTTTTTACTCCTTGTCAGTTTCATGAATGTTACTGCATTTCCTCCACTTTATGACCTTCTTTTTAGGTTGTAGTTCCTAGCTCATTGTAGCTGAAAGGACTTATAAAACGCCTTCAGTTTTATTTTTATTTTTTAAATTTAAAAGGATAGTACACTCAAACGTTACGGCTTTACGTTGAAGTGCACATTTATACGCGAGTGTAGTTATAATGTGCAATACAATTACTTTCAACTGCTGAGCTTTTGAGTGCAATGCATTAGTAGGTATCGAATAGCAATAGCACTTCATAAGATAGTGTAATCTATTGCAGTGCCCTTCCATGCATTCAAGTGTTAGGTCATTGCTCAAGGGAAATTATTTGCAAAAAAATATTCGTACAAATAGTTTCATTGGCACAGTTTAGTTCCATTTGAAAAATGCAAACCGAGTTTATTGAATCCGAGAAATTATGGCGTGCGCCAGGTCTTGATATCTGTTATTCTGGCCTAGGTCAAGCTATTTTGAATAAACTTGAAAAGGACGATCCAAAGAGGGTTCTTGAAGTGCATTATGATAGTGGAGTCCAGCTTACAGTAGAGGATGTTCGTTGCCAAACAATTGCTGTTGCACAGAACTTGGTACGACTGGGGGTGAACAGGGGTGATATAGTGATATTGTATTCAATGGTGAATGCTAAGGTCACACCAATCACATTTGCCTGTTACACAATTGGAGCGCCTGTAAATTTCTTTGAAACTAACTTTGAAGAAGGTGAGTGCAAGTTTATCTAGGTGGCCAACTTGTAAAATATACTTTGCAGATGCAATCATTCACACTCTTAGTTTGCTCAATCCAACTGTAATCATCTACGAAGAGGAGTACAAGTCTCAACTATTTAAGGCTCTTAAGCAGTTAAAGCTTTCTAAGCTAAGACATGTACTTAGCATTGACTCTGAGACCGAACCGATTGCTGATGTTCTTTTCAAATTCACTGGGAATGAAGACAGCTTTGAGCCACCTGACATTCAAGAACCGGCTAAAGAGCCAGCCACCCTAATGCTTACATCGGGTTCCACTGGTTTTCCAAAGGTTGTTCTGCATTCCCATGCCATGATGATGCAAGGCCTTTACACTTGGTGGCAACTTGAACCAAACGATAGAATCTTTTGTTTCAGTCCGCTGCGATGGATTAGTCAAGTGTCACTGATGATGCAACCGGTTTTCTTTGGGGTTCAAAGGATTTACACCTCCAGGCCCCCTTCACCAGCTTATGCAAAGGATATAATTGATAAGTATAAAGTCACCCATTTCTTTACAGTTCCTGAAATATACTTACGGGTGATAAGGGCTGCTGATGAGTTCAATGACTCCTCGAGTATAGACTCTCTGAAGACAGCTTTGATTGGTGGTGAGGTGGTGAAAGAATCATTGGTAGCATATTCAGCCAAGGTTATCCCTAAATGTAGGGTTGTGAAATGTTATGGAATGACGGAGCTTGCTGGTGGCATCGCCTCAGATGAGCAAATCACCGGCTGTGACGTTAATGGCGGAGCTCTGAAGAAGGGGCTCATGGCGAAAATTATCAATGATGACTACAAGTCACTAGGACCAAACGAAGTTGGAAGGTTATGCTTGAAGTCAACGGTTCCTTTCTTGGGTTATTTGAAAAATGATGATGCTAATAAGGAGGCTTTTATAGCTGATGGATGGTTCAATACAGGAGATTATGGATTTATAAATTCGAACAATTTGTTGAGCATTATCACGAGATATAAGAATTTGATTCGGTCTGCTGGAATAATAGTAAGAAATATCCTTCTCTATGCAAATTTTTATGTTCACATATTTTCTCTTAGGTGATTCCTAATGTTATTGAAAATATTGTGAATTCACATCCTAGAGTGCTTGCATCGGCTCTAGTGGGACATCCCAATCCTGCAAATCCGGTCGATGAGGTTGGGACTGTTTTTGTGGTGTTACGGAGCGGTAAGGACTCTGAAAATGCTGAGGATGAGTTGAAAGAGTTTACTGGGGAAAAATTAACAAAGGAGCAGTTAAAAATTGTTCGATACTTTAAGGTAGTGCCAGAAATGCCACTGACAAGTTGTGGGAAAGTAGATAGGGTTGCTTTGAAAGAAATGGCTATGAAATAAGAAGTCGTTATGCGAAATAAAGAAGCTATATTTTTAGACATTTTATGTAATAATGTAGTCGTTAAAAATATAGAATTTGAAGTAATAAAGTATAATAAGCATTGGCTTATTTGGTGAAACGTTGCTAGATGCGCTTATGAGAGTAGCATAAGGCATAAACTAATTAGCCTAACCTAAATAAATGTAAAAAGTACGTAGCGAAGGAAACATGGGAAGAGGAAACTAGAATGAATTAAATTGAGTAAGGATATCCTTTTGCTTCATCTAGATAGAATAGACTAAATGAAAATAACCTAGTCCGCAGGAAGGATGTAATTCTTAGTAATGAATACGTTAAGGCTGAGTGATGCCAGAGAACCAAAGCTGAAGTTATGAATGCAATCGGAGGGAGTACTTTGCGTACATCCTCAGCACCAAGCTGGATCCGAATCCTACTGCTGGATCCAAGCAACACGGTTAACCTTACTGCTTCCGAAAGGGATTTTTAACCCGAAACCCAAAAAAGCAAAGCGAAAACACACATGCCTTTTTTATGCACCTAAAATTAGGCAATGGACATACCTTGGCGATTAATATCAAAATAAGATGGCGCCATCGTCGATTTATTTTGGGCAAATATTCATTAGTTTTGATTCATTAAGGGTTTCGCCTTCAGAATGAAAAGAAAAGGTCCAAATCTTACGCTTCGTACCCGCTACTACACCGCCAAGTAGAGAAGAATAACTCATTTAATAGAAAACTGATCGCCGTATAGTCTACTTAATACCGTTTTATTCTCGAAATGATATAATTTTGTACAAAAGATTGAACCAAAAGCGTTCTCTCAGTCAGAATCGTTACCAAACTTAATTTTCTTATTTAAAGGCTGTTGTGGAGCGCTCTGCTCTTCTTCTTCATCTTCATCGTTTTCTTCGCGATTAGATCTGTCGTGCATTCCATGTCTGATGAATCGTCCAGCGGCGCTCTTGTCCAAAACGGGTCGAATCGTGTTCCTCTCGTGCACCTGTTTGTCCCTGAGCATCGCTTGCCTAACTCGTGCTAATTCGTTCTTAATTCCATGCTGAAACAAAGAGGAACATTAAATACAAGAGTGTAAGTGAACAAGAGTAGAAAACTGACTGTATTTGGGTCCAATCCTTGGAGTTTCACATACATCCAGTACAGTGAATTTGTGGTGTACGCCAGGTAATTGTCAAATTTAACCTTTTCCTCGGTTGTCAGCTCATCGTAGTTTTTGTAGTTAATTGCTTCTGTTATTGAGGCATCGATATCGTCCAAATTTTTCGAGAAATTATTCACCGTTGTCGTAAAATTCGTATCATTTTTCAATTCACCAAAGTCTATGGTCGACATTGTGGAAATTTTTGTTTACTTTTCCACGAGGAGGGAAATGTCAATTCTGAATTGACAGAGTGAATAGAACAACATAAGGTATGCTACGATAGGAAAGTGGTTAAGGGCGGGTACGCATCTAAAAAGGTTGGTGTATTATTGATTTTTATAATTATAAATTTGATTCGTTAAGTTTTCGGTTTCTTTTGAAGGACAGCCACCAGGACAAAATTCCAAAATGATTTTACAACATAAGAAAGGCATCAAATTAAGAATTTCTTGAACGAGTTAAATTATTAATTAATTCAAAGTAATTTGTTTTACAAATTGAATTGTACTCAATATCACGTAGAGTCCCTGAAACCCGGGGGTTATATACAAGATATATGCAAGTAAGTATGTAAGTAATGCATATAGGTATTCAGTCCAAAAGAAAGTTTGAAAGGACTCAGAACTAAATAAGTATTTTCCTAATTATGTTAACTATATAGTCTTTATATATTTAGAGAAGCAACTCAACGTCTTACAATTGAACAATATTTTGATTGAGTAGATAGATATGTGACGGTGTATGTGCTCTAATTTGCAGCCATTTCACGCATATTCCGGTAAAGTAAAATCTTACCCTTATTTAAGAGGGCTATACATTTTTAATGTACTACCGGTACATAAATTCACGCAAGTATAACACTTTGCAAATTAGTTCTTCAAAATAATTCCTCGTGCCATCCCTGCTTGGGCTCAAGTATACTGACAGCTAAAATGTCAACAAGTTGTGAAAAGCACTTCGCGTAAATACCTTCTTTTTTTGGGGATGTTTAAGGAGACCTTCAAATTCTATAAAGCAAAGTGGCCAGCTCCTGATTTTAGCGATGTTCTGAACTTCGACAGCTCGGCGCTAAAGGTGAGTAGGAATTTCTGTCAGTTGTCATTCGCCTAACACTTGTTTAACGCTCATAGGGTGCTACGGAAGTTGGCCTCGATGCGGAGAGTATATACGAAGGAATACTTCCTGGCCTTACGCCAGTGTATACATGGAAATGCTATGAACTGACGGACCGGCCTGGTTTGCTTTTCATCAAGAATCCATTCACACCACAGGGACAGCGCTACTGGATTGCTAGGTGCCTGCGGGACTATCCCAAGACACCTAACGTCGTGAACCTAAATGCAAAGCTTTTTCCACAGCCTGTCATCGATGATTGGTGGAGTTCCTTCCAAAGTTGCAGCGACAAGGACGACCGCAGGCGGATGAAAGTAGCGATGAGATGGACGACGCTCGGGTACCATCACGACTGGGACAGCAAGCTCTACAGCGAGAAGATGAAAAACAAGTTCCCCGCAGACCTGGCGCAATTGAGTGCGTACTTCTCAAAAGCCCTACAATTGGGAAAGTACTCAGCAGAAGCCGCCATAGTGAACTATTATCCGATTGGAACAACACTGGCTGGTCACACGGACCACTCGGAAGCGGACTTAGAAGCTCCACTGTTTTCTTTCAGGTGAGAGAAGTTAAAGTCACTCAATTGATCTCATGATTCTCTTTCTTCATTTTAGCTTTGGACAGACTGCTGTATTCCTCATCGGAGGAGTCACAAAAGAGGAGAAACCCACCGCACTGTTCCTTAAAAGTGGCGATGTCGTGGTGATGTCGAAACAAAGTCGAGTTTGCTACCATGCAGTTCCAAGGGTGATGAAGGCGACCACAGAGAGTTGGAATGAGTTTCTCACGAAAGAAGGTTTAGTATTTATTCTATTAGTCCTTTTTTTATTTTTTTCTTCTAAAATGTTGAAAATTACAGATGCTCCATTGGAACCACCTAATCCAAAGAAACTTAAATGTGAAGTTGACCCGCCTACCAGCGAATGGGAACTAGATTCTCAGCTGTATGAGCATTGTGCCGATGAGAACTTCTGGAGTCCGTTTCGACAATACGTGAACGATTCTAGAATAAATGTGAATGTCAGGCAAGTCCTGAAAGACGGACAGGAGTCACTGTAACACTATATTTATAAATATATGTATGTCTTTTTGTCAGAAATAGTATTGTTTGGAATTTATAAGGCAGAAGGTTTGTGTTATAAAAAAAATCCTATCAATAGATACCCTAGCCTAACAGAAGGCAACGAAAATACGGATTGAAAAATGCAACTCTACAGCAAACCACTGCCATTAGCGATACTCCATAGCAGTACATAGGTCTTATATGTCTGATGTCAATGCAGTGCATTATCCAGTGTCTAATGTGAATGCTTATACCTGCATAAAAGATAATACTCGCTGACGCGTGGAACTGCATCGGGCGTTCTTGAAGCGAAATAAAGAATCTATTACTGATAGGAAATAGAATAACAGTTAACTCGATAGAAACCCTGCGATGAAATGCCAAAATTATTGATTGGTACATCTTATCGCAAGTACTCAGAAAGCATTATTGTACTTTACCCCTGAACTTGGGCTTATAAACCGCTCAATTTCAGCCAGGGTGATTAAATCGAATTCATTCCCATTACATCAGGTTCAAGGTTCCAAAAGCTGATCACAGTCAGAAGAAGTTTTCATTTGTATCGAGTGGGAGTATTCTAGGAAAGATTGTGATACTTATTTCGGTCATGTAATCTGTATGGTATGCATTAGACCTTGTGTTTAGCCCAATCATAGTTGTGAAATGGTTTGGTGGTTAACGTGTAAAGCTTTGAATTCCACAAAATTTCAGATAAATTATTGTAAAGACTTAAAGACTGCAATAAATTTGTGTGAAGTCTTCAAGTCTTTTGTGAACTCATAAGGTCTTAAAATGAATGCCAAGTAAATTCCAGTGACTTCAGTGCGGCTTCTAAGAATGTGGTGCAATCACAAAGATCTAATTCGCGTGGCTTTAAATCTCTGATTTGGTTAAAATGATTGGTTCAATCAAATAATTAAAAATTAATGGTGGCTTATTTTTTGAAGTCGAAGTCTGAAAGTGAAGTCGATTGAATGAAAATCTTTAATTTCAAGTCCTTGGTGAGAAATCACGGATTGCATTCTTTTACAGGCCTGCTACTGACCATAGCCGACTCAATTGTTAGTTACTGGGCTCATCCCACACTGGAAGCAATCCTGTTTGTAGGATTCCGTCGCCGCCGTGTTTCTTTACGCGCTTGATCTCTGTGCGCTTTGCCTATACACATCTGTCGTGTTGCCAAGTGAATTAGGAACTGAGGCTTAATAGGTTCCTCTATCTATAATCTTTGGATCATCGACCAGCCGCCTCACAAACTTTAAGTGTACCCTAAAGACACGCAATGGCTGACTGTATAAAAGCAATCGAAAATGTGATCGATGTATAAACCAATAGACTTCTTTTGTGGTAAACTCCCATCCCAACATTTGCTTACCGACAAAACCTCTGTCCTCGTAATCTTTAAATAAAAATATCTCTGTATTTTCTGCCGAAATGTACCTTTAAGTTCATTCTCTTAAAATGCGTGTCAGAAGCTATTCGAAACCTTATGTGATTACTTTAAAATCTCGTCCTATATTTACCGAAACAATATCTTCACATCCATAGATAGGTAATTTTCTAAAAACCCAAGGCACAAGCACATGACTACCGCCCAAATTCCCTCAACATGATACATGACCGAAATTTCAAATGTCCTGCAGGCTAATGCTCGTGCATCATCAAAACCATCACATAAATCCCGCATACGATGCATAATTTCATCCTTCCTTCCTCTTTCATAGCCACTGTTCGGCAACACATCCTCTGATATCCCTCGAGCGACTTTCAACATCCAGCTGTATACACTAGAAAAGAAGACCGACCCTTCACATACACAGAACACACGCATTCGCTACAGAAAAAAAAAAAAAAAAGCAACGAATATTATAAGTATAAATCGCAATAATTGGCCAATAAATTCCTTGCGTTCGTGGGACATACAAGAGTCCTCCATATCAAACCGATTGCGGCCAGGCAGGGTGATGATGGAAGCCTTAAATTGAATCTTCAGACGAATTGCAATAATTGCAAGAGCTGACCAAACCATAAATAATATCTTTCAGTCGCCATTGGTTTTTCCTTTTCCGTTTAAAGGAGATGCTTTCAAGGATATTTCATTCTCATCCATTGAAATGGCGAAGGCTATTCGCATCATCATAGGGATATGCATGATTGTGGGGCCATTTACATTATGAATGATTCTTAAATCCTCTTTCAATCCACTTATACGGGGAACTTTAACGGCAAAGGACTTGTGGATTCGGCACGACGGACGACAAGAGGATGTTAAATCCTCTCTCAACTGCAAATGTAATTTCGATAAGCGGATCTCCTCCGAGCAAAAAAAAAAAAAGAAGAACCCCGAGCAACATAGTATGCAACTTGTACATCATGCTGAGAAACTTTTCATCCGCACACCATCCCCTCGAAGGCATTCTTAAGGCAGAAGGAGCTGTAACCGGCAGCCACATGAGGTCAATTACGACCGCAGCCATAAAATCTGACCCCCATCGTCACCTCGCATGAATGTCATATGCATTGGGGATGCTGTAAATGGCAAGCCACCACCCAGTTTATGATGGTACCCCATTTAATTGGCTTCCTTGGTAATGCCTGTGCACTCAAGAGTGAACAAGGATCAGAGAAAAGTGGAGGACCTCCAAGTGCACATTTGTTTCTCTGTCCCTCGTTTCGTCATCGTCCTTCCAACAATAGATAAAACGCTAGTCATGCACATTGTTTTAATCCTCTTAGAAGTAAAGAAAAGGACGAAACAAAAAAAAAAAAGCTCAATCCTTTTTCTGGTTTAAATTATTTTAATTAAATATATAAGCAATCATTTTTTTTGTCACATTTTGAATGAGGAAACACCTCATGTGGAAACTTTCTTGCCACGTTTTGAAAACTGAGATGTAGACACCATGTAAGGACGATGCAGATGAAGGGTATGCACAGGCACTAGGTGACACAAGCCCAGGAGGTCGCAAAGATTAACTCCAAATATGGCAGTCCAATAGGCGAACCTCATACCCAAGGATGTACGCTGTTAAATGGATTAAAAATTAATATGAAAAGAGGAGGATTCATAGGACCAACCTTTGTTGTCTGAACATTCTTCATATCGGATCCTTGTTGAGCTTGAGCCATTTAAATTGATGTATAAAATAAATTATTCAAAAAAGAAAATATATTTTGATGAAATATAAACGATTGTTGCGATAATATAGATTGAAGTAATGAACAAAGGATGCTATATTTGCCTTTCTATTCTCACTGGAAGGTGAGGAAAACAGGAAAACTGAGTTGTATATTTCATGTATGAGCGAAAAATACTTCGACGGATATTAGGTCCCTTATGCGAGGAGGGCGAATGGAGGAGAAGATACAACCGCGAACTCTATGAGCTGTACCAGGATGTGGATGTAGTACAAAAAGCCAAGATACGCAGACTACATTGACTCGGCCACATCGAGCGAATGGACAACAATGCTCCAGCCAAGAGGATCTTCGAATCCCAGCCCCCCAGGTTCGAGGCGGCGAAGAAGACAAAGACCAAGCTGTCGCGGATGTCAGAAAACGTGGTCTTCACAACTGGAAGCAGCGTGCTCGGGACCGCAGAAGTTGGAAGGCAACGATGTCTCAGGCAGGGATTCTACAAGGGTCGGGAGCCCTTTAATTATGTATCTACTTCATATGTAGGTTTCCATTTGTGATAAGCATCAACTCGAGAAAAGCAGAACCTCCAAACTCTTTACTTAATGGTCAACCACTCTCTCCACGGCTCCTAGGTATAAAGGAGTTATTCATGACTGCGGATACTTATACTTACATGTTTATCAAAAGCTTTAATTGATTTTCATTTATCTCTCATGGAGACAGTATAAGAATACCGCTATATACATATCATAGACCAAGTAAATTAGACGGTCAACTGGTATCAAATCTGGGGACATCAGATTGAGAGCTCAATTTTAATGTGATTCAGACGATAACAGACTATGGATACTTCGGGCAAGATAGCTGCACATAGGACAAACTGCCGATAACCCTGATAATATTTTACAACACAGCAATAACTTAACGTCAAAACTGAGAATTAAAGTAATCTGTCACATAATACATATGTATCTTTGTAAAGTAAGCAATATTTTAATATTTATGTATATGGGGTGACATAAGCCGTGTTTTTTTGAAGCCTCCGCAGCCAGTAGAAGCAAATATTACACTTAAAACAAAAACAAGAACCAACTACCAATAAATCTTGATCTTATCCGCATTGGAAACAAATATCATTACCGTTTAAAAGCCACCAAAGGCCCTACCAATGCAAAGCATTAACGCATCCTGATGATTGATCTCAATTCCTATAGATTGAATCCCTCTATCCACATCGTATCCGCCATAAACTACAGTACTCAATTTCTAGGTTTTTTTTTGTAACAAAACTTATGCTGGCCAATTAATTAAGCTCAGCGTCCAGCACATTTTATTTTCAACTTAATTAAGCAACTAAAGCATGGTCAGTCCATCCACTACTCTGGTATGTGTGCCTAACAACAACATCAGCATCTCGCATAATTCGGCAGGGGGTGATCTCGGCCGAAAAAGTCCATAAAGTCCCTGCTGCACGCCGTACAACAGGCAGAGGCGAGTTAATCCATTTTCCCGTAAAAAAATGGCCGTATAAAAGAGATGCAATAAAAAATAATCCGACGCAGATAGATGCACTCCTCCATTCAGAAGCAGCCACAGAGGCGCAGGTAAAGGCTGCAAGTTGTCGCCAAAACGGCAGAGCATTTTGTTGGCGTTTTCCTTCTTGCTTGCTTTGAATGGCGTGCCACATTCAAGAGTGTCGCCATTAAGGACATATGAAACCAGTCTGAGCCGCCGGAAAATCTGTTCCTTTTCGTGGTGCAGTCCTCCTCCTCCAACCCGGGGGACAGACGTCTAAATGTGTGGCAATAAAAGTTTATTACTGCGAAATGGTTGAGTGCCAAAATTTCTCCATCCACAGCACGTTCGTCGTTGTCATCGTGCATGAAGGACTCTGGGTCCTACATCCTTTTTGGTTAGTCATTTTCTTTGTTTTTATTTTTATTTTTTTTGTGTTTGGTTGTAGGAGAGAGAGACGCTGCTGCTCATCATTAAGACCGGGCCTTGTTAATGCAAATTTCCTCTAAACAAAGTCATCATCAGATTGTAGGGCGGGTGGCGACGAAAGAGGTTGACGACAAACATGATGATGAAACAAATGGAATTAGAAGCGCTTCTCTCAACCCTTGGGATAATTTGAATTCGAAATTGTTCGGGGGCGTTAGGACGTCAGGACGTCAGGACGTCAGGGGAAATGTTCGTTTTTTCAGCTTCACTGATCTATTTGAATTGCGTGAAAATTTGTGAGAATTTTCTTCTGAAGAGAAAAGTTTTCTTACAAGCGATGCCGCCACCACCCCGGATGGGCGTAATGAAGTGCTAACAATGTCCTCGAAGTTCACTAATTGACACATTCCGATTGGTTTTTTTTTTCTTATTTTTGGGCTGAGTTTTTTGGTGACCTTTTTTTGACTTCGAAAAATCACTTTGCGTGCGCGCTCGCTCGATATAGCGAAAAGCCTTTTGCACAGTCGAGTGGATTCTGTTCTCCGATTTACGATTCCTTTTGCTTTGCTTTGGGTCATGAATTAATTAACGATTCGCCTCTGACTGTTTGTCTACGAGAAGGAGGCGAACAAGGACGACGATGGCACACAATGAATCAAAATGATATCCGGGCAGAGCATGCAAGTGAATTGAAAAGTTCTCATTATTTTCCATTAATTCATTGCGAGCGGCTATAACGTGACGGCAACAAGGACAACGTTCTCGGTGGTAACAGGAAGACGTCGGAAATTATTTAAATTGGACGGAAAGTTATGAGCGTCATAAAACCTTGACGGCAAGTAGAAGAGACTGATTAATATATTTTTTTTTTTGTAAAATGGGAGAATATACTTCTTATGGATCGACAGGAACGACCTTGTGATATTCTTCCCTGGGTAAAGCCATGTGGCGTAATATTTGTACAAAGAAATTGATAGTTGGTATTTGGCTAGAGAAACAGAAAAAATTTATGCCTCAAGAAGCTCTTTAATGATGAAGATGCTGTTCCCAAAAATCTTCAATATAAATTTGAAGTGACTATTGAATATAGTCTTTCGATGGATTAAATTTGGGTTAAACTTAAGGCTGAACTATATGTCAAAATTCTACGTTCAGTTTCCTTCATTACTCATTTTCATAAGTTACCCATAATGGGAGTATGCGTTTCGAAGCACCTGTCAAATAAATAGTTTCGTTGGTTAATTTTGCGTTTTTCGATAAAAAATTTCAATTGTTTTGAGAAAATAAATAATATAACTAATTGAAAATTTAAATTAGATGCATTTTGCACGTTCTAAAATTTCTCCACCTGACTGCCGCATTTTTATAAGTGAGAGCGAATGGATTCGCACTTTTGGAAGTGAGAAAAAGTGACCGAAACTGGCCGAAAACTGAACGAATCGAAGCCAAAAGCTATTATAGTCGCTCAGCACTAATCCTGTGTATTCGCACTGTTTTGGAAGCGTACTGTATTGTGCAGTCCCTTCACGAAAAAGGGATTTTTTTTTTTTATAAAAGAAGTCTGCTTATTTAACATTGAGTGCCTGGAATCGTATTGCCTACTTTATGGTAAGGCAAGAGTTGGTAAAATTTAAATAGTAAAAGTGAACTAGTAAAATTTAAATAGGTTTCAGGTTTTGCGGAAGTTTTATCATTTACAAAGGGCGCTGCGAAATTACGCTGCTGGAAATAACGCCCAAAAGTTTACACACAGAACAACAAAAATTTGATGTGTTTTGGGCGTAATTTCACGTTTTGGGGCATTATTTCATATGCAGGGTATTGGATTTTATTTTTTTTCATTATGAAATGAGGCCCCAGTTTCTTAGAATGAAACTAGATCAACAACATTTTTTGGGCCTTATTTCAGTAGTTTTTTTATAGGTATATGTAAATATATACACTTGTCTTCTCACAACTGTACGTATTGTGCGTGGTATACATTTCTACACGTATAAAAGGGACCAACAGTCTTATGCCGTATCCGAAGGGCAGATGGGTATTGAGAAGTTTTCTCATGACAGTTATACACCCAAAAAAATAAGCGCTGTAAATTTTACAACTGAAGGCAGTAGATTTAACAATTCATTGTAGATTTGGATATTTAACAGCGAATCTGGTTAGATTAACAAATTTTTGTAGATTTAACAGCGAATGCATTCATTTTTACAACAAAGTTGTTAAATCAACTACAATCCCCAATTGTAAAATCAACAGCCATTGTCACTTTCGGCTGTAAAATCTACAGATATGAATTTGTAAGATCTACATCAAAATGTTGTAGAATCTACAGCTATTTATTGGGGTAACTACAGCAGGAGCTGTAGAAATTACAACAAGTTGTAAATTTGGCATCTATTACGAAAACGTAAAAAGTAGATACCATTTGAGAATATTCGCATGATAATTTTCAAAGGCAATGGCGTTGAGATAGTGTATGCAGTCGCCGAGTGAGAGGTTCCACGTTTAACCCCAGCCAGATCCAAACATTTTTCACAATTTGGTTTAAACACACACTAAGTGTATTTCTTGGACAAGAACCATCTAATTGGATTGTAAAAGCTTATTTCCACCCATTTATCGCACCATACTAATAAACTAGAACTTTAAGCTTAAGTGGTGCTATCTACAGCTGTTCGGCAGCAAAGTGCTGTGAGATCTACAATTTTACCTGTCATTTTCACAACTAGATTGTTAAATTCACAACCATACCTCTGTAAAACTTACAACGAAAATTGTCGGTTCGACTCTGACAATGAAGCCAGTAGAATCTACAGCGTTTTACTCTATTTTTACAGCACCTTTTTTTTTGAGTGTACTTTTGAATGTTTGACAGCAATGGCTGGGGCTGGCCGTGAAAAAAACTTTAATGGTGTTTTTCTGGATTCGAACTTGGGAGCTCATGTACAGTAGTCCAACGCACTTACCACTGAGCCACGGCACCACTGATCCAGATGCACAATAGCCCTTAATTATTTTTCGCCGGTAAGGTCCTATGTATCAAACTTTAATGTATTGGGGTAGATTAGGGCCAATATGGATGGAAAAACTGTCTTCATATCAGACCATCAGAAGTAATCAATTGACTGGCAGCCTGTGACTAATCTGCAAAAACAGATAGACGTGTGCAAGGCACTGTTCATTAAGAAATATCCAATTTTAACTTCCCCCTTTGTAGAACTTTATTTTGCTTATCATTACAAATTCCATGCTATATTTCCGCCGCTTCGGCGAACCCATTGAGAATTCCAATTTTAAATAAATTAACTTTGATTGCTATTATCTACCACCATCCCCGTCATCATCAGGACTACCACAACAGCCGACCACCGCGGCGGCCTCCAATGATGATTTTCCTAATTAAATATCTACTACGTCGATAGTAATTCAAAATGTAAATATTGCCAACTAATCCGCGTGAACCTCATCCGCCAGCCAGCGACTAAATAACCAATATTTGCTATCGCAGAACCAAAGGACTAGTCCGCTTCGATTGTTTATCGTCGGGCGTATCATTAAAATACGATCGCATCGCACGCACACATGTTGCATGGGATAGGATACCATCCAGCTCATCCTGCGTTCGCTAATCCGTAAACAGAATACCATGAGCGTGGTTGCTATCTGATGTCCAGTAGTCCGAGCCACAAGCATTTCTAGTTTATTTTTTTTTTGCTATTTTTATCCGGACAATGGGATGAAAAAAAAAGAAGGAAAATTAGTGCATTTCCCGGTCGTTTGCTCTGATGAAGTTTAGCTCTCATTAATTAGCAATCATAATGATTCCAGTCGTTCGAACACAGGAGCGGGGCTTTTTAGATGTGTTTACCATTAAAAACAATGAATGGCTATAGACAAACTTAATCTCCTGTGCAACGCAGTAAAATCACTCAATCGTGAAGCAGCAACGATGGGATCTAATTTGTGTGTGGTATGGGCGATGAGGCAGGATATAATTTTTTAGTACATCCGCTATTCGACGTCTATCGGTGCGTATACGTAACCTTTTTTTTTTTGCAAATCATCATAACGAATAGAGGGGAGCTTCACAATGAACTTGTGGACCAGTCTAGTCCTAGTGCTTAAGTTGCTCTATGACACATGTGCATTTTGGCAGATAAATAGATGAAGCCCATTAGGACACCTTACTCACAACAGGTAGCCCTCATCAACGAACAATAACATCATGTACATCTTAATGAAGCAATTTCCGATTTACAACGCGATCGTGGTTATACAATTATAATCCGAGTTCCTATCTTCCTCCCCAATCCCCTGCCTCCGATGCCATTTATGCAACAGAAATTTCTCTCATTTAAACAAATCACCATTGTAATGACGCAATTTAACAAAATAGCGTTGCACATAGACTGGGAAGTGGAAAAAAAAGAAGCTTAATCCACCACTGCACACAAATGAAATACATATCCGCCTTCTTGCACCACAACAAAAAAGTGGTGAAGAGAAATGTTCCTTAAATTCCCTCGGAAAGAAATTGCGGTGCACCACACCATCAACCAATTCGCGGGCTCTTATTTCAGATCTCCCTACCAACAGAACAACGATGCCTTGTCTGCTTATTTTTTTTGACGGCTTGAGGTTCTTTCTTTTCGAAGCAAAGCATTTCGACCATGACCACCACCATCGTAATCATCATCGTCGTCGTCGTCGTTGTTCCACCCGTTGTGTGTCCCCTTGGTAGTAGCAGTACTAGTGGACGCTAGCTGCGCGAAGTGTAGTGTAATGCAGAGACGAATGAAATGGGAAATGGGTGGTGCTGAAGCTAAAGCTGGTGTGAGCTCAACGAGAAGAAATGAAGGATAATAAAAATTTGTGTTTACTTAATTCAAAATGTTGGGGAAATAAAACATTTTTCCATTTGGGTTATCCTTTGGAAGCGCAATAAGGAAGTTGGGCAAAAAAAAGTCTCTTGAAACGAACACATATAAACAGATTAGGGTTTGTGTAGTAATGCCGTTGCACATAGCATACACTATAAATATTATATTGGGGAACTTACTTATGTCATCTATTCCTTTTTGGATCATAGGACGTCTACAGCGTGTATGCGCACAGTGGCAGTTAGACTGGGGAGATGCAAAGTGTCACCATGCAATTTTTTATTGGTACTTAGCAGTGTATGAACCAGACATAGAGGAATCGTACATCCCAACTCAAGTTCCTCGTCAAAGCTTGGACCTCTACAAAATGACAGGAGATGTTGAGAGGGACACGGAAACAGCTTAGGAATAGACACATTGGCATCGTTGGACAACTGATAGAGAGAGAATTTCTTGGGAGTTTTATCCCTGTCGAACTAGACATTACATCTTTATCTATGGACTGGTCAAAAGCCAAAAGGCACAATCATTCAACGAAGAAAGTGAAATAAGTGTAATGAGGCACGTGAAAATTTTGTTCGTGTTGGTCCTATTTCCTTTTTTAAGCGACGTAAGACTTTCGTGGCTAAGGAAACTATAGACAGAGAACCTAAAACAATACCTGATGCATGAGGCTTCATAGGAAATTAAAAGGCTAAGTTATAGAGATTAATGCATCCTAACGATGTAGCATCCTAGATGTAGCTGAAGATGGTTTGTGGAGATTTTACAATGAGTTCAATAAGATCCCAGCACATGGGTATCAAGTGAAGAAACTGCGCTTCTGGAGCCAACTCTCATCTTAAAATTGTTAAGAGAAACAAAACTTGATTGAGTATCGCCAAGACTCTCGAAAAAGGATTCTAAAAGGAATCAAAGTGAGAGGGGAATTTGATGAGGATTACATATTTCCAAGCGCTAGTAGATAGAAATCCCTATTCAACCGTCCATCTTGCGAATCTGTTTTTGTGGGATATTCTATGTATAATAATTTGACGGTTAAGTAGTCTGTGGGAGCAAAGCCAGTTCTCTCGGTAGAGAATCTAAGCTTTTATTATGTCCATAGAGTAGAGCTATCAAGCACCTGGGCCTTGGATTCTAGTTGCATTATGTGAGTTAATGTGAAGATGTAAAAGGTCCCTAAGAGCATTTGAAGCAGTCGACCGCAGAGCTTCTCTAGTACCTGTAATGCTATTCTTTGTGCCCTGTTCAGTTTGGCTATGTTATAGGCTTTGTTAAGGGCCCATATGTGAGGATTGGGCGTTTTATGGCAGTGGGCATCTAAATGGTCAATTTTGTTTGCATAGGTACTTAGCATAGGATGATTAGCTGACCATTTAATCAAGGAAGCATAAAATAAGTTTTTATCGGTAGCAAGGTTCAGATCCACCGATCGTTTTTTTAGGGGTAGTTCATCGTTATTCCCATTCTACTTTAGTAGTCGCTCTGATCGCGCTTTTCTCCTGAGGCCTATACCACAAAACTACAAGTACTACAAGTATGTACAAGTAAAATTTTCGGTTAAAACCACCATCGGATTATGGTTCCAATTGCGTAGTACTCCATCGTACGTTCGACAAGGTTGGATCCAACATTGTTCCCTGCGGTAGTCCTTCTTTCATATTGTATATTTTCGGCCCTGCTGTTTTTCTCCTTTCACTTGGTTCCCGATATGGCTTCGAGTCGAATTACTGCAGTCGATAAGGAGGGGGTAATGAGGAAGTGAATTACCGCAATCGATATTGAGTGAGTGCGTAGGACCCGTATACTCATATGTTTATTGTTTCACTCAAGAGCAATAATGAACTGTAACGTGTACTGTGTTCCCAATTTCGGTACTGAATACTCGTTTATGAGAGCGGAAAGGCCAAATTCGTTCATTGCGATAGCGAGTTACTTGTTTTCGATTGTTGTAATCCGGTTGCAGGATTCTTGTTCTCATATCTTTGTTCAAGGGTGTTCGAATGAAATGACGTACTCTAACGTGTACTGTCATCTCAAATTTCGACGGATTTTGCTCGATTACGAGAGTTACATCTCGCCTCATCACATTTCGATGACAGGTTATTCGTTATCGATTGTTGTTATTCGGGCCCAGATGATGGCTTCATCCCCTAGTTTGTAGAAAACATCTGGTGGTAACTGCCAACTCTTAAACTTGAGTCCACCGTAATTTTGCGCCTCTGCCAATAAAATTACAACTTTTTCATAATTCATTCCTAAATTACCATTCCATTTGACAATAGCAAAACAAATGCAATTTACCCTAGTCCGTAGTAATAGATAAAAAAAAAAGGAAAATCGCCTTAAACGAGTACAAAAGCAAAACGAATGGTTGCTACCAAAGAAAGGATTATTATGTTCGCTCTGTCATAAGGTGATGAGGACAACTACACCACGACGACGACGACGACGACGATGGCGCTGCGCTGCTGTTGCTGGTGTGGCTACCACAAAAGCGGGCACACAGGTGGATACCTTTATTATAGCTACTGCTCCATCTTTCTTTTTTTTACTGCAGCTCCTGCAGCTGAATCTTTTTTGGTCATTTGTGAATGAGTTGATGCAAAAATGTAAGAAAGAGAGAGAGAAAAAAAGGAAACAGAGAAAATTGCTTTCTCACGAATATTAGCGCCTCGCACGAAAAGGTTAAAATAAATGAGAGAGTTTACCCAACCGCATTAAGGTGTTGCTACTTGTAACTCTGGTATATTTTTTTGTATATACTTTTGTTGTTGTTATAAAAGTCTAGATTGAAGATCCTTTTCTTCTATTTCAAGGTTTTCTTGTGGGTGAAGTCTTAGTCACGAGAAATGCATTTGTTTTGTCCAAGAGGAATTTTGAACAACTCTTTTTAGAAAGGTGCATTCTGAACCATAAATCCTTTTCAGCATTCCTTTTAACCAAAAACTGTCACTCTTGGCAGTAAAGTTTAATTAACTAATCCCATTTCGTAAAGTTTGTCAATCAAACAAATCGTCTCAATTCGATAGAAATGCATGTAAAATTTCTTAAGCACGTAAAAATCCTTTCAAAGCACTCGCATTCCATTTTGTGTAATTGAAATCATTTCGAGTACTTTTCGCGATTCTAAATCGCGTTGCATTTTGAAATCCTTTATATGCTAATGTAATTATCCAAAGTACATTCTATTGCCAGCATGAAGATGGGGATTTCTTCACTATCTGTCTTTTTCTCTCTCGCTGTGCCTGATCCATTTAAAGTCGAAGGACAACGAAGGATAATAGTAATAATCTGAAGATCTAGATAACCACGAGCATTTCCACTGTTTTTCTTTTGATACCATGGTGGTGGTGGAAAATAATTTTGTTTTTGTTCTTGTTGAATACTTATTCAATTTCTTTAAAAGGACATCCCCATCATCAGTGTGGTCTCGTCAAAAGAAAAGTCCTTATGCGTTGCGAGAACCATTATGCGGTTTGCATTATTTTGTGTTTTGTGGTGGTTTTTATCTTTACTTCGTTTGCTTGCTTTCGTCGTTGTCCTTGGGAAACATGTCAACTTTGTAGGTACTCTTATCCTCTTTTACATTCCTTCTCCTCGTGCCTGTAGTTCTTTTTTTTTTTTTTTTCTTCTTTTCTTCTTTTTGTGTTGCAATGTTGCACTCGACCGAGAGTCGTTTGAAATTATTTTTTAATGCACTAAAAGTCATTTGCATCCAATTTCGCATTAACTTTGACTCTAAAGGTACTTTGCAGAGAAAAGTTAGTCCTGCCTGCCTCGAGTCGGTGTATAGTGTCGTCCAGTTTGCCGGCATACGGTACGAAGGACATTATGCCCTGATAGTGCGGTGAGGTTGCTTCTCGTCCTCGAGATGATCATAGTTGTGCGACATAAAACAAACATTAAAAGTGTCATCGTGTTCAGTTGTAATTGCACTAGATATACACAGAGAAAAGGACACTCTGCAGGAGGAGGAGATGTGTGATTCTGCACCAAAAAAGGTGTTGTGCATCATTTTGCATAATTCCTGTGTACGGCAACTCTTGAGGAGAGTTTTGTCCAAGCAAAAGAATAAAGAAAATTACACAACAAAGTGGGTAAAGTTGATAATACACTCGGGTGGTCAGTGGCACGTTCCTAAATTGCAGTGGCATTATAAATTGCACAACCAATTGTAGAGGTGGACCGAGTTAATTGAATTCTGAGGTGTAAATGTCAACACTGTCCGGCGAAACATAAAACCAATTTGGCTATCTATTGGTTGATCTAAATCGCTTTCGGACTCAGCCAACTGGTTAGACTCAGACAGAGGACGGAGGACAGAGTCAATTAGAGATTGATATCTAAATCCCTGTAGATGTTGGCGCACCTTCATTTGATTGGCTTAATATATTTTACTTAATCGAGTAAGTTGTTTGCAATCAATCTGACTCGAGAGCGAGAGAAAGACGATCTTGTGCCCTGAGTTAATCCTCGGAATGAAAATACATAAATCAACGACCACATTCACTTCTTCGTCACTCTTTTTTTGCATTTGCATCGTGGTTGGGAGCTATAAGATATTGAATGTAATTTGAGATTCTTTGGACTAAATTGCAAAGGGGCAATAAAAGAGAATAGTGATGAGCGGATGGATCTGGCTGAATGCGCAGT
The DNA here is from genome assembly GCA_949716465.1 of Chalcosyrphus nemorum. Classification (NCBI taxonomy): domain Eukaryota; kingdom Metazoa; phylum Arthropoda; class Insecta; order Diptera; family Syrphidae; genus Chalcosyrphus; species Chalcosyrphus nemorum. The sequence continues at coordinate 2,309,158 of OX454332.1, forward strand.
TAGATTGCGAAATCTGGGTGTGTTTAGCAATAAATGGGGGTTTTAGATGAAATTAAAGGATTTGATTAATAAATTTTGAAAATATTTACCATGTAGGTGCTAAGTTTGTGGGATTTACGTAGTCATTATTCGTAAGTGAATGAGTAATGTTTGCGACAGGTGCGCCAGAGAAACTAACTGGCCCACCCTTTAAGTCGGTATCAGGACACGTAGAAGATGAAAGGAATGGCGCAATGTCGCACTTGCTAGAGACTGATTGGATGATAAACGATTAACAACGGCCTCGTAGTTCCCGATAGGTGTTGGTCCATTAAGTAACGAGAAAGGGCAACTGCAGCCGAAAAGTTAGGAGCTTTGTTAGTAAGCCCTACTCCCACCTCCTCGTGGTGCCATCTGGGAATTTCTTCGGAAATCGCTTACGGGAGAGGACGAATGCCGAGTTTCCTGCGGCACAAAAAGGATTAGTGTTGGTTGGTCTGTGCCCAGCGAGCCTCAATCGTAAAAAACCGGATTGCTCCGAAGCGCAGAACAACGCCTCAAATGCGAACGGATAAATTGTTGACGACCTCTGGCTATCGACAAGTCCTCCGGGACTCACTCCAAGAAGGGCCTCATAATGCCAGGTTCCTCCAAATGGAGCACGAATCCGCACAGTATAAGATAGACAAGACATCTTAGGGTTGAGAGAGATAAGATGGTTTGATGCCGGGGAATACCTCTCCCCAACAAACACACTCTACTCTGGTAAGCCAGTTTGACGTAGGATGTACGTCAAGGAAACATACTGTCACCGCTGTTTTTTTAGTGGTTATTAGTGATGTTCTCTGTGCAGCATTGACGGAAGGACACCATGGAATTCGCTGGACTATGACATTTTACCTTAAACACCTAGACTACGCTGACGATGTTTGTCTACTTTCACATCGGATAATGGACCTCTATCTCATGGCCCAGAATCTAGAAGTTGAGCCAAACAAAGTTGGAACAGGAAGTCGAGAAAGTTAACAACTTTCAACACGGGATGCCCTAGGCAAACGTGACGCAGAACAGACGAGGTTGAATCGGGCTCTTTAGAAATGAGTGGAGGAGAGTTCAAACGCGTTTCAGAAGTACGAACAAGATGGCGCGCAGGCGTTGTTGACGCCATATGCCACCCGAGGGGTTCAAAGAATCGTAGTAAGAAAGTAGAGACTGATACTCCATGTATAAGAAGGTGAACCTCTGCGTCTTGAGCATCACTCCAATTGCGAAGTTCTGTGTTGAGTTGAATTCTTCGTGGGCTAAGTTGCTGAATTGTACAGCATCCATATCGAACAGTACCCCAAAGTTTAGAAAATTTCTTAACTTTTTATCTGGTTCTCATATGTATGTGAATGTTTTTATTAGAAGGTATTTATCGCTAACCACCTCTCTCACACAGAAGGATTCTTTAAGTCATTTAAGGTTAAGTGTTTTGAATTCCTTCCAGGTTCTTGGAACATATTTTAGCATTTCGAGCACAGATTGTGTAATACAATTTCTGCTCCAGCAACATAACCAATCGAATGCTATTCATCTCCGATGTCCTAGATTTTATTGCCTTATTGTCCTATCTAGTGTCCACAGCCATATGTAGGGTGTCAAAGGTTCCAAATTAGATGGCTATTCTTCTGAATATGACATATATATCTTGTATGTACTTAATAGAAATTCTAGCCTCTCCTCATGGCAGCCAGCCCTTCTTCCGATTCCAGTTTTGGTACTTGAACATTTATAGTAAGAGGAAAAGGGTGGTATCAAGTCTCACTTATGCTAGTATCTCGAGATTGAATGTAAAAATTCTTGCCAAACCGTGACTAATCTTACATTAAAAGGTGTTCAATTAAAATATTAAATTAATCTAAAAGGCTCTTCTCACCATCCGTTGAATAACTTAAATTTGCATTTTTATAAATGTGATTAAACTCACCTTATTATGCAATTCAATCCAGTTTCCAACTCAATCCCAGTTCGACGACCACACGTAGGTATCAACCGTGCAACAGGAATGAATCTCTTTCACAATCCAACACCATTCAGATGAGAGAATAAAAGTAGTAATTCCTTTAACATGCACTGAGCAGCTTGTAACACTCAAACTTAATCACATCAGTGTAATTTGTTTTTATCCTGCATTCAGGATGACGTGCAAAAATCTGATTAACCTAAATTTCCCATTTTTATTTCCTCGATTTCCCTTACAAAATCCTCCCCAATAAAAATTCCTGTAAACATATTTTCATGAATAAAAAAAAAACTAAATGATTCACAAAAACAGTGCGCTCGCGATACACAAAACGAAAAAGGAAGCAGAAAAAAAGGGAGATCCCATCCCCCGCGCGAGTTGAGGCATCATCGCGCGCTCCATTTCAATGGAGCAGCGCACAAAAACGAGCGCGAAATTAAATTAATGATGGATGTTATTTGCGCATTAAATAGAATTAATTAAAATTTTAATTAAAATTTTATGTTGCCAGTGTATGTTGCGTTGCATGTCTATTGACAGCACACAACTCGCTCGTTGAGCGTTCATTGAATGAGGAAGGAATCCAACGCCAACCACTACTGCCACCTTCTTTGTAGATATGTAGTGATGCCACTACATCAGCAACGAATGTTCTGTGTTTTTTTTTCCCCTAGAGTACTAAAACTAAAAGCCACTACACTACATCTCTCTGAGCTGAAACGCGATAGAACCTTGACATGTATCCTCGCTGTAGCTGCCGTATGGCAATCGAGATGATGGATTTATGTTGACAATGCGGTGTCTAATAACTCGTGCGTTTTTATATTTCGTATCTGCGGTACTGCGGAGCAGATTTGTGCGAATTCTGCAAGAGCAGCAGCTCTGGATGCGCAGAATTTAAATGCAAATGATGTGTGCATAAACGAGCAGGGCCCTGTGGCTGTTGCGTGAAATTGCCATTCAACATACACAGGAGGGACATTAACTTGCCATACAAGCTCGTCGCGGTCAGTCATCGATGTCAAATGGAAATTAATTGAGATTCTTTTTGGTCGAGCCGATGAAATCGTCGGAGAACATCCTTCGATGGCCATGACATTGCGGAAGATAAGATGAAGCAGTCGTGGCTCCCGCACGGTGATTGATATTGGGTACTGTTGATGGGTAACCAGATACGCAGCGGAACATTAGCGTGTTCCAAGAAAAAAGAGAGATCGTAGACATTGTATGGCTAGGAGAAGTAGTTGAAGCTTGTACATATAGTGCCAGTGGATTGAATTTTAATTTCTCAAAACTTCACAGGTTGTGATGTCACTTTCGAAGTACATATTTAGAAATGTACCATCTGTATGTGAGTAGGATCATCAAGGAGAATCGTGATAAAGCCATAAAAGTATATTTTTATCTTCCTTTTATGCTGACATAATAGCCAGCCATGAGCTAAGGGTGCGGGCCAAGCACATTTTCGGTTTTCATATTGGAGAATTGATTCTATATATGTGACGCAAGGTCAGGGCAGAGTTTGCCTTAACTTTTTCAAAATAAGTTCTTCTGGCCCATATTGAACCAACTCCTCGCTTTAACGCCTAACAGCTTTCGAGAGTACACGGGTCCTCATAGCTAGCGTGATTCTAGCATAATTAACATTTCGCCGGTGCGAACTGTTACCAGAATCAACAAAAATTGAAAATTCTTTCCTATAAACGCCGGCTTAAGGTTGTAAAAGCCAGAAGTGGGTTCACCGTAGACGCGCCCAATCTTTGCTTGCTTTATTTTTAACCAGCGTGCACCAGCAGCCGGAAAGCGAGAAGTTGGTTTCTGACCACTGGTACGTCCACAGTGGGACAATCAAGGTTGTTGTACTTGGCTGATAATAAGCAATTTCAAAACTTCTGTGAAATTCGAGAGTTCGAACAAATTATCTATCTTTAAACGAAACGAAAACATATGAAAAGGCTACAATCCGTTTGGAGCGGATCGTATGATACCCTATCCCCAATATACTTCCTAAGCAACAACCAAAACACAAATTTTTTCAATAAGTGGGCGTGGTATTGGCCGGATTTTTTTAAATTTTTCAACATATACTGTATTTTGCTCCCAAGAAGAGCTATTATTTCGATAAAACCTTTAAAAAACATTTTTTTTTTATAAAAACACCCCTGAAAACTGGGCGTGGCTATACACAATGTTGTGAAGATATGTAGAGTAAGAGAATATCTACATATTACCTTAAGTAAGTTTTATCGAGTTTCATGTAAAATTACTGAAAAAAGAGATTTTTTCGAAAAGTGGGTGTTGCAGTGGGTGGATTTTAAACATTTTTACACTTGTATTGCTTACTTTTCTTTTCTTTACTGTATACGAGGTACAAAATTTCATCAACCTAGCTCAAAATTTAAGGCCCAAAAACTGGTGACACACGGACGGACGGGCGGACGAACATTGCTCAATCGACTCGGCTACTGATGCTGATCATTTATATACATATATACTTTATGTGGTCTATCTTCAATATTTCTCTATGTTACAAACTATGTATTAAACTTAATATACCCTTAGGATAGGGTATAAACAGCGAGCGAATGATGACGTTTCGAGTTGTGGGTGACATAAGAATTTATGTAAATTGTGAAACTCATGTCCGGCTCACATTGAACAGACAATATTGTATCCCACAGCACTTCAATAAATATCAAATTTAAGCGAAATGCTGGAATGTCAAAATTTTTTTTAAATAAACAAAACTAATAAAATGACTAAAATGAGTTGAATATTTGTGTAATGTCTTTCCTTCAAATTTATTTGAGTTTGTGGCGTTGCAACGTACGCAGGTTACAGCTAGTATGTTATAATTGTAATATCAGTCAAGATATTCGTTTGACTCTTAAATTTTGAACTAAAGATGTGGGTAACAAAAAGCTCTTGCATACCGAAGGTTATTTATTGGAACTCATCATAATCGAAGAGGAAATTGGAAAATGTTTGTACAAGTTAGGCCTAGAGAATACAAATTATTTGAAATAGAGGTCGACAATTGTATCCTATAAAATGTTTAGCAAAAAGGCAGAATCACTTGGTGAAACCAGTGTTAAAATTCTAAAAAAGCTTAGGCAAATCTAAGCGTTAATAACTCAAAACTAATTTTGATGATATCATAACTTGGCCCGTTTACACAGGCTGAGTTTAGAAAACAGTGGGAAATACGGTATACTTGGTTTACTAAATTGGTCATGTCAGGCCATCTGTCTGTCTGTTACCAGTTCTTTGAGCCATGTAGATCGATGATATTTTGTTTACCACGTCTTTGGAAAAGTGAGCAGTACAAGCGTAAACATTTTCGAAATCTTCTGACTGACACGCCTACTTTTAACTTAATTTTTTTAGGTAAATAAATTGACGATCTACATATGTATAGGAAAGCGATAGGTTATTAAACTAACCGTTTCAGAGGGATGTCACCATTTTCATAAGTTTGTTTTAGCATTTGGTAAATAAATAATGATAAATTTAAATATGTACATATATGCACTATACATATGCTTCTCTGGTAAAAATATTTTGAATCACAAACATCCAAGTCGCTCTCAGTTTTCTGGCAGGTTAAGAGTGCTTTTGGAAATACGTGCCGCTGGTCACTGAAAAAGTTCCTCTAGATCTATGTACATATACCTATGGCCATTATAAGACTATTTCTGGTTTATGTGTCGTTTGTTTCGCGGAAGGGTCTTTCTCGTAAATACGTTGTTGCGTCTTGCACCAAACTACAAAAAACAGTTTGTCTCGGTTGGATTTAAGTGGACTCTAACAAACTAAAACGCAACTTACAAACGTTCGGAACACTCACACAATATGTGAAGCTAAGGGCAGTTAAAACAGCTCCTACTAGGTATTTTCACACTCATCACTCTATAGCGTATTCAGAAATAAATTCCGCCATTTAAGGCAAAATCGAATCGAAAATTCTGAAAACACAAGATCACATAGACAATTCTTGTGACACTGTTAGTCTCCCTTAAAATGTCCAACCAATATTCTCCGTAAAAAAGTTCATCTCTGATAGACCTATTGAAAAGCTTAATTAAAAACAGGTTTGAGTTGAAATCCAATCATAGTTAATGAAAAGAAATAGCCCTTCGAACTAATTTACTCTCTTGTTCTTTTGACCGTGTCACCGAGCAGTCAATCTTCCATCGTATCAATACAGATTCATCTATTCACTGCCTCGTGGGTTGAGGCATATCAATTCTACTTTCTTTTTCCTAGTTTCTCTCAGCACTACTGACAAATTGAAGTAAACTCTGTTCTTCCAAAAAAGAATAGAAAAGAAAAAGAGCCCACAGTCAAAATGGTAGAGAAATCCAATCCATTGCTCCATTCTTTTGGGGCATGAGAGCATAGGAACACAGCATACGAACATCGAGTCTTGTGCAGCCTGCGAAGCGAAAAGACTTTGCAACTACTTAAAATTCACATTCATGTGACAGTTGCTTCTCTACTCTTTTTTATGCCATCTATTTTCAGGATAGGGTAGGGTAAAAAAAAATCCTTCAAAAACTCTTTAAGGTTAGACACGGAACAAAGAACGACGAAAGGGGAAAAAAAGTTTCCCCCTCTCTTGCGATACCACGCGTTGTAACTATCTCTGCCTGGTAGCAATTTTCGTGAATCCCAAGTAAATTGTATCCTCTTCGTCCTTTCAGTGAGAGACTTAGTCACGATTGCAATGGCACAACTCGAAGAATTCGACTTTGTATGCATATGCATGCATCCTCGGGTACCAGGATAAGAATACCAAATGGCAGGTGATGGAAAGACAATAATTCACATCCTTAGGAAAATGGTAATTTTATTGGACCCAAAAAAAAAAAAAAAAAACTGTGGAGCTCCCCTTCAGGTATAGTTATGTACGTATATAAGGGAATGTGGGAGTGTGGGTGCGCTGAAACTTCGTTATGCTAAATGTCGATATTGTCAGGAATTAGAAAGGACTTAACATACAGAACTGTCTCACATGCAACCGAAGAGAGATTGTGCTGCCAGATCCCACTGACGCGACCTTAGGGTATAAATCAATTGGATTTCGTTTCGGGAAGTCATTCTCTTTTGGAGGGTTTTGGCATTTTTATTTCCGGATGCGGCGGAAAATTAAATTTTGGTTGGTCGCCAGTTGTCGATTGATGAGCGATGAGCGATGGTTTGAAGAAGACAAAGATTTAAGGTTTGATTTTATCCGACAGACTGACGCTTAAAGGAATTTACTTCCTATTCCAAGAAGATTTGGTGACTCTCTGCATAGCACAGAAATCATCTGCGGTCACAGGTGTGCTGCGTCTAATTATGAATACAAAATACGCTTGCTGGCATAACAAAAGATTGGGCTTTGTACTGGATGTTCCGGGAGGTTCGGCTTTGTTGTTGTTTTACACCTGGGGTTGACATATAAAGATCCTTTTGGTTAGAGCAATGCAGTCTACTACATCCATACTCTGGTACAGCGCAGAGAGTGCCAAAGTATTTGTCGCTTGAAGCTGCTTTGCGCAGCTTCGTGCGTTTTCGGAAAAGTTCGAAACAGAGACCTAAAGGTCCTCTCCGAGACCTCATTTTCCGAAGAATAAGTTTTTATATACTAGAAGATTGGGAGAACGGTTTTTCATTCGTTTTTTCAAGAAGTGCCAAGAAATGTCAAAGCTGTACAATCCCTTTTAGGATTAACTGGGTCTTTCTGCAAATTAATAAGCAAAGTCTGCAAATTTTCGCAGATTGCAAAGCCGTTGACAAACTTATTGCGGGAAGATACTGAGTTTAAAATGGGTCAAGGCATACGCACGCATTCCGGCTTTTAAAAGAGTCATTATTCAGCGACCCCGTTTTGAGGAACAGAGAGGCGAAAACTGAAATACTTACAGATGCCCCGAAGGATGGATTTGCTGCGCCACTGTTATAGTGGTTCGAAGGTCCGTTGCATCCCGTATTCTTTTCAAAAAGACCACCGCCCACGGCAGCATAGCTTTGTACAAGAGGCTTAAGCTTTTACCTAGCGTTTAAGAAGTTACGTCAGTATATACTGGGCGTTTTATTCAAGCTAGAACAGGACTACACTGCATTCAAGGAAACGCTAAGCAAGAAGGACGTACATTGGGAAGTTGGATGTTTTTGCAAGGCATTTAGAGCATAGGACCAAAGTACCTGGGCAGTCATCATAAGCCATGCCTTAGAGTTTATCACAAATAGTCGTTTGTAACTTCTACATATAAACGGCTTAATGACCATATAACAACAGGATATGAGCATTACTCCATGTGAACTAGAATCACTAAGATACTAGAAGACTCCAAAAGTGGAAGTAAAACTTGCATAACTTCTACACAAACTAGATTCCATCAACCAGATCCGCTTAGCCTATGAGGAAACAAAGTTAAGTGAAACCATCTTTGATGAATTCGAAGGCGGTGCCACTTAACATCAAGCACTTGCAGGTGCATCGGTCTAAATCAGACGCCGCGGCCGCCACCACTAAAGTTGCACGCAAATACAACGCAATAGCCCCACTTTCACACAAATAGCTGCTGCTTCTTACACGACATCAGTGTCGTGTAATATACCCTCTTGCCCATGTCAAATAAAGACATAGCCGCCTCGCCTTCACTTCTCCCCTTTTGTCCAAGCAGGGTATCAGCCAGAGTATCACTTACCACACGGCAGTGTGGCGGACAACCTGTCCGGCCATTGTGCGAATAAAAATAATTCTTCAAGTTGTCTTGTTTTTTTTTCTGTTGCGGCGACCGACGACGAACGAAAGAAGGAAGTTCCAGCAGGAGCAGCAGCAATAAAAGTCAAGAAATATGATATGATTGAGCAAAGGTCTATATCGTCAGAGTGACCAGGGGAAACGTGGTCTGGGCGTTCTTCAAACTGGGCACATCCCTCGCGTCGGTCGTCCATGCGAAGTGCAGTGTAAAAAGTGCACCATTTGGATGGGTTTTACTTGTTCCTCCGCCCGGAGTGGTGCTTCTCTCTTGCTCTGCCTACCCCTTTGTTTTATGAGATCAATTTCATTATTAATTCCCCGGAACACTAATGTATGCAGTTTGTCGTCATCGTCATCGTCGTCGTCGTCGTAGTCTTCGTCTTCCTTGTCGTTTCAGTGGATGACAATCGGAATGCATCCATAACTCGGAATGGTGATGGTATTTTTTGCTCGCGCAAGACAAAGGGTGGACTCCTTCTTTTCTTTAATTGAAACCTTCTGAATCCTTCTGTTGGTGGCAGCAGTAGTGGTAGTTCAACCCTTCAGGAATTAATTATTTATTCATTCCACTTGTGTGTATTTCTTACTCCTTATTCTTTCCATCTCTGACCACATCCTCGCTAAGAGAGTAGAAAAAAAGGCTTAACCGCCTATTGTATCCGCGGTATTAAAGGATTAAGGATTTTAATTAGAAAGGAATTAAGAATTCACAGTGCAATTTGCTCCTTTCTTTTCTGCAATATCCTACACACTCACACACACACACACACGCAGAAGAAAGAGATTCGAATTAACCACAAAATGGCCTCCTGGAACGCATCAAATAAAAATTTCAATTTTGTGTCATTAATAAAATATAAGTGAGCAATAATTTTCGACTTGGAAACTCGTAAGGTTTTATGCGTGCCAATAAATCTCTGAGTCGTGTCGGTCGGCTACCAGGGATTTGGACTTTGGATTGGAATACATGTGTGTAGGATATATTTTCACCTGGCCTCCTGTTATAATAAACATAACTCAGGAACTAACACGAGCAGCAACAAAAACTCGTGATGGATGACATTTTAGTAAAAGTTAAGAGCGTCGTTGCGTCGGTGTTCCGAGTCGCGCCGTGAGGTAAAAACGTTTAACAACGTAATTTTCAATTGAAGGCAATTTGATGATGTGACTCAGAGGAGACCGATTTAGTTAGAGCAAACAATTTCTTTGGCAGCTTTATGATACTCGTTAAGGGCGAGCCCGATGGACGAATCATTTCGATATAATATTTTTTATGGTAGTTATTAGGTGGGATCACTGATAGTATGAGCTTACAGTGGAGGATGTACATACTGTCAAGCTTGAAGACATATTAGTTTTAGGAATGGGTTTAGGTGGAACCAGGTCTCATTTTGTAATACTTATGTATGTGTTAGAAGAGAGAAACCTCCTCAAGTTCTTTCTTCACTGATACGGCTAGTGAATGAGATCCTTGTAATATTGAAGGAAAATGGCGTAAACACGACGGCCATGTGGTTATCCTGCTTTCGTGGAAACGGAGGAGCTGGAATTTATTGTGAAGCTGTAGGAATAAACTGGTCCTTAAGAATAACCAACGAGTAAAGTGTCCTTAGATCACCATCTTTAAACAATTTTTAATATCGTTGGAAAGTCTATCACTGTATATAGCCATCCAAGCAGCCATTAAGTTTTCTGCTGTAATTAGATCAAAGTTTATGAGAACCAACAAATTACTCATAGATCAGATATCCACAGTCAATGCGCTTACTCTCATGTACCATGGCATATGGATATCTAAGGAAAGAAAGAGTCGAGACCTTCGCTTCGCAGATGAAGCCACCTGTTAAAGGAACAGACGCTTGCTTTATCTCAAGACTTGGATAACAGCGAGGGAGCTGTGGCTAGCCTTTAGCAAGAGGAGATCATCCTCTCGTTTCGAGTACCGCCCATTGCTCCATTGGCGTTTACGCGGATCGATTCTGTGTGCTACATAACGACTATTTTTGGATAACTTCTTTTTCTCGGTGCTGGAGGATTCATATCACTATTTGCCCCAAAAGGCTTTCTTTACAGCGTTTCTAGTGCGCAGTAACTTTCTTGTTACAATGCACTTATCTACCTAACCTAACTAAACTAAAGGTCCTCAACTCTATGCAACCATCCTAGGTCATGTGTCATAAAGTGGATTCAGTTTCTTGGTAAGCTTTGGACCTGCTACTTTTAGAAAAGTACGTCTAATCTACTGTCACGTTCACCCTAGTGGCCTAGAGCATATATTGGTCCAAACATTTTGCATTATGTGTAATTCTGACGTTAAGTCAGAGCCAGCCATGCGTCTGCCACTACCTTCTCGAAGCTAGAAGCACTGTGCAAAGAGGAACTCGTCTCGGTGGGATCGGTTCATGATAAGTCTCTTTTAGCAGCCGCATTCTAGCGACTTCGAGAACAATGAGCTAACTAGACTCGGATCTGCCCTTGTTGGTTTCCCTGCAAAGGCGGTAAACATTCCATTGGGGCCCTCAATTGTAGAATCTCTAGGCACTATCTATCAAATGTTGATAGAAGATGGCAGAGGTTGCGTAACTGTGTCAAATCCACGCAGATTGTAGATCATGATACTGTTTCAGCAGCTGTCAAAGTTACCAATGACATCTGGGTGTTAATATATTTAGTAAGGTTTGACATTTTATCACGCATAGCTTCAGGCTTGTCGATTGTGTGGAAATTATTAAAAAAATATTATCGACATTTGGGCTTAATTGTAAATTCGCAACATGAATTACGCCGTATAGGTATTCGGCGACTACCACTTTACAGAAACCAGAAACCACTCAATCATTTTCTCCTGGACTACGTCAAGTCCTGAGTCTACGCTAATAAGCCAACCACTTCAGAGCTCAAAGCCAACATTCGAGATGACATTGTCGGAATAACGCCGTACATATTGGACCGACCTCTGGAAGCCCTGCCACAGAAGGCTAGGCGGCCATTTGATCAATGTACTATTACACACATTGTGGCAAAAATGTCACTTTAAAATAAAGCTAAAATCATTTTTATATCTCTTACTGTTCTCGATTTATATAAATTTTTTTCCTATCCTATTTATATTATATATATTTATATTATATATATAAACCTATATTATATATATATAACTTTTTGTCGCCATTATCTAACCATTTAAATTGGTAGTGAAAAAAACCCCATTTGAACTTAGTTTGTAAATATCATTAAAATTAATTTACTTAAAATATTTAGATACTCAATACATACAGACATATCCTGCAATGCAATATAATTAACCCAGAGTTCAATTTTATTTTTAAAAGCCATCCCAATAATTGCTCTTGAAACTCGAAAATATTTACTAAAAATTTAATAGCTCCACTCTCCAGTGCAACCACCAAATTAACCTAATATTTCGCGAATATTTTCAAATTTTAATTGAAAATAGTGCTTATCATCCCCCTCAAGCAGCACACAGCCCCCGGGCAAACTATGCCCCGCAGACAGATAATTAAAGTCAGCAAAATAGCAAAACATTAACAATTGATAATTACAAGTAAATTAGTGTGAATATTGAAAATTCATTTCAAAAAACAATTATTATTAGAGCTCTCAATTTATGTTTCGTTTTTGTGGTCGGGGGGGACAATTTACCAAACGCGACCTGCATAACCCTTTTAACGCGAACTGAAACGAGGAGATCCTACTCCACCGCCACAGCAATTATGGTTGTCTCCAGTGCCCGGGGGAGATGCGCATCATAATTTCACAATTACGATTGTTGAACTGGATGGCGGACGGACGACGAGTGACAGCCATAGTAATTAGCGAGCTTTTTGCAGAGAGCACAAACAGACATATACACCCCACCAGAAAGGACATCGAAAATTGATTTTCTGACAAATTGTTTGGGGAGCACCACCGCCACGCCGCTTGCGTTGGACGTAGATTCTTCAAAAAGGACACGATCGTGAATTGCCATTAAATTGTTACGTTAATTGCATAATATGATGTCACAATTATCCGGAACAATTGACTAGATGAGGTGGTGGATAAAAATGGATTAACTTTCCTGAATATTGACTGATGGTTGAATTACAATTAAGGAGAAATCATAAATGTGTCGGGCGCCTTTATGCTTTTGTGAATGAAATGTTGAATTAAATTTCGTAACATTTCTAAAAAGACTTTGTTGGTGTTGCATTGTCGGGAGAGTCTTAGGATCTCTTCGTATTTGCCTGATCAAAAGCTGTAACGCTGGTGTGTTACTTTGCTAAGTGATCCTAAACAAAATTGAAAGGATATTCTAACGAAAAATGTATAAATAAATAAAAGGAGCCCTTATCATGATGCTGGGCTTTTAAGGATAAGCGGCGTTTGCCTTCAAACTTTGAAGCAGGAAATCGTTCGGGTAAGAAAGCGCTTCCATTGTCATGTAATTGTTCTATGGCCTTTTCAGTGTCGGCTATCCTTGTTCCATATATCTAGCTTGTTCTGTCCTGCGCTGCCTGCATTGTCACGTTTCGGGTTCTCTATCCGATACTGCTCTTCAGCAACACTGAAGCCCCTGAGGCAACGTGCAAAAACTTGGTATTAACAACTAGAATCAGCGGGCCCGGGAACGCAAAAGATTTAAGGAAGCTGTGTCTGTGGCGGAGATTCCTAAAGAGGACCCTTTAAGCAAGAAAAACAACTTGCTTCCAAATTGATGCAGCATGCATAGGGGCTGGAATGTGCCAATAGCCCTCCTTGCTAAAGAAGCCGAAAGGGCAATATCTTTCCAACAAAACAACAATGCCAACAGAAACACGTCGAAGTGATGATGAAGTTCCACAAAGAACAAACCTGAGAGCAGTAAGTATTACAGTGGCTACCTTCATGAAGGAGCAACGAAGACAGGAACGATGACGAAATGCAGCGCTGGTAGCTGCCAATATGATCGAGCCGAGGCTGATGTGTCCCCTCGAGATGAAATGTTTACTGAGTACGGACTCAGTTTCCTCTTTGAAAGATTCTCACTCTCTCCTGAGGCCAGTAGGTAGTAGATGCTTGAGTTTCTAACTTGTATTATATATGGTTATCCATATATATGGTTATATTGTGCTTTGTGATTTATTGGTGTAGAACCTTGACTTAAGAAAACGCTACAAAAGGAAGTCTAACGGGGTCAAATCGCACTATCTCGGTGGCCAATCCAGATCGCATCCGCGTGAGATAACCATTTTCAAAAGAAATTGGTTTTCATCGTCTGAAATTGCTCGCCCTTACCTGGCTAACGTCGTTCTCAGAGAAGTATGAGCCGATGACGACGCCAGTCCAAAATCTATACCAAACAGTAACTTTCTCTGAATGTATTCCAATTTGATGGATCTGTGGATTGTTATCCTCTTAAATTCGACGTACCCATTCATCCGGAAATAGATATAGCCTAAAGTTTCATTATCTCATTACACTATCAAAGCGCAGTAACCTTTTTCTAATTCCCTACTTAATTGGGTCCTTAGCGCCTTTTTTCTTAATTAGGTCATAACCCTCTTGTCTTGAGGGGAAGAACTAAATCCAAAACTCAACAAGACTCGATGTGCTTTATGTAAGCAAAATTCGCTCGAAGCAGTACGACCTACTTAGACGAATCCTTATCTATTCGATGAGATCGATGGAATCTCTTATAGATTCCACTAGGGGGTACATATCCGCCTAAATTTGCTCCAAACAAGTTCTATCCCAAGTCAATTCACAGTAGGCACTTTGACACGCCCGATTGGAAAACCTTTTAAGGACAACATTTTGGGTCACGAGGCATCTCTAACGACAAAGACACAAAGCAAACTAAGAGATGTGCAGAGAAATTTACATCATCCACATGGAATTACATATTTGTTTTGCAGCAATAACGTCGACGGGTAGCACAGAGAGGTTTAGATTTCTTTTTTGCATTATCCCACCCTCATTTTACAAGTACTCGAGCAAAGCACTGAGACGGATCCTTTGTTGTGAAAAAGGATTCACCATTCGCTGCCACATGAGCAATTTTCTTCGTGTCCCAGAATAAATGTATTCCTTTGAGAGAGCAAGAGAAAGAGAGGATCAACTAAAGAATCCTTTATATTCCGTTTAAATGTTCTTTTACAAACGAAATCGCTGGAGCGAAGGTAGGCGAGTTGTGCCACTTAGTCGCACTTGATTGCAGGTCTCCATCGCTCCCCCCCCCGCCCGAACCAACCTCGATTTCAATGTGTGACCCCCATAGAGTGTGCAGTGTTAGTTTTCCATAGGAATTTTAGTAGTTCAAGTGGTATACCAGTCTATCGAAAGGATCAGATAGAGGTAACATCGTCGCGCCGCTTGGGATGCTAGTCAGGAAAAAAAAAAGTTGAGAAAATTCTTTCGGGATTACATCAAAGGATGCGAGAGGAATTTAAAAATGCATTCCATTTGTGCTTTCTTTTGATCTTATCTCAGTGTTGTGTGTACGAGTGAATGGAAGAATTTTTTTGTTGTTTTTTTTTTTTTTTTAAATGTCCCCGGGGAGACACAAGCAATTTGTATATATTTCCTTTTTTTTCGAAGCGAAAGGATAGACATTTAATTTTCGTCTCTGCCATCGCGAATGAACTTTTACTCGGGTCGTGCCTTGTGAGGAACATTATTTTATTTTTCGTTTTTTTTTTGACTAATGATGGATGACGGAGTGCTGAATTCGCAATCTTAATGACTTTATTCGAACATTTATTTTAATTTTTTGGCAACCTGATGGATGATTTTATAATTATAGGTATACGCGTATACATGTTGGCGCATTTGAATGGGTTAGGTGCTTTCTGTGAGATGGGGGACTTGCATTGCGAAAGTGTTTGCAAACAGATTGGATACTGTGAGTATAACAAATGGTTTGAGACCTGTCACTAGCAGCAGTATAAATGTATGTGTATATGTATAGTACTGCTTGTCAGAGTGGGTGATCTCGTCTCGTCTGCTTCCAGAGCTAAAGAACCTTGGCACTACTATAGAGTATAGATGCAAGCCTAACTTTTAACCACCATCTGGCCGATGCATCTGCATCAGGAACAACAACTGTCCTGGGGAGGATTATGCTAAGTATCGGAAGACAAAAGCGGGAGAAGAGACTGTTCCTAACAAGAGATGCGATATCAATGATGCACTACGGCTCCTAAATACGGGCTATTGCCATGAAGATTAAGTCGTATAGAAGGAAGGCGGAAGCAGTCTGAGTGCCATTCGTACAACCTCCCACTAAAGAAACTCAGCGGAAATATCGCGCTTGCAGGGCAAATGGTGCAAGTAGGGACAAGTCTAAGTGATGCGGAAGTACCAACAAGGACAAACCAAAAACATAAAATAGCAAATGAGATGGTAGATCTCTGACAAAGGCGGAAGGATATAAAGACTGATTCCTAACATAGCTTGGATGAACATCAAGCATGCAGAACAGAACTTTAACCTGATCTAGGTACTTATTGGTCATGCATGTCTACCTCCACAGATTTGGGCACGAAAACAGAACACATCACGTTCCATTGTCGACTAGATTTTGAAGAATGTACCCTGCTGGTGAATATGCTCTCAGGGAACATCGCCACACAGATAGTATGCGCGGAAGGAGCGTTGATATTCACAAGCGATACTGTGTTAACATTCACACAAAACACAGTGAAATCGGCCCTCAATACGAATGAGTGGAGAGCATATGACTTACTTCTTCTTTTTCGATGAAAGGCTTTACGGCACTGCTGGCGAGGTCCAGGGGAAGAAGCGGAAGTGGGATTAGTAAATATCATTGAGTACTGAACAAGTGCAAGGAGAGCTCTGGAAGAGAAATCTCACAACAGGTGACGAACAGATTCAACCATGGCCTTGTCGGTGTAATTTCTAGAATAGTCGTTATGCAGCACACAGAGTCGATCCGCGTAAACGCTACCCATGAGTTATTCGGAATAAGTTCTACCAGACAGGTTAATCTGCTCTTACTTGTTGTCCAAGTCTTTAGATGAAACCAGCATCTTTTTGTTCTACTGGTGGCTGCCTCTGCGAGGCAAAGGCCTGCTTTAAGTGTAGCGGCGACCATTTTATAGCACGTTCGTCAGCCTTTTCGTTTCTTTCGACATCCATATCCCATTTTGGCTTTGGATATCTCATTTAAGGTTTTCACAAGCGTCGACCTAATTACACCTGATTCTAGAGACTTAATTGTTGCTTGGATTGCTATATAGACAGTGATGATCTTCAGCAGTCTGTATGGTGGCTGGGACCTCGGCTTGAAAGACGCTAAAGTCGTCGTTTATTTTAAAGGAGCGGTTTATTTCTAGGTCTTTACAATAAACTCCGATTTCTATGCCATTGTTCATCTCGGAACCATCGGCATAGAACGCGAAGTCTTTTCCCTTCTTGATTCACCAGTTTTGTCCAGTGAATTCTGCTAGGAATTATTGTATAGTTAAATTGCTTTCGAATGAAAGGATCGGGCTCATGTAATCTGTTTCCGACGATCCACTGGTAGCCCTTCATAGATTCTGAATGGTCATAAGGTAGAGAACCATAAGGTATAGGACCATAAGGAACTATTGTGGTTCACAAAAGAACATCAATGTGTTATTGGAGTCTTAATAAGTTGAAATTGGTACTCTCACACGATTCTGTTTTCATCGGGAATCGCTTTAAGTCCAGCTTTAAGCTATTTAGTTCGAGTTTTAAGACCCCGTATAGACCCAGGGCGATGGGTCCTTACAGTGCGACTAGACTGAGAGAACTTCAGAAACAAACAAAATATTTCAGAAATGTTCCTGGAGCGGTCTGGACGCACCTTTTTATAATATTTTCAGAGAAATTGCGTGCTCCTAACCAAACAATCAAAGGACTAAATTATTGGGAATAATAGTGTTAAATAAAGCACATGTAGGATTAGCCCCACCACCGTGCCCAAGCCGAACCTGACTCTAGCATTTCGAAATTCGATTTTGTAAAGTGCAGTGAAGATGGCGCAAGATGGAACATTGCCAAGTTAATGCTCATAGCAATCTTAAAAGTCTTGCACGTACGATTTCAACTACCTGAGTGCAATTGTGTAGTAAAAATAGTGACTGTGGTAGGTACTACTTTTACCATGAAATCCAGTTCATCATCTCATGAATCAGTTAATGCACACATCATCATCATCATCGTGCAACTACCCCATTTCGACGATGCACCTAAATTAACTCCTTTTTCCACCAAAATTGCTTCCATAAAAAAGAGCTAAACCACCACACATCCATCTGTTGACTCCCATTCCAAATAATTACAGCTCAATTCTGGACGAGCAACAAAAATATATAAAAAAATAAAAGACATAAGCAAAGCATACCCAACACACTAATGATGATTATGGTCATCATCGAGCAGAGTCACAAAACAAGACGTTACCACCGCAGATGACCATGGGGCAGTGCAGCTCAGCAGTCTTTAATGTCATGATTACCTCAAAGCATTTCAATGCATGACAGTGACTCCACACTCGTGTGTATGGCGGACGAAAACCAAACAAATTGCCAGCCATTAGAGGAGCTCTAGAAACACAAACTCCAATTTTTTTTTTTTTTTTTCGAACTCACTGCATCTGTTGCAAGACCTCACAGTGTGAATATGAAATTAGTGAGGTCAAGTGCTGTGTATTTAGTCAACCGCAGCTGGCACGCTTTCCCATTGACCCCAGAGATTCGTGTGTCAAATCGAAACTAATTAATGAATTTAATTGTTGGGCCAAACAAGGGAACACAAAAAAACCGTCACGACAGCACGCCCAGCGAGCGATAGACATCAGAAAGTTTGTTCTCTCACCTCCTTCGCGGCGCGCACAGATTTCAGTATCTAGAGGGCAAGCTCTCTCCGAAAGGAAATGCGCAAATAATTGGATCTGTTCTCGGATTACCCCACGGTAAACCTGATGAATTGCTAATACAAACACGGTGCGATGCAATCAACCAGCTGGCGCACTATTGGATTGGAATTCCCGAAGCATATGTGATGGTCAAGAGGCCCATACATCATGGCCGCAATCTCATTACAGATATTAATCGTCCTTTTCTCACACAGCCTTCATGCGGCCTAAAAACAAATAACCGACATGGTACCGAAAAAAATTCTTCTCAATCGAAACATCGTCCCGCACAGTGGGTATCAGCACACGTATTACACGTAATCGATGAGTTAATATCCTTTTCCAAGGAGCAGCTTTGTCCTTTCCACATCGCTTGGCAGGGACTTTGATAGTCTCATTAACTTTTGTTTATGCAACGATTAATCATAGGGCCTATCTCATTGCAGTCACGGCCCGCGGGATTAGATTCTGCACACACATGGTTAAATTACAGCGGGACTGCTGCGCCTGCGCGTAGCCTGCTTGACCGCAAGGAGAGAATGAGAGAGAAATTGAATCATTCCAATTGGCGAGTAGGTGAAAAAGAGCAACCATCGTCGTCGGTCTGTGGCTTAATTGAAAACGTGTTTCGTCTAGCGGGGAGGAGGCGACTGAATTCCCTTTTCGTTGAAACTCATTAGGAGAAGCACCTAAGATCGGTTTCGGTTCAGGGATAGGGATGTGTTGTTCGCCCCCCAGGGGGAAATGGAATAAATTTAAGCCCACTTGACAAAGCCATTTGAATGTGTAGTGTGTTTATGGCCATTGATATGTGGGAATCATCGCGCAATCTGTCCGATGCCGGATAGGCTTCAGTAGAATAGTAGATAGTGCGCGCGCGCGCGCATGCACTCTAAGTGATTACCTCTTGCACCGTGTGGAGTTCCGTTTGGTGGAGATAACTCGACTCGGCCCAAGGAATATATCAATTAAATACCTCAGGTGGTTCGACTTTATTTCTGTGGCAAAGTCATTTGCAGCATCCTCTGCACACAGGGTGCACAGGATCGGAGGCAGAATTAATTGGTAATTTTGTATGATTTTGTTGGCTAGGACTGTGTGTGTGCGCGCGCGCTCTTGCTGTGCATCCGCGATGATAAATCATCGTTAAGCGCTTCGATTGAGACACAATTTGACAGGAAGCGATTTTTGTTTCATGTTTAGCGAAATTTATTATCCACGAAGCTAATGAATGAGCCATCGATACGCTGGTTGACACATGACCGCGTCATTTTGTTCTGATCTAAGTTGATAGAGTCTACGGTTTGTGGCCGGACGTTTAAATTAATGAATTGGCTTGTCACAAGTCTGCTGTAGCATCAAGGGTTGGATTAAAGGGGATGATTACGAGGTGGACAGGTTCAAGGTGAAATCTCATGACAGCCAGAGATACTAGGCGGTTATATTGTTCAATTCATTATATGGGATCCGTTTTGTTCTTTGGCCATGAAATATCAGTTTGAATGATGACCTTTATTGTGGAGAGATTGAAGGACTTGTTGGGATGACCTTCGTCCTGAACATACATACATCGTGTTACTCTGCTCTGGAAATTCAATTCAGCTTACTGAGTGGATTGAGTTTGAAGCTACAGGTTATAAGGTAATTGGTTATGCGAATGACGTTGCAATATTGGACGATAGGTAGAAGATGAGGCTTAAAACGTCATGTTACTCTCTGTTGTCAGATCTATACTAGACATACTTCTCTATGGCGTGTGTGTATGGTAGACAGCTCTGTCAACGACTGTCAAGCTTACTCTTTTTGGGAAGGTTAAAAGAGTTGCCTGTCAATGCCTCTGTGGCGCTCTTAGAAGAGCCCTTTCTAGCTACTATTCTTTGAGGCAGAAATAAAGGCAATCAAAGAAGTTTTGTCACAACTAAAGTGTAATGAATTATCGGAAAGGGATATAAGCATCTCAAAAGACAGTCAATGTGCCTTGAGGTCTATAGAGCCGCCTATAACTACATCAAAGGTCGTACTGGATTGCCGTTCATCTCTTATGCAAATAGATCATCATTCATGTCTTGAATTGATACAACATTCACCTCTGCTGAGTGCGAGACTACAAGGACATTTCAGGGGAAATGCAATGGAATGAGATTGATTAGTAAGGGGTCAAACTTTCAATCGAACCTCATAAAATGGGAGTCGGTGCGCCGCTAGGTTCTCATAAATTCCTTTACTTACTTATATCCAGTATTTCCTTATCCTAAGTCTTAGCGCCTCTACAAAGTCTACGTGCCATCGTGTAGATTCAGGAAATGTGTCTCAGCTCTCCCCAACTCTTTTCCAGTTGCAGTTCCTTCTAGACTGTTTTGCGCTATATACTCCTAGGACCACCATGTATCCTACTATCCTGTGTAAGTAGGATCCAATTCATTAGCTTTCTTGTGGATAGTTGTTCGTCTCTCTAATAGCTTTAATCCATGTATCAAGCTACAGTGTGCAAGGCGTGATACACAGAGGATTGGTTGGTTGGTTGAAACCGGGCCTCGATGAGGATGCACTTAGACCAGTAGTTGGTCCATTGTGCTGCTGAAGGAAGGAAGGAAGGAGCCTCTTTTAGCCGTGCAGGCATTGTTTAGATAAATTAGATCGTTGAATAGGTATTCACCTAGTGTGGCCTTCCTAATGTTGGTAAGTGCGGGGCACGTGCATTGGAGGTGACTGATAGTTTCCTCTTTTTCTTCATCTCTACAACTTCTACAGAAGTCATTGTAGGGGATGCCCAGCTTTGGGCATGCCTTCCTATGGCACAGTGTCCAGTGAGGGTGTTTACGATTTTGGAGAGGGTTTCTCTCTTATGTTTTAGAAGTCCGATGGACCTGGTTTCGTTTAGCGAGCGCCAAAGCAGCCTTGCAGTGTTACAGTGGCCGACCTATTGCCATCGATGTTTGGCTTCTCTCACCGTGTCGGCATTGAGAAGGTATTTAGCATAGGACGTTGGCGTATATGCTGTTTATACCTGAGGAGCTTCGTCGGGCCAGTTCGCTAGCTTCGCAATTCCCTGGTATATTACAGTGACCCGATACCCAGCAGAGGGTGAGGTTGTACTGTCCAACTATCTCGTTCAGAGTTACGCGACAGTCCTTCCTTGGATCTCGTTGTGCTGGATTCGAGGGATTTGATGGCCGCTTGGCTGTCGATGCTGATACTACACTAACCGCCAGCCAGTCGGCTGCCTGGCGAATGGCAAACGCTGCAGTAGCTAGGAAGGCTGAAGGAGAGATGAATGTCCAGATCTTTTGAAAAGATGCCAGCACCGACTGCTTCTTTGGTCTTGGAGCCGTCCGTGAAGATTGTCAGCGATTCATGATGAAGGACCTCCCGTTGTGTCCATTCTATTCTGTCGGGTATTATGCATTTGTAGCCCATGTTGAAGTTGTGTTCAGTGGCAAGTGGTCGATGACCTTTGGAAGATGGCGGTGCATCAGAAGTATTCTGCCGTGTCCAGTATGTTGTTGTTTCCATTGTTTGGAACTTCTCAGTCTAATTGCTGAGCAGGCAGCCAGTTGTTTGATGACGATGTCAGTTGGAAGTAGGTGGAGCATGGTTTGGAGCGCTGCAGTGGGAGAGGTTCTAAGTGCACCAGTGATACTGAGACAAGCAACTCGTTGAGTTTTTTCCATTATGATTAGGTTGGAGGTCTTCTCCAGGGCAGGCCACCAGACCAGTGCTTCATACATGAGTATCGGTTCAGGGTGCTCTAGTAAAGTTGTTGAGCCTATTTTTGCCAGCTCGGTGGCCTTCTCTTTGGCTGAAATGTTCTCATGTTCAGAAACCCAGTGTACATTGTGCTGTATACAAAGAACTTTGAGCTCTTCCTTTAGACTAAAGCTCAATAGTTAGTAGATTTCATTTCTATGGCAATAGTTACATTAATACCTCTGCTTGGAGATACTGCTATGATCTGGAAATCGTATGGGGTATGAGAAGGAATGACCGAGTCACTTTCTTCATTATTTTCCACAAAAGATACAAGATATCCTGCTGCTCTAACTAAGATTCTAAGAACAAAAAAAAAATTTTTGAACAGTTAAAGTACGCCCACTATTTGCTTGAACTTTAATCCTTTTACTCATTCCTAATAGCACTTATGGTATGTACTGAAGGTCTTTTCCAAAAAAAGCTGATGTTTTCTTCTCATTTCCTTCGCAAACTTTGCTCAGTGTTACAAGAATATGCACATACTTCGTTTTTTTTATCCCGAGATTCATATCGAGTGATTTTGCTTGTTTGTCTACTCTGCTCAAACAAACAAACAAAAAAAAATATGTAAATTTAATCATATCCACCTCCTCCTTGAATTCCTGTATCGCTGTAGCGGCAAAGTAGAATAACCCCGTTGCCGCTTTGCGCTGTAATCAAATGTCATAAGCAGTCAAATGAAATTAAATTTTTGTCGCCGCGAGCACAACAAGGATTACATTACATCGCTCACAAGTACACTCACACAAAATAAAAGGAAAATAACCGAAATAACTTCACTTGGCTTTGATATCTGCTACCCCTCCCCCCCAGTGAGACATTGTTCCTTCCGATAGGGGAGAATGTCAAAAAAGATACCGACAAGAGGATATTATTTAAAGTATCTAATCTGCATGAAATCAGTTGAGTCCACCAAATTGCGGCAGCTTCGGTCTCATATTTCGGATGAATTGGATTTGTCTGATGGTTGAATGACCATGCAGACATTCCGTGACTACCTGCCACTATTGTGGCAAGGAATTTGGAATATTCCTGGTATCTATGTCGTGTGTATCAAATGTCCTTGTAATTACATGGCCAATTATACATGTCAGTGGAGGTGCCTGCGATAATTAGTGAATAATTGAAGAGATGAATCTCAGCAAGGTGCGTTAATAGATGACAAATTAAATGGGAATTGAAGTATTCATTAAGGGACTCAGTTCTTTAAATCAATCAGTGAACTTATGAAATCGGCGTAAAAAGGACCTTCCAGATGGGCAGACAAAGAAGATTTCCTATAAAATTGAGCTGGTCCTGTTTACAAAGTGAAGAAGATACTTAAACTACCAAAGCTAGGTAGCAGTCTATGGGGGTGGTGAACTAGTGCCATAGAAACACGGATTAGCAAGAGTGATTCTTCGATTGATCTCCCTATACTCCCTATATCTATAGTCCTTTACTACCTCGCAATTAAATCTTTCTAGTGAGGCTTCTATCGATGTCCATTTTTGTTCATATGACAGTCAAATCAAAAGCAGTCAGGAACTTCATCAGACACCACAATGTCAGGATCTGCTGAATACCTGGACACAGCAATGTAGAAGGGAGCAAAAGGGCAGATGAATGGGTAAATTAAAGATCAGCTATGAACATCGGTGAGGCAGACACATCCATTGTATCACCGATGGAGGAACTGACTGAGATCATTGACAACATCATAGAGAAAGAAACCAACACCTACATACAGGCCATCTAGAGAGGACCTAGATCACGTCAGATTCAACCCCTGACGTGATCACAAGACATTGCGCTATACGCTTTGCAAATAGAATACACAGTCCAAGGATCTATGCAGAACCAGAAAGAGGTACATTCAGCCCATCATACTGCTTTACAGGAACAACGTTTACGTACTCTAGAAACCGACTTACTTAGGTTCGTTAGATTGTGTATCCCTGTAGGGGGATCTAATTCTAAGGCCTCTCCAAATAGCTCATCTCCATTTTCCTAGCATGAATACACGATATGTATATTCTGGGACCCAAGAGAATATAGTGTTAAGCTCTGAGCCTAAAAACTTAACACATCGGGTCTTTGGCTCGAATTGGGGTACTTTTTTCAGTTCGTAAGTGGTACTAGAACTGGCTACTATTTCCTGAGGACAAGTCTACAATATTAAGGGCAATGAGTGCTGCTTAAAGCAGATCAGGAATAGTGGAAGATACAAAGCCTCAAATGAAAAAATTTAAAGGTGTGATATCACACGATCAGGCGGCCACTTCATGGGGCAGAAGCGCGAAATTTACGTCACTGAATTGTGAGCCCTGATTTCACGGGTAGCGCAATCTTATTGGTACTTAATTTCCTGAAAATCAGGAGCCTGCCAATAGTCCGTTATTTAGGCACAATGCGGTTTCATTCTTGAAGAAATATTCACCAATGATTCCAACAGGATGTTGATTTTGGTATCAAGTTTAATCATTTGTAGACGTTATATTTAGTTAAGTCTTTTTATGATAAAATGCCCAAAAATATTGAATAAAAATAACTTAAAAAGATAATACTATTCATATGTCATCTATCAATAAATCCATAGCAAAAAGGTACCTCCAAATGAATCGGCCCTTATGTTGATGGTATAAGTAAGGCTTCCGTATCACAATCGTTTTCATTTTCAACTTCCATTCCTCAGCTTCAAGAATTTAATCGAGTAATGTAACGAAAACAATTTAACGCATTTTACCTGTTTAAAGCTTAATTAGTCATGCTTTAATGTTCATATAGAAAAAAAGAACAAGAGAGATGGTAGGAGATTAACGAAATTACACGCCACTTAGCATAAACAAACGTAAATTGTAAATCAATGCCTTATCACAGCTTCATTTCGCACAAAAAAAAAAAAAAAAGGAACACACACACATCTACTTTAGTGTACTTTTGTGTCCTGCACTTACATCCTTGTTGTTTTTTTTGTAATTAAAGCTGGCAGAATGCAAATTTTTTTGTTTCCCAAAAACGCATTCCAATGGAAAATTTGCAGCCCAGATAAGTGCGTTTAATTATTCGCTTAATTTTTATTTTCATGTGCTTTTTTGTTTTGTGAACACACAACAAACAAATAGCCACTTAATGCCTCGTGTTTACACATTCAATCCAATCGATGGACGAACGATTGTCCTTATCAGTCTTCGCAATGCCACCAGTATCGGCCACAATCAGCTTATATGGCGAAGGACTCCGGACCCAGGGGCCAGCAATGCGAAATAATAATAATTAATCAATTTAAATAACAAAAATTATTAACATAATTAAGTGTGCTTTGTCCTGTTATCGGGGCTTAATTCCTCATTACTGAGGAGGACTCGTCGGAGACGGACGCAACGAGCCGCAGCTATCCATTCAAGTAATTATAAAACCGTCAACATTATTTCGCGATTTCGCATTCGCATTTCGGGTCTCAATGCAATTTGCGTTTCGCAGTTAATTCTGAATGTTTAACGGTATTTTTTTTTTTGGTGAGTTATTGTTTTTTGGCGGACGATGTGTTTTAATGTAACTCAATTTATGCATCCGTCCAATTATGGTACACAAACACAGACTCGATACAAAAGACAAACGAATTACGAGAATAATTACTGTAACTATGCGTCAGGACACTGGGACGGAGGGGGGTAGTACAAAGGATGTGAATTTAATTCGGTGATTGTAATTATCCTGACTTTCGTTTCGCATCCGCTCCGGTTGGGATAACTCAGCGTCGTCCATTTGAAATGCGTTATTTTCCAATGAATTAATTACATATTTGGGATTTTCGCTTTGTGGTTCAATACGACCGGCCGGCGGTTGTTGGACTCTGTAAAAGGATGCGGGGGGGGCAACTTAATCCACAAATGATGTTTGCTTAATGGTTTGGTAAATTTGCTTAAATATTTCATTTAATTGTGGTGCAGTGTGTTTTTGTTTTCGATCAGATACTATACTCATACATGCAATATACTCGTACCTATCGAATTTTGCGAATTGTGATCGAATTTCATTTCGAAATCAATTGAAGTATGCAAAGCAATATGATTTGTTGTCAGAACAAGCTGATTATTATCTGTGAGTAATCTGACAGGATTATGTAGGACATTTATGATGGTTTGGTGATGCTTACTATTTTAATAATAATTGGGTGCATAATTGTAAGCCTTTTAAGAATTATCTCTGAAACTACAATCGAGTTGGGATGAAATAAAACAGTAAAGTAGTTGTTTATCCTTTATCCTGGCAACTAATGCTATTGACACTCCATGCAGGCAAACAGAAATGACTGGTGTAGTCCAACTGTCTGAATGGTAGAACCCGATATATGTTGATGTTGATATGATTCATTTACCAATTTTGAAGTTAGATGTTTGTGAATTATGTAATAAGCTTCAATGTTATGATGTCTTTTTTGTCTCAAATCCAAGAGCTAGATTTGGAGAATCTGTATTTGTTTGAACATCTTATTGTATAGCTTAGTCCTGATGACAAAAACTAGGTGTTTGGACTAAGGATCAAACATCAAGGAAAGAATGTTCAGTTCAGCACTAGGTCAATGTAGTGCAATATGCACCCAAGTCAAACTGAAGTGTCCGTAGAAAAAAAAATTCCCCCGAATTCGCACCACAACCCCTAGTAAGGAAGAGATTATTACTGCGATCAAAGCACTGAAAACCAACAATGCAGTAGGACTTGACGGCATACCCGCGGAACTTTTCAAGCTGCGCCAACAGAATCGGCAGAGCTACTGTTCCCACTTGTCGGGAGAACATGGGAAGCCGAGAGTTTTCCGGATGAGTGGAAGAAGGGAATGATCGTCAAGCTCCCTAAAAAAGGTAATCTAATGCAGTGCGAAAACTGCAGAGGTATCTGCGTTCTGCCTGCTGTGTTTCCGATCTGGATCCTTCTGTGTCGACCACATCAACACCTTGCGGATTATCATTGAGCAGTGTGTTGAATATCGATCACCATTTCACCTGCTGGGTCCACTTGTCACGTCTTGCACAGAGGAAGGCTGTCTGAGGAATTCGACCTTGTGGGGTTCGACAAGGCTGCATACTTTCACCAATACTATTCTTATTGGTGATTAGCGATGTGCTGAATGCAGCCTTATCAACAGGAAATGGAGGAATTCGATGGACTCTTGCGTCTGAACTCAAGCACATCGACAACACCGATGATGTATGCCTTCTGTCTCACAGAATAATGGACCTTCACCAAATGACAGCCAATGTGGAGTGGAAAGCAGACGTCGTTGGGCTGAAAATCAACTCGGCAAAAACAAAAAAAGATCAGCCTGGGACCGAACTCATCAACTCATGTATGCATTGCTGGACAAATAGTTGAGAGAGTAGAGAGTTTCCAATACCTTGGGAGTATTGTCTCCAACCGATGGCGGAACCGAACTAGATATAGCCAGCCAGAATGCTATCCACAGTTTGGCAAAGTAATACAATTAGCCTAAATACCAAGCTACAACTGTTCCGTTCCAACTTTGAATCCGTGCTGCTTTATGGATGCGGTACCTGGAGAGTGACCTCCACTATCACTAGGAAGCTGCAAACGTTTGCCAATAGGTGCCTACGCTACATCTTAAGGATATTCTGGCCAAACCGTATCTCTCACGAACAGCTTTATCAGAGAACGGGCCATGAACCTATAGGCACAACCATACGACGACGAAAGTGGCAGTGGATTGGTCACACTCTCCGAAAGGGTGACAGATCCATAGTTAGCCAAGCGATGCAATGGAACCCACTTACCCAGGATGGTAGGATACGCGGCGGCCCTAGGAGTACGTGGCGTAGAACAGTGGAGAAGGAAGCACGGCAACTGAGAAAGAGTTGGGGAGAGCTGAGGCATATATCCTAGGACCCTAGGACCCACAAGGGGAAACAGGATTTTTAACTAACTACTACGTCAATGTACCTCACCTTAGCATTCATTCTTCAAGAGAAACTTGCCACACAACTCAACAGATCTTCATAAGTTTGAGGAGATTCATGCTTAGAAGTCACGATCAGAAGAAGCATAACATGAACCCCTGTGGTCATTATGTGCCAATAAGAGGACATTACATTGCTTAGTAAGAACTGATCGATATGTAGATCTAAGAATAGTCGGAATCTTCTTATCCAAGACGATTCATTAAATGTTCTCTCATTGACGAGGTATTTACGGTGAAAAAGTCTCATGATAACACTTTATCTTTTCTTGTCATTGAAGGTGGAAGGTGGTCTAAAAACAGGTGCTTGTCACTGTTACTTAGAGTTGATGGAATTGCCAGATCTAGGACCGCAGTTATTAGACTCTATTCGATATACAGACAGACAGCTTCTATAGTTTACTCAATGAAGGAACGTTCTTTTCTTCTAACTAAAATTGCCCACTTTTCGGGGCACAAAAACTCGTTTTAAAAGAACACCCTGTACTTATTTTTCGTGATATAGTAGTTGAAATAATACCATTCTCTTCCGAGATAACCTTCTTGCAATTAAAATGTCATATCGAAGCAATCTCCATGACAAAAAATTAAAGTGCATGCCCACCTCTGCAAACATGAATCTGCATCGATATCCCTGACCAAATTAAGATTTTTAAACTGTCCACGTATCTCTCAATAACCATAGCCGCACATTGTCACCAATGCATTCATGTCTTCGGCGGCGGTTGGGGCGCTCTAGTCAACCGCTGCACCCACTGCTCTAATAAATGCAACAGCAGCTTCACGTTCAAGATCTCCTCCACAAGTGCCACTCGATCGCGATGCAGAAGCAATCTGTGCCACAAATAAGCCATCGAAGCCGATGTGCTCCCTTAGTCACACAGTGCAGCATCGATCTGGCTCCGCCGCCGGGAAGATATCTAAATATCTCCACGGATTGCCTCCGATTGGATTCTAATTCAGTCTGTTGCATCACACAGCTTGTACTTGCTAAAACTGGTTGTCTGCCGGTCGTTCGTTGATACCGAGAGGACACGCCAACAACAAAGATCACCGATTGAGATTGCTTTCCGTGCTGCTGCCGTGCAACTGCAGCATGATTGGCTGTCACCCGAACTGATAAGGATCGTGGGACGTGGTGATGCCTTCGACCACCCAATACCATCAGCCGAAGAGCGCGCACTGAAATTAGGTTGCAATCTGTAATGAATGCATCTACATGCAGCGCTTGCTGGTGCTAATTAACATGGTCACTCCTCCTGATTTTGGATTTGACACGCAAAAGGTGAACTAGCCCGGCGTGGCATCATCATCATCTTCATCATCGCTGTCAGGCGCACTAAAGCAGAATCGCAAATGACAGCACTTTCTTTTTCCATTAGCTCTGCTCTATTTCTTTTTCTCGTCGTCCTTTTGTCGTAATTCCACCAGAATTGTCTTCCATGTGTAATTCAGAGAAAATCCTATGCCAACATATTAATTAATCAAAAGGATTTGGAGCCCTAATTGAAATCATTTCCAGCCTCAGCTAATCACTGGATGTTTGCTCCGGTAAATACACACTGATAAAAGTTTTCCAAAAAGGATTTCATATGAACAACATGGCGCGGGGGTAAGCGGTGGGTGGGACTGATTGCTGATGGCGGCGAAGAGAAAAATATCCTTGTGTACACTTATAGTGCCGCAAGGATAATAAGATGAGATTTACGAAGGATTTTCTCTCTCTCCATATGTTTCTTTCTTTTTACTGTTCGTCGTTCTTGTGTCGTTTTCTTTTATTTCTTTGTTTTTGTCCTTTTTTTTTTTTTTCTCCCAAAATGAACAACACAACGAAGAACAGAAAAAGGATGAATGTAGGGAATAAACAGAATCGCTTTATTGATGCGGTGGTGGGTGGCGGAGTGCTGCTTATGCTATTGTCTCCTGTGTTCGTTGCTCTACTTCAGGCAGCTGATTTATCCGCCCTTATTGTGGGATTATTGGAATTTAGATAAACGGAGCAGAGTTATTGTTAATTGGCAATTCTGGTGTTCTGGCGTTCATTGGGCTGTGGCAAGCACAAGGATTTGCAAGTGTATTCTTAGAAGAGAATCCAACTATTTCTGTCGAGCAATGGGTAATCTTTTTATTGGCAGTAGAATTCAAATTCCAAGATGCCTTGTGTGTTTATATTGCTTTTTTGGGATTCAGTCAGACTCGGAAGAGTAAGCATTGCTGGGAGAAAAATGATTTAAAGGACTGTTTTGAATTAATGAACACTGGAAAAGGAAAAGGATTTACATACTTAAAATAGACAATAACTTTTGTATGTCAGCGATTTTAGACATTCTTTTTTTTTTTGTCTAATTTTATACGATAATCTGAAACACTCTCTTCCCTCTGGATACGCCGTAAAGCTGGAGATTGTTTAGAGTTTTAATTCTAGTGTAAGTCATTTGTGATGGTGTCCTGAGTCACTGAAAGAAAAGTCGCTACAGAAACCGGGACTGCGTTTTGGATCAGGCAAACTTTTGACTATGTCATCAATACTAAGATTGGATTGTAGGATGTGAAGACGATCCTTTACTCGTAGACTAAAGCACAAAAATCGCTTCCTTTAAGGCTCTAACGAGTTAGCTCAATGATTCATTCAACCGATGATGTCCGTAGCACACACTGTGACGCATCACACCCAGCACGAGCAACGCTAGACACACTGCAGCAAGTACCAACTTCTCGACCTTCTTTATATCTTTTGACAATTTACACTGGTTTGCAAGATCACAGGTTCGACTGATCTAGACATACTTTCCCTGATTTTTTAGTAATCCAGCTGAGATCTGCTGATCTTCACGGCCTTAAAGTAGGAGATGTGACAAGAAGTTAAGCATTAAGCGCTGAAAGTGCCTTATTAATCGATATTATCTTAACAACATAGTCAATTTCAACACCAAAGTTTCAGCCTTAGCAAGTCCCTACTCACAAAGATGCTATTTGATGTACCTACTGTGACGTCAACTGGAAGCACAAGCTTAGTGGCAAAATGATCATCAGCTAAAATAGTTCAAACGCTTATCCAAGCCTTTTTTCTGTAAGGCAACGCATAATATGGAAAATTAAATTTTAGAAAACTGTTAAGTTTTCTGACCCTTTGGTACCCCCTTGTAGGCCATCCTATCATCCATCCCTCTTCGTCACTCACATCGTTTGGCCAAACCCTCTTCTGGGAGCTCGCACCAGCGCTTTGTCCTGTCCGACGCTATAACGGTGCTTAGCTTCCTTTGGTTTCGCTTTATGTGGGGAATATCAACTACGTACCGGTCGATTGGTAGTACTCGTGTAATGATGTACGGACCACGGTATCGTGGTTCCAACTTCCTTTACTCACTTGTGGCTGCAGGCTCCTTTTCTATCAAAATGAGGTCGCCTGCCTGATACTGTGTTGGCTGCTGACGCCCAAAGTTGAACCTCGTCTTCTGGTGAGCTTTGGTCTGCTCGATGTTCGCTAGAGCCTCGCTTCATCGCCGCCCGCGTCTGCTCACCCAGCTCCAGCAACAGCTTGTCACCTAAGATACTCCTCGGCGTGTAAGCGAACACCAGTTCGTGCGGACACGCCTTCGTTGTGCAGTTCCGGGCAGTGGTCAGGCCCCACTGAACCATCCGCAGATGGCTGGCCCAGTCTTCCCCTCTTTCCGACGAGTGCATGTATTTCAACGACGAAAGGATCATTCGTTTACACCTCTCCACCTGACCATTTGCTCTCGGCTTCCTAACAACGGCCTTCATGTGCTGTACCCCGTTCTTCCCACAGAACTGCTTGAACATTCCCTAGATGAAAGCAATTTTCATTATTAGACAATAAGCGATCAAATAGACCTTATGTGTACCGTTGTGAAGAAAACATTGGAGCGGTAGCTGAAAGTGCGCAGTTCTTAACAACTTGGCGTAATTTGCGTGAGCCTCTTTGTGAACATTTTACAGACCGACAGAGTTCCTTTCCCTATATCGGACAAATGGCTTTAAAGTTTTTAAATCTTTCTCCAAGCATTTATGTGCTTATCATTCCATTTTCATCAACAAAGTTTACTTGACAGCTGTCAAAGACTGACAGCTTCATGTTTGAAAGGTGAAAAATTGCCTGAAATATAACAAAGCTCCTAAGAATCCTCCTTACATATTCGATAGGAACTTCTACCTTAAATGCTCTACTTTAAGACGGTAGAAAAGTAATTTTAAAATGAATTGCCAATATATGCATTAGCCCATCAAACTCCAATCAGAAGCCTTCAAGGCATAACCCTTCACCAGAGTCAGAATCCAAACATATTCTCATGTTTTGTACAACAACCTACCCGTAGATACTCGTACATACATCCTCAAAGTTAATTTTGCCCAAGATGTGACTGTGCGTTAACTTTTATCGCCTCCCGGCGAGTGCTGATTAAAACATCTGCCAAACGATTCTGTCTTCAAATAATTGCCAATTATTTCCCCAAAAACACATTTCTCTGTGGCACAGTCACAGCACGGAGCAATCGCTTGTCCTCTCCTCAATATGTGACCCACTGAGAGAAAATGAAACACACAGAAAAGCAAAGCAAAGACAAACAAAACATACGCACAATACAACATAATTTGTTCGAAAACTCACATGTCTACGCACACTTGCCATGTCCTTGTGTTGCCTGTGCCTGCCTGCCTCCAGAGTAAAGCAATTCCTAAAAACTAAATCTATGGCAAGAAAACATTTCTGGCCCGAAAATTGTTCTCCTCCGCCCATCCTCCAGCCGGCAACAGATTCTACTTTTGGTGACAAAGTCAGAAGGACCAACTTCCAACACACATTACCACCGACCGCCACCACCCACTAATCAATGTGCGTGCATAAAGGCTCCCTCCGCCGCCGCCCGGCTCCGCTAAATGTGTTTACTGCTCGTAAACACACACGCATACTACTCTGGAGGAATAAATGTATGTTCCCGAGCGAAAAATCAAAACCAACAAACGACGATGAGATTCCATCTCTATTGGATGAGGAGCGAAGTCATCCTGTTCCCGAACATGACAAGGGAAAATATTTGCGCTTCCTTTCGGGTGGGATGGATTCCGTTCCGACGGAAAAATTTGCAATCCACACTCAGTCACACATGCACACGCACACGCTTCCTTCCTTGGATTCATAATTTTTCCAACACCGCACCATAGCCAGGGTTAGAGCAGAGGATACGAACGAGCTTCCAGCTGCGTTATCATGTCAAACAAGGGATCGACATGGGTACAAAGAAAATTCCACCGCGGCACAGCTAAACGATGTGCCGCTCTTGTTTACCCAGAGTCATCAACATCATCATAGTCGACATTGCGTCTCTGCCGCAGTCATCAAACTTGGGTTGGTTGTTGTTGGTGGGCGGACGCCAGCAGCGAAGGGAATTCACGGTATCATCGCTCATCCAGAGCTTGTCAGCGTCACACATCCTTCGACAGATTCACATGTGATTCTACGCCGCGGCTACATCTCCATACTCAGCCGCATGATGGGAATTTTTGTCAATACTTACATTTAATTTCAATTATCATTATGGATGGAAAAGTTCGGAACGCTTTTCCTTGATTTCGCTACACTCAGCGGGTGGGTGGGCGTCAGCGGAGGTGACTGTGCGAGTGAGATTTGAAATTTTAATTAAAATTGGATAAATATTTGAGTTTAGTGGGGAAAAAGCAGCGAGCTGTAGTGGTTCCATAGTGCGGAGGTACTAAAAAGGATGACAAGGACATCATGCTCCCGGCATGTATGTACATATGTACGTACGATGCGACAGGAACTCATCATCATCGTCGTTATCACTCCCATCCGCAGCAGCAGCAACAGCTTCGTTCGCTTGTCATTGATTCCTGATGGGAGTGGATATGTTTAAATTTACCATAGATGTGAGGGAAATTTGTTAATCAACATTTGAAGGATTTTTTCCGAGCACGCTAGTCATACAAATTTTTGGATGAAATTCGAAAATATTATTTGCAACCCTTCGGGTTAGAGGGTAAAGAATCGCACGCAATTTTGGTATTTTTCGGTTGAATTTTGTGGTTAGCTCAGCCGTTGGTAATCGGGGTTCTTATTTGTTCTGGCGTTATGGGTTTCATAAAGCTACAGAGAGCTGTGTTTGGGTACGTTATTGACTTTGGATGGGCGAGGGCCAACAAAGTGATGTTTGATTGAGTGGATTACATTTAGAATATATATTAGATCTTTCGAATTTATTCATCTAGAGGTATAGCTAAAAAGTGGAGGTTAACAAGGACCTAAAACTGTCTAGATTCAATTCCCGCATTATGCTGTCTCACCTGGCTTGTCAGCGCGCTATAAGGCTGGGATCTCGTGCGTCGGTTCGCTGTTAACCTAATGTAGACTCTTTGAATTTCAGTGAATAACATAGGTTGCTTCGTCCGAAATTGTTCGGAAACTGCAAAGTCAGTAAGAAGGTGAAAGTTGTCCCCTTGTTTTCATCTTTGAAAGTGCCGTCGTGCTACCCACATTGGGACAGTATACAAAAGGATGGAAGTTACCAGTCTAAATAGCAGAATTCTCTTTGCGCATCCAGGCCCGCCGATGTTTCGCAGCATCAAGTAGTTTGAATATCAGGCTGTGGTAGATCATGACTCCCAGGTGTTTAAATGCCTTCTTAGACCGGATAGGATAGTACCCAACCCGAAAACTTGCATATTACTCGGCCTTTTTGCTGGTTATTGCGACAATTTCAGTCCTGAGGTCAGTTAGTTTAAGGCCGACTGAGTCAAGCCAATTTTTGATCCTGTCGAACTAAGGCCGGGCGTTCGCATATCATTATGTTGTTTTAGTTGTTATCTCTTTAATTCGTAACCCACTGAATGGTTCGGGCCGATGAACTGACTGAAAGACTGACCATGCAATCTGGCAAGTTCGTCGGCAGCCACGAATACCATTGTGTTCAGGGCCCCACATTAATGTCAGTCTATTGTGTCCAGTAAACTGCAATTCCAGACCAGCTTCGACTCAAAGTTGAATGACATGAAAACTGCTTGGCTACCTAGTAGTATGTGATATGTGATCTACTAATGCTTCTTCTAATGCATTTCTGGCACAGACCTCAATGGCGAGGACGTCTGCTTGAAGATAGTCGTTGATTGTCCTGGAGGAATAGAGAGTTTTTAGTTTGCACCAAAGATTCCTGTCCCTTTCCACATCTTCGATCCGTCAATCTGCTGACGGAGGTGATTGTCTCAAGAACTCTATTCCGGATTTGAGACCTTAAAATGTTATAGAGATGATGCATAAGGAAAATAGTATACGATCTTCATTTTCCACCGTACCAGCGATGAGCTACTGTTCCCACTTGTCGGGAGAACATGGGAAGCCGAGAGTTTTCCGGATGAGTGGAAGAAGGGAATGATCGTCAAGCTTCCTAAAAAAGGTAATCTAATGCAGTGCGAAAACTGGAGAGGTAT
This sequence comes from Chalcosyrphus nemorum, assembly GCA_949716465.1. NCBI lineage: Eukaryota > Metazoa > Arthropoda > Insecta > Diptera > Syrphidae > Chalcosyrphus > Chalcosyrphus nemorum. The sequence goes on from OX454332.1 coordinate 2,344,940, forward strand.
CTGCGTTCTGCCTGCTGTGGCCAAGATAATAGCTAAAATAATTTTGGAACGAATCAAAGACCAGCTTGAAGACACACTCGACGCCGAACAAGCAGGTTTCCGATCTGGATCCTCCTGTGTCGACTGTCGAATATCGATCACCACTTCACCTGCTGTACATCGATTCTGAAAAGGCGTTTGATAGTGTCAATCGGGAATTTATCTGGCGTGCCTTGCGCAGGAGAGGCATTCCGGATAAATTAATAGCAATTATTAAGGCTACATATGATGGGTCCACTTGTCACGTCCTGCACAAAGGAAGGCTGTCTGAGGAATTCGAAGTCCAATGTGGGGTTCGACAAGGCTGCATACTTTCACCAATACTATTCTTATTGGTGTTGGCGATGTGCTGAATTCAGCCTTATCAACAGGAAATGGAGGAATTCGATGGACTCTTGCGTCTGAACTCAAGCACATCGACAACGCCGATGATGTATGCCTTCTGTCTCACAGAATAATGGACCTTCACCAAATGACAGCCAATGTGGAGTGGGAAGCAGACGTCGTTGGGCTGAAAATCAACTCGGCAAAAACAACAAAAATGATCAGCCGAGGACCGAACTCATCAACTCATGTATGCATTGCTGGACAAATAGTTGAGAGAGTAAAGTTTCCAATACCTTGGGAGTATTGTCTCCAACCGATGGCGGAACCGAACTAGATATAGCCAGCCAGAATGCTATCCACAGTTTGGCAAAGTAATACAATTAGCCTAAACACCAAGCTACGACTGTTCCGTTCCAATGTTGAATCCGTGCTGCTTTATGGATGCGGTACCTGGAGAGTGGCCGTCACTATCACTAGGAAGCTGCAAACGTTTGTCAATAGGTGCCTACGCTACATCTTAAGGATATTCTGGCCAAACCGTACCTCCAACGAACAGCTTTATCAGAGAACGGGCCATGAACCTATAGGCACAACCATACGACGACGAAAGTGGCAGTGGATTGGTCACACTCTCCGAAAGGGTGACAGATCCATAGCTAGCTAAGCGATGCAATGGAACCCACTTACCCAGGATGGTAGGATACGCGACGGTCCTAGGAGTACGTGGCGCAGAACAGTGTTTCACAGTGATTCTGTCTATGTGCGGTTTCCAGCTTAACTTATGGTTTACTGGTTGTTTACTGATAGTGCCTGACTCTGAATGCATATTCCTCCTGTGAGTGTCGCCACACTTTTAGGTGTTTCATTGAGAGTCATCATTTGGAGATCCTCTGCTCGAAGACCCTGTAATGAAAACGAGTGGTTTGAGGTGTTTGATTCATTACTTCCATGGTTGTCATTTTTCTTCGCCGGTATAACAGTCTCACTCAAAGTATTCCCCTCAAAAGTCCTTAGAGAATACTTCACAAATATCTCAGCGGAATAACTTCATAAGTCTCGCGTTGAATTCTTCTCTTGGCATTCGACTCAATTTAACTTCCGCACTCATAAAGTGATACTCACAGCTACGTCCAATCAATCGAATCCCACAGACAAGTAATAGACCGCAATGTCCGACCCCAATACGTATCCATGCCGCATGCTTGGAAGTCTCTCTCTTTCTGTACGTGGGACACCGTTGCCAATAACTGTAACTAGACTTCCTAGAAAGGTAATAAACAATTTTTGCCAGTTTTGTTAAAAAAAAAAATTCCAATCACCTTCTCTGCTAAAGCTGGACACAATCACGGCCACACTGTGCAACAGTTCACGTACGATCGCGAGTTAAATTTTCTTCCCAAAGTTAAGAATTCCAATTCCTATCGGAGGATAGTAGGAGATTCTAGTGGTTGATCATCATTAAATGTGGTACATTGGTGCTGCACATCGGTTTCCCATTAACCCATTGCTGGACAAAACACACATCGTTTCGCCATATAATCGGCATCCCACCGCGAGGTGACCATGTACTTGACGCCAGATATCAGTAATTGCCATCATTTGTATTATATGTGTGAGAGTGTGGACCAAGTCCAATCCAGCTCTCGAACTGAATGATCACCGATCGCGTCCACCGCCAGAGGAATTTATTAAAAGGTGTCAGCGTTACCGACGCAAACCGCTGTAGTCTCCTCCACAACTCCTTCTCCTTTGGGTTGACGATGACTCTGCGCGCACGCCAGGCATAACGAACGTAACTTCACTCACTGCTTCAGCTATGAGAGTTGTTGTCGTTCTAGAGCCGTCGTCGTGAATTGTCTTGTCGTTGGATGCCATTCTAGATGCGCGGTGCTATGACAGGGGAGGAGGCAAGCTATGTGCGCGGCTAATGCGTTTTTATGGCGAATTAATTGCTTGTCCTGGTAATTTGGGATGATACTTCTCCTCGGCGCGTTGGTTCTTGGACGACAACGGCGAAACCTTGTCGCATGTGGAATGGGGAAATGCGTTACATTAATGGCAAGCATTTGTAAGTTTGATTACTTCTTCATCTCTTTTGAAAAGCGCGCGCGCTGTTTAATGGGATTTCAAGTCATGAAGTGATCTGGTCCTACAATGCTACGTGGCGCGTAGAGTGTTGATGTGCCGAGGTGCAATGAGCTGCCTGTAATTAGGTACTCACTGAGTTATGCTGGGCAATCAAGGCGCCGCCGGATGATAGTTACTAATCCATAACTTCACGCAGTTGAATATGAATGCCAGGTGGATTGAGTTAGGCTACACAATATCCACTGTGCCTTGAGTGTGAGCTGTGATGGCATTTAGTTGCGCAATTGCTTGCTGGATAATCACTTTGCAATAATTGAAATTCTACACATTTACACAAAAGCGAAAGGAAATTGAAAAACAGAAAAAAAAAGAATGCGCGGAAGTGTGAAGGAACTTTGCAATGCATGGTAACAGTGGTCCACAGGGAGCATCAGCTAATTGAACATCAAAGAAAGAATAGTTTAGTTCAACCCAAGTTCCGCAGAATAAATTTGTAGGTTATGGGCCTTTAGAGGGTTCTTTTCAGCTTTAAAACAACGGTTAGTTCAACATACAATAAAAAGTATCATGTCTTATGTACGAAATGAAGCCTTTAGTCCTCTCCATCATTGAAAGATACCAAAGACTTTAGGTCTGACAAAAGATGAGAGAGATGTCACCCTGTTGAAAGCCTTTGACTGCTGTTACAAACAGGGACACTTCCCCGGAGGAGGAATTGATAGTCCGACTTTTTAGCATGAACTTACTTACTTAAAGGGCTCCTGACACTTGTAGAGTCCCTGCCTGAGACATCGTTGCCTTCCATCCTTTGCGGTCCCGAGCACGCTGCTTCCAGTTGTGAAGACCAAGTTTTCTGGCATCCGCGACAGCTTGGTCTTTGTACAGGAGGTTCGGTCTTCTTCGCCGCCTTGAACCTGGGGGCTGGGATTCGAAGATCCTCTTGGCTGGAGCATTGTTGTCCATTCGCTCGATGTGGCCGAGTCAATGTAGTCTGCGCATCTTGGCTTTTTGTACTACATTCACATCCTGGTACAGCTCATAGAGTTCGCGGTTGTATCTTCTCCTCCATTCGCCCTCCCATAAGGGACCTAATATCCAGCATTACGGATAAGTTTTGTCGGTATCCCGAATTGGGCCATCGCCTGGTAGAGCTCAAGACGATGGATGCTGTCATAGGCGGTTTTAAAGTCGATGAAAAGGTGGTGGGTTTCGGCTTGAAATTCGTTGGTCTTTTCCAGGATTTGTCTGAGTGTGAAAATTTGGTCTATTGGCGATCTGCCACGCCGGAAGCCACACTGGTACCTGCCGATTAGTTTGTTGCAGAAAGGTTTTAGACGTTCACACAACACGTTGGATAGGATCTTATATGTGACATTTAACAGAGATATGCCTCGGTAGTTCTTACAAGACATAGGATCGCCTTTTTTGAAGATGGGGCATGATTTAGCATGAAGCTTATCCATTATGAGGTTCAATCTCTATAACTTCTGTCTCTGTTGCTCTTGGTGTCGAGTAGTAGTGTTATCAAATGCATTCTCATTGGCCTTTAACATGAATATCAATTAATTTTGGGAGCAACTCACTAGGTCTATTGCATGGATTGGGGATCAATGGAATCACGATTATATGGTGGTGAGATGTTTTTTCGAAATACCGCGATCCTTTCGTAGAATTTTTTTTTTTTTGATGCGCTGGAGGCGATGGACTCTTTATGCATACTCGCAGCCCGTACTGCGAGGTTATGCCCGACTTATGTGCTAAACCACCGCCCCCCCAAACTGTCCTGTTGTCCCCTTCGGGGCAGGTTTTGACCTCCTCTCTTCTTCGTTATGTTGCGGGGCTCTGCTCTTCTACGGCTCTTTGTGTTTGGTATCCCACCGTAGTTCCTGCATAATTCTTGCAATAATGTTGTCGGTGATTTTCCAAGCTTCTCTTCTGGAAAACATGAAGTCTATTAGGCCGCATTCCCAATCTCTCTTTCTAGAGTGTTTCTCGCAGACTCATACTTTTTTTGCACTCTACAAGGATGTGTTCCGCGTTTTGGGCTTTCCCTTCACAGTGCCGGCAGAAAGGATCATCTGCGATATTGTATTTGTGAATGTATACCCCAAAAACTTGCATGTCCGGTTAGGAATTGAGTCCTCCCCGTGTTTTCTTGTGGTCCACTCTTCGATATTTGGCAGCAGTTTGTAGGTCCACCGGCCATTTTCTGACGTGCTCCATCGTCGTTGCCATTCTAATTTTACAGTCGCTCTGATGGTGATTCTTTCCTCGTTGTCGCTATTCTGCATGCATGCTGCTACTCTGACCTCCAGGTCGATAGGCATTCTCGCTGCTATTACATTAATTGCATCCACCGATACTGTCCTATATGCGGAGCATATTTTAAGAGATGCTCTTCTGTGCATCGAATTAATCCCCTTCATGTATGAGTTTAAAGCTGTAGCCGGTTCTCATATGGGGGCTGCAGCGTAGAATTCCTTTAACAGCGAGTGTGATCAAATGGTTTTTTCAAGAGGCGCTGGGAATATACTACGTTCTACGCCGAGGGCTTTCAACTGTTTGGGAGACTCAATCGATCATTCAACCCTTATTTGGGTTAAAGATAAGTCTTAACAGGCTTATGTCTTCCCAACACTTCCTCTAAGTACCTAAGTTTATAAACTATCTTCCTAAGATTGGAAAGCTGGTCAAAGCTTGACCACTGACGAGGTTGAAGACACTTACCCTTTTTAAGGATGTCACTATCACCCCATACCTCATCATGCGCATTGGTATCGCAACCGGTGATGTACCTAGCAGTGGTATCTGATGATTCCCTGGACTTCTTTGAGCGAAATGACACTGTTGTCATTAACAAAACATGCCGAGCCGAATCAGGTTGTGTATTCAGCTCACCAGCACATCCAAGGCTACCAGTTCTTTGTGTTAAATTCTGATGATAGGTAAACCGTCCTCGGTCCTTGTTCTGCAGGTTAAAAATCATTTTTCATTCCTGGATGAAACCAAGGATTATGTTTCACTGCCGAGACTATTGCTCTGGGTTGGTTGTGTGGTAGTATCAATTGACATTCTGCTCCTGGGAATGTTTAGTCCTTAAGATTTGTATTTTAAATTTTCGTACATTAAATAAGCAATCATGACAAACAAAAACTAGTCTTAAACTCCTTTTTGAAAGGTCCTCCCCTCTAGTGGGTGCTCTTAAGCACATTTGACCAAGACAAATAGGTCCTCACCCAAAACCAAACATACTCAGCAAACTCTGCTTTATATTCCAACCATCCTATAACGTAATTCAAACACAAAAGCCAGTTAGAATATATGGCACAAGTTGCAAGTGTTCTCTCTCAGGGTGTCCATCATATAAGGTTTCTCATAATTTTTATTAATATTACCTTGTGATTTGCTTGTTCCTTTCTTTAATTTAGTCGCCCTCAAGACAGCACGTATCCTGATTTGTATGCATTCCACTTGTGCCCAAAGCCCCCTGGGGAACTTTCAAATTTTCCAGAAAGAGTCCTAGTTTATTCTTTCTTTCTCTCTGTTTCACATATGTATGTATAAGTCTAGAAGAGCTATGACTCCTTCCTATTCTCAATCAAATTCAAACCAAACACACACTGGCCTGCCATTACTCTTGGCCTATTCAAAGGATAACAAACGAATTCAAGAACTATTTCCCCAAAGAACAGTGGTGGTTAAGAGTAGTTCTCCCTTTTTGTTGTATCCTGCTACACACACATGTAAGATAAATGATGACACAAAATGTACAAGCAACCCGCACACACATAGACGCACAGGAAACTTTGCCCCATAGAATCCTTTTGTTATTTAAGTTCGAAGTGTGGTAGGGGTATCCTTTTTTTTTTTTTGGGGAAAGGAACTTGAAAATGAAAAGCATTCGAGAGTGTGTTTTTTCCCTCTGACGTAGGAGCAGCGTGTTCTCTTATGTGTTTTGGCCATGAAACAGGCAATTTGAACCAACGCCTGCTTCCTGAAATTGACTCTGTGAATCGAACTATGCCACTAGTGGCATGTCAGCGGAGAAGAAGGCGCAGGACAAGCCTCCTGCCAACGAAAACTCATTGAATTTGAATTTGCTACTGTCGAACCACAAACAGCGAGAGATCATCATTGGGAGCAAGCAGGACTAGGTTTTTTTCTTTGCCTTCGCAGGTTCTGTTCATTTCAATGTTTCTGCTTATCCCGAGGGATATTTACCCCATTGTGTACACACAACACCAGCCATCATTTTACCTCAGTGGCGATGGCGATATTGAAATTGTGAACCAAAAAAAAAAAGAACAACAGCTTCCGCATTCCCCAAAATACATGCTTGGGGCGACCAACTAGTTCCATTCGAACTTTTTCCAATATCCTTTCGCAAGTTTGGTAGTTTCTGATGTGCTCCAGCAGGCAGGCAACGAAACGAACAGGTGAAAACGCAACATGGCGGTTTTTACATTTGTGAATTCATACATACGTATGAATGTATGTAGATCCTTGGAGGCAGGACGAGGTATAAAAATTGAAACGAGAACACAATTACTTTAAATTGGTTGGTTGGTCTCGGGTTGAATAGGTGACCCTAGTCGTCGGCTTCCTTCGGGGCACTTGAATTAAACTTTAGATTGGCATCCTGATTGTGTTCATCTATATCTAGATGTATGCGCTGTGGGTGGTTTGGTGTGAGTTTCAATTTTCAACTTGGTGACTTGTGCCAAATCGATTATGGTGGAGTAGTATCCTTTAATTCATTAAGCTCATGTTGCACACTTTATCCAGTCGTTTGTAAAGTTGCCAGGACTTGGTCGATTTTAAAATTGATTTTACCATGCTTCAAATGATCCTTATTGCAGTTAATCCTGTACACTGAACGAGCATCTGTTTGTGTGTTTTGAAAGACAGGATATCCGAATGCGATAAAAGTGGCTTCCACAGTCCATAGTCCAGTGTACAAATCGAATATCCAAGCAGTTTCCTATTGCTGTCATTGGTGATATCCTCTTTTTATCTTGACTGTGACTCGATGTGTGTGGTGGGATTGGTTTCCTTATTTCATTGTCTATTCTTCGGTCTGATGTGTGGGTGGAGAACATGTGTGGGAGCCTGGTGATGGGTCTGATCATTGTCGTCGTTAGGACTCATAAGTTCCCAATGCACTTCATTGGTCATGAATGTCGGAAAAGAGAGATAATTGCGCGACGGTGGGCGGCGGTTTCTTTTTATCGTCCCGAAGAATTGAATGACCATATGCTGGAAAGTTGAAAGTACTTTCTGAGTTGAAAATAAATTTCTATTGATGTCATGGAATGTGAATGTGCATGAGGATTGCCGGAAAGAGTTGAAGATCTCGCGCATATGGTTTCCTAATGGATTGCTTTATCGATCGGTATGCAGGGTGATTCATTTAAACGTATCTATTTCTAAAAGTGAAAAAATTAAGCAATTTAAATTTTTTTGAGTCATCTTTATTATCAAACGGAAGGACTGTTCATGGCATTTTATTATTGTATTCAATTTTGCCCGTAACTGCGGTTAACATGGTTCATTTACATTCGATAATGCGTCCCAGCATTTGGCGATTAACGCTAGAAATGTTGTCTTCCTCAATCGTACTAATTCGTACCATATGTATGTTTTGAAGATCACGAACTTCGATATAAGTTAGCAAATAGCAAATACAAAAATTTTGCTTATTAATGCATCCATTAAGCTAGAAATGTGCCTGGTCGCTGAAAAACATTTTTGACGAAAAAAGTTATTCGTATTGTACCTAAATGACATATTTTTAGACATTGCGTCGAACTAAGTTTTTCACTAATCAAATGCCAATCAATTCGAAATAAAAATATTGTAACAAATTAACAAGATTCATGCCTAGTCTATCAAAAAGCCAGAAAGCAAAAAGTGCCTCTAAGTGAATCACTGTTTTTATGTAAATAACTATGTGGTCATATATTTTTAGACTGCTCAAACCAATCGTCAGGTCTTAAAAACTTAATTTGGTTTGAGTATAAGTCAAAACCACTGCCGCCCTCTTGTGTTACATGTTCACTACTACACTAATTCAAGCCTCAAAAGGATCCAAAAGAACTCTTAAAGAAGCTCTCCAAAACCAGGGTCTCTAACCTCAGAAAATCAATAATAAACTACTAGTTTCCAACTCTCAGTTCACGTTTATGCTAAACTGCAACACAGATACACTTCCGAAACTGAATTCAACGCTAAATTGAAGCGCACAATTCTACTGGCCGTTCTTCTTTAGGTTTGAATCCTTGTTGCCATTGTCATCATCGTCATCAGATTCAACAGTGCCAACCGCGAGTATGGAAATTCTATTTAGAATAGACCAGGAAACGGATATCCGAGCTTAATAAAACAGAAAAACTAAATTAAAAGTCAAAACAATGTCGTCCTGCTGCAATTGTGACGTTCATTTCATACCAGCCCAGCCGTTTGGTTTCATTTCGAGTCCTTTCTCTTGGGTTTGGCCCGGATTGCAGCATGAGCAACAGCAGCAGCAGCAGCAAGAGGAGCAACAGAGAAACGGAACTGTGAGTTAACTTCCTCGAAACGGCTGATTTCAGTTGATTTATTTATTTATTTGCCTTTTTTCTGTTTCGTCCTGTTTTTTTTTTAACTCCTCCTCTCCCAAAGGCTGCCGATTGTTTTTCCAATTATTGAGTGGGCGGCTGAACACTACGTTTCATGAATTTGTAAAAGAATTTTTGTTTTTTTGGTTTGTTGCTGCTTTAAGGGCGGATGAGTGAAACTTTTAATGGATTTCCTTCTCTCATTTTTTTTTTCTTTTCATTATTTTGGTGGTATCCTTCGTTCGTCCGGCGCGGCGGCAGCTCATTGGAATCCCCGAAGGTTCATGGGGCTATGAAATGGACTTTTTCAATTTGACTCTGTCGTATTAGTTGGAGTCATAGAGTGGGACTTAAGTCGGGATGAGGTGGGTAAACTGTGAACAAATCAATTGGGAAGACATTTCTTTGTAAGGACAATGTAATTGTTTTGCTTTTGATTATTTTCGATTGGGAATTAGTCAAGGATATTTCTGCTCCTTTTTTTGGTTTGCTTTGTTTTGTTTCAGTCGGGGTTTGGGTCCCTGCCCCGGCCCAGCCCCATGTCCTTTTATTGACTTGTTGAAGTTTCAATTAACCGTGAATGAAAATGAAAGTTCACCATTGGAACTAATATGAAATGTTTCAAGTGGATTCTGATTGAGTAACCCTGAAAGGACGTAAATATTTACTTTTTCAAACTCAGGTCAATTCCAAGGGAAAGCAAAAGCTCCTTGAGCACAAACTTCTGTCAGTTTTTTTTTTCAGTTCCGTTCCAAGTTTATGGCGCAATCATTTCAGTTTTCCTTAATCGAAAAAAATTCATCCTCATCTGTTCGATACCCTCCTGTCGAATGGAGAAACTTTGCTTGTCCACTAAGTCTTTGGAAACCGCTTACGTCGGGTATACCTTTATACTTCCATAGAATATCCTACTTATTGTCAAGTTACGGATGCAGAAGAAGAATCGAAAGGATCAGCATAATTGCAATCTTCTTACCAAATGGCTGCAACTAAATCCCAAGGATATGCTTCCATAAGAAGGTACAAAAAGGACACCAACACACGCAATTGTCGTCATTCACCTGAACCGAGAAGAGAAGAAATTTTGCCATCCATGACCCATATTTTATCCTTCATCCCACACTCTCACAAAGGTATACCAACACAATGGCATCTCAGAGCCTGTGAAAGTCCTTAATGCTGGCTGCTTACATCAATGTCATATATAATTCATAGGTAAACAGGAAACAGATACCTGCTTATCTGCACTAATGTGAAAACTTCTTGTCCTACGATGACGTTAAAACGTAAATTGAAATCGAATGCTCCACAGAAGGTGGGTGGCAGGGCTGGCAGATAACAGTGTTCCAGCAGAGCAGGACGAAAGTGAAATAAATTCTATCCTCACATAGCCGGAGACCGGCAAATGAAACTAATGGAAAGCAACACACAGTGGGAAGTGAACCGGGGGACTAATTGAAATAATAAATAGGACATGTGTACTTTTGGCATTTGAATGGCAGCTAGGGCTGTTCGACTTTGGGAACAGAAAGTGCCTGTAGATTGGATAAATTGATGATGGATAAGTTACATTTATCACGAGAATTGATGTGTTTAAGTTGTTTGTTAAAGTTTTGCAAAAATTATGTGACGATGTAGCACTTGTGGGCAGTGTAAGGAACAAATAATGGCTCGGATCCTTGGTTTCAAATTTCATTAGATTTCCAAAGACGAGTGTTGGCCTTTTGTCCATTTAATTGTGTCAGTTGGGGGGTTCCTTCTCGTTTAAACAGATTGATCATATTGCCATCAGCTTCTACAAAGCATGTTTGTTAGAGATTCGAAACAGATCTGGATCCGGGCAAAAATGTGAACACCTCTTTCTATTAGCTTCTAGCCGTATTCGTTAAAAGTAGCTCCGGAAAACGTGGTTTCACCAATAGAGAGAATCAAGTTAGAAGCGTGAAAAGACCGAACTTATTGTGATGCCAAGTAGTGTATCGACTCACCTGCCTCAAGGGTAAAACAGTGGAATACAACTGTGACAGTAGAACTGTCTTAAACATCACCAAGGACTTTTTTGGTAGTTTATACGAGCCTATGCGTATTAGTTCACTAGAACGAAGGAATATTTTGCTAAATTTCTTAACCACTTAGACGATGGTGATATGGTCTGGTAGTCTTGTTCCGAAGCAACTGAATTAGCAACAGCAATCAAACTCCTCAATTCTTGAATGTTTGATAGGTGCTCTCAAGAGGTGGGGCCCTGCAAAATATTGAAACACTCTGATATTCAAACCTGGCAAATCATGCGCAGTTGTCGAACTGAACTTGTTGGGTGGCCTCGGTGGAGTGGCAGTGTATTTGGTCGGTGGACGAAGGATTTCGCGACTGTATCGCTAAGAAAGCACTTAGTGTATTTCAGCATGGACGCGAAAAAGAAACTGTGAATTACAAACGAATGTAAAAATCACATGAAACTCTGTCCACAGTCAAATTAGACACCACTCATGAAGAAAAAATATTGAAACCAAGCAACTCCTGAGTATGACCCTCATTTGGATACCTATGAGGGCTTTCAAGGTAATGACAGCTTGAGGTAACCTGACTAGGCATTGTAGACTCAAAGAGCACCTAAAGACACTGAGTATAGCTTAAGAGAGTCTCTGGAGATTCTGCGATCAACAGGTACTAGGGTCTTGTGCTACGAATAAGAGCTAAATAGCACCCGTTATGGCATAATAGCTTAAACAGACCTGTTATCACCATGACATTTAGTACCAATAAGACAGCACTACTTGCTAAACAGCCCAGGAAACCAAGACTTCATTGCGAGAACAAGTCGGTAAACATTTATATACGTTATGCTTTCTCTTTGGGGCGAATAGCCGAATACGATACCCAGAATTCTCAGACGCGTTATCGGACACAAAGGACCATGTCAACCGCAGTTACGGCTAACATTTGAATTAAATAAAACTAAATGTCAAAAATATTCCTTTTTCGGAATGATAAACATAATCTGAAAAAATTCAATGTTTTTATTGTTTTTGAAGTTTTACAAAAGTGCCTCTAAGTGAATCATGCTTCATAAGGGAGAGCTTCTAAAAAGGAGCACACTTCTTGGTAACGTTCAGTTGGTATTTGTTTTTGTTTTGATTATTTATACTATTGTACTATTTTATAGTACAATGGTGTCTACAAGCTATGACACAGTGGATTGGAGCTGTTCATAATTGTGTTTTGCTTTGAGCTCTTCCTTTCAATAGAAACACCCACCGATGTATGGATACATTTCTCCCATTCCATATCCAATTATACAAAAAAAGACATAAGTTTAGATGATATGAGATTTGTTTTTCCAATTGCGCACAGTGGCCAGCTTTCGATAACATTTTTTAGTTTCTAAAATAATTTTGTTTACGAATTTTGCTGCAGTCGAAGTTTTTTTTTTTTTTTTTATGGCTAAATGCACAAATCTTTTAGCCAGAAGGGAGGTGGCCTCAAATAAACGGGTGTGGCCACTGGAAAAAAGCATGAAACCATTATTTTATTAAAACTCAGCAAAAAACACCCAACGCTTGTACACGAAGTGTTAGAATACAGACCTCTATTTTAGTTTTTCAATAAATTCCCTCACTTTGTGTTGCACTATAAATAAATAATTTGAAAACGGCTATTTTATTTTTAGCACAAAAAGAAAAAAAAGGAATTTATTTTCTCTCGCTTTTTTTCCAATTCATCATTGAAATACAGTTCAACGAAATGCACAAAAAAAAAAAAAAGAGTCCCCCTGCACTCGGGGTAAAAAAGTGTTGCACCATTTTTCCTCAAATTTAATTTGTCAAAAATTTGCATTTAAAAGCGGTCGATCAATCGGGCCCAAACCCAACGGCAAGGACTATAGAGAAAATGCAAAACTCATTCGGCCACAATACCATGGCATACACTTGCTCTCCACTCATGCATGGGCATGGGGTGGCAACGATAAAATAATACGCACTCCAAACAACAAACGACTACTGTGCGGCACTCTGTATCGATAATCCCTCAGAAAAACACAAGCTGGTAAGGATCCACCCCCACCCATGCCGCACATCGATAGGACTTGTGCAATTGCCATTCCTCGCCACACATGCATTCGAATGCAGTTTTCTGCGTTATAATTATTTTTCGTCCTCTCAGCGTTCCACAAAAAAAAAAATAAACCGAATGAGATGAGAAAAAATAAGTGCATTCCATTTGGGGTTTTTATTTTATTCGGCCCAAACCACTCGAGTTATCAGGAACACACACACGCGGCTCCTCTCGACTCGATTCGAATTGAAAGCCACCGCGTGCACACGGCCCAAATCGTTGCCAAAAATCCGCAAACATTTCAGTGATCGAAACCGAAAATTGAACAGTCAAAAACAAATAAAATAGGCGAACGCTCGCCACCCCCCCCAACAACCCCAACGGCCGCAATCAATCGGCTAGTGCACGTGGTCAACCCCTGTTTTGGGCGGGCGCGGCGGGCGGTACATACAAACATCCATGGAAGAATGTAAATAGAATTTTTAAGTGTTTTTTGAAACGCAAAACACTGTTAAATATTCATGCCGATTGGGTTCGCTTGTTTCGCAACGCGCGTAGGTATACTCGTATTGGATTGGGGGATGCAACGCATCAAGAGAGTCCGAATTCATTTTTCCGTTTCCCATATAAAGCAACGCGGTTGCTTGTTTGTGGCGGCCAGGGGTGGTGGATACAAATTGAAAATTGATTCGGCAGGTAGGGAAAAAAAAAAAAAGAGGTCTGTCGAGCTGAGAATTTCGAATGTAAATTTGAAGTCGTGTACAGGAGAGTACTCACGGGGAAATTGTATTGAGCTGGGTTTCGATGATATGCCTCGCATGAGGGAGCTTAATCGTGAATTGACAGGGGAAAACGGAATTTAAATGGAGTTTCTCGTTCCAGTAATGGTCAATCAAGTGTTTGTGAGTGTTAGCATGGGCTTTTGCTTATAGCTTTTCGAAGGTACACAAAGCAAAAGGGATTCTTAACGCTGAAAAGAGAAGGATTGTGAGTGCTTTGGTTTATAGCATGTGTTACCTCTTTTATTCAGATTCTCAATTCGAAATAAATCGTAACTCTTAACTGTCCTTCAATAAAAAGCTGGACATTTTATTGAGCTCCTTCGTATGCTAAATGAATTCTCAGTTTATGTCATGGTAAAAAATCGGCGCCTTTCCATTAAGCATTTTCCATCTTTAGTTTTAAAGAAAACAAACTGTGAGCAAGAAATCAATAAAATATTGTATTTATTTAAAAGTCCCATATATGCCATTGTACATAAAATATAACATCATTTAAATGACTTGGCTGGGTGGTACTCATCCGAAACTTCAAATTTTGTCTAACTCTGGCGCATAAATCAAGCCAGATTTTGGCCAATGTCAATGATTACGTTGACTTTCAGGGCAGTGGTTTGTGGTTTATTGGCATAGATCTCTGGCTTAAGAAAATCCAACAAAAAGAATTCTAAAAGGGTCAAATCAAATGATATCGTTTGCCAATTTACGATCGTCATAAGTCGCTTGTGCAAAAGGTCCATTGCGGCACGGACTGTGTAGTACGTAGCGCCGTATTGTTGAAACCACATATCGTCGGTGTCCATATGATCCAATCGGGCAAAAAAAAAAACGGTTATCATAATCCCAAATTTGACAATTTTGCTTGTTGATCAATTAATTCATCCAAACTGGTCCTTGTTGCAAAATATTATTTTTCGACCAAAATCCGAGTCGACTTTCAACTGCTCGAGACTCCAGTTAGCGAACAAACGCCGGGCGTTGTCTTTGGTTATTAAGTTTGAGCTCCTGGATCAGTTGAATCTTGTAACGGTTTAGGCCCAATGCATGACACACAATTCGCTAAGTCGTGAATTGAGATAGGCCGAGTTCTTGTGCGCGGCGCGGAATGGACTGTCTGTGGTTCTTCTGCACACTCTTGGTGGATTGTTCTTTGCAATCGACTCAAATTTATTCACCATGTTGCGAATAATCCTTTCGGAAGGACGATTTTTTGCGGCAGTAAAATGGGCATAGCGCGCGAAAAGTTGCTCGAACAGAAGACTTACTTTAATAAATCAATTTAGTCATTTCCATATGTTGTTGAAGCTGTAACTTTCATTTTGGCAAAGCAGACTAAAAAAAAATGACAGCCAATTTGACAGATGTAACTTCAAACATATGGCCGCAATCACCTGTCAAATTTGAAAATCGCTATTAGAAAAGCCTTTATATAAGCTTCAACATTTTGCATCTTGTGCTTTATATTTGGTAGTTCAGAATAGGAGTTATTGGCTGTGCTTACATCTTCAGGGTTAGACTGGAAACTGTATAACTTTTTTGAGACTCGAGTTTCACAGAGTTTCACTTTTGTGGTTACACTACTTCAAAAATGGCTCATTTTGCCGAATGCACGTTGCAGCCGTTCTCTGAGCTTTCCATAGAGAAACTGACTGATGGTAAGCACCGTATTGGTTCTAGGTAATCTTTAAGTGGTTGCCTACATCCAGATAGAGATGAAAGCAGACACATTTAGCAAATTCATTGGTCTGGAACTCGTTTAGCTTGCTGTGTCTTAGTAGTCCTTGCTTTTGCTGCCCTGTTGTTCTGTTAATGGTGAGCTTTCACTTTTGTCGTAGAAAATATGTCATCAGGGTTACTTACATATTTCCTGAATTGGCGCTATAGTCCGGAGTAGACCTGAGCTTCCTTAATCAACAGGACGGTCAAAGGGCGACAATAATGCTTCTCTTCTACTCTATTCCTCCTCACCTGTTCTGCGTCAGGGCATCCTGTAGTTCTGTCAGATTAAGTGAGCGAATTATACTACGTGATGTGTTTCGCAATGGTGTTGTTGTTTTTTGTCGTAAGCTGTGTTCGATTCAATGTCCATTTCCCTTGAGTAGAGTAAAGAGTTCTGCAGGTTTTGGGCCGCATATGTTAGAACATACCTTACATGCACCCACTCTCACAAAATCATCCAATCAGCCTTACATATTATAATTGTAAAAATCCCATTTGTACAGTTTTGGTTAACTTTTAGAGCTCTGCTGTCAATCATACGAATTTGAAAACCAATCGTTGAAGTATGGGTTTAAAAAATGATAGTCTTTCCAATTAATCACTCAATGACAAAGACAGACATGTTGTATTGGTTCACTATAACAATCATCAGCCCCAATCAGATTGTTTTTGTTTGATTGGTTTGCAACAATTGATAGTTTGCTCATCATTCATTCATAAATCTCGACGTAAGTGTTATGTTGGACAAAAAAGTTATACATATATGCATATTATAAATAAATAGAGTAAAAGGCTTATGGATCTGGTCACCTGGAGCAGCAAGGGGAATTTGACTGTTTTCTTTAGGCACTTTGTCCTTTGATCTTACCAGGATATTTCTTCAGAAAAAATATGAATGCTCTAACAACGAAAGCAGACATTCGTCTCTTCTGCAGTTATCCTGCAATAAACCTCAAAACTGCAACTTATCCTTCAGCAAACTTTGAGTAAAAGTTCAAAAAGGAAAACTCCGCTGCAAGTACACGCCGGCGATATCATTTAAGTCACTGACATCATCCTTCTGTTAATCTTCGATTTATTTGACATAACCCATGACAAGTGCACCTACAGTCTCCACCAACAAGAGAAATTGAGGGCAGGGATGGAAAAATCAAAAGGCACACCGACCACCCTTCACCATTTAATAATTTCTCAAATGGATTTTGATTGGCGAGGACATTGAATGGATTCGACGACGACGACGACGACGCCGACGATGAGGACATCCTCCCAATAATGCCAAACAAGTATCGACCGCAGTCTATGAAAGCCTTGAAGACAGATCGTGCACCACTGACAACAGGTTGTTGGTTCGTCGTAATCGTTGTCGGTGTCGTTGTCGTTGCATTCGTCGCCGGTGGGTAGCTCGACTAGCAGCCAAACTCAATCTCCATCTCATCTCATGCGGCGATGGGTCACTGCAATAAACCGTGCGACTACAGCTTTATGGGATCGTTTTATAATTTTAATTGATTGGAAATTAATGATCTGCAGATATCGATAGCCTGCCTGCCTCCCAGCCCATTGTGTATCGTCGTCGTTGTTGTCGTCGAAAGAAATCATCTTTTCTGAACGACGCGACGCCGAAGACTCGATGTCTCCTTCATGCAGTGCTGCACCAAACCACTCCATCGGAGATTGAATTTTGTTTTTTTCCTTCCATTAATCTCGGCTGAAGAGAGAGGTCCTCCGCGCACCGGTACCCGAACCCGGTGAGATTGACATATGGCCGTCGACATTTTCTGTCTGTCGAACGTCGGAATGTTGTAAATTAATTGAAAATGAGCAATCGATGATGGGCTCTGACTTACAAAGCGGTCTAATAGACCCCGGTCTGCATTCTCCGACTGCAGCTGGGTTCTTTTGCAATCGTTACCAATGGAGTCCCAGTTCGACGACAGTGTTATTGATACTCGAACTAATACTGATGACTACGACCACGAAATGATGGGAGATTGGTTGATGTCAAATCGTTGTTTTGTGTAGTGTTTGGTGGTGGATCGAGCTTAGGATTGGGTGCTCCATGCTCCATGCCATGGATTGCATTGGATTTAAATTATGATTCATTAATTCGATTTATCTGCGATATTATTGTGGTTCTTTGCTGAGTTTGCCTTTGCGTAGTGGATGCGATGGGGGGAAATTGATTTCGGAGTCAATCAAGCGTTCGAGGAGGTTGTCAGTTTTGTGCGGTTCACCATCAATCACATGGATGCTCGCAAATATTTTCCCCGTATTGAGTTGGAGCGATAAGAAAGGATTTGGTAGGAACAATTTATTTCGGGGTTAGGTTTAGTTACCTTTTTGTTTTTTGTTTGCTTCCTCGGAGTCTTCAACTTAAATCGGGATGTAAGTTGACATGCTGTCATGTTTGATTTGTGTTGTTAATTAATCCGTAATCTTTCATTGGCAGGATGTGGTTTAAATGGTCGGCGATAAGATAACTGCGAAGGAATGGCAATGGAAAGGGATTGCATTCTTGGAAATGCCGATTGAGGTCCTAGGGACTTGGTAGGCAAAGCGATCTTAGGTTTGCGGACGATAGCTGAAAGAAAGCTTTTCGAATCTTTTTTGTATCCCGAAATGTCTTGACGAAGCTACCCTTCACTGGCCTTAGCAGATGGTGCAAGGTGAGACTCAGAAGGGCAGGAAGTAACCATAAAGCTATATCATGAGACCATGATCATGTTACCTGTGGAAGAGTACAAAACTAAAGTGGTGCTTAGCAGTTAACAGAGAATAAACCTCTTTAGGAATGAGTTGGAGGCATTTGGAGCACATATCTTTTAGCCCATAGTAGATGCCGGATGATGGTTTAAAGTCAAATGTTCTGACACAAATATTCTGGCACTTGGAGTGTTCTTCTTTAAGTTCTATGCGATAAGCCATTGGGAAAGGTGCTGAACCTTACAATTTACAAATTGGAAGACCACTTAAAAATTTTAGTGAGGTGCTATCCCTTAGACCTAATTGAATGTCATAAGTGGAAGAGTGCTCGGTTATATACTTATCTCGAAGAGGAGACAGTTCCATTGCAAACTATGCAATTAATTTGATTCGGCTATCAACCAAGTTAGTAGAAAAGCAAATCGACTCAGAAGATCATTTTGCGAAAGAATATAGAAGAAGACCAAGCAACTGTAGGTTGGAGTAGCTTAAACTCATCTAGACACCATAGGCGAGCTGACGTAAAAGTAGGCTTTTAAGATTAGCTACTCAATGATGATGACCAAACCCGACACTTATCCTCCCACGCTGGTTCAATGGACATTCAGTCTGACGTTATGACACCAGAACTTCGACTGTGGTGCAACTTAAAAGATGGCATTCCTATCGATAGCTCCAGAACTAGTCGAGGTTTTCTTATAGGTTTCTTCATAGAAAATGACTGCAGGAGGCATTAGGCAAGCCTACCTCACTTCGAGCGGAGGCTTCTTACGGCAGCGGGCTTCATTGTACCACACCATCAAGCTTAAGGTACTGTTCAACCTTTTAATTTTCTTCAGGAGAGTGCCTAAATGTTACAACTACAAGCTTTAGATCTTAGTTAGTTGGGCTTAAGAAATCGCAGCTATGGTCCAAAGGCTAATTTAAGTTCCATTGACGACTAGATGCACGCAATGAGGAATGAGGGTTGTCTGTAAGAAATTAATGCTATTGGCGGCCTCTCAAGAGAAAAGATTACAAATACTCGTCCTTAATGCGGTGACATTGCGGATCATTGTCCTTTCATGGTCTCTCCTAAGCCAGCTAAGTCAATCCATATGGAGGACTGATACTCCCATCTCTTCATCATCTGGGTTCCTATTTGGCTTCCTTTTGAATACAACAAGACTGGTAGATCAATTTGTTAAGTTGTTGTCAAAATCCAGGAACTCCATGGTGGAATGCGACGAGGGGAGAACTTAGTAGAAAAAAAGCTATCTACACTATTAGATGGAGAAGGAGTATGTTTTACCATCATTTGTCTAATAACTACTGACGCCTTCAAAAGGTATACATGTTTCATTTCGGAATCATTTTTGACCTTCTTTGCCTTGGTGATAGAAACTTGCCCTAAAGCACCCTCTCTTATCGAATATACATGACTACAAACGATTATATAGTCCAAGACATGACATAGGTCCCAAAAGTCATTGAAACAAAATATGTATATCAACAATGTGTGCGGTCCTTCTTCATCTCCACATCAAGAGTATCTAAACTGTTTCAGCTTCAAACCCTCATGACTGTATGCACTCAAAGGTAAACATCACTTCCTCCAGCTTCATCATTTGTTCCGAGTTAATCAAAAAGACCCAGTTCTTCCCCCAAAAAGTTAAATACTGACACACAAAAACTCTAGCCGAACTACTTCAACTGAAATTACCAAGTCCACTGAAATGAACATAACAACTAACACAATGTGCAAAACTATTTCATTCCCAAAGTGCAGCATTACATTACAACCAAAAAAAAAAAAAAAAAAAACAATGAGCAAAAAATAAAAGACAAATGTAAGTGGGTTATAAAGGAAAATAGGTTGCCTCAACAAATTCCCGAACAGGTGCACATAATTGCAGCACACATTGTAAATTAGAGCGTAAACTTTGTTGTTTAAACAGGGTCACCACTAGGGTCCAGCAGCAGTCCGAAAACTATGAGCTGCATTCAGTCCAGGCACCCACCCACCGACCGACCGACCGACTCTATCAACATTAGCAGTTGTAACGAGCAAGAATTCAATTCGTTTCGATCCTGGAAGAAGAATGAACACACACAAAACCTGGCAGCAGCTTTAAAAGGACCTTTCTTCTTGTGCTGTAGCTGCACACACAATCAAATTCTCATTACAGAAAGTTTTTATGTCGTTTTAAAATAATCCTGCAAGTAGAATACAGTGTGTGTGTGTGTCTGTGTGGATACTTAATCGTCATCATCATTAACAGAGAAGTAGAGGAACTCTGCTGCTGCTGCTGCTGCTGCTCTAGATTATTCTTGAAATTTTCAGAGGGAGCAATAAGCTTTCGCTTCGGCAAAATTTAAACTTGAGAATTCCAAAGTCATTATCCTTGAACATGAGCATTGGTAGGGTGAGAGTCATAGAAAGTCTCTACGGGTTATTCGACGACACAAGCAACTAGTGATGATGATGTGCTGATGTTGGTGCTGACATGATGATAGGAACCACATAATGAGCTGCCGGTTTCGATTTCACTTTATGAGAAGGACATGAAGACAGGAAGAAAAAAAACAAGATTTCCTCTTGTATCCTTCTGATCCAACCACTGCTCGTGACTAAGATGACTTCTGACAGATCTGATCCTCTGAACATGAAAAGGAGTAAGCGACGTCGCCGCTTCCACTGGCCGGAATCATGGTTTTGTTTGTTTTTAATGTTTGCATTTAATGTTCATTAAGTCTGATTAAATTGAACATCATCCTGACACGGTGCATACAGGCTCTGAGTAGGATGCTTGCGCTTAGCTGGATGTTTTGTCTGATGATGCAGAGTATGGCGGAACAATCCGACACAATCCGTGTGTTAGGCATCGTCTTGCATTAAGAGATGGCATTATATTGTGATTGCCACACAAGCTGGTTAATGAGACGAGACTTTGGTGTGAAACTGCACACGCATATGATGGAACACCACCTGGATTTTAACCTGAGAGATTTGCCTTGAATGACAGGTGCGTAGGTTGGAATTGTTCTATTGGATGTCAGACATTATCTTAAGCCAAATTTAGTTAGAATATTTGTCCTGAGCGTGTAAAACGTTTAACTAGACAAAGCGAAAGCAATGTCAGTTTCAAATGCAACCATGACTTACGTATTGGATAAAGTCCAGCTCTGGCGCTTAGCTGAAATTCTATTTGTTTTAAGAAATACGAAAACGATCTCGAAGTAAAATTACTTTGACTGATATAGGTTGGAAAAGAGCTTGATCCTGCTAGTAGGAAGAGTGCCCTAGAGAAAGTTCTTCTAGTCCTGACAGTCAGATATTAAAAAAATCAAGCTTCTTTGGGCACGAGTGTCAATGAACATGAGAAGGGGCCTGCGACCTCTTTTCCGTCGATTGGGAGCTAATAATTTACAGAATGTTGAAACTAAATAGTTACGTATTTTCGAAACACTAGTATGTACTTATAATATTGAACAAATAGACGTCCTAGGATTCATATTCATGGGTCCAATGAAGCTGATACCGAGACCTTATCTCAAGAAGTCAATGAGCCTGAGGTACGTGGCTTACCTTGCTCTATGTGGCAGGCAAAAGTAGGAAGTGCGTTATATGTCTTGGTCGGTAAGTCATGGTACGAATCCTTCCATGACATGACGGCATGTCGTCCTTGTTGCGATTAAACTCTCGCCAGTAGTTCCGTAATTTTCACGTCATAACCTTATTAGAAAATTCAACTGCTTGGAACTTAAGCGAGATTAAGATTGCTGGATGAAGCCTAACAATTGAGGAGAGGAGTACGTGGCTTTTTCCATTTAAGCTAAGTAGTCCTGTCTTTCCAGTTCTTAACTGTGTTGGTCACCCTAGTATGTAGATAATGTCCCCTCATGATACATAAATGGCTGCGGCTTGTCTCCTTGAAGTTATCTACATTTCCTATTTCGCTGATTGGCTTATGTGATTGCTCTTCGTCTCGGTTGGCCGTTTTCCCTTGTGCTTAGTTAGTTCAGGTCTTAATATAATCCTACTCTCTTGGCAGTCAAAGGGTTTTTGGGTTTTGTCCACTTGGGGTTGGTTAATACAGCTGTAAGCAAAACAAGTGTCGCTAGTGTCGGCCGATGTTCTCCCATACTTAACATTTTTGACAGTTTTGTTGGGCTGCATTCCGAAAGGCTTGCGTTCTGATAATGTATCATAGACATTTTTTGAGAAATCTAGTACAATTTTCCTAAGCTCAGTTTAATGGCTGGCCGCGTCCTCTTCGTAAGGAATGTTTTTACCGATAGACTGCTAAAACAAACTAAAAGATTAAATGGTTTGCGAGAATTAATAAGTAAGCCCTTATCCGTAAAAATCGAAGAATTTGACGAATCATTAAGAAATATTAGGCAAGTGGAGAGCTGCACTTCTTCATTTATGACGTTTCATGGAAGTAATCATTGATTCTATTACATTATAGCAAACGTCTTTCTCGCTAGAATTTGCTAAGATCTAGTCCATTTTTTGTCCTAGAGGCTGCTTCATAGATTCGGTGGCGATAAATCTGTCATGTGCGAAAGTATTCTAGCAGCTAAGTGCTGGGAATGCCCTCAATCTCTTTTCTTACTTCCCTAGCTGCTTTGCTTCTAACAACCACCTCTGGTTTGCAGGTGAATTCCAATAGGACTTCCATTTCACCACGACGTTTGTAAATTTGTTTGTCAAAAATTCTGCCAAGTTCTGACATTTTCGCGATTGTTGGACAGTGTCGCGATGTTTCTGCATGCTTCTGAGCGTTTCTTGTGTCGTGGTGGTATTGTTTTTTTGTTTATAATAAATATAAACAATATATTCAGGTGGTTTATGTTCACCTGTGGAACAATATTGTAGCTGAAAGTAAATCAGCTCTCACTTATGGGGGAGTAGAGGAAGTCCCTCCTCGACAGCAAAGTGGAAGTCAAGAGTCTTTTGTCCTGATCTGAGTTAAGTTCTGCCGGTTAAGGTTTATTGGAGTGGGTTGTCAGTGCTGCCATTGACTTGTTGACTTTCTTCGTTAAGTTGGCCGAGGTGTATATTTCCCATTTATGTTAACTGGCTATGCTGCCTTCAAAAGATGCAACCTGAAAGAGAAAACTCTCAAAAGTCCATATAGACAAAGGCTTGCACTTTCTTTGAATTTGTGAATGTGTACTAGATTTTCGTGTTCAACAAAACCAACTTGAACTGTCCTTCTTTCTGATTTGCTAATTTCTCTCAGTAAATCAACCAGTCATGCTTTTCCTCTGGATGGCTGCATTCATGAGGAATATAATACATTTCACCAGTTTATTCCTACTTAAAATGTCCTTTTGCATTTAAATCTTTAAAGTTCTTTAGAAAAAACTATTGCCCTGTGCAGATGTCACCTTACCTCTTGGCTGGGATTTGCAAAACCTAGCCACCCAGTGCAGGTTTTGTGGTTAAATTAATCCCAGCATCTGCCATGTGGATTCCTTTGCTTCTCGGTTTCGGTCAGTTTCTTTTTTTCTGGATTTTTGTTTGGGAGGTTTGGTAATTTAATTTCACGCCTCTTTGCGCTCGCTGAAAATCATGAGGCGACAAACCGAACATGAATCGCGCGCTGTTTTTTGTTTTCAATTCGGTTTTTTACTTTTCGTTTTTTGTTATTGCCTCTGAAGCGGGCAGAGAGCGGTGAGTCCTCTCGGACTTGGTCGTGTTTAAGGAATTAATTAAGAGAGTGAGACCACAGAGAAGTGCGAACAAATATCCCCCAACAAGAGCACGACGCAAAGAAAAAAGGAGTAGCAAATGAAAAAAACAAAAAATTAAAAGAAGAAGGAAACAACTGGACACAAATCCACAACGATGACGACGACCACGACGAAAAGGGTCAAACAACCAGCCACCACCACTACCACAACAGACAGAAACACCACCTAAGTTGGTCTTTGGTTTTCCCTCTTATTTTTCTTCTTTTTTTTGTCCTCCAAAGGACGACGGCCATAAAGAAGAGGTGGGAAGCTTTGAACGACGACAACAAAACCAAGAAGATGTTGTACGGATGAATTAACAAAATTCCGTGAACAAAAAACGAAAAAAAAAAACATAAAAAAAAATTTACAATTAAAATTAAAGACGAAGGAATCACGTCGTCCCCGTCTGGCCCCCCCCCTCTTCGACCAAATTAGCGCCGAGACATCCGGAAATGGGGACATACACACAAGGTACAAGCAGAAGCTGGACAGATAATTTCCTGATGTGTGTCTTTAAAGAGTGACCCCCAGTCAACTCTGTCCCCACCGTCCGTCGTTGTCGTCGTCGACGTTGTCTGCAGCTGATAATTCGAATCGAGAAGCAAACACGCTCGTGTGATACTTAATTAATTATGACCAAGTCCCGAGGTCCCCGAGGAGGTTAACCCAACACGGTGGCTCAAACTGCAGCTCCAGCATGTGCAAATGAAGACTCGCACGGACCATGCATACCTACCAGGAGTAGGAAGGCACACATAATAACAACAGACCGAGAGAGAGAAAGAGAGAGAGAGAGAACTCCTTGTCACCGGGATACATTTGGCAATTATTTGCCACCCTGGAGGTGTCTCATGTGTTCCAGAAGTTGTCGCAGCGACACCATCACCACAGTTTCTGTTCTGTCCCGTCCAATACCGTAAAGTTGTTATTTAGTGCGATTTATGTTGTCTTGCAGAGCAAAAGAGAGGCGCACGAGGAAAGGATACTATCTCCTGGCAGTGATCTTTTCTTCGAGTGACTTCTCGTAATTTCAGGAAAAAGTTACCACTTACCACGTTCGTTTTGTTCTTCTGTCCAGTTTTTTTTTTTTCGTTTTTTAATGGTGCACAAGTGGAAAGGAAATGTATGGCCAAAGCGAAGGAAGAGCGCTTTCAAACAACAATGAGACTGCCATAGTGTACCTTTGGCCATTTGGTGATCCTTATCTCTTTCAGTGAACCACCAGCCAGCCAGCCAGCCAGCAGCAGCAGCAGCAGCAAAAGCAGTTGAAGACAGTCAAATAGGTCGTTCAAGGAGCTAAAATTCTCTGTTCTTTCGGTTCAGTGTTCAGCTTCAATAGAGCAGCACCACAGCAGTTCGAGGTGAAAGGAATGAGGTGGCTATCATCGCCATTTAAACTTTGAAACTGTTTGGAGAATTAATGGCGACCAAGATGCAGATATACTTTAGAGGTGCAGTTAAATTAAATAACTTCGATTTGGTTAGGTGACTGGACTTTGGGTGAGAGGGAATTGTGTCTTAGATGGAGCAGACAAGTTGATGGCTGGCACCTAAGAAAGGTGGCTTACTCCTTTTACTCTTCGAACTATGCTCGAGGGGTAAATCTATCAAGTGGGGCCAACACTCAATGAATAAAAAGGATAATGGGGAACGAAGCGTTTTGTGAGGTGTTAAATCGAGTTAACAGTTGGTTTAAATTAGCACCTGGAGCGTTACGCAGTTATTGAGTGGTTTCCTAATAGGTTTCCGTTAAATGGGTTATTACAAGTGCGAACCAAGATGGTCATTACTATGACGGGAACATATTGAAACAAATTAGCAAATAGAGGATAGTGGATCGCAGCCATTTGTCAGCTAATATCTGGTCTAGGTGGGCATTTAATGGATTGTTGAATAGTTGAAAAGATTAATTGGGAAGATGATCCTTGTACTGGGCTCTTTGGAGTACAGTGCTTCACAAGAAGAACACACATAGAGAAAAGAGTTCCGTCTTAAGGTTTCTAAAAGTAGTACAACACAGTACAGGAGCTGAAGGTCTAGACTAACTGCGAAGTGAACATAGGTGGTAAGAGGGCAGCACCCAGAGAGAGGACCTAGCGATATTAGGCTTCTATCTCAGATTACTTTATTGCTAAGGTCGGAGCTTTGTGTGCTATAATTTCATTGATCCATTTCTAAATGTCTCTGTGGAACAACAACCAAGCATAGATAAGGCTGCTGATATGAATTGCAAAGAAGAAGATATGTAAGGTTCTCTAAAGCAGTGACCCTTGAAGGGAGCTAAATTACTGAATGGAACGTAGAAAGGCCACTGCAAACAGGACAAAGAAACATGGTGGTGGACAGATGAAGCTAAGGTAGTGGTACTTCTCAGAGTCAGAGTGCTCTTCTACTACTAGACATGAAAAGCTCGCCTGGAAGTGATATACATATGTATAGATGTTGCAGTAAATGTCAAAGTATAAAAGTATAAAAGGCGTCTAATAGGAACCTGGCTATCCAGGAGGTTCAAGAAAACAACCTGAATAAGGCAGAAGAAGAAAGGCTCAGGAGATTCGTTTACCAATGGTTCATTAAAAAAGTTCAAAGATAACTTCTTGTGGAAGACGACCAAATTTTCCACAGATGGCGACAGTAGTGTGAAGGACTTTTGAACGAACAGTTGCTCCTCCTAACCACAATGAATTACCCGACAGGTCTCTCTAAGAAGTTAGGAATTCATTCATACCGAAAACCAGTTGGTCTAGACGACATACCAACTGAATTCTGGAAAAGTGTGGGATGTATGCCTATGGCTAATCAGTGGACGGAAAGTTATCTTCTTCCCTTGCACAATAGAAAGGGCGATGCAGAAAACTGCGATAGTTACCGGTCTGCCAAGTTGAAGACATGAAGATCGTTGAGTTGGTATAAGATGCCCGACTGCAAGAAATAACAGGCCTGCCTGATGACCAGTGACATAAATGGCTCTAAAACATCGAAGAGTCCCAGAAACCCACTTGTACATGATCATGGACATGTATGAGGGAGCAAAGATAAGAAGAAGATCCTTTGCAGGAGTCACCGAAGAGTTGCCAATCAAAGTTGGTGTACACCAGGTCCTAGATTATCTGCTTGAAAAGTGCCAGACGCTTAGCTTTGCTGATGGTGGAGCTATCACAAGTGAGGATCACACCAGATATAAGGGTGGATGTTTTGAAGGGAAGTGAGTACTCGGAACCACATATTGTAATGGGAAAATACTACCCATTTTCCTCCAAAACGTGCAAATCTGTATACAGCCTCTTAAATCAATAGCGAAGCAGTGAAAATGTTGGAGGAGGTACAAAAAATGGCAGCTGAGATGAATGAGATTCAAGTCGAGAAAGCCTTGATCTAAAAGAAATCATTACAAGCAAAATCAAGGAGATAAAGGACGACCAGTTGGTATTGTCACGTTCAAATGAAAGATCCTTGCCACAGAGAGACTAAAAAAACAACTGAATAACACAAGAAGTTAAAGAACACCAGCATTTAATGGACGAAGTGATCGCAAAGATACCTATACAAGAGATCCTCACTGAATAAAAGAAAGAAGAATGTATTTATGTACATATGTCTTTCTTAATCTAGCTTAATGCCACATCACTAGGAACTACATTAGCCGCTCTTATTGGGCAAATGTTTCTCTAAAGTTTGGCTCAAAGGAGGTCTCATAACAAGACCCCAAAGGCACACAAAGAACCACTTAGTTGTCTCCAAGTATGATAGGTTCAACGGATATGTACATTTAAAGATTTTAGTTTTCGAAATATGTAAATTTTTGAAAAGTGTTTTTCCCTAACTTCACTTTTATTTACTTCATGCCAAGGAATCCAAACAAACAATTTCCGATGCATTAAAACCCATCACCATAGACGAGGTGATACCCAAATATTTGCGTTCACCTCCACAGTGCTAATTGCCAAAATACTCCATCTCTTGCAGACTGTATATAGCACTACGAACAACTAAAATGCAACAGTTTTGGTTGAGCATTAGTTTCGGGGGAATAAAACAGCAAATACCTAAGTTTAAAGGGGTGGCAATATACCCTCGTCTTTAGTTGGAAAACTTCAATAAACCGAATGCATTTGTGGCATTTCTACTCAAGCCCTGCACATGCAAATACCCACGACATCGAATTACTACGGTCTACACACTCACAGATGCCATTTAAGCTTTCAATTTATCTGTATTGTTGCGTCGTACACACATTTGCATCACTGAAATATTCTGAAATAAATTGGCGGAATAAGCGTCAAGTGACATAATCCAGAGCGCAGCCGAACACGTCCGCAACGCTAAGCACAGAGCTGCCAATGGAACAAGGACGAAATGAGCAACACCACTACACTCTGGCCGCCATCCATCGTCGTCGTTGTTGAGACGACAAACAATCGAAACGATTAAACAATTTCGATATTGCGAGGCAATAAAATTGAAAACCGCTAAGCAATACAATTGGCAGATAACCAATTCGCATAGACAAATAGAGGCCGAAGCGGATTAGGATCGAGCGGATGCTGCTGTACCTTGTATCTGTGTCACTAGGGAAAATCCCATTGAAAGAGCTCAACTGGACAGGTCGAACATACATGAATACATACAAAAACGTAATAAAAACACAAAATGTTTCTGAGCGGAACACGGAAAAGCCATTGCAATTGGATTTGACCTGAATTCGATTCTGGGCACACAATTCAGTTAGGGATTGCAAACGCTGCATTGCTGGTTAGATGTCGGACAGCGGACAGTCTCGACAAAGGAAGCCTCCGAGAAGCGTAATTAAATATTAAATATCGATTTTAAAATACCTACATAATATTAAAAAACAAAAAAGAACTAATTGCCTTGCCGTGGTCTTCATCTGCATTAGAGGTTGATAGGGCAAGGGATAGTGTGCATATTTTATGCGAATGGCAATTATTCCTTTAATTGGACTAGTGAGTGAACAGTCCGGTCGAAATTAATAATTTCCATTGAAATAGACAGACAGTAATTGTGTGCCGCATAACTTTCGGTATGAACGGAAAATTTAATCCTTGACCTGAATAATAAATGCGAATATATATCCTTTTCGCTGACATGTGGTTGCAGATTATGGCAGGAATGATTTAATAGCGCGAATGGATGGAAAATTATACTGCATTCAGGTGGTGGCGCCGCTTAAACACTTGAGAAATCAGAGGATTTGCAAATAGTATCCTCAGGTATGACAATAGGCTTAAGACCACATGAAGGCTTATACTATTTGAACGGTTCTTCATAGTGCAGATAGTCAGATAAATAGGGTGGCATATTTCTTTAAATATTTGTCAGTCTTTGAAAGAACCTTTTACCAACTAGATTCTTCTGAGATTACAACCTTTAACCACCCCATGCACAGTACTCCAACGCAAGGACCACCGAACCACAACTCACTGCAATTCGACTTTCTTTAGCACCCTATAGAATAGGTCCCCTATGCGAGGAGGGCGAATGGAGGAGAAGATACCAGTAAAACCGCGAAGTCTATGAGCTGTAGCAGTATGTGGATGTAGTCAAAAAAGTCAAGATACGCAGACTACATTATCTCGGCCACATCGAGCGAAATTTTTGAATTCCAGCCCCCAGGTTCGAGACGGCGAAGAAGACCGAGCCTCCGGTACAAAGACCAAGTTGTCGCAGATGCCAAAAAACTTGGTCTCAGCACCTGAAAGCAACGTAAATGATCCCGCCATGCCATAAAGCACCAAACAGTCAATCTTTATAGATGCATAGATGTTTGGTCGATCACTACTTGTGGATTGTGGCAATTTGGTTTGTTGACATAGCCACTGAGCCAGAAATGTGCCTCGACCGAGGAGACAATCTCTGGCCAACATTTTCTCTTTAGCGAACTCACTGTGTTGGCTCCCGCAAGCTGAAATCTTCCACAGATTTTGAATGTATTCTGACGTTTCTGTCAAAATCAAGGCGCAGCTCACGCACACATTCTTAATCTGATCTAATCAGTATGTAATGACTTTCAAACTTGACATTTCTAAAAATTGGGAACGTAGCAGTAGTACAACTTGTTGCACAGGTCTGTGAACCCAATTCACTTCAAAAGTCCTCTCTAAGGGGTTTGCCATTTATTAAAAATCGTTCTCCAGCCACACAGGCTAACCGCAATTGTACGAGTATCAATCGTTTCATTGCACAAGTGCTCGTATGTTCCCGCCGCCAATGAAACTAATATCCCACCCACCCGGTCGTGATTACATCTCCAATTGATTCAATTAAACTGAATTCCACAAGCCATTCCTTTACGAGGTATTATCATCATGAGTACACGAGAGCAGCTTCCATCTACCATCCACCACCTAGCTGTTGCAGGCAAATTAAAAATCCGATTCCGCCAGTGTAATTGTCCCACATTTCGACTCTCTCTGGCAGCGGTGCAGAATATCCTAAATTTGAACTCGATGCACGGCCCAATCGGTACTGCAGTTGCAATAAGGATTATGCTCGATGCCATTTGTGTGGCGAGCTTCCAGCAGCACCAAATTGGGCCGCCTGACAAGGATCCACAAGCTGGCGCTGCTGGTGTGCTGTGTTGGCACGCGGACGCTCCCTTCAATTCGAAGAGTAAACATTGCAAAAAGCATTTGGATAGAATACTTTGTCTAATTACTATCGCTCCATGTAGCTTACAACAATAATTAACATGGACCCACCTCCGCTACAAGCAGCAAGGGACTTGGCTCGGCAGGAGGGGTAACACCGCTTGTAACACCACTTGTATCCCACTGGGACGCCGCGCCGATCATTAGCTCGGCTCAATGTTTTTTGGCACTTGCTTCGATGCTGTTTTTTCATCGTCGTCATCGTCGTCGTCGTCATCGGCTGTGACTATGTGTGTCCTTCGATTTCCGTTGCCGAATTTAAATTGAAATTTCCATATTCGAAGGGAATATCCGCAGTTGTTGGCCGCCACCGCCGTCGCCGTCACCGCTACAGTCGCGAACTGGATCACTTAATTGTGAGCTCGATGGCGAAGGATGTGGGGGAGGCCTTGGAAATGATGATGACAGAAAGTCGTTTACGTTTTACAGGGAAATTATGGAAAGCTCTCCATAATCAAATTAGAATTATGTTCGAAGGGATGTTGTGTTTTCCATAGGAACGTGGGGATGTTGGGGGAGGAGGAGGTGGCATTTTTTTTTGGGATGGGTGCTGGCGAAACAGAGGATTACGGCCTAATTGAAACAACAATGGAATACATTTACGGATTTGCACGCTGCAATGAAGGGGCGTATTTTGCTTTTTATCAGAGACTATGGAATAATGGAAGCACATTTTATCTGGGAGTTGAGTGGGTGCTCCACGGAACAAAAATGGCTGGTCCTAATTTGTTTTTCGTAAATTATGCCGCCGGACGAGAAAATTAACTAATGGACAATGCATTGCGAAGGCGTTTCGTTGGCTTGTTCTTTGCTTTATCGGGGGGCTTTTATGGTATTCTTCATCTGCATTAACATAATTCCTAGATGAGCGGTCTATTTTTGAGTCGCCGCTAGCGGGTGAATTACGAAGGACTTTCTTTCATACTTAGTTCGTACTTTTGTTTGTGAAGTAGGTACGTGGCTTGTTTCCCTTTGTTTCTTGAAGGATATATGGGGCTTTTACTTCTAGGGGAAAGAATCTGTTAATTAAGGTGGTCTTGCCTCTGGTTATCTAATTTGAAATATTTTCTAAGAATACTCCACAATGTTTATGGTGGAATAGAGTGTCAGCCAATTTGTAGCTTAATCCATTCACTCGAACACCGCTAGGTTTTCTATATGTTAACGTACTCTCATCACAAGTATTCGGTTAATGTATGTATATGCACGATTGTGTCCAGGCTGTCCTTCAGCCACAAACGTCTTACTGTTAATTAAACGATTTCCATTCCTCAGTTTTTCCGTAAAGCTTCAGCTTCCAGGCTATAGCCATGACTGGGCTTTGTAACGAAGCGTTATATTGGGCCATTCACCTGCAGCCTCAACAGAAATCTATTATTACACCGATGTTCCTATCCTACTAGCACCATTGACATACGAGTGACGGACGAGTGCCCAACGAGTCTGTGAAAACGGACGAGTGCTCAACGAGTCTGTGAAAACGGACGAGTGCTCAACGAGTCTGTGAAAACGGACGAGTGCTCAACGAGTCTGTGAAAACGGACGAGTGCTCAACGAGTCTGTGAAAACGGACGAGTGCTCAACGAGTCTGTGAAAACGGACGAGTGCTCAACGAGTCTGTGAAAACGGACGAGTGCTCAACGAGTCTTTGAAAACGGATGAGTGCTCAACGAGTCTGTGAAAAGGGACGAGTGAAAACGAACGAGTCTGTGAAAACGGACGAGTGCCCAACGAGTCTGTGAAAAGGGACGAGTGAAAACGAACGAGTCTGTGAAAACGGACGAGTGCCCAACGAGTCTGTGAAAACGGACGAGTGCCCAAAGAGTCTGTGAAAACGGACGAGTGCCCAGCGAGTCTGTGAAAACGGACGAGTGCCCAACGAGTCTGTGAAAACGGACGAGTGCCCAACGAGTCTGTGAAAACGGACGAGTGCCCAACGTTTCTGTGAAAACGGACGAGTGCCCAACGAGTCTGTGAAAACGGACGAGTGCCCAGCGAGTCTGTGAAAACGGACGAGTGCCCAGCGAGTCTGTGAAAACGGACGAGTGCCCAACGA
This sequence comes from Chalcosyrphus nemorum, assembly GCA_949716465.1. Lineage (NCBI taxonomy): Eukaryota > Metazoa > Arthropoda > Insecta > Diptera > Syrphidae > Chalcosyrphus > Chalcosyrphus nemorum. The sequence goes on from OX454332.1 coordinate 2,377,701, forward strand.
GTCTGTGAAAACGGACGAGTGCCCAACGAGTCTGTGAAAACGGACGAGTGCCCAACGAGTCTGTGAAAACGGACGAGTGCCCAACGAGTCTGTGAAAACGGACGAGTGCCCAACGAGTCTGTGAAAACGGACGAGTGCCCAACGAGTCTGTGAAAACGAGCGAGTGCCCAACGAGTCTGTGAAAACGAGTGCCTAACTCATACAACGAAATGAAATATCTTTTAGTTTTTTTCTATATGTTAACGTACTCTCATCACAAGTATTCGGTTAATGTATGTATATGCACGATTGTGTCCAGGCTGTCCTTCAGCCACAAACGTCTTACTGTTAATTAAACGATTTCCATTCCTCAGTTTTTCCGTAAAGCTTCAGCTTCCAGGCTATAGCCATGACTGGGCTTTGTAACGAAGCGTTATATTGGGCCATTCACCTGCAGCCTCAACAGAAATCTATTATTACACCGATGTTCCTATCCTACTAGCACCATTGACATACGAGTGACGGACGAGTGCCCAACGAGTCTGTGAAAACGGACGAGTGCTCAACGAGTCTGTGAAAACGGACGAGTGCTCAACGAGTCTGTGAAAACGGACGAGTGCTCAACGAGTCTGTGAAAACGGACGAGTGCTCAACGAGTCTGTGAAAACGGACGAGTGCTCAACGAGTCTGTGAAAACGGACGAGTGCTCAACGAGTCTGTGAAAACGGACGAGTGCTCAACGAGTCTTTGAAAACGGATGAGTGCTCAACGAGTCTGTGAAAAGGGACGAGTGAAAACGAACGAGTCTGTGAAAACGGACGAGTGCCCAACGAGTCTGTGAAAAGGGACGAGTGAAAACGAACGAGTCTGTGAAAACGGACGAGTGCCCAACGAGTCTGTGAAAACGGACGAGTGCCCAAAGAGTCTGTGAAAACGGACGAGTGCCCAGCGAGTCTGTGAAAACGGACGAGTGCCCAACGAGTCTGTGAAAACGGACGAGTGCCCAACGAGTCTGTGAAAACGGACGAGTGCCCAACGTTTCTGTGAAAACGGACGAGTGCCCAACGAGTCTGTGAAAACGGACGAGTGCCCAGCGAGTCTGTGAAAACGGACGAGTGCCCAGCGAGTCTGTGAAAACGGACGAGTGCCCAACGAGTCTGTGAAAACGGACGAGTGCCCAACGAGTCTGTGAAAACGGACGAGTGCCCAACGAGTCTGTGAAAACGGACGAGTGCCCAACGAGTCTGTGAAAACGGACGAGTGCCCAACGAGTCTGTGAAAACGGACGAGTGCCCAACGAGTCTGTGAAAACGAGCGAGTGCCCAACGAGTCTGTGAAAACGAGTGCCTAACTCATACAACGAAATGAAATATCTTTTAGTTTTTTGCCCACAAAAGTCAAAAGAAAAAAATGTCGGACGAAATGTCAGAAATCTTGTTCGTCATATTTGTGTCTCGTGTAGACGCCGTACAAGGAATTGCTTCTATGACTGCTCATTACAGTTTGTCCACAGCAATAAATGCAAAAGAAATATCATCACAACTATCCCATTTGTGAAGTCATTCAAATATCGTCCATTGGTCGTTAAATCCTTGAAATTAGTTCCAATTCATTAGTCAGCATAAGTTTAAGATAAAAATCGAAAGTTTCGACCTAATAATCAGCAGCCATTCGAACGACACATGAATTCTAAGCTTACACCAGTAGCTACTCTCTAATCCGAACACGTGTTCCCGTTCCCCATATTGCGTGTCATACAGCAGCCTGTCGTGTGAAACCGACCGATTTTGCAGATCAATCCGTTAGCACTAGAAAAAAACTTGTCCTGCAGCGGATTCGTTTTTTTTTCCCTCACCGCAGGTGCATCTGAACAAAATATTTCACTTTCATTTCTCGAGGTGACATTTGAGTCCAGCAAAGTGTTACACAACGCTCGTCGACTGCATCTCTTAAGCGAGTGTCTCTGACAAATGTCATGACAGCTGTCATTTAGTGCTGAACAGATTTACTACTCGTTACTTTGTCGAACGCTTAATCTACCACAGAATTTTAATTATGTCCAAAGCTACAAAATGAGAATTCAGTTGGGTTTATTAATTGTTCCCTCCTGTGAAGTGGGCACACACAGCTTCCACCTGCCACCATCCAGCAAGATTGAAAGTTTGGTCTGCGGCGTGCTGTAATTATTTCCTCCAAAGACTAGAGACATCTGTGGACGACGATTAATTGACCGGCTAATCGGGCGCTGCACTTCGGTCTAAGTTAATAATTGACTTTACGTCTGTTATAATTGCCGTATAGACAAACGGCAGCGTAGTTCAGGCGCACACGGGAGTTCAGGCATCTGCGCCGTCACACTCGTAAATGAATTTTTACGACCTCGTTCGTGTTACCCGTCCAGTGGAATAGCTCGTCCAGTGAGTGCTTGTAATAACCCATTGCAAGTGATCTGTAATTGCAGATATTTGGCCGGGCTAACGTGTCGTTTTTATCGATGAACATTAATGTGGGTAATTATAGCGGAGGGGGATACCAAAGAAGAAGATACTCTTGAGTTGGTTTCGAGTGTTGTATACACTCGAATGTGACGGAGGAGCAAGTGGGCCGGTCGGCACTTGTGCCTGTCGTAGCCCCGGGGAGCTATCGCCCATGGCCTATGACAAATATGAGGGTTTTTAACATAATACGTTTTGTTTTTGTAATTTTTTTTCTCCGGCAAAAGCAAGATGACGAAGGATGGATGGGATGGGATAATTGTGCTTCTTGGGGTTTTGATTGCTTTTACGAGTAAGTTGTGGTCTGAGTGGATGCGATGAAGTAATTACATAAGACGCATTCCAACGCGACAGTAGAGTTTAATGTCTTCAGATTGAATTTACGTGGCCACACGTGTGAGTCGAGTTTTGTCTTTGTAGTTTTAATGGTCTCTTGGTCTTGGTATCTGACTTGAGGTTTAATCAGTCACTTAAATCGATTTTTTTCTTAATGTTTTGCTTAGGAATATTTAGCGTAATCAAATCGGTTTGGTTGAAAAGCGTTGCGACAGTAAGGCACTGTGTACTTAGACCAGCAAGTTGAGCGATCGAGAAATAAGAAGGTACACTCGAACAAGCAAGTCTTCAGGATCCTCATGTGTCGGCTACATTAACGCCTTGCAGATTACTTAATATCACGTCCTGTGCAGAAGAAGTTTGAAGAATTAGAGGTCAAAAGTGGCTATCGCCAATTCTTTTTAGTGATCAGTAACGTGCTTCATGTGGATTTGTCCACAGGAGTTGGAGTTCTTCGATGGACTCTAGCACTTAACTTAAACACCTCAGTTTCGTTGATGATGTATGCTTGCTCTCCCATTCACTTATGCACCTCCAACAAGTGACAGCAGGCGGCAAGAGGGAGACATATGTCGTGGGCCCGAAGATTAACATGACCAAAATAAAAAAGAAACCCATCGGTTTTTTCCAGGATCTTGATAGTGAACATAGCCATGTGATTAGGCAAGCAAAGTCTCTGTTCGGTATGCTGTCTAGAATCTGACACAGGAATACAATTGGCGTCACCACCTGAGTCTGTTCAGATCCAGAGTTAATTCTGTGTTGTTATATGGATGTATCAACTGGAGGATGGCTGTTTTCAACTAACGAAAGCTGCAAATCTTCGTGCCCAAGGAGAATTTTAAGGAACTTCTATTCCAAACTCATATCCAAGAAACAGCTTTAACCGAGAATGAGCCAGCTAACCAATAGAAGTGGCAATAGTGATCATGTTCCGAAAAGGTAATGGTTCCCCATTTTGTGGCTGGGGACCTTATGGACCACTAAGAACCTGGCGATAAATAATGGTAAGCACAACTGTTGAGGAAGAGTGGGGAAGAGTTGAGCCCCTGGCAGTCACAAGGGGAAACACAATATAAGTAAGTAAGTAAATGTAATGATTTGCCCCAGGAGTGAAAACAGCAAATTGAAATTAAACGATAAGGACATGAACCTCAATAAGTTTTTCAGCTCATTGGATGTTGGACAAATTCAAGTTCTTCTTCGCTTCTATAGCGTTGGAAAATGCCCTTGTGATGCACACCCATATATTGAAAATGATCCTAATGGCATATTGCATTGGTCTGAGACAGGAACCATGCCTTCTTGCATGGCTGACATGGAGTGCTATTGAGCTGCTGAACAGGAGGAACATTAAGAACGCCTAGAGGAACCCCAGGGTCTTCTCAAATGTGGGCTGGTACCCAGCATAAAGCTAATTAATAATTATACTATTACCTGACACAATATTATCAAAGTGAAACTAACAACTTAGCTGAAATCCAACTAGTCTATTGGATCTCACCGTTCGAAGTTAAAGAGTCTTGAGCCTTCTGCACGTTAAATATGAGATTGTCTTTGTCATGACCATAACCAAAGTGCAGCATTCCAAATCTTGAAGTAACTGCCAAGTAGTCAGTAGGCACTTATGCATTCAGTTCAATGTTTTGTTGATGTTGCTACAGTGCAATGACTGACATTAGATGTCGTCAGTATGATTTGCTTGAGCGAACAGCTGTTAGAAGTAGTAAATTCAAAAAAACATCAAAGCATAAGTAACTGTCCATAATTATTTTCTCATAACCTCCCACCTGAAAACGCCTTTCTACCACAACAGGGTTATAAAAGATTTCAACTCTTAAAATGCTTTAACACTTGACTTTCAATTTCGCACCATACCTTGTCCAATCGAACCAATATCCAATTAAATAAACAAAACCTTCTCATTAACTCACCACTCTTCAGTGGTAACATCCGTGGGTTGTAAGACGTAAATGCCTGACCATATAATTTCCTCTAACTGTCTGTTCCTCCACTTGTTTACACTCTCTTAAACGAATATATACACTTCTTCTGTCAACATCCCATTCACTGGATCGCCGTTTTACTCTCGTATACTCAACAACCCAATCCACTTAAGTCAATCTGAAGAGCACCACATACGAACGAGTACAACTACAAATGGATATCTCAACTTAACCGATTCTCGGACTTGTCTTTGAAAGTGCATATCACCGCAATTCGCTTGTTTCGCGAATCCACTTGAGTGGAAAGCGCCAACACGTTTTCTGTCATAATCCTTGGATTCTTAAGCCGCCTCCATGGAACTCTATCCACTTTTGGATTCGAAATTAATTTGTTATTTCTGCTGAAACAATCATTCCCTCTCGAGATATACGAATTAATGCGCTTAACTCCTGTCAAGTGATGACACTTGCACTTACCATAATAATCAAGTGCAAGCATTTTGCAATTTTTGACATTTGAATGGAGTGTGAATGGTTTCTTTCGGAAGGATGTTTGGATGAAGTTGTGTGTGTGAAATACTACTTTCACACTCCATCAAGATGGCACCGAAAAAGACTTCACATGTCACACCTCAACAAAGGGAGGGAGAAAAAAAAAAAAAACCTGCAAAAAGCACACACCCATGGCACGAAATTGTAGTCGTCGTCGTTGTCGTCCAACAAGCAATGTTGCAACATCAGCACATGACTATGGGCCAAGAGGTGACAATCAATTTGGGAAATTATGCCAGACATTGGCTGCCACTTCTCACGTGAATTCACATACATGAGTCGACGATAGTTGCTTGTGCCCCCAGGCTGTTGTTCATCGCATGTGAGAGCCAGACAACTTTACTTTCACTGATGACATCGGCAAATCGCTAAATGACATTTCTGAGTGTCAAATAATTGCTGGCCTGTGAAAGCGTAATGACTTTGTCGTGATTTTTGCTAACGACATACCTTCTATGAGGGGAGATTTTTCTCCAATTGGCGATTGTGAGTAAACTTCAAGAGGCGTGGACAATGTGTTGACAGATGTTATTTTCTAGTTACGAACTTAAGGCTTTTGACATTTAGGAGACTGCGATATTCAATCAATAGATGGAGTTGGCAGATGGAGCTATGAAATCTGAAAGACTGTGCTTATAAGTCAAAAAGAGGTAAGTAAAGAAGAAGTAAGTTTTAGCCAAAGAAAATTCTTTGGGATGGTTCTTAAATTGTTTTCCAATTTAGCTTCAAATGCTGGATTTTCGCCCCCATATCGTTATTATATGACAAAAGTAATTACGGTGCAAAAATGAAGAGACAGCTCGTGCTATATGAATGAGCGGCAAGCGAAAATTACTTCAATAACTATTCACTTTGAACCTTTAACTTTAAATTGAAAGAAAATACAGTAAATACTTTTCAATATTTATAAAATTAGTTTCATTTCACAGATAATTTTGTGGCATTAATGTTTGATTATGATTTCTTGCATGTGGCTGTCGCATCTGGCGCGTATATTGCATGATCTGAAGGTCCAATTTTTACATACTCTCTGCAGTAAATCAGGCTGTAATTCGGCAATATCACACTAAGGCAGCAATTGTCTGGCCGGATACCGAACTTGAGCTTAAAGTTAAACAAAATTTACTTTAATCCCCATGCAAAGAATTTGTGTTATGCCCATAAACATAAAAGATACTTTGCACACAATAAGTCTGTTCCCCAAAAAAACATTTGCTTTCTTTGAAAGATTTCATCAGAAGTACAAAAAAAAAACCCAGCTATCTATCACTTCCCACCATTAGGACAAAATACTTAAACAAATTACCCTAAACCCTGCGGCAATCTTGGGCCCTATCAAGTCTGACACGTTTTCCGAAAAACCAACAGCACTCCATATCAGTTTGCCCACCTTCTGAGCGCGGCGAAAGACCTCCACTCCATCACCTGATTATGATCACTTCACTCCCAAAAGCCGTAAAAATCGCCCCTATAAATTACAACTTATTAATCAACATTGTTGCGAATTATGCCCGCGCGCCCGTCTATCATGTGCCGCGCATAATCTTGACCACAAACACCGGCACCAATCCAAGCTCTTAATTTGTCATTATTATTTATTAAGCCCGCAGAGGGCCAGAGACGAATGTGGAATCCCCCGCCCGAATCGGGGCCGATCACAAACAAGAGGCCCAGAATCGCTTGGGTCGGTGTCTTCCCGCCTTAATCCGATCACGGCAATAACTTAGGGAGATGATAATGCCACAATAACAGCGCCCGAAAAAAGATCAATCTGTCGGCTTAGAGGCCAGAACAAGCGCGAAGGTATTCCTCTCTCTCTCTCTCTGATCATCGTTCAGCGATTGCGGCCTTTTAATCACTCGGACCAGAGCCCATTGGACAAGCGGACAAACCGAAAGAAGACGCCCTTTATCCGAGGCTGCATCGCATTCCCCGGGCGAGTGGCGCAGATGCAAATTAATTACGCCTCGTCCCATCGATAAGGCAAATTAAAACAAATCTCCTCACGATGTGGCTTAATCCCTTTTGCGTTATGATTCAGAATTTCTTGATATGAGATTCGAGAGCTTGGTGCTGCGTGAACATTGTAGCCTCGGACTGACACTAATCGCTTGGGATGACAATATTTTGGATCGGGATGGCTATCTCTCAGTTTATTGACCTCAAGTCAAGGAGCAATTATTATCGCGGGCTGGCAAACCACAGAGGAATTAGAGCTTGAGCCGCGAGCGTCACCTCTTTGAAGTGCGACGACAAAGATGCGTCGTCGTTGTTGTCGTTGTCGTCAAGATAATTGCGCTTCGGTGACCATAAAAATCTGTAATTGTGCTGCTACTGGTTTCTGATTAGTTCGCTCGTATCTTGTTCTCATCGCTCGTCCAAAAGTCGTCCCAATCCAACAGAGAATTCCTTTCCCCCTTCGTCCTTGTTGCGGAGCAGGAATTGGTGGAAATTTATTTGGATCTATCTCTTTATGGTCACCACCAGCTTGGTGTGTCGGATGGTGTGTGTCGTGGCTGATGAGAGAAGCCACAAAAGAACTTATGTCACTGTCATGTCGCCTTGACTTGGAACAAATGTAATGAACGACCGATATTGCCACTTGTTTTTTTTTTGTTTTTTTGATTTTATGTCGCCGCTGTTCGTCCTGAGAGACTCTTCCGTCGTCGTCGCCGTCGGTGTGATAGGTTGCACACTAGCCTTATGAAAATTAATCAAAAGAAGTTGTCGTTGGTGGTGGTGGCTTGGTTGTTTCTTTTTCCCTGCTGGAGGAGAGGCAGACTCCCATCTTGGACATTAGGACAATGTGCGGCGCAAATAGATGAGTATAGCTTTGGCTTTGATTAAGCGCTGTGGCTGTTTGTGCTATCCGCCGGTGGTGTTGGGAGTATTATGCAAGCAATTGCCACCGACCGACGTCATCGGAAGGGGTTAGTTAAAGTCCATCAAAGGCATGTACATTCATCTATCTACAAAGGATAAGGTGGGAGAGACAGGACGCATGGTGCACCTAATGAATGCTGAAGTGTCAGTTTTTCTCTTTGTGTCAAATTTGTTCATGCCTTATAGCTGTGTAGTTTGGGATGTCGTGTTTTATGAAAACAGAAGCTATCAAATGATTGGTCAGCACATGTGCTTTGGACAAGCCGAAGAGATAGTTAGTTCGCAACTTTCCTTTGAAAATCTTAACGAGAAGAGTTGCTGCTCGTGTCCTTGAGATGCTTTTCGTGTAGAACTTCTCCTTTGAGATTTCAAATAAAGCTAATATGATTTGTGCCAAGAATAAGCAAATTAGATGAGAATCCCAATACGTCTGCATGTTTCTCAGGAGTCCCATTCACTGGGGTGGTAGTTTCCTTGGGTTTGCCTCTCTTGACATAGTACCGAGTCAGTTTAATTTTCATTCGAAGAGTATAAGATATTTGGCAAGTAGACTGTGCTTGTTTCCAAGAACTTATCGCACTTTGCATTACACAAAATCCTGAGTAGTCCTTCTCCCTCTCTCCATCCTTTAAACGCAGCCCTCTCGTGGCCATGGTCTCTTCAAACTTGCAATTAAGTATTTTAACGCGAAGGGGGACTTCAGCCATGTTGTCTCGGGTTCCAAATTGGTCACCAGCAGCTGCCATTTTTGATAATTTCCTGGGCAGTGGAACATGGTGAAATCCGCGTAACTCGGGTAATAAAGTTTGTGGTTGTGACCAAAGCTGAGGAGGTGGACCCTGAAGCATCCATGGCCAGAAATACAGCCCCTATGATTCGTATTGCAGATCAGTAATCCATCGACCTTCATTAGAGTTATATTACGTTCTGCCAGACCTGTCCTTGGTGGCATTTTTGTATCATCTCGACTGGCAGCTGTTGACATTCACGTCTCTGTCTCCCAGACACCATATTTCCATTCCGTTGGACCAAGTTGAGGTTTGTAAGTTAGCATGACTTCTTGAGGGTCTCCAACGAATCTATGAAGCCATATGTGTAGATGGTTATCATAATGGTCGAGTCAAGTCAGACCTGTAAAGTACTTAAGTACTGTAGGACTTCATGCTCTCAAGCATAAGTATTAGGTACTGGTACTTAAATGGTTAAGACGAATGGTGACTCATCCAGAGGAAGAAGATTTAACATCATTTCAAACCCTTCCTGATCCCTGCGGTCCCTTTAAGCTGCATATGACATTCTCTGCTCTGCAAAGAAGCAAATAGAAAGGCTACTTTCCATTTGCTGTATTCACTCAGTCGAGTATAGGGCTCCTCCCTCCTATGAATCCTCGTCTAGACACCTGAGCATTATGAGAATAAAAATTAAACTTCACTTACACCTCCGAACAAACAAAACGCCATCTTCTATCGAAGCGTTCGTCGTTTGTGGTGAATATTTCAATGCGTCGCGTTGGTCCTCCCATGAGCATTTCGCACACACGGCCAAACTCCATCAAAGCCCATCACAGCCCATCACAGCCGTCAAGAGCGGCAACAACCAACAAAAAAACAAATCACCGCCAATGAATTATGCCCTTGCAATGTGCAATTGACATTGGGAATTACTAGACTTGCTACCTGTCACTCAATGCCACATCGAATCGCACCATTAGTAATGGGAATCCGACTTTGCCGGCCGAGTTGATGATGAGGCTCCTTTCAACCAGGTACCACCACCGACCGACTCACTACCATATACGACAAATCAACACGACTAACTGCCTCACTCGCAGACACAACACCTTCGCGGTTCTGTGGCCGGGCCGCGTAGAAAATACGCGTAGCCTCTGTCTAGGCACTAGCAGCTCCACTAGCCTCCACTACGCCTCGTTGCGACTGACGCCGCGCGACGTAGCTCAGATCCCCATCTTTATTTATTGGATTTGATAAATTATTGATTGTCTTGCTGATTTCATAAATACCTAATTAAGGTGGGCTGACAACACTCAGTTATGCTGTAGCTATGCGGCTATTACACCGCCAGCTTGTCACAGTCCTGAACTGAAGAGTAGCACGAGAGACACTGCAAAGCAAAAAGCAAAAAGTAAGCACCTTTGGACAGTAGTCCTGATTGGTATGCGGCTTTGATACTGCGATTAATTAAATTTAATAAATAATAATGGCCCCATCTGCGATAGCCCAACTTACCGGAGTTTGTCGCCGTGTGTTGCTGCGGTTGATTTATGGTCTCGTCATCCGTTTATTGAGTTTCAGATTGCCAGCCAAGAGCCATGGATAAAGAGAGAAAAAAAAAACAACAGAAACCGCACACCAGCAAGGAGCAGCACTTGAAGGTGATTCCTTGATTTTTGTCATGATCTGGAATTTATTTTGCTCGGTAATTGACTGTTGTAAGTGGCGATTGTACTGAAGCTCCTCCTGCTGCTGCTGCTGCCAATTGTGTACAGATATCGGGTCCGGAATATTTGTGTTATTAATTTGAGCTCATGTTTTCACACATTGGAATTGCAGATGTGCGCTCCTTGTCTTGGTCCCTCCGGGATCGATCGGGAAGCGTTTGCAAGTGGGACAAAAAGCAGGAAGATGATAATTAATACTGCATTTGCTGTCGCTGTCGCTGATGATGAGATAAGCATACTCAGTGAGGAAGGTGGCGAATGTTGCACCTTTCAATTAAGTACCACGGGTACTGACTACTACTCGTTACGGTGTTTGGATGGAGTCAATTGAAAATTCGACTCTTGTGCCTTTTAACAGTAACTTTGTTGCAAATTGTTTGCCTTTTTGGTAAGCAGCGAGGTATGACCATGTGATAAAGAGCAAACTCAAGGAATGCAATTTCGCTTAAGTGGCCAATAATGGCTGGGAAGTTAGTTATGCTCGGGAAAATGTCAATGTGCTTGGCGAAGATCCTTTTGGAGATTATAAGCTATGGCGATATAAATTTTAATCAAAAAACTATTTCACTTCTTGTGATGTCCCGCACACCCTAAGTGAACTGTACAGTGTAGTTCGGTGCGAGGGATCTGACTATTTGGATTCTCTTTCATCATACAGTTTGCTCAGTTGCCGTCCGGATGTTGAAATACTCTAGCAGACTCCGTGGTTCAAATAGGTCCTCAATTATGAGTAAGCTTAGATAGACTGCTCCGTTTTCGAAATCTTAAAGCTTTTCAGAGAATCCAGCCACTTCCATTCGAAAGCAACGAATTTTGGTTGCTTAAAAGGTCTAACTGACTTTGTAATACTTGTCGATCGACTACATCTAGAGTTTGGCTGTTGGATGTTAAAAAGCTAGGCAGACGCGGCTGTGTGGAATTCTCGACGAGTATCAGATCTTACAATATAGTCAGATTACCGATCTTTTAAAGGAGTCATCATCATCGGATACGACATAGCAAAAGCTCTAGAACCATTATTTGAAAAGTGTAGGCAAAAAAAAAGGAACGTCAAAGCATGGCTATAAACATAAGGTCTGGAACTGACAGATCACAGAAGTAGTGCTAATTATTAGTAGAACAAAGGTAGAACACCTATTATACAGGTCGGTTAGCAGACCATCGAGTAGTGTCCACACATCAAATACATGGGAGTGCTGCTAAACCATAAGTTAGACTTCAAAGAGCAGCTACCTTTCCTAAGGTAGTAGTGGCACTGTTTCGGACAGTGTTCTCGAAAGCCATTAGTGAAATCTTCGGTCGAAAGCCAATAGATTTGGAAATAAGCAGGACTATCGCACAGAGATTACCATCATGGTGACCAGTACGGTCATTGGCGAGAAAGGACGTCGCATTTGTGAGCGCTTCAATATTGACCTCGAACCGACCGTATTAAGTTGTACGGCGAGAAGGTGCGGTTTCATGGAGTCCAGCGCCAAGTGTTGTGAATTTGTTGTGTCCGCCAAGTTTCGGGATAAGCGTTCAAAGTCGATAAAATTCGTTGATGGTTTGATGATTCATTTGGTGATCCATGCAAAGGTTATGGCGGGACTGCCAATCGTCAAGTGTTGCTGCACAAGGAAGTTTTGGGTATTAAGATCATCTAACCGTGCCATTGTTTTTGACTTCCCCAATAAATAAACCAAGGATAAATTCCGTGGGAAATCAGGGTAAAATTGCAGTGGAAATTTTGTTTGAAACAACCAGCATTCCTCTAGGTGAGGGTCTTCAAAGCCATAAGGCCTGTTGTTTCCCTGCTCCGACCTCTAGGTCTGGGTGAAGGTTCCACCTCCTTTTTAACAGAAATCGGGTCTCCTTCCAACAATATCCCTTTCTCTATTTAAAGCTCATGTTCCAAAGCTGTTCTAAGTCTTAGTCTCTGCAACTCTCCGCGCTTTGATGAAATGGTGTCCTTAGTTGTTTCCGTTTTTAAAGTCAGCTGCCAGTTGCTTGGTCTTTCTTTCCTGAGTCGTTCGTTCAATATTTTTTTTTTCAGATGGGAGACTGCATCTTTCTTTTCTTCTTACGCTGACTCTTCTCTCTATCTGCTTTTGTTTTATAAAGTAGAGCTTGCTTTTTCATCATCTTTTATCACCTTGTTCATTTAAACCGTTTTTCAACGGCGGCTCTTAGCCTAAGGTTAACATCCTTAGTGACGGTCCTTTATTGGAGCCACTGTCGAAGTTAAATGTGAATACAATTTGGACTTATAGCTGGTCTGCAAGAAAATAGTTAAAGTTGATTGCAAAGTTCGCAGCTCCTGTTCAGAAGGATAAATAAGTCAGCTTAAATTGTGAGCCAATAAATGATAATCCCGCACTGGCGGAGCTCTCATACTGTTTTCCTTCCCTGAAAAATTCAACTAGACAGCTTAAAGTTCAGTAGCATTAAGGGGCACTTTTATAAAGAACCTGCAGGAGTCAATCCAAAGTTTTTAATAACGCACACAATAGAATAAAAACTCTACGAAAAAGTAAAACGAATTCCTCACATACTTTCAACAGGTTCCCCACTCAACGAATTCCTCCTCCTCGGGCTATAAGTATATACCACCACCTAAAGCAAGCAATTCCCATGGAAATGGGTTTCAATAAAACACAGCTGAAAAGCCAGTTACATGCAAATTAATTTCCGTAAACTAATACCGTACCTCTACGTATGTTTGTATACTTGTGTCAAAACACTACACCATCATTCAACGTCTTCCCCACCTGGAAGCATCCTGATGCAGAAAAATCACCGCAATACAAGCGAGATAAAGAAGCAGCACATCCCTCTCTATAGTGCAGAAGGAGCAGCAGCTTTTGCTCAAGTAAATTGAATTTGAATAATTGATGAGGCATAATTATTTAGAGCCAGTTGATTAGCCATCGGGAGCACAGTACCGCCACCAACCCACCCTCTATACAGTTGGTTTTGTGTGCCAGAGAGAAAAATCTCAGAGCATCTTCCTTGCAATCCTGTAAGTGAGGCCGCCGCCTCAAATGGAATTCTAGATGTGATTTAATAGCTGGCCATTAGCCTTCAAACGGACCCCATCGTCGTCGTCGTCGTCGTCGTAGTAGTCTCCAACGTGTATGTAAATTCTCATATCCGGAGGGTATATCCGAGGATATCATATCCACCTCGCTTCCTGGAGATGAGCTGACTGCTGTTGCTGTTGCTGCTCCTGTTGGCTTTCGTTCGCAACACTAACTTTGCAAAATAAATGAGCAGCAAACTTGATTCTTTATTATTGGGATCAGCTATTTGCCAGCTATTAGAGTTAATCCTTCGGAAGATTACACCCCAAATGAAAGGCGGTGGTGATGGTGTAGTCGTTGTCGTTTCCGGATATCTTTGGCAGCCGAGAGTAAAGACACACATTCGGATGAAATATTACCAAACACATTACAAACCGGGTGCCGAAGGATATTAAACATTCATCCAGATGTCATGATGGGCCGTCTCGTGTGGGTGTATATATACTCGTATTCGTGTGTGTTTCTCAACTTGGACAATGCTTCCTCTCGAATAGGCAACCCTACTCGTACTATGCACTAGGAGTATGTATTCCCAGTTTAATTCATCACTTCGGCAGGCACCCGCCCGTGTGCCAAGTTAACGAATCCGTTTCGTATCCTGTCTGACTGTCGGCACGTGAACAGCAGAGGATGTGCGATGGTGTGTTAGTATATTTTCCCCCCGAAATGCCTGTCAAAGTGTCGACTTTTCTCGTTCGTTTCACTAGAGTTGTGTATCGAAGTGAGATGATGAAGGATTTATGACCAAACTCTGAGAAGCGACGGATGGACACTTTAATAATGAATTCCTTGTCGTTTGACAAATTTGAATTTTTCAAATGTCAGGACGATATGTGTTTGCACTTCAGCTCCTGCTGTCAGTGCACACGTAAATGTTGCCCCTACAGTTGAATGCAAAATTAATCGAATTGAATATTTGTTCTAAAAGGAGTCCTTGTTCCATTGTTCCATCCTATCCACCACATGATTTTTTTTTTTGTAGTCAAAGTTAATAATTTAACTGACTCCTCGCTGATGGGGGCTGTTGTGGGAGTCAGAGAGTACTTTTTCAGTTTTTTTTTTTCCATGCTGGAGGGTAAGCATCCGTTTTGTGAATGAAATAATTAAAATTTCAGCACATGAGCTCCGCTCCGCATATATCATTTAATCATCTGGTAAATGAGAAAATTTTGCACTCAAACGAGAATGATTAAGCGGCATGCCAGGGGGTGGCAGCGAGAGAGAGAGAGAGAGAGTGGTACTTATTCCATATCTCATCTCATTTGAATGTGTGTTTAATTGGCCCGCTGTGGAATGAATGACTAATGGGGGGTGTGTGTGTGCTGGAACATTCCTCTGGAATGTTTCAATTGAATTTATCAAACTCAAGTGGTTAGGCCACCACACTTCAGTCCTTGTCAATGGGAACGAGAGTCTCTTATTTTATAAAAGGGTATCCTATTTCAGGCAAAAATATGATATGGTTTATCTTTGTCCAAATGAGATGGATATTTGTTGGAATGTTCTCTAAGATAATGAGTAGGGGATGCATATGTATGCTTTTGAAGAAACTTTTATCGAATGCCTTGGACATAAATTAATTTAATCTTCTTCAGCACACTAATAGGAATGCAGAGAGTCCATATGAACTTTCATAATTAGCGGAAAGTTTCTACTTAAATAATGAATACTTACCATAGTAGGATAAGTATGGTGGTGTATAAATTTCTTGAGTAAGACAGCTGGATTTATATGAATAATGGGAATCTTAGAAGTTCTAGATTAGCCTTCTACAAAGTATACATGAGTCAAGGTAAAAGCATGAATTAGGGTAGTAGTAAGCCAACCAAGCTTGAGATCAAGTAACTGCTATAGCCTTGGAAATAAATCAATGTTTGGGACGGCGGTGTCGCCATCATGAATAACAGAGGACATCTCCAAATGCAGCCAGATAAGGCATTAGAAACTCCGGTTTTTGACGAAGAAATATTGGTTTGTACGTGCAACATATTAAGGGACACTGTAAAGGAATAAAAGTTCGTAAGCTTCACTAGCATGAGGGACTCTACGGTAGCGAAAGCTATCAGTCTTAACACGTATTGCGTGAACGTCTAACACGTGCGACCTTCTTTACTAAGTGCTTAAGGCATGGCAGATCAGTGACTGATCAAATTTTTATACTAAGACTAATCCTACAAAAGACCAACTCACGTCCTCTTCATCGTCTTTAAAGCTTCTTATGCAAGCAAGATGATCTTCCAATACTAGCCCTCAGGTTCGAGACGGTGACGAAGACCGAACCTTCCCCCTTACCAAAAAACTTGATCTTCACAACTGGAAGCAGCCAGTACCGCAGAGGATGGTAAGTTGCCGAGACTCTCTAAGGTTCAGAAGCCCTTTACGTGAGCAAAAAATCTAACTCGCTCCAACAGGAGATTGAAAATGTTGGAAAACAAGACCCTTTTTTAATTTTTTATATGAGCATTGCCATTGGTTGGCACAAAAAACTGGAAAATAAATTTACAGGCATCTCGAGTTATATACCATTGTATGTAGTACCGGAATGCTTGTGACGAATAACGCCAAAATCCGCTTAGTGATCTCATGCAGAATGTCTTTTCTAAGCTCTCCGAATGGATTCAAAAATGTGGTCTTGATACCCCCAGACCTTACAACACACAATAAGTCCTCTTCACCAGGAAGAAAAAAATCACTGGGCCACATCTGCATCAGCTGCATGGACGAGGAGGAAGAGGAGACTATTCCTTTTGTGCAGCGGCAATGTACTCTTAATCTGAAGGAAGTTGCATTTAGGTGAATACTTTTTCGACAATTTGTCTTGAACGCCAATCGTTTCCACAGTGTAGCTGCACCCACACATTCAGCCAATTTAATATAATCTAAGACGTATCTCAGACAAGTAAGGATACTCTCTACAAGATCCGATCATGCCAGGTGACTGAAGATATCACTTTTTCCAATTGCCCTCGTCTGAAGGGGTTTGACCTAGTCAAAAACGCTTAAGTGCATAAAACAAATGATCACCAATGTCGTAGTCCATAGAGAGTTTGAATTTTACCCGGAGAAATGCCAGACTAGCTAGTGTCCTTGTTATAAATGGCGAGTGCATTAAGTACCTTCTGATGTGCTTCAGCCTATCCCATGATCCAACTGAAGAAGAAGAACTATAAGTATTTTAAAAATTAAAAAGTATAGGTATGCAAGTGTAGCTGTGGCTATCTGGGTGCATTCAATCCACGAGAGAATGTCCTTACAGCTTAGAGAAGGAATTCGGGGCAAACTTGAATCTTTTTTCGATTAAAAACGCACTTACTTCCTTTACTCATGTCCTGTATCCTCAAGGGTCTCTATAACGTCTGTGATTCATGTGCTGTGTCTGGAAATGTGCCTCAGCTCTTCCTAACTCTTTCCTAGTTCCCGTGCTTTCTTCTCGACTATTCTGCGCTATGTACTCCTAAGACCGTCGTATATCCTGCCATCAGGTAAGCAAGTTCCATTGCATCGCGTGGTTAGCTATGGACCTGTCACCCTAACGGAGAGTATGACCAATCCAATGGCACTTTCGTCGTGGAATGGTTGTGCCTATAGGTTCATGACCTGTTTTCTGATAAAGTATTTCATTAGAGATACGGTTTGGTCAGAAAGTCCTTAAGATATTGAAATCTGTTATCGACTGTTTGCAGCTTTAATACTCTCCAGGTACCACATTCACATAGCTTAAGGGATTCAACGTTGGAACGGAACAGTCATAGCTTGGTGTGGATTGCATCCCAGATGCCGATTTTGGTTTGCCTATTCGGCGGGCTATATCCAGTTCGGTTCAGTCATTGATTGAGACAATTCTCCCAAAGTCCTTCCTATTTCACTTGGACTATGTTTGTATAACTACTCACGCCAATACATACCCCTTTCACCTCTTAGAATTGCCCAACAATGGTACTTCATGGTGTACCATTTGGACATACCTTTTTGAACCTTCCTGAATTTGTACTTTTTCTTTATTTATGACCTCAACAAATTTGTTTTCAAGTGCACTCTTATAATGTACCTGTTTCTGGCAATGTACCAGCTGGGCGACAATCTACTACTCCCCCTTCAATCAACGTTCCCACATTAATTACCCCAATAAAACAGAAACGGTAAAATGTTGGTCACCAAAAAATTACTGCTGCTGCACAAAGAACAAATTACACCACAAGCACTAAATGTGTTAACAAAACAAGAGAGAGAAAAACGAAATCGGCTCATGTCCTGCTGTGAACATAAAAACAAAAAAAAAAACGTCCCTGGACACAGTTCAAGCAGCCAACACTGGTGTAAATGGACCAACGCCAAGTGGACAGACTTCAAAGAACCTCCTCCTCCCTCCACATTAAGTTTGACGTTGCCAGGCATCTGTGCTGAATACTAATTTCGTCCAAAGAAGGTGCTGAAAAATTCATATGTTCCTCACCCAAAAAAATCCTATACTACCAGCAAGGAAGCAAACACATTTCCAACGCAACCAACTGTGACGAAGGTCCACACTTCCATGGCTGGGAGCAAAGAGCCCCCGCCGACATAAACTCACTGTATGCAGGGTTGTAAAATTTTTCCTTTGATTACTTTTTTATTACCGCGCCTCGTCCATTCAGCGGAACTGGGGGCGCAAAAGCTCGTAAACTCTGTGATGGTTTTTTTTTTCTCTTTTCGGCAAAACAAAAAAATATAAAAAAAACAGTTGGGTATCATAGTAGTTGACGAAACTGTCAACCTCAATGAAGGTTCACCTGAAGGTATCCTTTCCGTCGCCGATGATGGTGCCATTGTCTCTGGCCCGAAAAGGAATTATGTAGCCGGTGAGCTTCTCCGTGTCGTTTGTCATCGACTTGAGTCATGAATCATCGGCTAAGTAAAAAGCTGGCTACCGGATTTTTTTTGCAACACATTCACCAGTCAGCCACCCCCTGCTGTGTACAGTGACCACAATCAACATGGCATGGAGTTTTCTTCGCGTGCGATTAATGTGTGTGCAAGAGCAGAAAAAAGTTTCGTGCCATACTGCACACATTCAGCTGTCATATGTGTAGAGCGCGCTCAGTTGGAGCAAAACCAAGAAAACACAACAAAAAAATTTATGTTTGAAATGTTGTCTAAGAATTCTAGCAATCCACATGCCATATCTAAAGTGGGGCTTATTAGGAGCGAGGGTTGCTTGTTTTTTTTCAATTCTTTTTCTGCTTTTCTATTTCCCCTGTCAAGGCGAATCATAAACGATGACTCAGTGAAGTAGTGGTGGAGAGTTTGCAGTCAGATGGGTTTTATGAGCTCAGCCAGACATGATTAAAGTACAAATGTTTAACAATCTAAAAATATAAATTACAACCAGATGGCGTAAGACAACAAAAAAAGGCTTGGCGTAGCTGAAGGCTAACATGCGTCATACACAATAGATTCCAAAGCTTTGTCACATGAGGTCCCTGAATATATCGACAGATAAGTATTCCGTTTGTCCGAATTCCTCAATATTTACACTTGTTTTCCATCACCTCATTTACTATTTATTAAATACTTTTACCGTATGTACATCTAGCCTAATGCCTTGACAGCTTAACCCCTCGTCTGCACTGGCAATAACTCATAGCAAGATATGCGTCATGCGAATTCTTTCGTGTAACCAGTTTCATGTTTCCGCTCTCATAAGTATGTATCTCTGGGCACCAGGACTCCTTTCAAATTGGATAGAAGCTTCTCTGTGCTAGGGCTTGAGCTTTCAAAAGAAATTTCTGAACTTTGACAGGTGATTGGAGCCATATTTTTGATGCTGTAGCTGTCAAATTTGCTGTCATTTATTTATACTGTGTTGTTGAGTTAAGTATGGGTAGAGAGCTTTCAAAAACATTTGTAACTGATTAAATTTAGGAAATGTCTTGAGTTCAAACCCAATTTCAGTCGAAAAGTCATATTAGGGCCCTCCGAGCAAAATTATCGTATTCGGGGCAATAAAGATCCACCCGAGATCCACCAAATTGCACTGCATCCCGAGAAAGTCAATATTTGGTGGGAATTTTGGACTGGTGGCCTTATCGGTCCATACTTTTTTGAGAACGACCTTGGACAAGCCATCACCGTCACCGTCAACGGATGACGTGGGCACCGATGGTGTATAGTTTTAACAGGACAAAGCTACGTGCCACACAGATCATGCCGCAATTGTCATTATGAACGAGGGATTTCCGAACATGGAACAGCCTAGTAAGCACGGTGAAATGCTGACTCTCATGAGCTTCGTTACTGCATTACTATTTATAAATACATCCTCTTTCTAGAGTGTTCCCTAAATAATCGTTCTTAAGGTCCTCAAAGCAGAAGATTGTTGACAACTAGTACGAGTCAGTGCACACAAATGCGCCCAAGAGCGCTGAACTAGTTCTAAGTCAGTTGCTAATGAGTTCCTTTCGCTGGGACACATAAAAGTGCTTCGGCTTGGTCTATTACTTTTGTTCGAACGAACTTCCTCCGACTTAGCTGAATATGAGTTTCTATATCTATTTAAAAGACCAGGAGGCACACATTACACTTTATTTTTAGCTAAGCCTAAATCCTTGTATTCGCACTCAAAGATCAGCAGTCTTACATCTCGCGTAATGGAAGTAACTTCTGGGGTTCCACAGGGAAGTCATTTAGGGCTACTGCTTTTCATTTGGTTTTCGTTTTAAGAATATAACTGATTGGAACAGTATGGGGTTCCATGTTAAGGTTTTTTTCACCTCTTGCGAGAGTCTGACAAACATCCAAGAGTATTACTGTCATAAGAAGGGTTTTCAAAAATCCTCTGCCCTTCTAAAGGTATCTTGTTGTTAGCTGATTAATGGTTTGGTGGATGCTTAGTCAAAGAGTAATAGAAGCACCCAGCAGCTAAGCTGTTTCCTTAACATTCTAATGATATGGTTTTCAACTTGTAGAAGAGATAAGTGCTACCAATAGACCGATGGTACGTGAGAACACACTTAGCAACTTCATCGAAACTCTTTTCATAAGTCACCCAACACCTCACACGTACATATGTATGTTCATCTTCCCAATCAATTTCCACATCGATTGGGCTTTTATGATTACTGCCCATCAGCAGTCCAAGGATCTATCGCGGCTATTATCAATCTAATATCCACGACACGATCAACAATGATGGCAACATTGTTGCCATAATAGATCCATGCAAACTGCTGCCCCTAGACCTCATTGCTTGCAATAAATTGGCGATAACCCCAAGCACCTGCATCGTTCCACCGGAGGAATTGTTTCACGCATTTATCTCCGCTCCGTTGGAGATGGAGATGTAGGACGTGGTAGTTGCCAATGCCAAACATAGCTGCCAGCAGCGTTATTAAGACTAAGTACTGTCGCGCGCAACAAATCGTAAATCATTTCGCAAAACGGCACACAAAATGTCAAAACATTCACTTTTGTTTGCCACACAACAGACAGACAACACCAGCGCGACGTACGCCCATGCTATATGTAGCTCCAGCTTGGAGCCCGAAATTCTATCGACTTTGTCACCTTCATAAACAAACTCCCTCCTCCTGGGTACATGTAACGAGACAATTAGGAAACATAATGCTCCGACATGAGTGGTAATGACGTCCATAGATGTCTCTTGTGCTGCTCTGTGTTGGATGTGGCTTGTGGAGGTAAAAGGGCGACGACAGTGTAGCTCAAAAGTCAATAGTCTCTCGCTCGTCAAAGTTATGTGGTGGTACTGTATGTACGCTGGTGACAAAAGAGTCTCGCGTTGATCAACCCACACGACCCACTCTGGGGACCATACATTGCATACAGTCGAACCCGACCGGGCAGACAATAGTCGTAAACGCGACGTGCGATAATTATTATTTTTATTGTGTCGCTTAAATGTCGACGTTGTTGTCGTTGTCGTCGTTAATGTTGTTTCTTCGCTTTGGCCTGGGTTTTGTCTGGGCGCGGGCACACATGGGGCGACTGTAAGTGTTTATGGCATGGCGATTGTCATGTTAACCAGTCTTTATGATCGCTGAATGCACTGGGTGGACAGACGAACAACGGTCTTTTTTTGGCATAATTTCGTAAAAAGTGTAATAATTCGCGGTCTAACAATGGCAAATATGTGGACACCACCTGGGGCACTGTGACGACTGTGTCATAATGTCGCAAAGTCATAATTCTACAATTTTCGATTTAATTGGATCTACGGCTAACATATCATTCAAGGAGGCGGATCGTTAGTATTGTCAATGAAGTTTTATTCGATAAACTTTGCCGATAAAGTGATTTACCTCCCAAATGGAGTTGCGTTGCGGGCAGCACGTGCAATTACATTGGCATGACAGCGATTGACGCTAAGTAGGTAGGTGTCTTGTCTTGTTATGGTTATCAGGGTTTTGTGGGCAATCTGAAGCATAACTATTTCCAGGCGATTAAGTTCGGGGCCGCAAACTTTCATATTTTGTGACTAGCAACTAAATATGAGCGTGAGATTTAAGGTGTATAGTTAAGTAATGCACTCGTTGCAGTTATGCAGTTTTCTTTACTTATTTACCTATTCGATGAATTGCTTGAGGAGTTAAGGCA